>CM029520.1:20827162-22295561 GCA_017140615.1 Eucalyptus cladocalyx
CTTTAAGGGGTTTCCTGACTAAACCAGGGCATCATGTTCAATGAACAAGGCATTGCCGCCAATGCTATGTGACAATGTGCGCTTTTTCCTCTTTAAGTGCACACATGCAAGTGCATCACACAAGTCAGTTATTATCTTTTCTCTTAACCAACACATGCATGGCCTGAAGGCGTGCTCATTCATTTGTGTGCCATGAGTTCTTGCACTACACTATTTATGCAGATTCAAGGTCTTATGATTTGGACAGCCTTGTCTTGCGATAAACTCAATCCGAGTGAACCTCAGCTTCATTTCCGAACGTACATGACACAAGCATATTGCCAAACATAATTGCAAGTAAAACCAAACAAAAGACATCACACACCACCCACGGCTTGACATATGAGCACTTAACTAACCTCAACAACGAAATCTACCTTCCAAGGGGAGAAAAAATGACCTTACTTACCTCGGCAAAATTGAGAACCAACCTAGATAGTTTGGTAGGTTGAGGATGCAAGGCCAAGAGAAAGGAAAAAAGGGCATGCAAGAAAGGAGGAGGAGAAGTGAGCTGAAGGTCGGAGAGAAGGGAGGGGGTGGTTCCTTATTTATAGGCTAAGCTTCATTTAACGGCCCTAACAAATGGTCCAATGAGCTTTCTTGGAGTGGCACGACTAGTTTGATGATGTGGCGCCCTAAGGTTCTAGGGGAATGATTAAGGACAAATGGCATTCTTCTCATTGGTCCATTTGTACTAATGAGTCGTCTAGTATTTATGAATTGGCTAACTTGCCTTCCAAGGCTCATACTAGGGTCATGATGACCTAAGTTTGTAGGGACATCTAAGATGTTGAGCCACCCTCTTTCATTAATGACTAGCCTCCAAGGAACACATGCTATTTATTCTCCAAGCCACTTCTAATTGGTCCACCTAAGCTTATGAGTCACCCTTTCATCATTACTTAGCATAACTTAATCTCTAAGGGAAATTTTATGCAATGATGATCAAATCCTCAAATGGCCACCTAAACTAATAATTCATCCTTTCATTTAATGCTTAAGATATGGCCATCATAAGTCTTGAATTTTTGGCACATTTTTCATGGTTTTTCTTGCTCATGAAGCCAAACATTCTAGAACCTTCCACGGTATGGTTTACTTAAGCCAACTTGCTATCCAAGTTTCTTTTCTTTAACACACTAAGATCCAAAAGCATTTAATACATTTCTATCTTCAAGCCAAGAAGTCTCTAGATTAGCTTGCTTCCCAAGTTGGGCGTGTAGCTCCCTTCCCTTCCAAGTTGGGCGTGTGACCCTCTTATCCCATGGTGAAAGATAGTTTCAAGTAATTTCGGAAATCGGCATCATTACCTTATCAAATAGGCTTGAAAAATTATAAATTCTTGATATGTTGTAGAGAAGACCTCAAAATACTTTTTTTTTTGTGTGAAGGAAACTTAGCCAAATTTGTGCTGTGAAAAGAGCAACAATTCAATGAACACAACCCAAAAATTTGTCTGTCGAGCATATTCAATGATCAGAGAGAGAGACTCATTTCGAAATCCAAATCTTCACAAAACTCTTTAAAATTTTAAATAGTTGTAGATATGGATGTCATTTAAAACTTTTGTGAAGAAAGTATGTTTAAATTCGAAAGGGAAATTTTTTTATAAAAATTCAAGAAAGCAACTCGGTTACCGCTTTCACTATACTGGGCATGTTCTGTATGATAATTGATTGGGTTTTTGTCCCAATCATTTTACCTCTGAAAATATAAAATTTAATTATGTTATATATTAAGATGTTTTGAATAAATTTCACAAGGAAGTTTCTCCTCGAAGCACAAAGAGCTATATAAAATTGGAAAACAGGAAATGTCCAGCAGTTTCCAAAAACTAGGAAGTCAAAACCTATAAAACTCAAGGTGTCAAGTCTATGGGGGAGAGATGGTGCCTTATTTGGCTTGCAAGATCACTTGTCATAATTTCTTTAGGCCATGAGTCATCACCTTTCATTAATTACTTGGGATATATAAGCCTCCACACTCATCACACTCATTATCCTCATTTAATGTATTTGACTCTTGTTCTTTAAGAAGATTGCTTAATCTCCTGACGTGCGGACCTCTGGAGTGTCATAACTTGGCATAAATGGACACTTAAGTGCCATAACTTACGAAAGGTACACTTGAGTGCCAAAATCAAAGTAAAAGGGATCACTTGAGTGCCAATCTGCCAAAGTCTGGCCAAAACGCCGACGTGGCATTTTTTCGACAAAGTAAGCCCAAAACGATGTTGTTTTGTACACGACGTGGCCAAATAATGCAAAAACGACGTCATTTTGGGCTAACATGGTAAAAAAATAATATAAAAATTAATTAAATTAAAACTAAAATTAAATTTACTTAAAATATTAAAATATAATAATTTAAAAATTTAAAAAAAAAAAAAAGGAAAGTGGGGGAGGTGGTTGAGGGATTAGCCCCGCCGTTGCCGCCGCCGCCCCGCCGCCGCCGGAAGGGCTGGCAATGGTGGGGGAGGGTTGGCCGGGTCGCCGGGGCCTTGGCTAGGGGCCGACGACCCCGGCCGACCGGCGGTGAGGGCTCGCAAGCCCTCGCCCTCCCTAGATCTATGGCTAGTGGCGAGGGCTCATGGCCCTCTCCCCGATCTCGGGGGCGAGGGCTCGCGAGCCCTTGCCGCCGGTCGGCCGTGGTCGCGACCCGGCCGGGGCCGGTGACCTTAGCCGACCCTCCCCCACCGTCGCCGACCCTTCCTAGCTAGCGGCGGGCGGCGACGGGGTAGCGGGCCGAGGGCTAATCCCCGCCCGCCTCCCCCACTTTCCTTTTTTTAAAAATTTTTAAATTTTAAATTATGATTTTCAATATTTTAACTGAATTTAATTTTAAAATTATTTTTAATATTTTAACTAAATTTAATTTAATTTAATTTATTATTATTTTTTCACCACATTAGCCCAAAGCGACGCCATTTTTGCATTATTTGAACACGTCAGTGTGCAAAATGGCGTTGTCTTGGGCTCGATTCGCCGGAAAAATGCCACGTCGGCATATTGGCCGGAGTGGCACTTAAGTGATTCGTTTTTCTTCAAATGTGGCACTTAAGTGTACCTTTCGTAAATTATGGCACTTAAGTGTCTTTTTGTGCCAAGTTGTGGCACTTGAAGCGTTATTTTGCCTTAATCTCCTAGTTGGAACCAAAATAAGAGTCACAATCGAGGATGCTATACTTTTAGCATTAAACTAGGCGCCGTACACAATTTTTGACACTTTTAATGTACTTACCCCTCTTCCGAAATATATTGCCGAAATATATGCCCCTATGTGCATTGTTTCTTTTATTTTCCACATCTCGTTTTGCCTTCGCACGCTTGTATCTTTCCACATTGGACTGTGCAAGATGAATACTCTCCATTTATTTTATTTTTTAGACCAAATATCAGCCCACAGATTAATTGAGCATTGCCAAAAATTCAAGATCGTAATAGAATTTTCCTAAATTCCGAATCTTGCAAAGATGAGCTCACAATATCCCCTTCCTATGCTTGCCCTCACTAATAATCTATGAATATATTGCATGAATACACGGAAAATCTCCCGTTATATCATAGAATATTAGAAGAATAATACGAATCTTTTCCGAAATATACCTATCTTCCAAATCGTAAAATTAAAGCTCATCCGTTGCCAGTCCAATGCAAACACAATAAAAAATAAATATTCTTAAACTATATGCTATGTAGTTTAGTATTATTTTTGTTTAGGGGTTAATTTTAACCCCTAATTTTCTATACTATAAATGAATGACTGGGACGTTAAAATTTAGGTGTCAACATGTGACATCCCAAATTTTCAATCATGTTTTCAATTGAATAAATCGGGCATTTCATTGACGCATCTATAGGGCTGTTCTCAGAACTGATCATTCTAGAGATAACTAGACTATCTAGGGAAAACTATTAAGAATTTTAAGGCAAATAGACTTGAGAATTCGATAGAATCACGCTAGTCGTTCGTGTTCATTTGCCGAGATCATTAATGGCACGTACGTAAATTGATTAGAGATCAGATATAGGTCAGTTCGACGGAGATGTGTGGCTAATTGTGGATGACACCACTAAATTGAAAAATTCTCGTCGGCCGGCACTAATTTGATTTCTTTATCGTTTTGGTACCCTGTGTCCGTATTTGAATTCTCGAGATTTCTACGACAATCGAAAGTTGCCAATGAGTCGAGTGGGTTCATAGTGGCTCGAAGAAAATCGACCACGAGTCAATTATCCTGAAAAGTTCTGAAAGTTACCAAGTAGCCTGGGTCACGCTAAAAATGCGTCAAATATAAATTAACCGCCAATTCGAGTCCGATTTCAGAAATTGAAATTTCGGTCATGTCACAATTAATTTTAGGAGTGTCGACTTAGTCTCAGAAGAATTTTCGGAGATTCCGAGATTTTTACGGAAATTGGGTTCGAACGTCGCGGAATTTTGGCAGAAATCCAGATTGGTTAAATTGATGGGGAATTGGACTTCTAGGCCGAGTCTTTGTGTATCATGGATTTATAGAAAATCATTGGGATTTTTCTACGTCAAAATTGGATCTCAATTTGAAAAATTAAGTGGAGAATTAAAGCTAAATTAAATGAAATTCGGGTTTAGAATTCTACAACAATTTTGACATCACAAATTGAATTATTTGGTAGATTTTTGTTGGAAAGTGATGGGGAGACAAGATCATAAATGGAGGGGATAAGAATTGAAGACATGGGACCCCCTTGGACTGCCTTTCACGTGCTCTCTTCCCTCCGTTCCTATCCATCTTCGTGCGACGTCTCCTGCTTCTGCCTTTATTTTCAATTTTCTTCATCTCTCTTCTTCGCTTCAATTCGTGCGATGCCATCACAAACCGAAGGAAAGAAGACCAGCTCCTTCGGTCGACTTCCAGCAAAGAGAGACCGCACGCCTCCACGGAGAACCTCCACGCTGCCACTTGGCCGCGTCTGCCCATTGCTCGGTCAACAAATGAGCATTTGAAGATCACCGAGTGTTGCAGCTTCAGCTTTCCTCCACTTTGTTGCCACGACCGCAACCTTGGTCAGCTTCATAAAGTTGTTGACCCTTGAAGCCACGATCCACCGAGAAGCCAACAAATTGAACCGCCAGTAAACGAAGAAGTCACGCCTCCGCCGAGTTCTTCAACTGCTGCCACGTCCGAACTGCTCCAAGCTCGGTCAATCTTCCACAGAAGTCTTCTATCGGCGCCGTTCGGTTGATCCCGCAAGTCAGCGAAACCCACTCGAGCTTCAATCCATCCACGTGCATGGTTCAAACGGCCACCGAAGACCCAAGGATTTCCCTGTGCTGCCACTCGTCCGGCATCTTTGCCCGTGTCTCGCCAACTCCTTCGTTGCAGCTTCAGTTTGTAGCAGCTCAGCCCAGCGATTTTCAATGGCCCAACTTCTTCAACAACGTCTCAGCTGCATCCTTCAGTCTCACGGGCCAGGATTTCCGTGAGTTTCAATCGAGCAGCCCAGCGAGGCAATTCTTCATCCCACGATTCAGCCCACAATCAGTAGCAAGTGAAGCCCATGGATCCAGCAGTTTCGGCCCAGTTTTTGGCCCTCTTGAAGTCAGTCCATCTTCATTTGCATTTCAGCAAAGCCCATTAAGTTCGGCCCAACCTGCAGCAAGCCCATTTGCAGCCCAAGCCCACGAAGCAAGTCAACCCAAGCTGAGGCCCAAGTTCAGTCTAAGCCCAGAAATTTCTGTGGGCTTGCGAGGCTTGTAGGCCCGGCCCGAGTGTCCGTTGACACCGCCGAAAGTTCGGGTTTTGGCCGCCGTCGCGGTGATCCGATCCCCGCTTTTAATCAAGTGAGTAATCTCACTAATCCTCGCTTAGTAGACTAATGATGCTTAAGGGTTGATTAGATTTAATAAAGTACAATTAGGTGGTTAGATTAGTTTAGAACAATTAAATTAGTGACTTAATGATGCATGTTAGGTGGTTAGACTTAGTCATTAGCAAGTAGAGACGTACTATTATTTATCAATGCATCTCGGGATTTTTCCCGACCCTTATCGGGCTTATCGGGCTTCAATTAGGCATTATGGGCATAAATTGGATATTTAGTATTTATTTATTAATTTTCGAAATTAATTATTTAATTATTTATTTTTCGGAAATTAAAGCAAGGATACCAACGACCGAAATTTCGGCCGATTGTCGTGCAGTCCGTTTATTTATTTGAGCTCTACGTTGTGCTAAATTGAATTAATTGTGTAATTTAAGGAATTATTCCTTAATTGATTAAGACTGAGTAATTGAGTTGTGGATGGTCGAGTATGATTGTTTAGCGTCAATAATGCTTTGATGGGCTGTTAAGTGGAGAAGTTTGTGAGAGTGATTTGTGAGAGTGATTTGAATATACTCTTGGCTAAGATCCATCAGGTATGTTAATATCGTGTGAAAATTGAGTGAGTTGATGAGTATGTGAGGATTCATCCCAAGATTGATCAGTGTCGGTATTCAATTAGAATTTGACTATGAGAGGTTGTGAGTTGAACCTCGAAAGTCGCCCAAAGTATGGCTGTGCCAGTAGGGCCGAGTTCGGCTACTGAATTTGGAGTCGGTTGCGCCCGTTGGGCCGTAATCTGCCACCTGATATGGGTCGCGCCTGATAAGGCCGTAATCTGCCACCTGATATGGGTTGCGCCTGATAAGGCCGTAATTTGCCAGCTGATAGGGGTCATGCCTGATAAGGTCGTAATCTGCCACCTATTAAAGGTCGCGCCTATTGGGCTGTAATTTGCTATCTACAGATAGGTCATGTCCTTCGGGACTGTAATTTATTGCCAAGAAATTTGGTAGTCTATGCTCGTGAAGTCGTGAGTGCGATTTGAGACTAAATAAGGGAAACGACTGGGGAATGGTCGAATTGACATGAAATCAACTAGGTCGATGAATCGAGATATTGATCTGTGATGTAATTGCTTAGGTGCCTATTGAACTGTGCTAATATGCAAGTGGAATCTGAGGTCAAGGTAAGTCCTCTGACTCGTGCATGTATAGGCAGCTTGGTTAACGTATTGATTTCCTAATCGAGTCTTAGCAGGGTAGAACTTGCTGAGACGTAGTCTCATCCCGGTTGTGGGACAACATTTCAGGACCCTGATGAGGAGCCTAAGGAGAAAGAAACCGAAGAGAAGTATTTGGAGGAGAACTCCGATGATGATCCGAGTACGACCCAGATGTGGACTATGATCCCATCTTCTTTGTGAATCCTGTCTAAATATGAATAGTGTGAGACTAGTCTTGTGAATAGACTTCGAGTTATGCCATGTATAAAAGTTTGGTTGTGGATTTCAATATGAAAAATATGGCCTTACTTTTCTATCCCATTGTGTTATTGTCTGGGGATTTATAACTACTTCCGCATGTGCTTAATAAACAAAAGGGTTGGCGATACTTAGTCTTGGGATATCGCATTATAAAATCGACCAAGTAAAAGGATGTGTGCGTGCCCGAGAATCGGGGCGTGACACAACAAGCCCACGTTAGGAAAAACCTCACAGAAAGGAGATGGAGCTGGGAGATTTACCAAAGAGAATTGGAAGATCCAGACGTGTTCGCCATTTTCAGAAATAGAATAAGCCTGATACATTCATTTCGATCGCTGTTGAAAACTTCTAGACCGTGACGCACCTCTAATGCTTTCTGTGGAGTTATCACTCGGTATGTGGATCCATTTAACTAGCTTGCCTACAACATGGAAGATGGTGACATTGGGATTTGAAGATGGCACCCGGTGAACAGATAATCATGTTGACTAATTGGCTGTAAATCAAGTTAATCATACAGGAAGATAAGTACCCCTCGCATTGTTTAGTTGGAAACAATTTCTCAAGTGATGCTGCAAATACGCCTTCTTTTTTTTTTTTTAAATTGCATTCCTGGTTGAAATACCTACGTGTCTGTTGTTATGTATTGACACGAAAGCCCGACCGGTTCTGTACATTTGAATCACGAGCGAGAGAAATCGATGGAGGATTAAAATGAGGAACGATAAAGGATGCAAAATATTTATGTGATTTGGTTTGAGTGGTAGTACCTACGTCTATGAGGGAGAGTTAGTTGCAAATAATCTACTAATCAATTGAAAAATTACATGGTTATAATCCATATACTCTTGAGTGTTTTCTGTCCTAAAAGTTACACCTAATACCCTCATTGTTATCGGTACAAATCTAACTGATACGCCAAAGATGGAGTCCCTCTAGTTGGATAAGATAACAAAAGGATCATAGGAGACATGAGTATGTCTTTAAATTGCTTCGTTTGAACTCTAAGAGGTAAAATTCAGGAGTATTCCTATTTGGGTGGGGAATACAAATATTCACTAGGAACCCTGGGGGTGGGGGGTGTCGGTGGGGAAGACAAATATTCACCAAAGAGGGAGTCCCTTCTGGTTGGATAGGATAATAGAAGGACCATAGGACCACTCAGAAAACACGAAAGGACCATATGAGAAAGCATAAGATAACAAAAGCGACCACGCACCACTCAAAAGACACAATGATTTTGCTCTTTTTTAATTTTCTTTTACTTTGTTTGGCTTTTCTCTTTGTGTCTTCTCTTGTGAGAGCTGCTTCTCCTTTTATAATGCTAAAAACTAGAAAATTATCCAAAAAGTATTAAACGTATTGGACTTTTATCAATTCAATCCTAATTTTTTCAATTTTATTAATTAAATTTTAAATTTTTTCACATTTTGCCAATCAATTTATCTACCTAATTTTGATTGAAAATCGAGATGTGAACATTGATTGTCTTACTCCGACACGGTTGACCAATTTAACGTGGACAAATTTTAATAATATTTTAATATTTTTTGGAATTTTTGTTATTTTGAATTTTTTATTTTCCTTTTGTTGTCACCTAAATTTTATTATTTTATTTAAGACTTAATTGCATAAAAAATTAGGGATTAATTTTCAAACCCTAGCAAAAAAAAAGGAAAAAAAAGGAAAAAAGAAAACAACAATTTTCACTAAATTGCATCGTGTTTTAGCATTAGAAATATTTGCATCACTAATGATAATTTTTATTTTTTTCCAAAAAGTTTGCTATCAAACATCATTCTAATTGGTTATGGTGTGTGACATCCCTAGGTTCATCGTTGAGTTGGCAGCAGGACTTGTACTAACACATTAACACAACCAAGAGAATTGATTGTCTAGATCAATCTCCTGTTCTTGCAAACCATGAGTAACATCTAGCAATATATCATGGTTACCAGACAGTGTGAAATGTTTTCAGAACATAATGAATCTGTCAGTTTTGGTGACTGTGTAATTTGATCATTCTGTCTCATCATGTCTCGATCGAACAAAGGTCATGGAATTATTGGTCAAGCCACAAATTCGATCATATGTACAAATCTAATTGACATGTATTTCTTCAAGATATGAACCATTCATTCTCGATTACAACCCGGCCGAGGATTTCAATACAATATCATGATTAGATCGCATAGGACATCAATCTTGTATATTTATATATGACAAGAAGACAGATTCCATATTGCGCACACATGTGCCTTCACATGTGAACAAACTATGACCATAAAGTACAGAGACGGTTCAATGAAGTGTCAATATGCACATTTGTGAACCATAGCCATCCAACATACAAGTCAGCATCGTGCGTTAGGTTTAAGGATCTTACACCTGATCAAAGCAAGAACGAATAGACATTGACCCCGCTAATAGCTTCCATGTCATCAATCGTTCTATTTATGTCACGTTCAGTGAACTTGTCCAAGACAAGTACCTGTGTTTTAGCTCATATATCACAATACTCAATAACTTGTTACTCATCATCCCCTCAAGTATTTAATACTGAATGGTAAAAGCTTAAGAACACATCGGTCTCAACATGATCATCAATATCCTTTCAATGATCCATCGACCGGGAACTGTTTAAAGATTCAGCATAACTATAAACTTGTCACACATATTCTTAACACTTTAAGAATAGGTTCAATCGTAGCTA
Organism: Eucalyptus cladocalyx; assembly: GCA_017140615.1. Classification (NCBI taxonomy): domain Eukaryota; kingdom Viridiplantae; phylum Streptophyta; class Magnoliopsida; order Myrtales; family Myrtaceae; genus Eucalyptus; species Eucalyptus cladocalyx. The sequence goes on from CM029520.1 coordinate 20,837,205, forward strand.
ATCTTATGGACTTCATTCATATAAATTGGACGATTAATGAAAAAACTTATTTTCCATTAAATAATCCCTAACATGTAACTATTACATGGTTGCTTTAGGGTATACAGCTAACATAAACAGCCAAGAAGCACTCCTATTTAGGTGTGCACTAAGTTCCTTATTGTGTGTATAAGAAGTTCTCCCAATTGATATTGTAGAAAGTGTCTCTAATAAAAAGAATGTGTTTTCTTTGAGAGAGCTTTGTGTCTTCCTCAACATACTTGCTTTGGAAAGGCACATAAGCCCTATACAATCATGTCGATGGAGAGTACGAACCACACCCTAATGTATAGCAGCAGAAGAGGTTGGTACTCGCATTGAACATGTCTTGAGCACCCAAAAGATTGGTATACTCAGGAACTTAGACAAAGGACGGGGAAAAAATACAGATCAAAAGGTATTGGATACTTGGCGCAAGAGATGCATATAGTTAATACACCTTTATGTTATTGCTGCTGAGGGAGATTGCTTGATTTGGATCCTTCTGTAAGTGAAGCAACACGTTGACAAGATCTTCATGATTGTGTTTAGGCCTTGGGTCGCGGTGCTTCTGGATCACTTTGTTGTATAGCTCATCTAGATCCCTGAAGCTCTTCTAAAGCCTTGCTTCCAATCCACTGAGCTTGTTAAGCCAGGACATCCGTGGAAAGATATCAGTAAAACATAACCCTCCTATAAGGCTCTGTATTTTACGGGTGGTCTCGTGAAATTTGCTGTTAAACACTACCAGCTTCAGCCTGACATTTCTTCCCAAAAGTGACCTGGCACATGATGTTGTTCACTTCTCCCTCCCTCACTGACTCAAATACCTGAACTCTCTAAGTATTGAGCAGCTCTAGGTTCACTATTTTCATGAGCTCTATCACCGTAGGCACTGAACCCGGCATCTGAAATATTATATGATATCTCCTTGGCAACATGAAGTGCGGGTCTGCCAGGTAAGGCGCAATCATGTGTCTTGATTACTTCCGTAGCCACATCATCTGATGAGATCACCAAAGCTCGGACCGAGCTGAGCTGGAGGAACATGATTGGTCCATAATCTTTTTAGAGGCGCATGAGTGAGCGATGGAGTGAGCAGCCCAGTAGATATAAGTTTCCAATAGGCAACTTCCTAGGACCAGGAGGGAGATTCCTGGCATCCCATCTTCTTTTTCTTATCAATCAAAAGCAAGAACAAGACTGGTGTGATATGGAGGGATTGCAAGGGTGATAATGAGCTGAAAATTCATGTTGTAATAATCTTCCTTGAACAAGAAAGGTAAGATAGCCATAGATGAAAAGATGACGATTCTCCGTCTTTTTATGGTTTTAGATTACATAAGGCAACAGGCGAGTTTCTTACGGCATTACTGTGGTTAAATCGAGCTTCCTTAACGTAATAAGTGAAGATAAAACTTCTTGCTTTTATTTACAAGCAGCTAGCATCAATTTGCCACGCTAAATTTCCAATATAAGACGGGAGATGGTGACGATTGTAGATGACCTGCGATGGAGATAAACAGATTCATTAATACTCTATTGGCTGATGTATATAAGTCAGATCTAATGAATATGATATAAGAGCTAGCTGGGGTCGACAAAGTTAAAAGGCAAATCATTCGCAACAAGGCTAGTTCCATCTTTCCAGAAGCCCAAAGAACAATTCAACTTTTCCATGAGTTTGCATCCCAAACTGGTGGCCCGATGGAGAGGGTGATAGAAATGTACTTTAAGCACTCTATGTGCACCACGCAAGCAAACTGGTCAAAGCTAATTAACGTAGCTCAGTTCTTGTATAATTTGCAGTGGAGTGAGTCCACAAACTAGAGCACGATGATGGTGCAACAACTGCTCACTCCGAGCATGGGCCTCAGGCTACCAAGGGAGTAGCCCACCAATGTACAAGTTCTCAAAGTAATGGTAGTAATAAGTGGATTTGGTGCGAGCATGTCTACGTAAAGCTTCGAGTGCGAGCGTGTGTCTACATAAAGCCTTGAAGCACATGAAGAAATGGACTGATAAGAAGTGATGGCATGTTCCAATTTGGGGATTTAGTGCTAGCCAAGTTGCACTTGGTCCTCCAGTAATGGGACATGCACAAGGGACTAATCCATCATTATGAGGGATCCTTTTAAGTGCTGCAATGGGTTGGGAAGGACACATACAAGTTGGACCTGCTGCCAAAGCTCAAGGTACATCCAATGTTCCACAAGAGTATGCTTAAACCTTTCCATGTGGAGGAGGAAAACCTGGACTAGGGGGAATCACAATGGGCGTCACTTGGGCAAAAATCTCGTATGATCGAGACGCCAAGTGCATCATGGTGGAATGAGTCATACGGAAACGGGATTACATGCTTAAGTGAGAGTACTTGTCCTATGGAGGGGTCATTTGGAGAGTGTAGCATGTTGGGAACCACCCAAGGCTCTTCGGTAGTTCAAGAAGCACATTGACATGTTCCATGCCGAAGATGCGACGAAGGCATCGCCCACATAGGTGGGAGCAATTGACACGGCTCAATAGACGAACATGATCTAGAGATTCCAATTGCTGGGCAGTGGTCTATGCGAGAACAAGCCCACGATTGAGCTACCTGTCCATCCATGGGCAGGCGACCCTTTGTTTCCCTCTTAGGAACAACCCTTGGGCTTTCCCAAGCCCTAGGGTCCTCTTGAGTATTCTATTGTGTAGACTATGTAATGATTATGGAATTCAAACCTCAATGTTAGATTGAGGAAATGATTAATGGTTGAGATTAGTCCCGCACTTGTATAAATAGGGGTCCCTCCCTCTCAATTGTATTATCTCGTTCACAAGTTAATATACCTTCGTGCTTCATTTTCTATACACTTCCCATGAGTTGAGTGTGCATGTGCATGAGATTGACTTAGGAGAAATCCTAAGGCCACAAGGGTTAGGGAACATGAGGTCAATCGATCCGTGACACAAGCATATCTTTTGCACAAGAGAAACGCTACCCATGACACAAGCATCTCTTTTGCACAAGACAAAGGGCTGCCAAAGTTAAATATTTTTTCAGTCTTTATCCATATAATATGTCCAAGAATAACTGATACCAGGCAAATTTGAAATCATATCTTTCTTCGAAGGTGGAAAGTAAAGAAAGTAAAGATTCGCGCTTTGAAATGAGCTTTATTTTGGGTTAGTTTAGTCATCAATGCTGCTAAGCTGCGGAAGATCTATTGGTCCACACGAATATATAATCGGACCATGTCACTGTCCCCGATCTTTATTAATCTCTCTGAAGTAAAGACAAATAACTTGTTGCAAAAATAGTTCTTTATTGTTACTTCCCTGACTTGAGTGCACAAGTTGCTTAGCACAGTTGCCTTTGACAATTTAAAAGTTGTTTGGAGCATCTGGAAATTCATTGTGGTTCTTTAATGTTTTTGTGGAGCTAGATCGATTAATTTCCAAAAATTGCTTCAAAAGATGAACATCTTCATCAAATGATGTCTTTAAGTTGTGTGCACAATAAAAGTATAGTAAAGATACGGGTTGTCAAGCTATACAAACACTATCGTTCTAGTTTTGATTCTTAACTGAAACTGGAGCTCAAAACTATCACGTGACAGAAAACTTGTGCCGCAACCTTTTATCGCCTCTTTTCCTTGGTGGAAGTCCATGAAACCAAAATGATACAATGAAGTTCACTAAGAAAAATGAGTATATCACCCCAACAAAGAAAGCATCTATTTGTTACTAAGATCTTTGTTTTTCCCAAGTTTTTGAATAATTCAGGCTACAAGATCTAGGAACAGCAACTACCACAAAGTCAAACAGGAAAATTTGTAGCAGGCATACAACACAAGAAACATGCCAAGACAGAAGAAAGTCTCCGTTATTACGGAGTGAATCAAGCAAACTTTTCTATTGGTAGCATCGGAACATAGCATCAACCACTCACGGGGGTTGCTATCAGGCAAAGAGGAGTCCTCTTGTGAGTCGTAAGGCCATAAGCTTCTTCCATGTCGACATCTTTGATACTCATCCCTTCAGGCAGTTTCCAATCAAACCGATGAAGAAGATTTGCCAATGCAAGCTCAACTATCACGACACCGAAGTTAATGCCGGGCATCCCCGCCTGCCAGAACCAAATGGCAGAAACTCATAGTTCTGTCCCTTAAAATCGATGGAGCTGTTCAAGAACCTCTCGGGCCTGAATTCTTCTGGGCTTTCCCAAGATTTTGGGTCTGTGGAGATTGCGGTCACATTTGTTGGGAATGTCGGATTCCCAAAAAACCGAATTTGACACTAAATCAAACCCCTAAAACAAATGCGGAAGACAAGCTCGGGAAAATCACGTATCACCGATCCTAAAGCACACCATGGATTCGAGCGTACCTTGTTAGACACAAATTAAACACCGATGCCGATAAGAGGAAGAGAAACCGATCCCGTTCGATCCGATGACGTCGATTGGCCTTGAAGGGAAGATGGCATCGCCTTAAGCGTTTGTTTTTCTTTTGGAGGGAGAGAGGGAGAGGAAACGTACGCACAAATGCCAAAAGGTGTCTTTGTCTCTCTCTTTCATCCCTTATATACGTTCTCTCAAAAATAGAAACGTACCCCTTCATCCATGGGCCATAATATTATGGGCTAGGCTTTCAGGCCCAACATGGGCGGACGGGCCTTAAGCCCATAATATAAAACCATCATCTCCCACTCGCACATGGTGGGCTGAATAGAATTCTCTTAACCTCTCTTCAACATTCATACCGGTGAATAATCCGTGCGACCAGCATACTTTGAGAGAGGTCGTTGCCATACATCTGTTAGGAATATATAGCAGCTCATGATGGGCATCACACTCTGAGTAGATTTAGTATGCAGTACCCTAGATCGATCGATCACATTTATATTTCTCTTGATCTCTTTTAAAAAATGATATATATATATTGTATTCACAATTATGATTATCCCAAAAACAGTCATAATTGGTTAATCGGTGAATACAAAACTACAATGTGATTCTCCAAATTCGATCTTCCTCTTTCCTTCAAACTCTCAATTTCGTTCACTTGCTTTTCTAGAAATATCCCATTAGATCGAATCAACTCATGACCATTGGCAACATCCTAAGATAGCAAACACTAAATAGAAATTTTGAGAATAAGTAAGAGTCATGAGGGCACTAAAATTGAGGAACTCTTTTTCTCAAGAGTCTCACACGGCATAAAAGTTGAGATCAAACTTTTGCCACTCTTTTTGGTCGTCTTATGCATACGTGGTATAAAATACGTATTACGGTATTAACTCATTTCCCATGGAGCGTATGTCTACATCTTCAATACCATACAGATGATAGTTTAGACATACCCAATGTCTAACTTGAGTTCACGTATCTACTCATTCACAAAATTTATCAGAACTCACATATGGCATCATAGACAGATAAAGTAAAATATGTGGGGTATTTTACTTTCGAACATAGTAAGTATTATGTCCTCATCTTAACACCAAGTTAAGGCGACATACATATTTTAAGCTTGAGCTCTCAATTATCACATAGATAATAAGCTTAAAAACAGTCTCATCTCTATTTATCACACAGTAAATAGAGGCGATTACCCGTATGAGTGGGCTAATCTTATATCTGTTCGACATACTTTCTCAACTTAAAGTAATGCATTGAGCATTAAGATGCATAAAGATCAAATAAAGATTCATAGGCATTAATGATGAAAACACAAATTCATCAAATGTGAACACTTAGGGAAATTACAATATTCAGTACATCATTCTCTACGCAATCCTAGAGATTTCATATGGTCACAAAAGACATCTCTACTGGCTTTGTCATAGGATCTGCTACCATTCTATGCGTAGATATGTACTGTAAGTTCACATCCTTTCGTGCAACCATATCTTTGACAAAATTATACTTGGTATCTATATGTTTGGTCTTGCCATGATATTTTGGATCTTTGGTGTATGCTATAACTGTTTGGCTATCACAGTTAACCAACAATAAATCTGTAGCACTTCCAATAACACCTAAATAATCCAAAAAATCTCTTAAGCCAAACACTTTCTTATACCGCTGCTGATAATGCCACGGACTCAACTTCCATCGTGAACAAGGCTATACACATTTGTTTCTTACTGCTCCAATATATGACGCCATTATTTGGTAAGAAAACAAACTCAGAGGTAGATTTTCTTTCATCTAAATCTCATCCCCAATCAACATCAGAATAGCCTTAGAGTCACAGATCCTTTCTTTAATGACTCAGCGTATAATCAGCAGTTCTCTTTAGATATATTAGTATTCTCTTAACGGCTTTTCAATGTGCTTGACCTAGATTGGATTGGTAACTACTCACCATTCCAACTGCAAAACATATGTCAGGTCTTGTACACATTATAGCGTACTTCAAGCTTCCAACAGCACTAGCATAAGGAACATGTTTCATTTGTTCATTCTCTTGTGGAGTCCTTAGACACAGTCTATGGCTCAATCCTTCACCTTTTGCAATAGGAGTGTCTATGGGTTTACAATTTTACATACTAAATCGTTCAAGAACCTTATTTATATATGTTTCTTGCGAAATCAAACGATCTCTTGAAATCTTAACTCCAAGAATGTATGCAGCCTCACCCATATCATTCATCTCAAAGTTGGAAGATAACCAACTCTTCACAGTATTTACAAACTCCATATTGCTTCCGGCAATTAGTATATCATCAACATATAATGATACAATCACAAATTGATCTTTGGATCTTTTGATATATACACAATGATCATCATCAATCATTGTAAAATCATATGCCATTATGGTATTATGAAAATGTATATACCATTGTCTTGACGATTACTTAAGGCCATATATCGACCTCAAAAGTCTACATACCTTTTCTTCTTGGCTTTTCACTATGAAATCAGTAGGTTGTTCCATATATATTTCTTCCTCTAATTTTCCATTGAGGAAAGCAGTATTTACATCCATTTGATGTAACTCAAGATCCATACTAGCCACTATTGTCAGAATAATGCGAATCGAGGTAAATCTCACTACAAGAGAAAAAGAATCTTCATAATCAATTCCTTCATGTTGATTATACCATTTCACCACAAGGCGAGCCTTATGCCTTTCTATTGAGCCATCAACCTTTCGCTTTATTTTGAGAACCCACTTGTTCCCAATAACTTTGCATCCTTTTGGAAGATCAACCAGTTCTCAGACTTGGTTTAATTTCATTGACTCCATTTTCTCTTCCATTGCATGAATCCATTTTTCCTTACCAGGGCAATTTAGAGCCTCGTTAATAATTCTTGGCTCATTCTCATCTTGCGGAGCAATTATAAAAGTTTCCCCTTCAATGTCAAAATGTCGACGGGGAATACTTTAGCGACTTGTTCGCCATATGAGAGATTGTACACTTAGCACATCATTTCCCTTTATGCTCCCACTAGGATTAAATAATGATGACGTCGTCTCATCATGTGGTTGCAATTGAGAATGAGTTGAATTCAATTAATCACTTCTCATATTACTCCAACTTGGACGAACTCCACTAATATCATTATCTTGATCCAAGATTACAAATAGGGAGTAATCTTCCCCTATTTCGCCATTCTTAGGAAATTTATCATCTAAAAATGTGACATCCTGTGATTCAAATTCAGTTATATTCCCACTTTCCTGCTCACCTATGAACACATACCCTTTCGAGTGTTCTGAGTATCTTATGAAAATACTCTTCTTTCCTCTGGGATCCAATTTCCCAAACTTGTGAGAGAACTCATGAGTATAGGTAGCACAACCCCGTGGCTTAAAAAAACTCAAGTCCGATTTTCTACCTGTCCATAACTCATATGGAGTAGAAGTAACTGATTTGGAAGACACTCGGTTAAGTATATAGGCAGCAATTAACAACGCATCACTCCAAAAAGTAATAGATAAGTTAGCATGCGCCATCATGGACCTAACCATTTCTAGTAGGGTTCTGTTTTTTTTTTCTCTCCCCAACACCATTTTGTTGAGGAGTATATGGAATAAATAACTATCTTTCTATTCCCTTTTCATCACATAATTTTTTGAACTCATCAAATAAATATTCTCGACCTCGATTGGATCTTAATACTTTTATTTTCTTGTCCAATTGATTTTCTACCAAGTTCATAAACCTTTGAAACAACTTAATGCTTCAGATTTATGAGAAATCAAATAGATATATCCGAATCGAGTATAATTATCTATAAAAGTGATGAAATAAACAGCCCCATGCCTTCCTCTCACATTCATTGAACCACATACGTCAGAATGGATTAAATGCAGATGAAATTCAGCTCTTTTACCTCTTCCAAATGGTTTCTTTGTCGTTTTCCCTACTAGGCAATGCTCACATCTGGACACATCGACTTTTTCAATGTTGCCCAACAAGCCCTCTTTGGCTAGTCTATTCATACGTTGTTGGCCAATATGACCAAATCTAGCATGCCACATAATCACATCATTATCATATGAAGTAGAAGATGTGAAACAAGGGAATAACAAATATTGACATCACCACAGTCAACATTTTGTACAATAAAACCATTCAGAAAGTGACCACAACCATAGTAGTTTGTATACAAATACAAATCTACACCAATATTACGGAAGTTCACACTAAAACCAAGTTTAACCAACACCAAAAACATATATTAAATTTCGACGAATCTCCGCAGCATATAGAACATCATGTAGGAACAAGGTGCGTGCACCACGCATGTTTAATTGGCATGTGCCAATCCCTTTAACTTCATCTCTGGAGTTATATCCTACATAGACCTACTTAGTTCTAGTTGGTACTCATCGGAATTCCACGAAAGATTCTCTATCCTTCGCTACATGGTCTGTCGCTCCTGAATCTACAGTCCACAAATGATTGGATTAAGCCAATAATACAGAACTTGACACATAAGCAAAGTTCTCAAATGTACAAGAGGTGTTTACCTTTTTCGGCTCACAACAGTTGCGAGCATAGTGACATTTCTTGTCACAATTGTAACACCTCACCCTTTGACATTTTCTTCACTTGAGGACGTTTTCCTCTCTTGTGTTGGTTAACTCTTGATTTCTTGTAATAAGGACTTGATCCTTTGCATTCCCACATATTGAACGAATCAATACGTTTGTGCTTATAGCTCAAAGCCCTTTCTGAGCTAGAACCAGCATTGCAAATATCTATTTTCGACTCAAATGCTGTTAGGCGGTCCTCTGCTAGCTCAAGGTGGCGCACGACATTCTCAAGATCTTCCATAATATGGTCAAGAGCTTCTAGTGCTTCTTGCTTTTCCAACATATATTGAATCTTCATATTCAATATTTCACAATTGTTGCCGTTCATATAAGCAATTACGTTCTTAGTTCTCTTAAACCATCGACCAACACATCGACATATATGCGTGAATAATTTATGCCTATCATTTATGCATCCACTTTGCACAAACCCATCATATCAATGAACAATTTCAAGTAATGTTCCAGAATCAAAAGGTCACTATGTTTCCAATCATCCTCCAAAAATTCTAACTTAAAACTATTATTAATATAATTGTCTTATACAAAATAAATTCTATGAAGTTATAAAAACTTCTATGAGCTACCCACAGCAGTCATCAACAATAGAAAGCAAATAATATTTGACATCCAATAGAATAATAATGCTTTCACATAATACAACTATCAATTACACTAAGTAATATATACAAAGAAAAATATCAACATGGAAAGAGATATTCACACCCAAAAAACATCTCAAACTAATCTAAGAAATAAATAGAGAATGTTCCTTTTAACCTATCAGTCAAAATATCCAAGAAATTTGAAAGCACATTTGCCAACCATGGAAAAACTTTTGGAGAGCTTTCATGTCACCTCCAAGACGCATTCACTCTACGCCGTGTGGCGCTCAATCTAAGGGTTGAAGTTTTGGTTAACTCAATCATATAGTACTCTCTTACAAAAGCTACCACTAGTCTCCTATAACCCGGGAACACATTGACCTCCCATAGGCGATCTAACACTCCTTGCCATTCAGGTGGAAGAGTGTTCATCAAAGCCGGCACCTTCTCAAAATCTGGCATAAGATAACCATTCCAGATGATTTCCTGTATCATCTTATTGACCATGACCAAGTGTGATACTAAATCACCGTCATGCCACCGATAATTAGCTAACATTGTCATCAGCCTTTTAAGTCTTGCTCTTCCTTCGTCCGTTCTCGAGAATGCAGGTATCCGTGCATAACGCATCATAGTTCCTGCAACAAATGCAGAACTAAAAATGGATCACTTATAATCTATAATAAACATAATGAAAAATAAATAATTTTTCATGATTCATGCAACAAATGTAGAATAAAAAATGGATTACCTATAATCCATACAGACAAAATTGAAAAAGAAACAAATTTCTCCTTTTTTTTTTTTGGGTCAACGGTGTTCAACAAATAAAGGCGGTCAATGGTCAACGGCGGTCAACGGTCGTTGGTCAACGGGTCAACGAGTCAACGATCGACGGGTCGGACCGCTTGGGCCGATCAAGCTGGTTGGGCAGGGTCGGACCGGTTGGGCCGATCAAGCCGGTTGGGCCGGGTCGGACGAACCGACCTGGCACGTGCCTTGCACGCGCGAGTGATCGGTTAGATCTCGGGTTGGGTCGATTCACCGTCGGGTTGAGTCGCCGCTGGGTCGGCCGGGACGATAACGTCATCGATGACGTCATCCCAGTGGTTACCGACCGTTGGGTGACGTCAGCAAGGGTCAGTTCGCCGACTGACGCGTGTTGGTTCGCCGGCCGGCGGCGCACACTTGCCAGTTCGCCGACCGGCGCGTGTGGCGCATGTGCTGGCCGAGCCAGCGCTTCAGGCGCGTGGCACCCACGCGCAACGGCTTTTGGTCGCGCGTGTGGGCGTGTTCGGCCTTGCCCGGCGGCGTTCGACACATCGACGGACTCGTCTTGACGAGCTCTTTCACCCTATGCCTTCAGAAATTGATTTCGACTTACAGAAACTCGAAAAAATGGATGAACAGTGCTCGGGTGTCGGGATTTTTCGCCTTGATCCGTGTCGGGCGATTATTTTCGAGAAAATTCAATCAAAACTCATTCATAAACATGAAAAGGGTAGGAAAAACATGAACTAGGGCTCTGATACCAACGTTGGGAATGTCGGATTCCCAAAAAACCGAATTCGACACTAAATCAAACCTTTAAAACGAATGCGGAAGACAAGCCTAGGAAAATCACGTATCACCGATCCTAAAGCACACCACGGATTCGAGCGTACCTTGTTAGCCACAGATTAAACACCGATGCCGATAAGAGAAAAGTTGGTAAAACCGATCCCGTTGATCCGATGACGTCGATTGGCCTTGAAGGAAGACGGAGTCGCGCTTAAAGCGTTGTTTTTCTTTGGAGGGAGAGGGGGAGAGGAAACGTACGCACTAAATGCCAAAGGTGTTTTTGTCTCTCTCTTTCATCCCTTATATACTTTCCTTCAAAATAAACGCACGTCCTTCATCCACGCCTTCTAATATCATGCTTTCAGCCCAACAGCAAACATGACGGACGGGCCTTAAGCCCATCATATAAAACCATCAACATTAATGAATACAGTAGTTCCTCTAGGAACTTCGTATCCCCTTATCTTGCAATCCTCAATTGTCGCTCTTGGTACTAGAAGAGGGAGCGGTGGATGGAGTCTTAATGCCTCTTTAATGACTGATCTAAGGTAGATGAGTCCTAGAAGGTCAGTCTCTTCAACCTGTGACTTTCCTTTTGCTGCTTCTCGAACCTCTTCTTGTGCTTTTCTCATCATAGCTGGATTGCGGACGAGTTCTGTCATTGTCCAGAGTAAAGTGGTTGCAGAGGTATCTGTTCCTGCATTGAACATGTCCTGAAACAAAATCCCAAGCAATTAGTCCCAATTTTTTTTTTTTTTAATCTAGTTTGTAACAGAGTGATAAGAAAGTAACAGAAGGAAATATATGCTGAATAAATAAGGCAAAGAGGAACATACAGTTAATACTCCTTTAATTTGCTCCCCAGTGAGGGCAATCATTTGATTTGGATCCCTTTGTAACCGAAGCAACACGTCAACAAGATCTTCATGATCGGGGTTAGGCCTTTCAGGGTCATGGTGCTCCTCGATCACTTCATCGTACAACTTGTCTAACTCCCTGAAGTTCTTTTCAACCTTCGCCTTGAAGCCATTGAGCCTGTTAAACCAAGCTATCTGTGGAAACAGATCCGCAACACAAAAGCCCCTAAAATGCTCTGTATTTCGTGGGCTGTCTCGTGAAATTTGCTCTTTCGACCACCACCTTCAGCCTGCCATTTCTTACCAAAAGTCAGTCGGCACACAACATCGTTAGCCAATAAAAGTGCCATTTCACCAATATTGACGGGACCTGGAAAAGAAGTGATTGCGTCTAGCATGAGCTTAACCTCTTCCTTCCTCATAGATTCGAACAACTGGACTCTCTTACTGCTCAGGAGTTCTAGGATCACTAATTTCCTGAGCTCTCTCCAGGAATCGCCATAGGCACCGAAACTTACATCAGAACAATTGTATGTCAACTTCTTCACTGCATAAAAGACAGGTCTGCCGGAGAAAGCGCGGTCGTGGGCCTTGAATACTTCTCTGGCGACATCTTCGGACGAGATGACTAATGTGGGAACAGACCCGAGCTGGAGTAGCATGATCTGACCATACTGTTTTGAGAGGCGCGTGAGCGATCGGTGAGGCAAGGAGCCGAGCTGGTGCAAATTCCCGATGATCGGCAACTTCCTAGGACCGGGAGGGAGATTCCTAGATGCTCGTGTCTTCTTTTTCGCGTCAATCAAAAAGACTAGTAGCAGCGGTATCACAAGAGCGCATATGAGGGCCACAATAAGCTGAACACCCATGGCGTGATATCCTTGGAAAAAATCATGAGTTACGAAACCAACGTGTGAAAAGGTTTCATAGGAGGTCTGGTGCATGAATGAGTCCAAAGTAGATGGAAGTGGGAAATTTACATGAGCCAATGGGAGGTTCGGGCGTGTCCTGTCCACTACTTTATTCTAATTACTGTATTAAAAGGACTTTTTTGTTAGATCGATATAACAAAATTCTGACACAGTCAACTGAATCCATCTTTACTTAAAACTTAAATCAATGAATTACGTTAATCATAATATATTTCATACTTCACGTTATGCTACATCACATTTCGTCATTGGATTTTTTCCACCTAACACATTACATATACGCCTCTAACACTTATTAAAGTATTATACGGTACATAAATCATTAAACTAGCTTTGCCTAGAACAAGGAGATGGTGACATTGCCTATGCACATGAAGAGTTAGTACAATATGGGGCCGTTTTTCAATCATGGTAGTCACATGCAGATAAGTACGAAACGCATTGTTTAACTTTTATTGCATTAATGATCGATGGTACCAATGCCTTTGTTGTAATTTATTGATGCCGAAATTGATTGTGTCATATGGTAAAAAAAAAAGATGATTGTGTCATAACCCTAGCTCCATCTCCAAGGTCTTGAGCGGCAAGGGTTAATCTTGATATGTTGTAGAGAAGATCTCAGAAAACATTTTTTTTTTGTGAAGGAAACTTAGCCAAATTTGTGCTGTGAAAAGAGCAACAATTCAATGAACACAACCCAAAAATTCGTTCGTCGAGCAGATTTAGCCGTCAGAGAGAGGGACTCATTTCGAAATCCAAATCTTCACAAAACTCTTTAAAATTTTATTATGTTGTAGATAGGGATGTCATTTAAAACTTTTATGAAGAAAGTATGTTTAAATTCGAAAGGGAAGATTTTATGAAAATTCATGAAAACAACTTGGTTACTATTTTCTCTATACTTGGCAGTTTCTGTATGATAATTGATTGGGTCTTTGTCACAATCATTTTACCTTTGAAAAATATAAAATATAAATATGTTATATATTAAGATGTTTTGAACAACTTTCATGAGGAAGTTTTTCCTTGAAGCACAAAGAGCTCTATAAAATTGGAAAGCAGTAAATGTCCAGCAGTTTCCAAAAACTGGATTTTGGAAACTCAAAACCTATAAAACTCAAGGTGGCAAGTCTATGGGGGAGAGATGGTGACCTACTTGGCTCGTAAGATCACTTGTCATCATTTCTTTAGGCCATGAGTCATCGCCTTTCATTAATTACTTGGGATATATAAGCCTCCACACTCATCACATTCATTATCCTCATTTAATGTATTTGACTCTTGTTCTTTAAGAAATTGCCCAACCTAGCTTAACCTCCTAGTTGGAACCAAAAAGAAGGGTCACAATTGAGGATGCTATAATTTTAGCATTAAAGTAAGCGTCGTACACAACTTTTCGTACTTTTAATGTACTTACCTTGCTCCCGAAAATATATTGCCGAAACATATGCCCCTGTGTGCATTGTTTCTTCTTATTTTCCACATCTCTTTTTGCCTTCACACGCTTGTATCTTTCCACATTGGACCGTGCAAGATGAATATTCTCCACTGATTTTATTTTTTAGACCAAATATTAGCCCACAGATTAATCGAGCATTACCAAAAATTCAAGATTGTAATAGAATTTTCCCAAATTCTGAATCTTGCACAGGTGAGCTCCCCTTCCTATGCTTGCCCTTACTAAGGATATATGAATAGATTGCATGAATATACGAAAAATCCCCCGTCATATCATCGAATATTAGAAGAATAATATGAATCTTTTCCGAAATATACCTATCTTCCAAATCATAAAATTAAAGCTCATCCGTTGTTGGTCCAATGCAAACACAATAAAAAACAAATATTCTAAAATTATATGCTATGCAATTTAGTATTATTTTTGTTTAGGGGTTAATTTGTTAATTTTAACCCCTAATTTTCTATACTATAAATGAATGATTGGGTCGTTAAAATTTAGGTGTCAACAAGCCCACATTAGGAAAACCCTCACAGAAAGGAGATGGAACCGGGAGATTTACCAAAGAGAATTGGAAGATCCGGACGTGTTCGCCATTTTCAGAAATAGAATAAACCTGATACATTCATTTCGATTGCGGTTGAAAACTTCTCGACCGTGACGCACCTCTAACGCTTTCTGTGGAGTTATCACACGGTACGTGGATCCATTTAACTAGCTTGCCTACATCATGGAAGATGGTGACATTGGGATTTGAAGATGGCACCCGGTGAACAGATAAGCATGTTGACTAATTGGCTGTAAATAAAAGTTAATGGACACAGGAAGATAAGTACCCCTCGCATTGTTTATTTGGAAACATTTTCAATTAAAGTGCCACTAATGCTCCAAAGACGCTTTATTTCTAACCAGAGATTTTTTTTTTTTTTATATTTGTACCATTTCTTTTATTTTGAAAAAATGTTTTTTATAGCCTTAAATTGATTTTAAATCTATTTTCCTAACATATGAAATGATGTGCGGGTGCATAAGACAATCCATCAATTTAACACCCGTGATAAACAATAAATAAATTACAAAAACTTACCTCAAGAATTTAAAGATCTGCGGTGAATGTTAATTCAAAATCCACATCAACAACCTTAGATATGGTTTCTAATTAACACGTAATTTTTTTGTTTTTGTTTTCATTGATTTAATGAGTCATGCGGTGTAATGACCTAATTCTAATGACATGCAATTTCTAATTAAATGGGCCTAGCAAAAATACTAAATGACATGCATCCTAGTGAATCTGGCTCTAATGACGTGTATATGACACTTTTTTCTTTTTCTTAAAAGAATGCATTTTATCATAAAACTAATTTAACCTATGACATTTTTTGTATTTTTCATGAAATTCGAAATTTGGTGAAATGTGAAAATTACCTAATTAGATTAAGATCCTATTTAATTTATATTAGGAATTAGGTTGAGCCAAATCCTAATTTAAACTAAAACATTATCTTAAGCTAAATAATTCTAAAATGCGATATATCTAAAAAATACCTAAACTTATAACAAATTAAGAAAAAATATTATCTAGAATTAAACTAAGTGCAATTTAATCCTAATATGCAATGACGTGCAAAATATGCATTAACACTACATGACACGTATATGATGATTTTTTTTTGTTTTTGTTTAATTTCGAAATAAGATTCCTATTCTAAATATGTAAACCCTAAAACATGCAATATTATAACCCAAACACATTTCAAGATGAACAAAGCGATCATGACAAGCTAAACCAAGGATATCACACATCATTCATATCGAGGATAACATTTCACGATAAAATTGATAAATTGATCTTAAGCCTTAAAGATCAAAATATCAATTTTATTCCCGCTTAATTAATTATTTCATATAACTTTTATAGATGAAATAAAAAATCCCATGGCACAAGGACCCAAGCGATATGTTGGAATTTCCAATCATGTAGTAAAAGACTAATTATACTAAAAACACAAGATAAAGTAAAATAAGATAAATAAAATAAACTAAAGAAAACTACCTAATGTGTGTTTTTTTTTTTTTAAATGGGCTTGACAGCCGTGGGGCCCGGCCAAGGGTGGCTAATCGGAGGTCCGGCAGGGGCGTCACGGTCGGAGCTCCGGCGAAGCTAGGCGGCGACGGGGAGCTCCGGTGTCTGGATCTCGGCTTGGTAGCGGCTGCAACTTCGCGGGCAGAGGAGGGGCGACAGAGCTGGAGCGCGGACTGCAAGGACAGCAGGAGGCCTCGGGCAGCTGGTGCGGCGGCGTCGGGCTCGCGGTCGCGGCGTCCGGTGAGCGGAGATGGGCAGCGAAGGCACCGGGTGCTGGGCTGAGGTGAGCGGCGCGGTGGCGCGGCGAGGTCGGGAGCGGCAGGCTTCGGCTTCGGGCGGCGTCGGCTGAGGGAGGGGCTCCGGAGCGGTGGCGAGCGGCGACGGGGTTGCTGGTGGCTGCAGCAAGGCGATGGTGGCGTCAGGCGAGGCAGTGACGGCGTCAGGTGGGCAGAAGCGGCTCGGGCTAGATCGGCGAAGCAGCGGTGGCGGAACCGCGGTGGCGACTGGCGGAGGCGGTGCCAGCGTGGTGGCCGGTGCGGGCGCGGGCAGGGCCTGCCTTGCGAAGAAGATGAACAGTGCCGCTCCCTTTTTTTTCTTTTCTCTCTCTCTCTCCTCTCACCTGTCCACTCGCACGTCCCTCTCTCTCTGGCGTACTTTCTCTGCTGACTTTTGACTTTTTCTTTTTCAAAGAATTTTCCCTTGATTTTTTTTTTTTTTTATGACCCAGGGAACCTCCGAATGCCGCTTCGCGGGGAAAGAAACCCCGGAGGCGCCCCCACCGCGACCCCAGCCTTGCGTAAGACGCGTTATCGTTGCATCCCGAAGATCGCTTCCAGGCGTCAACCCTTCCCCCGGGGTACCAAGCCCCTAACTAACGCTTCCACATGGCGTGTTGAATTTTCCCTTGATTTTTGAACTCAAAAACCGTAGGAGAAAAGTCCCCCGACATGAATTTTTTTTTGAATTCGCCCCCCACTTGGCTCAAGAAAATTATGGTTCATTTTATAGTGATTTTCAGATGGTCATTTTTATAGCAACTTTCGACTTTTCATCTTCTCGTCGCATTAAATCAAAGCCTCCGCAAATCAGTATGATTTCGCAATCAGCTCGATCCCGCTCGATTTATTCCATTTTGCAAAATTCTTGCCTCTTATTCACTTGATTTTTAAATTACTTCGCATTTAACGAAATCCGAATGTTCATCAAAATTTCAAATTTCCATGCATAATCAATCAAATAAATTTCCCCCATTTTTTTCATTTTTTCCTTTTATTTGTTCCAATGCAATTTTTATTTCCTTATTTTCCTAGATTTGCTAAAAATAGGTGTCAACATTGACTAATTGGCTGTAAATCAAGTTAATCACACAGGAAGATAAGTACCCCTCACATTGTTTATTTGGAAACAATTTCTCAAGTGATGCTCCAAAGACGCCTTCCTTTTTTTTTTTTTTATATTAAAATTATTTAAATTGCATTCCTGGTTGAAATACCTACGTCTCTGTTGTTATGTATTGACACGGAAGCCCAACCGGCTCTTTACATTTGAATCATGAGCGAGAGAAATCGATGGAGGATTAAAATGAGGAATGATAAAGGATGCAAAAGATTTATGTGATTCGGTCTGAGTGGTGGTACCTGCATTTATGGGGGAGAGTTAGTTGCAAATAATCTACTAATCAATTGAAAAATTACATGGTTATAATCCATACACTCTTGAGTGTTTTCTGTCCTAAAAGTTACACCTAATACCCTCATTGTTATCAGTACAAATCTAACCGATACGCCAAAGAGGGAGTCCCTCTAGTTGGATAAGATAACAAAAGGATCATAGGAGACATGAGTATGTCTTTAAATTGTTTTGTTTAAACTCTGGGAGGTAAAATTTGGGAGTATTTCTATTTGGGTGGGGAATACAAATATTCACTAGGAACCCCAGGGGGGTGGGGGGTGTCGGTGGGGAAGACAAATATTCACCAAAGAGGGAGTCCCTTCTGGTTGGATAGGATAATAGAAGGACCATAGGACCACTCAGAAAACACGAAAGGACCATATGAGAAAGCATATGATAACAAAAGGGACCACGCACCACTCAGAAGACACAATTATTTTGCTCTTTTACTTATTTATTTATTTTCTTTTACTTTGTTTGGCTTTTCTCTTCGTTTCTTCTCTTGTGAGAGTTGCTTCTCCTTTTATAACACTAAAGATTGAAAAATTATCCAAAAAATGCTAAACATATTACAATTTTACCAATTCAGTTCTAAATTTTTCAATTTTACCAATTAAATTATAATTTTTTTCACCTTTTGCCAATTGAATTTATATGGCTAATTTTGATTGAAAATTGCAGATGTGAACATTGATCGTCCTACCTAATATGGTTGACGTCAGTTGTTGATAAATTTTAATAATATTTTAATATTTTTTGAAATTTTTGTTATTTTGAATTTTTTATTTTCCTTTTGTTGACACCTAAATTTTATAATTTTATTTAAGACTTAATCGCGTAAAAAATTAGGGATTAATTTTCAAACCCTAGCCAAAAAAAAAAAAAAAAAAAAAAAACAACAATTTTCACTAAATTGTATCGCGTTTTAGCATTAGGAATATTTGCATCACTAAATATATTTTTTTTTCCAAAAAGTTTGCATCAAAAGGAAAAAAAAAAAAAAAGAGAATAAGAAAAATATTATCATTATTGAAAATTATGCTCATAAAAGAAAAGAAAAAAAAGAAGAAAATCGAATGGGGCCGGTCCACCTCTCTTCTTCCTTCTATTCTTCTTTTTTTTTTTGTGCAGATTGGCCCAGCTCCTTTCATTTCGGCCCAGCCCACGTGTGAGTCTTCTTCCTCCCTCATCACCCTCGCGCTAGTTTGGCTTTTGCAGGGTGAGGTAGAGGATCGTGAGGGCAAAGAACAGCGAGATCCCAAGGTCGGAGATCAAGCGGCCGCGACAGGCTGGCGATGGCAGAAGCCATCCGCGCCTCTCGTTGGCCGGGCTTAGAGGGAAGAGAGCAAAGAGAAGAGGGGGATTCTCGGTTGTTTTGTTTGGGGCTGAGAGAGAGTAAGAGAGAAAAGGAGAGGGCGAGCTGAAGGGAGAGAGGGAGCTCGAAGGGCAGCTTTGCCGTCGCCAGTCGTCCGCCCGAGAGCCGCCGTCCGTCGCGGCGCTCCCCTCCGAATCAGGTAGGTCATTCCCGAGTACGTCTGCCCTTTTTTTTTTTGGCGGGGCGTCGGGCCGGAGCTCGTGGTCGACCAGTTCGCATGAGCTTCGGTCTCGGTCCTCACCCGAAATTCCGTCGTGCTCGTGTTCATTCCTCACACAGCGTATGTGTGCTTATTGTAGTGCTTTATGCAAATATTTGTTTGTGTTAGGTGTTATGGCCGAGACTTGTTATTTTTGTTCAAACTCAAGTTAAATGTTGATAAACTTGTCCCTGAGCCGATTTGGAATAGTGCTTGCGTATCGCGTGACGATCTTGGCCTGAACCCGAGCCCCAAATGAGTCTATGCTTACCTGTCTAGTTAGTGCGTCTTATTCGTTTCATGAAATGCCTTAATAAAAAGCCGAAGAGCAGTGTATGTTTTAACGCAAGACCAACTCAATTTTGTCCCCATGCCTGCTGAGTACCGCTTGTTTTGCTCGTATTTATGGTGTTTTTGTGGCGTTCGTGGGAAATATTCATGCGTAGTCGAGTCGATGAGGTTTTTCTTTGCACCGGTGGTCATCGGAATAGGTGGCCAACAGTGGTCATTGTCGATCGGAACGAATGACCGGCGCCAAATGGTAGCTTGGCAATCCCCCAAACACAGGTGAGGGTTCGCCGTGGTGTTGATTTTAGTTCGGTGAGGATGGCGCAAAATGAGGAAGAAGCGTTGGGGAAGAGAAGACGCACGAAGGAGAAGGCACGTGAACGCCAAAGGGGAAATTTAAAAAAAAAAAAAAAAAAATTAGAAAGTTAAAAAAAAAAAGAAGAAGAAGAGGAAAACCCAAAAAAGAAGGGGAAGAAAGGACAGTAGATGGGGGTGTTCGGGAGAAAATATTCAGTGATTCGTGAACAACACGACATCAGCTTGCATGGCATGCGTGAGTCTAGTTGGCTCGATTGAATATTCGACACGTGTTTCTGATATGGAATATTTGGAAAATGAAAAGTTAAAATAGAAAGTGTGCTTTTTTTCTCTCTCCTCTCCACCGGCAAACGACCGACAAAAGCGACCATTAATGCTTGTCCCCCGCTTAAATCTCTCTCTCCCCTCTTCTTTGCAAGGGCTTCATAAGCGCTCTCTCTCTCTCTCTCTCTCTCTCTCCATAGAAAACATTAGCTGGTTTCTCACTTGATCAACAAAAAGACGAGTTTTTTCTCCGTCCGTCTTCTCCATCTTCTCCAGAAAAGTGAACGTTGAAGCGATTTCCACCAACGCAGATCAAGCAACAGGCGAAACCTCGGAGTCTCGGACGACCAGTGCGTGGAGCGATTTCCATCATACGCAAGGCTTCCATTCTCTCTTCCTCGAGGCTTTTTCTATGCCTCACTCACCTCAAGCCCTCCCCTCCTCCTTCTTGGCCATCGTCCTCGTCGCGTTTCCATCTCTGGCTCCAGAAACCGCCGATTGGATCAGGTCGCGATTTTGGCTTGGGTACGTCGTCAACCATTTTGAAGCAAAAAAGGCCTGTAAGGCTGGATATGCAAGGGTGGCTTTGACTTTCAGGGTTCCGGTGACAGCCACGAGGGATTTTGTGGCGGAAGAGAGAGAGGAGTGATTTTTCTTTATATCCTTTGCATTTTCTGTTTATTTCTTGGCTTAAGTGGATGAGCTTACTTGAGATGTTATTTTATTGAAGTAGTTCGATTGATTTGATTAGAAAAGGAGATGATGATCTGCCGCCGTTTACGAAGTCCTCTTTTTTGTGTGGTGTATATGGTCCTCCTCACGGATCTATGTTGGTGTGTTGGGAATGCTCTTTCTTTTTACGTTATTTCTTGCTTATAGCATCGGGAAATGTTGATCGTTGGAGTATTGGGTCATCTAGCTAAACTCCATAACCCATTTATCAGTCTTTCAATTTGAAGGCACTTCTTTCGCTAAAGCACTTTCAAGTAAAAATGAAAGGGATGATTCTGCCTTGATTTAACTCTATAAACATGAGACTTGCTACGCCTTGATTCCAATAAAAAAAAAAACATGAGAAACGTTTGAGAGAGAGAGAAGGGAGCCAGTCCTTTGCAATGGCACCTCAAACTAGCATGACGTTGAATAGCGATGTAAATCATCAAAACCATCCATGTTCTTGATATCCAGATCTCGCTCTTAATATCCAGATGTTGCAACTTATCTGTTGCATGAACAAAGACATGCATAACAGCATTTTCACAGCCCTGACAATGGTGAAATTAAAAGGGGCAATTACTTCGTGTTTAAAGCTGGAGATTGTTTATTTGTAGAGTTGGCATTGCAGAGGCTCACATTTGATCATAGGCCTTGTAGGGAAGATGAAAAGGAATGCATCGAGGCACCACAACATTCTATTCATTGTTTACATGTACAAACGTATTGCGTTGCATGTTTACACAGCATAAGCCGCTCGTGATTTTGGGCTAGTTGCAGGCAGCGGTAGGTTGAGCGGCCATTAATGGCTCTTCTCTTCTCTCTCTCTCTTGCATAGGTCTTTTCACGTTTGAACATGGAGCTCTTTGTCTTCCTTCTCGGTCCTCACTCACCTCAAGCCCTCACGCCCTCGCCCTCTTGCTCTCGCGCTCCTTCCACTTCGACTTCATTTGTCGCCGTGGTCGCCTTTTGGGCTTTGACGATAGAAACCACGGGTGGCTTAGTTTCGATTTTGGGTCAGGCACGTTGTCACCAAAGCGGAAGAAATTTGGAGCTACTAGGTCATGAGCCCTCTCGGCCTTCACACGCTGCTCGCTTTGTTTGTCGCCATCGTTGCCTTTCTGGTTCCGACGATATAATATGCGAGTGGGTCGGTTTCATTTTCGAGCTTGGCCGCATTGGCACCAATTTCAAGTGCTGGGTCCGAGCCCTCTTCGCCTTCACATGCCGCTCACATCGTTTGTCGAGGTCGTTGCTTTTCTGGCTTGGGCAATAGAAACCACGAGTGGGTCATTTTTGATTTCGGGCTCGGGCATGACACCAGTGATTTTGAAGCCAAATGAGAAGAAGCTTACGACTGTTAGGTCTCGAGCCTCTTCGCGTTCACAAGTTGCTCGCGTGTCTTCACTAGACAAATTAGCATATCCCCTTGCCATTGCTATCGGATTCTCTCTCACAAAAGATAAGAATCGCCATGCTACTCCTGTTCACTTAAGGATGAAACCCATGAAGTATGGAGGCAGTCCCAAGAGATTAGTGCGAGCGTGGTGGAAGAGAGGAGTGAGCCGATGAATTGTAGCCGCCGATGAGACTCTAGAGGTGACGGTGGAGGCGAAGGGCACTCGGGATCCAGCATGGCGAGGTGGAGGCGGAGGCAGTTGGGCGTGCCAGAGAAGGAGAGAGAAGGTATTTGTGTTTTCTCTCGTCAACTTGAGGAAGGAGAACACAAAAAGCGCTTGAAAATTGAAATGAGGTTTTTGAGCGGCAACAGCATTAATTAATGCTTCTGCTGAGTCTCTTTTCAGTCACAGTAGAGGAGAGAGAAAAAGAAATCCTCTGACTTTTGAGTCCAAGGATATGTGTCGACCTGTTAGTGGAGCCACCTAGAATTGCACGCGCCACGTAGGATGGTAACGTGGTGATTGGTAACCACTGAATATTTTCTTGGTGTACGGTGAAAAAGGCTAGAAGGGAGGAGAGAAAGAATAAAAAAAAAAAGATAAAAAAAAAAGAGAGAAAAGAAGATAAAAGTGGCTTTGACCATAAGGAATCGAAAGGGGGAAGTGCAGCAAAAAAAAGACAAAATAGGGATAAGACAAAAAGAGAAAAAAGAAAAAAGAAAATGTATATATATAAAATAAAACTAAACTAAAAAGAAAAAAATCATTTTTTTATCTGACGTGGGTTGGACTTGGGGCTCGGATCGGATCAGCGGTCGGATCGGTCCTACCCGGTCTGAACCCTTTTTTTGAATAAAATAATATTAAATACTACAAATGTATTAATTTTTTAAAAAAATCAAAAAATTTAAAATAATCAAAAAATCGAAAAAAATAATTCAAAAAAAAATTCTGAAAATTCAAGAGGCTTTTAGAGAACATTAAAATTTTTAGAAAATGTTGAAAATTCGAGTTTTTTAAATAATAATAATTAAGAAAAAATTTAAAAAATTTGAAAAATTTGAAAAATAAAAAATAAAAAAAAATGTTAGAAAATTCAAAATTTCATTTGAACAATTTTAGAAACAAACTTCCCGAGCTATTTTCTTCAAAATGGAGGTTTCTTAACTCTAAAGTGTGCTAAAAAATTGAGTAAGCCTATATGGGTCTACCTTAGGACTTTAATTGTCTTCAAGACAATTATTCTTGTTTGCATGCTTTTGCTGTTTTGATCCATTTAGTCCAATTAAGATTATCATTTATCTTTTCCTTAATGTTAAATATTTGCTCTCTCATGCAATTTATTTAAACGCTTTCCTTAACTGCTAATTGTTATTTTAATGATTGTGTATTCGCATGATCACCTCGCGCGTTAGTGTATTGGTCTAAAATTAATCCAAATTGCTTGACAAAATTTCTTTCTAAAATGAACAAGATTAGGTATTTAAAGGGCACTAATTAGTTAATTAGTGTAATCAAATCCCCGACCCTAGATTCTCTAGTTGCGTAGAAAATGAGGTACACTATCATATCTCTCTTTGTTTATAGCTGACTTTAATAGGCTAGTGGTGACTCATTATTACAAAATTCTTATGAACATTTCAATATCACGAGAGGTATGGGCTTGGGAGGGCTTGTGTTTAATCATGGACCATAGGCGCGATCTTTAGGCAATACCCCTAAACCTATTCTCTCCCCCCGAAGGGTAGGTAGCGAAACCTTTGTTTTCTTTTTTTGCTTGTTTTTTTCATGCTGGTGACAATCGTCGACAGTCCTTGCCAATCATGAAGGCCTTGCCCATGGTTGGTGAGGCCACAATGGCATCACTTATGGCCTTTGCGCCCTCATTGGATCTAGTTGAGGGCCTTTGTTGACCCCATCAGTTGCAGGCTAGGGCATGAAGGCCCTCATTGGATTCGTGGCCTCGTTAGCATGGGTGAGGCGGTCCTTGCCTAGGTCTAGTGAGGGCCTTTGAGCCCTCGCCCACAACCTATGAGGGTTGCCAGTGGCTCTCACTGGCATAGAAAAAATCAAAGCAAAAGGAAAATAAAAATAGAAATATAATAAAAAATTTGAAAAAATATTATTAAAATTTGTTAACATTAGCGTTGAAAATGTCACATAGGATAGCCTGCGTCTACATTAGAGATTTTTGAACAAAATTGATTGAATAGACTTAATTGGCAAAAAATGAAAATGTTTAGGATTCAATTGATAAAATTAAAATACTTAGAACTGAAATGGTAAAAATGCAATAACTTTAGAATTTTTTGACTACTTTTTTTTCGAGAGACAAGATTTCTCCATTATTGCTTGTTCAAAGTCTACTGCACGTGAAGGGAATTGAAGTCTCCGCTGCCTCTAGTAAAAAATATACCATTCCATTTGTCTTTAATAGTAAACAACAAATCTCTCACATGATTTGTGGCTGAAGAACAAATCTCTTCGCTGTAGCCAAACTTAAATGAAACCCATGCGCAGCTTGAGAGATTCAAAGAAATTAAGCGTGCTGCTTTCTTCCACGCATGAAGATAGAATTAACGTTGGAAGAAAAACAATATCTAAGACCTTACAAAAGTCCAACTTAGACTTCATTTATTCACAAGCATTGGACCATGTTTATATGACAAATTCAAACTCGAGACATAATTTAATAATTTTCTATCTTGACTTGACTTCATAGTTAAGTCATAGTGTTCATTATCCATGCCGGCTATACCAATGCCCCAATGGGCATTCACTCTCTACATATGCCAATTAAACCCCATCGAAGCTTGAGCTTCACCAAAAGAAGGGGGTCATCATCATGTCTATTAGGTTCTCCGCTATTGCAATTTTCTTCATAAAAACCTTGCCCCTTGCTATGAAATCTTAGATGAAATGGTCCCTAATGTTGATATGTTTTGTTTGCTTGTGATAAATCAGATTATAAGTTACATATATTGCAACTTGGTTGTCACAGTGTATAATGATGCTTTTCTACTCCAATCAAAGGTCTGAGAGAAAACCATATGCCTCCTTTGCTATAAAGTCATTGCCATGTACTCTACCTCAATCAAAGACAATGCAACATCTTTTTGAGAGGAGGCTTTCCAAAACTCATTTCGCCACCTATCGGTGTAAACATATGCCCTGCTAAAGATGTGTGGTCATCAAGTCATTGACATGATTTGAATTCACATAACCTATGGTCTCACTGCCATTATCGACCTTACGATACACTATATTAACGTTTGTTGTCCCCTTTAAATATCTAGAATTTGCTTCACAACTTCCTAATAAAATCTTGCTTTGGCACTTCATGTAACGCTAACAACTCTCATAGCTTGTGAAATGTTGAAACTATGCAGACCATAGTGTTCATTATACTATCCATCACACTAGTATATAGAACATGTGAGATATGCTCATAGTCCTCATCCTCTTCTCTACAGAGACAAATTATCATAAGGTTTAAAGTGCTTGGTTAGATGTGTACTTACAGATTTTGTTGACTATACACTAGAACATGAAATGATCTTCTTAGCTTATTTCTATTAAGATTGACAACACAGAGAAATATTGACATGATCTTTGACAAAACTACTATGCTTCGAAAGGAGAATCTTGAGAGTCAACTAGTAGAACAAATAGATTATGATGTCTGCTGAGGAAAATTCCTTACATAATTTTGAAGATTGACAAAACTTTTCTTAATTGTCTTTTCATTCTGATGACAAGTTTTTTCTAGTGGAAACACTGAGTGTATCATTAAATGTTACTTATTAGACTCAAGATCATAGTAAAGATCTTATCCTTAATATTCAATCTCAACGAAATAAGAATATTGCTCCGACTATGAATCCTTGTGCTAACAGCTAGAAGATTGGTGCGGATTCCTTGCCTTAGATATATATATAGACGTGCGGATCCCTAGAGTGCCATAACTTAGCACAAATGGACACTTAAGTACTATAACTTATAAAAATGACACTTAAGTGCTAAAATCGGAGAGAAATAGATCACTTAAGTGCCATTTTGGTCAAAATCCAATCAAAATGTTGATGTGTCAATTTTCCGGTGAAATAAGTATAAAACGGCGTCGTTTTGGTGCTGATGTGGTAAAAAATTTAATATAAAAATTAATTAAATTAAATTTAAAACTAAATTTATTTAAAACAATTAAAAATATTTTTTTTAAATTATAATTTTTTTTTAAAGGGAGGTGGCTGAGGGCTGAGCCCTTAGCTGCCACCGCCTCCCCACTGCCGTTGGGAAGCCAAGGGCTCGGCGACCCCGGCCGACCCTCCCCCTCCGTCGCCGGCCCTTCCCGGCGGCGGCGGGGAGGCGGTGGTAGCGGCTAAGGGCCGAGCCCCGAGCCTTGAGCCGCCTCCCCCTCCCCCCCCCACCCCCTCCCCTTTTAATAATTTTTTTAGTTTTTTAATTTTTTCAAATTTTTTCTATTTTTAGAAACAATTTCTGAGTTTTTGAAAGTGCTTGGTAATTGTCCAAATTTTTTACTTTCGGGATAGAAAGGCGTTTGGTAGGATTCTTAATTTTTTTTTGTTTCTTTTAATTTTTAAATATTTTTATTATATTTTTATTGTGTTTTTCTTTTTCTTTTTCCCTTTCTCTTATTCCTCCTTCTTTGAGGTCGGTTGCCATCCACTATCCGGTGAGCTTGCAAGTGGCTCGCCTGGCCATTGGCAAAGCTGGGCCTTGCCCAGCTTAACCTCGCCAAATCTAGTGAGGCTGAGCCTCGCGGTGGCCTAACAAGGCCGGGTGAAGTCGAGCTCGCCTAGCCAAGGCGAGGCTGAGCCGCCAGTCGGAGGTTGACCTTGCTTATATTTGGCGAGATTGAGCTTGTCCAGCTAAGGTGAGGTCGAGCCTCAATAGTCGGAGGTCGATGTCGCCCAGCCATTGGTGAGGCTCAGGTTGACGAGCCTCACCGTGGCTGGGCATCATCGGGAGCTGGTGACGCTCCAACGAGGTCATCGGTCCTCATTTGGCCGGTTGCCAACCATGGTCGAGGTTGGCGATTGGCCAAAAGGAAGAAGAAGAAAAGAAAAGAGAAGAAGAGGAAAGAGAAAAGATAAGATAAGAGAAAAAATTAGACTTGATTTTAGGAATTGTTCCCAGAAATAAGAAGTAATATTTTTCTATTTCTTAATTTTGTTTCAAATATATTTTCGAGAAAAGAAATGGATTTTTGTTCTCGAGAATAAAAATTTTATCAAATGAATATTTGTTCTTTTTTTGTTCTCGGGAACTGTTGGGAATAACGGATCCTCGAAAATTGGATTCGACACTAAATTGAACCCCTAAAGCAATGCGGAAGACAAGCCCGTAAAAAATCACGTATCACCGATCGTAAAGCACACCACGGATTCGAGCGTACCTTGTTAGCCACAGATTAGACACCGACGCCAATAAGAGGAAGAGAATCTGGCCCTGTTCGATCCGATGATGCCTTGAAGGGAAGAAGAACAATGCCTTGTGCTTACTGTTTCTTTTGGAGAGAGAGAACGTTGGAAAGAGAGGGAGACGTACGTATTGATTTTCCAAAAAGTGTGTTCTCCCTCTCTCTCATCCCTTTTATACCTCCCTCCATCCACGGGCCCTATTCCTATGGGCCGGGCTTTTAGGCCCAACATGGGCGGACAGGCCTTAAGCCCATCATTAATAAAACCATCATCTCCCACTCGTACATGGTGGGCCGAACATGATTCTCTTTACCTCTCTTTAATATTCATACCGGTGAATAATCCGTGCGACTAGCATACTTTGAGAGCTCGTTGCTATACATCTGTTAGGAATATATAGCAGCTCATAATGGGCGTCACACTCTAAGTAGATTTAGTATGCAGTACCTTAGATTGATCGATCACATTTATATCTATCTTGATCTCTTTTAAACAATAATATATATATATATATTGTATTCACAATTATAATTATCACAAAGACAATCATAATTAGTCGACCAGTGAATACAAAACTACAATGTGATTCTCCAAATTCGATCTTCCTCTTTCCTTCAAACTCTCAATTTTAATTCAGCTTGCTTTTCTAGAAATGCCCAATTAGATCGAATCAACTCATGATCATTAGCAACACCCTAAGATAGCAAACACTAAATAGAAATTTTGAGAATAAGTAAGAGTCATGAGGGGACTAAAAATTGAGGAACTCTTTTCCTCAAGAGTCTCACACTTCATAAAAGTTTAGATAAAACTTTTTGCCACTTTTATTGGTCGTCTCATGCATACGTAGTATGAAATACGTATTACGGTATTAACTCCTTTCCCATGGAGCGTATGTCTACACCTTTCAATGATAATTTAGTCATACCCAATGTCTAACTTGAGTTCACGTATCTACTCATTTACAAAATTCATTAGAACTCACATTTGGCATCTTAGACAGATAAAGTAAAATATGTGGGGTATTTTACTTTCGGACATCGTAAGAATTATGTCCTCATCTTAACACTTAGTTAAGGCGACATATGTATTTTAAGCTTGAGCTCTCAATTATCACCTAGATAATAAGCTTAAAAACAATCTTATCTCTATTTATCACACATTAAATAAAGGCGATTACCTGTGTGAGTGGGCTAATCTTTTATCTATTCGACATACTTCCTTAACTTAAAATAATGCACTGAGCATTAAGATGCATAAAGATCAAACAAAGATTCATAGGCATTAATAATGAAACAACACTAGTTCATAAATGTGAATAACTCAGGGAAATTACAATCCAGTACATCAGACTCTACGAAATCCTAGAGATTTTGCATGACCACAAAACACATCTCTAGGTATTGGCTTTGTCATAGGATCTGCTACCATTCTATGCATAGATATGTACTGTAAGTTCACATTCTTTCGTGCAACTATATCATTGACAAAGTTATACTTGGTATCTATATGTTTGGTCTTGCCATGATATTTTGGATCTTTGGTGTACGCTATAGCTGCTTGGCTATCACAGTTAACCAACAATGGATTTGTAGCTTTCTCAATAACACCTAAATGATCCAAAAATCTCTTAAGCCAAACTATTTTTTGTACCGTTGCTGATAATTCCACGAACTCAGCTTCCATCGTGGATAAGGCTATACACGTTTGCTTCTTACTACTCCATGATATGGCGCCATTGTTCAGTAAGAAAGCAAATTCTGAGGTAGATTTTCTTTCATCTAAATCTCCTCCCCAATTAGCATCTGAATAGACTTCAAGTCGCAGATCATTTCCTTGGTAATTCAACTTGAAATCAGCAGTTCCCTTCAGATACCTCAGTATTCTCTTAACGGCTTTCCAATGTGCTGGACTTGGATTGGATTGGTATCTACTCACCATTCCAACTGCAAAACATATGTCGGGTCTTGTACACATCATAGCGTACATCAAGCTATCAACAGCACTAGCATAAGGAACATGTTTCATTTGTTCATTCTCTTGTGGAGTCCTTGGACACAGTCTATGGCTCAATCCTTCACCCTTTGCAATAGGAGTTTCTATGGGTTTACAATCTTGCATACGAAATTGTTCAAGAACCTTATTTATATAGGTTTCTTGCGAAAGAGACAACGATCTCTTCGAATGATCTCTTGAAATCTTAACTCCAAGAATGTATGCAGCCTCACCCATATCCTTCATCTTAAAGTTGGAAGACAACCAACTCTTAACAGTATTAACAAACTCCATATTACTTCCGGCAATCAATATATCATCAACATATAATGATATGATCACAAATTGATCCTTGGATCTTTTGATATATACACAATGATCCTCATCAATCATTGTAAAATTATATGCCATTATGGTATTATGAAAACGTATATACCATTATCTTGATGACTGCTTAAGGCCATATATTGATCTAAAAAATTGACATACATTTTCTTCTTGGCCTTTCACTATGAAACCAGCAGGTTGTTCCATATATATTTCTTCCTCTAATTCTCCATTGAGGAAAACAATCTTTACATCCATTTGATGTAACTCAAGATCCATACTAGTTACTATTACCTAAATAATGCGAATCAAGGTAAATCTCACTATAGGAGAAAACGTATCTTCATAATCAATTCCTTCCTGTTGATTATACCTCTTCGCCACAAGACGAGCCTTATGCCTTTCTATCGAGCCATCAGCCTTTCGCTTTATTTTGAGAATCCACTTGTTCCCAATAGCTCTGCATCCTTTTGGAAGATTAACCAGTTCCCAGACTTGGTTTGATTTCATTAACTCCATTTCCTCTTCCATTGCATGAATCCATCTTTCCTTATTAGGGTAATTTAGAGTCTCATTGATATTTCTTGGCTTATCCTTATCTTGTGGAGCAACCATAAAAGTTTCCCCTTCAATGTCAAAACATCGACGGGGAATACTTTGGCGACTTGTTCGCCGTATGGGAGATTGTACACTTTGTACATCATTCCCCATTATGCTCCCACTTAGATGAACTCCACTAATATCATTATCTTGATCCAAGGTTTCAAATAGGGAGTGAGTTTCCCCTATTTCGCCCTTCTTAGGAAATTCATCCTCTAAGAATGTGACATCTCGTGATTCAAATTCAGTTATATTCCCACTTTCTTGTTCACCTATGAACACATGCCTTTTCGAGTGTTCGGAGTATCTTATGAAAATACTATTCTTTCCTCTGGGACCCGATTTCCCAAACTTGTGAGATGACTCATGTGTATAGGCAGCACAACCCCATGGTTTAAGAAAACTTAAGTCCGATTTTCTACCTGTCCATAACTCATATGGAGTGGAAGTAACTGATTTGGAAGGTACCCGGTTAAGTATATAGGCAGTAGTTAACAATGCATCACTCTAAAAAGTGATAGGTAAGTTAGCATGCGTCATCATGGACCTAACCATTTCCAGTAGGGTTCCGTTTCTTCTCTCCGCAACACCATTTTGTTGAGGAGTATATGGAATAGACAACTGTCTTTCTATTCCTTTTTCATCACACAATTTTCTGAACTCATCAGATAAATATTCTCGACCTCGATCGGATCTTAATGCTTTTATTTTCTTGTCTAATTGATTTTCTACCAGGTTCATAAACCTTTTGAAACAACTTATTGCTTCAAATTTATGAGAAATCAAATAGACATATCCGAATCGAGTATAATCATCTATAAAAGTGATGAAATAAACAGCCCCATGCCTTTCTCTCACATTCATTGGACCACAGACATCAGAATGGATTAAATACAGAGGAAATTCAGCTCTTTTAAATTTTCCAAATGGTTTCCGTGTCGTTTTCCCTTCTAGGCAATGCTTACATTTAAGCAAATCGACTTTTTCAATGTTGCCCAACAAGCCCTCTTTGGCTAAGTCTATTCATACGTTGTTGGCCAATGTGACCAAGTCAGCATGCCACACATTCACATCATTATCATATGAATTATGAGACGTGATAAGGGAATAACAAACATTTGTATTAACATAGTAAATATCTAATACAATGAAACCATCCAGGAAATAACCACAACCATAGTAATTTGTATCTAAAAACAAATCCACACATCTATTATAGAAGTTCATATTAAAACCTAATTTAACCAACACTAAAACAGACACTAAATTCCGATGAATCTCCGGAGCATACAACACATCATGTAGGAACAAAGTACGTCCACCACGCATATTCAGTTGGCATGTGCCAATTCCTTTCACTTCAGCTCTGGAGTTGTTTCCCACATAGATCCACTTAGTTCCAGTTGATACTCATCGGAATTCCACGAAGGATCCTCTATCCTTCGCTACATGGTCTGTTGCCCCTGAATCCACATTTCACAAAGGATTATACTCAGTTAAGAACACAGAACTCGACACAAAAGCAAAGTTCTGAAAAGTACAAGGGGTGCATACTTTCTTTGGCTCACGGCAATCGCGAGCATAGTGACCCTTCTTGTCACAGTTGTAGCATTTCACCCTTGCAAGCTTCTTCATGCGAGGACGCTTTCATCTTTCATGTTGGTTAAACTTGGGTTTCTTCCCTGAAGGACCTGCTTCCTTGCCTTTCCCTTTATCAAACTAGTTAGGGCGTTTGCGCTTGGAGCTCGAAACTCCATGTGAGCTAGAACTAGCATGATAGAGTTCAGCATCCGGCTTAGTTGCCAAGAGGCGGTCCTCTTCCAGCTCAAGATGGCGCATAACATCCTCAAAGGTTTTGATATTATCATTATGGGTCAGGTGCACCTTCATATGCTCCCAACTCTAAGGCAATGAATGAATCACTGCTTGCACTTGCTGCTCATCTGTTAGGACATGGCCAGCATCTTTTAGCTCATTTATCATGTTTGACATCTTTCTAAGATGTTGCTTCATGGTCTAACCATGAGGCTTCTTATAAGAGTCAAATCTAATATTGAGCTGCCTCAGTCTGGTCACCGAAGTATGACCAAATCTTACTACCAATGCTTCCCACATTTCCTTGGCATTGTCAAAACGCCTAAACTCTTACATGATGTCATTGTCCATGCTGCTCAGCAACGTGATGCGAGCAAGAGAGTTCTTTCTTTTCCACGCAACAAAAGCTTCATTGTCTCTCTTGTGTTGTGCAGTGGTTCCTTCTTCAGGTTCTACCATGGTCGGGTTAAGAGCCTCAAATCTTCTTGCTCCAAAGACATACTTTGGATTTTCATTTGCCAAATTTCATAATTGTCACCATTGAGCTTTTCTCCTTTGTTCAGCTCGACAACTATGCTCTTTGTGGCTGAAGCCATTGATCTGAACACATCAGACATATATGCACGAATTATTAATGCCTATCATTTATGCATCCCTTTTGCACAGACTCATTATATTAATGAACAATTTCAAGTAAGGTTTTGGAATCAAAATGTCACTATGTTTCCAATCATCCTCCAAAATCCTAACTTAAAACTATCATTAATATAATTGTCTTATGCAAAATAAATTCTACGAAGTTACAAAAATTCTATAACTACCCACAGCTAACTATCCATAGCAACCATGAATAACAGAAAACAACAAATAATTGACATACCATAATAATGCTCTCACATAATACAAATAACATATAGGTTGCTACATCAACAATAATTAGTAATAAACATTACATAAGATGTCCACAAAGCACACTTAACAAAAAAATAGTCAATACATTTAATACCAAGCCAGCACATGAACTGGGAAAGATCCTCTTTTGTTCAATTTATTGATCTTTTCCCTTGTAACAATGCAGTAATATTCTTTTACAAAATACATCACAATTTTCTGATATGAAGTAGTTCCGTTGACATCCCATATGCGATTCAACACATCTTGCCATTCAGGTGGAAGAGTGTTTATGAAAAATCGCACCATCTCTAACTGTGGCATAGGACGACCATTCCATATGATCTTTTGAATTTTTCCGTTGACTTCAAGGACATGATCAATTAAGTCACCACTCTTCCATCGATGATCAGTTAGCTTAGCTATCAACTTAGAAAGCCTTTTCTTTTGTTCATCGGTAACTGCGCGAATAGGTGTGCGCAATCTCAGGGGAGGCATTGTTCATGCAACAAATGCAGAACAAATAAGGGATTACATATAATCCACATAGAATTAATTGAAAAAGAAACACATTTTTTTCATCTTTTTTTTTGGGTCAATGGTCAACGATCAACGGGTCAACGGTCAGGTCGTTGGGTCGTCGGACTGGTCGGACCGGATGGGCTGGTCGGACCGGTCGGACCGGTCGGGCCGGGTCGGACGTACCGACCGGCATGTGCTGCGGGCGTGCGCGGGATGACGTCATGCAGACGTCAGCCAGCACGTGCGCGGCATGCGCCTGGCTTTGAGTGGGTCGGATCGAGTTAGGTCCCCGTCGGGTCGGGTCGCCGGCGAGTCACCGGCCGACCAACGGTCGTCGGCGATGACATCATCGGTGACGTCATCCCAGCGGTTACCGACCATTGGATGACATCACCGTGACGTTAGCGCGTGACGTCAGCACGCGTTGGTTCGCCGACCGGCGCGTGCCGATTCGTCGCCGGCGGTGCGCACATGCCGGTTCGCCGACTGGCGCGTATGTCGCACGCGCTGGGCGAGCCAGCGCTTCCGGGCGCATAGCGCCCATGCGCAGCGGCTTTTGGCCACGCGTGTGGGCGCGTGCGGCGTCTCCCGGTGGCATTCGACATGTTGCCATACTCGTCTCGACGACCCCTTTCTCCTTATGCCATCAGAATTCGATTTCGACTTACGAAAACTCAGAAAAATGGGTGAACAACGCTCGGGTGTCGGGATTTCTCGCCCCGATCCGTACGGCCAAATTACTTTCGCGAAAAATCAATCAAAAACATCAAACAGGTCGGGAAAAACGTGAACTAGGGCTCTAATACCAATGTTGGGAATAACGGATCCCCGAAAACCGGATTCGACACTAAATTGAACCCCTAAAGCAATGCGGAAGACAAGCCCGGAAAAAATCACGTATCACCGATCGTAAAGCACACAACGGATTCGAGCGTACCTTGTTAGCCATAGATTAGACACCGACGCCAATAAGAGGAAGATAATCTGGCCCTGTTCGATCCGATGATGCCTTAAAGGGAAGAAGAACAACGCCTTGTGCTTACTGTTTCTTCTGGAGAGAGAGAGAACGTTGGAAAGAGAGGGAGACGTACGTACTGATTTTCCAAAATGTGCGTTCTCCCTCTCTCTCATCCCTTTTATACCTCCCTCCATCCACGGGCCCTATTCCCATGGGCCGGGCTTTTAGGCCGAACATGGGCGGACGGGCCTTAAGCCCATCACTAATAAAATCATCATGAACAAAAGAATAGAATCGGTTATTCTCAGGAGTGTTACCAAACAGGCCTTTAGCAACTCGGCATGGCATTGTCCTTGAATGATGTGGATAAGCGATCTATTTTTCGAACAAATGATTAAGATAATACACATTTTCAGCATATTCCTACCTATAAGAAAGAAGTCAATGGTGTTCATTTGACATGGAAAGCAACATCCACAATCATGATAATAAAATAAAAGCACTAAAAACAAAAAGTAGATATCCATCCAAGCATATCTTGTGCACATGACACAAACTACCAACGTCAAATATTTCTTCAGTC
Organism: Eucalyptus cladocalyx; assembly: GCA_017140615.1. NCBI lineage: Eukaryota > Viridiplantae > Streptophyta > Magnoliopsida > Myrtales > Myrtaceae > Eucalyptus > Eucalyptus cladocalyx. The sequence continues at coordinate 20,873,118 of CM029520.1, forward strand.
TTTATCCATATAATATGTCCACGAATAGCAGATCAGGCAAATACGGAAGCATATCTTTCTTCAAAGGTGGTAAGAAAGTGAAGATTCGCGCTTCGAAATGAGCTTTATTTTGGGTTAGTTTAACCGTCAACGGTGGTGAGCAGCAGAAGATCTATTGGTTCACACAAATATATAACTGAACCATGTCATTGTCACCAATCTTTATTAATCTCTCTGACGTGGAGACCAAGTAGTCGGTAGCGAAAATAGTTCTTTGTTGTCCTTTCCCGGGCTTGAGTAGACAAAGCATAGCTGCCTTTCACTATCTAAAATGTGTTTTGGAGCATCTGGAAATTCATAGTGGTTCTTTAATTTTCTTGTGGAGCTAGATCGATTAATTTCCTGGCGTTGCTTCAAAAGATAAACATTTTCATCAAAAGATGTCTTTTAGTTGTCTGTACAATGGAAGTCTGGTAAACATATGGGTTCTCAAGCTATACAAACATTAGCGTTCTAGTTTTGATTCCTAACTGAAACTAGAGCTCAAAACTACCACGACATGAAACTTGTGCAGCAACTCTCCATTGCCTGTTTGCCATGGTGGAAGTCCATGAAACCGAAATGATTCAATGAAGTTCACCAAGAAAAATGAACATACCACCCAAACAAAGAAAGCATCAATTTGTTACAAAGATCTTTGTTTTTCAAAAGTTTTTGATTATTTCAGATTACAAGATCTAGGAACAGCAATTGCCACGAAGTCCAACTGGAAATCTTGTGGTAGGATTACAACACAATAAACATGGCGAAGCAGAAGAAAGTCCGTGTTTTTACAGAGTGAATCAGACGTACTTGTCTATCAGTAGAATCCAAACGCAACGTCAACCAGTCACGGGGGTTGCTATCAGGCAAAGAGGAGTTCTCTTGAAAGTGGTGAGGCCGTAAGCTTCTTCCATGTCAATATCTTCAACACTCATCCCTTCAGGCTGTTTCCAATTGAATCGATGAAGGAGATTAGCCAATGCAAGCTCAACTATCACCACACCGAAGTTTATGCCGGGGCATCCCCGCCTGCCAGAACCAAATGGCAGAAACTCATAGTTCTGTCCATTGAAATCGATGGAGCTGCTCAAGAACCTCTCAGGCCTGAACTCTTCTGGGTTTTCCCAACTTTTTGGGTCTGTGGATATTGCTGTCAAATTGATGAATACAGTTGTTCCTCTAGGAACTTCATATCCCTTTATCTTGCAATCCTCAATCGTTGCTCTTGGAATAAGAAGAGGGAGTGGTGGATGGAGTCTTAATGCCTCTTTGATGACTGATGTTAGGTAAGTGAGTCCTAGAAGGTCACTCTCTTCAACCTGTAACTTCCCTTTTGCTGCTTCTCGAACCTCTTCTTGTGCTTTTCTCATCATAGATGGATGGCGGGCGAGTTCTGTCATTGTCCAAACTAGAGTGGCTGCTGCGGAATCTGTACCTGCATTGAATGTGTCCTGAAATAAAATCCCAGGCAATTAGTCCCAATCGCTTTCTGTTTTGATCAAGTTTGTAACAGAGTGATAAGAAGTGAACAGAAGGAAACATATGCTGGACAAATAGGGCAAAGAGGAACATACTGTTAATACGCCTTTTATCTGTTCGCTTGTGAGGGTAATCATTCGATTTGGATCCCTTTGCAACCGAAGCAACACGTCAACAAGATCTTCGTGCTCGGGTTTAGGCCTTTTAGGGTCTCGGTGCTCCTCAATCACTTCATTGTACAACTTGTCTAACTCACTGAAGCTCTTTTCAACCTTTGCCTTGAACCCATTGAGCCTGTTAAACCAAGCTATCTGCGGAAACAGATCTGCAACACAAAAGCCCCCTGCAACGCTCTGTGTTTCGCGAAGCATCTCGTGAAATTTGCTCTTTACACCGCCACCTTCAGCCTGCCATTTCTTACCAAAAGTCACTCGGCACACGATGTTGTTAGCCAATAGAAGTGCCAATTCACCAATGTTGACGGGACCTGGAGAAGAAGTGATTGCGTCAAGCATGAGCTTAACCTCTTCCTTCCTCACAGATTCAAACAACTGGACTCTCTTACTGCTCAGGAGTTCTAGGATCACTATTTTCCTGAGCTCTCTCCAGGAATCGCCGTAGGCGCCAAAACTCACATCAGAACAATTGTATGTTAACTTCTTCACCGCATAAAAGGTGGGTCTGCCGGAGAAAGCGTGGTCATGGGCCTTGAATACTTCTCTGGCGACTTCTTCGGATGAGATGACTAAAGTGGGAATAGAGCCGAGCTGCAGAAACATGATCTGGCCATACCGTTTTGAGAGTTGAGCAAGCGAACGGTGAGGCAAGGAGCCGAGCTGGTGCAAATTCCCGATGATCGGCAACTTCCTAGGGCCGGGAGGGAGATTCCTAGATGCTTTTCTCTTCTTCTTAGTATCAATCAATAAGACTAGTGACAGTGGTACCGCAAGAGCGCATATGAGGGCCACAACAAGTTGAAGAAAACTCATGGCGTGAAATCCTTGCAAAAAATTATGAGCGATGAAACCAACGTATGAAGAGGTTTCTCATAAGAGGTCCGGTGATTAATAAGTCATAAGGAGATGGAAGTGGGAGATTTACCAGAGAGAATCGGAAGATCCGGACGTGTCCGACATTCTAAGATATAGAATAAGCCTGATACATTCATTTCGATCGCGGTTGAAAACTTCTCGACCGTGATGCACCTCTAACACTTTCAGTGGAGTTATTACACGGTACGTGGGTCCATTTAACTAGCTTGCCTACATCATGGAACATGGTGACATTGGGGTTTGAAGATGGCAACCGGTGAACAGAAAAAGCTTGTTGGCTAATTGGCCGTAAATGAACTTAATCACACAGAAAGATAAGTACCCCTCGCATTGTTTAATTGGAAACAATTTCTCAAGTGAAGTGCCAAACACGCCTTCCTTTTTTTTATTATTGCATTCCTGGTTGATATAGCTATGACTCTGTTGTTATGTTTTGACACGGAAGCCTGGCCGGCTCTTTACAATTGAATCATGAGCGAGAGAAATTGACAGAGGATTAAAATGAGGAGTGATAAAGGATGCAACAAATTTATATGATTCGGTCCAAGTGTCGGTATCTACATCCACAGGAGAGAGTTAGTTGTAAATAATTCACTAATCAATCGAAGAATTACATGGCTATAATCCATACACTTGAGTGTTTTCTGTCCTGAAAGTTTCACCTAATACCCTCTTTGTTATTAAATCTAACCAATACGCCAAAGAGGGAATCCCTTTTGGTTGGATAAGATAACAGAAGGACCATAGGAGACATGAGTATGTCTTTAGACTGTTTTGCATGAACTTTGGGACAAAAATTTGGGTTATTCCTACTTAAGTGGGGAAGAAAAATATTTACCCAGGAACTGGAAGGAGGTGTCGGTGGGGAAGAGAGATATTCACAAGAGGGAGTCCTTTCCGGTTGGATAAGATAACAGAAGGACCATTGGGCCACTCAAAAAATACACAAGGACCATATGACAAAGCATAGACAACAAAAGAACCATGCGTCACTCAAAAAACACAATGATTTTGCTCTTTTTTTTTTTCTTTTACTTTGTTTGGCTTTTCTCTTCGTGTCTTCTCATGTGGGATTTACTTCTCCTTTTATAATGCTAAAGGCAGGAAAATTGTCCAAAAAATCCTAAATATATTGCACTTTTACCACTTTAATCCCAAATTTTTCAATTTTATCAATTAACTTCTAAACCTTTTCATTTTTTGCCAATTGAGTCTATTCGGCTAATTTTAGCTGAAAATCGTAAATGTGAACATTGGTTGTCTTACGTGACACAATTGATGCTAACAATAACAAATTCTAATAATATTTTAATATTTTTGGAATATTTTCATTTTCCTTTGGTTTTTTCCTTTGATTTTTGCTTTTTTTTTTCCCTAGCGAGGCTCACTGACAACCCTTGCTGGTCGCAAAGGCCTTGCTCATGGCTGGTGAGGCTATTGGGCCTTTGCGGCCTCACTAGTTGTAGGCCAAGGTGTGAAGGCCCTGGATTTGGTTGAGGGCATTCACGGCCTCACCAGCATGGGCAAGGTGATCCTCACCTAGATCTACTGAGGGCCTTTAAGCCTTTGTGGCCTCACTATTGGAAAGTCAGGATGCGAAGGCCCTCATTGGATCTGGTTGAGGGCCTTCGTGGCCCTACCGGCATGGGCGAGGTGATCCTCCCCATATCAGGCGAGGGCCTTCAAGCCTTCGTGGTCTCACCAGGTGCATGCTAGAGAGCAAAGGCCCTCATTGGATCAGGTTGAGCCTTTGAGCCCTAGCCTGCAGCCTATGAGGGTTGCTGATGACCCTCATTAGCACAAAAAAAAAAAAAAGAAAAAAGAAAAGGAAAAATAAAATTATAATAAAAAATTTCAAAAAATATTATTAAAAATTATTAACGTTAGCGTCGAACATATCACATAGGTAATCGACATCTACATTAGAGATTTTTGAACAAAATTGACCAGATAGACTCAATTGGTAAAAAAATGAAAAGATTTAATTAGTAAAATTGAAATGGTAAAAATGTAATAAATTTATGATTTTTTGAATAATATTTTCAAGAGATAAGGCGTCTCCATTATTGCTTGTCAAAGTCCACTGCGCATGAAGGGAATTGAAGTCTTCGCTGCCTCTAGTAAAAAATATACCATCCCATTGCAAACAACAAATCTCTCGCGTGATTTGCGGCTGAAGAACAAATCTCTCCCCTGCGGCCAAACTTTAACGAAACCCATGTGCAGCTTGTGAGATTCAAACAAATTAAGACAAGCATGCTGCTTTCTTTCGCTTCTTTCTTCCACGCATGAAGATAGAATTAACGTTGGAAGAAAAACAATATCTAAGACCTCACAAAGTTCAACTTATATTCCATATATTCACGAGCTTTGGACCATGTTTATACGATGGGTTTAAATTCGAGATTTAATTTAATAATTCTTCATCTTGATTCGACTTCGTAGTCAAGTCATTTCATTATCCATGCCAGATATCCCAATGCCTCAACAGGCATTCACTCTCTACGTAAGCCAATTAAACACAATCAAAGCTCGAGCTTTGCCAAAAGAATGGTTGCGCTTTGATGCCGAAACATGAATCGTCAGACTGGATATCATAGGAGAGCCCGGTTGTAAGCTTCATATTTGAAATGGGGTTATACGCGTGTGCATGTACGTGCTGATCTCAGAAGCTAGGTAGTCCTTGACTTAAACTGCTTGAAATTATGTATTTGCAGACCAAGTACATGACATATTCTTAACTATAGAACAATAGATCACAGATAGCATGCTTCTGTAACAAGCAAAGGGTGATTGATTACTAAGTCGGAAAGATTTCTAGCCAGCTAGTTTGCTTGTCTCTGCCATCATCTAGGAGAAGCGGGGTTTAACTGCAACCATGAGGTTGGCAATTCTGTGCATTGTGATTGCAAAAACTTCAGTCATATCCAAATCCTTAGGCTGGATCCCATCAGGAAGCTCCCAATTGAAACTGTGAAGAAGTTGAGCTAAAGCAAGCTCAACACTGGCATTTCCAAATGCAATCACTGGGCAGCTCCTTCTACCTGCACCGAAGGGTATCAGCTCAAAATCCTGCCCTTTGAAGTCAATGTCGCTATTTTCATTGAGAAATCTTTCTGGTTGAAACGATTCTGGATCGACCCAGGATTCTGGGTCCCACCCAATCGACCAAGCATTGACAAAGAAACGGGTTTTGCTGGGATGGAGTACCCATCAATAGTTATGTCCTCCATAGATTCTCTGGGGACTTACACTGGAGCAGGAGGGTACAACCGGAATATCTCCTTAATGACGGCCTTCAAGTATTGCAGTTGAGGTAGGTCAGTTTCTTGCACAAATTTTCTCTCTCCAACGACACTTCGTACTTCAGCTTGTGCTCTTTCCGTGGCTTTTTGATTGATGACAAGCTCTGTCATTCCCCAATCAAGGGTTATGAACGTTGCATCAGTTCCTGCTGCAAACACATCCTGCAAAATCCATACGCTACGTATGAAAGGTCTCTTCTTGCTAAGGCATCTGCATGCTATACAAGTGTATTGATGTTATAAAATACAGAACAAGAGGGAAGAATGATTCACAAACCAGGATGATGGCTTTAACATTGTCCCTGGTCAGAGGCATATCACCATAACCGTTCTTCAGTATATCAAGTAGAACATCCACAAGATACTTGTGCAACTCCGTAGCTTTGTTTTCTTTTTGATGATCTCTCAGTATCTCGTCGAAAAGGTTATCAAAGCACTGAAATGTGTGCTGAAGTCTGGACTTCGTCCCAGTCAGGCTGTGGATGAATTCCATGGAAGGAAAGAAATCTCCTATGCTGAATCCTCCGAGCAACTCCTCCAGCATCTTTTGAAACCCATGCCTGTCGTAGTCCCCTCCTCCTGAAAAATCCCTCCTGAAAGCTACCCGACAGAGAACATCATTTGCATAGAAACCAAGCAGTTTAGTTAGATTTGTGGCGCCTGGAAAAGACTGTAATACGGTCAACTAACCGAGCAACTTCTTCTACCCTGACATGACTGTATGACTGAACCCGTTTTGCACTAAGCAGTTCAAGTATACAAATTCTTCTTATATGCCTCCAATAAGCACCATAGGGGGAGAAGACCACGTCAGTGCAATCATAGAACAAGTGTTTGGCGGAGAAGATCTGAGGACGGCTCAAAAGTGCGAGGTCGTGGGTTGTCATTACCTCCTTCGCCATTCTAGCTGAGGAAACAACTACGGTTGGGATTTCACCAAGCTGTAAGAAGATGATTGGGCCGTATGTTCTCACAAGGTGGTGGAGGGATATGTGTGGCAATTTGCCTAGCTGATGGAGATTTCTGAGGATCGGTAACTTGGGAGGGCTTGGTGGGCGGTTGTACTTTCTTTTCCTAGGCTTGTTCTTTATGAGAACTAGAATTACAGCTGCTACTACCAAGGTTGAGAGAAACAGATGCTGAAGGAATTTCACGAGAAACTTGCGCAGTATGTGATGTTGCAACTGTGGTCTTATTTGATCTGTATACAGCGTCTCTTCCTATACAAGGGATTTGTAGAAACTATCTCAGTGTGCTGAAAAATCTTTTGGTTTAGTCAATATAAGTCGAGTTAGCAGATGTCACTCTTTCTTTTGGTACTTCTGTGATAGGTTCGTCATGGTTCAAGACATCAGCCCTAGTTGCAAGTTGGCGTGTGTTCCTTCATCTTATCCCCTTAGCATTGCCTCAGGATAATCATCTTTGGTGGGGTTATGATAGTATACTACCAGGATAGGGGTAAAAATAGCAGGAAATACGAATGCTGTCGTGACACAAGTTGCCCAACTATCTAGTGATCGCTCAGTTACTGGTCTTGGAATTGTTTGGACTGTTGTGTAGACAACTGGTTTGTGGTCCTCCTTTTCTAGATCGATACGTAGTCCACAGTCAGGCCAATCATCGGAAGCCCCATGCCTTGGGAAAAATCTCATCGGTCTTGGAATTGTCATAGTTTAGAAAATTCCCTTATGATAGAGATCTGCCAAGAAATTAGGTCCTTCAAAGACTTTTCTTGATGTGTCATGTGATGGAACTGAAAACGCTAGTACTAATACCTAGAAGGGGGTGAATATGTGTTTAAAATAAACCTTGACAAATAAAGGTGGAATAAAATAAGTTGTGGAGCAAAATTTGAAAAATGATCAGAGTCTGATTACACGAGCTACCAGACTTCTCGTGAAAATTCAGAATTAGGTAATAGATGGAATAGATTTTTGCGAAACTTAAGACGTTACAACGAATAAAGCTGACAAGAGTAGAGGGAAGAGAAAATTGCATACGAGATTTATAGTGGTTTGGCTTAGATCAAACTTAAGTCCATTTTTCCATGCTGGCAGGCTTCTAGCTGAACTTCACTAAAGTATCAACAGAGAAGTACAATATTTTGAGTTCAAACACTTAGTGCAAGATTTCTTTTTCCCACACTAAGTCACTCTTCTTCTGATTTTATTTCTTGAATACAATTTGTATGAGCTGTCATTAAAGAACAAGTGGTTGGAAATACTTCAAACTTTGAAATTTCAATTTTCATGCTCTATCTCAAATAGACTGAATGACTACCTTAAATATTCTTCCATGCCTTACTAGCTGTTGACATTCTCTAGAGAAATTTCTTCCAATCAATCTATTGGACAGAATCGATTAAAGAAATTTTGTAACCGTTTGAAGATTGAGATGAAAATCCATTGATTCCGGTTGCCCATACAATCAGAATCTAAGTTTTCATAAGTAGATGTTTGCCAAAAAGAAACTTGTCTTCAGGATTAATTTCATCAATTCGTGATTGATTCCATCAATGTATTTATAAAAGATAAGTGAGATTCTTCACTGGAAAGTTAGATATTAAGGAATAAATCTCTATTATGTTCATATTAAATCCTTATTGCAAGATCAATAAATCTGAGTCTGATTATATCTTCATTCTGGACTTGGTTTCGGTTTGTATTGCTTCAGAGTGTGAAAGACTTTTGGAATGAATAGACTTTGACAAGAGTTTGCGATATGTCTTCAGAAGTCTACGTTTTTTTAGAATAAGAACAAGAAAAAAAACAAGAAAGTTTTGTCAACTTCAAAACTTGGTAGGAGTTTTTTGAACAATCTCCTCATTTTTTATGGTGACAAAACTTTCATGTAGATTTAAGTATAATATGAAGGTTATCCTGTGAAACAACACTTTAGCAGCACATGATAATCGATAGAGATAACAGACAGTAAGCACAATAAAGTCTACATTCACAAAACACACCAATCAAAAGTCTGCATAAAATAAACCACACCAACATAGAAAAACTCAGTTAGCACCAACTAAAGCTTCAAATTTGCAAAACTCTATCCTTTTTTGTCTACAACAAAAAGAGAAAATCAAATAATCACAAAGAAAATAAGAAAAAAGAGTTTGGTTCTAAAAGAATCGGGGTTGCCTAGGAACACGAACAAGTTAGAAATCTTCCAAAGTCTGTACGGTCTCCTCAAGCTTAGTTAAGCACTGATGGAAGACAGTCTCAACTTTTGCTAAATTCTGAAATGCCTGCTGATTCATGGTCTGAACTTTATTATCAAGAGACTGTACCTTTTCAGTAAGAGAGTTTGAGTTAGTACCAAGAGTAGCATGCAACCTCTGGATTTCAACTTCCATTCCATATTGCTATGCCTTAATCTCTAAAAGGAACTCCACTATTCGAGGATAGTTTGATTATGGTTCAGTTTGGGCACTAGCTTCAGCAAACTGTACTAGTGGAGTATCCAAAGGTGAAGGAACATTGACCTAAGCATGTAAAATTTATTGCTCCCCTCGAACATTAGCTTCTTTGTCTTGACCCTCAGGAGAAACTTCAGGGAAATGAGATGCATAAATATCTTCGACATCTGGAGGAGATTGACTGATGCCATCACTAACAGTTGGTTCAACAATCTAGTCATTAAAAGGAGTTTTCTCATCTACTCTCCCTGTCACAATGCCTTCAGTTTGTGGAAGAACTCTTTCTCCTTCCTACACTCCTTGTCTTCTAGCATTGGTTTGTTGACCAATTCCATTCTCTCCAGCATCTCCTACATCAATGTCCCTTGTATTTTCTCCTTCCTTGTTAGAATGCTCCTGTCCCTTGTTCATATTGGCATCTCTCTCTTCATCATCTGAGTCATCCTCCTCACTCTCTTTTACTCTAGTTTCTTCTTCTTCACTTTCTTCTTCCGGTTCTTTCTTGCTCTCATCCTCTTCTTCTTCCTTAGAATCGGCTATGCCACCAAGAGGATCACGCATGACAACGTTACCACAGTATCAGAGACGGTCTCATCTTCATCATCTTTCTCTTTTTCGTCTTGTAGAAGAAGAACATGTCGTTTTCTCTTTGGAGTTCGTGAGACAACGCTCTTCCCTTTGTGTTTCTTCTCAACCGAAGATCCTAACTTAGCTTTGCTAGCATATTCTTTCTTCAAAAGTTTCAAGGCTCCAAATAGATCTTTTAATCTCATTTTTTAGATCATTTTAAGTCCAATTTGCATGGGAACGATGGTTCTTGAGCAAAAATTGGATGGCGGTTGAATATGGAATAGTTAGAAACGTCTAGTTACCAATGCTGTATATGGAAGTTGTCATTTTCCCTTCATGACAGTTTTGTACATGCGCAGTAAGATTGTGGGAGGGAGTGAGAAAGCAACACCATTACAGATGGCCCACATCATTTTTACCTCAAATTTGGAAACATCATTTTTGGAAGCAGCCTTGGGTCTCATGCAGTTGATGACGATCTTGTGGAGTAAAATATTGAAAGCAAACATTCTAGAGTAAGTAATGCTTCCCCTAGGAATCTTGTCTTTCACCAAAAACTTGGTGACCTCTTCATTGGTCACATTGATGGGCAAGAATCCACTCTTTTCTACTCCTAGAATATCAGCCAACAAATTAACATCAATATCAAACACTTTATCACTCACAGTAAATTGAACATAAATGGGATCCAAAACAGACAGGTTGGAATAAAAGTAAGCAGTCAATTCGGGATAAGCATCATATGACTCCACATAGAACCTTTCCATCTGAAGCTTGAAAATTTTTTCTCACAAATTCACCTTGATGGAATCAAGGAAATCAAAATATATGGTTCAAGGGTTGATGACTCTTCTGTTTAGCATCTGTGAGTAGACTTTCTTATGGTTCTTTGACCAAAACAACTTCCCTTTTGTTCTAGCGACTTCTACATCAACACGCATTTTGGGTTGGAAATTTTAAACACCCTCTTATCATCATCTTCCTTTTTGCTTTTAGTTTGACCCTTTGTGCCAAAGCAAGGATTAGTGGGAAGGTTTGAAAATTCATTTTCTACACTTCCAGCCTCTACCAGCCCTAAGTTTTCCATAGCTCTCAAGAACAAGGTTTCGTTCTCAATAATGAACTTATGAAATCCATGGGACTTCCTCCCTTTTTCAAAAACTCATAATGTTTGAGAAGTACCTCGGCATTCTAACCAAAATAGGTGTCGCTTCTTAAGTAATCTCTTTTTCCACTGATTATCGATTTGTGCTTCAAGGCGATTCATCCTTGGTGAGATCAAAATGCATTGGACCTTCAGGGACAAACCAAGGCCTGCGATTAGAAATGCGAGAGGATTTCCTTTGATAAGACATCGAAATGGACTTGGAGGATTTGGATGACATGTTCATGAGTGATCGAGTGAGAAATTTTACAAAGAATGTGAGAGAAGCAAGAGTTTGAGAGAAATATTAAGGTTTGCAGAGAGTCAAATTATCGGGGGAAAATGGTCAAAGATTTTATTTAAAGAAAATGAACCTAGGCAATTGAACACGCACAAAAAAACACTTTCGTTTTTAAAAAATTAAAAGTAACTATCAATAATTTTTGAAATATTAATTCCGAAAAATCAGTAGAGATATAACAATTTACAAAAGTATAAAAAACTAGTAATAAGTCGAGAATAACCATACCTGTTCAAGAAGGAAAGAAACTTACGTGCCAAAATTTGAAATATGACTATCTAAGTCTGGAAGGCTTTCAGAAGGATGTTTCTACTATAGGTTGAACTGATGAGTTTGCTTGTCCATAGACTTTAACCAAATGCAAAACTAATATTAAGCTTTTCACAAATGAACTCGAATAATTTGTTATCTAGTGGCTTAATGAAGATATCTACCAGTTGATGCTTCGAATTAATGAATTGAACATTGATTTTGCCATTTTGTACATGGTCTCTTATGAAATAATGGCGAATTTCAATATGCCTTGCTCTTGAATGAATAATAGGATTTTTGATGAGGTTGATTGCACTTGTATTGTCACATCTGTTTTCAGTGCAATTTTCTTATATTCAAAAGTCCTTTAGTTGTTGCTTGATCCAAAGAATTTGTGAACAACAACTTTCAAGAGCAACATATTCCGTTTCTGCCGTTGAGAGTGCCACAGTACTCTGCTTCTTTGAAAACCAGGACACTAACATTTGTCCCAAGAGTTGGCACATTTTTTAAGCACTTTTCCTGTCAACTTTATAACTAGCTAGATCAGCATCTAAGTATCCAAGTAATATAAAGTCTCATCTTTTTGGATACCATAGACCTAATTTTGAATTCGTTGCAATATATTTAATAATACGTTTAACAGTACTGAGATGAGATTCTCTAAGATCGGCTTGCAATCTAGCACACATACACACACTGAATAATATATCATGTTGAGAAGCAATAAGGTTGAGAAGAGAACCAATCATGCTTTTGTATGTCTTTTGGTCAACTTTCTTTCCATCTTCATCCTTGTCAAGTTTGGAAGAACTTGGCATGGGAGTCTCGGTCTTCTTGCAATTTTCCATCCCAAACTTCTTGATAACATCTTTGGCATATTTTTCTTGATAGATGAAAGTTCATTTCTTTGATTGTCTGACTTATAAACCCAGAAAGAATGTTAACTCACCCATCATGCTCATTTTTTGAAACCATTGCTTACTAGATAAACTTTGAAAATTTCTTGCGTAGACTTTTGTTAGAAGACCTAAAGATTATATCATTTACATATATTTGAACAAGTAAAAGTTTTTTCTTCCCTTTTGATAAACAAAGTTGTGTTGACCATTCATTTTTTGAAACCATTGCTTACTAGAAACTTAGTCTGTCTCTCATACCAAGCTCGAGGTGCGTGTTTCAGACCATATAAAGCCTTCTTCTGTTTGTAGACAAAGTCTGGTTTTCTGAGATCTTCAAATCCCGGTGGTTGTTCCATATAGACTTCTTCTTGTATGAACCCATTTAGGAATGCACTCTTAACATCCATCTGGAATAACTTGAAATTATGAAAACATGCATATGCAAGCAATAGTCTTATGGCTTTTAACCTTGCTGCAGGTGCATATGCTATTCCTTCTTTTTGTGTATAACATTTTGCAACAAGCCTTGCTTTGTTCCTTGTTACTTTACCCTTTTCATCAATCTTGTTTCTAAACACCCACTTTGTTCCAATCACATATTTTCCTTTTGATTTTGGAGCTAACTCCTAAACATCATTAATTTTGAATTGTCTGAGTTTTTCCTGCATTGCTTCCATCAGGCTTTCATCAGATAAAGTTTCTTCTACTCCCTCTAACTTTATTTCAAAAATAAGAGTTAGGGCACTTGTGTCTCCTTTTACTTTGGATTTGGTACAAATCGCTTCTTTTATATTGCCAATAATGAGCTATTTAGGATGGCTTGATTTGTACTTCCAGTTACTGTTAGATTTGTCACTTTTTGCAAGGGTTTTCTAAACTTCAGTTTTCTTTGATTCTTCTGACTTTTCTTCTGCCTGACTTTGATCACCAGAAGATTGAGGTTCCTTGGGGGAATCATACTTTATTAAGTCTGAAACTAGTTTAGACTCTTCAAGTTGAGTCTCATCTTGTTGGTTCTGAACACCTTCTTGAAATTTGACATTTATGTATTCTTTGACAGTCTATGTATTCTTGTTGAAGACCCTGTAAGCTTTGTTTGAAGTAGAGTAGTCAAGAAATATACCTTCATCCGATTTTTCTTCAAATTTCCCAGGCCAATCATTTTCATTCTTCAAAATGGAAGTACGGACACCTGGAGTGCCAAAACTTGGCATGAGCGGACACTTAAGTGCCAAAATCGAAGTAAAATGGATTAAATAAGTGCCAACGGTGAGAAAATCCGGGCAAATTGCATACGTGGAATTTTTTGATGACATGCTTTACCGACATGGCAAATATTTTTAAAAAAAAAAAAAACACACGTGGACAAGGAAAACAACATCTCCCCATCCACTTTGGCTTGGCCAAGCTAAACGATGTCGTTTTTCATTAGTGCTAAATGATGTCGTTTAGCTTATTTTGGGTTTAACCAGTCGTCACTTGCGTTCACACCAGATCTGACGTCCTCTCCATCGCTGTTCATAGGTCGCCATTCATAGGTTGCCGTTTGCAGGTCATCGCTCATCATCGTCGCTCGCCGTCATCGCTTGCTTAGGTTTGTTCTCTTCTTCCTCTCCCCTATGGTAAAATTAGGGCTCCAACTCGTTTATTAGGGCTCCAACTTAAAATTTGGGGGTCAGCTGGGAAATGTAAGGCTTGGATGGTATTGATGTGAGATTTAGGGCTCATATGTGGTGCTAGAACCCTATTGGGGTTCGGATTGACAGTTTAGGGCTTGGCCTCGAAATTTATGGCTCGACGGGGGAAAAATTAGGGCTTAGATGTTGTGCTAGGTACTGTGGTCTGTGATTTAGGGCTCGAATGTGGAATTGTGATGTGCGAAAGTAATTTTTAGGGGTCGGATGTGAAATGTGATGTGCGATGGTGATTGTTAGGGTTCGAAGTAGTTGTCGTGGGGATTTCTGGGCATTTTTTTTTAAAAATTGAAGTGTTGAAATTGGTGTCGTGAGGACCTATACTTATCTGGGGGACCTCTCAATATTTTAAGAGAATGCGACATAATCAAAGTAGCTATTAGGTGGGGACCTCTATTTGTCCTGAGGGCATCTTTCCAATCAAAGTAGCTGTCGTCTGACTTGTGCATCTTTTCCCTCTTTCTTCTTTTCTTTAATAAAGTCTATGAGAGTGTAGGGACCTTCACATGCAATTGTTTGTTGTCCTTTGTGAATGTGGTCCCAAAAGTTAAGTGTATTTTTTTCCTCTTTGATTGCAAAAATGGCTCATGATAAGGATTATGTTGTTGTCATTGTTTACTATGGTGGGGATTTTGCAAATGGGGAGGATGAGTGGGAGTATGAGGGGGGGAATGATGGTACTATCTTTGTAGATATAAAGAAGACATCTTATATTGGATTTGTTAGGGATATAGTGACATATTTGCCTTATAAAGTACAAAAGTTGCTGTATTGTATTCCTGGGAAATGCTTGAGAGGTGGTTTGAGAACTTTGGAAGATGATAATGGTTTTAGGGATGTCCCATGGTTGGTAAGGCCACAATGGCCTCACTTAGGGCCTTTGTGCCCTCATCGGATCTAGTTGAGGGCCTTTGTCGACCCCATTAGTTGCAGTCTAAGGCATGAAGGCCCTGATTGGATTCGTGGCCTTGCTAGCATGGGCAAGGCGGTCCTCACCCAGGTTTGGTGAGGGCCTTCGAGCCCTCACCTACAATCTACGAGGGTTGCCAATGGCTCTCACTAGCATAGAAAAAAAATCAAAGCAAAAAGGAAAATAAAAATAGAAATATAATAAAAAAATTTAAAAAAATATTATTAAAAATTGTTAACATTGGCGTTGGAGATGTCACATAGGATAGCCTGCGTCTACATTAGATATTTTTGAACAAAATTGACTAGATAGACCTAATTGGCAAAAAATGAAAATGTTTAAAATTCAATTGACAAAATTGAAATACTTAGAACTGAAATGGTAGAAATGCAATAACTTTAGAGTTTTTTGACTAATTTTTTTCGAGAGACAAGATTTATCCATCATTGCTTGTTCAAAGTCTACCACGTGTGAAGGGAATTGAAGTCTTTACTGCCTCTAGTAAAAAATATACCATTCCATTTGTCTCCAATAGCAAACAACAAATCTCTCACATGATCTGCGGCTAAAGAACAAATCTCTTCGCTGTGGCCAAACTTAAATGAAACCCATGCGCAGCTTGAGAGATTCAAAGAAATTAAGCGTGCTGCTTTCCAATGCCCCAACGGGATTCACTCTCTACATATGCCAATTAAACTCCATCGAAGCTCGAGCTTCGCCAAAAGAAGGGGTTCATCATCATGTCTATCGCGTTCTCCACTATTGCAATTTTTTTCATAGAAACCTTGCCCTTTGCTATGACATCTTAGATGAAGTGGTCCCTAATGTTGATATGTTTTGTTTGCTTGTGATAAATCGGATTATAAGTTACATATATTGCACCTTGGTTGTCACAGTGTATAATGATGCTTTTCTACTCCAATCAAAGGTATGAGAGAAAACCATATGCCTCATTCGCTATAAAGTCATTGCCATGTACTCTAACCTCAATCAAAGACAATGCAACATGTTTTTGAGGGAGGCTTTCCAAAACTCATTGCACCACCTATTAACGTAAACATAGGCCCTGCTAAAGATGTGCAGTCATCAAGTCATTGACATGATTTGAATTCACATAACCTATGGTCTCACTGCCATTATCGACTTTACGATACATTATATTAACGTTTGTTGTCCCTTTTAAATATCTAGAATCTACTTCACAACTTCCTAATAAAATCTTGCTTTGGCGCTTCATGTAACACTAACAACTCTCACAGCTTGTGAAATGTCGAAACTATGCAAACCATAGCATTCATTATACTACCCATCACACTAGTATATAGAACATGGGAGATATGCTCGTAGTCCTCATCCTCTTCTCTGCAAAGACAAATTATTAGAAGGTTTAAAGTGCTTGGTTAGATGTGTACTTACAGATTTTGCCGACTATACGCTAGAACATGAAATGATCTTCTTAGCTTATTTCTATTAAGATTGACAACAAAGAGAAATATTGACATGATCTTTGACAAAACTACTATGCTTTGAAAGAAGAATCTCGAGAGTCAACTAGTAGAACAAATAGATCATGATGTCTGCTGAGGAAAATTCCCTACATAATTTTGAAGATTGACAAAAAAATTTTTAATTGTCTTTTCATTCTGATGACAAGTTTTTTTCAAGTGGAAACTTTGATGTGTATCATTAAATGTTACTTATTAGACTCAAGATCATAGTAAAGATCTTATCCTTAATATTCAATCTCAACGGAATAAGGATATTGATCCGACTATGAATCCTAGTGCTAACAGCTAGAAGATTGGTGTGGATTCCTTGCCTTATATATATATATATATATATATTGATTGTTCGAAAGGAAAATATTGAATACAATCTTACTTATTTGGAACATCTCAATCTATCAACTGAACACTCAATTGAGGATGGAATGTTTTTCAAAAGGAAGGGCTCACCCAAAGCATTAATGCAATTACAAAATTTCCCATTATCTACCCTCAACCAATTACTAATACAAGTACCAAAAAAGAACACAAAGCATTAACTTTGGGAAGATGGTCGGATGTTGTTGATGCTACCCCATATTCTTGCATCTAAAAGCTTGCTTATACAAGGTCACATATTAGATTACAGACCAAAAATATTGCCCATCATCTTAAAGGACTTTACACAAATTGTGAAAGACAAGATATTAACGCACTCATTCATAGATAAGACATGATCTAGAGTTCGTTATTAGAAAAGACGTGATCAACAAATGTGATACGTCCTCTAATGTATTAGTTAACATGATCATTTTATACCTAATAAACACATCAATGACTATTGACTTATAATTCAGCATAATAACATTATCAAATGATTTTGTAGAATCGAGTTTATCATATGTTATCATGACCTAACCTCGGGTAAATCACCTACGGATTGGCTAATGGAATGCTTAGCCTAAATTTAATTCCGGCTCTCACAAGCTTGTATCAATTTAAGATTTTGGTACACATTTTTAATATGCAAATGATTTTTCAATTAGGAGTTGCCACTAATCTATTTTTGGTGGGTTGATCAGAAATTCAAGTAAAGTAATAGAAGAATTACTTCACTTTTACGAACCGGATACTAAATGAGTTTGGAAAATTGATTATGCTAGATTACTTTAATGCCATTTCGGTGCCTTTTCTCTTTTATTTAAAAAAAAAATTGCCAATAGCTTTAGTTGATTTTAACTTATCCTCTAACAGTTGAAAACCACATTTAGACAAGTGGATCATGTGTTTTGATGGTGTTGTACAACTATTTTTGAACACTCGATAAAGCAATGTAAGAAATAAATTGTAAGTATGGGGAGAAAATACTTACCTTAATGCAATGCAAGCATCTACAGGGTTAGTTAGAAAACCACATTTAGACAAGTGGATCATGTGTTTTGATGGTGTTGTCAACTTTTCAAGCCAAACAACAAGGGCAATATCTTGAATTACCTCCAGGAGGGTAAATTTTCCCAAGGGAGTCAAGTCAATGATTGGAAATACTTGATGAAATTAGCGTCCAAATTCTTCCTTAGTGGAGGAGTCCTTTATAAAAGGTTTTTTGATCCAGTCTTACTATAGTGTGTGGACACACAAGAAGCCAAATTATTGATGAAAAAGATACATGAAGGAGCGTGTGACCCTCATATGAACAGTCATCTCCTAGCAAGAAAGATTATGAGGTTAGGTTACTATTGGCTAACCATGGAAGCTGATTGTATTCAAATGGTGAGGTGTTGTCATCAATGTCAAGTTTATGGAGATAAAATCAATGCTCCTCCTAATGAACTACATCAGATGTCCAAGTCATGGCCTTTCTTGATGTGGGGCATCGACATCATTAGACCAATTAACCCCAAGGCATCGAATAGACACCGTTTTATCCTGGTAGCCATCGATTATTTTATCAAGTGGATTGAAGCCAATTCTTATGCCAATGTTACTGCAAAGAGTGTTGCAAAATTCATCTGTCGTGATATCATTGCTCGATACGGAGTTCCTGAAGCGATCATCACCGATAATGGATCAAATTTGAACAATAAAATAATGGATGAATTAGTTGATAAGTTTCATATTCGTCACTTGAATTTTTCTCATTACCACTCATAAATGAATGGAGTTGTGGAAGCGGCAAATAAGAACATCAAGAAGATTTTAGCCAAGACAGCTGAAAATTATCGTGATTGGTATGATCGGTTGCTATATGCTTTGATGGCCTATCGAACTTCTATTCACACTTCAACTAGGGCAACACCATTCTCTTTGGAGTATGGAATGGAAGTCGTGTTACCCGTGAAAGTGGAGATTCCCTCAATGAGGGTACTTTTCAAGTCAAGCTCTTCGAGGCTGAATGGGTTCAACAAAGGTGCTACCTGGTGGAGCATCGATTCTTGTAGAAATAGATGGTAAAGAATTGCCAAGACCTGTAAACTCTGATGCTGTCAAGAATTATTATTCATAAATAAAGTAAAAGGCCTCTGAGCTGCTTTTGGATTAAATCCAAGCCACTTTAGGAAATTTGTACCATGCATCCCATGCATACATGTCGCATTTGCATGTTTGCTCATTATTCAGGCATCAAAAGATCTTCAAGGAGACTTCACCTATCCATGGGAGATCAACATCAAGAGAACCAACCCCAAAAAAGCAACCACTTTCTTTAGATTCGAGAAGTGGCCTTGTTCTTTAGAACACTCAAAGAAACAGTCAGAACTTTAGAAGTGAATGCCTTTTTTATCGAATAAAACTAATTTCTGTTTAAAATTTTTCAACCTTGTTTCCAAAATCTTCCCCAAAAGAGTCAATGGAACATATCTTTTGAAAAAAAATTCCATGAATTCTTATTCCCCATGGAGTGGAATTTAACCAATTGATGTTTTCAAAAGCTTGAAAAAGATTATTAAATATGCCAAATGGTAGAGCCTAAGACAATGAGAGGCAAACCTTTGACCAAACACGTCCTTATACACTCCTAGAGAGAGTTGAGTAAAAAGAACCATATCTTAGGGCATATGATTCATTTGTAGTGATTACATGGATTGAAATGATGAAGACATTTTTTTCTCGATCTCAAACCCTATTAATATCCCTCGCTAACCACTTTGGGCCAAATAGGGAGAATTTTCAAAACAATCGTGTCAAGAACAATCCCACATTGGGGCAAAATAGGAGGTCTTGGTTGAAAATTATGGGGCAAAAGATTGAGAAAGGTTTTATTGCCTTTACATGCATCAATTTTCTTGTGTTAGCTTTAGGTGATTTTTTGCAGAAGTTTGAAGCATGTAGAAGTGATGAAGAGCATTTCATTCACTACCAAACATGATTACTCATTGCTTAGCCAATTTGAGCTTTATGCGCTTCTTTCGAAATCCTAGGTGATGATTATCTCCTCACATTGGGGCAAGGCATGTGATTTACCAACAAAAATGAAGAATGTTGGTCACATTTATAAAATCATTTGAGAGTTCTAGATACTCGAAAGAAAGTGAAAATCAAGGGCATGAAAAAGTAGTGTGCCTAGTAAAAGTAAGGTCAATGCTCATAAAAAAAAAAAAAAAAACAAGATCAATGGTTGTGCAAAAACTATTCATCAGAAAAAACAAGAAATGCTTTGCAAAGTGCAAATATTACGCGCAATGTCATGAGAGGAAAGAGATTAAAGCTCTCATGTTTCAAAACAAAATACTCAAAAGGACTCTTGAGATTTGTTGAATTTTAGGAGTCATGACCTTCAAAAGTTGTGTGATGGTAATAATGCCAAGATAATCACTCACTTTTAAACCCTTGATACTCGAAAAATTTCAATCCTTACAAGTCTCACCCAAACCAATATTACAATCCTTATTTGAAGTCTCTTCCGATTGGGATGGTTCGAGTCGAAATGAGAATTTCACATAGGAGTTACTACTAGAAGGAGTGAAAGTAATCCTATCTTATCTTATCTTCGAGATTCTTGATTTGTAAACCCGATAAAAATATTGATCAAATATTTTTTTCTTGGCCTCAAAGTGCATAATCTTTATGGAAGCCCATTACCAAGCCATCATTATGGTCCCTTCAAAGACCCTTTGATCAACGAATTTGTATTCACTATGAACATTTCCAAAAACCTTAGACCTACGTTATGTGGGACCCCTCTAGTGAGAATTGAACAGCTTTCCCACATCAATAGTCAGGGATAAAAGACTTTTTAAGAGCTAGTGTGAAAGACCTTTTTGATTAGGTTATGTTCAGTTTGGCATATTTGATTTAACTCTTAGATGGTTAATCAAACTTCATTTTGTTAAAATCCCCTCCGAAGGAATTTGACGATCAGTATTATTTACCAAGACATGTTTGAACGATTTTGCAAGATTAACTTTGCATTCTTGAAATTTTTTTCTCAAAATATATGTTCCCTAATGGATTGGTTTTTGATCAGCCTAAACTATAGCCCTTTTGTCTTAGGTTTTTGATTATCCTAAACCATAATCCCGTCCCTTAAGTTCCTAGTAAATCTTATATCTCATCCCTTAGTTTCCTAGTAAGCCTTAAACTTCGTCCCTTAGGTTATGGATAAACCTTAAACCTTGTCTTTAGATTCCTGATAAATCTTAAATCTCGTCTGTTAGATTCCTAGTAAACCTTAAATCTCATCTCATAGGTTCTTGGTAAACCTTAAATTCATCCTTTAGGTTCTTGGTAAACCTTAAATCTCATCCCCTAGGTTCTAGGTTATCCTCATAAACCTTGACATTAGGTTTTAGGTTATCTTATAAATCTTGCCTTCAGGTTCTAGGTTATCTTTAAACCTTGTCCTTAGATTTTAGGTCATTCTTAAACCTTGTTCTTAGGTTAGTGGTTATCTTTAAACCATTCACTTTCCTTAATGACTTCATTCCTTCATTCCATTCAACGAGAGAGATGGAGAAAAAATCACGAGTTCGAACACCTTAATGAGCGAAGGTATTTTATTCAGGTATGTCCCTAAATCTAAAATAATTTCTAATTAACACATGATTCCACTCAAATCTCTTTTTGAGTTTCTCTTATTTCACTAAAAACTAAGCCATATGTCATGTGATTTAATTAAATGGCCTAACTCTAATGAAACGCAACAATCAATATGCAACTATTTACTTGACCTGCAAAATAATTAAGTAGAGCTATCATGCAATTTCTACAAGACGAGCAAGTATCAAATTACATAACCTAATTCTATATTACATGCACATGAAATTTTTTATATTTTTCATCAAAATTTGTAATTGAAAATAACTAAAAATCAAAATCTACCTAAAGTGGGACATTATGTATTTTAAGTTAGGAAATAAACTAACTAAAATCCTATCTTAACCTAGAAACTTATCTCAAAAAGTAATTCAATGCAAAGGTGTTATTTAATATAAATATTATCTAAACATGCATCCTAATTTAATTTAAAAGGTAGTTAAACTATTCTATCATGCAAATATATCTAAGGAAATCAATTCTAACCCACATAATATGCAATGCAATTTTTTGAATTTTTGGGATAAGGGAAAGAACAAATAAAGCAAGAAAATCACATAGATTATGAAATACCATCACATCGCCAAATATGTCATCCATAGTTCAAATTTGAAAACAATAACTAATCATCATTCTGTAGATAAAATTGATAAATTGATCTTATGCCTTAAAAATCAAAATACCGTGCAATTAATTATTCCATCTAAAATTTTATAGATAAAATAAAAAATGATGTGCGGTTGTAGATTAAGAAATAAATCTTAATTGAGGATCCTATTACTCAAATTCAAGAATTTGATAATAATCTCAATCAAATTGAATCATAGAATATTCAAATTGATATCAAATGAGATAATCACCTAATTCAAATTATTGAGCGGGCAAGCTTCCAAATTGGAAGCTGCAAACAGCGAGCTCGGATGATGATGGGCGATGGTGTACGGCGGCGGTGATGTTCGTGGGAGTGGCACGGCACAGCTTGGCACGGCAGGGCTTGAGCTTGGACAGTAGCAAGCGAAGTTGGGGCGGCGTGAGGTAGCTTAGTGACGAGGATGTCGTGGCTAGGGAACTTTGACAGCGGGACTCCTCGGTGTCCGGCTCGGCAAGGCTTGCTCGCGATGGGTGGCTCCTTGGTGGCTGCTCGCAACCTTGAAGTAGTAAAGCAGGAGGCGTCGGGATGTGCAAAACCGAACGAAACCCGAGCTGCGTTTGATGTTCAGTAAACCCGTAAAAAGAAAAAGGAACAATTTGCTACGCATTGCTACGAAGCTTGCAGGTGCGGCACAAATCTCCATGGAAAGTCTTCCCGGGCTGCTGACGATGGCGCGAAGGAGAGATAATAAGATGCAGGAGCGGCAACGAAATTACAATGAGTGATTCTTTAATGAGCAAACCCCTTTTTGTCTTTTTCTTGCCACCCTTCTCTCTTTTCGTCTTTCTTTCTTCCTTGGCCTTCCTATGTGCAGATCGTGGAAACCCAGCAAACGAGACTTGAAGGACGGCTTGAGGGCGTGGCCTTGCAAATTTGATGAGCGATCACCAGGAAGAAAAAGATCGTGAACTCAAGCATGCATCTGTCGTCTTGCGAAGGGCCTTCTTCCTTCTTTCACGCTTTTTATCTTTCTCACGCGTTTGTCTCTTTACGTGTTTGTGAGATTCCGATTTTGCCGACCTAAAAGAGAGTCCCTTTCCCTCGTCTGCAAAAGGTCCCTTTTATCGGGAGAGGGTTCGAACTATCAAGGAAAGAAAACAGATTTCGTTTCCTCTTCTAGACACTTGGAATCTTCCTTAACAGCACACTATTTCTTGTCTTAAGAGGAAAATATATACACTCATTAAATGACCCACGCTGACCAAACCTCTCTTTTTATCATTTCTTTGTATAGAGATATCGAAAGAGATGACAATGCAGACCTTCCTTCCTCATGAACAATAAAATACTGTCAAAAGAATAGATTGCTGGAATAATGAGATCAGATATATGTCCCTTGCGAGATATTACCCTTTCGTCCAAATCCTTTCTTGCCCTCGTGCTGGCCAAATATACGGTAATGATATGTAAGATATATCGTTCAAGATCAAATTTGCTCCGCGCGTGATATTACCTCTTACCAAATACTTCTTTCCCAAGCACATGCTTACTCATCGCTGCTACCAATTTTCGACCACTTAAAAGATAATGGCCCAATTTGATTGATTTTTTACTTTACGGGTTTAGCCCAATTAATCTTATTAAGCTCAAAACTCTCATGTATCAGTCCATCCGCTGCGGTCCAATATAAACGCAAACTATAAACTATATAATAAATGCTTCTAAAACTATATGCTATGTAATTTGATTTTAATCTTTTTATTTAGGGGTTAAAAATTAATCCATAATATTCTAAAATAACTAATTGGGTCACCAAAACTTATGTGTCAACGCATGCCAACCTCAAAGTCATATCAAAACTGAGATCCTAGGAAATCAATTCTGAAGTGAATAACGAATGGATTTATCTAGCCTATTTACTTTGCACAATGAACTCATCGAACAACGGAGCTAATCTTGATCATACCTGAAGCTTTATTCATTAAAGCATTTTATTGAACAAGGAATTTGAATAAAGAATGTAAAGTAGTGATTTAAAAAATTGGAGTAAATTTATAAAAGATTTGGAATAGATTGGAAAACTTGTACCTTTTGAGCTCTCTCCATTTTTATTTTTATTTTTTAATTTCTGAGCAAAGAAACGAAAACCCTAAGTTGAGTAGAAAACTTGAAAGAGAGATGAGCGGCGATTGGACATATTAAATGGAGGTGATGGCAGAGGCAACGAACGAGGCGGCCACGTGGTTTGTCGGACGAGAGAGAGCAAATTCGTTAATGTGAAGAAAAACAAAATACTCTTCAAAATGTCCTTAAAAACATATCCCCAACTTTATAAATGAAAGCAAAAAACTACACACATTTTGGAGTAAATTGGAAAATGTGCACCTTTCAAGGCGAACGTCGTCGACATGATTTGGCGACAATGGAGGTAACACGGAGAGAGAGAGAGAGAGATTGTGGGGGTGGAGAGAGATGCACGTGAGAGTTTGAAATTTAGTGGGCCCACATGTTGGGAGTGTGTAGTAAAAGCCCGTACCTTCATTATTAGCCCAAATCCAAGCTCGTTAATATATCCGGTTAGACATATCTTCACTCAAAAGCTTAAGCCAATGATTTATAGGCCAGCTATGATGTATTAGCTACTCCACACCATATCAATACTTCGATATGAGACTTTTTTAACACAACTCACTCACATGTTCATCCTAATAATCTCTCTCACATGTGAGCTCAATGTTAGGCCCACTCCTTGTTAATTCAAGTATCTTTCTACACCGACTTATGGACCAGCGTTGCTACACCACAACGCTCACCTGACTAGGAACTGCAATCGTCAGCTTTGATACCAATTGTTAGGAGTGTGCAACAGAAGCCTGATGCCTTCATTTGGGGAGATCACTAAGAGGGAGCCCAAATCCTAACCCATCAATATATTTAGTTACATTTACCTTCACTCAAAAGCTTAAGCTAATTAGTTACATGCCATTTAACATATATTAACTACCTCATACCACATCAATTTTTCAATTTGAGACTTTCCCAATACAATTAACTTACATGTGCATCTTAACAGGACACAGCTCGCACGGTGAGTGAACTATTATTTTACTGGCATGGCATC
Source organism: Eucalyptus cladocalyx (assembly GCA_017140615.1). NCBI lineage: Eukaryota > Viridiplantae > Streptophyta > Magnoliopsida > Myrtales > Myrtaceae > Eucalyptus > Eucalyptus cladocalyx. The sequence goes on from CM029520.1 coordinate 20,898,394, forward strand.
ATTGTAATATGCAATATTTTCTCTAGTCCATGCCATGTTGAGATATACGCTTTGAGCCGTCAAATGCATGGGCTCTGCACATGACTTGTCATAACGTGTGCTTAGTGCACTCACTCCACCATGCAACAAATGTAGTTCACCTAAACAACAGCCCATCATATCCGATTGCTCATCAAATTCACCCCACCATGCAAAACCCATCATATTTGATTGCTCATTACCCTCATTTGCCATACATTGAATGATAGGTTTTTCACTTTAGTATATAAAAAAAGATTTACCACAAGAATATTGCACGAAACAATAAATCAAGTCAATAACATATGCAAAAACAACATTGTATCTCATGAGAAAATGAAAAAATTTCAGAGATTTTTGCAATGTGGTTGTCCATAAATCGAGCTTATCTAAGATTTGTCCACTTCTGATGGTTGAGTGTTGGAAGATGACCAAGCGAGCCTAATAATTTGCAGGCTTGCTAAAATGAGCCGAATCAAGGCTGATGACAGCACAACTTAATATAATATATTAGGTCACATTTGGTAACCATTCTGTTTTTAAGAACAATTTTTATTCAAAAATGATTTTTCTTGATTCTATTCTCGAAAACAATTTTCGAGTTTTTGAAAGTGCTTGGTAATTATCCAAAAATTTTATTCCCGGGATAGAAATGCATTTGATAGGATTCTTAATTTTATTATTGTTTTTTTTTTAATTTTTAAATACTTTCATTATATTTTTATTGTGTTTTTCTTTTTTCTTTTTCCCTTTCTCTTCTTCCTCCTTTGAGGCCGGTTGCTGGCCACTATCCAATGAGCTTGCGGGAGGCTTGCTTAGCCATCGGCAAGGCTGGGCCTTGCCTAGCTTGACCTTGCCAAATCTAGCGAGGTTGAGCCTTGCGGTGGCCTGGCAAGGCCTAGGTGAGGTCGAGCTCACCTAGCCAAGGCAAGGCCGAGCCACCCGTCGGAGGTTGACCTTGCCTATATTTGGCGAGGTTGAGCTTGTCCAGCCAAGGTGAGGTCTAGCCTCACTAGTTGGAGGTCGATGTCACCCAGCCACTGATGAGGCTCGGGTTGATGAGCCTCGCTGTGGCTGGGCATTGCCGGGAGTTGATGACACTCCAACGAGGTCATCGGTCCTCATTTGGCCGATTCTTTGGCCATGACCGAGGTCGGCAATTGGCCAAAAGGAAGAAGAAGAAAAGCAAAGAGAAGAAGAGGAAAGAGAAAAGATAAGATAAGAGAAAAAAATTAGACTTGAATTTAGGAATTGTTTCCCAGAAATAAGAAGTAATTTTTTTCTATTTCTTAATTTTGTTTCAAATATACTTTCGAGAAAAAAAAATGGATTTTTGTTCTCAAGAATAAAAAATTTATCAAATGAATATTTGTTCTTTTTTTGTTCTCGGGAACAAAAGAATATAATCGGTTATTCTCGGGAGTGTTACCAAACAGGCCTTTAGTGACTCGGCATGGCATTGTCCTTGAATGATGCGGATAAGCGATCTATTTTTCAAACAAATGATTAGGATAATACACATTTTCAGCATATTCCTACCTATAAGAAAGAAGTCAATGGTGTTCATTTGACATGGAAAGCAACATCCACAATCATGATAATAAAATAAAAGCACTAAAAACAAAAAGTAGATATCCATCCAAGCATATCTTGTGCACATGACACAAACTACCAACGTCAAATATTTCTTCAGTCTTTATCCATATAATATGTCCACGAATAGCAGATCAGGCAAATACGGAAGCATATCTTTCTTCAAAGGTGGTAAGAAAGTGAAGATTCGCGCTTCGAAATGAGCTTTATTTTGGGTTAGTTTAATCGTCAACGGTGGTGAGCAGCAGAAGATCTATTGGTTCACACAAATATATAACTGAACCATGTCACCGTCACCAATCTTTATTAATCTCTCTGACGTGGAGACCATATAGTCGGTAGCGAAAATAGTTCTTTGTTGTCCTTTCCCGGGCTTGAGTAGACAAAGCATAGCTGTCTTTCACTATCTAAAATGTGTTTAGGAGCATCTGGAAATTCATAGTGGTTCTTTAATTTTCTTGTGGAGCTAGATCGATTAATTTCCTGGGGTTGCTTCAAAAGATAAACGTTTTCATCAAACAATGTCTTTTAGTTGTCTGTACAGTCGAAGTCTGGTAAACATATGGGTTCTCAAGCTATACAAACATTAGCGTTCTAGTTTTGATTCCTAACTGAAACTAGAGCTCAAAACTACCACGACATGAAACTTGTGCTGCAACTCTCCATTGCCTGTTTGCCATGGTGGAAGTCCATGAAACCAAAATGATTCAATGAAGTTCACCAAGAAAAATGAACATACCACCCAAACAAAGAAAGCATCAATTTGTTACAAAGATCTTTGTTTTTCAAAAGTTTCTGATTATTTCAGATTACAAGATCTAGGAACAGCAATTGCCACGAAGTCCAACCGGAAATCTTGTGGTAGGATTACAACACAATAAACATGGCGAAGCAGAAGAAAGTTCGCGTTTTTACAGAGTGAATCAGACGTACTTGTCTATCAGTAGCATCCAAACGCAACGTCAACCAGTCACGGGGGTTGCTATCAGGCAAAGAGGAGTTCTCTTGAAAGTGGTGAGGCCGTAAGCTTCTTCCATGTCAATATCTTCAAGACTCATTCCTTCAGGCTGTTTCCAATTGAACCGATGAAGGAGATTAGCCAATGCAAGCTCAACTATCACCACACCAAAGTTTATGCCGGGGCATCCCCTTCTGCCAGAACCAAATGGCAGAAACTCATAGTTCTGTCCATTGAAATCGATGGAGCTGCTCAAGAACCTCTCAGGCCTGAACTCTTCAGGGTTTTCCCAACTTTTTGGGTCTGTGGATATTGCTGTCAAATTGATGAATACAGTTGTTCCTCTAGGAATTTCGTATCCCTTTATCTTGCAATCCTCAATTGTCGCTCTTGGAATAAGAAGAGGGAGTGGTGGATGGAGTCTTAATGCCTCTTTGATGACTGATGTTAGGTAAGTGAGTCCTAGAAGGTCACTCTCTTCAACCTGTAACTTCCCTTTTGCTGCTTCTCGAACCTCTTCTTGTGCTTTTCTCATCATAGATGGATGGCGGGCGAGTTCTGTCATTGTCCAAACTAGAGTGGCTGCTGCGGAATCTGTACCTGCATTGAATGTGTCCTGAAATAAAATCCCAGGCAATTAGTCCCAATCGCTTTCTGTTTTGATCTAGTTTGTAACAGAGTGATAAGAAGTGAACAGAAGGAAACATATGCTGGACAAATAGGGCAAAGAGGAACATACTGTTAATACGCCTTTTATCTGTTCGCCTGTGAGGGTAATCATTCGATTTGGATCCCTTTGCAACCGAAGCAACACGTCAACAAGATCTTCGTGCTCGGGTTTAGGCCTTTTAGGGTCTCGGTGCTCCTCAATCACTTCATTGTACAACTTGTCTAACTCACTGAAGCTCTTTTCAACCTTTGCCTTGAACCCATTGAGCCTGTTAAACCAAGCTATCTGCGGAAACAGATCTGCAACACAAAAGCCCCTGCAACGCTCTGTGTTTCGCGAAGCATCTCGTGAAATTTGCTCTTTACACCGCCACCTTCAGCCTGCCATTTCTTACCAAAAGTCACTCGGCACACGATGTTGTTAGCCAATAGAAGTGCCAATTCACCAATGTTGACGGGCCCTGGAGAAGAAGTGATTGCGTCAAGCATGAGCTTAACCTCTTCCTTCCTCACAGATTCAAACAACTGGACTCTCTTACTGCTCAGGAGTTCTAGGATCACTATTTTCCTGAGCTCTCTCCAGGAATCGCCGTAGGCGCCAAAACTCACATCAGAACAATTGTATGTTAACTTCTTCACCGCATAAAAGGTGGGTCTGCCGGAGAAAGTGCGGTCATGGGCCTTGAATACTTCTCTGGCGACTTCTTCGGATGAGATGACTAAAGTGGGAATAGAGCCGAGCTGCAGAAACATGATCTGGCCATACCGTTTTGAGAGTTGAGCAAGCGAACGGTGAGGCAAGGAGCCGAGCTGGTGCAAATTCCCGATGATCGGCAACTTCCTAGGGCCGGGAGGAGATTCCTAGATGCTTTTCTCTTCTTCTTAGTATCAATCAATAAGACTAGTGACAGTGGTACCGCAAGAGCGCATATGAGGGCCACAACAAGTTGAAGAAAACTCATGGCGTGAAATCCTTGCAAAAAATTATGAGCGATGAAACCAACGTATGAAGAGGTTTCTCATAAGAGGTCCGGTGATTCATAAGCCATAAGGAGATGGAAGTGGGAGATTTACCAGAGAGAATCGGAAGATCCGGACGTGTCCGACATTCTAAGATATAGAATAAGCCTGATACATTCATTTCGATCGCGGTTGAAAACTTCTCGACTGCGATGCACCTCTAACACTTTCTGTGGAGTTATTACACGGTACGTGGGTCCATTTAACTAGCTCGCCTACATCATGGAAGATGGTGACATTGGGGTTTGAAGATGGCAACCGGTGAACAGAAAAAGCTTGTTGACTAATTGGCCGTAAATGAACTTAATCACACAGAAAGATAAGTACCCCTCGCATTGTTTAATTGGAAACAATTTCTCAAGTGAAGTTCCAAACACGCCTACCTTTTTTTATTGCATTCCTGGTTGATATAGCTATGACTCTGTTGTTATGTTTTGACACGGAAGCCTGGCCGGCTCTTTACAATTGAATCATGAGCGACAGAAATTGATAGAGGATTAAAAAATGAGGAGTGATAAAGGACGCAACAGATTTAAGTGATTCGGTCCAAGTGTCGGTATCTGCATCCACATGAAAGAGTTAGCTGCAAATAATTCACCAATCAATCGAAGAATTACATGGCTATAATCCATACACTCAGTGTTTTCTGTCCTGAAAGTTTCACCTAATACCCTCTTTATTATTAGGAAAAATCTCACCAATAAGCCAAAGAGGGAATCCCTTCTGGTTGGATAAGATAACAGAAGGACCATAGGAGACATGAGTATGTCTTTAGACTGTTTTGCATGAACTTTGGGACATAAAATTTGGGGTATTCTTACTTAAGTGGGGAAGAAAAATATTTACCCAGGAACCGGAAGGAGGTGGGGAAGAGAAATATTCACAAGAGGGAGTCCTTTCCGGTTGGATAAGATAACAGAAGGACCATTGGGCCACTCAAAAAATACACAAGGACCATATGACAAAGGATAGACAACAAAAGAACCATGCGTCACTCAAAAAACACAATGATTTTGCTCTTTTTTCTCTTTTACTTTGTTTGGCTTTTCTCTTCGTATCTTCTCATGTGGGAATTACTTCTCCTTTTATAATGCTAAAGGCAGGAAAATTGTCCAAAAAATCTTAAATGTATTGCACTTTTACTACTTTAATCCTAAATTTTTTAATTTTGTCAATTAAATTCTAAACATTTTCATTTTTTGCCAATTAAGTAAATTCGATTAATTTTAGCTTAAAATCGTAAATGTGAACATTGTTTGTCTTACGTGACACAATTGATGCTTAATAATGATAGATTAATGATAATATTTTAATATTTTCATTTTCCTTTGGTTTTTTCCTTTGGTTTTTGCTCTTTTTTTTCCCGGCAAGACTTATTGACAACCCTCGCTGGTTGCAAAGGCCTTGCCCATGGCTGGTGATGCCATTGGGCCTTCACAGCCTCACTAGTTGCAAGCCAAGGTGTGAAGGCCCTCATTGGATCTGGTTGAGGGCATTCACAGCCCCACCAGCATGGGCAAGGTGATCATCACCTAGATCTGGTGAGGCCTTCAAGCCTTTGTGGCCTCACTATTTGCAAGCCAGGATGCGAAGGCCCTCATTGGATCTGGTTGAGGGCCTATGTGGCCCTACCGGCATGAGCGAGGTGATCCTCACCCATATCAGGCGAGGGCCTTCAAGCCTTCGTGGTCTCAACAGGTGCATGCTCATTGGATTGGGTTGAGCCTTTGAGCCCTAGCCCGCAGCCTATGAAGGTTGCCGATGACCCTCATTAGCACAAAAAAAGAAAAAAAGGAAAAGAAAAATAAAATTATAATAAAAAATTTCAAAAAATATTATTAAAAATTATCAACGTTAGCGTCGAACATGTCATATAGGATAGCCAGTGTCTACATTAGAGATTTTTGAACAAAATTAACTGGATAGACTCAATTCGTAAAAAATGAAAAGATTTAGGACTTAATTGGTAAAATTGAAATGTTTAGAATTGAAATGGTAAAAATGTAATAAATTTATGATTTTTTTAATAATATTTTCAAGAGATAAGACGTCTCCATTATTGCTTGTCAAAGTCCACTGCGCATGAAGGGAATTGAAGTCTTCGCTGCCTCTAGTAAAAAATATACCATCCCATTGCAAACAACAAATCTCTCGCGTGATTTGCGGCTGAAGAACAAATCCCTCCCCTGCGGCCAAACTTGAACGAAACCCATGTGCAGCTTGTGAGATTCAAACAAATTAAGACAAGCGTGCTGCTTTCTTTCCTTCTTTCTTCCACGCATGAAGATAGAATTAACGTTGGAAGAAAAACAATATCTAAGATCTCACAAAAGTTCAACTTAGATTCCATATATTCATGAGCTTTGGACCATGTTTATACGATGGGTTTAAATTCGAGATATAATTTAACAATTCTTCATCTTGACTCGACTTTGTAGTCAAGTCATTTCATTATCCATGCTAGATATCCCAATGCCTCAATGGGCATTCACTCTCTATGTAAGCCAATTAAACACCATCAAAGCTCGAGCTTCACCAAAAGAATGGGTTCGTCATCATGTCTATTGGGTTCTCTCGCTATTGCAATTTTCTTCATAAGAACCTTACCCCTTGTTATGACATCTTAGATGAAATGGTCCTTAAAGTCGATATATTTTGTTTGCTCATGATAAATCATATTATAAGTTACATAGATTGCATCTTGGTTGTCACAATGTACAATGATACTTTTCTACTCCAATCTAAGGTCCGAGAGAAAACCCCTTAACCATATGCCTCCTTTGCTATATAGGTCATTAACATGTATACTACCTCAGTCAAAGACAATGCAACACCTTTTTGTAAGGAGGCTCTCCAAAACTCATTGCACCACCTATCGGCGTATAACATATGCCTTGCTAAAGATGTGTGATCATCAAGTCACCGGCATGGTTTGAATCCATATAACTCATGGTCTCACTGCCATTATCAACTTTACGATACACTATACTAACGTTTGTTGTCTCATTTGAATATCTAAAATCCACTTCACAACTTCCTAATAAAATCTTACTTTGGCACTTCATGTGATGCTAACGACTCTCGCAGCTTGTGAAATGTCGAGCCTATGCATACCATGGCATTCATTATACTACCCATCACACTAGAATAAGTAACATGGGAGATATGCTCATAGTCTTGCTCCCCTTCCTTAGTTTGTAGTGATAAATTATTCAAAGGTTTAAAGTGCTTGGTTAAATGGGAACTTATAGATATTGTCGACTATATGCTAAAACATGCCATGATCTTTTGAGCTTATTTCTTTTAAGATAGAAAAGAAAAATATTGACATGATCTTCAACAAAGCTGCTATCCTTTGAAAGAAGAATCTGTTGGATCTTTTGATGTCTAAGTGCTGCTGTTTTTAGACTAAAACTTCTCTGTTCTGTTTTATATTGTTTTAGTTTATTTTCTTACTTAGTCAATTATGTTATGCAGTTGTTGTTGTGTTATTTAGGAAGTTAAGTACTTGTTCAGGTGCGGTTACAAGTCGGGAACGTGTGTGTGTGTGTGCAGTTATTTTTTTTTTGGTTTAAGTCGTGTTACGTACTTGACTTTTTCATTAGAACTGCAGAAGACAGTTTCCATGCTCTGTTTTCTCTGTTTCCTCTGTTTTTTCATCTTTCTTCCTCGATATCTATAGTTCTGGTTTTTCTCGCTTCTTTGCCGCTTTAATCAGAATCAACAAAGTGGTATCGAGCATCGAATGATCTTGAGGGACTGTGAAGTGAAGCAAGTATTGTATTGCAAAGAGGTTAGAGGGTGATGGAGACAAGTTCAAGTGGTTTTTCTGCGATGGCTTCTCCAAAGTATTTCGGAGAGAATTATCAAGCATGGGCTGTTAAAATGAAAGCATTTCGGGAGGGTCATGATCGTGGGAAGTCGTGGAGGATGATTATGAAGTTGCTCCACTTCCAAATAATCCGACCATGAATCAAATCAAGCTTCATAAAGAGAGAACCACAAGGAAAGCCAAGGCAAAATCTTGCCGTATGTCATCTTTTTGTCTCGCCTACCATCTTCACCGGAATTATGAAGTGTGACTCTGCGAAGGTCATATGGGATTTCTTGAAGGAAGAATATGAAGGAGATGAGAAGATAAGAGGTATGAAAGTGCTGAATCTCTTGAGAGAATTTGAGAGACAGCGAGATGAAGGAATCGAGTCGGTGAAGGAATACTCGAGATAGGCTAGTGGGAATAGGCGATAAAATCGAGTTTTGGGAACCGACTTGAGGGATGATAGGCTTGTTCGGAAGATCCTAGTGTCTCTTCCGAGAAAAATTTGAAGCTACTATAGCTTCTCCGGAAAACACAAGGGACTTGGCGATATAAAACTTGCGAGTTCTTTGAATGCTTTGCAGCACGGGAGCATAGAAGACTAATGAGGAGAGAAGATTATGTTGAGGGGGCATTGCAAGCCAAAGTAAAGCAAAATGATGGAGGCAAAGGGAAGAAATGGATTCAGTTTAAGGGAAATGTTGCTGATTCGAAATTTTTACCAAAAGAAGGAAATCTTTGGTGGATCTAGCAAATGGAAAAATAATAAAAGGCCATGTCGGTATTGTGGTGGAACCAACCATCGAGTCCTTTAGATGATGGAAAAGGCCGGATGCGAGGTGCGAAGATGCCACAAGTTGGGTCATATGGAAGCTATTTACAAAGGGAAAGCCTATCAAGCAAACGGGAGAAGCACAAGTGGCGGTGAGTGAAGTTGATGAAGAGCACTTATTTGTTGCTTCAGCTGGTGAATATTCGATCGAAAATAGTACATGGCCGATAGATAGTGGTTGTACTAATCACATGACTGGCAACTTAGAGCTATTCAAGAGCATAAACAAAACAAGTAAAGTCCAAAGTCGAATTGGCAATGGACAGCATATTGAAGTTCGGGGTAAAGGTGTAGTTGCTGTTAAAGGAAACCGGGGGTGAAGTTAATCAAGGATGTCCTCTTTGTGCCAAATATTGACCGAGAATCTGTTAAGTGTTGGTCGTTAGTGGAGAAGGGCTATATAGTGAAGTTCGAAGGAAGGGAATGTCTCATTAAAGATACTGACAACAATGAAGTCTTGAGAGTTCAAATGAGGGATAAAAGTTTTGTGTTCAAGCCAAATGAGATGCAGAGATGGCTTTGAAGTGTACTGAGAAGAGAATATAGAGTTGTGGCACAAAAGATTGGGGCATGTTCATAGGAGGAGTATGCTGGTTATGCAGAAAAATGGCCTGGTAGATGATTTACCAAGCTTGAAGGAAGAGCTTCCACAATGCGTAACCCGCCTTCTTGGCAAACAAACCAGATTTCCCTTCAAAGGAGGAGTCTCGAAGACATATCAAAAGCTGGAATTAGTTCACACCGATGTGTGTGGACCTATGTGCGAACCTTCTTTAAATGGAAGCGGGTATTTTATTACTTTTCTTGATGATCGACTAGAATGAGCTGGATCTATTTTCGCAAGCTAAGATCAAGTAGCTGATGTATTTATGAAGTTTAAAGCATTAGTTGAAAATCAAAGTGGGAAGAGAATCAAAGCTCTCGGGTCGACAATGGATCGAGTATACAGCTAACAAATTCAAACCGATTTGTGAGCAAGCTGGAATTGTACAACAATTTACAGCCCCTTACTCACCTCAACGAGAATGGGGTTAGTGAGAGGAAAAATAGAAGCGTTATGGAGATGGCCAGATGTTTGATGCAAGAAAAGAATTTGCCTAAAAGTTTTGAACCGAGGCGGCCAACAACACTGCTGTATTTCTTTTAAATAGATTACCTACAAAAGCTTTAGAGAAACTAACACCTCTCGAGGGTGGCAAGACACTAAACCTTCGTGAAAAATTTGAAGGTTTTTGGAAGTTTGTGTTATACTCATATTCACGATGTCAAAAGGGATAAGCTTGATAAAAAGGCTGAGATTGGAATTTTTGTTGGATATAGCTCTCAATCAAAGGCTTACAGAATTTTCTATCCAAAGACAAGGAAGATTACCGTGAGCAGAGATGTTATGTTCTTAGAGGAAGATGAATGGAATTGGTTAAATGGAAGGAACAACGAATTGAAGCACTTTGAAAGACAACCTGAAACGATGTGGAGACTAATGAAATTACGGGAAATGGAAGAAAGTATAGATGATGAACCCGTAAGAGGCACAAGGACACTTCCGAGATCTATGAAAGGAGTAATGTGGCTGTGCTCGAACCATCAAATTTTGTGAAGCCAAGGAAGATCGAAGTGGTTTGCAGCAATGCGGGAGGAGATGAAAATGATTCAAAAAAATCAGACTTGGGAATTGGTAGACAGGCCATTAAATAAGAATGTAATTGGAGTTAAGTGGGTCTTTAGGAAAAAACTCAATCCTGATGGCTCCGTTAACAAGTATAAAGCAAGGCTGGTTGTTAAAGGCTATGCTCAGGTATGGGGAGTAGACTATTCTGAAACTTTTGCTCCAGTTGCAAGGCTGGACACAGTAAGACTCTTGTTAGCTGTTGCAGCCGAGAAGGGTTGGACTATTTTTCAGCTTGATGTCAAGTCTGCATTTTTAAATGGTGAGCTTGAAGAGGAAATTTTTGTTGAACAAACGAAGGGTTCTGTGTTAAAGGGCAAGAAGAGAGTGTATACAAATTGCATAAAGCTTTATATGGATGAAGCAAGCTCCAAGAGCCTGGTATGGAAAAATTGATCGATATCTACTGGATTTAGGTTTTAAAAAGAGCTTGAGTGAGTTCACTCTTTATATTAAGAAAGTGAATCATAGTGTGGTAGTTCTATCTCTATATGTGGATGATCTTTTGGTAACGGAAATGATGTTCAGGTGATAGAAAATGTTAAGCAAGGCCTATTTTTGGTTTTGAGATGACAGACTTAGGAAAAATGGCTTACTTCTTAGGTGCGGAAATCAAGCAAAGTCCTTATGAAATCTTCATTTGTCGGAGGAAGTACTTAAAGGAAATTTTGAAGAAATTTCAGATGGAAGAATGTCGAAGTGTCAAGACACCTATGGCAAAAGCAAAGAGAAATTGCGAAGAATGATGGAACCGAAGCCGTGGATGTTTCGATGTACTTAAGTCTAATAGGTTGTCTCATGTATCTCACAAGAACCGGACCGGACATTTTATTTCTTTGTAAGTGTTACATCCGCATTTATGAGTGATCCAAGTCGGCTTCATTTGATTGCGGCTAAGAGGATTTTAAGGTATTTAAAAGGAACCATGCTTTTTGGAGTGAAGTTTCAAAGGAGTCTAGAATTCAATTTACAAGGTTATTCGATAGTGATTGGGCTGGCTCGATGGATGATATGAAGAGTACATCGGGTCTTTGTTTTCAGTTTAGGATCAGCTTGTTTCACTTGGTGTTCTAAAAAACAAGAAATTGTAGCTCAATCTTCTCAACGAGTTTATAGTCTACCTATCGCATGAAGACAAATCAAGCCTTATGGCTGAAGAAGATAATGAAAGATCTTTGGTGAACTCCAATGAATGTATCAAGATCAATGTGGATAACCAAGCTGCAATTGCAATATCTCAAAACCCAGTTTTTCATGGCAAAACTAAGCATTTCAAGGTCAAGTTCTTCTTTCTACGTGAGGTGCAACAAAATGGTGAGGTCATGTTTGGTTTATTGCGAGATCCGAAGATCAACTTGCTGATATGTTCACTAAACCACTTCAAGTGGAAGATTTGAAGCATTGAGAAAGAAAATTGGAGTATGCAGCGGCTACTAATCCAAGGAGGAGTTTGTTGGATCTTTTGATGTCTAAGTCGCTGTTTTTAGACTAAAACTTCTCTGTTCTGTTTTATATTGTTTTAGTTTATTTTCTTACTTAGTCAATTATGTTATGCAGTTGTTGTTGTGTTATTTAGGAAGTTAAGTACTTGTTCGAGGTGCGTTACAAGCTGAACGTGTGTGTGTGTGTGCGGTTATTTTTTTTTTTGGTTTAAGTCGTGTTAGTACTTGACTTTTTCATTAGAACTGCAGAAGACAGTTTCCATGCTCTGTTTTCTCTGTTTCCTCTGTTTTTTCATCTTTCTTCCTCGATATCTATAGTTCTGGTTTTTCTGCTTCTTTGCTGCTTTAATCAGAATCAACAGAATCTTGAGACTCAATTGGTAAAACAAATAGATTATGATGTCAATAGTGAGATGTAGCTTCAAGTGGAACCTTAAAGGTAACCAAGGTTGAGATTGCAGATAAAACCATAGTTCCTAGGGACCAATGTGGGAAGAGCAATATGGTCAGTCCATGTTGACTCGAGTAGAATGGAAATTTCCAAGGAGCGGGAGCCTCGTAGGACGTGGAGGGAGATTCTTGGCTGGTTCGGGTTGTCCTATCTTCCCATGACCTATCCAAACCGGCCCTAAAAGAGGCATGAGAAGAGTGCATAAAAGGTTCATGATGAGATCAGGCCCCATTGTGCGATCTCGCTGGAAAAGCGAAGGAGAGCATTTCAACGTCCCGTTGCATTACATACAATGGAAGCTCTGGGGCTTCCCTCCCTCGGCCCTCTCACGATTTCGCAGTCCGCCACTTCCCGCAGAGTGCGAACCGCGAGGAGCTCGCGGACGAAGACGCCCTCACGGGGCTTTATGGAGCTCGCTCGTCTCGGATTGAATTCGTCTTTGGCAATTCGCCATAAAGTTTAGTAATTTGCTCATCCTTCTCGTTTGCACGAAACTGGGTCGATTTGCTTTTCATAGTTCTTGTCATTTTTCGTTGGTGGGTCGAAGTGTCAAGCTCTTCTGATAGCATTTGTCTTGTTCTTGCTTTCGTTTCTTTAATGTGGATGCTTAACTTGACTTTGTGCCTATGTTCTTGCTTGTTTCGACTCTCTTATTCCTTTTTCTCGTTGTGTTTTTTTGATCCCAGAAGCGGAGTGTTATCAGAATGATAGCTGACAAGGATGACTATGACTTGAGGCAAATGATGGATATGGCTGCTGCCCGAAAGAGATGGGATTCTCTGGTACTTACACACACTTATCCACTGGAAATTGCTAAGTTCTGCAACTTTCGGACATTGGAGTTTGCAGCGTGTTTCATATTCCGAGAGTTGAATAGCTGCTTTTAGTCCAGTCTAGTTACATCTAGAGACAATTCACGGGGAGGATGAGAATCAAACTGGCTGTTTTAAAATCTAACTGCCTTTAGGGCTCTCTTGTTGTAGTTGTTTTACTTGATGCCATATGAATGCCGTTTCCTGTTTCATTTTCTAAATATGGAATGGGATAATCTCAAGCCCCTAGATTGTGAACCAAAAACTGATTTTTAGGCTATTCATGTCTGTGCAAGCATTATGAATTAGACATTCATTAACATGTGTTTCTGGTTCAAAAGTCAAACCTTTTCGATCATAATCAGTAATTTAGGGCCAAGTCAGCAATCTTATTATATCATCACATTTGTCTTATGCTGAATGAGACACTGTATATCACATGATATGCAGCCATCACTTCCTCAGCTGCGGTAGGTCACTTTCAGAATATGTGCCTCAGGCTCTGCTTTTTCTGGAATCTTTACAGATTAGGGAACAAAAAGTTAAATGTCTAACCCCAAGGGAAGCTGGGAAGCTGGATATGCAATACAACTCTCAGATAAGACCCTATTAGATGTTCGCTCTTCTGTGGAAAGCAGTTTTTTCCTACCAAAAGGCAATTTTATGCAAGCTGGTAAATTGGCATTGTTCCTCAGTCAACTCTTGCTAAACGTCAAATTTGCGTTATGTTATTTTGCCAGATAAAATGCTTTTACATTGTCATCTCGTGGATTGTACCATATTAAATTGCATTTTACTATTTCTGACGATTGTCTCCTGCTGTGGGATTTGGCATGTCGTTTGCCACCTGACTTGTGGCTGTATTCTTTACTGTCAACGGAGGTTTTTTATTTATTTTTTATTTTGTATGTTGAGGTTGTCTTATTAATTGTTCTTCCTTATCAAAGATTGAACCATTCTTGTTATTTTGTTTCTTTGCTGCTTAAGGCTTGGGTCAAAGGATCAACTTGGATTCCCATATTTGATGACAATAGTGGATTTGATCCTGGGACACTTTCTAGGAAGATGACAAACTTTGTGATGGGTACTGTTTTTTGCTTTACTTGCTTCTTCGAGAGGTGACTGTCTTTGGCAAAACCACCATTTTCACTTATGATCTAGCACTTGTACATTCGAAGAAATCCTACTTGGGAAATTAAAATGTGCTGAGATTAGTCTTCTTTCGAACATATGATCTGCTCAAAATGAAAGATATTGATATTGCTGGACTTTGATGCTTTAGGCATGATTGGTGCTTACAGGTTGTGATGTCATGTAACTTAGAGAGAATGGCCATTGGCAGTGATGACCAATTTCTCCATGTATTTGTAGGTGGTTGGTGGAGTGGTGCTCCTACATTGTCCTATAACAAGTTCATTCTGATAATACATGCTGTCGTTCTTTTTCCCTAGTTACATGCAACAGTATATAGATTATTTACTCTTCTACAGGCAGTTCTTATCAAGTATTGAGGAAAAATTCCCAAAAGACTTGGATCTTATTGTTGCATGCCAGAAAGGTTTGAGGTAAGAATTTTTGCTCAAAATTGTCCAATCCAATGCTGACTACTTGGGTGGCTTTGTTTTCTTATTAAGTTGCTCACATGCCTTTGTTGAAGAAACCAATTTTACTTGATTTCGTTATCCCCTATGCAAAATGAATGCCGCTTTGCTCTAGAATGATCAACTGTCCATCACGTGCTTCTAGCTTTTCTCATGAGAAGCTGACCTCTTGAATGATGTGGCAAAGTTGGAACCATTTTGTTTTCTGGCAGAGCAGTGAAAGTATTGAACAATTAAATAAGAAGCCTTCCAGTTGAAACCTGTCCAGTTGCTTTAGCAGCAGAAGCATGGTCATAACATGCATCTAAGCGAACCATAGTTTCCCAATCTTGGAATTGTAACAATGAAGGGCTAGTAGAAAATAATGTGTTTGCATCGTTAATGCAAGTGCAAGGATATTCAGGCTAGGATCTTTGTTTGCACACATTTGTTCTCAGATGTGGGCTTGCTTTTATGTCTATTGACAATTAATCAAACTATGGTTTATCGTCATTTTTTTTATTTTCTCTTCTTTTTCCCAGATCATTAGCTGCTTGTGAGCTCCTATACAATGCTGGTTATAGAAATCTTTTCTGGGTTCAAGGTGGCCTAGAGGCTTCTGAAGAAGAGGTAGGCATCTTCTATGATTCTTAAACCATGATTAGAGATGATAAGCTAGTTATGATGGTGGGTGCAACCATTTTTGAGCAGGATCTCCCCAGAGAGGGCCCCCAGCCTCTTAAATTTGCTGGAATTGGTGGTGTTTCAGAATTTCTGGGGTAAATATCTCATTATTTGAGCCTTTTCTTTAGATGCGCATAACTGTTCTGTAGTTTCTACTTTATTTTCTAATTTTCTTGACAATCACAACCAGAGTACAGAAAGATATGCATTCAGAGACTCCGTCTGCGCATTCTTTTATGCTTTCTAGAACTTACAATATGCTATGCAATGGTAGAAGATTGGTCGAGAACATCCAGAGTTTGAAATTTGCAGATACAGAGAATTATAGATCATGTGGCTGGATGGTGGAAAACATCATGAGGTTGTGCATTAATTCAGGTCGAGTTGACCTGATCTATATGAGCACAAACAGTTGACTGGGTGTGGTTGTGACTGGCTGTTCAGTATTAGGTGATAAATATAAGGCCAAATGACAAAATAAATCCCAACATTTTTAAAGATTTTTGATCTTATCCCAACATTTCTGAGAAATTTTTTTTAGAAAGAATCCTTCCCAAATTCCATTTTTTCTTTTTTCTTTTCATGTCTCTGTCTCGACGTTGTAATTTGGAAAATGTTTATGGAATTTATATCAACAATTTTTAACTTACTATGAATTTCTCAATTATTCCACACTTGTAAGTTAGCAAATAGATTTCTTTGGATGGGTTTTATTGACTTTGTGATACATTTGATGGTCAATATCTTTTTTAATATAACAAGTTTCAAGATGAAGTAAACTATTTTTTTTTTTCCTTTTCTTGTTAAATTATCCCGGGCAAGTATGGTTATCATTAAGTAAAATACAAAAGAACTTGGCAGCAGACTTTTCTTTTACTATACTGGACATTCTTATAGTTTTCCACTTTTACCCATTCTTAGTTGGACCAACCAACAAAGAGCAGCAGCTGCCAAAGAGGGTTGGGCTTATCGATTAGTATTTTCTGCTCGTCTGGTAATTCTTCTATTTGATAGATTTGTGAAAAGTCCCCTTACGGTCTATTATGAGTCTCACATTGGCTTGATCAATTCATTTCTTGTTGTTGGCCTAAAAGGACTAATTTCTGGTTGCTACATTCTGGTAAACATTGGGCTCTTTCTCATTGCCAATGCCTTATTCCTTGGTGTGCAACAACTGGGTCGTTATCTTCAGGAGCTAAGAACCCACTGATAATAATTGCCAAGTTACTGATGAAGTTCCTTCAGACCTCAGTTTTGGACCATGAGACAAAGACCTTGAGTTTTCCTAGCATAATGGTGGAAGTAGCTCATAGGATGAAAATAAAGTCCCTTCGCTTTTCTTATGTAATCCTTTGCATCTATGAAAGGGATTGCAGTTTGTAGCTGTCAATTTAGGCTTTGTTTTGGCTAGTTGAGTGGCTGTTAGACTAGCTGGATTGTAAACTATCTGAGCACTTTTGGTGAGAGAAGCAGCATTTCATCAAAGAAATTTTGTTGAGCTCTTGCTGAGTTGGACATTGGTCCCATAATTTGTGTGTAGCTGGTGTGGGACAATTGTGCCTGCAATGACTAATGTGGCAATGCCTTTACATTTTGTTTTCTCATTTATTTTAATGCTTTATCTACCCTTTTCTTTGTCCATTGCCACATTTTTCACATAACATCATCTCAAGTAGTAAAGGGAGCTCTTATTTGGCATTTAGTTACATGAGCAGTTTTTTAGTTGGGACAACATTGTTCTAAGTGAGGCATATTCTCATAAAACCCATTATTTTGAGAATAACATCAAGAGTTTTCTGTGTTCTGCATCGTTTACAACCCACTTGACAGGGCTAGATCTGATTTATAGGTTTTACTTCTAGGCTGCTCATTGGTTTACATGTTTTAGAGAAAGGGTGTTGGTAGCAAGAATAAGGTTGGTAATACTGTGCATTTTGTTGCCAAAGCATGTCTGGTTGCACTTTGATGCCGAAACATGAATCGTCAGACTGGATATCATAGGAGAGCCCGGTTATAAGCTTCATATTTGAAATGGGGTTATACGCGTGTGCATGTACGTGCTGATCTCAGAAGCTAGCTAGTCCTTGACTTAAATTGCTTGAAATTATGTATTTGCAGACCAAGTACATGACATATTCTTAACTATAGAACAATAGATCACAGATAGCATGCTTCTGTAACAAGCAAAGGGTGATTGATTACTAAGTTGGAAAGATTTCTAGCCAGCTAGTTTGCTTGTCTCTGCCATCTTCTAGGAGAAGCAGGGTTTGGCTGCAACCATAAGGTTGGCAATTCTGTGCATTGTGATTGCAAAAACTTCAGTCATATCCAAATCCTTAGGCTGGATCCCATCAGGAAGCTCCCAATTGAAACTGTGAAGAAGTTGAGCGCACTGGCATTTCCAAATGCAATCACCGGGCAGCTCCTTCTACCTGCACCGAAGGGTATCAGCTCAAAATCCTGCCCTTTGAAGTCAATGTCACTATTTTCATTGAGAAATCTTTCTGGTCGAAACGATTCTGGATCGACCCAGGATTCTGGGTCCCACCCAATTGACCAAGCATTGACAAAGAAACGGGTTTTGCTGGGATGGAGTACCCATCAATAGTTATGTCCTCCATAGATTCTCTGGGCCTAACACTGGAGCAGCAGTGTGCAACCGGAATATCTCCTTAATGACAGCCTTCAAGTATTGCAGTTGAGGTAGGTCAGTTTCTTGCACGAATTTTCTCTCTCCAACAACGCTTTGTACTTCAGCTTGTGCTCTTTCCGTGGCTTTTTGATTGATGACAAGCTCTGTCATTCCCCAATCAAGGGTTATGAACGTTGTATCAGTTCCTGCTGCAAACATATCCTGCAAAATCCATATGCTACGTATGAGAGGTTTCTTCTTGCTAGGGGATCTGCATGGCTATACAAGTATATTGATGTTATAAAATACTGAACCAGAGGGAAGGATGATTCACAAACCAGGATGATGACTTTAACATTGTCCCTGGTGAGAGGCATATCACCATAACCAGTCTTCAGTACATCAAGTAAAACATCCACAAGATACTTGTGCGACTCCGTAGCTTTGTTTTCTTTTTGATGATCTCTCAGTATCTTGTCGAAAAGGTTATCAAAGCGCTAAAATGTGTGCTGAAGTCTGGACTTCATCCCGGTCAGGCTGTGGATGAATTCCATGGAAGGAAAGAAATCTCCTATGCTGAATCCTCCGAGCAACTCCTGATACTCCTCCAGCATCTTTTGAAACCCATGCCTGTCGTAGTCCCTCCTCCTGAAAAATCTCTCCCGAAAGCTACCCGACAGAGAACATCATTTGCATAGAAACCAAGCAGTTTAGTTAGATTCGTGGCGCCTGGAAAAGACTGTAATACGGTCAACTAACCGAGCAACTTCTTCTACCCTGACATGACTGTATGACTGAACACGTTTTGCACTAAGCAGTTCAAGTATGCAAATTCTTTTTATATGCCTCCAATAAGGACCATAGGGGGAGAAGACCACGTCAGTGCAATCATAGAACAAGTGTTTGGCGGAGAAGATCTGAGGACGGCTCGAAAGTGCGAGGTCATGGGTTGTCATTACCTCCTTCGCCATTCTAGCTGAGGAATCAACTACGGTTGGGATTTCACCAAGCTGTAAGAAGATGATTGGGCCGTATGTTCTCGCAAGGTGGTGGAGGGATATGTGTGGCAATTTGCCTAGCTGATGGAGATTTCTGAGGATCGGTAACTTGGGAGGGCTTGGTGGGAGGTTGTACTTTCTTTTCCTAGGCTTGTTTTAAGAGAACTACAATTACAGCTGCTACTACCAAGGTTGAGAGAAACAGATGCTGAAGGAGAGCCATTGCCATTTCACGAGAAAATTGCACAGTATGTGATGTTGCAACTGTTAGTCTTATTTGATCTGTATACAGTGTCTCTTCCTATACAAGGGACTTGTAGAAACTATCTCAGTTTGCTGAAAAATCTTTCGGTTTAGTCAATATAAGTTGAGTTAGCAGATTGTCACCCTTTCTTTTGGTACTTCTGTGATAGGTTCGTCATGGTTCAAGACATCAGCCCTAGTTGCAAGTTGGCGTGTATTCCTTCATCTTATCCCTTAGCATTGCCTCAGGATAATAATCTTTGGTGGGGTTATGATAGTATACTACCAGGATATGGGTAAAAATAGCAGGAAATACAAATGCTGTCATGACACAAGTTGCCCAACTATCTAGTGATCGCTCAGTTACTGGTCTTGGAATTGTTTGGACTGTTGTGTGGACAACTGGTTTGTGGTCCTCCTTTTCTAGATCGATACATAGTCCACAGTCAGGCCAATCATTAGAAGCCCCATGCCTTTGGAAAAATCTCATCGGTCATAGTTTAGAAAATTCCCTTTTCATAGAGATCTGCCAAGAAATTAGGTCCTTCAAAGACTGTTCTTGATGTGTCATGTGATGGAAATGAAAACACTAGTATTAATACCTAGAAGAGGGGTGAATAGGTGTTTAAAATAAATCTTAACACATAAATGCGGAATAAAAATAAGTTGTGAGGAAAGTTTGAAAAATGATTAGAGACTGATTACACGAGCTACCAGACTTCTCGTGAAAATTCAGAATTAGGTAATAGATGGAATTGATTTTTGTGAAACTTAAGACGTTACAATGAATAAAGCTGAAAAGAGTTGAGGGAAGAGAAAATTACATATAAGATTTATAGTGGTTTGGTTTAGATCAAGCTTAAGTCCATTTTCCTATGCTGGTAGCCTAGTATCGATAGAGAAGTACAATATTTTGAGTGCAAACACTCAGTGCAAGATTTCATTTTCCCACTCTAAGTCACTCTTCTTATGATTTTATTTCTTGAATACAATTTGTAAGAGATGTCATTAAAGAGCAAGTGGTTGGAAAGACTTTAGACTTTGAAATTTCAATTTTCACGCTCTATCTCAAATAGATTGAATGACTACCTTAAATACTCTTTCATGCCTTACTAGTTGTTGGCATTCTCTAGAGAAATTTTTTTCAATCAATCCATTGGATATAATTGATTAAGGAAATCTTGTAACCGTTTGAAGATTGAGATGAAAATTCATTGATTCCGATTGCCTATACAATCAGAATCTATGTTTCCATAAGTAGATGTTTTCCAAAAAGGAACTTTCTTCATGATTAATTTCATCAATTTGTGATTGATTCCATTAATGTATTTATAAAAGATAAGTGAGCTTTTTCGCTGGAAAGCCAGATATTAAGGAATAAATATCTATTATGTTCATATTGAATTCTTATTGCAAGATCAATAAATTTGAGCTTGATTATATCTTCATTTTGGACTTGGTTTTAGTTTAGATTGCATCAAAGTGTGAAAGACTTTTGGAATGAATAGATTTTGACAAGAGTTTACAATATGTCTTCAGAAGTCTACATTTTTTTTAGAATAAGAACAAGAACAAAAACAAGAAAGTTTTGTCAACTTCAAAACCTGATAGGAGTTTTCTGAAGAATTTTCTCATTTTTTATGGTGACAAGACTTTCATGCAGATTTAAGCATAATATGAAGGTTATCTTGCAAAATAACACTTTAGCAGTACATGATAATTGATAGAGATAATAGACAATAAGCACAATAAAGTCTACATTCACAAAACACACCAATCAAAAGTCTGCATAAAATAAACCATACCAGCATGGAAAAACTCAGTCAGCACCAACAAAAGCTTCAAATTTGCAAAACTCTACCCCTTTTTGTCAACAACAAAATGAGAAAATCAAACAAGCACAAAGAAAATAAGAAAAAGAGTTTGGTTCTAAAAGAATCAGGGTTGCCTAGGAACACGAACAAGTCGGAAATCTTCTAAAGTTTGCACGGTCTCCTCAAGCTTAGTTAAGCACTGATGGAAGACAATCTCAACTTTCACTAAATTCTAAGATGTTGATTCATGGTCTTAACTTTATTATCAAAAGACTGTACCTTTCTGGTAAGAGAGTTTAAGGTAGTACCAAGAGTAGCATGCAACTTCTAGATTTCAACTTCCATTCCATATGGGAGAAGTATACTATTAGTGTCATAACTTGTGTACGGTACTTACTTTGGTGTTAAAAATTTCCGTCGGATCACTTAAGTGCCAAATCAGAGGAACTTTGGTGCCACCGGTAACAGATTTCAGCCAAATTGATTATGTGGCTTTTATATTTAAAAACAAAATCGAGAAGCCTTTCAAACGACGTCGTTTTCCATCTTCCTTAAGAAAACGACGTCGTTTTGCCATCCTACATGGATGATCTCACAAAAACAACACCGCACAACTTATTTGGGGATTTTTAAAAATTTTATTTGGGGTTTGAAATTAGGGTTTTTTTATCCACCGTTGCTCGGCCACCGTCGCTTGGCCGCCATCTCTCAACCTACATCGTAGTTGCTTGCCATAGCAAGCCAAAAGAAAAAAAAAGAATATAAAATCCCGAGGGAGGGGGAGGTGTCGACGGCGAGGGTGGAGGAGGGGATGGCGGGGCCATGGCCGCTGCCGTCGTAGCAGTTGGCTTCGTTGACAACCTCCATGGTGTTCCAGATCTTCGCAGCTACCATTGGCCGGATCACTCGTGCTTGTGAAGATTCTTCGAGCTCGTGCTTTCTTTGCGCCCGACGATATTCCTTGGGAAAAGGCGGTGGTGTGGTTGAGATTCGAGGATTTGAAAGGTTGACAAGGTGATTGAAAATGGGGGAAAAACTACTGGGGGAGAGTGGAGGTGAGTGCGTGGTTTCTTTTCTAGAAAATTATTGGTGTTGTGCTGGTGCGCTGCTGGTGTTGCTGGTGTTGTTCTTCAGGAAAGAAGATGACGCCTTCTCTCTCTTAATTTGGGGATTTAGGGTTTTGAATTTGAGGGAAAGACACAAAACAATGTCGTTTTGTTGTTTAAATGCTGACTATATTCTCCGGTGAACCACATCAGCTTAAAAAATTAATAAAAAAGTGCCACGTCGGATTTCCTGGTAACCAAATCGGAGTTGGCACCAAAATGAGTGTTTTTCAAACTTTTTTTGATGCATTTTTGGCACCAATGTGAGTGCCATACACAAGTTATGACACTAATAATGGACTTCTCCCATTCCATATTGTTATGCATTAATCTCCAAAAGGAACTCCACTATTCGAGGATAGTTTGATTATGATTCAATTTGGGTACTAGCTTAAGCAAACTGTACTAGTGGAGTATCCAGAGTTGAAGTAACATCGACCTAAACATGTAAAATTTATTGGTCCCCTGAACATTAGCTTATTTGTCTTGACCTTCAGGAGAAACTTTAGGGAAATGAGATGTATAAATATCTTCGACATTTGTAGGAGATCGACGTATGCCATCACTAGCAGTTGGTTCAACAATCTAGTAATTAAAAGGACTTTTCTCATCTACTCTCCCTATCATAGTGCCTTTAGTCTGTGGCAGAACTTCTCCTTCCTGCACTCCTTCTCTTCTAGCATTGGTTTGTTGACCAATTCCCTTCTCTCCAGCATCTCCTACATCAACTTCTCATATTGGCATCTCTCTCTTCATCATCTGATCATCCTCCTCACTCTCTTTTACTCTAGTTTCTTCTTCTTCACTTTCTTCTTCTGGTTCTTTCTTGCTCTCATCCTCTTCTTCCTTCGAATTGGCTATGCCACCAAGAGGATCACGCATGACAACATTTACCATAGTATCAGAGATGGTCTCATCTTCATCATATTTCTGTTCTTGGTCTTGTAGAAGAAGAACATGTCGTTTTCTCTTTGGAGTTCATGAGACAACGCTCTTCCCTTTGCATTTCTTCTTAGCCAGAGATCCTAACTTAACTTTGCTAGCAGATTCTTTCTTCAAAAGTTTCAAGGCTCCAAATAGATATTTTAATCTCATTTTTGAGATCATTTTAATTCCAATTTGCATGGGAATGATGGTTCTTGAGCAAAAATTGGATGGCGGTTGAATCTGGAAGTGTTAGAAAAGTCTAGTCACCAATGTTCTATATGGAAGTTTTCCTTTTCCCTTCATGACAGTTTTGTACATGTGTAGTAAGATTGTGGGAGGGAGTGAGAAAGCAACACCATTATAGATAGTCCACATCATTTTTACCTCAAATATGAAAACATTAGTTTTGGAAGCAGCCTTGGGTCTCATGCAGTTGATGATGATCTTGTGGAGTAAAATATTAGAAGCAAACATCCTAGAGTAAGTAATGCTTCCCCTAGGAATCTTGTCCTTCACTAGAAACTTGGTGACCTCTTCATTTTTATTTTTTTTTTTGGTAAAAGGTAATCATATTAAGCTAATAAATATTTACAACAAAAATTACACCAAAACATACACTCATAATGAACAGAGGCATAATGAGTGGAAGAATGCCAAAGGAAGAAGAAAATGGAAGCCAACAAGGCATAAAATGTGGTTAAGCCGCACAACTATGGCTACATCCAAAGGATGGACCAAACAAAAGAAGGTGACTAGTTGGCCAAACAATAGCAACCCAAGCTAAAACCAAACAAAACGTCATCGCCCAAACAGAAAGGGACAAGACAATCAAAGAATCAAGGCAAGCACCGAAACAACAAGCACAACAGTGGACCCTCCTGCACCACCACTCCAATTTGGAAATATTACGGATGCGCCGGAGTAGAAGAGAAGATGTAGGGGTCTATCCCCCAGCTACGTTAAATCTCTTGTTTCTTGGATTATTTTTAACATTCGAGAATGTTAGAGCCTTATCCTTAACCACTTTAATAAGGTGGTTCTTCATGATCGGAAGTGTGAAGGTATAGTTCATAAAGAGAATCTCATTTCTATATTTCCAAATAAGGTGGCAAATAGCCCCAAAAGAGAACCTAGCGATAGAGTGATAAAAGTCTTTACCGGATAAGAACTTAATATCCTAGCAAAGGTTGTCATCCTAAGTCTCATTCCTCCAAGGGAGATTGCATTTGGCAGCCCAAGAGAAGGCACAACTAGCCGTAATGCTACAATAAAAAACAAATGATCAATAGAATCCGAAGTTACTTTGCAAAAAAGGCACACCACATTTCCAATCCTGCCATGCGATAAGAGTAAGGCCTACGTAGGAAGACGGTTTTTGATTATAAGCCAAATAATGAACTGATATCTTGGAGCTATATCATTGTTCCAGATCAATGAATCCCAATTGACCCGAGGCTTATTTTTCCTGATGAGGTGCCAAGTCGAAGCAATCGAGAATAAACCAAATGTGTTTCCTTGCCAAGTAAGACGATCTAGAGCCTGCACTAGAAAGGGAAGGGGATGTTCCCAAGACTGTAAAGCTTCTCGCATGGTTTGACTAGTAGGCTAAAAAAGATCAACCACCATCGCATGCCTAGGAAGACCAAATCTGTAAATGAAAGAGTCAGAAAACATCAAGTTGAGGGGGGGCTCTTGGGTGCTAGTGGTCGAACCAAAAGGAAACAGAGCAGCCATCTCCTAACTTCCATAGAAAAGATAATCGAAAATCAATCCTAAGGTGGAGGATTCGCTTCCACGCCCAAGAGTAGCATGTGGGTTGCTTAATCACCAAAAAACTCTTCCTTTTAAGGAAGGTCGAGTGGATCCACTTACACCATAAGGATTCCTTGTCCGTAAACAAGATAAACCATAAGGATTCATTGTCCATAAACAAGATCCATATGTGTTTTAGCATCACTGCCTTGTTACAATCATTCAGACTGCGGATGCCTAGCCATCTTTCTTCCTTTGGAAGGCAAACATCATCCTAGGATACCTTGGCACCACCCCTCCCTAGGCCAGGGCCCTTCTAGAGAAACTATCTCAATATCCGTTCAATACGATCCAACATTGCAATAGAGATGATAAAGACACTAGCCTAGTAAGCTTGGATTGCATGAAGAACTGATCTTATAAGCTGAAGATGTCCAACAAAAGAAAGGAAACGTTGAGTCCAAGATTGGACTCTTGTAGTTATGCGATCTATAAGGGAAATATAATCTGCCTTACTGAGCTGGGAAGAGATAATAGGAACTCCAAGATAACGCATCGGCAAAGACCCCTCCTTAAAACCAAACACTAGGAGAATCCCTCTATGCAAATTTACCGATCTTCCAACAAAAAATATCTCACTCTTATTAGAATTAGGCTTGAGTCCACTCCAAGAAGAGAATGTATCCAAACCCTCCTTTAAGAGTGAGATGGAAACCAAGTTAGCTCCACAAAACAAAAAGACGTCATCCGCAAAGAAGAGATGTGAAAAACTCAAAGCCTTACATCTCCAAAAGAACTTGAAACCCGGTTGCCTAGAGCGGACACTAAGGATCCCGGAAAAAACCTCCATGATTAAGGTAAAGAGGTAAGGAGAGATCGGATCCCCCTAGCAAAGGCCTTGACCATTAAGGAAGAAATCATGAAGTACTCCATTCAACAAAATTGAAAACTTAGAAGTGTGAACACATACCATAATGATCCGAACAAAATGATCCGAGAAGCCAAAGGCATGAAGAACTAGCTCCAGAAAATCCCAATCTACTGTGTTGTAAGTTTTCTGAAAGTCCACTTTGATCACACACTTAGACACATAAGGATCAAGATGGAAGCCAGCAAATAATTCCTGGGCAATAAGAATGTTGTCTCTAATTCTCCTGCCTTTGACGAAGGCATTTTGATAAGGGCTGATGATATCATTAAGGACGGCGGCCAGTCGATTAGCCAAAAGCTTCGTAATGCATTTGTAAATAGTAATACAATAGGCAATAGGCTTGTAACCATTAACAAATGTAGCATTAGGAACTTTTGGGATCATTACTAGGATGATATTGTTGATTTCCTTGAGAAGTCTCCCCGTTATAAGAAAATCCTTAATCGCTTCAATGATCAAAGGTCCAACTATCTCTCAATTATGCTTGAAGAACTCGACACCAAAACCGTCTGGTCTTGGAGCCTTCTTTCGAGCAAGGAGACCATAGTATCTTAAATCTTCGAATCAGAGAAAGGACGAGATAGAGAAATGACATATTCCTTAGTGAGAGGGCATCGTATAACCTCCCGAAGATCCATTAATGAGGGGTTGGAGGACAGGGGGTGTGGTGCGAAAAGCTCTTGGAAATGAGAAACGAAGGTATGGTGACCTCTTCATTGGTCAAATTGATGGGCAAGAATCCACTCCTTTCTACTCCTAGAATATCAGCCAACAAATTAACATCAATATCAAACACTTTATCATTCAAAGTAAATTGAACATGAATGGGATCCAAAATAGACAAGTTGGAATAAAAGTAAGTAGTCAATTTGGGATAAGCATTAGATGACTCCACATAGAACCTTTCCATCTGAAGCTTGGAAAATTTTTCTCACAAATTCACCTTGATGGAATCTAGGAAATCAAAATATACGGTTCAAGGATTGATGACTCTTCTGTTTAGCATCTGTGAGTAGACTTTCTTATTCTCCTTTGACCAAAACAACTTCCTTTTTGTTCCAGTAATTTCTACAGCAACACCCATTTTGGGTTGGAAATTTTAAACACCCTCTCATCATCATCTTCCTTTTTTGCTTTTAGTTTAACCTTTTGTGCCAAAGTGAGGATTAGTGAGAAAGTTTGAAAATTCATTTTTTGCTCTTCTAGCCTCTACCAGCCCTAAGTTTTCCATAGCTCTCAAGAACAAGGTTTCATTCCCATAGTTATTTTCTTTCAATAACGAACT
The DNA here is from genome assembly GCA_017140615.1 of Eucalyptus cladocalyx. Taxonomy (NCBI): domain Eukaryota; kingdom Viridiplantae; phylum Streptophyta; class Magnoliopsida; order Myrtales; family Myrtaceae; genus Eucalyptus; species Eucalyptus cladocalyx. The sequence continues at coordinate 20,925,624 of CM029520.1, forward strand.
TATGAAATCCATGGGATTTCCTCCCTTTTTCAAAAACTCATAATGTTTGAGAAGTACCTTGGCATTCTTACCAAAATAGGTGTCGCTTCCTAAGTAATCTCTTTTTCCATTGATTGTCAATTCATGCTTTGAGGCGATTCATTCTCGGTGAGATCAAAATGTGTTGGACCTTCGGGGACAAACCAAGGCCTGCGACTAGCAATGCAAGAAGATTTCCTTTGATAAGACATTGAAACAAACTTAGATGATTTTGATGACATCTTCATGAGTGATCGAGTGAGAAATTTTACAAAGAATGTGAGAGAAGTGAGAGTTTGAGAGAAAGATTAAGGTTTGCAGAGAGTCAAATTATTGGGGGAAAATGGTTAAAGATTTTATTTAAAGAAAATGAACCAAGGCAATCGAACATGCAAAAAAAAAAAAAAAAAAACTTCCGTTTTTAAAAAATTAAAAAGTAACTATCAATAATTTTTGAAATATTAATTCCAAAAAATCATTAGAGATATAACAATTTCCAAAAATATAAAAAGCAAGTAATAAGTCAAGAATAATCATACATGTTTTAGAAGGAAATAAACTTACGTGCCAAAATTTGAAATATAACTACCTAAGTCTGGAAGGCTTTCAGAAGGATGTTTCTACTATAAGTTGAACTGATGAGTTTGCTCGTCTATAGACTTTAACTAGATGCAAAACTAATATTCAGCTTTTGAGAAATGAACTTGAATAATCCGTTATCCAGTGGCTTAATGAAGATATCTACCAGTTGATGCTTCGAATCAATGAATTGAACATTGATTTCGCCATTTTGTACATGGTCTCTTATGAAATGATGGTGAATTTCAATATGTTTTGCTCTTGAATGGAGAATAGGATTTTTGATGAGGTTGATTGCACTTGTGTTGTCACATCTGATTTTAGTGCAATGTTCTTCTATTCAAAAGTCCTTTAGTTGTTGCCTAATCCAAAGAATTTGTGAACAACAACTTCCAAGAGCAATATATTCCGCTTCTGTCATTGAGAGAGCCACAGTGCTTTGGTTATTTGAAAACCAGGACACTAACATTTGTCCCAAGAGTTGGCATGTTTTTTAAGTACTTTTCCTGTCAACTTTATAACTAGCTAGATCAGCATATGAGTATCCAAGTAATGTAGAGTCTCATCTTTTTAGATACCATAGACCTAACTTTGAATTTGTTGCAATATATTTGATAATACGTTTAACAGTACTGAGATGAGATTCTCTAGGATCGGCTTGCAATCTAGCACACATACACACTGAATACTATATCATGTCAAGAAGCAATAAGGTAGAGAAGAGAACCAATTATGCTTTTGTATGTCTTTTGGTCAACTTTCTTTCCATCTTCATCCTTGTCAAGTTTGGAAGAACTTGGCATAGGAGTCTTGGTCTTCTTGCAATTTTCCATCCCAAACTTCTAGATAACATCTCTGGTATATTTTTCTCGATAGATGAAAGTTCATTTATTTGATTGTTTGACTTATAGACCCAGAAAGAATGTTAACTCACTCATCATGCTCATTTCGAATTTTTCCTACATAAATTTTGAAAATTTCTTGCATAGACTTTTGTTAGAAGACCCAAAGATTATATCATCTACATATATTTGAACAAGTATAAAGTTTTTTTCTTCCCTTTTGATAAACAAAGTTGTGTCGACCATTTATTTTTTGAAACCATTGCTTACTAGAAACTTACTCAGTTTCTCATACCAAGCTTGAGTTGCGTGTTTCAGACCATATAAAGTCTTCTTCCGTTTGTAGACAAAGTTTGGTTTTCTAGGATCTTTAAATCCCGGTGGTTATTCCATATAGACTTCTTCTTGTTTGAACCCATTTAGGAATGCACTCTTGACATCCATCTAGAATAACCTGAAATTATGGAAACATGCATATGCAAGCAATAGTCTTATGGCTTTTAACCTTGCTGCAAGTGCATATATCTCATCATAGTCTATTTCTTTCTCTCTTTTTTTTTTTTTTTTTTTGTGTATAACATTTTGCAACAAGCCTTGCTTTGTTCCTTGTTACTTTACCATTTTCATCAATCTTGTTTCTGAACACCCACTTTGTTCCAATCACAGATTTTCCTTTTGATTTTGGAACTAACTCTCAAACATCATTAATTTTGAATTGTTTGAGTTCTTCATGCATTGCTTCCATCAGGCTTTCATCAGATAAAGTTTCTTCTACTCCCTTTAGTTCTATTTCGAAAATAAGAGTTAGGGCACTTGTGTCTCCTTTTACTTTGGATTTGGTACAAATCGCTTATCTATATTGCCAATAATGAGCTATTTAGGATGGCTTGATTTGTACTTCCGATTCTTTGTTACATTCGTCACTTTATGCAAGGGTTTTCTAAACATCAATTTTCTTTGATTCTTCTGACTTTTCTTCTGCCTGACTTTGATCACCAGAAGATTGAGGTTCCTTAGGGGAATCAGACTTTATTAAGTCTAAAACTAGTTTAGACTCTTCAAGTTGAGTTTCATCTTGTTGGTTCTGAACACTTTCTTGAAATTTGACATTTATGTATTCTTTGATAGTTTGTGTAGTCTTGTTGAAGACCCTGTAAGCTTTGTTTGAAGTAAAGTAGCCAAGAAATATTCATTCATCCGATATTTCTTCAAATTTCCCAAGCCGATCATTTTCATTCTTCAAAATGAAACACTTGCAACCAAACACATGAAAATAAGAGATATTTGGCTTTTTTCCTTTGTAAATTTCATAGGGAGTTTTCTTTGGGATGGATTTTAAGAATACTCTGTTAATTATATAATAGGCAAGTGAAACTACCTCTACCCAAAAACGAGAAGAGACTCTATTTTCAATTAGCAGAGTTTTGGCCATCTCCTGTAACGACCTATTTTTTATTTCTACAACTCCATTTTTGTTCTGGGGCGTATGAAGAGGGGAAAACATATTGTAGACCATTCTCATCACAAAAATTTGCAAATTCTTGATTTTCAAATTCTCCTCCATGATCAGTCCTTATGCTTGAAATGTCATAACTTTTTTCATTATGAACCTTCTTAGCAAACTTTGAAGAATATGCGAAGGTTTTTGTTTTATTGCCAAGAAAAAAAACCCATATGAATCTTGAATAATCATCCACAACTACCAAACAATATCTCCTACCACCAACGCTTTGTGTTCTAGTTGGTCAAAAAAGATCTATGTGAAGAAGCCGCAAGACGCGATTAACGAAAACTTGATTAATAGGTTTAAATGAGCTTCGACCTGTATTCCCAAGATACATGGAGTACTCAACTCAGACTTCTGTACACCATTCTAGGAAGACCACGAACTAGCTTCATAAATGATAGTTTAGCAATTTCTTTCATACTCACATGACCAAACTTATTATGCTAGAGATATGATTCATCTTGAATTGAGATAAGTCATTGAGAGTTCTTTGGACTTATGTCCAGAAGATAAATATTGCCATGTCTTTGCTCGGTGAACGTTTGAGAAAAGTCTTGACTAACTTCAGAACAAACATCTTCTTGGAAATTGATTCTGAATCCTGTATCACATAGCTGGTTTATGCTTAGAAGATTGTAATTCAAACATTTTACCAGAGAAAATGTTGGAGAAATCTTTCTGGAATATTTTGAAGCTAACAAAACGTTTCTATCGTCTAGTCGAAGATTTGCAGACTCAACTATTCAAAGTCGAAGACTTCGGGATCGCGAGACTCAAGACTTAAAGTCTATTCTCGTGTGAGTTTCTAATTCGTTAAAGTAAGGCTTTCCCGGAATCGAGTGATTCATTGAGGATTTAGACTTATCGACTGGAGAAGATCTCTTGGATGGATATGACATAACGGATTCTTTTATTTGAATCAAGATTGATTAAGGATCCGATGATTGGCGAAGTATTCTTGGAAGGTTCTACTTATGGAACCTAGATCCTGATTGTATGGGCGAGCAGGATTGATGGGCTATTGACATGTTCCTTTAATAGTTCGGATGATCTTCCTAATTGATTTTGTTCAACGGGAAGATTAGAAGAATTCCTTTGGTAAGTGCCAACGGGTATGATGGCATAAAGGAGTATAAAAGGAAGACGTTCCAGTTGTTCGAGAGTGTGCGCGATAGAAGAATTCCAAAGTCTGAAGCTCCTTGATTCGTAGTCAATTCATATGCTGAGCGAAAACCTTGTATACAAAAGAGAGTTTATATTGTGAGTTACCTTGAGGTGTGTTAGAATATCCATATTGTGGAATCAAGGAAGAATATTGCTGTAACATCTCTTTTGTTCATAGTGAAATCCAGCCAGTGGGCTATCAGTGCAGAAGAGTGGATGTAGGCTTGGAACAAGCCGAACCACTATAAATCTCGTGTTGAATTTTCTCTTCCCTACTCTTTGTTTTACTTTGATAACAGTTCATTCTATTAACTAAAGAGGAGTTTCCTTTCTATTGTCTGTCTAGTATTGTTTTCATATCTCGAGAAATTATTTTTACACCTATTCACCCCCCTCTAGGTGTTTATACTAGCTATATCAATTGATATCAGAGCTTGTGTACTCACTTTGTTTGAAATGTTTTACTTCAGAGTTAAAGATCCATGACTAGTATGCTAGCTCTAGGGTTGGTGGAAGGGCAAAGCAATACCAGACCACCTTACTTTGATAGAAATGATTACAACATCTAGAAAAATAAGATGAAAGCATTTCTACGATCAAAGGATCATCTGGAATGGGACGTTGTAGAAAAGGGAATCACTCATAAAACTGCATTTGTCTCAGAGAGAGGAAAAGAAATTGTTGAGTCAAGAGAAATGACTTAGGAAGAGATAATCAAGAGACAAGCACTCGATGCAAAAGCAATTTATTCTTTATATTGTGCTTTGTCACCTACTGAATATAACAGAATATCTTCTTGGGTTACAGCAAAAGAAGTCTGGGATAGATTACATATCACCTATAAAGGAATAGATCGAGTGAAAGAAACCAGAATCAACATTCTCCTTAGTCAATACGAAGCCTTCAAAATGAAATCAGGAGAATCAATAACTGACATGTTTAGCCATTTTACAGATATCATGAATGGTATTGAAAATCAATGTCAACCAATTTCTGATCCCATGAAGGTAAATAAGCTACTGCGTGGACTCTCCAAGGATTGGAATCATATAAAGACTTCAATAAGAGAGACACAAAAAATCATGCCACTATCGTCGATGAGTTGGTTGGAACTCTTCGAGTCTTATGAAGTGGAGCGAATCAATGAAGATGAAGATTCTAAAGGTAAGAAATGCATTGCATTAAAATCCAATGACGATTCTGATGTTACAGATTCTGAAGACGATATGGACGATGAAGAGCTTGCTCTTATGATAAGAAGGTTCAGAAAACTGAACAAAAAAGGAAGAAGATTCAATCCAAAGAAATAGAGTTTTCAAAAGCAACAGACCAAGTCTGTTGATGACGATGAATCAAATAAAGATGTAGTTTGCTTTGAATGCAAGAAAAAGGGACACATCAGACCCAACTGTCCTCTTCTAAGAAAGAAGAAAGGAAAAGCTGAAAAGTATCGAAAGGCTCTTAAAGTAGAAACCCGGAGTGACATAGAGTGTGAAGAAAGCGATGATGATTATGCCAACATATGTCTAATTGCATAATTAGACTCAGATTCAAACTCTGAAATAGACTAGACTCAGATAGTGAATTAGAGGTAAATAACTTTAAAATCCCTGTTAAGGTTTCTAAATACATTGATGAGCTGTGTTTTAGTCTTAAGACTTCTCTCAAAATGATTTCTGAACTTAAAAAGGAAAACTCTACACTAAAACAACGGGAGAATGTTTTAAAAGAAAAGTCGAAATGTTTAGACATGAATGTTTCTTCTCTTAAAGAAGGTGAAGTCAATCTCTTAAAAGAAAATGCATTTTTAAAAAATGATTTATCAAATGTTTCAAAAAGATTTTCATTAGGATCGAGAAACTTGAGAAAATTCTTTACGCACAAAGACCCTATTTCAATAAATCTGGTTTAGGAATGACGGAAGAAACAATTCCTTTAATTGATTTTCCTAAAGTAAATGAAATAATTAAGCAAAGACCTACAAGAGATACTTACAAAAAAACATTTCAAAAAGGTTTTTGTAAAACCAGCAGTCGAAATGCTTTCAGATGTTCAAAGCGTAATAGTGCAGATCATTTTGAAAAAGAGTGTCCTATGGTCTGGAAACCTATTAAGAAAATATGGGCAAATACTGCATATCATACTAACACCAATGGACCCAAGAAAATATGGGTACCAAAGAAAGCTTGAGTTCCTCTTTTAAAAGCAGGTCACTATCAAGAAAAATATAAAATGGTATCTGGATAGTGGATGCTCAAGACATATGATAGGAGATTCAAATTGCTTCATAAAGCTCGTTCAAGTAAATTGTGGAAAAGTCTCTTTTAGAGGAAACAACAAATGAAAAATTGTGGGATTTGGAAATGTAAAGATTGGAAACCTGTGACACCCCGAACCCTTCTCAGGTCGTCACCAGCACCGATGTTACACTTTCTTTCCTTAATCTCTCTTGTACTTAAAACAAGTGTCGTTAATCACATGCATTTTTTTTTTTTAAAACGAATCGGTCCCAACGCGACTCATAGCGGAAGCAAATTAGACATCACCATCTATCCCCCTACCAATCCATGATACAAATACACACCACTAACCATCAGGATTTAAAAGATAAGCCATGCCACTTTTATTTACATATTATCGTGATGGGTTTTTCACGGGTCGATACAACAAAAAGGAGACCAAGATTTTCAGCCACACTCGGCCTCATCCCAAAAAGATACTACGACCCCTAGAGAAAATCACATGACATCCCCTATCCAACAATGGGGGCTACTCCCCAAAAAGATGACACCAGCTCTCTACCCTTCACGCAACCATCACACCCATCCAGGTGCATCGGGTGGTGGTGGCGGCAACATCCCCCTAATCACTCCGTCTCGGCGGACATGAACAGACAAAAACTCCTGGATGACTGGGCCCTCAGCCAAGCCCACGTCGTACATGACCAGCACACGCACTCGCATGAATGTCAGTCCAGGGATAGTGACGCAGTCGATCTCCGTACAATCTACTTCTACATCTGACGGGAGACCATAGAATGTGCCTCGCGTGACGGTAGGAAGCGGCATCTTTCTAATCTGAAATGTTATCCCTAAAAGGGGTGAGTATAACTAATCAGCAGAAGAGGAAATCCAATAACAACTCAATGCACCATACAATTCATACATGCATAGCAGGCGTTACTTACCTTGTAACCATGCGCATACCATCATGTATTGTCAGGCATATCATCATGCATATATCATCCTCATCATGCACATCATCATGCATATGTCATTATCATCATGCATATCATCATGCATATATCATTATCATCATGTATATCATCATGCATATGCCATTATCATCATGCATATCATCATGCATATATCATTATCATCATGCATATCATCATGCATATGTCATTATCATCATGCATATCATCATGCATATAATATCATAGGTGATCATCATATCACATCACATCTCATCATCATCATCATGTATTATCATGCATGATTTAATTCCAATTTCATCTTGGACCATCATATTTCTCATTCCCGGGACTAATGTTTGTGTCCCCCATGCATCAAGATACAATTTCAGATCATCCGGCTCTCCCACTCTCCGGGCATCTCGTACCCCAACTGGCATCACGAGGACCCTCCGGTATCCAGCCATTTAAGGCCACCGGGCAACCGGCCGCACCCTTCAGGCCAGGCATCTCGCACCCAATCCGGCGTCGCGAGGTATCCCTCGGCATAATTACCATGCCGAGCTTCCGGCTCCCCCACTCTCCGGGCATCTCGACACCACTCGGTCTCCGAGGACCCTCCGGCATTCGGCCACTCGACCACCCGGGCAACCGCCGTACCCTTCTAGCCAGGCATCCCGATACTCCCGGGGCATCATCGGCTCACCCCTCCGATGGTCTTCTCAATTCACATTATTATGATTCAATTTATCATGACATATGATGTGATGACAATTCAAGATCATGCTCAACATTGAATACGTACATACATTTCGATTCCATGTCATACACATACCAAGACTTCATCACATATACATCTCAATTCAATGTCACACCCATACCCAGACTTTATCACATAATAACATGAATTAATTAAATGGAATCTATGCCAATAAAATAATCCATTATTATTTTATTTTATTTTATTATTTTATTAATATTTTATTATTTTCTTATTATCTTATTATCTTATTTTCATAAATAATTATTTAATATCTATGATTTTCCCATAATCATAATATTCAAACAATCACTAATAGTGTTACAATTTCATATAAAATTCATGGCCAAATTGAATTTCTCATAAATTTCACAATTTCCATGAAATAGCACCTTATATTCGGGTAATGGCCAGTCTTGCACAGTTTCCAAATAATTTCGATTAAAATACTCATATGGCCTTCAAAAATTACGAAATTTTACAGGATGATAGCCAACACATTTTCGTGCACTTTTCATGCAGAACTTTAAGCCAAATTATTTTTAGATTAATTTCTACAACCCTACGAAGCTTCTGGAACCACGACCGCGTCGTCCAGAACACACACCTCCGAAATTTTTATATTTCACCAATCTATTCTCTTTCGTTCCCTCTGAAATTTGAGTATGTTATGTACCAAGGTGTCCTTTAAAATTTTCATGAAGAGATCTAGGCCAAATAACCAGATTATGGTCACCATTTTAGTCCATGAAGTCTCGGGTGTCTCGAGATACTTCACCAGAACCATTATTTCTAAGATCTAGCCGATTTACTAGGCTAAACGCGTTCATTTCTCTTCAAATTTGAGTATGTTGTAGTTTAATATGTTCCCTACAACTTTCAAGAAGACAACAAAGTGATATCTCCAACAGAAATCAACATGCAATCAAGAAATCAACAAGAGGTCAGTGAAAATTTCGCAGATCTAAAGTATCCGTACAATAGAACTTTTGACCCCTCAAATCTCCATCGTTTTCTACGAATTTTTAGTATGTCATAGTAAAAGACGTTAGCTTCAACTTTAGTCAAGACACCGAAGCCAAAATCGAACTCCAAACACCCATGTAAACTCGAACAAGCCACTGACTCCAACAAACCGAACAAGAACAGTCACACGGTTTGCAAATAATCAACTCTTACCTCGGTTTTTCGAACAAATCATACCTAAAATCTAACATGCAAACACCACAACAGACATGCAAGAGAAGTTACGGACTCCACTTTCCTCTAAGATGAGCAAACAACAACGAACGGCGACGGGACACGGCGAACGAATGGCACACCCCTCCGGCTCCGCCTCCTTCCCTCTCGGTTCCTCCCTTCCGCTCGAGCTCTCTCTCTCTCTCTCGCACACCTCTCTCTTTGGACGAAATGAAGCAAGAAATCCGGCCACTCTCTCTCTTCTCATCCCTTTTATATCCCCTTAATCCCATCATTAGCAATCATTACTTTGCCTAAAGGTTAACCAATGCATGCTCTTGCCATTTGCCACTTGTCATTTTGGTTTTTTTTTTTTTAAATTTGAATTTGAATGGGCTTGGGCTTAGGCCCATCTGGCCACTCCCTTGGGCTGGTCGAATTCCTCCTCTCTTGGGCTCTAATGGGCCGACAAGCTTGGCCCACCAAGCTTTAGGCCAATGGGTCCAAGGCCCATTCCAAAAATAACCCTATTTTCCCCCTTTTTTTCTTTTGAATTCCTTTCTATAAATATTTCTAAATTTCAATTTTTAAATCTTGGCCAAAGTCTTAGGATATTTTTGCTCATTAAGATTTAAATTTATAATCTCATGGCCAATTATTAATCTATAAATTTAAATACACAAATCATCAAATTAAAAGACAAATTGGCTAAGGCATAAGCCAAAAGAAATTCTATTACCTAATCAAAGATTTTAACACACCTTAATGTTTCCCTAGTGAAAGGACTTAACTACAATCTGCTCGTATCGTCAATTTGTGTGATACAGGTTTCAAAATCAATTTTCGAGAGGGAATATGTTCAGGAACCAGTAAAGACTCTACTCAGTCGTTTATGGGTCGAAGACATGAAAATATCTACCTCTTGGATGTGAAACCAGATGAATCACAATGTTTAATCTCAATTCAAGACGAAGCAAGCTTATGGCACAGAAAGCTTGGGCACATTAATATGAAGCAGATAGCCAAAATTTCAGCGAAGAAGCTTGTTCGTGGTTTACCCAATTTATCTTACCAAAAGTCTAATCTATGCACACCATGCTTATTGGGAAAGCAGGTAAGAAATTCCTTTAAACCAATAAATCAAGTTTCCACTAATCGTGTACTGTAGCTGTTGCATATGGATCTATTTGGACCAACCAGAACTCAAAGCATTGGAGGTAAGAAATATTGCCTTGTAATTGTGGATGACTACTCTCGATTTACTTGGGTATACTTCCTGGCAAGTAAGTTTAAAACCTTCTCTTATTTTGAAAAGTTTGCTAAAAAAGTTCAAAATGAAAAAGGATATGCTATCTCAAGTATAAGAACAGACCATGGAGGCGAATTTGAAAATCAAGATTTTACAAAATTCTGTGATGAATCGGGTTTTCAGCATGTGTTTTCCTCTCCATATACTCTAGAGCAAAATGAAATTATGGAAATAAAGAATAGATCTCTTCAAGAAATGGCTAGAACTCTCTTAATTGAAAGTAACGTCTCTTCAAGATTTTGGGCTAAAGCTGTTTCAACAGCATGTTATATTATCAATAGAGTTTTTCTAAGACTTATTCTAGAAAAAACCCCCTATGAATTATTCAAATGAAAGAAGCCTATTGTTTCATATTTTCATATATTTGGATGCAAATACTTTATATTGAAAAATGCAAATGATCGAGTTGGTAAGTTTGAAGAAAAATCAGACGAAGACATCTTCCTTGGATATTCTACATCAAGCAAAGCGTACAGAGTCTATAACAAGAAGAGTTAATCTGTGGAGGAATCAATGAATGTCAAATTCCAGGATTCTATGCCAAATGAATCTATCCAGACTCATCTTGAAGAATCTGAACCTGCTCCAAACTCTACAAAGTCTAAATCTCAAGAAGCAGCCTAGACTCTGAAAGAGCAGCAACAAACAATTATTGAAGATTCAAATGAAGGAAGTGATCATCAACTTGACGAATCAACCAAGATGCTTGGAAGCATGAGTCCAGTCATCCCAAATATCTCATTATTGGCGATATTAATGAAGGAATTTGCACAAGATCCAAAAGGCGCAAAGAGTCTAGTGCTGTGGCTCTTATTTCTGAAGTAGAACCCAAAAACATAGAATAAGCTTTATCTGATGAAAGCTGGATTGAAGCTATGCAAGAAGAACTCAGACAATTAAGCATTAATGATGTTTGGGAATTGACCTCTAAACCAAAAGGTGAATCTGTTATTGGAGCTAAATGGGTTTTCAGGAATAAGATGAATGAGAAATGAAAAGTTGTAAGAAACAAAGCAAGACTCGTGGCCGAGGGATATACGCAAGAGGAAGGGATAGACTATGATGAGACCTACACACCAGTAGCAAGGTTAGAAGCAATTCGATTATTACTTGCTTTTGCTTGCTATAAGAATTTCAGGTTATTCCAAATGGACGTCAAAAGCGCTTTCCTAAATGGATTTATCCATGAGGAAGTCTATGTGGAACAACCACCGGGTTTGAAGATCCAAAGAAGCCGGACTCGGTATTCGGAGGACGAAAAATGCCTTGTATGGTTTAAAGCAAGCACCTCGAGCTTGGTATGACAGGCTAAGTAAGTTTTTAATACAAACTGGCTTTGTCAAAGGTAAAGTAGATACTACTTTGTTTATCAAAAGAGAAAGCAAAATTTTTTTGCTTGTTCAAATATATGTTGATGATATTATTTTTGGATCATCTAATGAAAGTCTGTGCAAGAAATTCTTTAAGTCTATGTAGGATGAATTTGAAATGAGCATGATGGGAGAGTTAACCTTCTTTCTTGGACTTCAAGTGAAACAATTGAAGGAAGAGACTTTTATTTATCAAGAAAAATATGCTAATGATCTTGTCAAGAAGTTTGGATTGGAAAATTGTAAAAAGACTGATATACCAATGTCAAGTTCCTTGAAGATAGACAAAGATGAAGGAGGAAAGAAAGTTGACCGGAAGCTATACGGGAGTATCATCGGTTCACTTCTTTATCTTACGCTTCTAAACCCGACATTTTGTTTAGTGTTTGCATTTGTGCTAGATTTCAAGCGAGACCCTAAAGAATCTCATCTAAGTCTTTGCGAAGCGTATTATCAAGTACATTGCTTCAACTACAAGTATTGGTTTGTGGTATCCTAAAAAGGGAGACTTCACTCTTCTTGGATACTCAGACGCAGATCTAGCCGGTTGCAGAGTTGATAGAAAGAGCACCTCGGGTACCTGTCAGTTACTTGGAAACAGAACAGTATCTTGGTTCTCAAGAAAGCAAAGTACAGTAGCTCTCTCTACAGCAGAAGCAGAGTATGTAGCTTTCGGAAGTTGCTGTTCACAAATTATGTGGATAAAGCAACAACTAAGAGACTTTGGAATTGAAGATTCATGCACGGAGATAAACTGCGACAACACCAGTGCAATCAATCTTACCAAAAATCCTATTCTTCACTCAAGAGCAAAGCATATAGAGATTCGACATCACTTTATTAGAGATCATGTTCAAAATGGAGAAGTTTCGATTCAGTTTGTTGACTCAAAGAACCAACTGGCGGATATATTTACAAAGCCTTTGGAGAAAAATCAATTTGAAATCATCTGTTTCAGACTCAACATTTTTAAGCTTGAAGAAGTTAAAGTCTAGAGACTCTCAGACTCTCAGACTCAGACAATCATGGGTCTTGATCATAAGTTATTCTCTTTTATATTAAATCTCGAAAAGGTACGATAATTAATAACTAATTTATGCTATCGTAAATTTCCATACAAGTTTACCTTTTCCAAAATTAATTTAAAATGGCAGTTTGTTTTTGAAAAAGGCAATTAAGTTTAAAAAAGGCACATTTTCACCTTCCTTTATGACGTTTGGTATTTTCTCTTTCGACTGGGCTATTTACAGTCGGTTTCTCTCTGCATAACTTTAAAAACCCTTAAAGCGTCGATCTTCCATTCCTGTCTTCCTCCATTGTTTAATCTTAAAAAAAGTTGTCATTTTTTTTTCTTGGGAAAGTCAAGCAAAGAATCTTTCAAAGATAAAGAAAGATGTCGTCTTCAAGAAAGTTTTCGAGGATTGCAAGTAGGGGACCACATCGAATGAGTGAGGGACCTACCCACTTTGATCTCACTGGGGAAGAGGATTTTCCAAGTCAGTAACAAAGCCCGCAACATTCTCAACCGCGTCATTCTCCACCATCTAGTCCTCAGGGTGAGGGTCTTCAACAAGTGGAAGAAATCATTGAAGACGCCGATCTTGTAAGAGTTCAAAAGCCCAGCTTTATTTTTAAACTTTACCGTGCTTTAAAGAGTATTGGTACTCATTTGAACCACGTTAGTGAGTTTCTTAAGGACAAGGGATATGGGAATGAGTACGTATTCTTGCGAAAAATGGAAGATTTGGGAATTGCTCCTAGAGGGATAGCAGAAGAAGCCCTTGCGAACATTCCGAGTGACCCGCGTGTTAGGGGATTTAATCCGACAGATGGAAATGATGATGATAAACTGTATAGCCAATTTCAACCGAGAATGGGTGTTCAGTGAATATTCGAGGAAGGAGTACGGATTTGTTTAGATCAAAGGAACAGAATGATCTATACTCCAAATTGTTGAAACGTGGGGGTGATAAACCCTAGGAGTGTGGATTTTGATTTCTTGGATACTGTGAATGTGAACTTGAGAGAAAAGTTCAATTCTCTTCAATTAGAATAGTTCTGCTCTGACACCACAGAGGGCTATGCTCAATTAACTGCATATTTCTATTCAAATCTTAGTTTCTTGGATGCGAATAGAATATCTTTTAGTGTCCGAGATCATGACTTTATGGTTGATGTGGATATGCTGGCAGATGTGATTGGGGTTGAGAGAGGAAGGTGTCAACCCATTAAAGTCTCTATTGCTCGCACAACATTGGAACTTGTCAAAGACAGAATGACAGAGGGAAGGATTTCCTACTCAAGGATGCATGCGAACAACATTCTTCTTCACAAGATTGTGATCAATTGTCTCAGACCGAAATCAACTTCCAAGACTGATGTTTCCAACTTAGAGGCAAAGTTGATGTACGCAATCAAAGCTGGGAAAAAGTTTTCTCTTCCTCACACCATTCTGTTCCACATGTATAGAGTAATGGTGAAGGACAATGGACAACTTCCTTATCCAGGTCTCGTGTCAAAGATATTCAGACATTTGAATATTCAGCCTCCACAAATTCTATGTATTCGACCGTGTGACCAAATGGTGATAGAACTGAAAATGGTGCTGAAAATGCGTCTGAAAGAACTTGACAAGGCATTGGAGAAGTTTAAGGAGAAAACCCTTGTCAAAACTCATCATGTCTCTTCTGCATCGAAAAGAAAAGGGAATGAGCCAATGGTCGCTTCATCCAAAAAGAGAAGAGCCCTCATCATTAAGGATGAAGATGAGGATGATCTCACCATTTCTGCTATAGCTTTGAAGAAGCTAAGTCGTTCTGTTCTCGAATCAATGGAACGACAGGAGAGAAAAGAAAAGGAGAGAGAAGAACAGGAGAAAGAAGGAGAAAAAGAGAAAGAAGAAGAAGAGAAAGAGGAAGAAGAGAGAGAAGAAGGAGAGAAAGAAGAAGGAGAGGAGCAAGAAGCAGAGGAAAAAGAAGAAGAGGAGAGAAGAGCTGAAGAAAGAGCAGAGGAGGAGAGGTTTGAAGAAGAAGAAGAGAGAGCAGATCAAGTGGAAGAAGAGCATGAAAAACACTATTCTCCACCAGAAGCCATGGAAATAGGGGGAGATAAGGAGCAAAGAGGAACGACCTCCTATCCTATTGCCAGTGAAGGAGTCAGTCGTTCTCCTGCAAATTCATATGACATTTATGCATCTCAATTTCCAGAAGAGGGTCATGATGCTTCATTGCCAAATCTGCGCAATTATGCTGATATACCATCATCTGCCTTTACTCCATCGATCGTCTTGAAGCTAGTACACGGCCCGATAATACAGCAGACTTTCGCGAGAATTCTTGATGTTCTCCTGGATATGCGAGGTCAGATATATGCTTTGGAGTGCGAGGTTCAGAACTTGAAGAATGCTGGACAAGTTTCTTCCGTTTCCCTGTCTGATCAGATTCAAGCCGTTTCTACTCAAATTCAAGCCAATGCCAAAGGAGAAGAAGTGGCTCATCTAAGGGAAGACTTGAAAAAGCTGGAGGGCATCGTTCAGTCTATGGGAGATTTCCAGTTTGTTCGCATTCCCAAGCAAATTTGACTTCTTTTTCATCTCAACCTTTTCTTTATGATGACAAAAAGGGGGAGAGATGCATGCTTTGAAACTTTGAACTTGACTTGTTTAAACTTTTAGTTTGTTTGACTTGTGTGTCTAGATAAAGACTGAATGTGGTGTGGATTTGAATTTAATTTGGCTGCTACTATATTAAGTATTATTGATATCTTATGAATGACTTTATATGCCAGACTGACCTATTTTCTGTGGTTGCAGATTCTAGTGTTATCATTAAGTCATTAATCTTTATGAGATATCCATATTGCTTGAGTAATGTTTTGCAGGTCAAAGTTTTTCAAATCTGCAGGAAAGTTTTGTTACCATCAAAAAGGGGAGATTGTTAGAGAAATCTTTACGGAATATTTTGAAGTGACAAAACGTTTCTATCGTCTAGTACGAAGATTTGCAGACTCAACTATTCAAAGTACGAAGACTTCGGGGATCGCCAGACTCAAGACTTAAAGTCTATTCTCGTGTGATTTCTAATCCGTTGAAGTAAGGCTTTCTAGGGCGAGTGATTCATTGAGGATTTAGCCTTATCGGCTGGAGAAGATCTCTTGACTGGATATGACATAATAGATTCTTTTATTCGAATCAAGATTGATTAAGGATCCAACGATTGGCGAAGTATTCTTGGAATGTTCTACTTATGGAAACCTAGATCCTGATTGTATGGGCGAGCAGGATTGATGGGCTATCGACATGTTCTTTTAATAGCTCGGATGATCTTCCTAATTGATTATGTCCAACGGGAATATTGGAAGAATTCCTTTGGTAAGTGCCAATGGGTATGATGGCATAAAGGAGTATAAAAGGAAGACGTTCCAGTTGTTCAAGAGTGTGCGCGATAGAAGAATTCCAAAGTCTGAAACTCCTTGATTTGTAGTCAACTTATTTGCTAAGTGAAAACCTTGTATACAAAAGAGAGTTTATATTGTGAGTTACCTTGAGGAAGTGTGTTAGAATATTCATACTTGTGGAATCAAGGAAGAGCATCGCTGTAACATCTCTTTTGTTCATAGTGAAATCCAGCCCGGTGGGGCTGTCAGTGCAGAAGAGTGGACGTAGGCTTGGAATAAGCCGAACCACTATAAATCTCGTGTTGAATTTTCTCTTCCCTACTCTTTGTTTTACTTTGAGAACAGTTCGTTCTATTAACTAAAGAGGAGTCTCATTTCTATTGTCTGCCTAGTATTGTTTTCATATCTCAAGAAATTATTTTTACACCTATTCACCCCCCCTCTAGATGCTTATACTAGCTATATCAGAAACATTGTTGATAATCAAACTTCCAATTCTCATTATTCCATATCCAATAATTTTTCCTTTGCTGTTCCCACCAAATGAAACATTTCCTCCTTTTTGTTTTTCTAGTTTTACGAAATTACTTGAATCTCCAGTCATATGTCTAGAATAGCCATTGTCCAAGTACCATTTGTTTTTTCTTTTAACAGTAATCTACAATGAAAAGGAAATCTCAAACTTTCTTTGTTACCAAAATTTTCTTGAGTCCTAGCAAGTTAGTTTTAAAGACAGCTTTTGCCCAATCAATTTTAACAAGTCTCCAAACTTTAGGACATTCATTCTCAAAATGTTCTGGGATGTTACACTTAGAATATTTAAGAGCACTCCGGCCAATAGGTTTTACAAAAACTTTTTGAAAATGATTTTTGTAAGAAAATTTTGAGGTCTTTGTCTAAAGTCCTTTAAGCTAAATTGTTTTGCATTTTCCCAATGAGCTTTCAAAATACTAAACCAAACACACCCTAAGTCTCTTATTGACTTTAGAGAAAATTCTTTCATCCCAAATACCCTATTACAACAAATCAGGTTTGGGTATGAATAAAGAAAGTACTCTTTTGATTTGGGATGAAAGAATTTTCTCTAAAGTTTTTGATCCTTAAGAGAATTTTGTAGAAATATCTAAAATCTCCTTTTCAAACATTCATTTTCTTTTGAAAGAGAATCAGTATTTTCTTTCAAATCATTAAAATCATTTTTCAGATTCTCAAACTTTTCTCTCCAAGAATTATCTCATTGCTTGAGTTTTGATTTAATTTGGAGATCTTGTTAAGAGAAGATTTGAGGTTTAAGCAAAGTTTATCCATATACTTAGAAATTTTAATAGGAATTTCTAAATGACTTATCTCAATTTCCTTATCAGATTATGAGTTTGTGTTAGAGTCTAACTTTGATGTTGAGTCTGATTCTGAGTGAGCCATCGGACAGATACTTGCAAACTTCTCTTCACTTTCCTCACATTCTATGTTACTTAGGTTTCTGCTTTTAGAGCTTTCTTGTCTTTTTCATACTTTCCTTTCTTCATTTTCAACAGGGACAATTAGGCTTGATGTGTCCATTTTTCTTACACTCAAAGCATATCACATCCTTGCTAGTTTTAGCATCTTCCATCGATCTTTTCTAGAAATTTTGCTTTACTTTTTTCAGTTCAATCTTCTTCCTATCGTATTTAGTTTCTTGAATTTCTTTATCATGAGAGCCAACTCCTTGTCATCCATATTATCATTTGTGTCTATATCATCAAAATTAACATTAGACTTAAGTGCAATCGACTTCTAACCTTTTGGATCCTCTTCATCATTGATCCATTCCACTTCATGCAATTGAAAAGTGCCTATTAGCTCGTCAATAGAAAGATGCATGATTCTTTGTGTCTCTCAAATTGATGTTTTCACATGGTTCCAATCCTTTGAAAGTCCTCGCAGAAGTTTGTTAACCTTCATTAGTATTGCTCTGCCCCTCCACGAGTCTTGGTGCTAAATAACTAGCCATAGAAGATCTTTAGCTCATAAGTATAAATACTTCAATGGAAGAGCATAGGGCTTTGATACCAATTAAAAATGCTAAAACTAACACCTAGAGGGGATGAATAGGTGTTTAAAATAAACATTGAAAAATAAATGCGGAATAAAATAAATTGCGAGCAAAGTTTGAAAAATGATTAGAGTATGATTAAACGAGCTACTAGACTTCTCGTGAAAATTCATAATTAGATAAGAGATGGAATAGATTTTTGCAAAACTTAAGACGTTGTAACGAATAAAGCTGAAAAGAATTAAGGGAAGAGAAAATTGTACATGAAATTTATAGTGGTTCGGCTTAGATTAAGCTTACGTCCACTCTCCCATGCTGGCAGCCTTCTGGCTGAAATTCACTAAAGTATCAATAGAGAAGTACAATATTTCGAGTACAAACACTCATTGGAAGATTTCTTTTTCCCACACTAAGTCACTCTTCTTGTTATTTTCTCTTTTGAATACAATTTGTAAGAGCTGTTGTTGAAGAACAAGTGGTTGGAAAGACTTTAGACTTTGGAATTTCAATTTTCACGCTCTATCTCAATTGACCGAATGACCTCCTTAAATACTCCTCCACGCCTTACTAACTGTTAGCATTCTCTAAAGGAATTTATTCCAATCAATTCGTTGGACATAATCATTTAAGGATATCTTGTAGATGTTTGAAGATTGAGATGGAAATTCGTTGATTCTGGTCGTCTATACAATCAGAATCTAGGCATTTATAAGTCAATACTTCCCAAAAAGGAACTTGTCTTCAAGATTGATTTCATCAATTCGTGATTGATTCCATTAATGTATTTATAAAAGGTTGTTGACACCTAAATTTTGGCTAGGTATTTTAAATTAAATTGTATAAGAAAATTAGGGACCTATTCGGCCCCACAAAAATGATTTTTGCATAAATTAAAGCTTAGCTTTTATTTGCGTCCATTAATCTTTATTTTCCTTTTTTAACTTATATTTCACTTTTTTTGGATAATAATAATAATAATAATAATAATAATGATGATCATGATGATATAATAATAATAATAATAATAATAGAGTAAGCAGCTTGTTGGGGCTAGGCCTTCGCACCTAGCCCCCTTTTTTTTAACCTTTTTCGCAAGGGCTCAGGGCCTGGCTTTTTCTTTCCCAGGCTCGACCCCTCCTTTTTCCTCATTGTCTTCTTCTTCACCTTGTCTTTTTCCTCATCTCTGCAGCACGCACAGAGGAGGTGGATGTGCGCAGGAGGAGACGACGACGTATGGCGCAAGTGGTGGGGATGCGCCATCAATGCCAAGTAGGCCTTCGTGGAAGGGGAAGGATTGATGCCGGTTTAGCCAGCAAAGGAAAGCCGGTTGGCGCACCAAAGACTATCGGCCTAGCCTCCATTGATCGGACCCCCTCACCTATAAATAGGGCGTCGGGGGAAGGCCAAAGTCATGACGTAGAGGGAGATCGAAAGCATGCAAGATTCGAAAGCTTCCCCCGAGAGACTTCAGGGGAGGCCCAAACGCTCGCAAGCTGAGATTTGAGAGTTTGTGGGTGGAAGAGACCTATGGCGAGCGAACCCGAGCGAGAGGGAGTAGGTCAGATCTGGGGGAGCCTAGGGTGGAGAAGGGTCTCGGCTGTGCACGCACCCGATTGTCGATCTTTCGGCAACGCCCTCGGGCCGAGTAGGTAAAGCCTGGCGACACCCTTCCTGTTCTTGACCGCTGTAGGAAGGGGTCTTCGGAAGCCGTTGGTTTCGTTGTTGTGTGGGTCTGTGGGCAGCGACAGTCGCCAAATGGAGGCTGAGCCCTATGCTCGAAGCGGTTGGGACAAGACCGAGCACGCTCTTGGTCGCACTAAGGCGTTGCTTGCCTCAGTCTTTGTCGCGGCGAGGCGAGTGGGCATGATGGACAAAGTAGCGATGAGCGAGAGGAAGAGGAATCCGGGAGGCCGAGTGGTGTCTCGATCGATAACCGGCCTAGCCCAGCGGAGGGTTGGTCCTTGGCCTAGGCTGGCCACGGCGGCACTGGAGGAATCACGCGACTGGGGACGAACGCCACTTGTTGCTGCCATCGAAGGGGCAACGGCATTCATAGGAGCTAGATCTGGTGCGAGTCGCTCCAAGCTAGGGCTTCGTCTGTCCAAGTCAGGAACCATGTCAAATGAGGGCCCCGGTCGGGTAGGGTTTTGCCCATTCGAAACGGGTCAGGCGTGTGGGTCTTAACCGGGTGGGGTTTTGATTGGTTTAGGCCAACCGAACTCGGTTGCACGTGGGATGGTCTCGCGTGGGCCTAGGGATAGGTGGCCCTTTTTGTTTTTTTAATTTTGTGGACTTTGATAGATGGTCTCGCATGGGCCTAGAGAGGAATTCAGCCGGGGTTCACCCCTCGGGCCCATCGGGTTGGCGGTCGGACATTCGGGCTGGAGGTCAGCAAAGCGAGTTGGTCCCAACCCGGGGATCCGACTCGGAACGTTTTATTATATTATAATAATAAAAATAATATTTTAATATTTTAAAATAATAAAATTATAAAATTATAAATAAATATAATTTATTTTTCAAAAAATCAGAAAAGCCTAAAAATATTCTATGTTTTTCCAAAAAATTAGAAAAAGCCAAAAAAATAATTTATATTTTCAAAAAAAGATTAAAAAATCGAAAAAATGCTTTTTATTTCCCAAAAAATATGTTTTTCCTTCATAAATGCATAAAAGGTTTAAACAAGATTAGGTAAACTGAAACTGCATTAGTGATTAACTAATATAATCAAGTCCATGATTCTAGTTTCTCTGGTTGTGCATGAGCGAATATTTCTCCTAATATTTCGTTTGGATTTCTAATCGATTTACCCCAAATTGATTAGTGGTGACTCCTTTAGGTTAAAAAATCAAAACTTTTTAGTCATGAATTAGTGGGTTTGGGAGAACCTGGGTTAAATTTAATAGACTTAGCCAAGCCATTAGTCTCCGCTAGCACATATAATCGAGTGTTGAAAAAAAGAGGTCGCGACAAAGGTAAGTGAGATTTTTCGCTAGAAAGTCAGATATTAAGGAATAAATCTCTATTATGTTCATACTGAATCCTTGTCGCAAGATTAATAAATTTGAGTCTGATTATATCTTCATTTTGAACTTGGTTTTAGTTCGGATCACGTCAGAGTGGGAAAGATTTCTTGAATGAATAGACTTTGTCAAGAGTTTGCGATATATCTTTAGAAGTCTACTATTCTTTAGAATAAGAATAAGAACAAAAACAAGAAATTTTTATTAACTTCAAAACTTGGTAGGTGTTTTCTCAACAGGAAACCTAACAAGATGGCCTATTTTTGCAAGATTATTCTTAAGTTGCTTATCTGGAGTGGCATGAACACAAGATTATTCTTAAGTCTCCCTTTTGTATGGTATTCTATTGTATTTAAAGAGGAAGTATGTTATGGTTTTGGTTTTTCTGGAGAATTTGACAGCAACTATATTGATGAAAGTGGGTTGAAATTCCACGTAATCCAATTATGCAAAATGCAAAATGTGCGTTTGGAAACTTGTTGATTTTTGGATCTCTGGTACCAATCCTGGATTGTGGAATTGTGATTTTGATATCATTGTTAATTTGTAGTTTGATGTGCGAGTGTGAATGTCTGTGGGATATATTTGGTAGAGGAATAAGAAGGGGACAAGGTATATAAATTTAAGATTTTATGGGACAAGGGTAGTTTGTCTAGTTTAACAAAATAGCTGTCCAGGTGAAGAAGTAATGATGGAGGAGCAAATTTACTTTATGCTCAGCTTCCCACACGGTGGAGGATTACTCGCCACCTACCTCCACGATCAATCTAATCTCCATTCATAGAGCACATCCACCGCCTTAGATTGTTTACCACAATTCAACTGCCATATGGAGGAAAATTAATAAAAAGGTCATATATTTATTACACTTCGTATTAATTTAGTCATACACATCTCAATTTGGCCAACTTAGATATAAACCTTTTGTTGTCAATGTAGTCATAAACTTTTCAATTGTGCTAATTTAATTATAAACATTTCAAGATTTGCCAATTTAATCATTTCTACCAATTTTGATCGAATAAACGTTGACTTAGAGTCTAGTTAGCGCTAGACCTCTCACATGGCATGGCCCACGTTAATAAACGTAGACAATTTTTGGTGGTTTTGGGCGCGTTTGGTAACGTTTGTTCAAAAATTGTTAGGGAACAAAAATAGAAAAAACTATTTCTATTTTGGGGAACAATTTTTGACCGAATGACTCGTTTGGTAAATTTGTTCCGAGAATAAAAAATAAATAGAAACACGTTTGGTAAATTTATATTCTTTTTTTTTCTTTTAATTTTTTTAATTTTTTTCCTTTCTTTTTTCTTTTTTCTTTTTTTCTTCTTTTGGCCGATCGCCAGCCTCCGGCGACCAGCCGATGGGGGCCGGCAGCCTCACCCGATCACGGCGAGGCACGCGGCCCCGGCGAGGTTGAGCCTCGCCGGTGGTTGGGCAAGCTTGGCCTCGCCGAGATCCGACGAGGCCGAGCGTCGCCGGCCCTAGCGAGGCCGCCCAGCCAAGGCCGAGCAAGCTTGGCCTCACCCGGATCCAGCGAAGCCGGCGTCGCCGGCCCTCGACGGCCGCTCGCCGGCCATGGCCGAGGCCGGCGACCGGCCAAAGAAAAAAGAAGAAGAAAAGAAGAAGAAAAGAGAAGAGAGAGAAAAAATGTTCTTCAAAAGTGTTTCTGGAACAAAAAAATAACTTTTTTTTGTTTCTCATTTCCGTTCCAATTTTGTTCCGGGAACAAAAAAACAGATTTTGAACAAAAACGCAAACAAACACGTTTTTGTTCCCGAGAACAAAAAAACAAAATTTTTGTTCATAAACAAGAAAAAAGAACATTACCATGCAGGGCTTTTGTAAACTTTTCTCTGAACTTTTTATTCTTTATTCTTTTCTTTTCTCTTCCAATTCCTGGCCACTAAGGTCGCAGAAGTTGCTAGCCATAGGAGTAGGCCGATGGGGCAAGGGACGCCCTTGTCGGTTAAGAATTAAAAACAAAAGAAAAAAGAAAAAAGATTCAGAAAATTTTTTTAAAAAGTGCAAAGAATTTTTCACATAAGCATAGACCATGCCACATGTGATGAGCGTTGACCATACTTTCACGTTAGCTTTTTTCTTGTCAAGATTGATGAAAATGCTAAATTGACATAATTGAAAATGTTCAAGACTCAATTAATAAATCGCCAAATGATTTAGGATTAAATTGGCATCATTGAAAAAATTTAGGATTGAATTGACACATATGCAATATGTTTAAGACTTTTTTAGGAATTACCCCCAAATTAAACTAGAACCATAAACTTTAACTTCCTCCTAAGACTAGATTTCTACATGCTACCCTATTCTAGAAGTTGGATTACAAATTCCAACAAAACCTAACGTTCCTATTGTTGAGAAAGCTCCCATCAAGTTTTCAAGTAAACAAAACTTTCATTTTCTTATTCTTACTTTTACTTTGGGAATATTAGACTTCTGTGATATATTGTGGAATGCTGTCATAAGTCTTTCCCACTCTGATGAAGATATAGACTGAACTCAAGTCAAGAATGTAGATATAATTAGACTCAAGGATTATTGATCGTTCAATGAGGATTCAATACGTGCAAGATTTATTCTTAATATCTAGCTTTTTGGTGGAGAATCTCACTTACGATTTTTCTAAATATATTGATGAAATCAATCACAAATCGGTAAAATCAATTCGAAGACAAGTTCCTTTTTGGGAAACATCTATTTATGGAAACCTAGATTCTGATTATATGGGTGATTAGGATCATCGGATTTTTATCTCAATCTTCAAACGGCTATAAGATTTCTTTAATTGATTTTGTCCAACGGGTTTATTGAAAGAAATTCCTTTGGAAAGTGTCAACGGATAGGAAGGCATGGAGGAGTATTTAAGAAGGTCATTCGATCCTTTGAGAGTGTGTGTGAGAATTGAAATTCCAAAGTTTGTGTGTGAGAATTGAAATTCCAAAGTTTGAAGCATTTCCAACCGCTTGTTCTTCATCTATAGTGCTTACAATTGTACTCAAGAGAGAAAAACACTAAATGAGTGACTTAGTAAGAGAAAAATAAACTATTCACTAAGTAATCGTACTCAAATCGTTGTAATTCTCTGTTGATTCCTTAGTGAAATTCAGCTAGAAGGCTGCCAATGTGAGAGAGTGGACGTAGGCTTGATCTAAGCCGAATTATTATAAATCTTGTGTCTAATTTTATCTTCCCTAAACTGTTTTGATTTGTTTATTGCAATATATTTTTGAGTTCAACTAATTTTCAAAACATCTTATTTGAGTCTGAATTTATATTAGAAGTTTGGTGTCAATCAGACTTTGTTTGAAGAAAATAACTTTTATTGTCTTTATTAGCTTAATATATTTTTACACCTATTCACTCCCATCTAGGTGGTAATAATAGCACTTTCACCTAACCATAGGTCTCTTTTGCCTAACAATCCAGTCCTAAGAAGTTAAAGCTAATTTGCCGTTCTATCTCGTGGTTGGACTTCTCTTGATCACGTTGTCGACTTTAAAATAAAAAAAGAAAAAGAAAAACTTACAAACAATGGCTGTCCACATAAATTTGGTCGGCCATTCAAAATATCGATCCATCAAAGTCACATATGATTTACTTATTTGACTTAATGAAAAGTCACATACACTATTTATGGAACATAGAAAGACACTTCAAATCCCAAACTACCTTATTTAACACCACCTTATTTTATGTTTGGTCGAAATAACACCCCCTTATTAACTAGTGGTAATTAAGTCCACTAGCTAATGCTTCAACACCGAGAATATGTAGACTGTTCATGACTTAAACTAACAGTACCTGCCTAGCGATGCAGACCAAGGACATAGAGCATATGCTTAATTCTTTAACGATAGATAGCATCTAGCTTCATTTCCTTTCGGAGCTTCCATAACAAGCAAAAGCTTAGATATTATTAAACCAAGACGAAGAGGAGATTTTCAGCGAGCTTGTTTGTTGTTCATCTTTGTCTAGGAGAAGCAGGGTTTGGCGACGACAACAAGGTTTTCGATCCTATGCATTGTGATGCCAAAAGCTTCTTCCATATCCAAATCTTTTGGTTGGACACCAGGAGGAAGTTGCCAATCGAAACTGTGAAGTAGTTGAGCTAAAGCAATCTCTACACTGGCATTTCCAAAAGTAATAGCTGGGCAGCTTCTTCGGCCTGCGCCAAACGGTATCAGCTCGAAGTCCTGTCCCTTGAAGTCGATGGTGCTATCCAAAAACCTTTCTGGTAGAAATGCTTCAGGATCAACCCAGGATTGCGGATCACGCCCTATTGACCAAGCATTGACAAAGAAACGCGTTTTTGCCGGAATGCAGTATCCATCAATTATTACTTCCTCCATGGATTCTCTTGGGACTAACACAGGAGCAGGAGGATGCAGTCGGAATACCTCCTTGATGATAGCCTTCAAGTATGGTAATTGAGGGAGGTCAGTCTCTTGCACGTATTGTCTCTCTCCCACGACGCTTCGTAGTTCGGCTTGTGCTCTTTCAATGGCTTTAGGGTTCATGACAAGCTCTGTCATTGCCCAGTCAAGAGTGATGAATGTTGTATCTGTTCCTGCTGCAAAGAAATCCTGCAACATGTATGGGCCACATGTTAGAAATATTTTCACGCATGTCAGGTATGCTTTGCTGTGCAAACTTTATGGCATATTGAAGATGATCACGGGAAGGTGCTCGGGCGAGTCAAGCTCAACTGCACTCATAGCAAAAGAAGACCGCACGTACAATTCTTTAGGCCAGACATCGCTTGGCTTGGCTTGAGTTGAAATACGGGATAGGATAAATTATCTTATCTATTGGTAGCAAGATAAGATAATTTATCCCATTTGGCGTGGCCTCTCAACCCCATACTCTTGTCTATTCTCTGAAGCTATGTTTGGTAGCAAGATAAAATATGGGATAGGATAAATTATCTTATCTTGTATTTGGTTCCCGTCTAAAATTGAATAAAGTTCAAAATAAAAACATATGATCCAGATAAAAATATCTTATAAGAGTTGTGAGATAAATAAAGATGTGATTTCTAATATTCATTAGATAAAAGTTATTTTTCTCGAATAACAAATATTTTAAATTAATAAAACTTAGATCATAATTAAAAAAATAATATTCAAATTCTAATATAAAAAAGAAAAGTCAAAATAACAACAAATTTTGATTTTTTTATTCCTATTTTTAATTATATATTTGAATTTCTTTTTATCACATAATATTATTCTATATATATTTAGTATTTATATTTGTTACATACTTTAGGTATATTAGTCTAGTTCACATTTAATAAAATTTTAATTAAGAATGATGTAAGAGAAAAAAATAAAATAAATAAAAAAGAGAGGGAAAATATTAGATAAGAAGTAAATAAAAATGAAGTAGGCAAGAGAACGAGAAATTTTTATTATCTCCATTTGTGCTTTTTTTGGTTCATTTACGCTAACATACCTTTAATACTAAACAATTGAACGATGGGATGTGAAAATAATTTTGTGTTTTATTATTGCGATTCACTAAATAATGGATATCTTATAACAAAATTCATGAATTTCTTATCCCATCTTATCCATTCTTGTTCTGATTAGCAATCGAGACGAACTCAATCTAAAAGCTTAAATGAAATGTTAAGCTAGAGGGGAGAATGATTCACTGACCAGGATGAGGGCTTTAACATTGGCTCTCGTAAGGGGCATGTCACCGTAACCATTCTTCTCGATATCGATCAAAACATCCACTAGATCCTTTTGCGCCTCCATAGCTCTGCTTTCATTTGAATGTTCTCTCAGTATCTCGTCAAAAAGATTATCGAAGCGCTTGAAAGTGTGTTGAAGTCTAGATTTCATCCCGGTCAGGCTATGAATGAATTCCATGGAAGGAAAGAAATCTCCTATGCTGAATCCCCAAGCAGCTCCTGATACTCCTCCAGCATCTTTTGAAATCCATGCTTATCATAATCCCCTCCTGCTGAAAAGTCCCTCCCGAAAGCACTCCGGCATAGAACGTCATTTGCATATAAACCGAGCAGTTTGGAAAGATTTGTGGTGCCTGGAAAAGACTCTGCAATCCGATGAACTAAACGAGCAACTTCTTCCTCCCTGACATGACTAAATGACTGAACCCGTTTTGCGCTAAGCACTTCGAGTATGCAGATTTTCCTTATGTGCCTCCAATAAGCGCCATAGGGAGAGAAGGCCATGTCTGTGCAGTCATAAAACAAGTGCTTGGCAGAGAAGATCTGAGGGCGGTTTGCGAGCACTAGGTCATGGGTATTCATCACCTCCTTGGCCATTGCGGCTGAGGAAACGACTATGGTCGGGACTTCTCCGAGCTGCAAGGACATGATTGGCCCATACTTTCTCGCGAGGCGATGGAGAGATATGTGTGGCGATTTGCCAAGCTGGTGAAGATTGCCGATGATCGGCAACTTAGGAGGGCTCGGTGGGAGGTTGCTCTTTCTTTTCCTAGACTTGCTCATCAAGAGAACTATCAGCAAAGCTGCTACGACCAAGCATGTTGGGAGAAACAGTTGCTGAAGGAGAGCCATTGCAAAATGTGTGATATTGCTAAACTGTACTTCTTATTTGATTCCTACACAGTTTTTATAGACGGATGTCACTGAATCCATCGGATTTGCTGGTCTTTTCGTTTTATTCGTTGTCGTCAATGTCAGTCATTTTAAAAAGAATTTTACACATGTTCTTGTAAATATATGACCCATTCGGCCAGGACAAAGACAATTCACTTGCAAATTTGGTGTCCCGGGGTAGAATTTTAAATGCTTTTCTGACTAACCATTGGAGATGCCCCAGTTATCAAGAGATAATCTTGCTTGAGCAAGTCGCTGCTTGATAGATATCTGCTAAACAATAATCACGTTGTTAGATCTTTATTCAATGTTTTAAGTGATTGAGGTAATCAAAAGGACGACTGATGAATCTATATTTTATTTTATTTTTCTGTTTAATGTTTTAATATCCTTCTCGCCTGCTTGTCGACTAATAATGCTAGGAAATAAGCTGATTCGCCCTTCAATCTTGGACTTTATTGATTATCTTAACAATTTTGTCGTAAAGAACAAAGAGAAACTCTGATTCTCCAACGTCATTTACATGAATATGGTCATTGTCCGTCCAAGATTACTCTCAGCTGGATCGACAGGGCTGTACTAAAATCTCTTGTTCTTGCTCATACATGTGTTGGCCTGTCCTGTAGGACAAATACCGTATGCCCGTTTCCACAAAGAGATCACCACCTTCCTCTAGCATAAAATGTAAGCGATGACATAATTCTATAATGCGGAAAATACGAAATATAGAATCATTGATCTTCGTGATTCTCACGATTAGAGGGATGGAGGCATACTTTTATTCATAGTGATTCCCTTGAAGATAATTATCGCGGAAAACCGAAATAATGAAGAAATATGATTTCTCTCCTTAACTCACTTTTTCCTGAACATATTATGTCTGATGGAGGATGTAATATAACGTTCTTTTCACATCGAGGGTGGAGAGAGGACCATACTATATATATAAACACACACACGTCCATCAAAGCGCCCATTAACTTTCATGAGACTCGCACAAGAACGCCGCAGTGGCATTGTAGTGCAGAACCTCCTCCTACCTATCTAACTTCTTAGAAAAGATCCGATAGATAGCAGCTACCTAAGGCACTTTTAAGCCCTTCAACAATCATGGGCTTTCATCTAGTAAGTCCTAGTACTATGTTCCCCAAGCTCGACTAATAGAATATGTTCCCCAAGCTCGACTAATAGAATAGGCAGGCCTTTTAGAGAGAACAGTAGAATGTTGGGTTAGCTTTGCCTTTAAGTGATACAGGGCCAAGGGGTGACCGATCCGGTCAGTCAAAAAATAGGTTAAAGAACCCACCCCATGACACATACCTTCTCCACTATCGCTTCCCTTAGCTCCTCCATGATGGAAGAGCCGCTTTCTTCGGCGATGAATTTTAGCCATATGACCCAAAGGAAGTGCCTCCCACTCCCACTGTTCATGAGGCTATCCCAAAAATACGTAAACTTGTGTCGATTGAGAGTCCTTATGCTTTGAGGCAACCTTTTATAGATACGTGATTATAAGGGTTTAAATCCCATAGGAGATGGGAATTTCAAAGATTTTCTAATATAAAGATTTTTCAAAGATTTTTTTTTTTTAAATCTTAAATCTTAAGTTGCACCATATATATGATAGGATATCTTTACAATCCAAGAATATTTGGAGGATTTCAAATCCTTCTTTATCCAGTCCTATCTGAATATGAATTTGGATGACCAAACGCAATCTAAAGGTTTAGTTTTAAATTAGCATAATTGAAAGGTTTAAGACTTAAATTAGTAAATCGCTAAATGGTATAAGACTAAATTGGCAAAATTGAAAAATTTCAAACTAAATTGGTACAAATACAATAAATTTAAGACTTCTTAAAAAAATTTCTCTCAAAATAAACTAAAACCATAAACTTTAACTACCTAATTAGACAAGATTTTTTATTGGACACATCTAGAGTTCTCTAGTATTAAGGAGATATTTCTACATGCTACCCTATCCTATTCTAGAATTTGGATCACAAATTGTAACAAAACCTAACGTTCCTAACCATAGGTCTCCTTTGTCCAACTATCCAATCCCAAGAAGTCAAGCTGATTTACCTTTCTTTCTTGTCTTTGTACTTCTTGTAATCACATTGTTGACTTTAGCCATAAAAAAAAAAGCTTAAGACAATATCTATCCACATAAATTTGGTTGATCATACAAAATATCAATCCATCAAATTTACTCTAGTGTGAGCCAACTGGATCGCATGCATGTCATGTGGTTAGTATTGTTACATCCTCGATCATTGATAGGCATAGGCGTAAAAATCCAACGGTCAACAATAAGGTAGGGAATTGTCACTTGTCCACTTATTGAAATTCGATGATGGGCAGTTGACGGCCACTTAAATGGATTATGGCGATAGACTTTTAGATGAAAGCACTTATAATATTACAAAAGAACACCGGAATAATAGGCACTAAGGATGCACATTGTTAAGAAGTAGTTACTATTTGAAGACCCAATCATGGAATGGCCACCGACAACTATAATATCTCTGGAGCACGATAGAAGCAGTTATTAAGGCCATGGGTAAAGTGATTTGCAAAGACAAACGGGCATGAACAAGGTTAGAAATGGTAGTTCCTAAAGAATACGCAACTACCCAGAGGTTACCAAGTTCCTCTCTAAATACCACTAGTTGTCCAGCAAAGAGCCCATCCCATGACACATACCTTCTCCCTTATCGCCTCCCTTAGCTCTGCCTTGATGGAAGAGCCGCTTTCTTCGGCAGTAGAGTTTAGCCATATGACCCACAAGAAGTGCCTCCCACTCCCACTGTTCATGAGGCTATCCCAGAAATATGTAAACTCGTGTCGATTGAGAGTCCTCATGCTTTGAGGTTGACTTTTCCAGATACGTGATCCGAATGGTTTGAATCCCGTAGGAGATGGTAATTTCAAAGATTTTCTAATATAAAGATTTTTCAAAGATTTTCAATTCTTTTTTAGATTGTAAATTTTCAAACATTTTTTTTTAAATCTTAAATCTTAGGTTGCGCCATATATATGATAGGATATCTTTACAATCCAATAATATTTGGAGGATTTCAAATCCTTCTTTATCCAATCCTATCCGAATATGAATTTGGATGACCAAATGCAATCTAAAGGTTTAGTTTTAAATTAGCATACTTGAAAGGTTTAGGACTTAAATTGGTAAATCGCTAAATGGTATAAGACTAAATTGGCAAAATTGATATATTTCGAACTAAATTGGTATAAATACAATAAATTTAAGACAATTTTAAAATTTCTCTCAAAATAAACCAAAACCATAAACTTTAGCTGCCTAATTAGACAAGATTTTTTGTCGGATACATCTAGAGTTCTCTAGAATTAAGGAGATATTTCTACATGCTACCCTATCCTATTCTAGAATTTGGATCACAAATTGTAACAAAACCTACGTTCCTAACCATGGGTCTCGTTTGTCCAACTATCCAATCCCAAGAAGTCAAGCTGATTTACCTTTCTTTCTTGTCTTTGGACTTCTTGTAATCACATTGTCGACTTTAGCCATTAAAAAAAAAAAAAAAAAAGCTTAAGACAATAGCTATCCACATAAATTTGGTTGATCATACAAAATATCGATCCATCAAATTTACTCTAGTGTGAGCCAACTGGATCGCATGCATGTCATGTGGTTAGTATTGTTACATCCTCAATAATTGATAGGCATAGGCGTTAAAATCCAACAGTCGACAATAAGGTAGGGGATTGTCACTTGTCCACTAATTGAAATTCGATGATGGGCAGTTGGTGGTCACCTAAGTGGATTATGGCGGTATACTTTTAGATGAAAGCACTTATAATATTACTCAAGAACACCAGAATAATAGGCACTAAGGATGCACATTGTTAAGAAGTAGTTACTATTTGAAGATCCAATCGTGGAACGGCCACGAATAACAGGCACTAAGGATGCACATTGTTAAGAAGTAGTTACTATTTGAAGACCCAATCATGGAATGGCCACCGATAACTGTAATATCTCCGGAACATGATAGAAGCAATTATGAAGACCATGGGTAAAGTGATTTGCAAAGACAAACGGACATGAACAAGGTTAGAAATGGCAGTTACTGAAGAATACGCAACTACCCAGTGGTTACCAAGTTCCTCTATAAATACCACTAGTTGTCCAGCAAAGAGCCCCCTCCCCGCCGGGCAACAAATCAATCAAAATGTTATCTCGTTATCTTTACATTTCCTATACTGCATTTTAATTTCTCTAGCTATAGCTTTTAGATTCTGATGTGTGTCTATATCCCAGGACATTATTGTTGATTAAATTTTGACATTGTGTCATCCATCCTGATGCATCATTGTTGATTGGATTTCGATGTTGTATCTCAATATTCTTGAGTAGTGTTGTTGATTAAATTCCGATACTATGTATAATATCCCCAAATTGTATTGTTGATTGAATTATGGAATAGTTCAGGTTTGGTATTGTAATTTACGGGCTTTGTTGTTGACTATATTTAAATTTAGCCCAGTACTGCACAATGTTGTTTGGATCCAAAAGTTTATAATTATATCCTGTGTTCGGAATTGGAGTAAAAACCTTTGTCCCTTTTAATAAAAACCAAAGAAAGACTCTAGGTAAAAGATATTTCATTGTAGAAGCAATTTGCCAAACAAACACTGAGATCTCGATTTGAGTATCGAGAATTCTAGTTGTAATGGAGCATTGAGGAAAGAATTAAATCTTTACAGGTTTGCTTCTCGCTCTGGTGGGGAATTCTGTCCAGATGCAACGTGGAAGTGTCTGACATGTGGCTCCCTGAATTTATTAGGAAAAGTTTTAGGATCAAGAATAGATACACTGATTTCAATATCAATAAATGCAATAACCTAAATATGTGCATATTATTTGTTTACCAGGTTTTATGTACTTTTCTTACAAGTATTATATGAAATTGCAAGTTTTAGTTGTGTGAATTACCAACTTTCTTCGATTAAGTTATCAATTATTATTATTATTATTATTATTATTATTATTATTATTATTATTATTATTATTATTATTATTATTATTATTATTATTATTAACTCTCATTTGAAGTGTTTATCAAAGTTGATTCATTTTTCCTTAATTTTAAAGACTTTTCTGTTTAGTTACTACTTTTATTTGCATTTCTTAGCAATACCTTATATTTACCAACAACTTTTTAGAAATTACCAACCATAATAGCAATGACTACCCAACATTTTTCGATTACGTTATCAATTACTTTTATATTACAAATTCTTATTTGAGTTAATTACCAACATTCATTTATTTTTTTAATTTACCATGTTGTTCTCTAATCTCTGGCAAAAAGAAAAAAAGAAGAAGAAGAAAAGCTTCTCTTATTTTTTATAAACTTTCATTTACCTTTTTTACCAACATCTTCAGATTCATCAACTATTATTAAATATATATATACTTGGAAAAAAAGTCAAGAATCAATATATATATATATATATATATATTTTTTTTTTTTTTTTTACCAACAGCTCTTGACACGTATAAACTCTTATTAAAATTTACTAATAAGTAAAATAAATCCATACTTTTGGGCACGGAGCAGTAGAATTCTGCTCTATAGATAGATACTTAGAAAAACATAATAAATTAACTGCGATACCGTTATTGGTAGAGTGATTCAATCAAATGCAGAAAATTAACAACCTCCACATTTAATTAAGTGGAGCCTAATGTATCGAAATTTAATGATGTGCTATTGGCTTTGTTAGAACAAGCTTAGTCAAAACCTTTTCATGTAGACGTACATGTTAAATTATGTCTTAAATTTTGAGTCTGTGTACGAATCCCGATCCGAATTGGATGACGTAGACCAGCTTGTAAAATAGAAGCGATTTCGGAAGTGTGGCTATTACAATCTTTTAAGTTGGTCAGAATTCCAAGACCAACTTCGCGAGAAAAGAAAATTTTATATTTGTTCTTGAGGGCCACATCCTTTCCATTCCTTGACTCCTTGATTGATGCTTTACTGTTTAAGAGATAGTTTATGTCTTTTAGTGCTTCCCAAGATGTGAAGTCTTGGTTTATCCTCAATGTACGTCTGGCTCCTTATCCCTAAGAGTTACTTTGCTTGTCTCTATACATCTCCCTACACATATACACGCACGATTTAGATTATGGAGCAATTACGTCAGGCTAAACATTGCGGATTTAGGTGTACAGCAGTTCAGCTCGTAAACGATTGTAATTTTATAATTTTCCGATTGATTAGTCAATTATTTATGATCGACTCTTTCTGTAGAGAAGTTACACATAAATTTCTCATATCCTATATTATTTCTCATTGATATCTCCAATGATTTTATCACTTGCATTAATTTAATTACAAGATCCATAGAATTCGCCTCATTTTACAACAATACATATAAGGTAGTGATAACGGGTCTTAACTAGGGAATGGAGTGGCAACAGATAGGAGATGAACTTTCCTGTGGATGGTAAGACCAGTGCATTCGGTCATGTCCAAATACTCCGCTTTCAGACCCTCGGGCAGTGCCCAATCGAACTTGTTCACCAGATTTGCCAAGACAAGTTCGTTAGTCACCATCGCGAATGACGTACCAGGGCAACCTCTCTTCCCGGCACCGAAAGGAATCAGCTCGAAATCCTGTCCCTTGAAGTCCACCGAGCTGTTCAAGCATCTCTCCGGCTTGAACTTGTCTGGCTCGTCCCACGTGCCGGGGTCCCTTCCGATGGTCCACGCATTTGTGATCACTATAGTCCCTGCTGCGATGTCGTAGCCTCGGATTTTGACGTCCCGGGTCGACAGTAGCGGGATGAGAAGCAGGATCGGGGTGTGTAGGCGAAGAGTCTCTTTGAGGACTGCTCGCAAGTAATGCATTTTCTCCAAATCCACATCGGTTATGTTAGGCTTGCCGTTGGCAATTTTGCGAACCTCAGTTTGGAGAATGTTCATGGCACGAGGGTGTCTTAAGCGCTCGGTCATTGCCCACTCCAGGACTGTGTACGTTGTATCAGTTCCAGCGGCAAATATATCCTGCACAAGCACAAGCGTACTTAATAATCAACCATCAGGGACAACTAATGATGCTTATCGCTTCATTCAGTTATGATTCACAAGTATTCTTTGAAACGTATGAGTCACAACTGAATGAGGCGAAATATATAGAGAGAGACTTATAACTTCTACTATATCTTAAAAAATTACTGTCCAAATTTGTGAATATTTTCGAATTAATGAGAACTTATTACATAAATTTGTAATTTGAATCTTTAGAATTCTTTTTTTTAAGTCATCAACTCGGTTACCCAACTAATCTTGGTAGGCACAAAAGAACAAATGGTTATATCTTTTATTCCTAATTAGGAAACATATTCATTTAGTGTTATATGATTTGTAGGGTAGAAACATAACATCACCCATGATTAAATAACTTTAATTAAATGTAAGTAATGTTTATATTTGTAATTCTTCTATAAACAACTGTTGGAGAAAGTTTTCTTCAAAAAATATGGGTGGACAACATTGTTGTTGGGGTTTATTCTAAGTCGGCTATGGAAGAGATTAGTGGTCAGTTTATAAGTGTGAGGAAAAGTCTCGTCCTTTGAGTCTTTGGGATGAGAGGAGCTCAAGACTACCTAATTTGATAGAAAAAAATTTGAGTGCAATAGATAGTTGGGGGTGAAAAGAGGGAGCTTACCAAGACGAGTGCTTTGATGCTACCGGCATCAAGAGCAAAACCAACAATGTCATCCTTCTCAATCTCCAGCAAAACGTCCACGAAGTCTCTCCTGTCTTCACCTCCGCCGCCAATGCTTATCTCCTCCATCTTCCTCCTATGCTCCTCCACTACCTCATCGAGGAACTGGTCAAACTCCCTCGCGACCCGCTCCACTTTCGCGTCTAGACCAGTCAGCTTGTTGATCCACCCGAGGCTCGGAATGAAGTCCCCAACGTTGAAAATGCCCAGTAACCCCATCATATCCGCCAACAGTCCCTTGAACTTCTTGCCCTGCGTGCCTTCGCTGTACTTCCTCCCCAGAGCCACCCGGCATATGATGTCGTTCGTCAACGATGCAAACACGTCGCTCAGGTCCACCGAGCGATGCTGCTCGATCTTCTCCATCAACAGAGAGGTCTCTTCTTCTCGGACCGTCCGGAACGAGTGAACCCTCTTGTTGCTTAGCAGCTGGAGAACGCAGATGCTCCTCATTTGCCTCCAGTACTCACCATACGGTGCCAGCGACACGTCCTTGCGCTGGTACAGAGGTCTCTCGAACAGGGTTGACCCGAGTCGAAGAAATGACACGAATTGGCACAAGGTCAATGTCCATATCTGTAGACCACCGGGACCTTCTCCATCATCAATGCTAGAAAATATAACTCTTAACAGAGAATTAAGATGCATGAACAATGGTTGACAGGCTAAGCCTATACCTGGGTTGGTCGGAGAAAATGAGGTCGTGGGTCTTCAAGATGTTCCATGCACGGTCGGCGGAAGATACGACTAGGATGGGCGCGCTTCCGAAGTGGAGCATCATCAAGGGGCCATAGCGTCTCGACAGGGCTTAGAGTGAGCGGTGAGGGTAATCACTGAGCTGGTGGTGTAGAAAATTATTCATATAAACAACTTAATTCACATAAACAATTTATTAATCAATAAGAATCAGATCAATATATGACTGTAAAACACCGACATCAATAAATATAGTGAAATTAAAGTATACATGTTTGAGTCATTGCTTCACTTGAAGAAATATATATCACTCTGATAATCAGAGATCTATTGGAATACCAGATCTTCCTTTCTATGATCTATTTTAGTATAGTACATTTCAATAGGATTAAAGTAATTGATAGGTATAACATACAATTTTACAAGCTAGAGAGGGGACTTAACAAATTCTAATCAATAGCGTGTCAACTGGACCTCTCCTATTACAGGCTTCGGTTAAATACAATTGCCTACACTTTATTGCTCAACTAGGCCCGCTATTAATAAATGTCAAAACCTAGTTCAATAAAATCACTTAAGGGTTTAATAAATATTTTAATATCCATTAATCCGATTATTTAAAATAAAAAATCAATTAATTAATGTAAGCCCATATTATAGAAAATTTCCAACATTCTCCCATTTAAATTACATTAATTAACTTATTTTTATTTTGTAAAAGATTTTATATTGAAAACGACACTATTGGGTTAATAACTGAAAATTTTGTTTTATGTGGCTATAACTTTAAAAAATAATATTTCAATAACGGCATCTCAAAACCAATCCAATCATATATAACCTTAGTATAGGACTATGGAGATTAATGTGTTAAGAAAATACCATAACACATGACCTTCCATAATCACATATAATAAGCATTATATTTTCATGAATCATGGGCTTAGTAGTGTAGTAAGAAATAGTGTCAACATGTGATCAAAATATACACTATTTCTTAATGGTCCTCAATGTAATTTCTCAATGACATGAAACTCTATTAGCGCAATTTCTAAACAACATGAAATTGCACGACTATGTCATAATCCAACATGAGATCTCATAATTAGTGACATCCAATCATCTTTAAACTAAAATTTGTTTAAAGATACTATTTTATATTTATATTTATTAGTCAACAGGAGAAAGGATAATAATAGAATCAACAATAATGATCATTAAAAATAAATGCTTTAATAGACATCATAAAAGTATTATCAATTTGCATATAACTATAATATCCAGAAATACAAATTATATAACTCACACTAACAAAATAAATCAAAAGAATCTATAACACCCATATTCTTTACATGTTCTTTAAACTAGGGGTGAGCGGTTCCAGGTTCCGGTTCGGTTCCGTCCAGAACCTGGAATCTACCCTCGGGTACAGGTTCCTCAAAATGAGGAACCTGGAACCTACCCGTGGGAATCAAGAACCTGGAACCTACCCTGTCACAGGTTCCAGGGTCGGTTCAAGGTTCCAATAAGTTCTTTTTTATTTTTTATTTGGTTATTTTCATATTTGAATTATAACATATATGCACATTACCAAAAAAAAAAATATAACGTACGCTCACGTTACCAAAAAAATTATAACGTACGTTATCAAAAAAACTATAACGTACGCGCACGTTACCAAAAAAAAAAAAAACTATAACATATGCGCACATTACCAAAAAAAATATAACGTATGCGCACGTTACCAAAAAAAAAATATAACGTATGCGCACGTTACCAAAAAAAAATATAATGTGCACGCACGTTACCAAAAAAAAAAATATAACGTATGCGCACGTTACCAAAAAAAACTATAATGTACGCGTATACAACACGGTAACTTCCCATATCTTAGCAAACATACCAATGCCAATTGTCAAGAATTTAGACATACATAATTCAAAACTAATAAGAAGTTTCTAAAGAGGTTTCTAAAGAGATGAAAAACCAGAAATGCCAATAAGATCTCAAATTTTCATCTACTCCATAGTGTGAATTTTGCAACATTTCCATTTGATTCCTTTGGCACAGCAAAACCTTGCAAAGACATAAATACAAATCAATCAAAATCCTAAGTAAAGACACAGAAAAAAAAAATCAATATCGATAATATTCCATGAAGCATGTCATTTTGCCCATCTAAAGGCTCCTAAATTTTTTGACAACATAGTTCAAAAATTCAATGTACATAAAAAGGAGCTTACATTAAAATTACGATAAACAAAATTACTTATCAATAAGCCAACAAAAAACCTTGCTTGACTTCTCAACCGTTGGATCCATTGCAAGTACGATACCACCTACTTTATTTATCGATCATAATCTCCGCATTAAGACCAACCATATCTGAAAAAAAAAAAAAAAAAAAAAAAAAAAAAAAAAAAAAAAAAAAAAAAAGATGAAGAGATTAAATAAAATATCCGCTTATCAGATATACAAAAAAAAAATTACAATATATAAAGATATAAACATTACTTACCCAACTCAAATTGTTCTATGTTCTCAATACACTCTTCAACATCAAGCGGTATACGAGCGGCTCTCAACCAATCTTGAGTGCAAATCAAAGCTTCCACTACTTTTGGAGTTAAAGAACTCCGAAAGCCATCAAGCACACGACCCGATGTACTAAAAGTTGATTCTGAAGCAACAGTAGTTACAGGAATTGACAAAATATCTCGAGCCATCAAAGAAAGGATCTTATATTTTGAGCCATTAGTCTTCCACCAAATCAAAATGTCAATACCAAGATCCTTTTCATTTTTTTCTTGAAGATACTCATCAAGCTCGGACTTGTTGCCATCGCTCCCTTGTTCATTTGAGTAGAAAAACATTTTCTTCCAATCTTGGGCGTTATGCTTTTTTATTCCTTCGCTACCACTTGTATCGGTATTGGAATTTGAACTACTACTACTTACACCCAAATTATGGCCACCAAAATCTTGATCACTTGAACTTGAAGTAAGAGAATATTGCTCATAAAATTCATACAAACGCTCAAATGTATCCTTCACCTTATAATGCATCTCTTTAATTTTCGATTCATCATCATAAATTTGTCCATACAAGAAACTCACATAATTTAACTTGGCTCTAGGATCTAACACAACCGCAATCAACACTATCATATTCACTTTATCAAAGCTTCCATAATATTTGTCAAAATTTTCTTTTATTTTCACACCCATATCTTGAAGCTTAGGATTCGAAGCATTGATTGCCTCTTTCAAATTTCTATACAAAATAGCTATCCCTTCAAAATAATCATTTGAAGTAACATATGAAGTCCCAGACATCTTATTGGTGGCATCATAGAATATTTTGAGAAAATCCAAAAGAATAATAGCATTTTCCTAATCATCTTCACTAGGAGTTTCATAATTAAGCTCACTTACAAAAGATGCATCGTGATCTTCCATCCTTTCGAAAGCTTTTCTAAACTTTATGGCGGTCTCTAACATGAGGTAAGTGGAGTTCCATCTAGTGGCGACATCAAGAACTACCGAATCCTTATAAGTGATATTTTCTTTCTCAATGTAAGATTGAAATACTTGGGCTCTTGTGGAAGAACTCCTTACATATCTAACCACATTTCGAATACGTGCAATGGAGTCACGTACCATAGTCAAGCCATATCTCACAATCAAATTTAATATATGAGCTGTACACCTCATGTGCAAAATACTACCATCTAATATCAACGACTTTTGTTTCGAAAGTTTATCCCTCAAATAGCCCACTGCAACATCATTCAAGCTAGCATTATCCACGGTAATTGTCGACACCTTTTTTTTTCTATTCCCCACTCCTCAATACATCCCTCCACCATTTTTCCAATCTCCTTACCCTTGTGTCTATGCATCACCACAAAATTGATGATTATTTTATGCAACTTCCAATTTTCATCAATAAAATGTGCAGTGAGACACAAGTAATTCAGATTTTGATTGGAAGTCCATGTATCAATCGTGAGTGCGATCCTAGAATTAATCTTTCC
Source organism: Eucalyptus cladocalyx (assembly GCA_017140615.1). Classification (NCBI taxonomy): domain Eukaryota; kingdom Viridiplantae; phylum Streptophyta; class Magnoliopsida; order Myrtales; family Myrtaceae; genus Eucalyptus; species Eucalyptus cladocalyx. Next base: position 20,966,131 of record CM029520.1, read on the forward strand.
AAAATAATTCTTCAAAGAAGTTCTTTCACATAAAAACAACTTCATGCAATCTTTTGCCACTGTGAAACGTGATATATGTTTGAAGAGAGGTTGTAACTCACTAACATATTCACGAAATCCAACACGCTCAACCAAGGAAAAATGTTGTTCATCAAGGATGATGAACCGAGCAAGCATTAGTCTACAACGTTCTTGATTAAATGCCCATGTTGATAAGACGCTACCAGTACTAAAATCTCCTCCTCCCTTGCCAGCCGTGTTAACATTACGTGGTACAAAAAATTTCTGCCTCTTATCTAGATTACGGGGAAACCTCTTGCATGTGATTAAGTGCTTCCTCATTGCAGAAGTCCCGTTAGCAACCCGGTACTTAAGCATTGACCCACAGTGAATGCACTTCACTTGATATATGTTTCCATCCTTATCACTAATTTTCGAATAATGATTCCAACATTCGGATGTATGTTTCTTATCATGGGAAAGATGAGAACCGGGTACCTTATTTGTGGCACTCGAGGTAAGGGGTGCCTCTTCTTCAATTTCATCGTTAGAAAACTCCAATTCCGTAATCGAAGTCATTTCCTCATGTCCCTCCACCTCCATTGATATGTTATCTTGATACATTAACTTCGCACTGCACAACAATAATAGAATATAATTAGAAATTTCAAAACAAATAGCAAAGTAGAAAGTAGAAATAAAACACCACTAGAACAAGAATGTCTAGAGGTAAAATTTTTGAAAACAATTTCGATTAAACCCTTAAATAAACTCAGAAAATTCTGAAATTTGGACACGTTGTATTTAAGACCTAGAGGTACAAGTTTCATGAAGAAATCGTAGTCCAATTCGTTCCGGATTAAAAGATAAAATCGATTTACTTTTCCTATTCTCTACTTGCACAGTTTTGGAAACATTTTTGGTTAAATAGGAAAATGAGCTAAAAAAATTACGAAATTTAAATATGTTGTAGGGAAGACATGAAGAGAGATATTTCATGCAGAACACATTTCCAAAAGAACCTCATACAAAATGATATAGTCCACGCATTGCAACTTACAAGATCCGAACACATCAGATTGCACAGTTTTAGAAACATTTCTGATTAAATACCCAAATGACCTTCAAAAATTATGAAATTCGACTATGTGATATCCAAGACCATAAGGTAGATACTTCATGAAAACATCGAAGTCAAATTCGTCCTAGATAATTAAATATGGACGGTTAAAATCCCTGTTCGTACTACCGTAATTCCAGATCTAACCATCTCCAAAGGACCACGATTTCACCTACCTATTCTTGTTTTTTTTCTCTAAATTTTTGATATGTTGTACGTCATGATGTCCTTTACAACTTTTGTTAAGAAACAGAAGTGAAATTTCAACAAAAAGGTTGCCTTACAGTCCATGCATTCATCAAGGGTCGGTCCCAAAATCTCCAGATCCAGTCTTTCCAAAGAATAACGATTTTACCCACTTATACTTGTTTTTTTGTCCCAAATTTGAGTATGTTATACTCCAAGAAGTCCTTTACAACTTTCATTTAGAGACCGAAGCCAAACTTCAACTAGAACGTTACATACAAGTCACTAGAACATCGAAGGTCGAGCTGTTTTTCTCTACAACAGTACACTAGACTAGAACACCACTCCCACCTCAGTGGATCATCTTTTTCGTTTTTCCTTACTTTGCATTAAAACCCTAGAGAAATGATTAGTACAACAAGTTCACGGACCGACACAATCATGGATGAGCAGTTGAGGTAAAGAGTTGCCTTCTCCTTTTTGTATCGTTTCTATTTCGGATGAATACAAGAACCTCAAGAAAGGCAGCTTGATTCGTTCTGAATCATGAAACACTCCCAATCAACAATCCCAAGAAACACTCCCAATCAACAATCAAGATGGTCTTGATTCGTTCTGAATCAAGACCATCTTGAAACCAGGAATCAGGATGAGACCAAAAGAAATAAAAAAAATAAAAAAAGGGAACAGAGACACAAAAAAAACAGAGCTGCTCTACCTTTCGGTCCTTTCCTATTCACAACTTGCGGAGATGGGCGGTGCGGCGCGGAGATGGGCGGTGCGGCGCGGAGATGGCCAGTGGCGCGGAGATGGCCGGTGCGGCGCGGAGATGGCCGGTGCGGCGACTGGGCGAGTCTGAGAGATAGAGAGAGAGGGGCAGCTACGGGCGATTGGGCAGTGCGGCGCGGAGATGGCCGGTGGCGCGGAGATGGCCGGTGAGGCGCGGAGATGGCCGGTGGCGCGGAGACGCGGCGGTGCGGCACGGAGATGGGCGGTGCGGCGATTGGGCGAGTCTGAGAGAGAGAGAGAGAGAGAGAGAGAGAGAGAGAGAGAGAGGGGGGGGCGGCGGCGACTGGGCGATGCGGCGCGGAGATGGCCGGTGCGGCGCGGAGATGGCCGGTGGCGCGGAGACGCGGCGGTGCGACGCGGAGATGACCGGTGCGGCGCGGACTAGGCGAGTCTGAGAGAGAGAGAGGGGGCGGCTACGGTCGACTAGGCGAGTTGAGAGTCGAGACTGAGTGAGAGAGAGAGAGAGAGAGAGAGAGAGAGAGAGAGAGAGAGAGAGAGGGGGGGGGAATCGCTTTCTTTATCGCCTAACTTAACCGGTTTCGGTTCCCAGAAAAAAGGAACCGGAACCGGAACCGGTCCCCCTTGGAACCGGGAACTGAACCGGACCCTCCTCCGGTTCGGTTCCGGTTCCCGGGTAACCCGGGAACCGTGCTCAGCCCTACTTTAAACAAAATTGGTAGTAAGCCTTTTGTTAGAGGATCAGCCAACATGGACTCAGTTTTGATATTTTCGATCACAATGTCTTCCTTTTTTACCAAGTCTTTAACAGTATAATATTTGATCCAGTTAACATTTCAACTGTGACATGGTTGTTTACAGCAAAAATAACTGTTTGTCACACATAATGCAATAAGATCAATTATGGGTAATAAGCAATTCAATAAAAATAATTAGTACATTATAAACTCCCATTTGGGTAGAGTGTATAATATACCATTATTTTCCACAACATGAAGTTTATAAAGCAACAACAACAATGAAAAATACATATAATTGTCAAGGATCCATCCCATTTGGGCAGACAAATACTTTAAATTATACATCTCAATTATCACAACTTAGAGGGGAATTGCATATAATTTAAAAAAATTTATCCCCTTTGAACAGATAAATATTTATCAATTATATATCCCCATCTTTTAAATTTGGGAATTAATATTCATGCTATCTTCCAAATTAATATACACAATAACCCCATTTGAGCGAGTTATTATATATACTAATTTTTATCAATAGGGAACTCTAAAAATTTATGCCCAAAATTCATTAAACAATATTAAGCACTTTACAACATGTGTTTCTCAAGATCATATTGCATTTATCAAGTAACAATTTTTGTCAAAAAAATTAAAATTAAAATTTTATATTATTATTATTTTAATATTTCGAACCCTCCCGTGGGTCTTGACTTGCGAGCAGCCCAGATCAGATCGTGGGCCCAGACCCGCGAGGCCGAAAATTTTGGCTTAGCTCGTAGGAGCCCATGCTCCTTTTAATTAAAAAAAGGCCCATAATTTAGGCTATAGGCCCACACGAAAAGAATGAATAAAATGGGCTTATTTAGCCCCAACCTAAGAGAATTTAAAGCCCCAAGATTCTGGTCTCATGCCTAGAAACCGAATTTTAAATAGAATATGGGCTAAAGCCCATATTTTAGCCCAGGACCGGTTGGAGGTCATCTTCAACCTCTAGTCGGGTCACGAAACCCTACAAAACCGGGTCATATGACTCGATTTCAACCCAAAAAAAAATAAAAATAGAATAGTTAATTTTTTGATGAAATCTCTCCATGGGTCTTGCTTCTAACATCAATATAATTTACTAGAATGAATTAAACGAAGAAAAAACGAGTAAATCTTCCTCATATAAGCTTCAAAATTTCGGATCTAAGCCTCCCATGGCCGAATTCGATTTTCTTAAATTTAAGCCCTAAAAACTTACCTTAATGCAACAAAGGATAACAATACCCATTCAATGATTTACAACGAACATTAATCAATTGCAAGTAATTTGAAAATTCTAGAACATTTTCATGTATAAACCCTAGAATTTAAAATTTAAAATTCTCTCTCAATTCTCAATGAAATTATACAAATTATATATGGTTGGAAAGATCTCAACATGTAGAACAATAACCCTATGGTTTCAAGATCAATCGAGTAAAAAATCCACATGAAAAAATAACACCCATATTTGGCTTGAAGAGGAAAATTTCGACTAAGGAAAAATTATGAAAAAAGTCATAAACCTATTGCAATTTTCACAATTCAGTCCAAAGTTTTTTAGTCATTTTAGTCATAAACCTTTCACAATTGTACCAATTCAGTCCAACCGTAGATAATTTTTAAATAATATTTTAATTATTTTTTTATTTTAGTTTTCCTTTTTTTTTTTTTTTCTCTCTTTTTTTTTTTTTTTTTGTCTCCTCCCTCCTTCTTCCTCTTGCTCTAACCACCAGTCAGAGGGGAGAGCCAATCTCTGGATTGAGGTGGGTAGCTAGTGGCGAGCTCACCTCTCTATTGCTGGGCGAGGCCGACCTTGCCTAGATTTGGTAAGGCAAGCCCTTGCTAGTGGATTAGCAAGGCGAGCATTACTAGGGGCTAAGCTAGGTTGAGCTTGCCGATCCACTAGCAAGGGTCGCCCTCACCAGATCTGGCCGAGACTTGCCTTGCTAGTGGCTAGGTGAGCTCATCCTTGCCCAACGACGGTGAGGTCGAGCTCACTGATCCATTAGCGAAGGCTTGCCTCATTGGATTTTTGGGTGAGGTTGGCATTACCTAGCCAATAGCGAGGCGAGCTTACCACTAGTTGGCTGCCTTAGGCTGGCAATTGACCCTCCCCTCTGGTGTTGGAGCAAGGGGAAGAAGGAGGGAGGAGGGAAAAAAAAGAAAAAAAGGAAAAATAAAAGAAAAATAAAAAATAAAAAATTTTTAAAAATAAATATTATTAAAAAATTATCCGTTGGTGCTGGCAGGTGTCCTATGTCAGCACTAGCCAAATAGATTAAATTTGCACAATTACAAAAGGTTTGTGATAAAATTTAAAAAAAACGCAATAAATTTAGGAATTTTTAGGTAATTTTTCCGACAAGGTGTCTCCATTATTGCTTGTTTAAAGTCCATTGCACATGAAGGTAATTGATGTCTTCACTGCCTCTAGTGAAAAATACACCATCCCATTTGTCTTCAATAGCAAACAACAAATCTCTCACATGATTTGTGACTGAAGAACAAATCTCTCTCCCCGCGGCCAAACTTACATGACTCCCATGCACAACTTGTGAGATTTGTTAGAGTAATTAAATATTAAACCACACTTTTTTCTAATAGCTTAAACTTTAGAATAATTGGCAATGGTCTCATCAAATCTCACATGATATTAAAGCGGGAGGTCTTGAGTTTAAATCTTTCCAGGCCTCTATTTGTCTCCTCAATTATATATTTTCCACGCCTTTAGATTAGGCCAAAGTTTAGCCTAGGTATAAGGGAGAGTGATAGAATAATAAAATATTAAATCATGCTGTTATCTAATAGTTTGAGCTTTTAAAATAATTGGCACTAGTCCCACCAAATCTCATAAGATTCAAAAAAATTAAGACAAGCGTGTTGCTTTTCTTTCGCTTCTTTCTTCCATGCATGACAATAGAATTAATGTTGGCAAAAAAAAAAAAATATCTAAGACCTCACAAAAGTCCAATTTAGACTTCATTTGTTCACAGGCTTTCGACCATATTTATCCAATTGGCTCAAACTTGAGATATAATTTAATAATTCTCCATCTTGTCTTGACTTCATAGTCAAGTCATAGTGTTTATTATCCATGCCAACTATCCCAATGCCCTGACAGGCATTCACTCTCTACATATGCCAATTAAACTCCATGAAAGCTTGACCTTTGCCAAAAGAATGGGTTGGTCATCATGTCTAACTACTGTAATTTTCTTCATAAAAACCTTGTCCCTTGCCATGACATCTTAGACAAAATGATCCCTAATGTGGATATGTTTTGTTTGCCCATGATAAATCAGATTATAAGTTATATATATTGCACCTTGGTTGTCACAGTGTATAACAATGCTTTTCTGCTCCAATCTAACGTCCAAAGTAAAACCCTTTAACCATCTGCCTCCTTCGCTACAAAGGTCATTGCCATGTATTCTACCTCAGTCAAACAATGTAGCATCATTTTGTAGGGAGGCTTTCCAAAACGTATTGCACCACCTATAGGTGTAAATACATACCTCGCTAAAGATTTGAAGTCATCAAGTCACTAACATGATCTGGATCCATATAACCTATGGTCTCATTGTCATTATCATCCTTACCATCACTATACTAATGTTTATTGTCCTCTTTAAGTATGTAGAATCCACTTCACAACTTCCTAATAAAATCTTACTTTGGCGCTTCATGTGATGCTAACAACTCTCATAGCTTGTGAAATGTCGAGCCTATGCATACCATGGCATTCATTATACTACCCATCACACTAGAATAAGGAACATGGATGATATGCTCATAGTCCTACTCCTCTTCCTTAGTTTGTAGTGATAAATTATTAGAAGGTTTAAAGTGCTTGGTTAAATGGGAACTTATAGATATTGCTGACTATATGCTAAAACATGCCATGATCTTTTGAGCTTATTTCTTTTAAGATTGAAAAGAAAAATATTGACATGATCTTCAACAAAATTGCTATCCTCCGAAAGAAGAATCTTGAGACTCAACTGGTAAAACAAATAGATTATGATGTCAAAATTGAGGTGTAGCTTCAAGTGGAACCTCTAAAGACTTTAAAGGTAACAAATGTTGAGACTGCAGATAAAACCATAGTTCCTAGGACCAATGTGAGAATTGAGCTGGTCAGAGCAATATGGTCAGTCCATGTTGACTTGAGTAGAATGGAAATTTCCAAGGAGCGGGAGACTCCTAGGACGTGGAGGGAGATTCTTGCCTGGTTCGGGTTGTCCTATCTTCCCATGACCTATCCAAACCGGCCCTAAAAGAGGCATGAGAAGGGTGCACATAAGGTTCATGATGAGCTCAGGCCCCATCGTGCGATCTCGCTGGAAAAAGAGAGAAGCATATAATCATATATATGAATAGGTTCTTGACAAGAACACTCAGTCATTGTATGATGAAATGGAGATAAGGAAACTTTGGAATTAAACTAATGGAACATCTCCAGAATGAACCAGAGCACAAAGGCTAGAAAAAAGGTGCCAGAATAAGGTTTGTGATTATAGAGCGCTTGTGCTCGTTCATGCTTAGAGTCCATACATGCCATGTTGAGTCATGTGATCCGAACCATCAAATGTGTGGGCTTTGCACTCACCCCACCATGCAACAGATGGAGTTCACCTAAACAAAACTCATCATATTCGATTGCTCATCACACTCACCCAATCAAGCGAAACTCGTCATATCTAATTGCTCATTATCCTCATCCACCATGTAGTGGATGTAGATAGGTTTTTCACTTCAGTATTTAAAAAAAGAAAAAAAAGAAGACTTTTTTTTTGGTGAAAAAAAAAAAGACTTTTCATAAGAAGATATCGTACAAAACTGTAAATCAAGTCAATCACATATGTGAAAAAAACACTTTATCTCACGAGAAAAATGCAAACTTTTCGAAGATTTTTGAAATGTGATTGTTCATAAACCGAGCTTATCTAAGATTAATACACTTCAGTTGGTTGAGTGGTGGAAAGGTGACCAGGTGAGTTTCATGAAGAACTGACACTGGCCCAAATGATCGGCGGGCTTGCTGGAATGAGCCGAACTTGGGCCGGCGACAGCACAGGAGCAAAAACCTGACAGAGCACGTTCGCAACCCGACACGGCATTCTCCCCGAATGATAATGCGGATAAGAAAATGTCATCGTTCGCTTCTCTCGAGCAAACAAGGACAAAGTCGAAGGAAGCAAATCTTCGTACCACAGAGCTGAAAAGCGAAGGAGAGCATTTCAACGTCCCGTTGCATTACATACAATGGAAGCTCTGGGGCTTCCCTCCTTCGGTCCTCTGACGATTTTGCAGTCCGCCACTTCCCGCAGAGTGCGAACCGCGAGGAGCTCGCGGACGAAGACGCCCTCACGGGGCTTTATGGAGCTCCCTCCTCTCGGATTGAATTCGTCTTTGGCAATTCGCCATAAAGTTCAGTAATTTGCTCATCCTTCTCGTTTGCGCGAAACTGGGTCGATTTGCTTTTCATAGTTCGTCATTTTTCGTTGGTGGGTTGAAGTGTTAAGCTCTTCTGATAGCATTCGTCTTGTTCTTGCTTTTGTTTCTTTAATGTGGATGCTTAACTTGACTTTGTGCCTATGTTCTTGCTTGTTTCGACTCTCTTATTCCTTTTTCTCGTTGTGTGTTTTTGATCCCAGAAGCGGAGTGTTATCAGAATGATAGCTGACACGGATGACTATGACTTGAGGCAAATGAAGGATATGGCTGCTGCCCGAAAGAGATGGGATTCTCTGGTACTTACACACATGTATCCACTGGAAAATTGCTAAATTCTGCAACTTTTGGACATTGGAGTTTGCAGCGTGTTTCATATTCCGAGAGTCGAATAGCTGCTTTTAGTTCAGTCTAGTTACATCTAGAGACAATTCACGGGGAGAATGAGAATCGAACTGGCTGTTTTAAAATCTAGCTGCTTTTAGGGCCCTCTTGTTGTAGGTGTTTTACTTGATGCCATATGAATGCTGTTTCCTGTTTCATTTTCTAAAGATGGAATGGGATAATCTCAAGCCCCTAGATTGTGAACCAAAAACTGAGTTTTAGGCTATTCATGTCTGTGCAAGCATTATGAATTAGACATTCATTAACATGTGTTTCTGGTTCAAAAGTCAAACATTTCGATGATAATCAGTACTTTAGGGCCAAGCCAGCACTCTTATTATATCAGCACATTTGTCTTATGCTGAATGAGACACTGTATATCACACGATACGCAGCCATCACTTCCTCAGCTGTGGTAGGTAACTTTCAGAATATGTGCCTCAGTCTCTGCTTTTTCTGGAATCTTTACAGATTAGGGAACAAAAGGTTAAATGTCTAACCCCAAGGGAAGCTGGATATGCAATACAACTCTCAGATAAGACCCTATTAGATGTTCGCCCTTCTGTGGAACACAGCAAGGCAAGTGCTTGTTTGTTCAGTTTTTTCCTACCAAAATCTGTGTTGAGCCCTGAAATGAACTCCACCTTAGGAGAATTTTATGCAAGCTGGTAAATTGGCATTGTTCCTCAGTCAACTCTTGCTAAATGTCAAATTTGCATTACGTTTTTTGGCCAAATAAAATGCTTCTACCTTGTCATCTTGTGGATTGTATCATATTAAATTGCATTTTACTGTATCTGACGATTGTCTCCTGCTGTGGGATTTGGCATGTCGTTTGCCACCTTACTTGTGGCTGTATTCTTTACTGTCAACGGAGGTTTTTTATTTTTATTTTTTTTATTTTGTATGTTGAGGTTGTCTTATTAATTGTTCTTCCTTATCAAAGATTGAACCATTCATGTTAATTTGTTTCTTTGCTGCTTAAGGCTTGGGTCAAAGGATCAACTTGGATTCCCATATTTGATGGCAATAGTGGATTTGATCCCGGGACTCTTTCTAGGAAGATGACAAACTTTGTGATGGGTACTGTCTTTTGCTTTACTTGCTTCTTAGACAGGTGACTGTCTTTGGCAAAACCATCTTTTTCAGTTATGATATAGCACTTGTACATTTGAAGAAATCCTACTTGGGATCTTAAAATGTGCTAGATTAGTCTTCTTTCGACCATATGATCTGCTAGAAATGAAAGATATTGGTGTTGCTGGACTTTGATGCTTTAGGCATGATTGGTGTTTACACATTGTGATGTCATGTAACTTAGAGAGAATGGCCATTGGCAGTTATGACCAATTTCTCCATGTATTTGTAGGTGGTTGGTGGAGTGGTGCTCCTACATTGTCCTATAACAAGTTTGTTCTGAAAATACATGCTGTCATTCTTTTTCCCTAGTTACATGCAACAGTATATAGATTATTTACTCTTCAACAGGCAGTTCTTACCAAGTATTGAGGAAAAATTCCCAAAAGACTCGGATCTTATTGTTGCGTGCCAGAAAGGTTTGAGGTAAGAATTTTTGCTCGAAAGTGTCCAATCCAATGCTGACTACTTGGGTGGCTTTGGTTTCTTATTAATTTGCTCACATGCCTTTGTTGAAGAAACCAATTTTACTTGATTTCATTATCCACTATGCATAATGAATGCCGCTTTGCTCTAGAATGATCAATGGTCCATCATGTGCTTCTAGCTTTTCTCATGAGAAGCTGACCTTTTGAGTGATGTGGCAAAGTTGGAACTATTTTGTTTTCTGGCGGAGCAGTGAAAGTACTGGACAATTAAATAAGAAGCCTTCCAGTTGAAACCCGTCCAGTTGCTTTCGCATCAGAAGCATGGTCATAACATGCATCTAAGCAAACCATGGTTTCCCAATCTTGGAATTGTAACAATGAAGGGCTTGTAGAAAATAATGTGTTTGCATGGTTAATGCAAGTGTAAGGATATTCAGGCTAGGATCTTTGTTTGCACACATTTGTTGTCAGATGTGGGCTTGCTTTTATGTCTATTGACAATTAATCAAACTATGGTTTATCCTCATTTCTTTTCATTTTCTCTTCTTTTTCCCAGATCATTAGCTGCTTGTGAGCTCCTATACAATGCTGGTTATAGAAATCTTTTCTGGGTTCAAGGTGGCCTAGAGGCTTCTGAAGAAGAGGTAAGCATCTTCCATGATTCTTCATCCATGATTAGAGATGATAAGCTAGTTATGATGCTGGGTGCGACCATTTTTTAGCAGGATCTCCCCAGAGAGGGCCCCCAGCCTCTTAAATTTGCTGGAATTGGCGGTGTTTCGGAATTTCTGGGGTAAATATCTCATTATTTGAGCCCTTTTCTTCAGATTTGCATAACTGTTCTGTAGCTTCTACTTTATTTTCTAATTTTCTTGACAATGACGGCCGGAGTACGGAAGGATATGCATTCAAAGACTCTGTCCGTGCATTCCTTTATGCTTTCTAGAACTTACAATATGCCATGCAATGGTAGAAGATTCGTTGAGAACATTCTGCCAGAGTTTGAAATTTGCAGATACAGATAATCATAGATCATGTGGCTGGATGGTTGAAAACATTATGAGGTTGTGCATTAATTCAGGTCGAGTTAACCTGATCTATATGAGCACAAACAGTTGAATGGCTGTGGTTGTGACTGGCTGTTCAGTATTAGGTGATAAATATAAGGCCAAATGACAAGATAGATCCCAACTTTTTCAAAGATTTTTTATCTTATCCCAACATTTCTGAGAAATAATTTTTAGAAAGAATCCTTCCCAAATTCCATTTTTTTCTCTTGGTGTTAACCCCCCCCCCCCCCCTCTTTCTTCTTTCATGTCTCTATCTTGACCTTGTAAATTGGAAAATGTTTATGCGACTTATATCAATGATTTTTAACTTACTATAAATTTCTCAATTATTTTTGTACATAAAAAAAAAAAAAAAAAATACTAGGTTTTTTTTAAAAATATGGCCTTAATGGGATTCTTGTGAATACACAATGCTAAAAAGTGAAAAAAGGTAATTAAACTGTAGTTTTGTGAGGGAAGCTAATCTTGGGATAGATTTGATTCAAAAGGTGAGATGTGTGCACATAGCGCCTGGGATCAATATGGTCCCAACTCCCATGTTCAAAGCATCCTAAACTTTTTCCACACTTGTAAGTTAGCAAATAGATTTCTTTGGATGGGTTTTTATTGACTTTGTGATACATTTGATGATCAATATACTTTTTAATATGACTAGCTTCAAGGTGAAGTAAACTATTTTCTTTTTCCTTTTCTTGTAAAATTATCCTGGGCAAGTATGGTTATCATTAAGTAAAATGCAAAAGAACTTGGCAGCAGATTTTTCTTTTACCATGCATTCTTATAGTTTTCTGCTTTTACCCATTCTCAGTTGGACTGACCAACAAAGAGCAGCAGCTGCCAAAGAGGGTTGGGCTTATCGATTAGTATTTTCTGCTCGTTTGGTAATTCTTCTATTTGATAGATTTGTGAAAAGTCCCCTCACGGTCTAGAGTCTCACATTGGCTTGATAGATTAATTTCTGGTTGTTGGCCTAAAAGGACTAATTTCTGGTTGCTACATTCTGGTATAGGTTGGGCTCTTTCTCGTTGCCGATGCCTTATTCCTTGGTGCGCAACAACTGGGTCGTTATCTTCAGGAGCTAAGAACCCACTGATAATAATTGCCAAGTTACTGATGAAGTACCTTCAGACCTCAGTTTTGGACCATGAGATAATGACCTTGAGTTTTCCTAGCATAATGGTGGAAGTAGCTCATAGGATGAAAATAGAGTCCCTTCTCTTTTCTTTTGTAATCCTTTGCATCTCTGCAAGGTAATGCAGCTTGTAGCTGTCAATTTAGGCTTTGTTTTGGCAAATTGAGTGGCTATTAGACTAGCTGGATTGCAAACTATCTTGAGCACTTTTGGTGAGAGAAGCAGTATTTCTTCAAAGAAATTTTGTTGAGCTCTTGCTGAGTCGGACATTGGTCCCATAATTTGTACGTAGTTGATGTGGGACAATTGTGCCTGCAATGACTAATGCAGCAATGCCTTTGTGTTTTGTTTTCTCATTTATTTTACTGCTTTATCTACCCTTTTTCTTTGCCCATTGCCACAGTTTTCACATGACATTATCTTGAGTGGTAAAGGGAGCTTTTATTTGGCATTTAATCTCATGAGCAGTTTTTTATTTGGGACAACATTTGTTCTAAGTGAGGCATATGCTCATAAAACCCATTATTTTGAGAATAACATCAAGAGTGTTCTGCATTGTTGACAACCCACTTGACACGGCTAGACCTGATATATAGGTTTTACTTCTAGTCTGCTCCTTGGTTTACATGTTTTGGAGAAAGGGTGTTGGTAGCAAGAATAAGTTTGGTAATACTGTGCATTTTGTTGCCAAAGCATGTCTGGTTGTGCTTTGATGCCGAAACATGAATCTTCAGACTGGATATCATAGGAGAGCCTGGTTATAAGCTTCATATTTGAAATGGGGTTATATGCGTGTGCATGTATGTGATGATCTCAGAAGCTAGCTAGTCCTTGACTTAAATTGCTTGAGATTATCTATTTGCAGATCAAGTACATGACATATTCTTAACTATAGAACTTTAGATCACAGATAGCATGCTTCTGTAACAAGCAAAGGGTGATTGATTACTAAGTTGGAAAGAAGATTTCTAGCCAGCTTGTTCGCTTGTCTCTGCTATCGTCTAGGAGAAGCGGGGTTTGGCTACAACCATGAGGTTGGCAATTCTGTGCATTGTGATGCCAAAAACTTCGGTCATATCCAAGTCCCTAGGCTGGATCCCATCAGGAAGCTCCCAATCGAAACTGTGAAGAAGTTGAGCTAAAGCAAGCTCAACACTGGCATTTCCAAATGCAATAGCCGGGCAGCTCCTTCTACCTGCACCGAAGGGTATCAGCTCAAAATCCTGCCCTTTGAAGTCAATGTTGCTATTTTCATTGAGAAATCTTTCTGGTCGAAACGATTCTGGATCGACCCACGATTCTGGGTCCCGCCCAATTGACCAAGCATTGACGAAGAAACGGGTTTTTGCTGGGATGGAGTACCCATCAATAGTTACGTCCTCCATAGATTCTCTGGGGACTAACACTGGAGCAGGAGGGTGCAAGCGGAATATCTCCTTAATGACAGCCTTCAAGTATGGCAGATGAGGTAGGTCAGTTTCTTGCACGAATTTTCTCTCTCCAACGATGCTTCGTACTTCGGCTTGTGCTCTTTCCATGGCTTTTCGATTGATGACAAGCTCTGTCATTCCCCAATCAAGGGTTATGAAAGTTGTATCAGTTCCTGCTGCAAACATATCCTGCGAAATCCATAAGCTACGTATGAAAGGTCTCTTCTCGCTAAGGCATCTGCATGGCTATAAAAGTGTATTGATGTTATAAAATTCCGAACAAGAGGGAAGAATGATTCACAAACCAGGATGATGGCTTTAACATTGGCCCTGGTCAGAGGCATATCACCATAACCGTTCTTCAGTATATCAAGTAGAACATCCACAAGATACTTGTGCAACTCCGTAGCTTTGTTTTCTTTTTGATGATCTCTCAGTATCTCGTCGAAAAGGTTATCAAAGCGCTGAAATGTGTGCTGAAGTCTGGACTTCATCCCGGTCAGGCTGTGGATGAATTCCATGGAAGGAAAAAAATCTCCTATGCTGAATCCTCCGAGCAACTCCTGATACTCCTCCAGCATCTTTTGAAACCCATGCCTGTCGTAGTCCCCTCCTGCTGAAAAATCCCTCCCAAAAGCTATCCGACAGAGAACATCATTTGCATATAAACCAAGCAGTTTAGTTAGATTTGTGGTTCCTGGAAAAGACTCTGTAATCCGGTCAACTAACCGAGCAACTTCTTCTACCCTGACATGAGTGTATGATTGAACCCGTTTTACACTAAGCAATTCAAGTATGCAGATTTTTCTTATATGCCTCCAATAAGCACCATAGGGGGAGAAGACCACGTCAGTGCAATCATAGAACAAGTGTTTGGCGGAGAAGATCTGTGGACGGCTCGAAAGTGCGAGGTCGTGGGTTTTCATAACCTCCTTCGCCATTCTAGCTGAGGAAACAACTACGGTTGGGATTTCACCAAGCTGTAAGAAGATGATTGGGCCGTATGTTCTTGCAAGGTGGTGGAGGGATATGTGTGGCAATTTGCCTAGCTGATGGAGATTGCCAAGGATCGGTAACTTGGGAGGGCTCGGAGGGAGGTTGTTCTTTCTTTTCCTAGGCTTGTTCTTTAAGAGAACTGCAATTACAGCCGCTATTACCAAGGTTAAGAGAAACAGATGCTGGAGGAGAGCCATTGCCATTTCACGAGAAACTTGCATGTTTTGTGATGTTGCAACAGTGATCTTGTTTGATCTGTATACAATGTCTCTTCTTATACAAGGGACTTGTAGAAACCATCTCAGTTTGCTGAGAAATCTTTCGGTCTAGTCAATAAAAGTCAAGTTAGCAGATGTCATCCTTTCTTTTGGTACTTACCGTGATAGGTTTGTCATGGTTTGCAAGTTGGCGTTTGTTCCTTCATCTTATCCCCTTAGCATTGCCTCGGGATAATCATCTTGGGTGGGGTTATGATAGTATTCTACCCGGATAGGGGTAAAAATAGCAGGAAATACAAATGCTGTTGTGACACAAGTTGCCAAACTATCTAGTGATCGCTCAGTTACTGGTCTCAGAATTGTTTGGACTGTTGTGCGGACAACTGGTTTTGTGGTCCTCCTTTTCTAGATCGATACGTAGTCCACAGACAGGCCAATTGTCGGAAGCCCCGTGCCTTTGGAAAAATCTCATCGGTCGTGGAATTGTCGTAGATTAGAAAGTCCCCTTTCGATAGAGATCTGCAGAGAAATTTGGTCCTTTAAAGACTTTTCTTGATGTGCCATGCGATGGAAACCTGACAGATGACCTCTTTCTGCAAGATTATTCATAAGCTGCTTATCTGGAGTGGCGTGAACGCAATCTTGCGATACAGTCTCCCTTTTATATGGTATTGTACTGTATATTAAAAGGAAGTTTGTTATGCTTTTGGTTTTTCTGGAGAATTTGACAGCAACTATATTGATGAAAGAAGGTTGAAGTTCCACGTAACCCATTTATGCAAAATGCGGAAAGTGCGTCTGGAAACTGGTTGATTTTTGGATATCTGGTATCAATGCTGGATTGTGGGAGCGTGCTTTTTGATGTCACCGTTAGTTTGTGGTTTGATGCGCAAGTTTGAATGTGTGTGGGATATATTTGGCAGAGGAATAAGAAGGGGACAAGGTATATAAATTCAAGATTTTATGGGACAAGGATGGTTTGGTTAGTTTAATAAAATAGTTGTACAAGTGAAGAAGTAATGATGGAGGAGCAAATGTATTTTATGCTGAGCTCCCAACACGGTGGAGGATGACTCCCCACTCACTCCACGCTCAATCCAATCTCCACTTATAGAGGACATCCACCGCCTTAGAATATTTACCATAATTCCTAACTGCCATAAAATATGGAGAAATTATTTTAAAAAGTTGTAAACTTATTGTACTCATGCAAATTCAATCTTAAACCTCTCAATTTGACCAACTTAAACATAAACATTTTGTTGTTGGTATAGTCGTAAACTTTTCAATTATGTCAGTTTTGTTCTAAATATTTCGACGGTTTGCTAATTTAATCATTTTAATTAATTTTGGTTGGAAAATGCTAACTTAATAAGTAAACTATTCAATTTTGTCAATTTTGTCCTAAACAATTCTTTTGCAGTTTTGTTTTTTACCAAAAAAAAAAAAAAATTCTTTTGCAGTTTTGTGAACTTTTTTCTGAATTTTTTACTCCTTTTTTCCAACTCTTGGCCAACGAGGTTGTAGAGGTTGCTGGCCACGGGAGTAGGTGAGGGCATCATGGCCCTCATCGGCCAAGAGTTGAAAAAAAAAGGAAAAGAAAAAATAAAACTAATGAAATATTAAAAAAAAAAAAAAAAGTGCAAAAAATTATTCACATAAATGTAGACTATGCCACATAGGATGACCATCGTTAACCATACTTGCATGTTATCTTTTTTCGGTCAAGATTGATTGCAAAGACTAAAGTGGCATAATTAAAAAGGTTTAACATGTAATTGGAAAATTGTTAAACGGTTTATAACTAAATTGATATAATTGAAAGATTTTGAGTTGATTTGGTATAACTGGCAATAAGTTTATGACTTTTTTAGGAATTTTCCTAAAAAAAAAACTAGAACCATAAACTTTAACTACCTCCTAAGACTAGATTTCTACATGGTACCCTATTCTAGAAGTTGGATTACAAATTCCAACAAAACCTAACGTTCCTAACCATAGGTCTCCTTTGCCTAACAATCCAGTCCTAAGAAGTTGAGCTGATTTGCCTTTCTATCTCGTGGATGGACTTCTCTTGATTACATTGTGGATTTTAGCTGAAAAACAAAAGAAGAAAAAGAAATACTTAAAACAATAGCTCTCCACATAAATTTGGTCGGCCATTCAAAATATCGATCCATCAATTCTACTCGAGTGTGATCGATGTTAAGTTGAAATCCCATGCTCATGCATGGATAAATGTCGCGGAATAAGAAAAGTAGCTGAGGCATCATTTTCCTGTGCAACTAGTTTAGAAGGTGTCTGAGGACCTTCGTCAGGTACCACCCGTTCATAGATTGTTCATGACGTTCATAGCTGATTTCTTTTGGGCGCACCCAGGATTTTCATCGGTCTTCTTCCCACGATAATCCTGTGGTGCCCCTATCTCTATAAAGGGTTCTCTCTCATGCTATTAACATTGTTCGCGAGTGCCCATGTGCTGATTTTTGCAGCATCTATGACTCTCAATGCCGACCCCGACTGATTTTTTTGTTGGACCTACGTAAACAAAGAAATTGTATTGCGGACGTCGGATCACGTAATGCCTACGTAGAACCTACGTTAGAAACATTGAAATGTCAGAAACTAGGAACAAAGGCAGAAGGAATTTCAGATGTGAAATCTGTCTTAAGATTGATGCCAAACAAAATTTTTTTAATCAATGCCAGTGTTGGGGTTTTTTGAAGGAAATCTTTGGTTGACATATGTGACATGTCACAATGACACTCGGCGTATAGGGCTTGATTAAGTGAAAACAAAGGAGCTTTGATGCAGTAACAATAAAGTGAGCGACCATTTGAAGGTGAATAGGAAGCGGAGTAAAGTAAGCAAGGTGAATATGAATGGCATTAAAGTGGCGTCAAGAGAAAATGACCCAAAAGAAGAGAAGACAGGAAGAAAAGACTAGGAAAATGGAAAAGATATGGTGATCCGTACATGTCAAGACTAGACTCGGCATAATTACCTTGAGAGAGAGTGTTTACTTATTTGACTTAATGAAAGCTCACATAGAGACTCTTTATAGAACATAGAAAGACACTTCAAATCCCAGACTACCTCATTTGACACCCCTTTATTAACTAATGGCAATTAAGTCGGCTAGCTAATGCTTCAACACTGAGAGTACGTAGACTGTTCATGACTTGAACGTAGTCATGCAGACCAAGCACATAGAGCATACTCTTAACTCTTCAACGATAGATAGCATCTAGCTTCATCTCTTTCGGAGCTTCCATAACAAGCAAACGCTTATGGATAATTAAACTAAGTCGAAGAGGAGATCTTCAGCGAGCTTGTCTGTTGTTCACCTTCGTCTAGGTGAAGCGGGGTTTGGCAATGACAATGAGGTTTTCGATCCTATGCATTGTGATGCCAAAAGCTTCTTCCATGTCCAAATCTTTTGGCTGGACACCCGGAGGAAGTTGCCAATCGAAACTGTGAAGAAGTTGAGCTAAAGCAATCTCTACACTGGCATTTCCAAAAGTAATAGCTGGGCAGCTTCTTCGGCCTGCGCCAAACGGTATCAGCTCGAAGTCCTGTCCCTTGAAGTCGATGGTGCTATCCAAAAACCTTTCTGGTAGAAATGCTTCAGGATCAACCCAGGATTGCGGATCATGCCCTATTGACCAAGCATTGACAAAGAAACGCGTTTTTGCCGGAATGCAGTATCCATCAATTATTACTTCCTCCATGGATTCTCTTGGGACTAACACAGGAGCAGGAGGATGCAGTCGGAATACCTCCTTGATGATAGCCTTCAAGTATGGTAATTGAGGGAGGTCAGTCTCTTGCACGTATTGTCTCTCTCCCACGACGCTTCGTAGTTCGGCTTGTGCTCTTTCAATGGCTTTAGGGTTCATGACAAGCTCTGTCATTGCCCAGTCAAGAGTGATGAATGTTGTATCTGTTCCTGCTGCAAAGAAATCCTGCAACATGTATGGGCCACATGTTAGAAATATTTTCACGCATGTCAGGTATGCTTTGCTTTGCAAACTTTATGGCATATTGAAGATGATCACGGGAAGGTGCTCGGGCGAGTCAAGCTCAACTGCACTCATAGCAAAAGAAGACCGCACGTACAATTCTTTAGGCCAGACATCGCTTGGCTTGAGTTGAAATACGGGATAGGATAAATTATCTTATCTATTGGTAGCAAGATAAGATAATTTATCCCATTTGGCGTGGCCTCTCAACCCCATACTCTTGTCTATTCTCTGAAGCTATGTTTGGTAGCACGATAAAATACAGGATAGGATAAATTATCTTATCTTGTATTTGGTTCCCGTCTAAAATTGAATAAAGTTCAAAATAAAAACATATGATCCAGATAAAAATATCTTATAAGAGTTGTGAGATAAATAAAGATGTGATTTCTAATATTCATTAGATAAAAGTTATTGTTCTCGAATAACAAATATTTTAAATTAATAAAACTTAGATCATAATTAAAAAAAATAATATTCAAATTCTAATATAAAAAAGAAAAGTCAAAATAACAACAAATTTTGATTTTTTTATTCCTATTTTTAATTATATATTTGAATTTCTTTTTATCACATAATATTATTCTATATATATTTAGTATTTATATTTGTTACATACTTTAGGTATATTAGTCTAGTTCACATTTAATAAAATTTTAATTAAGAATGATGTAAGAGAAAAAAATAATAGATAAGAAGTAAATAAAAATGAAGTAGGCAAGAGAACGAGAAATTTTTATTATCTCCATTTGTGCTTTTTTTGGTTCATTTACGCTAACATACCTTTAATACTAAACAATTGAACGATGGGATGTGAAAATAATTTTGTTTTATTATTGCGATTCACTAAATAATGGATATCTTATAACAAAATTCGTGAATTTCTTATCCCATCTTATCCATTCTTGTTCTGATTAGCAATCTAGACGAACTCAATCTAAAAGCTTAAATGAAATGTTAAGCTAGAGGGGAGAATGATTCACTGACCAGGATGAGGGCTTTAACATTGGCTCTGGTAAGGGGCATGTCACCGTAACCATTCTTCTCGATATCGATCAAAACATCCACTAGATCCTTCTGCGCCTCCGTAGCTCTGCTTTCATTTGAATGTTCTCTCAGTATCTGGTCAAAAAGATTATCGAAGCGCTTGAAAGTGTGTTGAAGTCTAGATTTCATCCCGGTCAGGCTATGAATGAATTCCATGGAAGGAAAGAAATCTCCTATGCTGAATCCCCCAAGCAGCTCCTGATACTCCTCCAGCATCTTTTGAAATCCATGCTTATCATAATCCCCTCCTGCTGAAAAGTCCCTCCCGAAAGCACTCCGGCATAGAACGTCATTTGCATATAAACCGAGCAGTTTGGAAAGATTTGTGGTGCCTGGAAAAGACTCTGCAATACGATGAACTAAACAAGCAACTTCTTCCTCCCTGACATGACTAAATGACTGAACCCGTTTTGCGCTAAGCACTTCGAGTATGCAGATTTTCCTTATGTGCCTCCAATAATCGCCATAGGGAGAGAAGGCCATGTCTGTGCAGTCGTAAAACAAGTGCTTGGCAGAGAAGATCTGAGGGCGATTCGCGAGCACTAGGTCATGGGTTTTCATCACCTCCTTGGCCATTGCGGCTGAGGAAACGACTATGGTCGGGACTTCGCCGAGCTGCAAGGACATGATTGGCCCATACTTTCTCGCGAGGCGATGGAGAGATATGTGTGGCGATTTGCCAAGCTGATGAAGATTGCCGATTATCGGCAACTTAGGAGGGCTCGGAGGGAGGTTGCTCTTTCTTTTCCTACACTTGCTCCTCAAGAGAACTATCAGCAAAGCTGCTACGACCAAGCATATTGGGAGAAACAGTTGCTGAAGGAGAGCCATTGCAAAATGTGTGATATTGCTAAACTGTACTTCTTATTTGATTCCTACACAGTTTTTATATACGGATGTCACTGAATCCATCTGATTTGCTGGCCTTTTTGTTTTTTTCATTGTCGTCAATGTCGGTCATTTTAAAAAGAATTGTACACTCTTTCTTGTAAATATCTGATCCATTCGGCCAGGACAAAGACATTCACTTGCAAATTTGGTGTCCCGGGGTCGAATTTTTAATGCTTTTCTGACTAATCATTGGAAATGCCCCAGTTATCAAGAGATTATCTTGGTTGAGCAAGTCACTGCTTGATAGATATCTGCTAAACAATAATCACGTTGTTAGATCTTTATTGAATGTTTTAAGTGATTGAGGAAATCAAAAGGACGACTGATGAATCTTTTTTTTTTTTTTCTGTTTAATGTTTTAATATCCTTCTCGCCTGCTTGTCGACTAATAATGCTAGGAAATAAGCTGATTCGCCCTTCAATCTTGAGTACCTCCAATGTGGAAAATTACCAGATTTTGGACTTTCTTGACTATCTTAACAATTTTGTCGTAAAGAACAAAGAGAAAATCTGATTCTCCAACGTCATCCACATGAATATGGTCATTGTCCGTACAAGATTACTCTCAGCTGGATCGACAGGGCTGTACTAAAATCTCTTATTTTTGCTCATACATGTGTTGGCGTGTCCTGTAGGACAAATACCGTATGTCCGTTTTCACAAAGAGATCACCGCCTCCCTCTAGCATAAAATGTAAGCGATAACATAATTCTATAATGCGGAAAATACGAAACATAGAATCATTGCTTTTCATGATTCTCACTATAAGAGGGATGGAGACATACTTTTATCCATAACGATACCTTTGAAGATAATTGTCGCAGAAAACCGAAAAAATGAAGAAATATGATTTCTCTCCCTTAACTCACTTTTCCCTTAACATATTATGTCTGATGGAGGATGGAATACAACGTTCTTTTCATATCGTGGGTGGAGAGAGGACTGGACTCTTATATATGTATGTACACACACACACACACACACACACACACACACACACACAATTGTAGGCTTTCACTTGAATTGTAACTTCTCATAGCCAATACATTTTTAGCATTAAATATTTATTAAACCATTAATTATTAAAATCACGTGAGTCACACATTAATTCTTACATTCTCCCACTTGGCCCATATGATATTCTTTTCACACACACAAAATTGTAGGCTTTCACTTGAATTGTAACTTCTCATAGCCAATACATTTTTAGCATTAACTATTTATTAAACCATTAATTATTAAAATCATGTGGGTCACACATTAATTCTTACATTCTCCCACTTGGCCCATATGATATTCTTTTCATGGTTTAATAAAGACCACAATGTGCATAAACATAATGCTAAAATTTTCCTTAAATTGGCTATTACATAATAATCACAATTAAGTAAAGAAAACTAATGCGAGTCATGGCGGTCGTATGTCATTAATCCACATAGTCCCTTCCATGTACTACAGCATTAGCTCTCTACTTAACATGATCCATAAATGAGAAGTATAGTAATGGTCCAATCATAATGTCTCTGTTAGAGACTCTCCTGTTTGACAATAATTTATTTCCATAATGTATGCTAAATATAAAATAGGAAATATCATAAACACATAATTGAGCTCAAAGTGTCAAATACATAAACTTAATGCAATCATAATACAATAATTAATGATGTCCAATGATGTCCATCCTTTCAACAAGTTCATCAAATGTCTTGGGTAACAGTCCTTTTATTAAGGGATTTGCTATCATAAGGTTGGTGTTAATATGCTAAATTGACACTCTCCATTTCTAAACATCTTCTTTAATAGCCAAATATTTGATATCCATATGCTTAGCACCCTTATAATACTTGTCTTCTTTAAGAAGAAAACTATAGAGGAGTTATCACAATAAATTTTCAACGGCTTGACAATATTGTCGACAATCACAACCCCCGAAATAAAGTTCCACAATCATAATCCATGAATAGTAGCCTCAAAGCATGCCACAAATTTAGCCCCCATAGTAGATGCGGCAATAACTGACTACTTTGCATTTTTCCATGATATTGCCCCTTCAGCCAAAACAAACAAGTAATTGAATGTTGATTTTTTTGTATCGGCATGTCACGCCCCGACTTTCGAGAACGCGCACATCCCACTGCGGTCTATACAAATGCGATTTTCCAGGACTAGTCGTCGACCCTTTCATTTTTAATGCATATGCGGAAGTGAAACAATAACCCTTGACAACAAACAACATGTAATAGGAAAGCAGAGTAACATTTCACAAAAGCCCACTTTTATAAACAACTTGGTTTATATACAAGGTGTCTAGGTAAAAACCAAGAAAATGATTGACACTCAAAAGGAGCTATCCTACAACATATTAGTAGGACACAGACGCCAATCCTTCATACTCCACCTCGATGCTTAGATCCTCCACGACCACCATCAAAGGACCTGAAAATGGTTATATAATAACCAGTGAGACAATGTCTCAGCAAGTCCACCCTCTGAACCCTTATTAGGAAGAAAATATGCCTCAGGGCGCTCTAGTCACACAACCACACAATTAGAAGAGGGGACTCACCTCATCTTAGTTTCTTCCTGTATGTCAGCATATTTCATATCTCAAATGTATATAATTCATGCGCACAACAATTGAAACATCTTAACAACTCAATCAATCACAAGCACTCAAATTGTTAATATTTGCCCCTTAAGGTCGATGTCTACTGGCATAGCCAAGCATCATCTCACCGCCATTGAGCACGACCACGTTTATATCTTAACAGACGGCTTTCCTGAAGGGGCGTAGGTCAAGAATCTTTTGCGACTCGAGTCACTTACTCATAAGTTCGGTGTCCATTTGGCGTAGCTAGGCGTCGTCTCACCACCGTTGAGCACGGCAATGTCTATATCTTAATAGACAGCTTTCCCAAAGAGGCGTAGGTCCAGAATCTATTACGACCCGCGATCCAAAAAATGGATATCCTATATAGGGTATTGTCCGGCTTAAAAGCTCAAGACAGGTTCTCATGAACCAACACACGATCAATCAATATCAGCCCAGGACACTGTGATTGCAATCAAACGTCTTCATTAAAATGGTGATCATGGCCTATTTTCTTCATATTTAAAACACCTGGTGAAAATAGTCATGTGTGGGTACACGGTCAGATCGAATTCGAAAAATTCATATTCTTCAATTTAAAATCTCACTGTTTTATATAGTATATAAAACCATTTTCAATGTTAAAACCCGACACCGAGATTTTTTAAATAAATATTGAAATTCACAATTTTTTGGAATAAATTACCAAAAATCCAATTAGCATTCAATTTGTACAAATTAACATCAAATCGCGAAAATTGAACACACCATTGCAATCAGCACAAAATTCAGTCATCGGCTATCCCAGTCTAATTTATGGAAAATATTTAATAATTAAATAATTATCAAAATTAATTAAATAATTCAATTAAATGCCAAAATAGCTAACCTAGGCCGAAATTGCAAAATTAAATACCGAGACGGGCCTGAAAATTCCTGAACTAGTCTAGATAATTAATACAACCTATCTAGGCCTTTATTTAACTTAATTTAACAACTTAACATGCAAGATTGGATATTTAAATAACTAATATAATCTAACTAACCACCTAAACCTTAACTAACTTAATTATTTTTTTTTTGATGATTTGCTAATTTAATCATTTAAATTAATTTTTGTTGGAAAATGCTGACTCAATAAGTAAACTATTCAATTTTGTCAATTTTGTCATAAACAATTCTTTTGTAGTTTTGTGAACTTTTTTTCTGAATTTTTTATTCTTTTTTTTTCAACTCTTGCCCAACGAGGTTGTAGAGGTTGCTAGCCACAGGAGTAGGCCGGTGACCCTCACCTGGCCTAGGTGAGGGCATCATGGCCCTCATCGGCCAAGAGTTGAAAAAAAAGGAAAAGAAAAAACAAAACTAATGAAATATTAAAAAAAAAAAGTGCAAAAAATTATTCACGTCAATTTAGACTATGCCACATAGGATGGCCAGCGTTAACCATACTTGCATGTTACCTTTTTTCGGTCAAGATCGATAGCAAAGACTAAAGTGGCATACTTAAAAAGGTTTAACATGCAATTGGAAAATCGTTAAACGGTTTATAACTAAATTGACATAAGTGAAAGATTTTGAGTTGACTTGGTATAACGGCAATAAGTTTATGACTGTTTTAGGAATTTTCCTATAAAAAAAAAAAAAACTAGAACCATAAACTTTAACTACCTCCTAAGACTAGATTTCTACATGGTACCTATTCTAGAAGTTGGATTACAAATTCCAACAAAACCTAACGTCCTAACCATAGGTCTCCTTTGCCTAACAGTCCAGTCCTAAGAAGTTGAGCTGATTTGCCTTTCTATCTCGTGGATGGACTTCTCTTGATTACATTGTGGATTTTAGCTGAAAAACAAAAGAAGAAAAAGAAATACTTAAAACAATAGCTCTCCACATAAATTTGGTCGGCCATTCAAAATATCGATCCATCAATTCTACTCGAGTGTGATCGATGTTAAGTTGAAATCCCATGCTCATGCATGGATAAATGTCGCGGAATAGGAAAAGTAGCTGAGGCATCATTTTCCTGTGCAACTAGTTTAGAAGGTGTCTGAGGACCTTCGTCAGGTACCACCCGTTCATAGATTGTTCATGACGTTAATAGCTGATTTCTTTTGGGCGCACCCAGGATTTTCATCGGTCTTCTTCCCACGATAATCCTGTGGTGCCCCTATCTCTATAAAGGGTTCTCTCTCATGCTATTAACATTGTTCGCGAGTGCCCATGTGCTGATTTTTGCAGCATCTATGACTCTCAATGCCGACCCCGACTGATTTTTTTGTTGGACCTACGTAAACAAAGAAATTGTATTGCGGACGTCGGATCACGTAATGCCTACGTAGAACCTACGTTAGAAACATTGAAATGTCAGAAACTAGGAACAAAGGCAGAAGGAATTTCAGATGTGAAATCTGTCTTAAGATTGATGGCAAACAAATTTTTTTTAATCAATGCCAGTGTTGGGGTTTTTTGAAGGAAATCTTTGGTTGACATATGTGACATGTCACAATGACACTCGGCGTATAGGACTTGATTAAGTTAAAACAAAGGAGCTTTGATGCGGTAACAATAAAGTGATCGACCATTTGAAGGTGAATTGGAAGAGGAGTAAAATAAGCAAGGTGAATATGAATGGCATTAAAGTGGCGTCAAGAGAAAATGACCCAAAAGAAGAGAAGACAAGAAGAAGAAGACTAGGAAAATGGAAAAGATATGGTGATCCGTACATGTCACGACTAGACTCGGCATAACTACCTTGTCGAGAGAGAGAGAGCACTCATGTATGCTCTTCTTATTTGACTTAATGAAAGACACATAGACTATTTATGGAACATAGAAAGACAGTTCAAATCCCAAACTACCTGCTTTAACACCTCCTTATTTTATTTTTGGTCGAAATAACAGCCCCTCATTAACTAGTGGTAATTAAGTCCACTAGCTAATGCTTCAACACCGAGAATACATAGACTGTTCATGACTTAAACTAATAGTACCTCCCTAGCGATGCAGACCAAGCACATATAACATATGCTTAACTCTTCAACGATAGATAGCATTTAGCTTCATCTCCTTTCGGAGCTTTCATAACAATCAAAAGCTTAGGGATAATCAAACCAAGTCCAAGAGGAGATTTTCAGCGTGCTTTGTTGTTCACCTGTGTCTAGGAGAAGCAGGGTTTGGCGACGACAACAAGGTTTTCGATCCTATGCATTGTGATGCCAAAAGCTTCTTCCATATCCAAATCTTTTGGGTGGACACCAGGAGGAAGTTGCCAATCGAAACTGTTAAGAAGTTGAGCTAAAGCAATCTCAACACTGGCATTTCCAAATGTGATAGCGGGGCGGCTTCTTCGACCTGCGCCAAATGGTATCAGCTCGAAGTCCTGTCCCTTGAAGTCGATGGTGCTATCCAGAAACCTTTCTGGTAGAAATGCTTCAGGATCAACCCAGGATTGTGGATCACGCCCTATTGACCAAGCGTTAACAATGAAACGCGTTTTTGCCGGAATGCAGTACCCATCAATTATTACGTCCTCCATGGATTCTCTTGGGAGTAACACAGGAGCAGGAGGATGCAGTCGGAATACCTCCTTGATGATAGCCTTCAAGTATGGTAATTGCGGTAGGTCAGTCTCTTGCACGTATTTGCTCTCTCCCACGACATTTCGCAGTTCAGCTTGTGCTCTTTTGATGGCTTTAGGGTTCATGACAAGCTCTGTCATTGCCCAGTCAAGAGTGATGAATGTTGTACCTGTTCCTGCTGCAAAAAAATCCTGCAACATGCATGTTAGGTATGCTTTGCTATGCAAACTTTATGGCATATTGAAGATGATCATTGGAAGGGGCTCGGGCGAGTCGAGCTCTTATGTTGGGCTTAACATGTTGCTCAACTGTACTCATTGCAAAAGAAGACCGCCTGGCTTGGCTTGAGTTGAACCGTTTATTAAATGGCTACACGATCTCGTCTATTCTCTAAAGCTGAAAAGTCAAAATAACAAGTGGAGAGCTTCTGGTCTTTGCTTCCTTGAGAACCAAGCTCTCCTGCTTTCCATGCAATTGACAAGGGCTTTGATCTACTTTCTTCCCTTCTTCATCCTTGTCTATCCGAGAGCATGACATTGGTATGCGGCCTTCTTGCAATTTTCCAATCCAAATCTTTTGACAAGATCATTAGCATATTTTTTTCTTGGAAGATAAAAAGTTCCTTCCTTCAATTGCTTTATTTGAAGACCGAGAAAGAAAGTTAATTCTCCCATCATACTCATTTCAAATTCCGATAGACTTAGAAAATTTCTTGCAAAGACTTTCATTAGAAGATCCAAAAATAATGTCATCAACATATATTTGCGAGTAAGAAATGTTTTCCTTTTTATAGTAGTATCTACTTTACCTTTGACAAATCCGTTCGTAATAAGAACTTACTTACAAAGGTGCTTGCTTTATACGAGCCTTTTCAGTCCGAAGACCGTCCGCTTCTTTGGGTCTTCAAAAGGCGGTTGTTCCACATAAACTTCCTCTTGGATAAATCCATTGAAAGCACTTTTGCGTCCAGAATAACCTGAAATTTTTGTAACAAGCAAACGCAAGTAATAGACGAATAGCTTCTAATTTAGTTATTCCCTTCTTCTTGCGTGTATCCTTCTTTATTGCATTTACGACTTTCTTCTTCGTTCATCTGCTCCCGAATATGTTTTACCTTTCGGTTTAGATGTCAATTCCCGAGACATCATTAATAAATCTGCATAGCTTCGATCCAAACTTTCATCGAGATAAAATGCTTTTTGGTTCAATTTTAGAGATGAGAGCAACAAGACTAGACTCTTCACGCCTTTTTGATCTCGGTGCGGATTCCTTCATTGATTTCGCCTAATGAGATCTTTGGGATGACTGGATTTGTGTTTCCAAAGCATCGGTTGACTTTTGATGATCTCTTTCTTTATTTGAATCTTCCGAGATGCTTCTTGAGTTGAAGACTTTGGAAGGGCGTGAGTTCGATTCTTCATATTGAGTCTCCGGGCTGGATTCATCTTGCGCGAGTCTTGGAATTTGACATTCATTGATTCTTCCACTGTAACGGCTTTTCTTGTTATAGTTAGGGCTTGATATATCCAAGGAAGATGCCTTTGATCTTTCTTCAAACTTACCAACTCGATCATTTGCATTTTCAAAATAAAACATTTGCAACCGAATACATGAAAGTATGAAACAATAGGCTTCTTACCTTTGAACAATTCATAGGAGTTTTCTCAAGAATAGGTCTTGATGCGCTTTCCAAAATCGTGAAGAAATTTTACTTTCAATTAAAAGTGTTCTAGCCATTTCTTGAAGAGATCTATTCTTTCTTTCCACAACTCCATTTTGTTCGAGGTATACGGAGAGGAAAACATGTGATTAAAACCCGATTTATTTAATTTTGTTACTTTATGCAAATCCTTTTTCATTTTGAACCTTTTTAGCAAACTTCTCAAAGTACGAAAAAGTTTCCACTTACTTGCTAAAGCGAGAGTAATCATCTACAATTACTAGACAATACTTCTTACCTCCAATGCTCGGGTTCTTGTTGGTGAAAGAGATCCATATGAAGCAAATCGTAATACATGATTAGTAGATACATGATTTACTTGCTTAAATGAATTTCTTATCTAGACTTTAGATATGGCAATTTAGGTAGACCTCGAACAACTTAGAAGAGATTTTTAATTGCAATTTTCAATTTTATTTATTCCTATTTTTAATTATATATTTGAATTTCTTTTTATCACAGAATATGTATTCAATTTATATATTTAGTATCTATTTTCTTTTTATCACAGAATATGTATTCAATTTATATATTTAGTATCTATATCTGTTACATATTTTAGGTATATTAGTATAGTTCACATTTTAAAAAAAATTAATAAAGAAAATGGAAGGGAAAAAATAAAAGAAATAAAAAAAGAGAGGGAAAATAATAGATAACAAGTAAATAAAAATGAAGTAGGCAAGAGTATGAGAAATTTTTACTATCTCCATTTGTGCATTTTTAGGTTTATCTATGCTAACATACCTTTCATACTAAATAATTGAACATTGGGATATGAAGATATTTGATTTTATTATTGCGATTCATAAACAATGGACTTGTTATAGCAAAATTCTTGAATTTCATATCCTATCTTATCTTCCTATTTTGATTAGAAATCTAGGAGAAAAACGCAATCTAAAAACTTAAATGGAATGTCAAGCTATAGGGGAGAATAATTTACCGACCAAGAAGAGGGCTTTAACGTTGGCTCTTGTAAGGGGCATGTCACCGTAACCATTCTTCTCGATATCGATCAAAACATCCACAATGTCCTTCTGCCCCTCCATAGCTCTGCTTTCATTCAAATGTTCTCTCAGTATCTCGTCAAAAAGATTGTCGAAGCGCTTAAAAGTGTGTTGAAGTCTAGACTTCAATCCGGTCAGGCTATGAATGAATTCCATGGAAGGAAAGAAATCTCCCATGCTGAATCCCCCAAGCAGTTCCTGAAACTCCTTTAGCATCTTTTGAAATCCACGCTTATCATAATCCCCTCCTGCTGAAAAGCCCCTCCCAAAAGCGCTCCGGCAAAGAACGTCATTTGCATATAACCCAAGCAGTTAGGAAAGATTTATGGTGCCTGGACAAGACTCCGCAATCCGATGAATTAAACGAGCAACTTCTTCCTCCCTGACATGACCAAATGACTGAACCCGTTTTCCGCTAAGCACTTCGAGTATGCAGATTTTCCTTATGTGCCTCCAATAAGCGCCATAGGGAGAGAAGGCCATGTCTGTGCAGTCATAAAACAAGTGCTTGGCAGAGAAGATCTGAGGGCGGTTCGCGAGCACTAGGTCATGGGTTTTCATCACCTCCTTGGCCATTGCGGCTGAGGAAACGACTATGGTCGGGACTTCGCCGAGCTGCAAGGACATGATTGGCCCGTACTTTCTCGCGAGGCGATGGAGAGATATGTGTGGCGATTTGCCAAGCTGGTGAAGATTGCCGATGATCGGCAACTTAGGAGGGCTCGGAGGGAGGTTGCTCTTTCTTTTCCTAGACTTGCTCCTCAAGAGAACTATCAGCAAAGCTGCTACGACCAAGCACGTTGGGAGAAACAGTTGTTGAAGGAGAGCCATTGCAAAATATGTGATATTGCTAAACTGTACTTCTTATTTGATTCCTACACAGTTTTTATACACGGACGTCACTGAATCCATCTCATTTGCTGGTCTTTTTGTTTTTTTCATTGTCGTCAATGTCGGTCATTTTAAAAAGAATTGTACACATTTTCTTGTAAATATATGATCCATTCGGCCAGGACAAAGACATTCACTTGCAAATTTGGTGTCCCGGGGTCGAATTTTTAATGCTTTTCTGACTAATCATTGGAAATGCCCCAGTTATCAAGAGATTATCTTGCTTGAGCAAGTCGCTGCTTGATAGATATCTGCTACACAATAATCACGTTGTTATCTTTTCTGACTAATCATTGGAGATGCCCCAGTTATCAAGAGATTATCTTGCTTGAGCAAGTCGCCGCTTGATAGATATCTGCTACACAATAATCACGTTGTTAGATCATTATATAATGTTTTAAGTGATTGAGGAAATCAAAAGGACGACTGATGAATCTCTCCTTTTTTCTTTTTTTTTTCTTTTTAATGTTTTAATATCATTCTCGCCTGCTTGTCGACTAATAATGCTAGGAAATAAGCTGATTCGCCCTTCAATCTTGAGTACCTCCAATGTGGAAAATCACCAGATGTTGGACTTTCTTGACTATCTTAAAATTTTTTCGTAAAGAACAAAGAGGAAATCTGATTCTCCAATGTCATCCACATGAATATGGTCATTGTCCGTCCAAGATTTCTCTCAGCTGGATCGACAGGGCTGTACTAAAATCTCTTGTTTTTGCTCATACATGTGTTGGCCTGTCCTGTAGGACAAATACCGTATGTCCGTTTTCACAAAGAGATCACCGCCATTCTCTAGCATAAAATGTAAGCGATAACATAATTCTATAATTCGGAAAATACGAAACATAGAATCATTGATCTTCATGATTCTCACAATAAGAGGGATGGAGACAGACTTTTATCCATAACGATACCCTTGAAGATAATTGTCGCGGAAAACCGGAAAAATGAAGAAATATGATTTCTCTCCCTTAACTCACTTTTCCCTTAACGTATTCTGTTTGATGGAGAATGGAATACAACGTTTTTTTTCACATCGTGGGTGGAGAGAGGACCGGGCTCTTATATATATAAAACCAGAAAAATGAAGAAATATGATTTCTCTCCCGTAACTCACTTTTCCCTTAACGTATTCTGTCTGATGGAGGATGGAATACAACGTTCTTTTCACATCGTGGGTGGAGAGAAGACCGGGCTCTTATATATATAACTTTCATGAGACCTGCGCACGCGGGCGAGCGCATACACACACACACACGTGATATATCACGAGATGCGCACACACACACGTTATCACAAGATGCCTCACGAGATGCACACACATACACGTTATCATGAGATGCCTTCTATCAAAGTGCCCATTAACTTTCATGAGACTCGCACCTCTTCGGAGAAAAATGGTAACTTCTCGATGAGGATTGTAGCCTTTCATTAGAATTGTAACTTCTCATAGCCAATAAATTTTTAGCATTAAATATTTATTAAACTATTAATTATTAAAATCATGTGGGTCACACATTAATTCTTACATTCTCCCACTTGGCCCATATGACATTCTTTTCACGGTTTAATAAATACCACAATGTGCACAAACATAATGCTAAATTTTTCCCTAAATTGGCTATTACATAATAATCACAATTAAGTAAAGAAAACTAATGCGAGTCATGGCGGTCGTATGTCATTAATCCACATAGTTCCTTCCATGTACTACAACATAGCTCTCTACTTAACATGATCCATAAATGAGAAATACAGTAATGGTCCAATCATAATGTCTCTGTTAGAGACTATCCTGTTTGACATTAATTTATTTCCATAATGTATACTAAATAGAAAATATGAAATATCATAAACACATAATTGAGCTCAGAGTGTCAAATACATAAACTTAATGCAATCATAATACAATAATTAATGATGTCCAATAATGTCCATCCTTTCAACAAGTTCATCAAATGTCTTGGGTAGCAGTACTTTTTTAAAGGGATTTGATATCATAAGGTTAGTGTTAATATGCTAAATCGACACTCTCTGTTTCTAAAATTCTTCTTTAATGGACAATTATTTGATTTCCATATGCTTAGCACCATCATAATACTTATCGTTCTTTAAGAAGAAAACTGTAGAGGAGTTATCAAAATAAATTTTTAACGGCCTGGCAATACTGTCGACAATCACAACCCCCGAAATAAAGTTCTACAGTCATAATCCATGAAAAGTGGCCTCAAAGCATGCCACAAATTCAGCCATCATAATAGATGCAACATTAACTAACTACTTTGCACTTTTCCATAATATTGCCCCTTTAGCCAAAACAAACAAGTAACTAAACATTGATTTTCTTGTATTGGCATGTCACGCCTCGACTCTCGAGAATGCGCACATCCCACTCGTGGTCGATACAACTGCAACTTCCCAGGACTAGTCGCTGACCCTTTCATTTTTAATGTACATGCGGAAGCGAAACAATAACCCCTGACAACAAACTACATGGGATAGGAAAGCATAGCAACATTTCACAAAAGCACACTTTTATAAACAACTGGGTTTATATACAAAAGGAGTCTAGGTAAAAACCAACAAAATGATCGACACTCAAAAGAAGCTATCCTACAACATATTAGTAGGACATAGACGCCGATCCTTCAGACTCCACCTCCAGGCTTAGATCCTCCACGCACCATCTAAGGACCTGAAAATGGTTATACAATAACCAGTGAGACAATGTCTCAATAAGTCCACCCTTTAAACTCTTATTAGGAAGAAAATATGTCTCAAGGCACTCTAATCACCACAACCACACGATTAGAAGAAGGAACTCACCTCGTCTGAGTTCCTTCCTGCAAGTCAGCACAGTTCATATCTCAAATGCATATAATTAATGCGCACAATAATTGAAACGTCTCAACAACTCAATCAATCACAAGCGCTCCAATTGTTAATATTTGCCCCTTAAGTTCTGTGTCTACTGACATAGCCAGGTATTGTCTCACCGCCATTGAGCATGGCCATGTCTATATCTTAATAGACAGCTTCCTCGAAGGGGTGTAGATCTAGAATCTACTATGACCCGAGTCATTTACTCATAAGTTCGGTGTCCTTTTGGCGTAGCCAAGCGTCATCTCACCACCGTTAAGCACAACAACATCTATATCTTAATAGATGGCTTCCCCGAAAGGGTGTAGGTCCAGAATCTACTGCAACCTACGATCCAAAGAATGGATATTACATATAGGGTATTGTCCGGCTTAAAAGCTTGAGACGGGTTCTCATTAACCAACACACGATCAATCAATATTGGCCCAGGACATCGTGCATTACACTCAAATGTCTTCATTAAAATGGTGATCCTAGCCTATTTTCTTAATATTAAAAACACCCAATGAAAATAGTCGTGTGTGGATACATAGTCAAATCGAACCCGAAAAATTCGTATCATCTAATTTAAAATCTCACTGTTTTATATAGTATATAAAATTATTTTCGTTGTTAAAACCCGACACTCGAGATTTTTTGAATAAATATTGAAATTCACAATTTTTGGAATAAATTACCGAAAATCCAATCAGGTTAAATTTGCACAAATTAACATCCAATTGTGAAAAGTGAACACACTACTGCAATCAGCACAAAATTCCGGTCACCGGCTATTCTAGTCTAATTTTCGGAAAATATTTAATAATTGAATAATTATCAAAATTAATTAAATAATTCAATTAAATGCCAAAATAGCTAACCTAGGCCGAAATTGTAAAATTAAATACCATGACGGGCCCGGAAAATTCCTGAACTAGTTTAGATAATTAATACAACCTATCTAGGCCTTAATTAACTTAATTTAACAACTTAACATGCAAGATTGGATATTTAAATAACTAATCTAATCTAACTAATCTAATCTAACTAACCATCTAAACCTTAATTAACTTAATCTAATTACCCTCTAAGCATAATTAACTTAATAATCGAGATTTAGTGAGTTAACTCACTTGATTTGCGATCCCGCTTGGACCAAAATGATGGGGACGCGATGATGATCGATAAGTCTCAAAGCGGCGACGCCAACGGGGCTCGAATCGAGCCTGAAAATTGGCCCAAGGAAGCCCACGGTTTTTGCTTGGATCTCTGCAGCTGATGGGCTAAATTCGAGTAGCTGAAATGGAGAATTCGTGTAGATGTTGACCAAGTGGAGCGCGGCATGCGAACCTTAAAGTTGGCTGGGCTTCGAACGGCAGACAAACTTGGAGGAGATGGCCGGACGGCAGCAGCTTCAGACATGGGTAGCTAGCGCTCAGTGGAGATGGAGTGGTCAACAAAGAGCTTCGGTGACACTGAAGTTTGACCAAGGGGCTGGCTCACAGACAAGTGTCTGTGGATGAAGGGAAGAAGAAGAAAATTTTGGTGAGTGGAGATGGCCGCAGGGGGCAGCTTCGAAGGGAAATTGAAGGGAAATTAAAGAAAACAAACCAGAAGTAGAGAGAGAGAAAGAGAGGTTTGGTTGTTTGGCGTGAGAGAGAAGAAAGACTAAAGATGCGAAGGAGGGGGAAAGGTCAGCGTGCAAAGGAAGATTGAGAGAGGGGGGAGAAATAGTCAACAAAGCATATCCAACCAATTAATTGTTTGCCCCTAATACTTTCTTGATATCTAATCCACAAATTATCCAAATTGATGTCAAAATTGCACCCCCTCAAGCTTAGCTCCGAATTTCACATTTTGAGCTTCCATTTCTTCACCCAATCTCCAATTGATGTCCAAAGTTGATGAAGAAAAAGCCCACATAATTTTCTACAAGTCCCCCAACGCCAAATAGCTTGGTTTGCAAGTAAAAAATCCCTTCAATTGGGCCAATATGAATTTCCATTCGTTTTCCGAATCATAGAATTGCCGAAAATTATTTGAAGGATGAGTAGACGTTCCTAAAATAATTCGTGACATGATAGAGTTTTCAATTTCTGAAATCGGGTTCAAATTCACAGTTAATTTCAATTTAACGCGATTTTAGCGTGACCTAACCTACTGGATAGCTTTTAGGAATTTTTAGTATAATTGATCCGTGGCTGATTATTTTTGAGCCATAATGTATATCTTCAACATATTGGCGACTCTCGGTTGTCATAAAAATCTTGAAGTTTCAAATATGAACACATGGTACTCGAAACGACAAAAAAATCGGTTTTGTGCCAATCAATGAGAATTTTGCACCAAGGTGGAATCACTCACACTTAATCACACACCTCTGTCAAATCGACCTATCTTCGGTCTTTGATAGATTTTCGATTGTGCTGTAATGACCATTGTAAATTAGTACGGTTGAGCAGTCGATTCCTAGTTAAATTCTCAAGTTTACTACGTTAAAATCCCTTAATGACTTCCCTAAATAGTCCAGTTATCTCATAAGTGATCGGCTTAGAGAATAGCACTATAGGCGCGTCGATGAAAAACTCGATTTATTCAATTGAAAACATAATTGAAACTTCAGGATGTCACACGGCATATATGATTAAGTCTGAATCTGAATATCCAATCACCTCAAGATGATTGGATCTTTTATAAGTGACATACGATTCTTCATTCCTTACAAATATCTGATAACTTTCTTTATAGCTTTTCAATGGTCTAATTCAAGGTCACTTTGATACTTGCCTAGCATCCCAATAGCAAAACTAATGTTTGGTCTGGTGTAAGTTTGAGCATACATTAAGCTCCCAACTACAAATGCATAAGGAATATTTTTCATTTGTTCTTGTTTCAATTCACTTTTCAAACATTACATAAAACTAAATTTATCACTTTTCTAAATTAAAACTAATCCTGCTGAACATTTATACATATTAAATCTCTCTAAAATTTTCTCAATGTAGGTTTTTAAAGAAAATTCTAACAATTCTTGTGATCTATTTGAAATATTTTTATTGCTATCACATACGTTGCTTCTCCCATATCATTCATTCCAAAATTCTTAGAGAGAAACTTCTTGATTTCATGTAATAAACCAAGATCATTAGTATTAAGCAAAATATCATCAACATAAAGAACTAAAAAAATAAACTTACTCCCATTGACCTTCATATATACACACTGATCAATGAAGTTTTTCTTAATTCTACATGAAGTTATGGCATCATTAAACTTAAGATATCATTGTTGAGAAACTTGTTTGAGTCCATATATTGATTTGTTTAATTTCCACACTATGTGTTCTTTTCCTTTAATTGAAAAATCTTCAGGTTGGTCCATATAAATCTATTCTTCTAAATTCCCATTAAGAAAGGTGGTTTTGACACCCATTTAGTGTAATTTTAAATCATAATGAGCCACTAACGCCATAATAATTTTAAGAAAGTCTTTCTTGGAAACCAGTGAAAATATCTCTTTATAATTAATGCATTTTTTCTGAGTAAAACTTTTAGCAACAAGTCTAGCCTTATACCACTAGATATCATATCTTGAATGGCGCTTGATCTTAAAGACTCATTTACACTTGACCTTTTTACATCCTTTAAGCAATTCAACAAGGTCCTAAACTTGATTTTGATGCATAGATTTTAACTTTTCTTTTATAGCATTAAACCATTCATTATAATTTTCACATTTCATGACTTAAGAAAATGAACCTGCATCATTTTTAATTCCTAAGTCAATTTTTGACTCTTATAGATAAATCACATAATCATTGGAAATAACCAATCTCCTTTCTCGTTGAGATCTTCTCAATGCTTTTTCTTGTGGTTAAATTACCATGAGTTTAAAGTTGACATCTTCATTATGGAGTGTTTAATCATTAATTTGTTGTTCTTGATTATTGTTGAGTTGAAATGTAATATCAGAACAACTTTAGAAATATTTGGTATAGGAATTTCTACTCTTATTTCTTGAATGCAATTTTATGCATTCTATCACTCTTAATGATGTAAATTAGATTAATCCCTAAACCCCATATTTTCTACCTTTTCCTTTTCTCTTGTTCTCTTGTTACTGCGTCTCTAATAACTTCTTGGCGACCCCCGCTTAAAAAATAGTGAGAAACTCTATATCTCCATATGACTTATCATATGAGCTTAAACCATTTTAGGTTCACTATTCATTGGGCTTCCTCCACGTGAGAGTGAACCTAACTAACAAATCTCATCTTTACGACGATGTGAAGGGATTCATCATCCCTGTTATCAATTGACAATATTCAAGCTTCTCCCTTGGTAAAATCTTCGTCATCATATCGGAACTATTATGATCTGTATGAATTTTCTCAAGTTCCAATAGCTTCTCATCTAGAACATCCTTTATCCAATGATATCTAACATGTCACGCCCCGAATCTTGAGCGCACACACAACTCTCGATGGTTGATAGAATTTCACGACATTCATAGGACTCGTCGCCAACCCTTTTCATTTTATTGCACATGCAGAAGCGAATTAACTAATCCCTTGACAACGACATACATGGGATAGAAAAGTAGGACAACCAATTTCAAATCAAATACGCTTTTATAAACACTTCAAGCTTATACAGAAGGTCTATGTCATAAAGAACTCCTGAGCCACCTATGCTCCTGACCCTTCCACTTCAAGCTCCTAGCTCTTCACACTAGAGACCTGAAAATAGTTATTCAATAACTAGTGAGATATAAATCTCGGCGAGTTTCAGCCCTAAGCTCCGGTTATTACACCAACTTAACTCGGGACATCTATCCAAAACTACCCCCACCAAAAGCAACAACCAACAGTCGATTTGCATACAACCTTACCTGGTATGCCATACCCTACACGTTATAATTTAGCACGATACACGCAATGCACATGGCCATTAGATAATACATTTCATCAATCACACACGAGTCGCATCACAAATGATCTCACCTGGCCATTGCCACACCTTGCATGTTATCGGTTCATGCGTGCGTACTATAAACAATGTGCTTAACTCATGTATGACCGAAATCACAAATGCCATGATTCTCATGCATTCTTGCACATTATCACAGTTCAGAAACACAATGCATATACTCAATGCATACAACAATCGAAATGCCTTATCCACTCAATTAATCACAAAGGTCCCAACCCAATCAACTCAAACAATCATGCGTTCCAATTGTTAATTAAGCCACTCAAGGCACTACCGAATCCATGTTCGGCAGTCTACTGGCATAGCCAAGCATTGTCTTTTCCCCATTGAGCACGGCTACGTCACAAAGACGACTTCCCCGAAGGGACATATGTCCAAAATCTACTACGACCCGCTACACTAATGCATGTCTATTAGCATAGCCAGGCATCGTCTCTTTCCCATTGAGCACGACTGCATCACAAAGACGGCTTCCCTAAAGGAGCGTAGGTCCAAAATCTACTGCGACCCGCTACCCTAATGCATGGGCAACTCGAAAGTGGGATTTATAACATCCAGCTTAAAAGCTAGAGACGGTTTCTCTTTAACCAACACACGACCAATCAATCTTGACCTAGGATACCGTGCATTGCACTCAAATATCTCTATTAAAATGGTGACCCTGGCCTATTTTCTTTGTATAAAAACATTTGGGAAAATAGGCGTGTGTGAGTACATGGTCAATTCGAACCTTGAAAAGTGATACTCTTCCTTTTTGAAATCCCACGATTCGATATAGTCATTTAAACCACTTTCGGTGTTAAAATCCGACGCCCGGGGTTTTCTGAATAAATACCAAAATTTCCAATTACCACACAATTGCACAATCATCACTCAATTTATGCGGATGCCATGCATTTTCACATCCATTTACTTCATAAAATCAACACATATGAATTTTATACATTTTTCGCATTCTGGATGAACAGTGCACATGAATAGTACTCATGAATAGTGCACGTGAACAATAATTGTGAATAGTAAATTTCCAGAATTTAATAAATAATAAATTATATTAAGAAATCATTAAAACAATGATTAAATTAAGGAAACCAATCAATTAAGATAAACATGCTTAATTAATCACATAAGCATCATTAAGCTAATAAAGTAAAATTAAGCTAAGCTAATCTTGGTCATTAATCTAACCACCTATCTTAGGACTAATACATCTTAATTAAATCACTTAAACTAGAATTAAATCTAACTAAACCAACCCTAACCAAGTTTAGGCACTAATCGAAGGATTAGGAACTAAACTCACCTGTTAAGCGGGCCAGAGGCACCAACGTGGCGGTGACAATGGTGGCTATCCACCGGGACCTCTATCAGGATGATCCAAGGTGGTCCTAAGCTCAGCCCAGCAACCACAGCTCGGACTCCCTTTGAAATTCTGGAAAAACAGCCCTGCTAGAGAAGAAAATAAGTTGAACGGCTTGGCCGGAGCTCCAACGAGGGGGGTGGCTCACAAAAGGCGGCACTAGGGGGTCTTGGGGTCTTGTTGGAGGTTGGGATGGGTGGAGGAATGGTCAGAATGGAAAAAAAATGAAGAAAAATGTGAAACAGTGCAGGCTGCAGGCGGACCGATAGACCCAAGACCGGCAGCTTGCAACGGCCGTACAGGACATCCGGCGGCTCCATTTGGGACGAAATCAGGCTCGTTGGAATGGTATTTCTCTCTCAATCATGGCGATGGGTGACTCGTTGGCTGATTCATTCGGGAAGACCACTTTTGACTCGATTCTTCAACGAAGGGTCGGCTAAAGTAGAAACTGGAGGAAAAGGAAAACGAGGGAGAGGAGCTGCAACGGTTTGGGGTTGAAGAGGGGGAGAGAGAGTGATGTGAGGGCTGGTTGTCAAGCCTCATTAAGACCCTTGCATGCTTGCTTCAAGTCCCCATGCATGACATCATCTCTTCCTTTGCCCTTATCCACAACAACTAGGGGCAAAATGGTCATTTCACCTTGCACAAATTACAAATCTGACCTTGGGCTAAAATTGGTGGATGGGCCTAAGAATTAGGTTTGTCCATGAATAGGAATGGGCTTGAGAATTTATTGGGCTTGATTGGGCTCAAAGTTGGACTATGGGCTTTAAAAGATGAATAGTTGGTTTGGCCCTAATTAGCTCATTTGATTTCCTTAGGCCCACCATGGTGGCTGTCCACCTTGGGCCTAAGGCCCACACTGACTTGGCCCGGCCCACGTCCTCACGAGCTCGCTTCCTTGGTCCGAAAATCCCTTTTCCTATTGCTCGACTTAACTGGCTCTGTCGACTGTTTGATGTAGCTTCATCCAAAGTCCATCCTGGACGTTCTCGATAATTCGAAGTCCACTCCAAAGTTCTCTTGCCATGTCAATTTCGCCAAATGCCATTTCGGTTACACCCAAACTAACGAGCGACTCCGAGGATTCATGCGTAACCAACTTGTGCCAAATCACGTTCAAGACATCTCGACACATTGACGTCCTTGACTGCATGAAATTACGGATGATAGATTATTATTTCAAAGTACACGATCACTAAGGATCGACATAGGGTCGTTCGCGGGTTCGATAACAGTAAACGTAATCATATGTCATTCCATTATGTTCTATCCGCAAATCGACTTCTAGTCATCCTTAGAATCGGCCTACCTATTTACAAGATCATCCTCATGCAAGTCTCACGGTCAAGTTGTTTTCCCAGGTCGAGTCATTTAGTCGTACGAGTTCTGTCTTCATTAGCATTTCCCCTCAAGGTCAGTATCTCAAGAGTGATCAATTCCGAGTGAGATTAACCAGCAATGCATTGACGAAATTCACTTTCACTCGTTCCTCAGAGGGCTTGAATTTTAGGATGTCACATAACATCAATGTGTTTAGATCTAGAATGGGAAGATGAATTTTTACCAAGATGAATTGCGTTTTGATTGTCACAAAATAACATATGCCTCTTTCGCTTGAACCTGAGTTCTTCCAAGAACTTCTTCAGCCATAAATTTTTTTTACTAGCTTCAGTTACTACAATAAATTTAGCTTTTATTGTGGAAAGTGCAACACATTTCTACAATTTAGAATTCCATGACACATCCCCATTGGCAAAAAAAATTAAATAACCAGAAGTAGATTTATGAGTATCAATATCTCCTGCCAAGTCAGAATCCGTGTATCCAACTAGTTCAAATTTCTCAGTCCCAAAATTGAGTTTTAAACTAGAAGTCCCCCAAAGATAGCTCGTGATCCACTTTATAGCATTCTAGTGCTCTCTACCTAGATTTAATAAATAACGACTGACAATGTCGACTGCATGTGCTAAGTCTAGATGTGTGCATACCATTACATACATAAGCTTCCTACTATTGAAGCATATGGAATACTTTCCATGCCGTTTTTCTTTTTATCAATCATAGGACTTTGCATTTAATTTAAAGTGAGCAACAAAAGTAGTACTATACTAACCACTTTAGATTTGTCCATGTAAAATTTCTGAAAAATCTTCTCGATATACTTCTCTTGCAAAAGGAACAACTTCTCAGCACCTTTGTTTTGGGTAATTCTAATGCCTAGAATTTTCTTTCTTGCACCTAAGTCTTTCACGGCAAAAGACTTATTCAATTGCTTCATTAACAACTCAATTTGCGAAGCATTCCTACTAACAATCAACATATCATAAACATAAAGTACAAAAAATAACAAAGTCATCATCAGAAAATTTTTGGATAAACACACAGTTATCTAATGAAGTCTTTTTATAACCCTATTCCGTCACAATTGACATAAACTCTTTGTACCACTATCTCTGTACTTACTTTAGGCCATAGAGACTCTTCTTCAATTTGCACACATAGTCCTCTTTCCTTTTTACTTTGAAACCCTTTGATTGTTCCATATATATCTCTTCTTCCAAGTCACCATGTAAGAAGGTTGTCTTGACATCCATCTGCTCAATCTCCAAGTCAAGGCTAGCCGCCAAGTCAATGCACTTTCTCTAACCAAATCCCTTAACTACCAATCTAGCTTTGTATCGTGGTTGTGAAGTCTGTTCATCTTGTTTCAGCTTATACACCCACTCATTCTTCAAAGTTCTTTTGCCTATAGGTAACTTCACCAGTTTGAAAGTATGATTATTATAAAGCGACTGCATTTCACCTTGCATAGAATCATGCCATTTACTTTTACACTCATCTTCTATTGTTTCTACATAACACTCCAATTCACGTACATCAATCAATAATACATACTCATCTTCAGAATATCCAATTGAAGGTCATCAGTCTCTAATGGATCTCCAAACTAGAACATACAGTGGAGCAACTAATGGAGCTTCTGACTTAGGAATAATGTTATTTGTTTCAACATGTTAAGGGACATGTTCATTATCTAGAATGTTCACTTCTTACTGCTCATTATCAACTTGCGCAGGAATATGTGTGGGAGGAACTAGATCCAAATCAACTAAATCATCACTAACCTATGTCATTAAAATCATCTATGATTTGTCAATATCATGGATTGTCTAATCTTTCATAAACATAACATCTCTTCTTCATATAATTTTCTTCTCAACTAGATCATAAAATTTGTAACCAAACATATCCAGGCCATAGTCAATATAAATATATTATTGTGTTTTCACGTCAAGTTTAGACCTCTTATCTTTGGGAATATGCACAAATGCCTTGCACCCAAAGACACGGAGATAATCATAAGAAACATTCTTGCCTGCCCAAACTCTATTAAAAATATCAAATTCTAGAGAAATACATGGAGTAAGATATAATACACGTGCAACAATACTTAAAGCCTCACCCCAAAAGGATCCAAATAGTTTTGATTGTAAAAATAAACAGCTTACCCTTTCAACCAGTATCCTATTCATTCTCTCAGCTAAGCCACTTAACTAATGCATCTTGGGAGATGTCTTTTGATGTCGCATACCCTTATGTTTGCAAAATTTATCAAAAGGTCCAATATACTCTCCTCCATTATCAATTTGAATGCATTTCAATTTTTTTCCAATTTGTCTCTCTACTGAAACGTGAAACTGCTTAAAAGCATATAATACTTCATCTTTAGTTTTCAAGATATAAACCCATATTTTCCTTGAATAATCATCTATGAAAGTAACAAAATAAAAAGAGCCATCAAATGAATTTATCTTTATAGAACCACAAATATCAGAATGCACTAGACCAAATATACCTGACTTTCTTGAAGGAGGAAAGCTTTTGAATACAACTCTATTTTGTTTTCCTATTAAATAGTGAGCACACCTCTTCAGTATTGAACTTTCCATACCTAAAAGAAGTTTCTTTTTGATCAATATTGACAAACTCTTTTCACTGATATGACTAAGCCTTTTGTGCTACAACTCAGTCTTCTCTTCACTATTTACTACATTAATTTTGTCTATGAATAACTTTGCCTGCACAATGTATATTGAAGAATATTTTTCACCTCTAGCCATAATCAGATAACCTTTGGTAAGTTTCCATCAACCATCACTAAAAGTGCTGCAATACCTCTTATCATCCAGCTTGCCTGTGGAAATCAAATTCAAATGAATATCATGTATATGCTTAACATTATTCGATACTAATCTCATGCTATTGCTGGTCTTTAGGCACACATCACCAATGCCTACAACTTCAACCAGCTCATTATTTCCCATCTTCACATAACCAAAGTCACTTGACCTGTATAATGTAAATAAATCTCTACAAAATGTAACATGAATAGATACACCACAATCAATTATCTAATTAGTTTCATGACATACAAGATTCACCGCATCATCATCAAAGACAATGAAAAAGTCTTTTTTAAGTGCAGCAACATGATTGTCATCATTATCGTTGTCACTTTTCTTCTTTTTACCTTTCTCTTTTCTTTTTTTTCTCCCTTTTGAATGATGGCAAAACCTCTGAATATGTCCCTTTTGATAGCAATTATGGTACTCAACATTAGCAAATATATTGTATTTGCCTCCACTTTTATCTCTACTTTGGTCTCTATTTCTCGGGTCTTAAGACTCACTTCTTCCTTTTTTCTCAACAACCA
Organism: Eucalyptus cladocalyx; assembly: GCA_017140615.1. Lineage (NCBI taxonomy): Eukaryota > Viridiplantae > Streptophyta > Magnoliopsida > Myrtales > Myrtaceae > Eucalyptus > Eucalyptus cladocalyx. Next base: position 21,010,882 of record CM029520.1, read on the forward strand.
AGGCATCAGAATGTGAAGAGAATGATCACTTTGTCTTTCTTATCATCTCTTTATTCAAAATACTACTCTTGGCTAGATCCATGGTAATGTACCATCTGGGATAGAATTAAATAAAAACATTTGAAACATCTCCCACGAGTCCAGCAAAATACTAAGCAACCATAACGCTTGTATCTCATCATCAAACTTGATTTCTATCGCCGCTAACTAATTGATAATTCCTTAAAAATAATTTAAATGATTACTCAAATTAGTATCATTTTGATATCTCAAAACCATCATCTGTTTTATCATAGATAACTTATTGTTCCTAGTTTTTCGAGCATATAATTATTCGAGCTTATCCCACAAACTGCGTGCATCTATTTCCTCAATGATATGGTTCAAAACATTATCATCCACCCACTACCTAATATAACCACACACTTAACAATGAAATATAGACCATTTATCATTAATTTTATTCTCTTGTTTCTCTTTAGCAAATACAGGCAGATAATAATCCTTCACATATAAAAGGTCTTCCATTATTCTTTTCCAAATATGATAATTTGAACCATTTAATATAATCATTCTACTTGTATTCATTTCCATTGTTTAACACAAGGTAGAAAAATTAAGCAATAATCAATGCTTTGATACTACTTTGATGGGAGAACAGTAACAACTTGATAATATCGGATTCATTTAGGGGAATAAAATAATCTCCCATCTTATGTAAACCTAATAGGATTCGATATAGTATAGAAAAATAAATATCAAGTACAAAAATATAAGACAATTTTTTTACATGGAAAACGTACTAGGTATGAAGAGATAAAAAAATCATGGGATCGGATTCTACGCAAAAATCTTCACTGTCAACAGAATTGGTAAACAAAGTTCTTCTATAATAAATTACTAAAGATACATAGCAGTAAAGACCTCAATAACATCATTCTTGGCAATACGTTTTAATTTTACAAGAAATCAAGGAAAAATCTGAAAAAAAACACAAGTTTTGATTAATCCACAAGAAATCTGATGTAGAAAACTTCAAACAAAATTAAATTGTCCAGATTTAAGAAGAGTGCACCACAACCACGCTGACAAAATTTCAGTTCAATCAGACCATGAATCGACCTCCAACACTAGCTTGATCCAAATTAGACTAATCCCCAAACCTCAAATTTTTTGCTTTCTCTTTTCTCTTGCTACTGCGTCTATGATAACTTCTTGGCAACTACCACTTAAAGAATATTAAGAAACCCTATTTCTCAATATGACTTATCATATGAGCTCAAGGGCTTGCTATTTATTGGGCTTCCTTCACATGAGAGTGAACCTAGGTAATGGCATGCTTAGGACTAGAAGAGGTATTACATCGTTCGTTTGGCCTAAATACCTTTAAAAAAAAAATCTATATCGATCCCAATTCTTCCTAACTTTTTCTTTTTGTCTTTAAAAAATCACAAATTTTCACTATAGTCCTAAATCTACTTCCACAATCGCCTCCCCCCTTTCAAATGTTCATAATTTGGAAGAAATAGGTAGCTATTTTTGGACACAAGAGTAGATTTAGAACTAGAGAGAAAATTTGTGATGTCTTCTAGACAAGAAGAAGAAGAAGAAGAAGTTTAGGATAGAATTGCAATTTGACCTAGAATTGAGGTTTTTCTATGGAATTAAGCCTCATCTTTTAGCAAGAGATATGCACTAAACTAACAAAATAAAAAACATGTCAAGACAAAAGTCTATAATGGACTAAGTGATTTGAAATAGTAGAAGAGATTGAGGCTGCATTTATTCAATTGTTCATATACAAAGTTTGCAACAGAAAGGTGAATTTGAGCCATACTTCTGGAAAAAGTAAAGGAACATACGAAGACCAACAGACACCCATACCTAAAATAAAGATTCCGGAGAAACCTACTTTCTACTTCCATAGTCTGTCGTCGATCGAGATGGAATCTTCATCATACCAATGGCGAGACAAAAATATGTACAAAGGTGTAATAAAATTCCTTAGCTTCTTTTATCTGTCTTACATTGATCACTTGCTCAACAAAATGTGGGAAAAGTACCCAAAAAATTATAAACATATTACATTGGTATCAATTCAATCCTAAACTTTTCAATTGAACTAATTCAATTGTCGCGACCAATTTTTTCGGGGTGTGAACCACCTAGGGTTTGGCTAATGGATTGTTAAGCCTAGACTTAACTCGGGCTCTCCTAAGCCCATACCAATTCGCAACTTTAGGTTCAAGTTTTTTTAACATGCAATTGATTTTTAATTAGGAGTCGCCACTAATCTATTTTTGGTGGGTCGATTAGAAACCCAAGTAAAGTAACGGGAGATTTACTTTACTCCTATGAACCAGAGATTTATGAGTTCGGGGACTTGATTACGCTAGATTTTGCTAACGCCCTTTCGGTACCTTTCTTTTTATTTTGAAAAAATGTTTTTGCAGGCAGCTTAAATTGATTTTAAATCTATTTTCCTAACATGTGAGGTGATCATGCGGGTGCGCAATCCACTAATTTAACACCCAGATAAACAATAAATAAATTGCAAAAAAACTTACCTCAAAGCAACGAAAGCATCTGCAATGTTAAGTTAAAAACCACATCAACAACCCTAGATATGATTTCTAATTACCACACAATTTCTTTTTTTTTCTTAATTAATGAAAATCATGCAATATGCAATGCAATATTAACTAAATGACCTAATTCTAATGTCATGCAATTTCTAATTAAATGGATCTAATAACAATCCCTAAGTGACATGCATTTCATGAATCTAATTCTATATGACATGCAATGACATTTCTTTTTTGTGTTTTTTATATACAAAAAATTCGTAATTAAAAATCTAACTAAAATGAGATATTATCTATCTTAAGTTAGGAAATAGACTAATCTGAATCCTATCTTAACTCAGAAATTTATCTCGACATGCAATTTAATTCAAGGATATTATCTAACCTAGATACCATCTAAACATGCATTCTAATATAATCAGAAAAGAATCTAACTACTCTATCATGTAATTTTATCTAGGAAATCAATTCTAATCTACATGATATGCAAATGCAATTTTTTTTGTATTTTTGAGATAAATAAAGCAATTAAAGCAAGATAAGCACCAAATCACTCGAGATCATATATTATCCAATCAATGCGAATACGGAAATAACATCCAAAATTCTTGAAATTTCGCGAATAAAACCGATGGGTTGATCTTAAGCCTTAAAGATCAAAACATCAATTTCAAAGATTCCCGCCGAGTCAATAATTCCACCTAAAGCCTTATAGATGGAATCAAAGATTATATGCGGTTGCGAGTTAGGAAATATATCCCAATGAACATTATACCTCTTACCCAATTAGATATCAATCTCATCAATCTAGGCAATATGATGTTTAAATCAAGGTGAGATTTTTTACCTAATTGCCGAATATACTTCCAAATTCGGACTTGAACGCTACTCGCGACGCGATATGGTGATGCTCGGCGAGGCTCGGGTCCTTGCGACTCACGGATGGACAGGATGGTTCGGCATTGGTGCCTCAGCTGGAAAATCTAATTTACAGATATACCTCCAAATCAGAATTTGCCCACGGACGGCTCACGAACGGTGGTTGCGACGCGACACACTTGCGAGGGAACCGCTCACGATAAGGTGGCTCGCCAAAGGAGATCGTATCGAAGTAATATTTGGTCTTTTAGTCGGACCAAATAATCTCCACCGAGAGCTCTAAAGTCATTACCTTTTTGTCTTCAATCTCACGTATGCTTATTTCCCAAGAACTCACGATTAAGTCTCCAGATTTCACCATGCAATAAGAGACAAATTCCACCGCTTCTTTTGCATTGGAAACGTGCCCATCGAAGAATCTGGTGTAAGTTGAGTTGTTCAGAGAATCATCAAAGCAGTCGCGGCGGGTTCAAGACTTGCTAATGGATGACTCGATTAATTGCCTCTAGATGGACGTCGGGGCGGCCGTGGGAGACAACCGATGCTCACGGAGACACCTCGGCTGGACAACAAATCGTCATGGATTCTCGGTGGTGAAGGCTTCTCGACAGGGAAGCGTTGACTATTTATTTTCTCTGGACAACGCCCAGAAGAAGACAAATCCACCACTTGGGCTTTTCTTGCTTGTGAGCGCTGGTGCAGTCACGAGGAGGGAGCAGCAGGTGGTGAGAGTCAGCATCGTGGGCTGCAACTCGGCTGGCTCACGTCGGAGTAGGGGCCGGTTCAACGTCGTTGTGCAGGGACTACCAGGGCTGAGAAGCAAAGAACTCGTTGGAACACCCAGGTTGCAGGATCCCGGTGGCCGTGAAATTGCTGGACTGGCGACGCACGGATCTGTGGCTACGTTGTGAGGAGGGAGGAGCGATGGTTGTTGGCTTCCTTGGAGGAGCTCGCTGATTATGGTGAGTGATGTCACCGAACAAGGGATCGATTGGTCTGGTGCGATGATGAAAGGGCCGCAGTGAAGGAACTGGACAAAGACCTTGCTCTCTGTTTTTTTTTTTCTCTCTTTTCGCCGCTCTCTCTCTCTAGGGTTGCAGCTCCTTTTTCTCTCGATTTCGGCCGTGAATGTTAGCTGTGTGGCCCCCCCCTTACGAAAAATGAAGCTCTCTTTTATACTAATTCCGAACGGCCGCTTTGTATGGCATTTTTCGAGTTTCCATCTTCCGTTCAGATTAAATCAGGATTAAATCGGAAATGATTTCGCAATTAACTCGATTTTGCACCGATTCCTTCCATTTTATCAAAATCATTGCCCTTTGTTCGCTTGATTTTTAATTGTTTCTGCATTTATCAAAATCTGAATATCCATCAATTTCAAATTTCCTTACATACTTCAATCAAATCAATTTCCCCAATTTTCATTTTTTTCTTTTTATTTGTTCAAAATGCAATTTTATTTTTCCAAAATTAGGTGTCAACATCAATTCTAAATTTTTTTATATTAATATTAATTAAATCTATCCAATCAATTTTGGATGGCCGGTGCCAACGTAGATACCGGCCGTAGCCGGATGTTGATGTGGCAAATTTTTTAATAATTTCTTTTATAACTTTTTAATAATTTTTTTTTTTTTTCTTTTCTTTTTTTTTTTTTTTCCTTTCTCTTTTCTTTTTCTTTTTCATTTCTTTCTTCTTCCACCTTGAACTTTCCTCATAGTGGCTAGCGAGCCTTTGGTGAGGCTTGCCAACCACCGATGAGGGTCACGGCCCTTGTCAACATCACCCAAGGCCATGGGCGAGGCTAGCCTCGCCTAGATCTAGGCAAAGCTACCTCACCCATGGCCCTAGGCGAGGACCGTGACCCTCACCGACTGTTGGCGAGGGCTTCACAATCCTCATTTAGTGGCTAGTGAGCCTCATCGGAGGCTCTAGCCACTGCGAGAAAACTCAAAGGAGGAAGAAGAGAGAAAAGAAAAGGAAAAGAAAATAATAAAATAAATAAAATTTTTGAAAAAAATACAAAATCATTAAAAATTTGCCACATTAGCATCCGCCCACCGCCAGTGTCCATGTCGTTCCGGCCAACTAAATTTAACTGGGTAGATTGAATTGGTACTAATGTAAAAATGTTTAGAACTAAATTAATTTAATTAAAAGATTTAGGACTAAATTGGTACCGCTACAATAGGTTTATGACTTTTTTCCCCCAAAATGTTGACATAGCATTACTTAAATTAAAAAAGGCACATGGGAGTGACTTTATCATTACATTAACATCACGTCACCATTCTCGGTTTGTAACTTTAAGGGATAAGTGCGAGTAGAAGTCCTAAAACTTGTCATAAAAATGCAATTGAGTCCTAAAACTTGCAAAAAGTGCAATCAAGTCCGAAAATTTGTCAAAATGGTTCAATTGAGTCCTAAAGTTAATACCGTTAGTTTTATTGACAGAAAATGATGACGTGGTATTTTAAATGATTTTTTTTTCCACCTGGATTTTTAAAATAATTTTTTATTCAAATTTTTGGAAAATTATATTTAAAAACTAGAATTCATTTTTAAAAAACTGTTAAAAAAAAAAAAAAGGAAAAAACTAAAATTCTTTTTTTTTTTTTTTTCAAAAAAGAAAGCTGGCCCCTCCGGCAATGGGCAGTGGCAGCAACGGTGGTGGAAAATAAAAATGAATTTTAGTTTTTTTCTTTTTTTTCTTTTTTAGTTTTTAAAAAAAAATGTTTTTTTTTTATGATTTTTTTTTTTTTTTAACATTTTTTCTTAAAAAAATGAATTTTAGTTTTTAAATATAATTTTCTAAAAAAATTGAATTAAAAATTATTTTAAAAAGCTAGGTGGAAAATAAATAAAAAAATCATTTAAAATGCTACGTCGACGCCGACGCGTACGTCGGCATTTTCTGTCAATAAGACTAACAGTGTTAACTTTAGGACTCAATTGAACTATTTTGCAAGTTTTAAAATTTGATTGTACTTTTTATAAGTTTTAGGACTCAATTGCATTTTTGTAACAAATTTTACGACTTCTACAGCACTAATCTCTAACTTTAATGAGCAAAAATCAAAATTAAGGAACTTAGATGCGTGATCTAAAAGTTGTAACACTAAATTAAGAGCCGTATAAATTCAAAACTTTTAGCATACTTTTCCAACCTTTAGTGAGATTACGGGTCCATCTCAAATTCTTTTTTAGCCGTAGAAGGTAAATGAGTGTTCCTGTATTTGCAAGTAGATGATGTGAACCTGATTGCACGCTCCATGAATGGAGACAGAAAGAGTCGAATTCTTTTTGTCAAATGATTTAGGGAGAAGATTAGGCTGGTGCTGGGCAAAATTTTCCTTCCAAGGGACCACTGTTCCGTAGGCATTTGGCTTTTGGCAATCAGACTAACTTGGAAAGAGGGGTGATATCAACTGATAGCTGTGCTTCCGGCCGGTTCCTCCAAGATTCCGCCTTTGATCGGGGTAGCTAATTGTCCCGTCACTCCGACTCTTTATCGACGATGACAACAACGGCGATAGACAGTTTTGTTCTTTTCAAAACTCCAGGGCCCTCGGCATACGCTCCTCTATTCGAGAAGAAAAGTCGCAAATCCACTACATCACCCGAATCATCTTATTCTCAATTCGATGGATATCTCTCTTCCGCTCGAAACGGGAAAAAGGGCTTGACAACATTAGACCCTCCCAGAAAAGTTTCCGCACGTATCTTATTAATCTCAAAGGTCAAAAACCTACAACTCCAAGATCTTTTCGAGGAAGTCACGACGGTGGGAGCATCGGCTGTGCATCACCTTATCACTACATTCAAAGGAACTAGTCCAATAACTAGAGCTAGTAAAACTAGGAAAATATAAAGCATACCTCAAATGGATGCATGACAACAGTTTTGTTCCCCAAAGAGAGTAGAAGGAAGGAAATAACAAAAAAAGCAGCTCAATCCCTAAAACATTTCCGAGAGCATATATAATACCAAAATTTCCCCTGTCGATTGCCAAAACATGAATCTTCATACTGGATATCATAGTAGAGCTCCGTTATAAGTGTTGCAGAAAATGAGTGATCGAACAATAAAATAGACAGAATAAGAAAATATATCGGATACGAGATTTACGTGATTCGGTCATAAAGAGTTATGTCCACAGGGAGAGCAGCGACGAAGTCACCATAGATCAAGCGATACAAGTAAATTACATATTTATATCATTCAAACACTCTCAAGGTTTCCTAAGTCTCAATTATACCCAATGATGCACGCAGTGTTTAGTTCTGAAATTTCTCACGAAATAATCTTTTAATCTCACAAAGGAATTACACAAATCTTATCACAAGATTTCATGACTACAAATACTAATCTTCCTTAGATGTAATTCACAAACAAACCCACGAAGATAACTCGCTGCCCAATCACTCAATACGAGGCTTCAACAACCTCTGACAATGCCGTGCGCTCTTGTGACGGACGAACGGCCCATATATATGTGTGCATATGTCTCATTCTCAACAAAAGGCACGCTTGTTGATTGACTCCAACGTGGAAAAGAATCCCATGCAATCCGAAGTAAATTCGGTCAACAAAGTCAATAGATAACAACCATTTCTTCACCGATTGCAATTGATAGAATAAAATCCAAAGTCCAAATCTCCTTTGAATCCTTCTTGGCAATACTAATTAGGAAATCATTATCTATAATTTCCTTTTACACTTTCTTCCATCCCAACTCTAATTCGCCAAAAGAAGTTAACTTTGCTCAATTTTGGATGTTTGCACAATATCTAATTCGGAATATTCAAACTTTCGCATTTGGGACAAACTCGAGATATATTTTAACAATAAGCTTCATATTTGAAATGGAATTATATGTGTGTGTATTTTATGTGCTGATTTCAGAAACTAGCATGTCTTAAAATGCTCGAGATTATGTATTTGCCGACCAAGTACATGACAGATTCTTAACTATAGAACTGTAGATCACAGGTAGCGTGCTTCAGTAACAAGCAAAAGGTGATTGATTACTAAGTCGGAGAGTACATGACATATTCTTAACTATAGAACAATAGATCACAGATAGCATGCTTCAATTACAAGAAAAAGGCAATTGATTACTAAATCGGAGAGAAGATTTTTAGCCAGCTTGTTCGCTCGTCTCTGCTGTCGTCTAGGAGAAGTGGGGTTTGGCTACAACCGTGAGGTTGGCAACTCTGTGCATTGTGATGCCAAAAACTTCGGTCATATCCAAATCCTTAGGCTGGGTCCCATGAGGAAGCTCCCAATCGAAACTGTGAAGAAGTTGAGCTAAAGCAAGCTCAACACTGGCAGTTCCAAATGCAATAGCCGGGCAGCTCCTCCTACCAGCACCGAAGGGTATCAGCTCAAAATCCTGTCCTTTGAAGTCAATTTTGCTATTTTCATTAAGGAATCTTTCCGGTCGAAACGATTGTGGATCGACCCAGGATTCTGGGTCCCGCCCAATTGACCAAGCATTGACGAAGAAACGGGTTTTTGCTGGGATGGAGTACCCATCAATGGTTATGTCCTCCATAGATTCTCTGGGGCCTAACACTGGAGCAGGAGGGTGCAACCGGAATATCTCCTTAATGACAGCCTTCAAGTATGGCAGATGAGGTAGGTCAGTTTCTTGCACGAATTTTCTCTCTCCAAGGAAGCTTCGTACTTCGGCTTGTGCTCTTTCCATGGCTTTTTGATTGATGACAAGTTCTGTCATTCCCCAATCAAGGGTTATGAATGTTGTATCAGTTCCTGCTGCAAACATATCCTGCAAAATCCATATGCTACGTATGAGAGGTTTCTTCCTGCTAAGGGATCTGCATGGCTATACAAGTGTATTGCTATTATAAAATACTGAACCAGAGGGAAGAATGATTCACAAACCAGGATGATGGCTTTAACATTGTCCCTGGTGAGAGGCATTTCACCACAACCGTTCTTCTGTATATCAAGTAAAACATCCACAAGATACTTGTGCAGCTCCGTAGCTTTATTTTCTTCCTGATGCTCTCTCAGTATCACATTGAAAAGATCATCAAAGCGCCGAAACGTGTGCTCAAGTCTGGATTTCATCCCGGTCAGGCTATGGATGAATTCAGCATTGAAGGAAAGAAATCTCCTATACTGAATCCTCCGAGCAACTCCCGAATGTCCTCCATCATCTTTTGAAACCCATGCCTGTCGTAGTCCCCTCCTACAGAAAAATTCCTCCCAAAAGCTACCCCACAGAGAACATCATTTGCATATAAACCAAGCAGCTTAGTTAGATTTGTGGTGCCTGGATAAGACTCTGTAATCCGGTCAACTAACCGAGCAACTTCTTCTGCCCTGACATGACTGTATGACTGAACCCGTTTTGCACTAAGCAGTTCAAGTACGCAGATTTTTCTTATATGCCTCCAATAAGCCCCATAGGGGGAGAAGACCATGTCAGTGCAGTCATAGAACAAGCGTTTGGCAGAGAAAATCTGAGGACGGCTCGAAAGTGCGAGGTCGTGGGTTTTCATTACCTCCTTCGCCATTTTAGCTGAGGAAACAACTATGGTTGGGATTTCACCGAGCTGTAAGAAGATGATCGGGCCGTAAGTTCTCGCAAGGTGGTGGAGGGATATGTGTGGCAATTTGCTTAGCTGATGGAGATTGCCGAGAATCGGTAACTTGGGAGGGCTTGGTGGGAGGTTGTACTTCCTTTTCCTAAATTTTTTCTTTGAGAGAACTGCAATCACAGCCATTATTACCAAGGTTGAGAGAAACAGATGCTGAAGGAGAGCCATTTCCTGTTGTGAATATTGATGGCAAGTGAATTGGACAAAATAGCGGAATGGAAGGAAAGGGAATTGATAGAACAGCACGAAATTCCACTATAGAAACAAGCGATAAACAAAAATTACAATCACTTGAGCACTCAAACACTCTTTCGATATTTCATAACCCCTAATTACACCTAATAACTCACATATTGTTTGCCCCCTCACAATTCCTAATGAAATCTCAATTAAGAAATTAAACAAATTCTAACCACAAGAATTTAACTGGCTAAATCACTCAAGTGTAATTGCAGATAAGAAAATCTCTTTCAAGCAGAACTCTTTGCACAGTCCTCTTTATGTAGTCTCAGAATTCTCTCTCTAGCCACCAAGGACTTGGCTCCCCTTCGTTCCCTCTCTTCCCCTTTTATAAGAATAAAAGTTGCCAGAAGACAAATCAAACCGCCCTCCCACATTAATTCTCCTAGATGTGCATCGAGGGAAATGATTACCTTTGATTTCCTCCTCTTTCACATTCACATGACCTTTGACAAAGTAGACAAAGGGCAAGAAGGGAACACATGTTAATGCAACGTGGGCCACTTTCCTCTTCCCTCCATTTATTTGATGCATGGGCGGATGGCTTGAAGATGGACATTTGTTGACACCCAAAGTTGATTTGATTATCAGTATACATGCGGTGAGAAATATGTAGCATATGGACAAAAGTAAGCGAGATTTGCGTGCACAATGCACAAATATCATCTTTTATATTGCGCCATCAACAAAGTAGACAAAGGGCAAGAAGGGAACAAATGTTAATGCAACGTGGGCCACTTTCCTCTTCCCTCCATTCATTTGATGCATGGGCACATGGCTTGAAGATGGACATCTGTTGACACCCGAAGTTTATTTGATTATCAGTATATATGCACTTGGCACAAAGGTGAGAAATATGTAGCATATGGACAAAAATAAGCGAGATTTGCGTGCACAATGCACAAATATCATCTTTTATATATTGCGCCATCAACAAAGTAGACAAAGGGCAAGAAGGGAACAAATGTTAATGCAACGTGGGCCACTTTCCTCTTCCCTCCATTCATTTGATGCATGGGCGCATGGCTTGAAGATGGACATCTGTTGACACCCGAAGTTTATTTGATTATCAGTATATATGCACTTGGCACAAAGGTGAGAAATATGTAGCATATGGACAAAAATAAGCAAGATTCGAGTGCACAATGCACAAATATCATCTTTTATATATTGCGCCATCAACAAAGTAGACAAAGGGCAAGAAGGGAACACATGTTAATGCAACGTGGGCCACTTTCCTCTTCCCTCCATTCATTTGATGCATGGGCGCATGGCTTGAAGATGGACATCTGTTGACACCCAAAGTTTATTTGATTATCAATATACATGCACTTGGCACAAAGGTGAGAAATATGTAGCATATGGACAAAAATAAGCAAGATTCGAGTGCACAATGCACAAATATCATCTTTTATATATTGCACCATCAACAAAGTAGACAAAGGGCAAGAAGGGAACACATGTTAATGCAACGTGGGCCACTTTCCTCTTCCCTCCATTCATTTGATGCATGGGCGCATGGCTTGAAGATGGACATCTGTTGACACCCAAAGTTTATTTGATTATCAATATACATGCACTTGGCACAAAGGTGAGAAATATGTAGCATATGGACAAAAATAAGCGAGATTTGCGTGCACAATGCACAAATATCATCTTTTATATATTGCGCCATCAACAAAGTAGACAAAGGGCAAGAAGGGAACAAATGATAATGCAACGTGGGCCACTTTCCTCTTCCCTCCATTCATTTGATGCATGGGCGCATGGCTTGAAGATGGACATCTGTTGACACCCGAAGTTTATTTGATTATCAGTATATATGCACTTGGCACAAAGGTGAGAAATATGTAGCATATGGACAAAAATAAGCAAGATTCGAGTGCACAATGCACAAATATCATCTTTTATATATTGCGCCATCAACAAAGTAGACAAAGGGCAAGAAGGGAACACATGTTAATGCAATGTGGGCCACTTTCCTCTTCCCTCCATTCATTTGATGCATGGGCGCATGGCTTGAAGATGGACATCTGTCGACACCCAAAGTTTATTTGATTATCAATATACATGCACTTGGCACAAAGGTGAGAAATATGTACCATATGGACAAAAATAAGCGAGATTTGCGTGCACAATGCACAAATATCATCTTTTATATATTGCGCCATCAACAAAGTAGACAAAGGGTAAGAAGGGAACAAATGATAATGCAATGTGGGCCACTTTCCTCTTCCCTCCATTCATTTGATGCATGGGCGCATGGCTTGAAGATGGACATATGTTGACACCCGAAGTTTATTTGATTATCAGTATACATGCACTTGGCACAAAGGTGAGAAATATGTAGCATATGCACAAAAATAAGCGAGATTCGCATGCACAATGCACAAATATCATCTTTTATATATTGCGCCATCAACAAAGTAGACAAAGGGCAAGAAGGGAACACATGTTAATGCAACGTGGGCCACTTTCCTCTTCCCTCCATTCATTTGATGCATGGGCGCATGGCTTGAAGATGGACATCTGTTGACACCCAAAGTTTATTTGATTATCAATATACATGCACTTGGCACAAAGGTGAGAAATATGTAGCATATGGACAAAAATAAGCAAGATTCGAGTGCACAATGCACAAATATCATCTTTTATATATTGCGCCATCAACAAAGTAGACAAAGGGCAAGAAGGGAACACATGTTAATGCAACGTGGGCCACTTTCCTCTTCCCTCCATTCATTTGATGCATGGGCGCATGGCTTGAAGATGGACATCTGTTGACACCCAAAGTTTATTTGATTATCAATATACATGCACTTGGCACAAAGGTGAGAAATATGTAGCATATGGACAAAAATAAGCAAGATTTGCGTGCTCAATGCACAAATATCATCTTTTATATATTGCGCCATCAACAAAGTAGACAAAGGGCAAGAAGGGAACAAATGATAATGCAACGTGGGCCACTTTCCTCTTCCCTCCATTCATTTGATGCATGGGCGCATGGCTTGAAGATGGACATCTGTTGACACCCGAAGTTTATTTGATTATCAGTATATATGCACTTGGCACAAAGGTGAGAAATATGTAGCATATGGACAAAAATAAGCAAGATTCGAGTGCACAATGCACAAATATCATCTTTTATATATTGCGCCATCAACAAAGTAGACAAAGGGCAAGAAGGGAACACTTGTTAATGCAATGTGGGCCACTTTCCTCTTCCTTCCATTCATTTGATGCATGGGCGCATGGCTTGAAGATGGACATCTGTCGACACCCAAAGTTTATTTGATTATCAATATACATGCACTTGGCACAAAGGTGAGAAATATGTAGCATATGGACAAAAATAAGCAAGATTCGAGTGCACAATGCACAAATATCATCTTTTATATATTGCGCCATCAACAAAGTAGACAAAGGGCAAGAAGGGAACACATGTTAATGCAATGTGGGCCACTTTCCTCTTCCCTCCATTCATTTGATGCATGGGCGCATGGCTTGAAGATGGACATCTGTTGACACCCGAAGTTTATTTGATTATCAGTATACATGCACTTGGCACAAAGGTGAGAAATATGTAGCATATGGACAAAAATAAGCGAGATTCGCATGCACAATGCACATATATCATCGTTTATATATTGCGCCATCAACAAAGTAGACAAAGGGAAAGAAGGGAACACATGTTAATGCAACGTGGGCCACTTTCCTCTTCCCTCCATTCATTTGATGCATGGGCGCATGGCCTGAAGATGGACATCTGTTGACACCCGAAGTTTATTTGATTATCAGTATACATGCACTTGGCACAAAGGTGAGAAATATGTAGCATATGGACAAAAATAAGCGAGATTCGAGTGCACAATGCACAAATATCATCTTTTATATATTGTGCCATCAACAAAGTAGACAAAGGGCAAGAAGGGAACACATGTTAATGCAACAGGGGCCACTTTCCTCTTCCCTCCATTCATTTGATGCATGGGCGCATGGCTTGAAGATGGACATCTGTTGACACCCAAAGTTTATTTGATTATCAGTATACATGCACTTGGCACAAAGGTGAGAAATATGTAGCATATGGACAAAAATAAGCGAGATTCACGTGCACAATGCACAAATATCATCTTTTTATATATTGCGCCATCAGCAAATACAAGAGCAGACATGAAGTGTCACCAATGATATGCTTTAATGCCACGTGTCTAATTGTTGAAATATGATGACGGATGGTTGATGGCCACCTATATAAGCATTGGTACAATTTTTCATTCGAAGTGTATTTATACTATTCAATGATTAATTTTCTTTTCCATCACCATTAATCGGTCGACCTGATTTGTTTCATATCTCCGTGAAATCAATGTGAAATCGATGACAGAGTTTGTATGGTCCAGTCGCCCCATCGACCGCCGGAATAGACACGACATTTGCATTTTGCAGTCCTCTTGTCCCGTGGGGTCTTCTTCAGGGTGGACAGTTTGTGTGAACTGAACCTATTCTTTTCTATGTATGGACGATCCTCTGGCTTTTAGAAGAATAAAAAGGAAAATTTTTATCACACACGTTGATAAAATTTTACTGGTTTTTTTTTTGGGTAATTTATGGATAATAAATAAATACCTTTAAAATAGTCAACTCTTTTTCACAGTTACTATTCATGAGTAACTATTTATAAGGTCAAACCCAAATTAAAGTCGTAGGGACACTGCCCGTTGGAATACATGTCTTATATAAGCATTAAACGAAACTAAGGAGTGGCCAATAATACAATACAACGAAAAGCTAGATGGCCAATAATACAACATGGATGGCCAACGGGTACTAATAATGCAACATACGGCCTGCAACGTATGAGCAACAAGTACCAATAATTGAACGTACCAACGACAAATACCAATAATGCAACGTAAGGCTGGTAAGTTTTTTTGTTTTTTGTTTTTTTTCATTTGATCAGGAGATGACCATCCTGTCTCCATTGCCTTCTCACTTCTTTGGATAACATTTTTCCTGTTCCACCTTCTTCTTCTTTCATCTATGCTTTCTTTTTCTGCTTGCAGAATTCCAGGTTGGAGAATCTCAAAAGGATTCGCACCTTTTTAGGATGTATTTGATTGACTTCTGAAGAAAACTTTTAGAAAAATATATGAAGGATTTTAAGTTAAGGGATCTTTTAAAAATACAAATTATGTTTGTTAAATTATAATTTGAAGGTCCATTATAAAATACATCTGAACAAAATAGTGTTTAGAGAGATTATATTTACAAAAAAATTTTGTGATTAAAAAAAAAAATTCATCAAATGGAAAATAAAAAATTAAGCCAACGAGGGCAGGTGACCACTGGCGAGCGAAATCTATCACTAGTGGCTGACATTTGAGGTTGCAAGCCCTTAGGCAGCCCCTAAAGACAACTTACGAGGGTTGTTGGGGGTCGGACAACCCCTGAAGACCACCGACAAGGGCCACCTAAGGTCGGGCGACCCCTGACAAACGCTACCTGGTCATGTGACCTTACGTGGCCCTTCACGGAGGTTGTGTGACTCAGATCTAGATCGTCGGAGGTCACATGACCCAAATCTGAGTCGCCAAAAGGTCATGTGACTTCACTACCATCTAGATCTGGGTTGCCAGAGGTCACGTGACCTTGACAAGGGTCGCCTGGTCACATGACCTTTGGTGGCCCCTCTCAAAGGTCGTGTGAGCCAAACTTGGGTCTCAATGATGCAACTCGTAGGGGGTTGCCACAACTAGCCAAGGTTGCACGACTAGTCGATGATGGTTGCCGGGGTAGCCGCGACCTCGCCGGCCTCTCTCCATCCCATTGTCGACCCATCACAGCCACACGCAACCACGCCATGCAACTCAACGGAGAAGAAGATGAACAGTGAATCACAAGGGCAAAAACGCAAAAACAAAAAATTGAGTGGGGATAGTTTTGGAACAAAATTTTTATACTAAACCCTAGGGAGGTCTTCCGAAAATGCTAAAAGCTCAAGGCAACCTAGGACCTACCTTGGGCTTTTAGCCTTTCAAAGACAAACATTCCCTCAAGGCGGGTTTCTAAAATTTTACTAAAAACGCAATATTTGGTCAAATGGGCTTTCAACACCCAAGGTAGGTCCTGGATGCACCCTTAGGAGGAGATTGAGAGGAGCTCGATGGTATTGAGAAAACTCCCTAATATATTGGAAAGTGGAAAAAAAAAAAATCCATGATTCCTTATGAGTTCGATAGATGCAAGTGTTGTTTATGCCTCAAGAAATATCCGCATAAAAGGAACTTAGATATACAAAGTGAAAATATCCAAAATAGCTTGAAGGACCTATGTGAACATGTCTATAAGAATAGGAAGTTCCTTATGAGCTACACTACTTTAGAGGTATTAAGGTGAACAATCAATAGGATCTTGATTACCATTGTACTAGAAATGGGAAAATTACCAAAAAAGTCATAAACCTATTGCAATTGTGTCAATTCAGTCCTAAACTTTTTTTTTTTTGGCCAATTTAGTTCTAAACCTTTTGTTTTTGTTCTAGTTCAGTCCATCCGGCCATGCATAGTCGGAAAAATCTGATGTGGCATCCTAGTTAGCGTCGGTTGGCTTTGCCGATGTTGACATGGCACCGGAGAGCAAAACGTCGTCGTTTTGCTTTAAAAAAAAAAAGCCAAAGAGAAAAGGCAGAAGAGAAAAGTCGTCCGGCTGCTCCTTGCTTCTTTCCAAAATCATCTAAAAAACCCTAGTGAGATCTCCTCCGAAATTCTTGTAGATTTTGAGTTGATTTGATCTCGTCTTGTGATTTCCTCAATATCCTTCATGAATCAAGCCCCTTTTTGGCCAACGCCATTGTTCGTTGATTCTTGCCCGAATCGAGAAGACCTGAAGACCCAAAGACCTAATTCGGCCACAACTTGACCTAATTCATTTGTTGCTACAATTGAGAAGATGAGAGACACGAAGACCCGAGAACTCAAAGAGTCGATTTGCCCACAACTTGACCCGATTCGTTCATCCACAGCAAACACAAGCAAGTGAGGTGGTCCTAATTTGATTGTGTTGTCGACAAGTGGTGAGCTACGTGGTGGGTGGTTGTGAAGTCAATCAAAATCTGTCAAAAGGTATATTGTCATGGTCCTAAACTGTGTTTTGTTTCTATGTTTGTCTTTGTCGTGTTCCCAAATTATTTTGTCTCTATGATTGTCTTTGTCATGTTCCCAAATTCTCTTATTTCTTCGCGTGCATTGAACAAACCAACCGTTTGGTTTTAAACTGAAAGTAGATCAGTGATTCTGAGCAAATTAACTTCAAAGTTTAAGCATAGAAATACACTCTTCAGCCGCCTAAACAATGAAACTATTGTCAAAAATCCTGAAAAGCCAAAAGACGATATCCATGGAAGTGATGGTAGGAAAGAATTAAGATAATATGAAGTAACATTCTAAAGTTAAAGCCTTGTGAGCCATGTTACTTGTAATACATTGACCTGCTATATCTATATACAAAGAACCTAGCATAATGGTCTTTTTTCTCCTTCATTAGTTGCAAAAAAGCAAGATCACGTCTACTATGGGAGAAAATTTTCTTTTATCATCCCTAAGATTTTTGGCATTGGCTTCAAGTAGCTATACAAACCAAATATCTAACTTGAAAGCAAACTAATTTTATGCCACTATTCACCTTGAACTCTTGTATCATAGGTACTAGATATTAATTGATCTAGTTAATTCCTGTAAATTAGAGAGAATTTTCACTTGTAATTATGAGACGGGAAGGATTTTGCACTTATGCTCAAGTCAAACTCTTTATATTTATTTAGCACTTTTGGCCATTCATGTTAAAATCTCCATTATGTGGCTTCTTACAACATATATTGTGTTCTTTTGTGTAGGGTTGAGATGAGCGATGAGTCGGCATGGGCTTGCCTTTTCCATGGTGGAAATTTTTACCGTCACCCAATGCTTTGAATATGTTGGGGGTAAGATTGATTTGGTAAAAATTGATATCGGTTCAAGGAGCTATGAAAGCTTCATTAGAGATATTGAGAATTGGGTAAATTGTAAACTTGAAAAGCTTTATTTTAAGTTTCCTGGAAAGTCTCTAAAAGATGGGCTGAGATATATATGGAATGAGAGCAATGTCATTGATTTACTTTTCAGTTATTTGCATCATGGGTTAATTGAGATATGGAGAAAATTTTGCAATCGATGAGGCAGTTGAGGGTGATGGTCAAGGGGTTGGTGTGGGTGTGGGTGAGGGTGAGGGTGAGAGTGCTAGTCCGAATGAGGGTTTTGGTCATGGGGGTGGTGAGGGTGAGGATGCTTGCCCAAGTGAGGGTGTTGGTCAAGGGATTAGTGTGAGTGCTTGCAATGATATTGGTTTAGCGAATGAGACAATTATTGAGCACGAGGATGACTTAGATCCTAACGACTTAGTTGATGAAGGTAATTTTATTGACATAAATGGGGATATTCTGGATGACGACAATGATGATGAGACAGATTTTCTTGGCGGATGTAAGATTTTGGACTGATGATGATGATATTAATAATGAAGAGCTTTTAGAAGCAAGTCATAATATAATTGAGTTTCGTGGAAGGGTTACAAAGGATTTGATTATAGGGGAACCATCCACATCATTAGTATCATCTTAACCATTAGATGTGAATAGTAGAGTTGATGCTGAAGTTGATTATGAGACGGAGTATTATGATACAGATGCCGATGACAGTTTGAGGTCTGATGTAGAGGGAGAAGATGATTTTACTATAAAGAGAAGTAGGTTTCCAAGATATAATCATAAATGTGTTGTGTTTGTGTTTACTATGGCTATAACATTTGATAGTAGTAGTCAATTCAAAGATGCTTTGAAAAAGTACTCAGTGACTAAACTTAGAGAGATAAAATTTACAAAGAATGATAAGAAGTTTGTTAAAGCAAAATGTGTTATTGAGAGTTGTCCTTGGAAGATTTCTGGCTCTGTTGATGCTCGTACTGGATCATTTCATGTCAAGACCTTACATTCAAAGCATACTTGTAGCATTTGCTTCAAAAATAAGAGGGTGACAAGTTCTTGGTTGGCAAATCATTATCTTCCTACAATAAAAGCAATGCCAACTATTAAAATTATTGCTTTCAAGGAATTAATCAAGAAACAGCTGGGTTTAGATGTAAGCATAGCTCAATGTACGAAGGCTAAGTTGTTTGCTTATAAAGTGTTGATAGGAAACTATAAGAAGAAATATGCAAAACTGTGGGATTATGTGGAGGAGCTTAGGGAGAAAAATCCTTGGAGTACTATTACATTGAAGGTTAAAAAGCCAGATATGTACTCCAAGGCATTGTTTGAAAGAATGTATATTTGCTTTGCTGCTTGTAAAAAATGGTTTATTAGTGGATGTAGGCAAGTTGTGGAATTAGATGGTTGTTTCTTGAAAGGAATTTGTCAAGGTCAGATCTTATGTGTTATTGGAAGGGATGCAAATGATCAGATGTTCCCAATTACTTGGGCGATTGTCAGAGTTGAGAATAGCGACACCTAGATGTGGTTTTTAAGAAATTTGATATATTATCTTAATATTTTTGACACATATGGATGAAGTTGGGTCATAATTATAGTGAGTTTTTTAGTTATTTTTGATTTTTTTACTTCTTAGATAGCCACATTTATAAGATATGTTTTACATTGCAATCATCTTTTATAGGGTCTTATAGGATAGGATGTGAGCATAGGATGTGTGCTAGACACATCTATGCTAATTGGGGTTAGAAACATAAGGGAATACAAATGCAAAAACTATTTTGGCAATGTGCTAAGAGCAATACTAGGACAGAGTATGATGAACACTCTCAGGCATTGAAGAAAATTAGTCCTTGTACATTGGTGCAAACAGAGCCAAAACACTGGTGTAAGGCTTTCTTTAACACTGATGTGAAATGTGACATTGTTGACAATAACTTATGTGAAACATTTAATGGAAAAATTATACATGCTAGGTGTAAGTCCATATATAATATGTTGGAGGAAATGCGGATAATCATAATGACAAGGATGCATAGACAAAGGGATGCATATGCTAAATCAATCAAAATGTTATCTCTTTATCTTTACATTTCCTATAATGCATTTTAATTTCTCTAGCTATAGATTTTAGAATTCGATGTGTGTTTGTATCCCAATGCATTATTGTTGATTAGATTATGATATTGTGTCATCTATCCTGATGCATCGTCATTGATTAGATTCCAATATTGTATCTCAATATTTTGGAGCGGTGTTGTCGATTAAATTTTGATACTATGTCTAATATCCCCAAATTGTGTTGTTGATTGAATTCGGCATAGTTTGGGTTTGGTATTGTAATTTACGGGCTTTGTTGTTGATTATATTCCAATTTAGGTCAATGTTTCACAATGTTGTTTGGATGTAGAAGTTAATAATTATTTTGCATTTTATATCCTATGTTTGGAATTGGAGTAAAAACCTTTGTCCCTTTTAATAAAAACAGAAGAAAAACTCTCGTAAAGATATTTCATTGCATAAGCAATTTGGCAAACAAAATCCCTTGCTCACGCTCGGATAAAGGTTGTGGAATAAGAAAAAGTAGTTGAGGGCATCATTTTCCTCTGCAACTAGTTTAGAAAGCATCTCAGTAACTTCTTCAGGTATAACCCATTCATAGATTGTTCAAGATGCTCATCGCCGATACCTTTTAGACACATCTAGGATTTTCATTCGTCTTCTTCTCACTATAATTCTGTGGCGCCTCTATCTCTATCAAGGGTTCTCTGTCATGCTATTAACATTGATGGTTTTATTAATTATTGTGATGGGCCTAAGTTGGCTCGTCCGCCCATGTTGGGCCTAAAAGCCTGGCCCACAAGATTATGGCCCATGGATGGAGGGATATGTTGAAGGGTTGTAACTTTTGAGAGAACGTCTTTTACAAAAGGGACATGTCCTTTGGAGAGGACGTATTTAAGGTGAAAAGAGAGGGAGGAACGCACATTTTGACAATACGTACGTTCCTCCTCCCTTTCTCCCTCCAAAAGAAAAGGTAACAAAAGAGACGACACTCTCTTCCCTTCAAGGCGAATTGACGTCATCGGATCGAATGGGATCAGTTTTCTTCATCATATCAGCATTGGTGTTTAATCTGTGGACAATAAAGTACACTCGATTTCGTGGTATGTCTTTGATCGGTGATACATATTTGTTTATGGGCTCGTCTTCCACATTCATTTTAAGGGTTCAATTTAGTGTTGAATCCTGTTTTTGGGAATCCGACAATCCCAACATTGGTATCAGAGCAAGAGTTCATGTTTCCCGATCATTTTTTCATGTTTTCCCAACCCTTTCATGTTTATGAATGATTTTTTATTGATTTTTCGTGAAACTAATTGGCCCACACCGATCGGGCGGAAAAATCTCGACAACCGAGCACTATTCATCCATTTTTTCGAGTTTCTGTAAGTCAAAATCCATTTTTGATGGCGTTGGATAGAAGGTCTGATTGAGACGAGCACAACAAGTGGTGGAACGTCGCCAAAGGCCACCAGACGTGCCCCCACATGCAGCCGGAGCGAAACGACGTCTTACACGCGCCAATTTGCAGGGGCAGGTGCGTGCATCACACGCGCACGCGCGGCCGACACACGCATGTGTGACACACGTGCCCGTGTGCCGTCGCTGACGCGTGCGAGGCACATGCCAGCTGACGTCATCATGATATCATTTGCACGCATGCCACCCGTGCCAGGTCGGACGGACCGACCCGGCCCGACCCGACCCAGTGGCTCGACTCGGCGACCCGACCCGACTAACCTTAATCATTGATTGTTGCTGCCCGTTGACCGTTAACTTTGACCGTTGACAAAAAAAAAAAAAGGGAAAAAAATATGTTTCTTTTTCAATTATGTCTATGTGGGTTATAAGTAATCCATTTTTTGTTCAGCAATTGTTGCATGAATTATGGAAAATTATGTATTTTCTCTTATGTTCATTATGGATTATAAGTGATCCATTTTTAATTCTGCATTTGTTACAGGAACTATGATACTTTATGCACGGATACCTGCATTCCCGAGAACGGGTGAAGGAAGTGCAAGACTTAAAAGGCTGATGACAGAGTTAACTAGTTATCGGTGGCATGACGGTGATTTAGTATCACATGTGATCAGGGTCAATCAGATGATATATGAAATTATCTGGAATGGTTATCTTATGCCGGATTTTGAGAAGGTGCCGGCATTGATAAACACTCTTCCACCCGAATGGCAAGTAGTGTTAGATCGCCTATGGGAGGTTAACGTGGTCTCGGGTTATAGGAGGCTAGTAGTAACTTTTGTAAGAGAGTATTATAGGATTGAGTTAACCAAAACTTCAACCCTTAGATTGAGCGCCACATGGCGCAGAGTGAATGCGCCTTGGAGGCGACATGAAAGCTCTCCAAAAGTTTTTCCATGGTTGGCAAATGTGCTTTCAGATTTCTTAGATATTTTGACTAATAAATTAGCAGGGAATTTCCCTATTTATTTCTTAGATTAGTTTGAGATGTTTTGGATATAAATATCTCTTTCTATGTTGATATTTTCCTCTGTATATATTACTTAGTGTAGTGGATAGTTGTATTATGTGAAAGTATTATTATTCTATTGGATATCAAATATTATTTGATTTCTGTTATTGTTGATGATGTGGATAGTTCATAGAAGTTTTTGTAACTTCATAGAATTCATTTTGCATAAGACAATTATATTAATAATAGTTTTAAGTTATGATTTTTGGAGGATGATTGGAAATATAGTGACCTTTTGATTCTGAAATCTTACTTGAAATTGTTCATTGATATGATGGGTCTGTGCAAAGTGGATGCATAAATGATAGGCATTAATTATTCTTGCATATATGTCTAATATGTTCAGATCGATGGTTTTAGTGACTAAGAACGTAATTGCTGATATGAATGGCAACAATTGTGAAATATTGAATATGAAGATTCAATATGTGCTGGAAAAGTAAGAAGCACTAGAAGCTCTTGACCATGTTATGGAAGATCTTGAGGATGCTGTGCACCACCTTGAGTTAGTAAAGGACTGCCTAACAGCATTTGAGCCGAAAATAGATATTTGCAATGCTGGTTCTAGTTCAGAAAGGGCTTTGAGCTCTAAGCGCAAGCGTATTGATTCGTTTAATATGTGAGAATGCAAAAGATCAAGGCCTTATTACAAGAAATCAAGAGTTAACCAACACAAGAGAGAAAAACGTCCTCAAGTGAAGAAAATGTCAAGGGTGAGGTGTTACAATTGTGACAAGAAAGGTCACTATACTCGCAACTGTTGTAAGCTGAAAAAGGTAAACACGTCTTGTACATTTGAGAACTTTGCTTATGTATCAAGTTATGTATTATTGGCTTAATCGAATCCTTTGTGGACTGTAGATTCAAGAGCAACAGACCATGTAGCGAAGGATAGATGATCTTTCGTGAAATTCCGACGAGTACCAACTGGAACTAAGTGGATCTATGTAGGAAATAACTCCAGAGCTGAAGTTAAAAGGATTGGCACCTGCCAATTGAACATGCGTGGTGGACGCACCTTGTTCCTACATGATGTTCTATATGCTCCGGATATTCGTCGAAATTTAGTGTATGTTTTGGTGTTGGTTAAGCTTGGTTTTAGCGTGAACTTCCGTAATAGTGGTGTACATTTGTATTTGGATACAAACTATTATGGTTGTGGTCATTTTCTGGATGGTTTTATTGTATTAAATGTTGACTGTGGTGATGTCAATATTTGTTATTCCATTTTCACGTCTTCTACTTCATACATGCTAGACTTGGTCATATTGGCCAACAACGTATGAATAGACTAGCCAAAAATGGCTTGTTGGGCAACATTGAAAATGTCGATTTGCTCATATGTGAGCATTGCCTTGTATGGAAAACGACAAGAAAACCATTTGAAAAATGTAAAAGAGTTTAATTTTCTTTACAATTAATCCATTCTAAAATCTGTGGTCCAATAAATGTAAAAAGAAGGCATGTGGCTATTTATTTTATCACATTTATCGATGATTATACTCAATTTGGATATATTTATTTGATTTCTCATAAATCTAAAGTATTTAGTTGTTTTAAAAAGTTTATGAACTTGGTATAAAATCAATTAGATAAGAAAATAAAAGTATTGAGATCCAATCGAGGACGATAATATTTGTCTGATGAGTTCAGAAAATTATGTGATGAAAAAGGAATAGAAAAACAGTTGTCTATTCCATATACTCCTCAACAAAATGGTGTTACGGAGAGAGGGAACAAAACCCTATTGGAAATGATTAAGTCCATGATGACGCATGTTAACTTACCTATCACTTTCTGGAGTGATGCTTTGTTAACTGCTGCCTATATACTTAACCGTGTGCCTTCCAAATCAGTTACTTTTACTTCATATGAGTTATGAACGGGTAGAAAATCGAATTTAAGTTTTCTTAAGCCATGGGGTTATGCTGCATGTACTCATGAACCCTCTCACAAGTTTGGGAAATTGGGTCCCACAAAAAAGAAGAGTATTTTCATAAGATACTCCAAACACTCGAAATGATATGTGTTTATAGGTGAGCAGGAAAGTGGAAGTATAACTAAATTTGAATCACGAGAAATCACATTCTTAGAGGATGAATTTCCTAAGAATGGGGAAATAGGGGAAGATTACTCCCTATTTGAAACCTTGGATCAAGATAATGAACTTAATAAAGTTCGTCCAAGTGGGAGTAACATAAGAAGTGATGAATTTAATTCAACTCACTCTTAATTACAACCACATGATGATATGATATCATTATTATCTAATCCGAGTGGGAGCATAGTGGGGAATGATATGCAAAGTGTACAATCTCCCATACGGCGAACAAGTCACAAAAGTATTCCCATTCGACGTTTTGGCATTGAAGGATGAGTCAAGAAATATTTCCTATGGGAGATTGTACACTTTCATAATTGCTCCACAAGATGAGGATGAGTCAAGAAATATTAATGAGGCTGTAACTTGCCATAGTAAGGAAAAATGGATTCATGCAATAGAAGAGGAGATGGAGTCAATGAAGTCAAACCAAGTTTAGGAACTGATTGATTTTCCAAAAGGACGCAAAGCTATTGGAAACAAGTGGGTTCTCAAAATAAAGCGTCAAGCTAATGGCTCGATATAAAGGCATAAGGCTCGCCTTGTGGTGAAGGGGTATAATCAACATTAATGAATTGATTTTGAAGAAACATTTTCTCATATAATGATATTGACCTCGATTCGCATTATTCTGGCAATAATGGTTATTATGGATCTTGAGTTACATCAAATAGATGTAAAGATTGCTTTCCTCATTGGAGAATTAAATGAAGAAATATATATGGAACGACCTGCTAGTTTCATTATAGAAGGCTAAGAATGAAAAGTATGTCGACTCTTGAGATCGATATATGACCTTAAACAAGTTTGTGAAACAATGGTATATACGTTTTCATAATGTCATAATGAGATGTGATTTTACAATGATTGATGATGATCATTGTGTATATATCAAAAGATCCAAAGATCAATTTGTGATCATATCATTATATGTTGATGATATACTAATTATTGGAAGTAATAAGAGTTTGTTAATATTGTCAAAGTTGGCTATCTTCCAACTTTGATATGAAAGATATGAGTGAGGCTGCATACATTCTTAGAGTTAAGATTTCAAGGAATCCTTCGAAGAGATCATTGTCTCTTTCGCAAGAAACATATATAAATAGGGTTTTTGAATGATATCGTATGCAAGATGATACTCCTATTGCAAAAGGCGAAGGATTGAGCCACGGATTGTGTCCAAGGACTCCACAAGAGAATGAACAAATGCAACATGTTCCTTATACTAGTGCTGTTGAGAGCTTGATGTACGCTATGATGTGTACAAGACTTGACATATGTTTTGCAATTGGAACGGTGAGTAGATACCAATCCAATCCAAGTCAAGTACATTAGAAAGCCGTTAAGAGAATACTGAGGTATCTAAATGGAACTGTTGATTATACGCTGAGTTATCAAGGAAAAGATCTGCGACTCGAAGACTATTTAGATGTTGATTGGGGAAGAGATTTAAATGAAAAGAAATCTACCTCTCGATTTGTTTTCTTACTAAATAATGGCACCATATGTTGGAGCAGTAAGAAACAAACATATATAGCCTTGTCCACGATGGAAGCTGAGTTCGTGGCATTATCAGCAGCAGTACAATAAGATGTTTGGTTTAAGAGATTTTTGAATCATTTAGGTGTTATTGGATATGCTGCAAATCCATTATTGGTTAACTGTGATAGCCAAGCAACTATAGCATACACCAAATATCCAAAATATCATAGTAAGACCAAACATATAGATACGAAATATAACTTTGTCAAAGATATGGTTACACGAAAGGATGTAAACTTACAGTACATATCTACGCATAGAATGGTAGTAGATCCTATGACAAAACCAATACCTAGAGATGTGTTTTGTAGTCATGTAAAATCTCTAGGACTGCGTAGAGACGGATGTACTGAATATTATAATTTTCTTGAAGTGTTCACATTTAATGAATTTGCGTTTTTCATCATTAATGCCTATGAATTTTTGTTTGGCGTTTATGCATCTTAATGCTCAGTGCATTATATTAAGTTGAGAAAGTATGTCGGACAGATAAAATATTAGCCCACTCACACGGGTAATCGCATCTATTTACTGTGTGATAAATAGAGTTGAGACAGTTTTTAAGCTTATTATCTAGGTGATAATCAAGAGCTCAAGCTTAAAATATATATGTCGCCTTAACTAAGTGTTAAGATGAAGATATGATATGTGCTATGTACAAAAGTAAAATACCCCACATATTTTACTTTATCTGTCTAAGATGTCAGATGTGAGTTATGATGAATTATGTGAATGAGTAGATGTGTGAACTCAAGTTAGACATTATGTATGTCTGAACTATCATCTGTACAATATTGAAGGTGTAGACATATGCTCCATGGGAAAAGAGTTAATACCGTAATACGTATTTCTTACTACGTATGCATGAAACCACCAATAAAAGTGGCAAAAGTTTGATCTCAACTTTTATGCCGTGAGAGACTCTTAAGAAAAAGAGTTCCTCAATTTTAGTGCCCTCATGACTCTTACTTATTTTCAAGATTTTTATTTAGTGTTTGCTATCTTAGGATGTTACCAATGATCATAAATTAATTCGATCTAATGGGACATTTCTAGAATAGTAAGTTGAACTGAAATTCAAAGTTTGAAGAAAATGAGAACATCGAATTTGGAGAATCACATATTAGGTTTGTGTTCACTGGTTGACCAATTATGACTGTTATTGGGATAATCATAATTGTGAATACAATATATCGTTGTTTAAAAAGAGATCAAGAGAGATATAAATGTGATCGATCGATCTAGCCAAAAAATTAAACGTGCAAGATAACATGCATACTAAATCTACTCAAAGTGTGATGCCCATTATGAGTTGCTATATATTCTATCGGACTTTGAGATGTATAGCAATGAGCTCTCGTAAATAAATTTAAAAACTACCTAAGTATCTTTGGAGTGGGACGTGGCGAGTAGGTGTCGTGAGGCCGGTGGAACGACGGTGGTCGGTGTCACAAGCCTCGGTGGGCAAGGACGGCGCAGGCGGGTCGTGCAACAAACGGCTTCATGAGGGGGACAAGGATGATGGCGATGGAGCTTCGGGCGGCCGGAGTTGTCGGGTTGTCGCGACCACGGCAAAGGGCGATGAGGGGTGGTGCGAGCTCGTAGGTGGTGCTCGCTCGGGGTGGCCGCAATGCGGTGGCCTCGCCCTGCGCGGGTACTTAGATGGCTAGCGACGCGACGCAGCCTTATTGGAGTAAGTAGAAATCGCGGAAATCCAAAGAAGAAAAAACTCCCGGAGAAGATGAACAATAAAAGTACTTTTGGTAAATGCGGATTTAATCGGGATATGACTAGATATGATATGATATGAAATTTTTGAGATTTTTATATCCTATCATTTGTTCGGTGAATCGCATTATTAAGTGTTTCTGACATGTTTTCATTATATCATGTACATTTTTATTTATTTTATATAAACGACATATCATTATAAATGAACCTAAATGTTCATAAATGAATATTGTGAAAATCTCCCTTTAACACTATTCCTTAATTTAATTTAATTTAATTTATCCTCTTTTTTATATTATTTTCTTTATTATTTCTTTTTTTTCCTTTCATCATTCTTTAATAAAATTTTATCAAATAGTAAATTATACTAACATACCTAAAATACAAAAATACCTAAAATATACAATAAATATAAATATTTAATTTATATATTGAATGTTTATTATAAGATAGAATTAAAGTTGAATATATAAATTAAAATATGATTAATTAAAAATGAATTTTTATTTTTATTTTTAATTTCTTAAATTATAATTCAAATATTATTTATATTGAAATATAATTTTAATTTTATTAATTTAATAAGTTTGTTATTCGGGAGAGAAATAACTTTCCTAATATGGACATTAGAAATCCTATCACCTTTATCTCATCTCCCCTAGAAATTAATTTTATCATGTTTATATCCCATTTATATACAACTATATCCTATCCACAAGTGAGCACCAAGCGTGTGATGGGATAAATCACGTCTATCTGCGAACCGACTATTTACTTGTGCAAAGTCCTTGTCTTTGCCTTTTCCTTTCCCCCTCTCTCTCTTGTCTTCTCAAGTCCCCTCTATTTATTTTCTTTTATTTGCTTTTTTTTTATAATTTTTTATAATTGCTCCTTTGAAAGCACCCCAAAGGAAGGAACAAAAAAAGGAAAAATCTCTCCCTTTAATGTTAAATTTTCAGCATAAAAAAAAAGGAGAACCCCAAAAACCCTATGTGTTTTTAACCTTTATAGGCAAAACAAATGTAATCTGTTGCAGAATATTTCATCTCTTTTCAATATACATGGGTGCCTATAACCTCACGATCCACAAAAATCATTTTATTTTCCCCATCTCCTGAATATTCTCCACTGATTTTATCACCTGTTGCTAAAGATAAGATTGCAATGCGATTTTATGAAATTCAAAAATCCATCGTAATATTATATCGAATCTCCATTTCTCAAAAAACAATAGGCTTGGGCTAATTTGCTCCCCTTCGTAGGCTTGTCACGGCCTATCAATTTAAGACTCAGAACCACTAATTCAAAACCATTAGCCATCAATCCAATAAATAAATACAAAAAATGTAAATTAAAAATAAATGCACCTAAATTTATATGCTATGCAATTAATATTTTTTCAGGAATAAAATTAATCTCTAATTTTCTATAAAATAAATAAATGACCGGATTGCCAAAATTTAGGTGTCAACAACTTCAAATAAAGAAGCATGTGCATGGTCTAATTCTTTATAAATATGTCAATTTATAGGTTTTTTCTTTTTATTTTATTTATTTACTATTTTAAATTTAATTTGAAGTTTTAATCTAATTAGCATATATTATAGGTGTGTTTTCCTAGAATATTAATAAGTTTTAGCAATGCGAGTCGGATATGGGTTGAGTATGGATCAGGTCGGGTATGGGTCACTTGATTTACTACATGAATATGGGTTAAAAGCGGGTTAAATGTGTCAAATATGGATCGACCCATTTTCAACCCGACCCAAACCTAACCCGACCCACGGTTTAATAGCTCTAGGTTGACATGGTTGAAATATGCTTGTAGGGATTTGCATATAGAAGAGGAGGATGGTATCGTCACTTCGAGAAGCGATCGTGAGATAGATGCGAATTATCTTGTATTGGGTAGTGCCTTCCATAAAAACCCAAGTGTGCACGAAGTGCATTTGC
Organism: Eucalyptus cladocalyx; assembly: GCA_017140615.1. Classification (NCBI taxonomy): domain Eukaryota; kingdom Viridiplantae; phylum Streptophyta; class Magnoliopsida; order Myrtales; family Myrtaceae; genus Eucalyptus; species Eucalyptus cladocalyx. Next base: position 21,041,129 of record CM029520.1, read on the forward strand.
TTCACCACGAGACTCTTAGCCTACGGTGCAGAGTTGAAGGAAACATCCACTTCTTTTTTGTTGGAAAGCTAGCACAGATCAATATCTAACATTAACTACTTGTAGAGGCTCCGGAGTTAGTTTTGCATTCGAATAGATAGAATTTACATTGATTAGATAGAACTCATCCTTTGTTTGCATGTGTCTCTTGTTTGAACTATTAGGGGTGATCAATTCTACGGTGAGTCAAATTTCACCCCTAGAACCAGGAACCTATCCTATCCATTCAAGAATTGGACTAGACAAGCTGGATGGGAATTGGCTATATTTTCTTTTCCTTGTTTCTTCTAATACATAATTAAACTTTAGGTGATATGATAAAACGGAGCTGGTTTTTTTTTTTTTTTTTCGGTGGTTATCATGACCTAAATGAAGTGTGAATGCAAGCTATGTAAATAATGATCATATAGAGTATCTAAAATTTAGGTGTCAACATGTATATACAACGAGAAAGAAGAATATGTTTGTTCTAATCATGGTTTATAAGTCATTTGTTAGTTTTCAATATCTAAAATGATAAACTTTAGTCTTGACCCATTTCATCAAAGTACATAGAATTTTTTAGTTTGTATAGTTTTTTTTTTTTTTAATTTTTTGTATAGATTTGTGAATATAATAAGGAAAGAAAGAAATAAAAGTAAGAAAAAAAAAGATCGGAGAGACTAAATGGGATAATTTGCCTAATGATAAAAAATACAAAACTTCCTTACAATGCTCATTTGCTTCTTCACAAACCGGTCAAACCAGTGTGAACACTCATCAGAGACGGCATCTTTTGATCATTCATCATTTTCTTTTTTTCTTTTTTTTTTGGTCGGTGATCATTCACCATTTAAGACGTTGAGAAAAAGAGAGAGGGAGTGCTTCGTTCTTTGCCGTGCAGAGAGGAGACATAGATATCTTCAATGATATTTGATTGGTACGTCTAAGTATGTCACGTGTCACTCGCTAAATGGACTTGTGTGAAAATGACGTGGAACAACAAAATAATAAAAAATAAAACTAACTACATTTAAAGGGAAAAATTACTAAAAAGTGTCATTGGCCCCTCGTTTAGCCTCACCAACATCTAAACGAGGCCATCGCAGTTGTAAAGTTCGGTGAGGCTAGCCTTGCTAACCATGAGTGAGGCAACCTTGCCTAGGGTGAGGTTAACCTTGCCCAAATCTAGGAAAGGTGCTCTCACGTGTGGCTGATGAGGGCTTTGCTACCCTCGTCTAGTGGCTAATGGGGCCTTGACGACTTGTGTTGGCCATAGTTAAGAAAAAACAGAAAAGAAGGACAAGGGAAGAAATTAAACAAAATTCAAAAAAAGTAAAAAAGGTTGTCAATTTCAACACTAATCTTGTCATGTGGCTGATGAGGGCTTCGCTACCCTCGTCTAGTGGCTAATGGGGCCTTGACGACTTGTGTTGGCCATAGTTAAGAAAAAACAGAAAAGAAGGACAAGGGAAGAAATTAAACAAAATTCAAAAAAAGTAAAAAAGTTGTCAATTTCAACACTAATCTTGTCATGTAGGACGGTCAGTTTCCATGTCAATGATTTTCGACCAAATTTGATTGAATGTACTCAATTGATAAATATACAATAATTTTAGGATTTTTTGATAATTTTCCCAAATTTTAAGATAAAGTAGTGGCTCTCATGAGAGAAGGGGGAATCCTTCAAGACCCTTTGTTCACATCATAGAAAGTCAAAACACAAAAAAAGAAAAAGACCCCCAACAAGTTCTAAGAAAAAGGATGTGCCTTGACAACCTTTGTTGGCTACGGTTAAGAAAAAACAGAGCGGGAAAAAGAAAAGAAAATTAAAAATTAAAAAAAATTCGGAAAAAGTAAAAAAGTTGTCAATGTTAGCACTAGCCGTGTCAAGTAGGATGGTCGGCATTCAAATTAATAATTTCTAATTAAATTTAGTTGAATGGACTCAATTGATAAAGATACAATAATTTTAGGATTTTTTGATAATTTCCCCAAAATTTTAAGATAAAGTGGTGGCTCTCATGAAAGAGAAAGAGAGAGAGAGAGAGAGAGAGAGAGAGAGAGAGGGAGGGTGGGGGTTCCCAAATTCAAGATCCTTTGTTCGCATCACTAAAAGAAAGTCAAAAAAAAAAAAAAAAAAAAAAGGAATAGACCCCTAACAAATTCTAAGAAAAAGCATGCGCGAACTGTAGCAATGGCAGCTGATTGGAAATTAACATCGGTCAATTCATAGATCAATGTCTGACTAAGAAAGAGCATGCGCGAACTTACCAAAATCTAAGACGAACACAACTTGCATTACTGCAAACACTTTGCCTCTCGCGCACAGGGGAAAAAAAAGAGACTGCTCGAAAGCTAACGCAGATCAATGTCTGACACAAACTCTACTTCAACTGAAGCTCAGAGGTTAGTTTTGCATGCAAACAGTAGAAATTTACATTGCTTGGTTCTCTTCATTGTTTGCATATGTCTATCTCGTTTCTTATGAGCTATAAAACTCCTGCATTTTGGCCCCATCCAAACGCCGATAATTCAATGAACTATACTTGACGATGGTTTGATTTGATCTGATCTGGAAATGGTGTCCATAACACACACACACACACACACATTCAAATTTAAGACTTGACCAGTATCATTTAATCCTTCAAAAGGACCCTTCGGTGAAATGAGATGTATACTTCGATCGGAAGTTGGGGATCTGATCCTGGTGCAACATACAACCTTTTTTCCTTTCCTAGTCATTATCTCTGAGCAAGTGTGGAGTGAGTATGCTATTTGAATCCAAACCGTTAGATCTGGATTGTCTTACGTGAGGTCAACGTGCGTCTTACTAAATCAATGAATGAGGAAGGGGAACAAGTACTTGGTTGCAGAATACCTATCGAAGTCCAGTTATCTTTTCCCCCATCAGAAGCGACGTCAGACAAATGCGGAGCAAAAATATAAGAAAAAACCGTTCTTTCCCCTATCCTTTGAGCAGAAATATTTAAGGGAAAAAAAAAAACACTTTTTCTGTCCCTTACCTTTGATCGAAAATACTTAAAAAACAATTAAAAAAATCTGTTTCTTTCCCCCACCTCTGAGCAGAATATTAAAAATACTTTTTTTTTTAACCTTTGAGCAGGGAAAGAAAAGGTAGGAAAGAAAAATGGGTTTTTTAAATATTACTGCTTCGATTGTTTAATGTCGCTTCTGACAGGGAAAAGAGAACAAGACCTCTCTGTGTAGGCTCTGCAATCAAGTGCTTGTTGCACTTCTCATCCACAAAGGATCATAGAGTTCATGGAGCTCGAGAGAACATGGCGGATCATACAGTTACACTCCAAAAGTATGTAATTCATTCGTATGTGTAATATGCTATAAGAACTCTACTTAGAGTACGGATTAAGTAGCTATTTTCTTTTGAATATGTTTTTCTTTCAATTAATTTTTTCCCCTAATTTTATACAAGGACAATGGGCAACCACAATGATAGTAATTACAAGATGGGATTGACTCAACTCTTCGTTGTTTGCATATGTTTATATGGTTCATTGTGAACTATATCCTCCTTCGGGTCACAACAATTTAACGCACTAGGCTTTCCTTTTATTGCACAATTTTGGCAAAATCCATCCATATCGATCAAGAGTCATTTATCACTTACAACAATTGATCCGTTTACACTAATTTTATGAACTTTGCATGTCGTTAATGCTGAGTCTTATTTTCTAATTTTGGACTCACATATGACATGTTGTATGCAATTTGGGGGAAATTCTCACCATCATACGTGGACATCTAAGCTTCTATCGAGCAAGTATTAGGCATGTAGGTGGACCATAAATTAATGATTTAAGCATGTAGCTCCAGAAAGAGCAATGTTCTATAAGTTTGTATTATTTACTTGCATCACAGACTAACGATTTCTGATTTCGCTGTCCTTTTTTATAGACTCGGTGAACAAGAAGATGGCATCACTGAAAAATTGAAAGATTTCCTGACATCCTCGCTGAAATGGTCATTTGCTATTTGTGGAGTTAAGGATTTACTTATAAACATGCAAGCGACCTTCATCTCAATTTCCATAGCTCTAATGGTGCTCTTTGGCATCAGCTTGCGAACAACACAAAGCAATCGTGGAACCACATTCATCAACTTCGCATTTCTTATATTAGGATGTCTCGTTGTTGAAATAGCAATCAACTCGATTATACTGAATCCTTACATCAAGTGGGTTATCTATGTTATGTTCCTTACTATGGTAGCTACAAATCCCAATTACCAGCCAATTTTTCAAGAGATGAAACGAATCTTCAAATCCATGTGCAAAACAACTTCTTTGAGACTTAGAAACTCGTTCATTCAATCACAAGTGATCATCCAAAATCTTTTGAAAACTAGTGTTGCGGAACAAGAAGAATCATCAATGAATAACAACTTTGCAACTCGACTGGCAGGCAGCGATGGAGGCAGAGTTGGGGAGGATATTGTCTAGTTGAACTCATGATAGAATTTGACACCCTTTATATCTCTTTTTCTCGTTAAATTATAAGATGTTTGTTCAAAATGTGAAATGGATGTCTGAACTTTTTCCTCTGTATTATGTGTTTGTACGATAAGCAAAAGTTTGGTCAGACTATAGTAGTTCTTCACTGATACATTAACTTTGCAACTTTGCATCTTTGCTCCATCTTCCTGAAACTTTTATTGGTCACTATTTTTCCATAGCAACATCTACAATAATCTGCGTTTTAGGATGTGATTTTGATTTTGGAAGTTGAAAATGCGAGCATTTTAAGCAGTGTTTAATCATTAAGTGGAAAATGAACTTTAATGACCCTAAAGTAATAGATGCGTAGCAATTAATCGGATGATCTATCAACCCTCCCATTATGAGCCAGAGAAAGCCAAGCTAATAAGGAAATTTAATTAACGTGAGGTCAATATGAATGGAGATATACTTACCTTTGATACAAATAGAATATTAACTTAGAACATTATTTATACAATAAATTCTTCTTCGTATTGATTGAAATTTCAATTGATTGACATTTCATCCATTTTATTTTGAAATGTTACATATTTATTAAAATTTCATTTTGAGGCATCAGTCATTGAAAATTAAAAAATGACTCATGAGCTACGAAGAGAATAGATGTTTTCTTACTTCTAATGTAAATTCAACATTTACTTAGAATATTCCTTGACTATTAAATTCTACTCACATTGATTGATGTTTTGTCCATTTATTTTCAAATGCTATATCGAAACTAAAATTTCATTTTGAGGCATTTGTTATTGGTTATAATCTAACGAAAGCAAAGTAGCGAGGGTTTGCTTTTCCACTTCTATGAAGTTCAAAGTCTTATTTTACTCATTATTTCGTCAAAATTTAAAACAACGATGAATTTATTTGTTAGGAAGAAAATAATTGATTCACATGATTATGTAGTCCAACACTTCAATTTTCATAAATTTTGTCTCTGTGATTATATAATTGATAGTAGTCGATCAAACCTTTTAAGATTTTCAATCTCTTAAAAAGGAAAATTTCGATAGTATTGCAGAACGCACTAGTTGTTCATTAATTGGCTGTATTATATGGCACTCAAATCGCTTTTGCTTTCAATCATAATTAATAATTTTGGTTTATGATCTTACATTAATAGAGATTGTGTAACGATCTAGATTTTTAAATTAGATACTGACTAATTAAGAGTTTGCGTTGAACTGGCTTTTTATGATAAGCAAAAAGGGAGAAAATTATTACACAATATTGTACTTGGATCGTCTTTCCTAAAATTATCTTATCATACAAATTCAGTAAATTTGATAACAAATTGTAGGCATGGTAAAAAGGAAATAACGAATTTTCCCACTCTTGCAATTAGAGATTTATTGATTTGTTTTTTCATTTGTGTCGCCATAACCACCTTGTGAATTGACTCTAGGATTAAACTAATTCCTTCTTTTTTTTTTAATTAATGAATGCTGAGGAGAGATATTAGAAATAAGAAAGGAAAGAAGAAATATTAAAAAAAGTTGTTATAGCGGAGTCTAACTCATTGAATGTTTAAGCTTAGAAAAAGAATACGATTAAGGTTAGAAAATTAAATGCGACATCGAATGTGTAAAATTAAAAAATTAAAAATTTTGTGACACAAAAATTATTTTGAATTAAATGTATCACATGCATGTATTAAATTTAATTTTTTGGTGGTATTACTTTGCTTTCGAGAGATCGAGCTCCAGATCCGACCATTTGTCCGAAGTGGTCCCATGGAATGGTTGGAATAATGTAAAAAAGTCTTTTCGATGGAATGATGTAAAAGAAGTTTCTCAGCGACCTGCCAAGTTGCTAGTCTTCCACTCAACAAGACCTCTATATTCTCCGCTAACAATCATAGAATTCATTGAGCTCCAACTGCTCCAGGACATGGCAGACCAAGTAATAACGCTGGAAAGGTACGTACGTCATTCATAAGAATATGCTCTAAGAATTTTGTTTAGAGTGCATTTTAAGTAGCTAGTTCTTTTCCTTTTGAATCTATTTTTCTTTCAATTAATTTCTTCCTGATTACTTTTTGGAATTACTTATCTGTTGAGAGATCGAGCTCCAGATCTGACCACAGAGCTTCTTTGCAGCCATGGGGGACCTCTAAATCTGGCCATGGAGCTCCCCATGATTGAGATCCAATCTAGCTCATCACCATGACAAGCCTCAACATAAACAATGAGACAAAGCTTGATGCGAAGATGTGGGTGGTCCCCATAGGTGGGGTAAAGGGCTATGTAAAGATGACACAGATATACGTGACGTTATATGACATGACACGCCGACATGTTATTTTCAAAAAAATAGAGAATTCCGACACGTTTCGACATGTTATATATTAAATATATATTTTTATATATAAATGCAAAAATAAATAAATAATAAAAAGAGCATAGAGTTAATTTATACTAAAAATATTAATCCAACATTTGTTAATATCATTCATTGTTTTAATTTGACAGAGATTGAACGAGAAATTCAAAAATTGCAAACATGAAAGAGTAAACTTGAAAGAACATGTCCTATTTTTTTTATACTTGTCGAAGATTAGTGAGATTTCTTATAGTCCTAGATAGAGTTCGGAGTTCATGATATGGACTAGCTTGGAGCTCCTCTGCAAAACAAGGTTCGAGAAAAATGAAAATCCAGGACAAGAACCGTTGAAGTATAACCAAAAGAAAAGGAAATCACTAAATTTGTCATAGAAAATGTGAGAGATAACTCACAAGCCAATAACATAGACCAAAAGAGATAACTCGAAGCAATGCTTGCGAGAGGCGGAAAGAAGCAAAAAAAAGTATAACTTTAAGTATATGGGGGCAAGGGAACAATGCCGATGAGAAGAGGGGCATTCCATCATCACTCATGGGAAGATCAAAACTTATAAGTGAGAAACTTGAGAGTAAGAATTTTTTCTTTCCCCTTTATTTTTGTTATTTTCATTATTTTTTCACATATTTACATTTTGACTCCTCAAGTATTGAAAATTTTTAAAATTGACTCCGTGTGAGTTGGAATCTCGTGTCGGAATTTCAGACTCTCATGTCGGAGCGTGTTGAGAAAAGTTGACTACGTGTTGGATTTTCTGACACTTGTTGACCACGTGTCAGAACGTGTCAGAGCGTGTCGGAGCGTGTTGGACACGTGTTGAAGTGTCAAACATGACATGAAGGCTTTCGGAGAGTGTCGGTACTTCTTAGGTAGAGCGCACAATGAAGAGATATGAGAGTAAGACATTTCTAATCCACCTTTTATCCAACCCTCACATGGAATTATTTTATCCTAATTATATTCCTTTATATCCGAGCTTATCCTATCTTAGGCAACAACCGAAACATCGAATATGATAAAATTAATCATATCATGACTTATATCCTTGCTTTTCAATTCCATTTGCACTTTTGGTTTCCTGTCATTTCCATTTCTAGTAGTTCAATTTCAATTTTTATTTTTATTTCACTTAAATCTAAAATTCGGTAAATTGTGATTGGAATTGAACCAAGTGCTAACTTTTTCAAATTTGAATCATCTAAAAGTCAGATTACTCAAGCTTGGTAAATTAAGATGAACACTGAGGATTCTTTTTGTCCGGATTTTGAATATCCGTGAAATTATGTTGACAAGTTTTATTTGCCATTTAACCTTAATTAGTATTGTGAGGTCATCAATTGCAGTTAATCTCATGTCATGATTATTTATCATGTCCAAAATAGAATGTTGTTTTTTTAACAAATCAATATATTAGTGTTCACACACAAAAGTGACCAATTTTGATAAGCAAATGACAAACTTAGTCAATAATAGCAAAGTTTTGTGAATAAAAGTTATAGAAGAAAAAGACAGTCATCAACTTGAAGAGTAGTGACAACTAACTTGTGAAATCATCGACAACGAGCAATCGACACAAAAACATAACTGTTAGGGTGAAAAAAATTTCCGATTATCACAATACCCGAACCAAACCAAACACGAAGAATAAAAGCAAACCGTAACCCGAACTGACCCGAGAACCGAATATCTGGGCGTGAATGGTTTTATTCCTCGGGACATAGGAAGAGGGCAAGGTTAAGACAAAAAGTGGAACGATTGCTGTCGTGAATTTAACCTCAAAATCAGCGGAGGATTATGTATGAAAAAGAAAGAAATCTGTTGTTTTTTGGGAAGGAATTGAACGATTATTTAGTTGGTGTAAAATTTGCCCACTTACCCATTCGGGTGACTTTGGCGCACTCGACGTTCCCGAGATGAATACTACTGTGTCGGGCAAATTCAATTACTGGGTACTTACTAGCATTCCGGCCTTCTTTCTCTTTTTAGGGTCCATCAAAACTGTTATGAGTATCTTGATGGTTGTGTATTGCCGTGATACGGTACTTTATGTGTCCATGAATTTATGATGGGGTTTGAGGTGCGACAAATGCTGATGCATAGCGAGCCATCAGGCGATTTTTAGCCTAGTGTAAAGCAGAAATGCATTGCACAGTGCAAAAGTTCTCCATTACATTGTTGAATGAATAGATTAGCATTGGCCGAACTCTGATTCGGGTGGCCATTCTTCGGCTCGCCTCTGGCCAACTTTCGGCTTTGCTTTGACCATTTTCTTTTAGCTTTCTTGGCCTTGCTTGGCCACTTTTAGGCCCATATTGCTTCGGCCAGTTCCACCAAACATAGAACACACAACCAGTTCCGCCAGAAACCGCGCAGTCCAACAACCAACAAACAGATAGCCTGAGTGCTTTTGCAGTATCAAAGCACAGGGCAAAAGTTCTCCATGTATTTTGATTAGCATGGCCAACCTTGGCCAGTTTTTGACCCATGCTTGGCCAGTTCTACTCTACCAAAGGAAACCGGTTCCGCTAAACCGTGGGGGCCATTTGAGATGAATGCTACTCTGTGGGCTCCTTTGAGATGATGCATCCAATATGGGGTGGATTTTGAAGTATTCCCCTAATGTATTATGCACAACATTAAAAGTTATTATATGGTGCATTTTTGACTTTTAATGCAAGAGTGAACTCGGAACTCACCGAAAGTGAGATGAAAGCCGACTCTATTTTAGTTTAAATGTATAGATATAGAGGACATATTTTGACATTTTATAGGAGGCACCAAAGTTGAGGAGAGCATCTTTTTGTTTTTTTTTTCGTTTATTGTTGCACGAGAAAATTAATGAAGCAAAGACACGTGATTTGGAATACGGAAGTATCAGAGTGATGGTAATTTATGCAACCCCTTATAATGAGCTGCCTTTATGGAATTCAACATGTATCTTTCTGACAAGATCTATGATAATATGTCACCGCCTTGATTCATTTCACTAAGAAAATTTTGTGAGGTAATGTTTGCATGTACAACACATTAAGGTCAGCTCATAATGAAAATTACCGTTCTTAAGTTAATTCGAATGGCTCGGATATCGTCATTTAGTTTTGACAAATGGCACTTGACATTTTTTATAGTATTTCGAACTTACTCAAATTGAAATTCGCATGTAAAGTCAGTGTGAAGTACTAAGTGCAACTAAATCACATTGTGTACCCCAAAAAAAGAAAAGAAAAGAAAAGAAAAGAAATCATCTTGTCTATGACTCGGTCCGGACCGGTCCAAATGCTTAAGCCCCAAAATCCGATCGGACCGGTGCTACTAGACCGTGCTTGCTTTTATATCGCGTCCCTCCCATTTTCTTCTCTCCTTCGAGTTCGAACCTCACTCATTTCGCGATGGCCAATAGCCATTTTTGTCTTTGAGAATTCACCACGACCGCTCGAATGGTGGCGGAGCGCCTCTCCCCCACTTCTGATGCGGAAACCGACGGAGCGTCAGCGAGCTCGGGCTCCGAGCCAGAGCCTCCGACCGTCCTCGGCTCGACGGAGGCGGCACCCGTATCAACTTACGAGAAGCAGAGGTTGTCGAGGATAGCGGAGAACAAGAGGAGGATGGAGGCCCTGGGCCTCCAAAACTTGGCGAGTTCTGTGATGGGTGCGAGTCGGAAGGCGAGAAAGGGCGACGCGAAGGGCAAAAGGAAGGTTGGCGAGGACGATGACGACGACAACGACGACAATGAAGATGGTGATTACGCACTTGCTTTGGACGGCGATGGTGGCGATGATGATGATCTTAGCGTCGACGATGAGGAGGGTAATCGGGATTTTGAATTATTTGGGTCTGGTAAAAAAAAGGTCGGTTCTTTTCTATTGGGTAATTCTTTATCTGCTTATGTTGTTTTTGCGTGAATCAAAGTTTCTAGCGTAGTACCCATCCATGGGTAACCCAGTTGATTGAGAATCTCTCCCTCATCGCTGAGATCGAGAGTTCGAAACCCTGTGTTTCTAGCGATTTAAGTGGGGGACCATGGCGGTGGGTTGCTGTGCTAGTCTTTCCCGAGGTATAGGGGCCCGGTCCTCAAGTGCTATTCGGGCTCGGGCACGGGGCATGTGGCGGAGTCCATGGTCACCAAAAAAAAAAACGAAATCGTTCCTAGCGTAGTTGGCGTTTAAGTTGTATGTGAAAATGGGAAGGTCGGTTTAAGACAACGGAGTCAAGAGACAGAAATGATCACCGAGTTTCTCACTTCTTGAATATTTCGCAATGAGAATGACAATGGGGCCATTGAAGTGAATGAAGCGATTCGTGCTCGGGGGTCATTAATTTTTTGGCTTGGCGGCTCTAGCTTTATTTCATTTCTGTCTGAACTGTTGTGTATTCACCACAAATTGCGGTCACTTGGAAGTGTTGCCTATCTGTTTTTTCCACAGCACTGTCTTTCTTTAGTAGGATAATTTTTGGTTAATGTTGTCGCGAAGTGCATTCGGGAGCACTTTCTTCCTGAGTTACCTTAGTTCTTTAGACTTCTTCACGAAGTTTTTTATTCAGAAATATTGCTGCAGTGGTGCATTGAGCGCCTTCTTAATTAGAATGAATTTATTTATGCTGCAACTGGATTTTATTACTTTGATTTTGACATTCTTGAAACTTCACCGGTGTTTCTAAGGAATAGTTGGCCTAATTAAACAGAGGACTGTCATGAGAAGATCCAAGTTGGATCCTAAGTAAACGTGACATTTTTGGCTTGAAGTGGCATCGAATACTTAGTTATGCTACTTTACCAAAAAAAAAAAAAACTTAGTTATGCTATTTGACTTGCCAACATCTCTATAGATTACCCGCCCTAAGCAAAACTTTGTGCATTTGGTTAGAAACTGTGTGAAACTTAAGTATACTCGCTAGCAGATTAACATGCTATCTTTCCCTTTGTTTTTTTCCCTTTTCTTTAAGTCCTCGAGAATGTCAATTAAATTGTGTAATTTTAATATTCCTCAGTATTTCAAACCTATCACAATAAATTCCAAAATTGCAGTCTAATTGTTTATTGGCTACTTATTTTGAATTTCACTATTGCTAATTACTCCAGACTGCTTTAGTGAAGGACGTTAATTTGGTGATACTCTAGTAGCATCTACTGCAGTTAAAAATACCGTTTTCACCAAATTGGTTAAATATTAACACCACGATTGAATAAATGACTTAATTAACAAATAATATAGTGTGGGTGTTTTTAGTCAAATTGACTTATGGCATTCATTTAAGATTAGCTTTTCCAGTGCTTTGTCTATCCTCATGGAGTGGGTTTTGGTGGAAGGCAGTTCTTTTTTTTTTTTTTTTTTTTTTGTGTATCTCCTCTTATGGCTTTTCAAGAAATAAGATTTCCATTTTAAATCGAGATTTAGACAACAATAGGAAACTATAGATCTGAGGTGCACTTGGGAACTTTTAAGTAAGTTGTAAATGTATCAGTCTTGGGCATGTCATTATAGTAATCGCAATGGACATATTGAACATCTGCAACTTCACATCCTTGGTTGTTCTATGTTAGGTAAGATTAGGGTGTTGTATGAAAGACGCATACATTCATAAGTTATGAACTTAGAGAATTTGGCGATGATACTTAGTACCAATTGCGACATGCTTGTTGGAAATATATCTTGAAGATTCCAATTCCTTGGATTAGTTTTGGTAAATAGGAAAATAGGAAAATAGAGATTCATTTATTATTTTTTCCTGTTTTATTCTTTTGTCTCTTACATTATAAATATACCAGTGTAATGTAAATATACATAATGAATATACAGAGAAAAAGCTTTTCTCAAATCTCCATTACACATTCTGTCATGGTATCAGAGCCGATCCTCCTGGCCTAAGCTTCCGCATATTCTTTGAATTGCCATCGTTCCTTTTCGGCCTGTTGTTGCATAATCTTTACCTGCGAAACAGCCCAGCAAAACGATTAGGAATTCAATTTTTTTTTTTGGTGCCATGACGAAAAATGTTGAGAATTCCTCAACAGAGGAGACACCTACCTTAGATTCGGTTGTCTCTCTTGGCAGTGACCGAACCTCTGTTCATCCATCAGAAGAAACCTTTTCTGCACAATTGATTCCAGCGTCGGGCCAGACCTTCGGCCCAGTCCAATGGCCTCCAACCTTTCCTCCGGCATATGGACAGGTGTGGAATCAGTACTCTCAGTACCCTTTTGGCCCGTTGCCAGGACATGTATGGACCCAGCACCCTTTTGGGCCTTCGCAACCCGTAACAGGTCCTACAGAGACATCGGGCCAGACGAATTCTGCTTAGGAATCCGGATCCGTCCAAGGTCAGGGATCCAGATCTCTCCCGGGTTCGAATCCCTACCCGGGATTTCAATCCGGATACACGCCGCCGGGTCAGGGATCCGGATCTATCCCGGGTTCGAATCCCTACCCGAGATTTCAACCCGGATATGCGCCACCGGGTCAAGGAACCGGATCTATCCCGGGTCATGGGACGAATCCCTACCTGGGATTTCAACCCAGATATGCGCCATTGTTTTTTCCGGTTGGCGGCGGCGGCTGGCTTGAACCCGGCGACCCTCTGTACACGTCACTGACCGATGGACCCGAATTGAAGCTCCTCAGGATGTAGCTTACTGGAGCGGAAAACTACGTGGCCTGGGCAAGGGATCTCCGGCGTGCTCTTGTCACCAAAGACAAGGACGGCTTCCTCGACAGAGCCGTTCCTTTTCCAGCCGATGAACGTCTTCAACGGCAGTGGCGCAAGTGCAACCAACTAGTTCGCACATGGCTCGGGAACTGCCTCGCACCGGAAATTGTAGCCGGACTCCCACCAACCGAAGACTCCCGAACTCTCTGGGATAGCATCCGCGAGATGTACGGATGCCTCGACCGAGCGAAGCTGTTCACCATCACCCAAGCCCTGTCGAAGTTGAAACAGGGGAACCTCTCGGTTACCTCCTGCTTCAACCGCCTCTCCGCTCTATGGAATGAGCTTGAGGCCGCCGAAGAACGACTGGAAGGTCCCAAAGAAACCCTCCAACAGTACCGGAAAATTAAAGAGAGGGAGAAAACGATGAGATTCGTACTAATTTTAAACGAATCCTTCTTGGCTTTCCGATCGCAAATCCCCGCGATGGACCCTCCACCTCCGTTCGGCTGCATTTACCAGTTGGCCATCCAAGAGGAGCATCATCGGATGGCCGCCGCTGGACACGCTCGGCTAGGCGAAGGCCTAAGCTTGGCCGTTCTTCCTTCCGGCGACGCAACTCTCGGTAAAACCTCCACAGATTTGGAGAGAAAAATCGTGGCTGCGGCTGCGGCGAGGAGAACCGGAGGAAACCCTAAAACATTTCGATCTGACGGCTCGGATCCAAGATTTGGAATGGATGGCTGGGATCGTCGATCCAAGATGGACGGCTCAGATCGGCGCGTTGGATTGGACGGCTGGGATCTCAGCGCTGGAACGGACGGACGAGATCGACGCGCTGGATCGGACGGCCATCATCTATCCGTAGCTTCAACAGAATCGGACGGCTGGGATCGTGCCACGTCGGCAAGAAAGGTCAGTGGGCAGAATTCCAAATTTAAAAATAAATATTGCAGCTACTGTAAACGTCCACATCATACCATTGAGACCTGTTGGAACCTGCATGGAAAGCCTAATGACAAAAAGAGAGAATCCATTATTTCCCAAGTTTTTGCACAAAAGGCAGATGGATCACCTCACCAGATGATCACTCAAGAGCAATATCGAATCTTTGTACAAATCTTTGGATCAACTCAAGACTAGTGATAAAAGTGCAAGATTCTCAGGTACTTTCCTATACAACAAGAATTCGTTTTTGGTTGATGTATGGATTATCAATTTAGGTGCTAGTGACCACATAGTATGCAACAATTTTTTTTTCTCACACATATACAATGCCAGAATCTCCTATCATGATGCGTCTTCCAAATGGGAACATCACAAATGTTACCCAAACCGGCACCGTTCATCTTGGTCCAAATTTAATCCTGAAAAATGTCCTATATATTCCAGAATTTGAATTCAATCTTTTGTCTGTCTCAAGAGTATGTGAGGATAACTCTTGCCATGCCACATTCAATTCCGACAATTGTCTTTTTCGGGACCATTCGATTGGCGAGTGATGGCCTTGGGTAGTGTGGTAGATGGACTCTATTTGGAACAATTCCCCAGGAGATTTAGAATTATTAAATAAGCATGTTTCTTGTAATGCTATCAGTTCAAATAAAAATCTCTTTTCTCATCAACGATTGGGTCACAGTGCTTCTTTTCCTCATCCAAAATGTCCAATACGTCCTTTAGCTAAACAATCTCGAGCACATTTTCCGAAAAGTACATCTCGTACAACAGATTCCTTCTCTTTACTTCATATGGACATTTGGGGACCTTATCATACTCTTCACCGTGATGGATCTCGATTCTTCCTTACAATTGTTGATGATTACACTCGAGCCACATGGGTTTATCTTATGCAATCGAAAAGCCAAACTTTTGGTCATCTATCAAACTTTATTTCCATAATTAAAAATCAGTTTGGTAAATCTGTACAAAAAATTCGTACAAATAATGGGCATGAATTTTTCACTTCTGATTGCAACACATTTTTATCTTTCCATGGTATACTTCATGAAAGTTCCTGCGCTTACACTCTACAACAAAATGGAGTTGTTGAGCGCAAACATAGGCATCTGTTAGAGGTTGCTCATGCCCTAAAATATCAAGCTTCCATTCCACAAGATTTTTGGGGAGATTGTGTGGTCACAGCAGCTTATTTGATCAATCGCATGCCAACTCGAATTCTTAATGGTAGGACCCCTTTTGAGATGCTTTACAACAAACAGCCTGATAATAATCATCTTAAAGTATTTGGTAGTTTATGCTATACAACAAATGTGGGTCATCGAGATAAAATGGGCCCTTGAGCCACTCGGTTCGTCTTTATGGGATATTCTTCTCTTCATAAAGGATATCGAGTTATGGAGATCTCTAAAGGGACCTTTTTCATTAGTAGGGATGTTGTATTTCATGAAGACATGTTTCCTTTTAAGGAAAAGGTTTCTTCATCACAGTCCTCTTCACCATCAGGACATGACAGACTATTTTTGCCTGATGACTCTTTGTCCTCAGCACCAGGGTGTCTTATTGCACTAGGACCACCCATATCATCAGGACCAACTTCATCTGCATCAATGGAATTATCACCTTCAGAAGCAACTTCGCCAGGATTATCTGAGGACATTTCCCAATCTCCTATAACAACAGCTGCTTCACCAATTCTTCATGAATCATCGAATCCTCCAGCACAAATCCTCGAGCCGCCTCGACGATTTGGAAGGCACACTCGTCCACCTACATGGACAAAGGATTACATATGTTCTGCAAGAAGTTCTTCAGGTACATAATATCCCATTGGCTCATATGTATCATTTAATCATTTATCGCTAGGACATATGTGTTGTATAAGTCGCGTATTTGAAGAACGAGAACCATTCTCCTTCGCTAAGGCAGCACGAGACCCTAGATGGCAACATGCGATGGAATCCGAACTTACTGCTTTGATGGAGAATCACACATGGGATATTGTTCCTTTGCCGCCAAGACGGAAACCAATTGGCTGCAAATGGGTTTACAAGATCAAATTCAAAGCAGATGGTTCTATTGAGCGTTATAAGGCTCAATTAGTTGCCAAGGGATTCACTCAAAAAAAAGGTTTTGATTACCATGAGACATTTTCTCCAGTAGCCAAAGAAGTCACTGTACGTTCCTTCTTATCCATTGCAGCCATACGAAATTGGTCTCTCCATCAGATGGATGTGCATAATGCTTTTCTCCACGGTGATCTCGATGAAGAAATCTACATGGATATTCCTCAAGGATTATGCAGATAGGGGGAGTCTCGGGTATGTCGTCTTCGTAAATCCTTATATGGATTAAAACAGGCATCTAGACAATGGTATGCCAAATTCACTGCTGCACTAACCAATGCAGGTTTTGAGCATTCTAAGTATGATTATGCCTTGTTTACACGTACTACAAAAGCATCATCAATTTATCTGTTGATATATGTTGATGACATACTTGTCATGGGAAATAATGTTTATGATGTTGCCAAGTTCAAAAGATATTTACACTCCACCTTTCACATCAATGATTTGGGACCGCCAAAATATTTTCTTGGCATCGAGATTGCTCGGTCCAATGAAGGAATTTGCCTCAGTCAAAGGAAGTTCATATTGGAGATTGTTTCTGAAGCAGGTCTATCAGGATGTAAACCAGCAGTCATTCCAGTTGAGCAGAATGTCAAGTTGACGATGCATGAATATGACATAAGTTCTCCTTCAAACATTAAGGACTCAGTGCTCAAAGATCCTTCAGAATACCAGCGACTTGTCGAAAAGTTGATATATCTTACAATGACAAGACCTGACATATCATATGCCGTACAAATACTCAGCCAGTTCATGCACATGCCAAAGCAATCACATATGGATGCGGCATTGAAAGTTGTGAAGTATCTAAAGGGATGTCTAGGCCTTGGTATACTTCTATCTCGTGACTGCAATATGAAGATGACAGCCTTTTGCGACACAGATTATGCCACATGTCCAATGACCAGGAGATCTATTACTGGTTTCTGCATAAAGCTGGGAAAGTCATTGATTTCTTGGAAGACAAAGAAACAGTCAACTGTCTCACTATCATCCGCAGAGTCAGAGTATCGGGCCATGGCAAAGGCCACCTGTGAAATAGTTTGGATACGAGGACTACTCCTGGATCTCGGAATACAAGTCAGTGGACCGACTGAATTGTTTTGTGATAATGATGCTGCACTCAAATTAGCGGCAAATCCAGTCTTTCATGAAATAACAAAACACATAGAAGTGGATTGTCATTTCACTCGGGATAGGATCAAAGATGGAGTCCTGGTGACAAAAGTAATTGGAACAACAGAGCAACTTGCAGACGTCTTTACTAAAGCGTTATGTCGGAAACAACATAGATATCTATTGAGCAAGCTTGGTATCCTTGACATCTACAGGCCACCAGCTTGAGGGGGAGTGTTGGAAATATATCTTGAAGATTCCAATTCCTTGGATTAGTTTTGGTAAATAGGAAAATAGGAAAATAGAGATTCATTTATTATTTTTTCCTGTTTTATTCTTTTGTCTCTTACATTATAAATATACCAGTGTAATGTAAATATACATAATGAATATACAGAGAAAAAGCTTTTCTCAAATCTCCATTACACATTCTGTCAATGCTTAGTTTGAAATCAATGTTGTTTTCCTTGTTTTTAGTCCTAATCCATTTTAGTATTCGGATCAGATTTCAGATATATCACATATCCCAGAGCTTGTGACATGAGAAAAGTAAAAGGAGCTAAACCTGAACGATTTTCCTGTTCTTTAATGTGGGTGGAAGAAGTTCAAAGATTGATGAGAGTATAATTGATGAGCTGAATCCAGTAAATTTTTTTGATCATGTATTATTTTGATGTCTTATTATAACCGAGCTTCATGTCCTTCTTGGGACAATGGACATGTCAATACTTTTGCAATACATCTGTCTTGTTTTGAAATGTTGTGTTTTACCTTTTGTGACTATCTCCTGCTCCAGGGAAAGAGAAAAGTGTCCAAACCAAAGAAGAAACCTCAGACCAAAAAGTTACCGAATAAGTTGGATTATGTTGATGATGATGCTGAATTGGCGAAGGTAAATCTAGTATTTTCATGATTGTAATATTCTCATTCTAGAGTGAAGCTTGGGTTTCATCTTAGCATGGATTAGAAATCTATTACACGTGTAGTAACCACAAGATCAATATTAACAAAGTCAGTGGCAAAATGCAGGCCATTGTGCTGTCTCTGCATGATTCTGCTGGAGTTTCAGGAACAGTGAGTTCAGGGCCTTCCAAAAATGAGGCTGGTGTAAATCTTAAAGGCAGAGTAGAAAAGACTCAAGAAAATCCTAGAATGCTGAAGAGGAGAAAAACAGTCTGTAACTCTTATACTAATAATTGTTTTAAGAGAATTTTGTTTTCCTTTTCCTTTCCTAGCTGAAAGTCTTTGTTTGTTTGTTTGTTTGTTTGTTTTCTTGTAAATAATTATCGATATCCAGTTCACCAGTGGGTGAAGATAACTGAGGACGAGCTGATTATGCATTTCTTTCAGTTTGATGATAATTGATGGTTAATGGAGTATCCATGTCTATGCTTGGCAGATGATGGATGCATACTTTTCACGTTCTTTCCTTCATTTTTTTTTTTTTTTTTTTTTTTTTTTTTTTGGTGGTGTTGACGGCTGTGGCAACCACTTTGTTGGTTTCACAAATCAGGTTCACTTGTCCTTGTGCATCATTAGTCCAAATGGTAGGGAGGTCCAGAGAAGCTAGTTTATTGTTAGGCTGAAGCATTTGCATCTAAGAAACCAACATCTATAGAAGGTCAATCTGGAGGGAGATACTTATATGCAGCAAGTCTTCCATCCCTTTCTTTAGTCATGGTTTGAAAAGGGATGCTAAACTGTTGAAGATCTGGCGGATTTTGGTTTGCTAGTATATAGTTATGAGATGCATTGCTTCTTGATTGCTGTGATATCAAAAACTGCCAAAATATGTCACAGAATATTAATTTTACTACACGGTTTTCTATGTTCCTCTGGATACTAACAATGAGAGTTTCTTAACCCACCCTGTTGTGGACGTGTTGATTTGCGCGTTCCCCCCTCTTCCAGTTGGGGGAGTTCGAGTCATCGTGGTTGCATTTGCGCGACTTAAGTGTGGCACCGTGGGAGGTGGGTCCCCGCGCTAGCGTCGCCCTGGGTTTACTTCGTCAGCTACCGGCTATTTGGTAGTTCTCGAGTCATCCAAAAAAAATAAAAAATGAGAGTTTCTTATGTGGGTATTACACGGACCTTCTTTTTCTTTCTGTGGCTTGTGATCTCATTGTTAAGTTGGTACATCTAGCCCTTCCTGGACTCCACAATGTGGGAGGCTGGGGCAATACACGCCCCTTTTTAGCTTGCGAACCTTTTTGTTTCTGGAACTGATGAGCTTGCATGTGTCATGCAGAAGTGGGGAAGGGCGGCATCACTGCGCATGATTTAGCCAAAGTAGCTGATGCTCATGATTTTACATGGACAGATGAGGACCCTGGCAACACTTGTTAACCGTACTTAATAAATAAATGTTTTTATTTCATTTATTATGCATAACATGAGAAAGATAGTGCATTGGAAATGACAAACTTTCTTTATTGAGGTTTTCAGGAAGTGCTCTGGTGGCACTTGTTCACGAAATTCTTAAATTATTAATGCAGATCAAAATCTACGCAATTTTAGAAATTATCTTGCATTAATGTCCATGTTTCAAGAATCAAACAATATTAAATTTGACTTCACTGTGACTTTCTGGGAAAGTATCACCGGCTTGATTTAATCATAACAACGGGGTAGTGAAAGTAAATGAGGTAATATGCTGGCAAGGCTAGTCATGCGCGGGAAGTATGGGAAAAAGGCTTCCGTTAGGATATGAATTTTTACATAGTTATTTTAAGGTCAATCTCAAGTTAGATCTTTTAGTTAGCCCACTCTTGGCATAGGAGAATGTAATTTTCTCGATCTCCATCTATCTCTTTTATTTTTAGATCTCCTTTGCTAGATTGAATAAATTTCTAGTAATGTTAGGCAAAGGAAAACAATTGCCAACAGTAGTATTAAGGATTTCTTTTCTTAGGAATCAACATAAATTTAATGATGAAAAGTAAAATGGGGATTGAATGTTGATTCTGGTTTTGGGTCTTTAGGAATCAAATTATCTGTTTGTGACGTGGCTTATCTGTCCATGTTACAGCTAAGTCTTGAATTCTCGAAGATTGTCCATTGATGCAAAATGCTACAAGGTTCTGAAAGCTCCTGTGTGGTTGAGAATGCCAAGTCTTCCTACTGTTCAGACCAGGTATGGTGAGGAACTGGATATGACTTTTTCCACTCCTTTCACTAGTTAGCAATGATGATATCAGAATTAGTGACAATACTAGTGGTGCTTGTTAGATTTTAAATTCTTGGGGTTGAGGAAAGACAGGAAAATGGCTCTCCAAAATTTCTTTTCTTGTTTAAGCTAAAGCTGATACCAATAAATAAGTCAGTGGTGAAAGATGGTGGATTAAGTGATCTGGAGGATGAGGAAACCAACATTTTCTTGCTACATATTGGAATGTCCTCTTTGGAGCTTGGGTTTAGTGGAGTTTTACTTGCAGATTTCCTCATGTATCGACTTCTGATTTATGTCTTTATGTTCTATTCCGGGAGGGATTGATCAAGAGTTCATTTTTCTGCCGGGTTCTGTTTCAACAGCAGGAAAAGAGGCACCAAAGTAAGCGAGAGATAGAAGCAAGAAAGTAGATTGATCCGCTAGCTGTTGTGAAGATGTATATAGCATAAGTCGGAGCTTTCATAGATAACTTACATAATGCTGGTTGTATCACTATCTTAGACAACTGAATTATCTGTGGCTTTTACAAGCTGATCTATTTGAGGTTGGGATTCGTGTGACAGCAGATTATAGCTTGCTCAACCTTTTGCGCCAGTTGAATTATCTGTTGCGTTGTTCCATACAAACAACTACTTTATAAACTGGTCTCATAGTGAAGGTTTGGTCCTGCTGTTATTTATGATTGATCACATCGAGACATTGTCTATCCCGTGACAAATATTCTCAAGTTGGTCGGACCGGAGAAACCAAGATGCATTAAAGAAATGCTACGATATGCACCTTCAGAATAATCAGCTTCGTTAAAGTTGGCATGGAAGCGATAGGCTTTGTCTCAGTTTTGGCTGGTGCCAAGATGTCCCGATGTTCTTAATAAGCTCTCCAGAAGCCATTCCTGGTTTGCACAACTTGTCAGACATTGATAGCGATTCCATTCTCTTGTTATCCTGAGAAAAGGAACGTTCATTTTTAATTTTTAATTTTCAAAGCTTATTTAGATCATCGAACGGGCCAGAAGAGAAAGGAGGATTGGGATCGGAGATGGATCGTCGCTGCTGGCCAGTTGCCAGACCCTAGGGCAACCAACTGCCATTTGCGAGGGTTGCCATCTCGTGAGCGACTACGAAGAGTGTTTCTCACCCTTCTAGTAGTTAATGCCCCCTCCTTATTCTTAATTACTAAGAACTAAAACATTTTTCTGTCTGGTAGCTAAAATTTCTATGTCGTATACCCCGTGGCACACAATACATGTTTTA
This sequence comes from Eucalyptus cladocalyx, assembly GCA_017140615.1. Lineage (NCBI taxonomy): Eukaryota > Viridiplantae > Streptophyta > Magnoliopsida > Myrtales > Myrtaceae > Eucalyptus > Eucalyptus cladocalyx. The sequence goes on from CM029520.1 coordinate 21,063,290, forward strand.
ACAATGTTCTTTCCAGAGTTGCTTTAAAATTTTCAGATAATCAATTCAACCTTCCTTGATAGTGCCGTCTTCCCCGTTTCATTACCCTCTTTAGTCAAATCTGAGGACAGTAACCGCAGCGGCTTGTTGGCCATCTTCACGCAATGGCGGCAGCTGCAGCAATTCCATCACCATCTTATTAGGCTCATTATCAACAGAATGAGACATGGAATGACTCAAATTATAAGATATATATATTCTCTAAAAACGCCTTAGAATGTTTGCTATGTTATTTTAACTTTAATTAAGCCCTGCTATAGATTGGTGAATCAGTCTGGAGAGCAAGGAAACATTCATCTTTTATTTATTAACTGTGGGGTTGACAATGAAGCATGAGCCCATCTTTTCAATTGTTTGTCGACCAAAACATGTGTATTGGACCTTATGGATTTTGTCGATATTGTAACAGCACGAATGCTTTGGTTTCTATGACAAATATAAGAACCATGTCTATGTGGGTCACCATTTATATTCCTCTCATTTATGGCTTTGGAGAAAATATTGGGTGCAACTGGGATAGCCACCTCAGCATTGCACTAGTCCATTCTACGAGTGACATGTGTTGCTTGAGGGCCCACCTTGAAGTCCCTCTCTCTCCTTCGTTTTTCTCTGTTTTTTTTTTTTTCCTTTTTTGCTTTCTTTCCCGTGGCCAGCGACCAGTCACATGTGATGGCCAACGAGGGTGTCGTGGCTCATCGGATTCTCCATCCCGACACTATTGGAGCTAATTGGTTCGAGCTTTGCATTTTCGAGAGAGGTGATGTTTTCGACATTGATCGCAACTTATTCGATCTCCCGGAGAACTCGACGGGTGTCAACGTGGGTCTTCATCATGCTCGATGGAAGCAACTCGAGGCTTGAGAGAGAGAAGGTTGGAGAAGGAGGAAGAATTGAGCAATGTCGACAAGGTGAAGGGATAAGCGAATGCAATGCAAGAGAGAAGGCGGAAGTCTATGAGTGGGTTTTGGAGGGAGAGAGAGAGAGAGAGAGAGAGAGAGAGAGAGAGAGAGAGAGAGAGAGTGAAAGAGAAACGAAGGAGAGAGAGGGGACTTGCAACTTTTCTTCAAGCTGGGCCTACAAGCGAGACGTGTTACTCGCAGAATGAACTACTGCAATGTTGAGGTAACTACCCTGACTACACCCAATATTTTCTCATGGCTTTGAGTTTCTTCCATATGGCTAAATCCTTGTTCTAAACCTATAACGTTTCCATTTTGTTATTAGACGTATTTAAACGAGCAACCTCAATGAATTTTTGCTGTATATAACATCACTTTTATGTGTGATAACTATCCTGTTGAAGTTTGTGGTTATAAAAAGAATGGATTAGGGTCACTCAAAGTATTGAATATATTACACAATCATGATCCTCTGTGTGATATGTTTGGAAATCCTAATTGTTGTTGCTTTCTATAGTTGAAGATTTGCATGTAAAAGAAATGTCTCAAACAAGTATATTTTATTGCCCAATTACGTTCTTCCTTGAGACAAAGTAATCCCAATATTCAAGCTATTGCTCAAACTATTTGCAACATGAAAGCAAAATCTATGATGAAAAGCTGAATGGTCGCTTATGGTCCAAGCTTGATTGGATGAGCTTAATCGATTCATCTACAAATTTAAACATGATGCCAAGGGTCGCTTTGGGCACTTGTTTTTCTCTTTAACTTATTTCCATGGCATTGACAAATAGTTTATCAAATGTCTCTGTAATCGATTGCACTTACAAGACTAATTGATACAAAATGCTTTTGTTGGATATGGTTGGAGTTCCTAGCTTTAATGCTTTTGTCTACTCATGCTTTGTCCTTTTGAGAAAGGAGGAAAAAGAAGACTACGGATTGGCTTTTGACAATGTTTAGCAGCATATTGGGTGTTGATTGTCAACCCCTAGCTTTTGTCATTGATAGAGAAGTTTGATGCACTTTTCCTAAAAGAGCCAATTTGTTGCGTGTTTGGCACATTGAAAAGAATAATGTGATAAAATGTAAATCTCATTTTGAAGATGGAATGAATTGGAATTCTTTTATATCTGATTTGTGCAAGGTTCCGAACTCAAAGAGTGAAGTAGAATATGGTGAAAAAAGTCAGCAATTTGAAGACCATTGTAAGAAGAAGCCATCAATTCTTAGTTTATAAAAAAATAAATTGGTTCCTGTCAAAGAGCTTTTGTGCCTGCTTAGACAAACTTGCTCATGCATTTTTGGGAATTGTGTTACTTCAACTACTAAAGGGTTACGTTCAATTTTGAAAGTATATGTACTAGTTTCAACGAGAAATGAAGAGGTGAAAAATAAACCATTCATTGCAGTTGAGAATTAGTTTCGAAAAGTCAAAACGAAATTGTCAAGTGAGTAGGTTAGAATTCCTCATCATTTTCATATTCTACTTTTCATCAACATTTTTAGATGAGCTTTACAAGCAACACGAGATTGCTAAAAGTAGGGTTAAGCCACCTACTTGTATTGGGCATTTATGCAATTCATGGACCTTCCATGTATGCATGATGTAAGATTTAGGATTTTCAATGGTCTATCTCTAGATATAGCTAATCCACATTAAAGGCTTGATATAAGGTCCTATTTATCATGATATTACTCAAAATAATGGAGATGATTTATTTAAGGTCCTTTTTTTTTTTTTTATCATGATATTACTCAAGATAATAGAGATGATTTATTTAAGCAACTATTTCACGAGTTGGAAGGAAATGTCAAGAATGGCTAATATTGAAAAAGGAAGTTCTTGAAAAGCAAATTGAGCATTTTGTACAAACAAGTGATTCCTTCTTATATGAGCCCTTAACTACATATCATAAAGGTTGGAAATAAAACAATAATGGAGAAGCAACTTCTAAATGACGTGATCCTTTGTCATTTCAAATAGTTGAAAAAGGGAAAATATGTGGTACTTGTAAAGGTTATGGGCGAAATAGTCGGGCATTTAAATCGAAAGGTAAATGTGAAACTCACATTCAAGGCCATTAAAATCCACGGTGGTGAAATATAACAGGCAGAGTACTTTAACATGCAATAATTCAACCCGAAAGGCCTATTCTAAGGTAGGAGTTTCTCGCACTCTAACATCGGAATTACTCCCCATTATATTTTTGAGCAAATAATGACTCTTAGTAATGTAACTAAAACTTTTATTGTCTGATTTAGGTAAAATATTTTTTTTTTCCCGAAAGAGTAGCCTTTCTTAGGGGAGCTAAGTGGCCGAAGGAACAATGTTTTATTGTTAAGTTGCATATACGGTTTGTTACCATGGCATTACATTTGTATTATGAAGACCATTTACTTTTCTTTGATGGTTTTATGAAAATTTTGATGCATTTAGAATTGACTATATATGTATATATGGTTTCAATAAGTCATTTTATAATGCAATCTCAATTGCCACAATTTTCTTCTCAACAACTAATCATTCCAATTAATCAATGCAAAGAGGATATTCACATGTAGTAATGTTTTAGGGAGCTTTTTCTTTTGAATTTGCATGATAAATAATGGATGTTTAGAATTTCTAACGTGCTCAGCTTTGTCATATTGTGAAACTTTTTTGTTAGAAGTAACTATAAAACAATTGCGTGGTGATGACTTGAAAAATTAAGAAACTTGGATTGTTAGATTTGTTGATTAAAATGAATGCCGAGCAATTAAGAAACATAGATTATAATGAAATGACATGTTTTGAAGTTATGATTAAATCAAATACATCGGTTAAAACTAGCAAAAGATTTTTTTTTTTTTCCATTCTTACTTGTTCTTAGGTTATTCAGAATATTGGATTCCTTGTATGAAATAAAAAGATAAATATACAACTCATTAACACAATAACTAGTTCGCTATCTATCAAATAAATTTTTTTTTTTTTTTTTTTTGGGGGGGGGGTGTGTGGGGAAGGAGGGACAGCATTTTCGTCTCCAATGGAAAAAAACTTTTAAAAGAGGCCAAACAGAAAGAAAACCTCTTGGAGCTCAAAAGGACGACAAAAAGAATAAATAAAAGGTAAGGAATAAGCTCAAATTAAGAGTAACCCAAAAGACAACAGAAAGAACAAAAAAAAGATGGGAATAAGCGCAAATTAAGAGTGGCCCACGCCTATCCTTTTACTGTGCGGGTAGATTTGTAAGTAAGAAATGCCAAAGTCGTGGAAGACTGGAAGTTGCTTGACTTTTGCCTGGTTCAGGTTGCATTTTCTATCCCACGTAAGATGCAAAAGTTGCCAAAGCGTGTTAAAGTGGACTACGGAGAAATCAAGGTGGAAAAGCAAAAGTTGCAAAACCATGTTTTTGTGAACCAATTTTCTCTTTGCCTCGGCACCAAGAAGTTTCCTGATGCAAACTGTTTACTTCCTTTCCTTCTATATTGTTGCATTTTCTATCCCAAGCAAGGTGCAAAAGTTGCAAAAGCATGTCAAAGTGGGACCGCAAGAGATCATTAAAGGAGAAAGGAAAAGAAAATTTTCATCTTCATTTGCAAGTGAGGAGGAAAATGGCCATGGGAAAGGGTTTGGCCCAATACGTTGTTTGGTTAGCTGAAGAGAGAATTCTGCTTTGAAGAAGTATATGGATGGATAGATAGATCATAGAACATAATAGAATAGAGATAATCCAAATGGTTTGCATTGAAAACCTCTTTTGCCGTTTCGCTCGTTGTTTGAAATCATGAAAAATTGAGAATATAGTAAAATAACAAAAGTGAGCTTTTCCCATCAAAAAAAAAAAAAAGAAGAAAGGGAAAAATAAACAAGACCTATATATATATAATATGCAACCAAGTGCTTGTGCTAGCAACATCATGAAAAAAATTCAGAAAATAGAAGAATTCACTGAGCCTATAACTATGGATGATGGTCACAAACTCATGATTGAGGAGTGAGCCTCAACCGTTGATTTCACGCCAATTTGGTGACGGTATTTGCAAAAGTCAGGTCCACTTCAATTAGATAAACTAATAATTAAAGGCACGGCAGATGACCTATATATATACACACACACACACACACACACACTGCAACCAGATCCACTTCCTCATTCACAAAAGCAACCCCAGAATTCATAGAGTTCCAACTTCTCCAGAACATGGAGGGTCATACAATCATGGTCGAAAGGTATGTAATTCATTCATGTAAAAATGCCCTAAGTACTTTGCTTAGAGCACGTATAAAGCAGCTATTTTTCTTTGAAATAACAGAGACAGCGTGCAACCACAACAACGGCAACAACAGAGAGGGTTTGACTTGATTCTTCATTGTTCACATATGTTTATCTTATTCCTTATGAACTATATCCTGCTTTGCGTTGCGAGCATTTGGGGCACTTAGCTTTCTATATTTATTGCAACTTTTAATTGTATTACTTTCACAAAAATCCTTGCATATTAAGAGTTCTTTATAACTTACTGCAATTAACTTGTTTAGACTAACTATATGGACTTTGCATGTCTTTGTAGCTGAGCTTTAGTTTGTATTGTTGGACTCGCCTATGACATGTTGTAAAATCAATTTGCACTCAGAATATGTCCAGTTAATTTTATTTATTGTACAGTTTCGCTTGTGGATAAGTAAGCCTCCATCGATCAAGATTTAAGCATGCAAGTGGACCACTTCTGCTACAAGCTTGTATTATATAATATCATCATACATTAATGATTTCAAATTTTGTTGTGTTTTTCTTTTGTAGACTCAGAGAACAAGAAGATGCCAACTCTGACAAATTGAAAGATTTCTTGAAATCCTCACTTACCTGGTCATTAGCTCTTCTCCAAGCTAAGGATTTACTTGTAAACATGCAAGCTACCTTAATTGCGATTTTCATAGCTGTCACTGCGCTCTTGGGCATTAGTCCACAAACAACATCAAGCAATCGTGGAACAACATTCATCAGTTTTGCGTTTTTCATACTAGGGTGTCTCGTTGTTGGAATAGTAATTAACTCGATTGTACTGAATTCTTACTTCAAGTGGATCATCTATGGTATGTTCCTTGCTATGGTAGCTACACATCCTGATTACCAACAATTTTTTATGGAGCTGAAACGAGTCTTCAAGTCCATGTGCAGAGCAACTTCTTTGAAACTCAAAAACTTATTCATTCGATCACAAGTGAGTATCCAATATCTTTTGACAATTAATTTTGTGGACCGAGAACAATCATCCATGAATAACAACCCTGTGACTCAACCAGTTGGAGATGACGGAAGTGGAGTCGGGAGGATATTGTCTAGTTGATCTTGTGATGGAATTTGACACCCCTTATCTTTCCTCTTCCTTTTATATTATTAGATGTTTTGTTCTGTATTATGTTAGTACCGCATGCAAAAGTGTGGTCAGACTATAATAGTTCCTCATCCCTGCATTAAATTTGCAACCTTGTATATTTCCTCCATCTTTATGAAATTTTATTGATCACAATTTTTTTCCTAGCAAAATCTGCATTAATGCTGCATTTTAGGTTGTGATTTTGCTCACCGTTGACTGTTCGTTGCTTTACACGAACAATATCTGCTTATGTAACACGCTGGGATTATCTTTGAAACATGGGGTCTTTTGGTTTTGTTCCTATGGTATCACTTTTGTTTTCGTCTTGACTCTACTACGAATCAACAACGCCATTTCACGCCAAATGACGGTTGCCGATGAGTAAACAAAGGTGGGATTCCGTTGACCAAATGAGATTTCTCATTCAAAGATTATTCGATTAACTTTTTCCATTTGTCCTCTAATTTAACCCATATCTAATCGAAGGAGTTTTTGTCCAGTCGTACGATCAACTTTTAATTTTAAATGGTAATTAAATTTCACGTCAGTAAGAATTTGGAAAGTGTGAACTAAAGGGCAAGGAATGAGGGAAAAGACAACATGTCGAATCTCTGACTTTAACTTGTACCAATTCTCTTTCTTCATCTTTTCTGGCTTTTCGTTCCAATGCAATTGTTTCTGTCGATGCGTTCAAATGGATCGACGGCATGTGTTGTCACCATTCAGATTAGCTTCTTGCGACGTAAAAAGCCAGTAGAGGAAGATGAACTCTCAACATGGAATGTTGTGTTTTCTAATGTAATACGTTTGCTTTCTTTTCTTTAGAATTCTTTTCGTTAACCAATAAATTTGAAGAACAAAAATTGCACTTGCGCAAATAGCATTTGAATCGTCTGGGATTGTCTGTAGGACTTGAGATTGCAGTAATCAAGTTACTACCCGCATTGTTTTGTATGTATAGCCGATGATTTTAAGGCAAATATAATATATCTTGGAATGAGGAAAATCCCTCTTTCATTTTTTTTCTCAACGAATATATCAAGAATAAGAAATAGAAGTCCTAATTTTCGTTTCGAGTATTGGCATAAATAAGCATAGCAATTATATGAGATCAATTGACCAAATGATTCTTCAACCCTTTAGAATTGCTCTTTTTCATATATAATATAGAGCAACGAATAGAGGTGTTATACTAGTGGTCCATTACCTTTTCGATGGAATTTCCACAATAAGGACATTCTACTAGGGAAGAAATTTTGTTCCCTTAGCCCTATCTTCCTCCTGTGTTGTAGTGATATGTTTAATGGGAACTGCATAATCTAATTCATGATAGGTGCTCATTTTATGGTGTGAGTTAAAAAAAGAAAAATACCATGTTGAAAATTTGAGGCTAAAAAAAAATGTCTAAGGTAGAAAGTAGAGTAGATACATCTAGTTAGACCCAATACTCAATAACTTAAGGTTTTTAGTGTAATTAAGTATCAATAACCATGTCAATAAATTTGGACTTTAAGCTCCGTTTGAATCCCTTATCATAAAAATGTTGAAGTGTTGTGAGACTCCTGTCGCGACCTCTCTTTTTTCGGCACCCGCGATCGGGCACGGGCGCCTAAGGAGGCTAATGGCTCGGCTGAAATTAATTATGCCCGGACTCTCCAAAGTCCACCAATTCGCAACTTAATAGTTCAAGTTTTTAACCTGCAAGTTAATTTTTAAAATGGAGTCGCCACTAATCGATTTGGGATGGGTTGATTAGAAACCCAAGAAGTATCGGGAGAAATACTCACTCTTGCGTAACCGCAGAGAAATTAGGATCGGGGACTTGATTACACTAGTTAATCGCTAATGCCCTTTCGGTACCTAATCTTGTTTAAACCCTGAGGCTTTTTGGATGTTCGAGGGATTTTCCATGCATTTTTGGGAGGAAAAAACATTTTTTTTTTGAGCCATTTTCTAAATTTTTTTTTTGACACAAAAGGGATTTTTTGGGATTTTTGGTATTTTTGGAAAAATACAAGTCTTTTTGGCTTTTTCTGAATTTTTTTGCTTTTTTCATGAAATTTTGACTTTTTTGGATTTTTGGCATTTTTTGGAAAATATGGAATATTTTTTGATTTTTTGATTTTTCGGAAAATAAATTATTTATTTTTTATTTTTCGGAAAATAAATTATTTTTTTATTTTTTTTATTTTTTTATTTTAAAATATTATATTATAATATTAAAACGACCCGGTCGGATCTCGGGTTGGGTCCGGCCGGTCGCGAGCCCAAGACTCAGGCGGACGGGCCCGCGTTGCATGGGCCCGACTCGGATTTTTGATTGGTTTTCCTAAAAACCCAGCCCACACACGAAGTGGGCCTATTAAAAAAGATGCCCGGCCCGAGTTCAAAAACCGGCCCGGACGAGCGCAGTCCGACCGGGGAAACCCTACCCGGAAACGGAGGAACCGGGTCGAAAGGACCCGCGAACCGACCCGGTTCCCCGGCCTATTCTCTCCTTCGTTTGTTCGCGGCGCACGGGAGGGACCGAGGCGTAACCGGGCGAGACGCGACGTTGCGGCGTTGACGACGGACTAGACGGCGATGATGGCGGCGACGGCGACGACGGTGGAGACGACGATGACAATCCGCTCGGCGGGGACGACCGACCATGGGTCCGAGATGGGGGTTTCGGTGGCGGCACGGTCGAAAAGAGGGAAGATGCGACGGCGGCCATACGACCGGCGGTGGTGATGGTTACCATTACCCGTACGTGACGAGGTGGCGAACGGTGGCGGTGACGGGAGGTAGTGACGTCGGTGATGGCGGCGCGGCGACGCGGCTCGGCGGGGTCTCGGCTTCTCAGATCTGGTCCTTCGAGACCTCCTCTCTCCGGCTTCGATCTTCTATGGCCTCAGTTTCTCCGGATCTGGCCCTCCTCTCTGATTTCTCTATCACTCAACCTCTACACGCTCGGATCTCTCCCCTTCGGGCTCGCTTGCCGCCGGCCTCCCCCGAAGTCTCTCGGAGGAGGTCGATCGAGCTTCGCGACCCGATTTCTCGCGTGCTCGCTCGTTGATTCTCCCCGAAGTCTCTCAAGGGAAGATCTCCGAGTTCGCCGTGTTCTTCGACGGAGATGGTGCCTCGCTATTTATAGGCGGGGGCGGCCGGCTCACGGGGATTCGGCCGCCGGTCTTCGCACGCCGAACGGACGCCCGCGGCCGAACCGGCGTCCCATCCTCGCTCTTCCAACAAAGCGTGCTCGGCATTGAAGGCAGCCATTAATGGCGCTTGAGATCTGTCATCTCCGGCCGACGTCGGCCTACCCTCCTCGGCCATAGGTTGCCTCCAAGCGCGTGAGTTGCGAGGCGTAGGGGGAAGAAGGAAGAAGGAAGAAGGAAGAAGAAGAAGAAAGGGGGCCGGGCTTTGGGGGAAAAATGGGTGGGCCATGGGCTGCGTGGAAAAGAAAAAGAGGGGGTGGGCTGGCTTTTGTGTTTTCTTGGTTTTTACTATATATATTTTATCCGAAGGAAAAACAAAAATTAAAAGAGACTAAGGTCTAATTTAATAAACCTAATTATAATTTAGGTGTCAACAGCTGCCCCTCTTTGAAGGTGAGTTCGTAGAGGTTGCATTCAAAGACAAACCTGACACCTAAATTTTGCCTATACATATGCAATAGATTATATCTTATTTGGGGATCTAGTGTCCTATGCAGAAAATGAGTAATATAACATTACACATAGTAAGACAGATAAGAAGATACCTGTAGTTACTTACCGAGAATGAGTGAGATAGGGTGTGAACCCCGAGTTTTGGCAAGTATCAAGGCATCATCTTACCTGGTGACATGAGGAGGTTGCTTTTCCAGGACCCGAACTATTCTTCGGTCGCCTATTAGAGCAATAAGTGATTTGTCTAGGACCCGAACCTTTTTTCGGTCGCCTCGACAGGGAATTGCTTTTCCAGGACCCGAACCTTTCTTCGGTCGCCTGTTAGAGCAATAAGTGGTCTAGGACCCGAACCTTTCTTCGGTCGCCTTGACGGGAGATGCACCGACCTTTCTCGGGGCATCTGTTTTGTGGGGGTGTCGACTTACGTCGAAGACACCTTGCTAGGAACCCGACCTTTCTCGGGAGGATGCGCCGACCTTTCTCGGGGCATCAATTTGTTGGGGTGTCGACTTTTGTCGAAGACCTTTGGTTGGAACCCGACCTTTCTCGGGAGGATGCACCGACCTTTCTCGGGGCATCAATTTGTGAGGTGTCGACTTTTGTTGAAGACCTTTGGTTGGAACCCGACCTTTCTCGGGAGGATGCGCGACCTTTCTCGGGGCATCGATTCGGAAGATACTGGATGTTCGCGAGCGTTGAAGGAGTACTTGGATGATCACAAGTACAAACTTTTGAAGGATACGATTGCTTGCAGGTGTTGAAAGAGTACTTGGATGATCATAAGTACAAAACTTTTGAAGGATACCGGCATTCGCAGTATCGAAGGGGGTGCTGGGATATTCATGAAGGTTCCTCACCTTATGATAATTGGGAATGTCGAGGACATACCTTGCATATTTGTGAAGGTCTCTCACCTCCTGGTAATAGGAATATTGAGGACGTACTTGGATGGCCGCGGGCACTCAAATGGGCTAGAACACGGGTAGCCACGGGTGTACAAAGTACTGGAATACTTGGATGAACACAAGTATTTAATGATATGATCTGGGACCACTCAGGCTGGTCCAAGTGCTAGAAAACATACCTGGACGGTGGTGCCAAGCAAAGCAATGGAATGCTTGAACAGCTGCTATATTATTTGGGGACAACTCGGGCAAGTTGAGTGTCATGAAAAGGAAGTACCTGGACAACGGTGGGTACTTGACGATATGGGGATACCTAGACAGCAGTAGGTATTCCAAGAGATACTTGGTCAGTCACAAGTATCAATACTCTGAGGACAATTCGGACAGGTCGAGTGTCAGAAAAAGGGAGTATCCGAACGATGGCCGGTACTCAAAGACAAGGGGATACTTAGACAATTGCAAGCACCCAAACTCAAGGGACGACTCGAATAGGTCGAGTGTCAACAGAAGGAGCACCAAAGCAAGTGGCGGATACTCAAAAACAAGGGGGATACACGGATAGTCGCAAATATCAATACTGCGGGGACAATTCGAACAGATCGAGTGTCGGGGAAAAGGGAGTATCCGAACAATGGCCGGTACTCAAAGACAATGGGATACTTAGACAATTGCAAGCATCCAAACTCAAGAGACAACTCGAATAGGTCAAGTGTCAATAAGAGAGTACGGACACGGTGATAGGTACTTTAAGACAAATGGGGATAGAGATATGCTTACCTAGCAATATCTCGATCTCCGAGAGTATGTCTCGCTATTTGTACAATATGCACACATGATTGTATACACTTTGTAAATTCATGAGTTCAAATGAGATTCATGCATGACAACTTTGTCGCTTTGTATCATTCGAATTCCACTTTGGGAAGATTTTGAAAGACAACCTTTATTCAGAATGTAGATGTCTTGAGCATGCCGGATGAGGGACTTTCAGTCGAAAGGACTTTTCGCTCACTCTCATGGAAAAGGCTATCCCGACCATTGATGCAGGATTTATAAGGACCACACTTCTCACTGTCATCATGTCAGCAGGGGTCTGAGTATTCTCGCAAACGGTACGATTTTACCAATGTGAGAGGTCTTTGTTGAAATTGTGATGAAGACTTGGTCAATAGCTCATCAAATGGGACCGTCGAGGTCAAGGCTCATGAACAAAGTGCCGCACGATCATCTCCAGGTTTGCAAGTCAAGAGTCCTGCGAAAAGAGATAGAATAATCTTGCTCGTACTTCTTGGAGCAATGCTTATGCACATATGAAATCCTACGTTAATTGAAGTGCCCCTAGTCTGAAGAGACTTTTACAATGGGATACAATGTAGGCTTGATTCACGTGTAAAAGGGTGAGAGCTGGTGATTGCCTTGGCATTTGTCACCAGTCTTTCTTCTCCTTGTCAAATGGAGGTTCTATGGACCATAACAACAACATTTTCTTGGCTGCATTTTTGGTAGGGGGCATTGGCCTTGCTTTTTCCAGGCGCCTTTGCTTTTTCATGCCCTTATTTTTATTCCAGTTCTTCATTTATGAGCATTGACCTTGCTTTTACCAGGTACACTGCTTTTTTATGCCCAGGTTTTTTTCATTCTTGTCGTTAGAGGAACTAGCCTAGGCAAGTTCAATCACGACATTGTTGTTAGACTCTTGAGTCTTTGTCTTCAGCTGGCGCTCTAGGCTATGGCAATGACTTCCGCTTTGCCTCCATGTGATGGTGAAATTACAGACTAAATTAGGTTGTACAATGAATACAAGTGCATAGAGAAAGAATTGCTCTTCGTCATTCTAGGGCACTTAAATTAACGTGAGTGTTCATATGCAATAAGGACACCCGAAGATTGATGCAAGTGCGAGCAAGAAAATTTCTATCTCTCTTCTCACCTTGTGATGCGCTTCGTTTCTAATCGCCCCGGTGTAGGGGTTGTTCTTGACGGGGATAGGAAAGAAATTTCATCAGTGTATGGGGCTCAATGGGGTGAGCAATGAAATGCCTCTCACTGTTTTGGTTATCGTACCATTCGCGAGAGAACTTTTTACCCTGCAGCCATGGAATCTTCTGCACTCATCTCACAAGTGTATAGATGGGGGGGATTGTGTGTAGGATATGGCTTGCCTTTCATCATTCTGATGCGCCTCATCTAGCATGCTCAATCAATCTTGTATTCTTCATTTAGTTGTCTATTCTAATAATCCTCAGCGGAATCGGTGATCTAGATAGACAAAATCATCATGCAAAAATCCATTTGGAAAATGCATGCAACATTTTAAACATGAGAGAGTTTGTACTCTCAAAACAAATGAATGGTTTTTACTCAAGAAACCCTATTAACAGCTTTAGGGATGCTTACTTGGTGAAATGGTATTCACAAATGTGTTGAAATTTGGACATCAAAAGAGTTATTTACAAAGGGTTATTCACAAATGAGTGTCGATGGTTATCCCTATTGATTAGGGATATGACACATGAATAATCAGCCAAGGATTGAGAATCTGATCGGGCATCTCGCTTTTGCCCCCGCATAAGAGAAGATGTACAAGTAGATCAATTAGTTTGGCCAAAATCAAATGTGAGTTTAGGCTGAAGATTTTCTGTCATTTGCTTTGGTGATTACTCAAGACGTCATTTCGCTTAGGAGAGCTTATCGAGTTTGACATGTCTTTCCTTAATTTGTTATCCGCATTTTTTACGGTCGGGTGGTCCGCACGGATGAAAGGGGTCATGTTAGTCGGAAGCTCTTTCAAGAGTCGAATAACTTGGGAGCGATACAACATTACCCTTCATTGGATTGGATGGACCTGAAGTGCAAGTGGGACACGAAGTCCTATGTCTTTTGCTTCGTTAGGTCACCTGCTCTCTCGTAATTTGCAAGTGCAAGAGAAGCAAAAATTTTTTTTATTATTTTTTACCAAGCGGCTAAGTGCCGCGTCGGGGATTCGAACCCCCGACTTCGGACCTTTTTGCTTCTTCCCGGATACCACTCGGCTAGAGGCGCCGACGGTGTCGGAGGGTCTTTGCCTTTTCATTTTAACTAAACCGGCTCATGGATGAAACGTCCTTTTATGCCCAGTTAGGTAAAATTGATATGGGTCACTTGATTTGCCCAAATTAACCATTAAGCTTGTTTCTTGAATCATATGCTTCACGATTGATGATTTGCAACGCCTTCCTTCTGTGGAATTTCGTCTTTGACCATATGACCATTAGCAGCATTGAGCAAAGTCATGGTCTTCAAGCTTCTATGGAATCTGCTATGGACAATCAAAACCTCCAATTCTCTGATGGCAATTACTTCTTGCGAGAGCATGCGTCTGAAACAAAAAGCGAGGTTTCCAGATTCTAAGATTGTTGATGGGACGAAAGTTCCTTCTAACCAGGATCGGTTCCTGGATGACGCTTCCTTTACACCGAGCTGGACAGGGATTACTCTTATGCGTCTGCCTGGGTAATGTTGATTTGCTCAAGTTATGCCATCGAGTTTGCTTCTTGATTTTTGACACTTCCTTAAAGGCTGATGATTACCATTCATTTTTCTTCATTGAGTCAACCCAAACACATGTTTTTTATGATGGTGTAAACACATCACTCATATATAAAGGTGCATAGGCATTTTCATTATGATAGAGAAATGCTTGGCAATGCCGCAGACAATGGACATCTTTCAAGGGTAGTACTTTTTCACAAAGATCGGAATTAAGCTGGTTTAGAGAATTCTCGCCCATCCATCTCGGTCGGGATCAAGGCTCCTCCAGGGAGTATCTTCTTTATTACATAAGGACCCTTGTAATTTGGGGCAAACTTGCCTCCGGGCTCTGGAAAGATTGGTAGTGTCTTTCTCAAGACTAGCTCGTTTACCTCAAAGTGCTTGGGTCGCACCTTTTGATTAAACGATCGAGCTACCCTCTGCTTGGTAACACCGACCATGACAAATGGCTTTCGGTCGTTTTTCGTCTATCATATTCAGTTGCTTAAGCCTTTGTTGTGTCCATTCTTCCTTGGACAATCCTGCCTGGGATAAAATTCGCAAGGAAGGGATTTCTACTTCTACAGGCAAAACCGCCTCCATGCCGTAAACCAAGGAAAAAGGCGTTGCCCCAGTGGAAGTTCGAATCGAAGTTCGATATGTTGTTAGTGCGAAGGGTAACCTCTCATGCCAGTCGCGGTAGTTTTCAGCTGTCTTGGATAGGATTCTCTTGATGTTCTTGTTGGCGGCTTCCACGGCTCCATTCATTTGTGGACGATAAGGGGACGAGTTCAAATGTTGGATTTTGAACTCAGAAAACAATTGATCAATCAACTTGTTGTTCGGGTTTGACCCATTGTCGGTGACGATAGCTTCCGGTACGCCATAACGAGCGATTATGTCACGTTTGATGAATTTCATAACGTTTCGTGCGTTACGCTTGCATAGGATGTGGCCTCGATCCATTTTGAGAAGTAGTCGATTGCGACCAAAATGAATCGGTGCCCATTTGACGCTTCGGATTGATTGGGCCAATTACATCAATGCCCCACATTGAAAATGGCCACGGCTCGAATAAGCGATGCAATTCGGTTGGAGGGACATTTATCTTGTCTCCGTGAATCGACAACGATGACGGCTTCGCACATGCGAGCACAATCACTCTCTAAGGGGAACCAGTAATAACCCAATCTCATTATTTTCTTGGCCAACATATGTCCATTCATGTGAGGGCCACATACTCCCCATGTATTTCTTGCATTATTTGTGTGGCTTCATTTGCATCCACACACCTTAGCAGATCGAGTTATATGATTTTTTGTACAAATTTTCACCGCCGACGAAAAACCTCGAAGCCATTTTCATTAGGTATTTTCGATCGAGGGAGTGCTTTCTTTAGGGAATTCACGCTTACGGACGTATCTCATGATGTCATAATACCGGGGTTTCCGTCGGGTTCTTTCGTTATAGTCATGCAATGGGCTGTCTTGTCGGGACTTCAATCTTCAAAGGCTTTACTTCTAACCCTTTCGTTACTTGCAACATAGATGATAGTGTTGCTAGTGCATCAAACAAACCGGTTATGAATTCTAGGTAGGTATTCAAACGAGACGTCTTGGAATTCTCCTACCAGTTCTTCCAAATAGTCGTGATAAGGCACTAGCTTGGCGTCTCTTGTCTTCCACTCGCCCACAATCTGGAGGATAATTAAGGTGGAGTCACCGAACACTTTTAGTTTTGACACCTCCATTCCAATAGCCGCTTGTAGGCCGAGGATGCATGCTTCATATTCGGCTATATTGTTGGTGCATGGAAACATCAATTTTGCAGCAACAGGATAATGTTGCCCATTTGGGGATATCAAGACCGCCCGGTGCTCGAACTCGACAAATTTACAGCTCCGTCAAAGAACATAGTCCATGTGTCCTCTTCTACCGTTGAAATTCGGTCGTACGGGAATGATCCTCGCGTACTTCTTTAGGGCAATCTGCTAACATATCAGCAATCACCCGACCTTTAACTGATTTTTGCGACATCACCTGGATGTCGAATTCTGAGATCAGGATTTGCCATTTGGCCAATTTTCCCACCAAGGCCGGACAACCGAGCAAATACTTGATTGGGTCACTCTCGGTTACAAGGAATGTCCGGTAATGCAAGGTATACTTGCCGGAGTCCGTGTAACACCCATACCAATGCGGCGCATGTTTTTTCCGATTTGGAGTAATTTTGTTCGACGTGGTGAACTTTTTACTCAAATAGTAAATGGCTCGTTCCTTCCCATCATGGGGTCCTTTTTGTGCCAACATTGCACCTAGGGATTCACTTGTTGATGGTAAGGTAGAGGGTCAAAGGGTGTCCTGGAGTCGGGGTACTAAAACGGGGGGTTTCATCGAGTCGCTTTAAATTTTCAAACACCAGCCGGCAATCATCATCCCATTTGATTTGTGCATCTTTCCGAGAAGTTTAAAGAAAGACTTTGCAGTTTCGGAAAATTTGGGAAATGAATCGCGCAATGTAATTTAATCTTCCCGGGAGACTCCGGACTTCTTTTACGATCGAGGGAGGAGGTATCTCAAATATCGCTTTAGTTTTTGACGGGTCCACTTCTATCCCTTTACAGCTCATAATGAATCCAAGTAATTTGCCGAAGTTGCCCCGAACACACATTTATTTGGATTCAATCGCAACTTAAATTGGCGAAGTCGCTCAAATAGTTTCTCCGGGGTCTTCACATGGTTTTCTCCATGTTTGGTTTTAGCGATCATGTCATCGACATATACTTCAATTTCTTTGTGCATCATGTCATGGAAAAGGGTAACCATGGCTCGTTGGTAAGTTGCTCCAAAGCATTTTTCAGGCCAAAAGGCATGAC
The DNA here is from genome assembly GCA_017140615.1 of Eucalyptus cladocalyx. Classification (NCBI taxonomy): domain Eukaryota; kingdom Viridiplantae; phylum Streptophyta; class Magnoliopsida; order Myrtales; family Myrtaceae; genus Eucalyptus; species Eucalyptus cladocalyx. Next base: position 21,080,535 of record CM029520.1, read on the forward strand.
CTTATAGTGGAAAGTTCCCCATGGAGTAATGAACGCCGTTTTTCCTTGTCTTCCTCCTTCATTTTTATTTGGTTGTATCCCGAAAATCCATCCATGAAAGAGAAAAGTTTGAATCCAGAAGATCTTGTCCACGAGAACGTCTATGTGAGGTAGCGGAAATCATCTTTTGGGCTTGCTTTGTTCAAATCACGATAGTCGACACAAACTCGGATTCGACCGTCTTTCTTCTTTTGGTACAATGTTCGCTATCCAACTAGGATATTGCGAGACTTCAAGGAAGCCTACTTCAAGGAGCTTCATTACTTCTTCTTCAATCTTTTTTGACAACTCGGCTTAGTTCTCCTTAGCCGCGTTTGCTTCGGGGGCTGCATTAGGGTTGGTTGGCAAGCTATGCTCCACGATCATTGGGTCGAGGCCTGGCATATCAGCATATGACCATGCGAATACGTCTTGATACCTCTCTAGGAGGGCAATTAAGCTTGCGGCTTCTTCTTTAGAAAGGTTTGCGCCAATCTTTATCTCCCTTGGACCTTTCGTGCTTTGCTTAAATTGACAATGACGGTGTCTTCGGTAGTAGGGGCCTTGCTTCTTCGTGGCGCTCCCAATTTCGTTGAATTTCATCGGAATCATCAAGATCATCATCTGAGTCGTCAGAATTGCTATCATGGCTACTTACGGTGTTGGTTTGGACCGTTCCCATACCCTCGCCTGCCGCTAGATTACTCCTGTGTGTCATAGAGTAGATAGGCTAAGGGAACAAATAAGGCTAACAGCATGAATGCTTCTTTCTTTTGAAAAGGTGATAAATTGTTCTTGAAGATTTAGGACAAGGAAACATGAGGAGACCCGGGCCTCAGATTTCTTCTTTCATTTGACGGCTGGCTATCATCAACGGGCCGGTTTGGTGTGTCTCCTCATGCCCTCAAAATGTTTTCAACTTTATTTATTAGTAGACGGATTTACAAGGTGATTTTCAAAAAATAGTTCCTTGAGTGGAACTGATGTTGAAAACAAAACAAGCCAGACTTTAAGAAATATGTACGGGCTCCCACGTAGGGGAGTATGCAAAGGAATTAAAAAGGGGTTCTACTCGAGCGGGCCTGCACCCATTTCCCCTGACGGTCCTTCGTTGATAGCACCCACGAAGAAGTCTTCATACCAGTCACCAGTAACGCCTCCTTGTGCTCCCAACTTTGTGAATTTCAGATCGTCCATGCCTCCCCATCCATCAGGGACAATGCTCTGATGATGGTCATAGAAACCTTGGGGAATTGAATAGTTGACATAATAGTCGAATTTACCACTTGGTTGGCCCAAAGTGTCCATGATTGCCTTTCCTCTATGTGCTTCCTTAGCATGCTCATGGAGCATGGTATGGGTGCTAGGTACCACGAGAAGGTCATCTTTGCCATAACATAGCCACGGGGAGCGGAACGTGAATACCCCAGCATCCAAAAGATCCTGAATCTTGTCTCTCGGGATGGTACAAGTCATCTAGCGAGTGTCCTAATTCCCCGAATGATAGTCACAAGTACTTGGATGGATCATAATCAAGGAGGTACTCCGGAGTAGGACGCCTCAGTTCCCTAGAGATTATTCCTTGCTCTAGGAGGATGGGGAAAATAGTGACCATCGATTTAGGAAGAGGCGAATATGACCGCGTGTTTCTTGAGGACTGTGGTAGCCGAGCTCCTTGCCAGATTGTGTCGAGTGGGGTCTTCTTCACTTACTTTGGCTACCAACTCCTCATTGTGACGAGAGCGGAATGTACGGGCAGCTTGAACAAAATTTTCTGTCAAGTGGTATATGCTATCGCGTAGTTCATCGACTTGACGCTGAAGCTGGGTGAACGAAAAGTTATCGCCTGTTTCTTCTAGCTGTTCCTCCTCAATGGCACCTACGAAAAGGTCCCCAAACATGGTGGTCACGTCATCTGGCCCTTCTTTCTTTGTAAGTACCGGCTGAGTTATGCTCTTTTGACCCATGCCCAAATAAATGGGAAACTTCATGCTTTCATGGTTGAATTTCTTTGGAACGCCGATCATTTCTTCTTCCTCATGCATCATCTTTGCGGGGCACGGGAAGGTTTCCTCAAGGCGAGGGTATACAAGGCCGGTCTTCTTTTTTGCTTTTCCTTCACGGTATTGCTCCTGATATCCTAAACCGATGGTGTGAGGTCTCCTCAAGGCTTTGATAGGCTCGCGGATGCCTTGGCTTCCCCTGCCGAGCCCTTGACCTAGGATAAAACCGTATCCAGTCATGATTTTCCCTACCATGATTGCAGTGCTTGATATTTCGGGGACAAGGGATGGAGTCCCTCGAGATTCGTGTATAGTAGACACAAGCTCGAACGATTGATAACTGGATTCATTTTTGTCACCAGGTTCAACATAAGGGATGGCTGTCTCATGGTAGATGCGGTGATCTTCTTCTCCGCGGATCGTGATCAGTTTTCCTCCAATCACGAACTTTACATTTTGGTGGAGGCTTGAGGGTACTGCTCCAGCAACGTGGATCCATGGGCGGCCTAAGAGAAAATTGAACGCAGTGGGGATATCCATCACCTGGAACAAAATTTTGAATATGGTTGGGCCTATTTGAACATCAAGCTCAATCTCTCCTTTGTTTCCTTCTTTGTTCCATCGAATGCTCGAACGGAAGTCTTAGGAGTTTGGATTCGTGATGTCTCAATTTTAAGACGACAGAGTGTTGCTAATGGACATATGTTAAGAGCAGATCCATTGTCAATCAATACTCGAGCGACGTGAGATGCGTTGCACTTGACTGATATGTAGAGGCCTTTGGTATGTCCTCTACCCTCCTCGGGGATCTCTTCATCGAAAATGCCATTTGATCTTTTAGAAGGATGGTACCGACAAACTCCTCGAGTTTGTCATGTTCAATCGTTTCGTGGACATGTACTTCACTTAGTACCTTCATGAGGGATTTCGGTGCTTGACGGATGTCCGAAGTAATTCTAGTAAAGAGATCTGTGTGCTGGTGATTTCCGTAATTGTTCCACCACATTGTATTCACGGCTTTAACTACGGCCAAGAACTCCTTGGCTTCTTCGTCGATGACGGGTTTGGCAAGCCGTGTATTGGCTCGAGCATAGGTTCGCCGAGATCTCGTGACTAAGCCAACATCGAGGTTGTAAGACCACGGCTTCGCATTGTTGCCTTCGTATTTGTAGGGCTGGGGGATCTCAATGACTATAGCTGCTTCTGCTGTCGATGCTTGAACTATGGCTCCTTTCCCTTCAAAGACGCCCTCAAGTGGGGTGGAATCCTTCTTCTCCCTCTTTGCGTTTAGTGTGGCAAATTCTTCATCTCAATTGATGACGACTTGTGATATAGTGGAGACCATGCCGGTGTGGCGGTGTACACAATTATTCCTGCCTCTATCATTCTTGATACCCTTTCTTTCATTGTTGCTAAGGGTGGTATTTCATCGCCTGAATAATACCCGGTTTCTACTAGCCCTCGATAGATGTCAACAATATGTGCATTGACATTTCGATTTGGTGGCTTCGTAACCGAATATCGCGTTTACTTTGTCGGCATGCTCGGGGAGCGGATTGCTTTGGACATTTGGCTTTGCAGTTTGGAATGAGAAGGCCTTAGTATCCAGCAAGTTCGGATCCGATGCTTAAGGACGAAACACTCATCAGTTGAATGGCCTACTTCTCCCATGTGATAGTCACATTCTTTTGACGGGTCATAGCTGGAGAAGTTTTCAGCATTGGGTCGTTTTGGTTCAGCTGAAAGGAGGCTCTTGTTTCGGAGGATTGCCAAAACTTGGGAGGGAGATCCGGGAAGCGGAGTGAATTGTCTTCGGTTGTTGTAGCTTATTTGGGGTGGACGGCTATTAGTCGTTGTTGACCGTGCTTGTCTGAACAGTCGGGAGATGACCGGTGTTTGCGGTGTAGGTGGCGTTGACATCAATCAAGGATTCTTTATCTTTTTTCATGTTGAGCCTTCTGCTGATAGGTGTAGGCTCAGTAAACCAGCCGTCCCTTAAACCTGTCTCAATCTGCTCCCCACCGGAATAAGTTGATTGAATGATTCGGCGATCGTAGTCACCATCCGATTGCGGTATTCGAAAGGGAGGGTTTTGATGAACATTTTTCTCAATTCAAAGTCGGTTGGCTCGGGATCGATCCGGGCGGCAAGATTCCTCCATCTAATAGCATATTCTTTGAAAGATTCCTGTTTTTTCTTTTCCGTGCGATCGAGATCCTCACGAGAAGGGGTAATGTCCATTATGAATTTGTACGCTTGAGGAATGCTTCACTTGCTTCACTCCATGTCTCGATGAGGTTAATGTTCTTTTTGATGTACCATCTCAGGGCGGGACCTACCAGGCTTGATTGGAACAACTGGATCATTAAAGGTTCATTATTAACGTACTGGGTCATTTGAACCAAATACATCTGCAAGTGAGCTCTTGGGCATGTCGTGCCATCGTATTTCTCAAACTCAGGCATTTTGAACTTTTCCGGCATTTTGACCTTAGAGTAGATGGATAGGTCCGTTGGAGTAGGATCTTGAAGACCCTGCAATTGTTTTAGCCTCTCTTCAAGCTTCTCAAGGCGTTTGTCATGCTCGAGTCTTAGACAACCTGTTGGGCTTTGCTTTCTCAACTATGATTTGGTGCGTATCATCCTCCAATTCGGGCATGTTATCATCGTATCTCTTCCTTGATCACCTCGAGTAGACGATTGTGGTAACAATACTTCGATGGAGGTGGGGCGGGAGCCAATTTGCCTTGGATGGAATCTATCTCGCTTTGAGAGTTGTTGAAGCACATTGAAGACTTGCTTCATTTCACTTTCCATAATCTCGACACGGCTTGGTACGTTTTCTTCAGCCATTCTAGCTTTTGGATTTGGCAAATACGACTATGATGTGATTACTGTCAAGCCACGAGAAAATGGAGAAAATGTAAACAAGGGAAACACATAGAAAACGGCTCATAGCAAGGGTCGAGTCATTCTTATTTATTAACAGGAGATTTATACAATGCCAAAAAGGGCTTTTTACACAAGTGAGAACGACCCTAGATATTCACATTAGAAATATTCACATTAAAAGTCCCGCTGCCCATTTTTATATGCGATGGGAAGTTCCAGTCTTGCGGAGTTGCCTGCTTCTTCGTACTAGCTTCGATACGTGCCTCCTGCTTGTCTCCAAACTCTTTTCAAGAGATTCAATTCGCCCTTGCAGGGTAAGTTTATCAACTACATCGGGGATTACTGGTTGTAGCTCCTTGGGAATTATATGGTTGAGGATGTAGAATGTTGATGCATGATGAACTTTTTTTTGTCCTTTTAACCTTCGGGCACGACGATCTTTTCGGTGTGACATCTACTCCATGCGTTCTGAATTATGCGGATCTCCTCCAAGTAGTTGTAGTCCTGTACGGGTGAAAAAGATTCGGAACAACCCCGATTTGAGCGGTGGCGGGATTTCTTGGAGGACCCGTATTGACGAGCCACCCTATATGGATAATATGAGGTAGCTCCGGAGAGGCCCAAAGCAACGGGATGGGGTTGTAATAATTAAGCGCAAAGCGCGCCTCTCCGCAAAGAACCATTTAGCTCGCCATAGGAATGTCTCAGGGACCGGGTTTTTTAGCAAGTTAATCCACCGAGAATACTCTTCATTGGGAGAATATTTTTCCAAGGTTTGAAACTTTTGTAATGGGTGTTTAAACTCGTTGATTTCAAATATTTGCATGAGGTGCCCAAATCCTTTGATATGGGAAAAGAACCACATTTGTAAAATTTCGGGAGCGGCCCTCATGATTTTTTCTTTTTGGTCCTTGAAACGATGAAGGGATAAAAATGTTTCGGCTAAAACCATGTTCACATATCCTGCTCCAAAAATGACTTGATTTACCACCCATGTGATTGAAGGATTTATAGCATTCTTTCGATGGGGAAAGATAATAAAACCAAAGAATGCTAAGAGGAAGATCTTGGCTTTTTGAGTCATTGATTGTTTTTCAAAGCATTCAGTTAAAGATGATAGTGGAAAAGCATTGTTGTTTGCTTGAACAATTTCTCTTACCGAATGATTTTTTAAAAACCGTGATAGACTAACCACGGGGTCAATGCCAATTGGTGGCGTGGCAAGCTCGCTTCCCGGGGCATTCCTATGGCGAGACCGTACTCTTCTAAAGTCGGAGTCGGTTCAAATTTGCCGAACATGAAGGTGGATGTTTCGGGGCACCGAAATGTGGTAGTGCTTGCATGACCCCGAGTGGATATTGATTTGGAGCAATGGGAGGAGATGACCGATTCTTGCTTTGACGCATTCTTGGCCGAGCTGATCTACTCGCTTCCACCATCTAAGAAGCTCTCCCTTTGGGGTAGGAATGAACTGGATATCAATTCTTCCCATCGCATATAAGAACGGGAAATACACAACCGACCCTATTTTGCCACGAACCGAAAAGACCGAGTAAAAGTAAATAAATTACTTTGCTTTTAAAGAAAATGGCAAGCACAGAGGCATACGAGATGGGACGTGTGGCTCGATTTCTAACTCAGAAGACTTGGTGAGATTAAAAGGATATCCGCCCGTCGCAGTCTCGCGTTAGCAGCATACCCTTCTAACCTCGGCTAAGAAATTCGGGGAAAAGAAAGGCAACCTCTACATCGCAGTCTCGCGTTCGAGGTCGTATCTTTCTTAACACCATCCTAGAAATCCTATGGCGGCCCAGGTCCGACGGCCGGGTTGTGTGTGCCATGTGTAGTGTTTAAAACAGTAAAGCATGCACAACAGTTTATAATCACAAGATAATCTATTTTAAGCAAAAATAAAATAAATTTCTAAGCTTTTGACTGCGTAAAGAAAAAAACCTAAGTCAAGTAAAGAATTTAAACAAGACAAAATTGGCCTAAGTCTTCAAAGTCCCCAGCGGAGTCGCCAAGCTGTCGCGACCTCTTTTTTCGGCACCCGCGATCGGGCACGGGCGCCTAAGGAGGCTAATGGCTCGGCTGAAATTAATTATGCCCGGACTCTCCCAAGTCCACCAATTCGCAACTTAATAGTTCAAGTTTTTAACCTGCAAGTTAATTTTTAAAATGGAGTCGCCACTAATCGATTTGGGATGGGTTGATTAGAAACCCAAGAAGTATCGGGAGAAATACTCACTCTTGCGTAACCAGAGAAATTAGGATCGGGGACTTGATTACACTAGTTAATCGCTAATGCTCTTTCGGTACCTAATCTTGTTTAAACCCTGAGGCTTTTTGGATGTTCGAGGGATTTTCCATGCATTTTTGGGAGGAAAAAACATTTTTTTTGAGCCATTTTCTAATTTTTTTTTTTTTTTTGACACAAAAGGGATTTTTTTTGGGATTTTTGGTATTTTTGGAAAAATACAAGTCTTTTTGGCTTTTTCTGAATTTTTTTGCTTTTTTCATGAAATTTTGACTTTTTTTGGATTTTTGGCATTTTTTGGAAAATATGGAATATTTTTTGATTTTTTGATTTTTCGGAAAATAAATTATTTATTTTTATTTTTCGGAAAATAAATTATTTTTTTTTTTTTTTTTTATTTTTTATTTTAAAATATTATATTATAATATTAAAACGACCCGGGTCGGATCTCCGGGTTGGGTCCGACCCGGGTCGCGAGCCCAAGACTCAGGCGGACGGGCCCGCGTTGCGGGCCCGACTCGGATTTTTGATTGGTTTTCCTAAAAACCCAGCCCACACACAGAATTGGGCCTATTAAAAAAGATGCCCGGCCCGAGTTCAAAAACCGGCCCGACGAGCGCAGTCCGACCCGGAAACCCTACCCGGAAACGGAGGAACCGGGTCGAAAGGACCCGCGAACCGGCCGGTTCCTCGGCCTATTCTCTCCTTCGTTTGTTCGCGGCGCACGGGAGGGACCGAGGCGTAACCGGGCAGACGGCGACGACGGCGTTGACGACGGACTAGACGGCGATGATGGCGGCGACGGCGACGACGGTGGAGACGACGATGACAATCCGCTCAGCGGGGACGACCGACCATGGGTCTGAGATGGGGGTTTCAGTGGCGGCACGATTCGAAAAGAGGGAAGATGCGACGGCGGCCATACGACCGGCGGTGGTGATGGTTACCATTACCTGTCTGTGACGAGGTGGCGAACGGTGGCGGTGACAGGAGGTAGTGACGTCGGTGATGGCGGCGACGGCGACGCGGCTCGGCGGGGGTCTCGGCTTCTCGGATCGGGTCCTTCGAGACCTCCTCTCTCCGGCTTCGATCTTCTATGGCCTCGGTTTCTCCGGATCTGGCCCTCCTCTCTGATTTCTCTATCACTCAACCTCTACACGCTCGGATCTCTCCCCTTCGGGCTCGCTTGCCGCCGGCCTCCCCCGAAGTCTCTCGGAGGGAGGTCGATCGAGCTTCGCGACCCGATTTCTCGCGTGCTCGCTCGTTGATTCTCCCTGAAGTCTCTCAAGGGAAGATCTCCGAGTTCGCCGTGTTCTTCGACGGAGATGGTGCCTCGCTATTTATAGGCGAGGGGGCGGCCGGCTGACGGGGATTCGACCGCCGGTCTTCGCACGCCGAACGGACGCCCGCGGCCGAACCGGCGTCCCATCCTCGCTCTTCCAACAAAGCGTGCTCGGCATTGAAGGCAGCCATTAATGGCGCTTGAGATCTGTCATCTCCGGCCGACGTCGGCCTACCCTCCTCGGCCATAGGTTGCCTCCAAGCGCGTGAGTTGCAGAGGCGTAGGGGGAAGAAGGAAGAAGGAAGAAGGAAGAAGAAGAAGAAAGGGGGCCGGGCTTTTGGGGGAAAAATGGTCGGGCCATGGGCTGCGTGGAAAAGAAAAAAGGGGGCTGGGCTGGCTTTTGTGTTTTCTTGGTTTTTACTATATATATTTTATCCGAAGGAAAAACAACAATTAAAAGAGACTAAGGTCTAATTTAATAAACCTAATTATAATTTAGGTGTCAACAACTCCTCCATGCTTGAAAATACTAAAGTGACAAATCATCAAGGTTTTTCACACGCTCACTACATGTTAATCTAAAATTGGATGTTGGCTTTTTTTAATGCTTTTTGATAATGTATGTTGTAATTGTTAGGGTAGATGGATCACCAAGAGGGGGAGAATTGGTGATTTTGCAAAATGAAATAAATGTAAACGATTTTGCAATAGAACAACTTTTGACCATAACCTAAATAACTATTAGATCTTACCAGTATGCAAATAACCCTTAATACAGATAAAATAAATAGAGTAAGGGATAGAAAAATTGCAGACAAATGATTATAGTGGTTTGGCTTTGGCAACCCTATATCCACTCTCCTGCACTAACAGCTAATTGGCTAGATTCCACTAGATCATTCTATCAAAGATTACAAGGTCTGAGTAATGAAGACTCAAGCTCGTGTGACAAATTCCTCACACACTCTCAACTTCTAAAAGATTATAGTGTATAGCTCTCGGAGACGAATGTTTATGGTTAAAGATCACTCAAAACTTAGGAATCATGAACTTAAAATTTTTAGTTATATTCACCCTTTTAGTATCTTGACCTTCTTATATAATCCTCTATATCCAAGCTTATCGCTTAGCCAATCTACTCATTAGACTCGAACTTTGTCTGAAGATTTGATTACTTCAAGGTTACAGAGATTGAAATCTCTCATTGATTTTGCCACTCATACTGCAGATAGATTTTCTATAAGAAGAGTGCTTCATTTGGAAAGAGTATTTCGCCTTTTGTAAATTGATTTATCCAAGATTTGCTAAATTCCATCTTGAGAGATTGGATATGATATTCTTTCTTTCTTGGATAGATCTCTTAATAAAAGCAAGGAATCCATTTTGTGGTTGTTGTTGAGGATTGTCTTCTAGAATAGTATCTCGATAATCGAATATCAAAGATATGAATTACATAAAAAACTTAGAGTCTGATTTTCTAAGTCGGGTGAGTAATGTCCGATAGTGCTCATTAGAGTTTCCACCTGGAAACTCTTATCTTTGGAATCAAAAACTATTAAAAGAAAGTTTGTTTAATCATCAAAACTAGCAAGGGAATTTTCCTTAAAAAATAATAGTGTTACAAATGTATTTTGATGGCCCTTCGGTTGTGGCTATGGACTAAACATTTGACATCCTCAATTTGGACCCCTATCTTAGGCATGAGGAATGGATTAGAGATCGGTATGTCGATAACAAGAGTGGACCGTCAATTGATCCTAGGGATTATTCACGAGGCAACTAGCTGATTGGGGACAACACGACTTAGGATTGGGATGACGTTAGACTAGAGTGTTTAACCATAAAAAAGCCGGTTGACTATAAGTATTGATGTGGATGATCACACGCTATCATGAGTTGATCAATGGATGGTATGAATCAATTCAGTTTGAATATATAGTGATCGCAGGTTACTCCGCATGATCACTATATCGTTTGTGAATGACCCTAAACCAATTTTGTGCGACTGTGAGTCAAGGCAAGTCAATCATTTTTACATGATTACGTAATAACTGAGGGTCATTCATGGATTAACTAGGCTCAAACATTGGTTGGTTCCAAACCAACCATGGGTCATGCATGGAATCCTAGACAGGTGTTGAATTCGATTAAGGTTTGGCCTCTTGAGCATTGTCAAAGCCACCCAATTTGTGTAGGCCATGTTACAGCCACTTTTGATCAAAACTTACCCACAAACCTCAACCCGATTATTGGTGTCAATTATGGGTAAATTCGAGATATTCTTGTCCGGTTAAGATGACATTTAGCTAGTCCTCATTATTTACTTTGGTCCTCTTGAATTTGGAACAATTAAAAGTGAATAATTATTAGAGGCCAAGGAAGCCCACACGCCTAAGATTGGGAGGGGACTTCAAGATCAAGTTATTTTCCAAAGTTTAAGCCCATCCTTAATTTTGGAAAATAGTCCATAAGTGCAATAGTTGAGTCATGTGCTTATTTTAGGATTTAGGCCATAACTACCCTAAAGGTAAGACTTAAAAGAGCCATTTGAGAACAAGTTGAGGAGAGACTAATGGTCAGTGGCCTTGCAAGTGGGGAGGAGGGAAAGGAGAAGAATAAGTCTAGTTAGTGTGACCAAGTTAGTTACCCTTAAAACTAAATAATGATTAACCACCTTGAAAATTGGAGGATAAGTTAGCCAATATTAGTTCTTAAATTGATAATTGGATGGATAGGATTTAATCTTGTAAATCAAGCAAGGAGAATCATCATTTACCATCATTACTAATCAAATTATTGAGCTTCTCTTATGAGAGCCTAGAATGACTATTCTCTCTCTCTCTCTCTCTCCCTCACATGCCCTCTCTCTCTCTCTCTCAGTCTCCTTTCTGCTTGCCTGTCGTGAGCTACCATTGCCACTGCTCGCCGTTGCCATCGTTGCCGCTCACTATAAGCCTCTTGCCATCCACCGTTGTTCTCATTCCGATTTCATAAGTAGATTCCCTAACCGTTGGTTAGGCCGTTGCATTGCATTGTTCGGACATAGATTAGGTTCTTGTTGTTGAATAGAGTCATGCCATCCTAGGTAGAGTAGGTTCGTGTACTAATTTTGTATGGTTTGCTCATATTTTTCTTGAGTTATGAGGTCTGAGAATAGGTTAAGATGTTGCTATGTGATTGTTGAAATTACAAGGATTTGTTGTTATTTAGTGGATGCGGTTTGTCTATATGTTATTGTCTATACGTGAAATCACACCTCGACCATCTGAAAAGAGATTCACGTTGGTCTTAGATGTGCGTGGAAGCACGCTGAGCCAGGTCTCTCTCTTGGTTCGGCGATATTGAGGCTTATTGCTTCCAAACTGAGTTTGGCTTAATTTGGTGCTTGAACGTAATGGGTGAAACCACGGTTCTCATTTTGTGCTTGGCATATTGTAACAATGTAGTTTTTGTAAGTCACAACACACACTTCACTTGGCACGCCTTTGAGGCACTCTTGCATCGGACTAAATTAAAAATAAGAACTAGTTGTGTGCTTGTTTGCTCGTGTGATCACATGAAGGAAGCCATCATTAGTGGATTTTTGGACGATGCTCGATGGATTTCTAAGTGCTGTCCTCAATGGATTTCAAGATGTTGTTGTGCCCGATGGGGCAGGATGATATCTAATGGATTTTGGAAAAATCGACCTTGTGATGGACCTGGAAGGGGGGGACATGTCAAGTATCCGCTAGGGATCATGCCTTCTGATTTCGGTTATGTATGTAATAAATGGAAGCTGTGTAACGGGTTATTGATGCTCGTGTGCACAAATCGTGGTATATTATGTGGCTCTTGAGCATGAATTGCATTTTAAGCATTGGAGAGTCACGTACATGTTTTAGAATTCATTAGTTTGACACAGGTAGGGGTGAGTGGTTCCCGGTTCCTTACAGGTTCCGCTTGGAACCTGGAACCTACCCTCGGGTACAGGTTCCTCATTTTTTGGAACCTAAAACCTACCCGTCAGAACCAAGAACCTGGAACCTACCTTGTCACAGGTTCCGGGGTCGGTTCCAGGTTCCAACAGGTTTTATTTATTTATTTATGTCTTCCTCCTTTCTTTTATCAGTTGAGTACCACAAACTTATAAAGAGTGGTACAAACTCAATAACAGAGAAGAAAAAAAGCCAATAGATGTGCTGTCAACATTTGCATAAGACCAATGTTTGAGAAAGCTATGCAGCAAAAAACCCATGGGAATTTCCTATTAGCATAGTATAAGCCAACACACTAGATGTGATGTGTATGCATTGGAGTGATTGCAGAACACCAACTTTGTAGGACAGATAGCAAATGGATAGAAATCATAGTTCACAAATGAGCAATCTCAGACCTAGCTGACACGAATATACAAAAGAAATAGCCAAAGATTCAGAGTAGAGGAGCGAGTGGCAAAAAAAATAAAAAGGGTTGCAAAATTGCTACTTAAACATGCAAAATGAAGATATCAACTGAATGAAGGGGCTTCAGACATCAAACTATCTCTAGAAGTGTAAGTGACCAGCAGATAAGAAGTAGAGGTCCTTTTACACTATGTTTCAATTGACATAAATATTTTCCACGCATATCACCATTACAAGATTTGGACATTGCAGTACCTTTGTGTTCTGCATGACACGGAGTTGGGGTAGCACTGAAACAGCTTCAAGATAAACATAAAAGACCCAACAAATCCATTTAATGATATGATGGTGTGTTGAGGGGTGAATCACAAGAGACAGCACAACACATGGAATCCGACAATCATCTGCGGGAAACATGATATGAAACTTCTTAAAAGACAGAAAGAAATGAATTTCAGTGATAATGGCATAGTAAAATATACACAGTCAAACAGTTAGAAGTAACAAAACAAGTAATAGGCAGCATTATTGCATAAAAGAGAACAGAAGGACAAAGTAGAATGTTCAGTAACCATAAAGGTAGATGTTGAATTTGAAGTTATATCATCTCCCAAAAAGAAATGCTACATCATGTATGCTTCTTAGGAAAATGAATATAAAGAACTTCATGGCAAAGATGGCACGGGCAGATAAATATATTTATCTTGCATGACTACTGCTCCTAAAGCAATGATAATAAAATCCAAGAACTTCATCAATATCTGCTACAGCAGAAATGTGAAAACAAGATGGGCCTGCAAGTCTCAATTTTTCTCAATAATGTAGAGCTGTAGATGTCAGTGATGAAAAAGCAGTTCACAGCATGGAAGATAACTTTAATTGCAACATCCTCTCCATATCACGTAACGTAGCTCTACAAACTTGACCCAAGCTGGCAGCTGTTATCGTCCGAGATGAAATTTTGCTGAACACAGCTTCAAGAGGCCGCCCCAACTCCTCCTCTATGATGTTGAAAGCAACCTAATTGTCATATTGATAAGATTCATATCCTATAACATCCAAGATAGTGTGAAAAAGCTTATTAAACTCTTAAATTAGAATGCTTCTTTCTCTGTTAAATTATGCCATTCACCTGATTTAGGAAGGAAGGAACATCGTCGTGTAGAATGCAGAGTTCATTCATGTAGTCTTCTTTAATAATATCTGGTCTGTTTGCAAGAACCTGTCAACAATGGAACAGTAATTTAGGGAAAAAGGGGATCAGACCACCAAACACGTACGCATCATCAAGAACATATTTTGCAGCAGAAATACAACGAACCAACCTTGGCAAATCTTCACCTTTTACTTCTTTCTGGAATTGAACCATCATTGTTCCTGGATTTTCCTTTTAAATACCGTCTCGACCACGAATTGAAGACTGGGACCGATTGTCATCATCCACCTGCGACCATAGCACTTATCATAAAGCAAAACCAAGGTGTTGAACTTCAAAATGGAATAAAGAAATTTAATGAGAATCCTACAAATCCAAAACAGCCATACAATCGGAACCATCGGTTCTCCATAGGGGCGCGAGCGTCAAGGGGGCTGGATCCAGCCGGCGGTGTTGGGGGTGGCTGGCCGAGCAGCGTCCGGGGGGAGGGGGAGCAGCGTCGAGGGTGACCGAGCGAGCATCGTTGGGGGCGGCTACGCAAGCGGCGAGCGGCCTCCACCAAAGGGATGAGCGGCGTGCACTGGCGGCGTCGACGGCGAGCGGCGTCAAGGGCCCGAGCTGGCCGAGAGCCTTCGAGCGGGCTGAGCGGCATAGAGCAGGCGTCGAGGAGACAAGCGGGCTGAGCAGCGTTGAGCGAGCGTCGAGGGGACCAAGCGACGTCGAGCGCAATCGAGGGGGGGGGAGCGGCGTTGAGAGTGGCGACGCGGAGTGGACGGGGAGAAGACTCGAAGAGAATGAAGGAACCCTAAACTAAAACGAGAGGGGAGTCGCGAGAGGAGGGAGAAGGAAGAACAAAAGAGGGAAGAAAAAAAATTGAAAACTAGGGTTCTCCGGTTCCGGTTCCGGTTCCGATTCCAGGAACCGGAACCGAACCGGAACCGAACCGGGAACCACCAGTTCCCAAAAAAATAGAACCGGGAACCGGAACCTCCCACCTTGGAACCTAGAACCGAACCGGAATCTCCGGTTCTACCCTCCGGTTCCCGGTTCTACCCGGGAACCACGCTCACCCCTAGACACAGGCATATTTTATATAAATTATTTGGGACTTGAGAGGCACATGAAATATATTATTATTTGAGACTTGAGAGTCATGTACATATTTTAGAAGTTTTTATTGTTGGGCTAATAATACAACTTAGAGGGGGTGAATAGGTTGTTTTCAAACTTTGATAATCTTTCGTGAAAATTAGCTGATTGCTAAGTAAAAATCACCTTACCTCAACTTACCTCAACCTAATATTTATGTAAATACTCACTAACCGTATACCAATATATATGAGAAGATGAAAAATAGTGGGACACAGAAAATTATAGTTCGGCTTTATCCTTAAGCCTACTTTCACTCTTCAGACTAATAGCCTTGAGATGGGTTAAATTCCACTAACAATATATTTGGAAAGTTACAAATGGTTACACTAATCCTTTAGACAATAGATCCCCTATCTAGACTTAGTTGCTACTCTTACACTTGCACACTTAATCCTTAGCACAATTGCTAAACAACATGAGCATCAAAACAACAAGACAGAGAGCTTTTGTTAAGAACAACAGTACTTAAGCTACTTATGTTTTTTATATCGCACTCTCTTTTGGTTCTTCATGGTTTTTGTTTTATACTCTTCATCAGCCTATCCATTGAGGATGATTTAGAAAAGTAGGTGATCATTGAAGAGTTTTTCGTTGAGCTACTATTTAAGAAAGTATTGCCCATATAGATTATTTCCTTGGACTTTTGCAGGTTAACAAAAAATTAACAACTGCTGCTAACTTCTCATTGTAGTTTCTAACTGACTTGTTTGACAACCTAGCTACTTTGCCATTTGCTTTATTCTGATTTTGCTATTGTACGAATCCAGATATTTCAACAACTCTTTAGTTGACCCAACAAACATCACTTGATGTACTTGGTTATTATAACACCATCAACCTGATCTCTACAGTTTCAACATAAACATCATCAATTACTGATCTTTTTGGTTGACCGATCCTGTTTGTCTTACATTTGCAAATTTCTTTCTAGTGGATCACACCATGGATGTTGTGTAGTGAATTTATCCAAATATCTACATACAATATAGTAAGTAATATATTAAGATAGTTTGAGTATCATCAAAATCACTTGAAGATGTTTTCTCCAACAATCTCCTCACTTTTTATGATGACAAAACTATCCCACGGATGTAAAAGAATGACAAAAATTATTTGAAGTAATTTGGGTAATTTAAAATAGGATCTCCTTAGGATGTTTTGCAGTAATGCTTTGAAAATATGAACTCAGGTGAACTTTAATAAGTTAGGCATGACTGCATAAAAGATCTTCTACCAAGATTGTGTCATCATCTATTTTGGGATTCATAATATAACAGTTGGTTGCTCCCTCTAACTTGATAATGCACTCGCTTGCTCCCCCAGTCTTGATGAGTAGTTCAATTTCAAAAGACAGTATTTTGTATGCAAAACATTATGACAAAATAATTAGCAAATTGTCAGTATTAGATGTTATGAGCATATGCACAATTTTCAAATATTGTCAAACATTATTAGTAGCAAATGTTGTTTTGAGTTACGAGCAAATGTTATAAGCGTATATTCACATCAAGTGACTCTCTCCCTTTTTGTCATCAAGCAAAAAGTGAGAACTAGTTATATGAATTAAAAGATCCGCTTCATTGATGGCAAGAGATAGGTCGAAACAAAAGGGTGGACCTAAGCAATGAACTATGATAGATAAAACAGTTGGAGCAAAACATGAGCACATAAATATTTGAGGAAGTTTAAGTGTGAGGGCGTTTGTGCTACTGAGAGAAAGTGGGTTGTTCGAGTTCAGTGGTCTCTAGCTCGAGGGGTACAAGGTTATAGCAATTTAGGCTGAGGAGGGTACGCTTGATTTTCACCATGTGTCAAGTCAGAGACAAGAGGGTGGTCTACTTTTCCTTAACATCGGCTTGCAGTTGATTAAGGTTGGCAAAAGATATAGGCACGTCCATAGCAGGTGAATGTAATTTTTCTTGTTGAGGTGGATGAGGGGCCTTGGATGATGCCGGTATCTTAGCATATTTGTGCTTTTTTGGTTCATAGAGCTCAGCGAGTGTTTCTTTGAGCTTTGCCACTATTCTGTTATGGTTGTCATGACCAATGGGGATGATCTCTCATCGGCAATTGACTTATCCTTCTGGCGTCATCTTGAGCATCATCTTGTCCAATGTTTTCTTCTCAATTTCCACATTTGGCATGACAATTCGTGGTGTTTCAAAGTAGTCAATCTTGAAATGTTTGAAGATGTAGGTGACTAAAGCACCATGAGACACCTTCCCTGTATTTCTCTTAACCATGCGATGCACGTGGATGAAGATCATACGAGGGAAGGAAAGTTCTTCAAACTTGTTCAGGATGGCCCAGATCACTCTTACCTTCTAGCGAAAGACGTCATTCATAGAAGATGCTTTTGGACAGAAGTAGAAAGTGAGGATTTTTTTTAATGAAATTCATTTTGAGAGGGAGGAGGCTCAGCAATACAATTTCCCTAGAATTGTGAGCAAAGTTAGGAGTTTCTGAAATAAAGTTATAGGCCTTATCAAGCTCTACTGGAATGCATTTGAAAACATTGTATTCAGTTTAGATGATCTCAACCGGTTCATCTTAAGCCAATACGTAATTTTGTCCTCAAAAGTATAAAAAAAGAAAAAGAAAAAAGAGTCCTGGTTTGGAATATGCAGATTCGAGTTAAACATTGCCATAAGGGCAGGGTGAACCTCTTCTTTCATAGAGCATATGAATTTAAGTCGAAATGCTTCAAAAAGCTCCGAGAGAGAAATCCCATGATTTTCTAAAAATTCAAAATCAACATAGCAATGAGGAATAATGCCTTGATTTGTGGAAGTGATGGTTTGCAATCTATGTTCCAGTGAAAGAGAGAAATCAGATTTGAAATTTTCATCTTTTTAAAAACCAAAGGTGGGTTCAAAGTTTTGATATACCCGGTGGTTATCATCTTCTTGACGTTTGTCTCCTGAAGCTTCTCTTGTTTCTTTTGTGGCTTTACTTCCCTTAGGCTGTGAAGTGATTGGTTTAGAGATGATCTCCACCTCTTCGACAATCTGTTTGCTTTTGTCTTTGGGAGCAGCAAGTTTAGAGGTGCATTTCTCTTTGGTTGATGATATTTGAGGTAAGAGTTAAAAGAGCCGATAGGGCTGAGCAGATGAATGTGATGGTTCAACGGCTGATTTTTCTTAAGCAGTTAGTATATGTTCAAGTTGTAGGCTTTATGACCCGTGGCTTCGAACTTGAGGAGTTTCTTAGCTTCGATCCATGAGTTTTCATGAGAGTGGCTAGACCTTTCAATAAATCTCCTGGAAGTGTTTGGGTAGGAGCTAATGGAGATAGAATGGCTATGAGCATATGTGCCATAGGTGGTATAGTGCCCATGTCCTTTTTTGCTGTCAATTGAGATTCTGGAGTTTTTCCCAGAGTCATTTCTTTTTCTGTTGTTACAGGCAATGGGGCACTAGCGGTAGTTAACCCACTAGTTTGAGCCACACTTTGACTTTGAGTGGTCATTAGAGACTCTTCATGACAGGTGACCTTCTCTTTAGAGGTTCTGGACATTCAACTAGTGACACATGAGGATTTCCTTACGACATTAGAAGAAGGCGAAATTTTGGGTGCCATGGTTTTTGGGTGTAGAAGAATTTATGTGTAAACAAAACAAGAATTTTGAGTAAATTATGCAGAAGAGATACGAGAGGGTAAGTATGAGCAATGTGAGTGAATATGTGAATACTAACTCTTTATAAATAGGAACAACGTATTTCATGTAGACTGGGAGAGTTAGCCAATGTTCTTCAATGGTAACTTTCTTATCTATAATTATTTAGTTTTCAATTTTTTTCTTAAACAGGTAGTAAATTTGTGCTTACAAATTTTGTTACAACAATTGTAACAACTTTAGATAGGGTATATAGGTGGTTAGAACGGTAAAAAATTTGTATTGTAATGATAACTTTTTTGAAATAAAATAGTAGGTGCATACTTGTTATTTCTGTCGTACTCAATGTTTTTGACATAATTGAAATATTATCTAAATAATGTTATTCTAAAGCATTGCATAATCCTAATTTAGTCTGAATGTATTCGAAGGCTGGCTTATCTAGTGGCTTGTTAAAAATGTCTACTAACTGATGTTTTGACTCTACAAATCGTATATAGATATCACCATTGCTAACATGATCTCTAACAAAGTGACGTCTTACATCGATGTATTTTGCTCTTGAATTTAGGATTGGATTACTAGTTAGATTTATAGCACTAGTGTACTCTTTGAAAATCACTTAGTAAATGCTTCATCCAAATAAGTTGAATACAACAACTTTCGAGGACAATATAGTTAGCCTTAATAGCTAAGAGAGTGACTGAATTTTGTTTCTTTGAGAATTAAGAAATCAACATATTACCTAATAGTTAGCAAGTACTTGATGTACTTTTTCTATCCATCTTACAATATGCAAAGTCAATATTCGAGTATCCAAGCAGCATAAAGTCTGTATTTTTGAGATACCAAATCCCTACTTTTTGAGTGGATCCAATGTATCGAATAATTTGTTTGACAGCTAATAAGGATCTAATTGAAATCAAGCACATAAATAGGTGCTAAAAGAAATATTTAGTCCATAGAGCATCCCCTTGAGATGATAGACATCACCAGATCTTCCTACTTCTTCAAAACCAGATAGCTATTCAATATACATATTTTATTTGATATAACCATTTAAAAATGCACTTTTGACATCTATTTGATATAATATGAAATCATGAAAACAAGTATAAACTAATATATATAGCCTCTAATTTAGCAATAGGAGTATAGATTTTATCAAAATCAATACCTTTCTCCCGTAGATATCCTTTAGTGACTAGTTTTGTCTTGTTATGTATGACATTACCTGTTTCGTCAAGTTTGTTTCAAAATGCCTACTTAGTTCCTATTACTGTCTTATCATTAAGTCTTGCAACTAGTTCCTATACATCGTTGACTTTGAATTGATGCAATTCCTTTTACCTGGCTCCAATCCAACTTTCATCCTTGTATGTTCCACTTCGTTAGGTTCGAATTAGGATATGAGAGCTAAGGAATTAAACATACTCTTTAGAGATGATCTTGTCTTGATTCCTTCATCCACCTTTCCTATTATTTGTTCCTTAGGATGCTTACACTTAAATCTCCAATCTTTGAAAGATTGTCCTTGATTTGAGAGATCGGCCAATGGTTACAGTTATTGTTGTTTATGAGTGACTGGTGCAGATATGTAAGATGTCTTCGCAATCATTAGTTTTGTACTCCTTTTTAATCATTCGTGAATTTCACATTTATGGATTCTTCCACTACCTTGGAATCTTTGTTAAAGACTTTATAGGCTTTACTTGTAGTTGAGTAACCAAGAAAAATACCTTCATTAGCTCATGCATCAAACTTCCTGATGTTATCGTTTGTATTCTTGAGAATGAAACATTTGCATCCAAATATATGAAATAATGCAGAGTAGGCTTTCTTCCTTTGTATATTTTGTACAGAGCCTTTTCTACCATAGGTTTCAGTAATATTCTATTGAGTGTGTAACATGTGGCAGCAACATCTTTGGCCTAATATAGGTAGGTACACCACTTTTGATCAACATTGTTCTAACCATTTCTTGCAATGATCGATTTCTTCTTTCTACCATCCCATTCTGTTGAGGAATATAAGTAGTGGATAAGTTGTTTTCTACTCCATTTTCATCACAATACTTAGAAAAATTTTGGTTGCCAAATTCTCCTCCGTGGTCAGTTCTAATGGTGGTGATGTTATATCCCTTCTCGTTTTGAACTTGTTGAGCAAATTTCTCAAAAGAATGAAATGTCTCATTCTTATGTAATAAGAACATTACTAAGTGAATCTTGAGTAGTCATCCACTATGACCAGACAATATTTTCTTACTCTTGGACGAATTGTTCATGTTGATCCGAACAGGTCCATATGCAATAGTTGCAGAGATCTATTAGTGGCAATAGCTTTTGTAGATTTAAAAGAGCTTCTTACCGATTTTCCCAGTGTCCATGCATTATGTGAATCAAACTTACTGTAATTGATTTTTGGTAAACCACGAATTAAATCTTTAAATGATATCTTTTGGATCTACTTTGCATTGATATGATCTAATGTCTTGTGCCATAGATCACGTTCTTTCTTGATAGACATCAAATAGTATGATTCCTCAAAGTTGATATCAAGTAAGCAAATGTTGCTATGCTTGTTCTTAGTGAAGGTTTGTGATTTGTCCTTGTTAATGCCAATACATTTACTTTTTTCAAATTTTATCTTGTATCCATTGTCATAGAGTTGACTTATGCTTAGGAGATTGTGCTTAAGCCCTTGTACAAGTGAGACATCTAAATCAAAGCGAATCTCATCTTTTCTTTGGTACCCGCACAAGCTTGGGTCCCTTATGGTTAGGTTTTGATTTAGGACCAAGAGACTAGCCAATCTTCCTGAATTTCTTTTGCTATTTTGGATAGTCCATTTTGAAATGACCATATTCTTCACAGTGTAAACATTCAGGAACTTTTTTGCTAGTAGCCTTAGTGAAATGTTTAACAAGATGGGACTTGTAAAGGCGTATAGGAGGTCTGTGCTTTAATCTGTTTTTTGTTTTTGGAAAAGGATTTGTCTCGTTTTCATTTCTTTCATGTTCAAGAAAATTCTTGTTGTAGTGAGAAATATAAATAGAGAGAATGTGTTGTAAGATTTTTGAACCAAGAGAAAATTTGGTGCTGATTTTTTAAATTTCATCATTGACATTCTCATTTTTAACTTGCAAGAGCTTTACTTGATTTATTTGAAGATCGAGCTCTTTTTTTAGATTGTCAATGAGAGCTTGCCAGGAGCTTTACATGAACCTCCCTTTTTAGAGTAGAAATTCATTTTGAAACCTTTTGATGTTCTTCAAACATTTCCTTTGAAAAATCTTGCAATACATCATAAGACAGTTCAAAATCCTTTACCTCAGCTTTTTCTAGTTCTGAGTCAGCCATGAGACAAAGATTTGTTTTTTCTCCATCATTTGACTCATATTTGGTGTCACTTAATATTTCAACTTTCAAAGCCTTTTTTTTTCTTCTCGAATTTCCCTTTCTTTTTTGTTGATCAATGGACATTTTGGTTTTATGTGTCCAAGTTTCCTGCATTCATAGCACATGATATCCTTATCTTTGGATTCTTCTTTGTTCTTATAAAGCTTTTTTCTTCAGGATGTTTAGATGATCTTTTTCCTTTGTAGTTTCCTCTTTTTTTCATGAAGCTTTTAAACTTCTTTGTTAGTGATGCCATGTCGTCATCACTTTCTTCATCATTAGAAGATATTTCTCCATTTGTATCATCATATTTAGCTTTAAACACAATGACTTTCTTACCTCTGGAGTTGCTTTCTTCATTTTGAAGTTCAACTTCATAGGACATGAATGTTCCTATAAGCCTGTCCATTGTGATTGGTTGAATCCTCATGGTTTCCCATAGTGAGGTCTTCACGGTATTCCATTATTTGGAAATAGCTCGTAGTAACTTGTTTACTTTCTCGATATCTATGTAAATTTTTCATTGAAGAGCAAGCCCATTTACTATTTCAATGAATTGTGTGAACATCTGTGTTACTATTTCATCATACTTCATGTTAAACAGCTCATAATTCCCAAGTAAGATTTTTAGCTTTGTTTACTTGACTCTTTCTATTCCTTCTAATGTCAACATGATGTGATCCTAGAATTTTTTTTTTTTGCAGGATCACAAGAAGAAATTCTATTAAACTTAGAAGGTGATAACGCACAATGTATGAGGTATTCAACTTTAGCATTAAGAGTAGCTCTTTTTCGAGCTTCTTCTATATTGTTAACAGTTGCTGCTTCTTGACCTTCTTGTCGAGCAGGAGTTGGTACTTCTAGATCATTTGCAACTACATCCCACATATCCAACTTTGCGGCTTCAATGTATGACTCCATTCTTTGCTTCCAATAGCCATAGTTACTTTCGTCGAAGCATGGTGGCTTGTTGGGAGCTTGATCATCATTAGCAAAAAAGTTGTTAAGGTTAGCCATAATAAAAGATTTGTATACTCAAAAGAAATGCACTTTAGACAATGAGCAATAGAGCTCTGATACCAATTTTTGGAGTTAATAATACAACCCATAGGGGGTGAATAGGTTGTTTTCAAACTTTGATGATCTTTTGCAGAAATTATCTGATTGCTAAGTGAAGATCACCTCTACCTAATGTTACGTTAATATTCACTAGTTGTATGACAATGTATATAAGAAGATGAATAATAGTAGGACATAGAAAATTATAGTGGTATGGCTTTATCCTTAAGCCGACGTCCACTTTTTAGACTAGCAACCTCAAGATGAGCTGGATTCTACCAAGAATCTGCTTGTAAGTTACAAATGATCCTTTATAAGATAGATCCCACTATCTGGACTCAATTATTGCTCTTTCACTTGTACACTTAATCCTTAGCAAAATTGCTAAACAACATAAATATCATTTTTTTTTTTTTTTTTTTTGTGTCACACTCTCTTTTAGGTTCTGTTAAGCTACTGTCTAGGAAGATATTGCCCATATAGCTTCTATTCTTGGACTTCTGTAGGCTAACCAAAAATAACAACTACCGTTGTCTTCTCAATGTAGTTTACGACTGATTAATTAGACAACCTAACTACTTTGTTACATGCTTTATTTTGATTCTGTTGCTATGCAAATCCAGATCTTTCAACAGCCCTTTAGCTAACCCAACAAATATCATTTGATTTATTTGGTTGTTACTTTACCATCAACCTGATCTTTACAGTTTCAACATAAACATTATCAATTTCTAATCTTTTTGGTTGACTGGTGCTATTTGTTATAACATGACATTTGCAAACTTCTTTCTAATCGATCACACCATGAATGTTGTGTAATCCTTTAGTCCAAACATCTACATTCACTATAGTAAGTGATATACTAAGGATAGTTTGGGCATCATCAAAATCACTTGAAGATGTTTTTTTTCAACAATTGGCACGCGCATGCTTTATGTGTCATTATTTGAAAACATTAAAAGTCATGTACATATTTTAGAAGCTATAATTTGGCACATACATATTTTATGTGTCATTATTTGGGACTTGAGAATCACATATATATTTTAGAAGCTATTATTTGGTCCATATATAATTTATATACTTATGAAACATTTTGTGGGTCCTTGATCTTGTCAGCATTTTTAGTACTTGAGAACTCCCTTTCATGTATGTAGTTAAGGCAAAGTAAGGGCTTTGCTGTTGATCTACCATCGACTTATTAGCATCAAGTATTTGTACGATTCTGATACGAGGCATCTATTTATATGAGATTTAAGCGATTTACTTATTTTGTGTTCACTCATTTGTTGTTGTTTTTCCTTTTTTCGATCCTGTAAGTATAAGTCTCATTCCTTTTTGTTTTGGTTTGCTTGTGCAGATGGAAGTGGTTTTTTGGATATAGAGGAAATGAGAACTGATATCACGTGCCAAAAGCACACCGCTATGATGTGAGTGGATGAGGGCTTAGGATACCTAGTTCCGCATTGGTTCAAGGTGTTCAACAAGGAGATCTTTGGGCTCGTTCATGGATTTGATGGACCATCTAGTGGCCCCAATGGATCCTCACCAAGCCCTGCGTTCACGAATCCTCTCGATAGCACTGTGGACGACCTTGACTTCGATCCTGACTATGACCTCAAGCTCGAGTCATATAGAGCTGGCCTTCTGATGGAAACCATTTTTGGAAGTCACTATCATAGAGGAGCTAGGACTAACTCCTATCCCCTTTTGGATGTAATTGAAAACAACCCCAATTAAGTAGGCTTGTAAATAGAACTTCCAATCCTAATAATACATAATATAAGTAGTGTGTTTGTGTATGTGTTTTCCTCACTATCTATTTATTGTTTAGTGTTGGGTGATATAGTTAAACGTTTCTATATGTGCTTAATCGAAAGATAAAAGTAACAAGGTGACAACATCTCTTGGGACGTCGCAAATTAATCCCATGGATGTTGCGTTCTAACGGCTTGGGGAGGTTTGAGGCATGACAAAACAGCTTATAGAGTTGGGAGCTGCCAAATGCCAATCTTTAGGCACATTATCCCAATTAATTTTTTCCAATATTTTTTCTTTTTTTTCATCCCTAATTATATTTACAAATTCTATATTAAATGTCAAAAAAATCTACAAAAAAAATCAAAAAACTAAGAATTTGTTTCGCTTTGATGTAATTATTAACAGCCAAGACTAAGGTTGATTTTTTTAGACATTGAAAGCTAATAAATGACTTATGAACCATGATTAGAATGGGCATATTCTTATTTTTGATGTAAATACAACATTAACTTTGAACGTTCGTTGTGTAATATATTTGGTAATATTCTAATTACTGTCAATTATTTTTCTATTGAACAATTTGGTAAACCTTCATTTCCTAACTAGATTAAGTGGAATATCAACTTAATTATGTCAATTTAAGTCAATTCTACTTAAGATTATCAAAAAAATTTAATCTCATTACATTCTGATTTTTAGGGTGTGCATGACAACGCTTCTTGGTTGGGGAAGAGAGTTTTTTTTTTTTTTTTCAGAAATAGTTCTTTTCTATTTTTATTCTGGGGAATAATTTCTGAGTAAAAGAACATGTTTGGTAACTACACAAAATTTCTACTCTTGGAATAGAAAAGGAATAGAAATGTGTTTGGTAACACAACAGTTTATTTTTTGTATTTATTTATTTTTTATTCCTGCTTACAGATTGTTGACCACCAACCGCCGTCGCTCGCCGCCGAACGACTGCGATCAGCAGTGGCGGCGGAGGCCAGCGACCGGCGGTGGCGAGCGGTGGCGGCGGCGGCTAGCAGTCGGCGGTGGCTCCGAGCATTTGAAGGTGGTCGTGGCAAGAGAGAAGAATAAAAGTAAAAAAATTGACTTATTTCTAGAACTTGTTTCCGGGAACATAAGCAATTTTTTTTTTTTTGTTTCTCGTTTTTGCTCTAAATCTATTCCTAGGCTAACTTTCTATTCCCCAGAATAGAAAAACAACTTGGTTTTACCAAACAGGTTTTTGTTCTTTTTTTATTCCGGGGAACAAAAGAACAAAAATTGGGAAAAACATAAATGTTACTATGCTCAGCCTTAGTTTCCAAAAGCTAATTGGATTATCAAAAAAGTTCAAAAATAAAGAAAGAGGGAGTGGGATAGGGTTGAGATGGATGATCGCTGCTTACTAAAGAGAGTGGCAGCCCTTCACCAGAGAAGTACCTAGCCCTCCCTAAGAATAAACTGATGTGTGGTGAGACTACGTGAGATTGCTAAATGTGTTTGATGGAATGAAAATGTTGATGTGTTTGAGGAAAAAAATAACTTTGATACGGAAGAGCTCACCACCAATGCATTAAAAAAAAAAAAATACTCCTCAAAGGATAAAGAAGTCAAAGGTTCACCTCGGAAGAATCAAAAGAATCACTCACTTGAGAGAAATTCTCATGTATTATCAACTCACAAATTTGCATCCACATAACTAAGAGTGCACCTCTTAATTATAGAGGGATTAGGACACTAAAATAGGACACGTCTTGTATATTTTCAATAATGAGAACTTCTTCTATTGACTAATTATTTGAAGTGAAACACATGAAGACTAAGTAATATTTTCTTTTAGGCTCTGTTTGTTTAACAAAAAAACGATTGATTCGGCAAACGTTTTCCCCAAAATAATTATTTATATTGCTTACAAAAATAAAATAAAATATTTTCATTATCTATAAAAATGGTTAGACTTAAATTATTGTTGATGGTGAAAACACTTTTAATTAATTATTTCAATTGATATAAGTGATTATTTTTAAAATATATATATTTTAAAATCATTTATTTCTCGTGAAATAAACACGTCCTAGAAGAGAAAACCAAGTGAGATTTTCAAGAGCCTGTCTTCTCTGCCAAATAGACTGTACTTGCCGAAGGTTCGTTATGATCCGATTTGAAAGCAGTGCCCATGCTATATATAATACCAATTAAAATGTAGCCAGTTTCCTTTTATTCTTCAGAAGCACCCTTCAAGATGAAATAAGATAACTTTGATTAGGGTTGGGGATTCATCCTGGTGCCAACGACCATTTTTTTCTTTTTCTTTTTTTCTATTTCTAGTCATTTTCTATTTAGTATTGATAAGCATAGTACATATTCTAAGTTGAATATGAACTATTAGACTTGGAAGGTCAATGTGAGGCCCACATGAATCCCACTAAATCGATATAATATTAGCGCACTTTCAAAATAAATTCACTCTATATGCATTTCCTTTTCCAACTTAAGGTTACTTACGACTTTAGCGGCTGAAATTGGGTGATTGCTAATTCTTATTGTTGGTTTTCCATGAAAATATTTCAAATCAAACTACAACTAGAAACGAAAAATTAGCTCATTTATAATTAAATAGAATACTATAATTTCTTGTTTCGAATTTCCTCCGGGTCATATAGCTCTTCAGATTGTTATTAGGTTCACCGATAGTAATAATAAGTTGGCCATCTGCCAAAATAAATTATTTTTTTGGGAAAGGAGAGACACCAGTTTTCATTTGAGATGGAAAAAAAATAAAAAAACCGAAATTGAGTAACGTGACGGTTCTATCACATTTTCCGTCTCCGCTATTCAACTTCCCCTTGGAGCCGGGTAACTTGATCATCCAGTGTGAAGAGGAAATAAATTTTTATATACGTTGAAAATCACAGCATGAACTTTCACTCAAACAAAGGAGGAGAAGAAGTAGCAGTAGTGGGGTTTCTCAAATAATAATAATAATAATAATAATAATAATAATAATTGTTGGGAATGACTGATCCCCGAAAACCGGATTCGACACCAAATTGAACCCATAAATCAATGCGGAAGACGAAACCCGGGAAAACACGCATCACCGATCGTAAAGCACACCACGGATTCGAGCGTACCTTGTTAGCCACAGATTAAACACCAACGCTGAAGAAGAGGAAGAAATCCTGGCCCCGATGATGTCAATTTGCCTTGAAAGGGAAACGGCGTCGCCTTGAGCGTTTGGAAGAAAAGAGAGCGTTTTTCTTTGCTTTTTCTTGGAGGGAGAGAGGGAGAGGAACGTATGTACGTTCTGATTTTCCAAGAGGTGTGTTCTCTCTCTCTCTCCTCCCTTTTATACATTTCCCATCCACGGGCCCTATTCCCGTGGGCCGGGCCTTTTTGGGCCCAACTTGAGCGGATGGGCCTTAAGCCCATCTCATAAATCCATCATCTCCCACTCGCACATGGTGGTGCAAAACCAACATGGGCGGACAAGCCCTACTCAGCCCCATCAGAGAAAAATCCATCATAGACTCTCACTTAACATGGTGGACCAAACAGAATTCTCTTTTCCTCTTTTCAACATTCATACCGGTGAATAATCCATGCGACCAGCATACTTTGAGAGCTCGTTGCCATACATCTGTTATGAATATATAGCAGCTCATAATGGGCATCACATCCTAAGTAGATTTAGTATGCAGTACCCTAGATCGATCGATCACATTTATATCTCTCTTGATCTCTTTTAAACAATGATATATATATTGTATTCACAATTATGATTATCACAAAGACAGTCATAATTGGTTAACCGGTGAATACAAAACTATAATGTGATTCTCCAAAATCGATCTTCCTCTTTCCTTCAAACTCTCAATTTCAGTCCAGCTTGCTTTTCTAGAAATGCCCCATTAGATCGAATCACTCATGACCATTGGCAACATCCTAAGATAGCAAACACTAAATAGAAATCTTGAGAATAAGTAAGAGTCATGAGGGGACTAAGAAATTGAGGAACTCTTTTCCTCAAGAGTCTCACACGTCATAAAAGTTGAGATCAAACTTTTGCCACTCTTATTGGTCATCTCATGCGTACGTAGTATGAAATACGTATTACGGTATTAACTCCTTTCCCATGGAGCGTATGTCTACACTTTTCAATACCGTACAGATGATAGTTCAGACATACCCAATGTCTAACTTGAGTTCACATATCTACTCATTTATAAAATTCATCAGAACTCACATCTGGCATCATACATAGATAAAGTAAAATGTATGGGGTATTTTACTTTCGGACATCACAAGTATTATGTCATCATCTTAACACTTAGTTAAGGCGACATGCGTATTTTGAGCTTGAGCTCTCGATTATCACATAAATAATAAGCTTAAATACTGTCTCATCTATATTTATCACACAGTAAATAGAGGCAATTACCCGTGTGAGTGGGCTAATCTTATATCTGTCCGACATACTTCTCAACTTAAAGTAATGCACTAAACATTAAGATGCATAAGGATTAAACAAAGATTCATAGGCATTAATGATGAAAATACAAATTCATCAAATTGTGAACACTTAGGGAAAATACAATATTCAGTACATCAGTCTCTACGCAATCCTAGAGATTTCATATGACCACAAAACACATCTCCAAGTATTGGCTTTGTCATAGGATCTGCTACCATTCCATGCGTAGTATGTACTCTAAGTTCACATCTTTTCGTGCAACCATATCCTTGACAAGATTATACTTAGTATCTATATGTTCGGTCTTGCCATGATATTTTGGATCTTTGGTGTACACTTTTGCTGCTTGGCTATCACAGTTAATCAACAATGAATTTGCAGCACTTCCAATAACACCTAAATGATCTAAAAAATCTCATAAGCCAAACACTTTCTTATACTGCTGCTGATAATGCCACGAACTCAACTTACATCGTGGACAAGGCTATACACTTCTGTTTCTTACTGCTCCAATATATGGTGCTATTATTCGGTAAGAAAACAAACCCAGAGGTATATTTTCTTTCATTTAAATCTCCTCTCCAATCAGCATCAGAATAGCCTTTGAGTTGCAGATCATTTTCTTAATAACTCATCGTATAATCAGCAGTCCCCTTTAGATACCTCAGTATTCTTTTAACGGCTTTCCAATGTGCTTGACCTGGATCGAATTGGTAACTACTCACCATTCCAACTGCAAAGCATATGTCAGGTGTTGTAAACATCATAGCATACATCAAACTCCCAACAGCACTAGCATAAGGAACATGTTTCATTTGTTCCTTTTTCTTGTGGAGTCCTTGGACACAGACTATGGCTCAATCCTTCACCTTTTGCAATAGGAGTGTCTATGGGTTTACAATCACATATCCTTCAACTCAAAGTTGGAAGACAACCATCTCTTGACAGTATTAATTAACTCCATATTGCTTCCGGCAATCAGTATATCATCAACATATAATGATATGATCACAAATTGATCATTGGATCTTTTGATATATACACAATGATCCTCATCAATCATTGTAAACTCATATGCCATTATGGCATTATGAAAACGCATATACCATTGTCTTGACGACTGCTTAAGGCCATATATCGACCCCCAAAGTTGACATACCTTTTCTTCTTGGCCTTTCACTATGAAACCAGCAGGTTGTTCCGTATATGTTCCTTCCTCTAATTCTTCATTGAGGAAAGCAGTCTTTACATCCATTTGATATAACTCAAAATCCATACTAGTCACTATTACCAGAATAATGCGAATCAAGGTAAATCTCACTACAGGAGAAAATGTATTTTCATAATCAATTTCTTCATGTTGATTATACCCTTTTCATTACAAGACGAGCCTTATGCCTTTCTATTGAGCCATCAGCCTTTCGCTTTATTTTGAGACCCACTTGTTCCCAATAGCTTTGTGTCCTTTTGGAAGATCAACCAGTTCCCAGACTTTGGTTTGATTTCATTGACTCCATTTCCTCTTTCATTGCATGAATCCATTTTTTCTTATTAGGGCAATTCAGAGCCTCATTAATATTTCTTGGCTCATCTTCATCTTGTAGAGCAACCATAAAAGTTTCCCTTTCAATGTCAAAATATCGACGGGGAATACTCTGGTGACTTGTTCACCGTATGGGAGATTGTACACTTAGCACATCATTCTCCATCATGCTCCCACTTGGATTAGATAATGATGATGTCATCACATCAAGTGGTTGCAATTGAGAATGAGTTGAATTCAATTCATCACATCTCATATTACTCCCACTTGGACAAACTCCACTAACATCATTATCTTGATCCAAGGTTTCAAATAGGGAGTTATTTTCCCTTATTTCGCCCCTCTTAAGAAATTCATCCCTTAAGGATGTGACATCACGTGATTCAAATTCAGTTATACTCCTACTTTCTTGCTCACCTATGAACACATACCATTTTGAATATTCGCAGTATCTCATGAAAATACTCTTATTTTCTTTGGGACCCAATTTCCCAAACTTGTGAGAGGACTTATGAGTATAGGCAGCACAACCCCATGGCTTAAGAAAACTTAAGTCCGGTTTTCTAACTGTCCATTACTCATATGAAGTGGAAATAACTGATTTGGAAGGCACCCGATTAAGTATATAGGCAGTAGTTAACAACACATCACTCCAAAAAGTGATAGGTAAGTTAGCATGTACCATCTTAGGCCTAACCATTCCAGTAGGGTTCTGTTTATTCTCTCTACAACACCATTTTGTTGAGGAGTATATGGAATAGACAACTATCTTTCTATTCCTTTTTCATCACATAATTTTCTGAACTTATCAGATAAATATTCTCAACCTCGATCGGATCTTAATACCTTTATTTTCTTGTCTAATTGATTTTCTACCAGGTTCATAAACCTTCTGAAACAATTTATGCTTCATATTAATGATAAATCAAATAGACATGTCCGACTCGAGTATAATCATCTATAAAAAAAGTGATGAAATAAACAGCACATTGCCTTCCTCTCACATTCATTGAACCACAGACGTCCAAATGGATTAAATGCAGAGGAAATTCAGCTCTTGTACATTTTCCAAATGGTTTCCTTGTCATTTTCCCTACTAGGCAATGCTCACATATTGACAAATCGACTTTTTCAATATTGCCCAACAAGCCCTCTTTGGCTAGTCTATTCATATGTTGTTGGCCCATATGACCAAGTCTAGCATGCCACCATATTCACATCATTATCATATAAGGTAGAAGACGTGAAACAATAGAATAACATATTGACATCATCATAGTCAACATTTAGTACAATAAAGCCATTCAGTAAGTGACCACAACCATAGTAGTTTGTATCTAAACACAAATCTACACCTTTATTATGGAAGTTCATACCAAAACCAAGCTTAACCAACACTAAGACAGACACTTAATTTCGACGAATCTCCAGAGCATATAGAATATCAAGATGCGTCCACCATGCATGTTCAATTGGCAGGTGCCAATTCCTTTACATCAGCTCTAGAGTTGTTTCCAATATAGATCCACTTAGTTCTAATTGGTATCATCGGAATTCCACGAAGGATCCTCTATCCTTTGCTACATGGTCTGTCGCTCATGAATCTACATTCCACAAAAGATTGGATTCAGCCTATAATGCAGAACTTGACACATAAGCAAAGTTCTCAAATGTACAAGAGGTGTGTAGCTTCTTTGGCTCACGACAGTTGCGAGCATAATGACCTCTCTTGTCACAATTGTAACACATCACTCTTGACATTTTCTTCACTTGAGGCCGTTTTCCTCTCTTGTGTTGGTTAACTCTTGATTTCTTACAATAAGGACTTGATCCTTTGCATTCCCACATATTGAACGAATCAATACACTTGTGCTTAAAGCACAAAGCCATTTTTGAGCTAGAACCAGCATAGCAAATGTCTATTTACGGCTCAAATACCGTTAGGCGGTCCTCTACTAGCTCAAGGTGGTGCACGACACCCTCAATATCTTCCATAATGTGGTCAAGAGCTTCTAGTGCTTCTTGCTTTTCCAGCACATATTGAATCTTCATATTCAATATTTCACAATTATTGCCGTTCATATCAGCAATTACATTTTTAGTTGCTGAACCATTGTTCTGAACACATCAGACATACATGCACGAATAATTAATGCTTATCATTTATGCATCCCTATTTGCATAAACCCATCATATTAATAAATAATTTCAAGTAAGGCTTCAGAATCAAAATGTCACTATATTTCCAATCATCCTCCAAAAATCCTAACTTAAAATTATTATTAATATAATTATCTTATGCAAATAAATTCTATGAAGTTACAAAAACTTCTATTACTACCCACAGCTAATTACCCACACAACTAGCAATAACAGAAAGCAACAGATAATTGACATACAATTAAAAACAATAATGCTTTCAATTAACACAATTAGGTAGTGATCATTACATAATCAATCAAAGAAATAAATAGGGAATGTCCCTACTAATCTATCAGTCAAAACATCTGAGAAAACTGAAGGCACATTTGCCAAACATGGAAAAACTTTTGGAGAGCTTTCATGTCGCCTCCAAGGTGCATTCACTCGGCGCCATGTGGCGCTCTGTCTAAGGGTTGAAGTTTTGGCCAACTCAATCCTATAGTGCTCTCTTACAAAAGCTTCCACCAGCCTCCTATAACCCGGGACCACGTTGACCTCCCATAGCCGATCCAACACTGCTTGCCGTTCAGGTGGAAGAGTGTTCATCAAAACCGGCACTTTCTCAAAATCCGGCACAAGATAACCATTCCAGATGATTTCCTGTATCATCTGATTGACCCTGACCACATGTGATACTAAATCACCGTCATGCCACCGATAATCAGCTAACTCTGTCATCAGCCTCTTAAGTCTTGCATTTCCCTTGTCCGTTCTCGGGATTGCACGTATCCTTGCATAACGCATCATAGTTCCTGCAACAAATGCAGAATTAAAAATGGAACACTTATAATCCATAATTAATATAAGAGAAAATACATAATTTTCCAAAATTCATGCAATAAATGCAGAATTAAAAATGGATTACTTATAACCCACATAGGCATGACTGAAAAAGAAAACAAATTCCTTTTTTTTTTTTCCGGGTCAACGGTCAACGGTTGGTCAACGCCATCGGTCAATGGTCAACGGTCGGTCAACGGGTCGGGTCAACGGGCACGCGGGTCGGACCGGCCGTGCCGGTCGGACGAACCGAGCGCACGTGCCGCGCGCGTGCGGTGGATGACGTCACGCAGACTTCAGTCGGCACGTGCCTCGCGCGTGAGCGTGCTGACATCACGCAGACGTCAGCCGCACGTGCGCGGCATGCGCCAGGCTGATCGAGTCGGGTCAATCGCCGTCGAATCGGGTCGCCGGCCGGCCAATCGTCGTCGGCGATGACGTCATCCGTACGGTTACCGACCGTTGGATTACGTCACGGTGACGTCAGCACGCGTCGGTCCGTGGACCGGCGCGTGCCGATTCGCCGGCCGCCGGCGCGCACGTGCCAGTTCGCCACCGGCGCGTGTGGCGCACGCGTTGGCGAAGCCAGCGCTTCCAGACGTGTCGCGCCCACGTGCAGCGCCTTCCGGCCACGCGTGTGGGCGCGTGCGGCGGCGCCCGGCGGCGGTCGACACATCGACGGACTCATCTCGACGTCGTGCTTCTCCCAGTGCCTTTAGAATTTGATTTCGACTTACGAAAGCTCAGAAAAAAGGCCGAAAAGCGCTCGGGTGTCTGGATTTTCGCCCGGTTCCGTACAGCCGAAGTAATTTCTCGAAAAATCAATCAAAAACGTCAGAATTGATCGGGAAAAACGTGAACTAGGGCTCTGATACCAATGTTAGGAATGGCTGATCCCCGAAAACCGGATTCGACACCGAATCAAACCCCTAAATCAATGTGGAAGACGAAGCCCGGGAAAACACGCATCACCGATCGTAAAGCACACCACGGATTCAAGCGTACCTTGTTAGCCACAGATTAAACACCAACGCTGAAGAAGAGGAAGAAATCCTGGCCCCCATGATGTCAATTTGCCTTGAAAGGGAAACGGCGTCGCCTTGAGCGTTTGGAAGAAAAGAGAGCGTTTTTCTTTTCTTTTTCTTGGAGGGAGAGAGGGAGAGGAACGTACGTACGTTCTGATTTTCCAAGAGGTGTGTTCTCTCTCTCTCTCCTCCCTTTTATACATTTCCCATCCACGGGCCATATTCCCGTGGGCCGGGCCTTTTTGGGCCCAACTTGAGCGGATGGGCCTTAAGCCCATCTCATAAATCCATCAATAATAATAATAATAAACTGGGATATCCACCTTTTTTTATATTACTAGAATTATAGGGGAAAAGCCAATGAGACATCTGTATTGGTGGGGACGTTAGGGTGGAAACATTAAAGTCTAAAGATCAAAGCCTGGTTAAAGCCAAAAAAGAAGAATAATAATATGAAGAAATTATCTAGTGCATGAAGAAATTTTGTTTTTAACATTTGTGCGAAATTTTAGTGAAGTCATTCTGACCAATATTTGCCGAAAATCGCTAATGCGGAGATGTACCATATAGGATGATTGACAATGACTTGCTGGAAATCACATTTGGGTTTCAATATGTCATCATCTAATTTAAGATGGTTAAATTTTGTAAGCATGTGTTAAAATTTTGTCCACGCTATATGGTAATCAAGTGCAAGATGTCAAACATGAAATTTCTTTTCTTATGATACATTAAAAAAGGTTACATAATGTGTCATCATGGCCAGATAGAAAATGTTGTTGAATCCATGTATTTAAATTTATGAAATTGTACAAGTGTTTTCTACATCTAATTGTATTTGAGTTAAAATGGTTCTAAACCGTACAATTTTTTTGACGACATTTTGTTTTTCTTTTTTTGGGTGAAAACGACATTTTTTTTTTTTTTGGTAAAGACAACATTTTGTTTGTCATAACTAAAATGTAAAATGTTTGTAAAATAATTTTTGTATTTCACAATGTCATGATATGGAGTTATAACCAAGTACACATATGATTCTTTTGTGTGATTTATGATATTTTACAAAGACTTAAGGCCTTTTTTGCCATAGACAAGTGCAAAATATTGGAAAATGTTATTTTTTATAGTTCACCATATTGTAACATTTTCCTAATACATAGACAGTATCAATCTTTTCAATAGTTTGTTATAGCTATATTAAAAAAATGTCATAAAACAAAACTAAGGGGACTTTGTGTACAAAAAAAAGAAAATCTCATTCGATGAATTTCCAAAACCCCTTCAGTTGCCCATTCTTTGAAAAAGGCTTCTCCATCGTCATTGACCGGACATGAGGCGTTTTCCTAGAAATAGTCAAAGGAAAAACAAGGGAAAGAAGGTATCCATTCAGTTGCCCATTGTTTGAATTATAAAGGGTTGATTGATTATACGGTGAGTTGGTTTCCACCGTAAAATTCGGAATCCATTATGTTCACTTGAGAACCAAATCGGACAAGTTGGATGGGAACCAGTTATATTTTATTTTCATTGTTTCTTCTACTACATGCTCAGACTTTAGGTGACAATTAGCTGAGAAGGCAGCATGATAAATGAAACTGGTGGGTTGTTTTGCCTGGGTTATCCTATAAATCACTCACCTTTGGAATGTTCATTAGTCTTCTGACCATTTAGTTACTTGCTTTATTTGCTAGTTTGGCAAACGCCCATTCTGATCTTTCTCTGATATGATTATAGCACTCCTTCATTACTTCTTAGGCTATGTTCTGGGCTTGATTCTCTTGCGGCTGTCATGCTTTCACATAGACCATTCTTTGATTTGATACTGGGAAGCTAAACTAACAGAGACGATTTTCACTGAGTAAAAAGCAGGGTGCCATGTTGAAAAATTAGAGGAATACTCAAGAAGAACCCAAAAAAAAAAATTAACAATAATAAGCGGTGAAAATGAAAGCCGTCTCAATCAAGATCGAGAGAAAGGTGCCCACGGAAACAAAGAGAGAGAAGATCGAAATGCAATGTACCAGCTTAGGATTTATTTTAGAACAAGAAAAAAAAAGTTAAGTAACCTGGGTTGACCCGTTGGTTCGGTTTGATTTCTCACGTGGAACCGGAAATTTGACCAATTATTTTTTACTCCAAATTTATGGAATCGAGAATGGGACCGTTTCTTCCGGAAGCCACCCAAAACTAGCTGATTTTGTTTGATTCCCAGATTAGACCAGGACAAATGCACACTTTTATGAACCATTTCCTCCTTAGGATCAGGAGCAATCAATGCACTTGGCTTTCTATGTTAGTTGGAGCTTTTATTTGTGTGGCAAAATCCATCTATGTCAATCACGAGTCATTTATTATTTACTGCAATTGATATGTTTAGACTAATTATGTGGACTTTGCATGTTGCTAATGGGGAGCTCTAGTTTGTAATTTGGATGAGCATATGAACGGTAGTAATGCAAATTGGGAGAAATCGTCACCATCATATATCGATTCATTGGTACAATTCATCGTACAGATTTATTTCTGGATAAGCAAGCTTCCATAAAGCGATTTAAGCATGCAGGTTGATAGCTCGTAAGACAAACTGGAATTATTTATTTGCCTCATGAACTAATGATTTCAAATTTCGTTGTTCTTTATGGTAGATTGGGAGAGCAAGAAGATGCCATCATTAAAAAATCAAAAGGTTTCTTGACGTCCTCACTTAAATGGTCATTTGCTCTTCTAGGAGCTAAGGAATTACTTTTGGACAAGCAAGTAACCTTCATCATGATAGTTGTAGCTCTCATCGTACTCTTCGACATCCATTCGAGAAGAACACAAAGCGATGGTGGAAAGACATTCATCAATTTCATGTTTCTCATACTAGGATGTCTTGTTATTGGAGTAGCAATTGACTTGATCATACTGAATTCTTACATCAAGTGGGTTATTTATGGGTTGCTCCTTCTTATGGTAGCAACAAATCCCAAGTATCAAGAAATTTACCAGGAGATGCAATGGATCTTCAAATCCATTTACCAAGAAATTTCTCTCAGACTCAAAAACTTGTTCATTCAATCGCATGGGATCATAAAAAAACCTTTAAAAATTATTATAAAAAACCAAGAAGAAACATTAATGACTAATAATGCTGTGACTCGACCTGTTGGCAGTGACGGAAGCGGAACTGGGGAGGATATTGTCTAGATGATCCCGTAGTGAAATTTGACACCCTTGATCTCTCTTTTCCCCTTTGTATTTCAAGATGTTTGTACGTTATGTGAAATGAATGCCTGAACTTTTTTCTTTGTATTATTTGTTTGTACAATATGAAAAAGTGTGGTTAGACGATATGTTAAAATTTGCAACTTTTGCATAGTTGTCCAAGATTGACTGTGCAAATCTATTTCTTATCAATTTTGTGCCCTATGCTATTCACTTTTATTTTCGTCTTGCTTGCAGTATGAATCCACAATGCTCTTTCTGGCAAAAATTGTGATGAAAAACCCAATCATGTCATGCTTATTGTTGAGGATTATATAGCATCCCACATGACAAAGGAATCATAAGTTATGCTAGAGTTTTTTAATAATAAAAAGGTAAAAAAGTCACAACAACCTAGGTTATCATAGGAGTCCTACGTCCATTTCGAACTTTTGTTTGAGTCATATTTTTTTAGTGCACTGAGGAAAATCTTTTAGAATTGTCAATTCGTTGTTGCAGCCCCACAAAGTTACGAGCATCTGGACTCTCTTCCTTGAAAGGATTTGCTCCTGCATTATCGTGGGCAAAATTTGAACGCGGGACTCTTTAGAAAAAGTCAAAAAGACCAAAGCTTGGGTTATGTTCACCTATGTTAGAGATCAATATATTGTTGAAGGTAATCTGTAATCTTTGAAATAGAGAGAAACAATCGAAAAAGAAAAACTAATTCAACCAGCCTCATCTCATGATCGAGAGATTATTTTAGGGTATCTAATAGAAAAAATGTTAATTTTGATGAAAGATGCAATTTAATAAGAATTTGTAGCTTGAGATTGAGACCCCGCACGTGAATAGCCAGTTTAAGAAAAAAAAGGAAGCACCCCGGTAAACCGCGTACGTCCCGTGTGTCTTTTCTCTATCTTCTCTCCCTTGTCTTCTTCCTGCGTCTCTCTCTCTCTCTCTCCCTCTCTCTCGAACGATTCTCTCGACCATTCCCCTTTCCAGTTCGTATCACATTGGACTTCCACGACTTTTCTCGGTCAACGCCACAAGAGCAGGCGTTTGAAACTTGCACAGAAAACAGGTTTTTAATGAGTGCCGGATACTTGGAATATTAAAAATTAACACGGAAGGACATTTAAGTGTCAAAAGTTACTAAAGTGACAAAAGTGACATTTAAATGTCTTTTTTTTTTAAATGAGACACTTATATGCCAATTTCAGCAAAAATGGCTGGAAATTTTACGTGATGATTTTTTAATAATATAATTCTCCTACATGGCACACCAGAGAGTTGTGCCAACGACGAAAAATCAAAACGACGTCCTTTTATCTTTTTAAACTTTTAACATAAATATTAATTTAATTAAAATATTTAAAATATTAAAAAAAAAAAAGAGAAAAAGGAGGAGGAGGCATAAGGTGAGGGCTGAGCCATTGCCGCCGCTGCCTCTCCACCATCATTGGGAAGGGTCAACGATGGTGAGGAGGTAACTGTGAGGGCTCAGCCCTTAGTCGCCTGCAATCTTTCATCTTCTTCCCTTTTTTAATAAAGATGTAAAGAAATTTAGTTTAAAATTTAATCCACATTAGTAAAAGACTTCATTTTTTCATTTATTTAACCACGTCAATATTCAATGTCACTTTTTTAAAAGATTTTTTTCGCGTTGATTAATTATTCAGCCGTGCTATTTTTAAATGTTACATCTAAATTAAAATTTCATTTTGAGGCATTGGTCATTGAAAATTAATAAATGACGGCTCACGAACAACAATAAGAATAGACATACTTTTATCACTAATAAAATACAACATTAACTTCAAACAATCTTTATGTGATAAATCAAATGCTATGTCTAAATTAAATTAAAATTTTATTTTGAGGCATCAGTCATGGATTATAATCTGATGAAGCTTATTAGGGAGGGTAATGCTTTTCCCCTCTATGAAGTTCAAAGTCTCACTCTGCCCATTCTTTTATTGATATATGAAAACAACAACGAATTTATCTTTGCTAGGGAGAGAATAACTTACTCATATTATCATGTAGTCCAACACTGCAGTCTTGATAAATTTGACATTCTTATCATATGATTGATAAAAGTCCATCAAACCCTTTAAAATCTTCAATCTCTTATAAAAGAAAAATCATCGTAGTATTCCAGCAGGCACCATTCTTATTTGCTTTATTCGTAAAAACATTAAATGTTAAATGCAAGTACGCAGATTTTATGGCAATCATAATACCATGACTACTTATATCATGCCAACGCGTTAGCCCTCCTTTGTAGTTCGTTAATTGGTCGTATTTCTTGGTGCTGAACTCGCCTTTGCAGGTTTCAACCATACATTAATGTGAGTAAACAAATTTTTTTTTTTCCTTACCTTGATAAGTGAAAGTTGGTGTTTTAGCCTCGGAAATTCGTACAAATTATAAACAAATCTAACACAAGCCGTTGTTTTGTTTTATTTATTGATTGACAAAGGGGGTGGGGTGAAAGGAACAATTAGGTAGTGATTAGCACTCTAATGGTCAATAGGGCATTTCCAACATTCTTCACGATGCTTTTATTCCTTAAGCAAAAATTGGTTTTTGTACATTATCTCACTAAACGGGTCCGTAACCTTCTTTTTTCTCCTCCTAAGCAATTAGGTCCTTAAAGTATCTGTTTTTCAAGTTGATCTTTCTTTTAAAAAAGAAATGGAAATGTTGATGTGGACTGACACACTAATGCCACATCAGCATGAGCTGGACAACCGGTACGTCCACACCTTATCAATTATATGATATGTGACCTTCTTCCTTTGGTTAAAAATGCAAATGCACACCACAATATTAATTCAAAAAGGAAAAATTCTAAATAAAGGCCTGAAGTGCCTTTATTTTCTCAAATAAGGGCATAAAAGTGACATTATTTCAATTAAGTGCCTAAAATGTTATTATTTTTTTCAATAAGATCTTAAGTGAACCTTATTTCAAATAAGGGTTTGAAGTGCATATATCAATTTCAAAGAAAGACATGAACTCACCAAATGTGAAGGGTAGTTTCATCTTTTTAATTTTTTAATTTTTCTTTTTTTTCTTTTTTCTATTCAAAAAAACTAAAAAAAAAAAAAAAAAAAAAAAAGCAAACACATGCGATGGTTGCCGCCCTCTCGTCGGTGGGGCAGTAGTGATGGTCGACAGGGTCATCAGTGTTTGGGTGAAGTCTAGCAACCTTAGCCAACCATAGGCGAGGGTCAAAAAGCCCTCGGTAAAGGCGAGAGACGGCTTGCCTGATCTAGCGAGGGCAAGTGTCACCCTCACTTGGGTAGGCAAAGGTCGCCCTCCTTCGTGTCGAGTGCAAGCATCCTCACTGAAGGTAGCGCTTGGGAGAGAGCCACTGATCTTGGCCGACCAGAGGCAAGCCCTCGCTAGAGGCAGGAGAGGGTTTACTTGGGCTGATGATGGCGAGGGTTGCCCTCACCAAACATGGAGAAAAAACCATTATTGGTAGAATATTATCAATCTCTTACCAAACATAGAGAGAAAAAAAGAGTGATTGAAACAAAAAAGGTTGAGGTAAAACTGGAAATTAAGTGCTAAAAATTTAAGTACTGATTTATATGAGTTGTTTGATCATAATTAAAAATTAAGAGTAGAATAGTATCAATCTCTTACCAAACATAGAGAAAAAAAACCATTATTGATAGGTTTTCCAATATATTTGGTAATATTTTAATTACTCTCAATTATTTTTCTATTGAACAATTTGGTAAACCTTCATTTCCTTACTAGATTAAGTGGAATATCGACTTAATTATGTTATTTAAGCCAATTCTATTTAAGATTATCAAAAAAGTTTAATCTCATTTCATTCTGATTTTTAGTTTTCAAAAGCTAATTGGATTATCAAACAAGTTCAAAAATAGAGAAAGAGGGAGAGGGATAGGGTTGAGATGGATGATGGCTGCTCACTAAAGAGAGTGGAGGCCCTTTGCTAGAGAAGTACCAAGCCCTCCCTAAAAATGAACTGATGTGTGGTGAGACTACATGAG
This sequence comes from Eucalyptus cladocalyx, assembly GCA_017140615.1. Lineage (NCBI taxonomy): Eukaryota > Viridiplantae > Streptophyta > Magnoliopsida > Myrtales > Myrtaceae > Eucalyptus > Eucalyptus cladocalyx. The sequence continues at coordinate 21,122,748 of CM029520.1, forward strand.
CTTGCTAAACGTGTTTGATGGAATGAAAATGTTGATATGTTTGAGGAAAAAAGAACTTTGATATGGAAGAGTTCACCACCAAGGCATAAATATATATATATATGTAAAAGTACTCCTCCAAGGATAAAGAAGTCAAAGGTTCACTTCTAGCGAACTGGAAAGAATCACAAGAATCACTCACTTAAGAGAAATTATCATGTGTTATCAACTCACAAATTTGCATCCACATAACAGTGCACCTCTTAATTATAGAGGGATTAGGACACTAACATCGGACACATCTTGTATATTTTCAATAATGAGAACTTCTTCCATTGACTAATTATTTGAAGTGAAGCACTAGGAGACTAAGTAATATTTTCTTTTAGGTTCCGTTTCTTTAACAAAAAACAATTGTTTCAGCAAACATTTTCCCAAAAATAATTGTTTATATTGCTTAAAAAAATAAAATAATATATTTTCATTATCCACAAAAATGGTTAGATTTAAATTATTGCCAATAATGAAAACACTTTTAATTAATTAATTATTTCAATTGATATAAGTGATTATTTCTAGGAAAATATTTTTTAAATTATTTATTTTTCGTGAAATAAAGATGCCCTAGAAGAGAAAACCAAGTGAGATTTTCAAGGGCATGTCTTCTCTGCCAAATAGACTGTACTTGCCGAAGGTTTGATATGATCCGATTTGAAAGCAGTGCCCATGACATATATAATCCCAATTAAAATGTGGCCAGTTTCCATTTATTCTTCAAAAGCACCCTCGATGAAATAAGATAACTTTGATTAGGGTTGGGGATTCATCTTGGTGCCAACAAACAATATATATATTCATTTTATAGTCATTTTCTATTATTAAGTATTGATAAGCCTGGTACATATGATAACTTAAATATGAACTATTAAATCTGGATGGTTTAATGTGAGGTCCTCATGGATCCCACTAAATCGATCCAATGTTAATGCAATTTCAGAATAATTTTTCATTCTCTATGCCTTTTCTTTTCGAACTTAAGATTACTTATGTACTTTAGAGGCTGAAATTGGGTGATTGCTAATTCTTATTGTTGCTTTGCCATGAAAATATTTCGAATCAAACTACAACTAGAAACGAAAAATTAGTTCATTTAAAGGAAAATAGAATACTAGACTTTTTGTTTCGAATTTCCTCTAGGTCAATATAACTCTTTGGATTATCATTAGGTCCACCGATAGTATAATAATAAGTTGGCTATTTGCCAAATAATTTTTTAATTTTTTTTTTTTTTTTTTGGGATAAGGAGGGAGACCGGTTCCGTTTCAAATCAGAGAAATAAATACAAGATTGAGTAATGTGACGGTTCTATCACTTTTGCCATCTCCACCCTTCAATTTTCCCTTGGAACTGGATAAGTTGATTATCCGGTATCAAGAGGAAGTAAATTTTTATATGAGCTGAAAATCGCAGCATGAACTTTCTCTCAAAAAAAGAAAAAAGTGAGCTGTCTAAAAGAAAAGAAAGAGATCCGTTCCAATAATTAGGTGGTCGGGATGGAGACATTAAAGTCCAAGGTTCAAACCCGAAACTTAAAAAGAAGATGACTAATAGGACGAAACTGTCCAGTTAGTTCTAAACATATTGCATGTATGCTAATTCAATCCTATTTTTTTCAAATTTATCAATTTTGTTGTTAACATTTGTGCGAAATTTCAGATAACCCTTCCGTCAATATTTGCTGAAAATCTCTAATGTGGTGATGTACCATACAAGACAATTGGGGATGACTTGCTGGAAATCATATTGGAGTGTTGATAACTCATCATCTAATTTAGGATGGCTAATTGTGTAAGTACGTGTTAGAATTTTGTCCACACTATATGGTAATCAAGTGCAACACGTCAAGTAAGTTTCCTTTTTGGTGAGACACTACAAAGGTTATATAACATTTCATTGTGGCTAAGCAAAATGTTGTTGAATCCAAATATTTAAATTTATGAAATTGTACAAGTATTTTCTACATCACACAATTTTTTGAACAACATTTTGCCTATGGTGTACTATCCTTGCATAATATGGAATTGTGCTTCTTTAGGAGGATGGAATAATGAACTCCAATAGATGATCAGGGTTACCAAACACAAAGATTTGATAGCAAGGCTTCTCAAAGTATTTTTCTTAGCAACTATATATTGCATTTGGATGGAACATACCTATAAATGTTTTGAAAACAAATCAACGGATGTCCCCATTGCCTCGATCTAACCCTTCTTACGGGCAGTGACTGTTAGGTTTAGGGATATTGAACTTCATGCCAATGACCTTCCATTGACTTGGGCTCTCCAAAGCCCATATTTCACACAATATCAAATGTTCAAATTTTTAATCACTTTAAGCCTATGCAAATTTTGACTAAGGAGTCGTCACTAACCTTTTTGGATTGACTAGAAATCTAGTAAGATACAGGAGGATATGTTACTATTTACACAACTAAAGATTTTTTATCCGAGAACTTGATTAGGCCAACCCTAAAACTAATGCCCTTTCGGTATCTAACCTAATCATGTGCTGACTAACGCCATAGCAACCTATCAAAGAATTCTAGATTTTGTCCTAACCATTCTAAAATGAAGAAAATAACATCTAAGATATTGAGAAGCACAATCAAGTATAATCACAAAGGAAGTACACAAACATCCTCAAATTGCCCCTAAAAAGAAAAAAGACAATCCTAAACAAAGAACCCTATTGTAAATCCCTAAACGCTTGTCCAAATTTTGGGCTTTAACATTAAAGGGTTTTCCAATTTTTCTAAAATTTTCTTTTCTATTTTTTTTTTTTTTTTGAAGATTTTTTCAAATTTTAAATGATATTTCTAAGTTTTTATTATTTTTAATGATTTTCAGTATTTTCTGAAATTATTATTATTTCCTAAAGCTTTTAAATTTTTTAATCATTTTCTGAATTTTTAAGAGGGCAAGCTTCGTATTAGAAAAATTTTAGACCTTCCCAGACAAATGTAATACCGACTACTATATGGAGACTTCCTTGTGCCACTTTTTCACGTTCCTAGTTATCTTTGTAATGCTGAGAAATGCCTCTAAGCTCCTATACCTCATTTTATAAATAATAGTTACATTTCAAATCAAAAAAAAAGAAAGAAAGCATTTGTCATGGATGCATGCCTGCACTTAGCTTAGAGATGAAACAAAGCTTCCCCAAGAACAACGGAAGGAACATTAGGAGTCAAGAGAAGGTTTTATCTAAATGCTGCAGTTTTTTTGTTTTTTTGTTTTTTTTTTGTTTTGGACTACTTTTTGAATCCTATCATCTTTAGAGAACCATCCGTGAAGAAATTGGACAAAAAAGAAGGCCGAAAAGAAATACGGGGGCCCACGTGAGGCCAATCACAAAGTGTATATATAGGGTCCCCAAACCCGAACTTCAAAACCACCAACTGCACTTGGTTATGTCTTGCATCCGGACACAGCAGAACATAAGCAGTATTTTGCTGTTTTCTGGTTGGTTCTACCTCCAAGACTCTGCAATTTCATCAAGGTTAGCTCCACTATCTTGTTATTAGTCTTGTTCCACATTGTTTCAACTTTGAGTTTTGGAGTCATATCTACTTCTAGGGCTTAGAAATATATTTGCAAACAGCTCATCACATACTAGCTTCAGCATGAACGTTAGGAAACAACTGTTGTGGGTTTGGAAATAAACAGTAGTTACCCATATAGAATAGAAGACGAGCATCAGGATGATCAACAAGATGACCTTATTTAGAAAATAAAGAGACTAGTCTGCAAGAAAATGTAGTTTCAGCATGTTTTCTCATTGGCAACATACATATTGAAAAATATTTGTAAAATAATTTTCGTATTTCACAATGTCACGATATTTAGTTTTGACTGAGTGCACATACGTTTTTTTTTTTTTATGCGATTTGTGATATTTTACAAAGACTTATGGCATTTTTGCCATAGACAAGTGCAAAACATTGTAAAATGCTATTTTTTATAATTCACGATATCATAACATTTTTCTAATACATAGACAGTATTATTATTATTTTTTAATTCTTGAGGTCACAATGGTTTGGTATAACTATATTGAAAAATGTCATAGAATAAAATTAGAGGATTTTGTGTACCATAAAAAATCTCATTTGATGAATTTCCAAAAACCCGTTCAGTTGCCCACTCTTTGAAAAAGGCTTTCTGGGGTCATAATTCGACCGTCATTGACCGGAATAAGACACGGTTTCTTACAAAGTTTAAAAGAAAAAGAAGAGAAGCAGAGATCCAACCAAACAAAAAGGAAAAATAAAAAAGTAATATAAATCCAACACTGAAAAAAAGTCGCTCCTAAAGTCAGAGAAAAAAGAAAGTCACGATATTATCCCTCCTCATTCTATATGCATATTCCTAGTGTTGTCTAGGGATGAGCATGTCGGATTGCCCAAACCGAGAACTGCCCAGATTGGACCGAACTAGCCGATTTAGTCCAATTCCCGAAGAGATCGGTTTGGTTCCCGATTCCATAAAAATTGAACAGATGATTGTTGATCTAGTTCCCAATTTCGGGGGGGGAACCAGGCTAGACTAACTCTTTTTTTTTTTGAATAAAACTTACATTTTAATCTCATAAAAATAGTAATAAAAACTAAAATAGTAACAATTAATGTATTTTCCTTTATTTTTTTATTTTTTATTTGGCTAACGGATCGGTTCCTTATGACTGGACAAGACCGGTTAGTCCAGTCGGTCCGAAGACTATTTGATCCGATCCTTCGTCCCAAAAATTGGGCATTGGTCTTTTAGCAACTAGAAAGAGTGTTCTTCTACCCTTCCAGTGGTTATCCCCAGGCGAGAAAGTCCAGAAAATAAAAATAAAAAAATGGAGAAAAAATTATATATATATCTTCATTTTTAACTGAGAAGCAAATTCATCTTGGGAATGTGATCTGTGCAATACGTGTTTAACTGGCTGAAGAGAAAACTAAGCTTTTTTTTGGGGGGGGGAGGTTGATGAAAACTATGCCTTGAAATGCTATATAGATGTATAGATCAGAGAATAGATATGGTTTGCATTGAAAAAACTCATTTGCTGTCACATTTGTAGTCTGAAATATTTTAGATTCAGAAAACAGTAAGGGGGGGGGGAGGAGGGGTTGATGAAAACTATGCCTTGAAATGCTATATAGATATATAGATCAGAGAATAGATATGGTTTGCATTGAAAAAACTCATTTGCTGTCACATTTGTAGTCTGAAATATTTTAGATTCAGAAAACAGTAAATTACCAAAAGTTTGCTTTTCCAGCTAAGAAAAAAATTGGATAAATAAATGAATGCATCAAAGAAATATTATAAAAATGAAAGAAATCAAACCTATATATCACGTCCTTTTAGAATACATTAAAGTTTCGTTTGTTTCAAGGAAAATAAATGGTTTGAAAAATAATTTCCTCAAAATTTTCGCATCTATTGCTTGAAATAATTAGTTAATGAAAAAAAATTTCAGTACTGATAATAATTTATATCTAAATATTTTCATAAATGAAGAAAATATTTTTCAATAATGAAACTTTTTTTTTTTCATTTTCTAATTATTTCAAGAGAAACCAATGGAGTTTAAGTAATATGTTCTTTTAGGCTCCGTTTGCTTCGTAGATTAGAATTCATTCGGAAAACATTTTCCTAAAAAAAGTGTTTATATTGTTTACAAAATGAAAGAAAAATATTTTAATGGTCCACAAAAATGTCTAAACATAAATTATTACTACTAATGAAAAAAAAATTATTAATTAATTATTTCAATTGAACAAGTAATTATTTTTTAAAAAATATTTTTCAAATTGTTTATTTTTCGTGAAACAAATGCGCCCTAAAGAAGAAAACCGAGTGACATTTTCATATTGAAGCTTTGATGATCCAATACAAAAACGGTGTCCATGACATACATAATCCCAATTGGAATTTGGCCACTTTCCTTTTATTCTTCAGAAGCACCCTTCAAGATGAAATAAGATAACTTTGATTAGGGTTGGGGATTCATCCTGGTGCCAACAACCATTCTTCTTTTTCCATTTCTAGTCATTTTCTATTATGTATTGATAAGCATAGTACATATGCTAAGTTGAATTTGAGCTATTAGACTTGGAAGGTCTAATGTGAGGCCCGCATGAATCCCACTACATCAATCTAATATTAGCACACTTTTGAAAACAAAAAATTCGCTCTATATGCATTTCCTTTTCGAACTTAGGGTTACTTACGTACTTTAGCGGCTGAAATTGGGTGATTGCTAATTCTTATTGTTGGTTTTCCATGAAAATATTTCAAATCAAACTACAACTAGATACGAAAAATTAGCTCATTTATAACTAAATAGAATACTATAATTTATTGTTTCGAATTTCCTCGGGGTCATATAGCTGTTCAGATTATTTTTCACCGATAGTAATAATAAGTTGGCCATCTGCCAAATAAATTAGCTTTTTTGGGAAAGGAGGGACCCCAGTTTTCATTTAAGAAGGAAAAAAAAAAAAACGAAATTGAGTAACTTGACGGTTCTGTCACATTTTCCGTCTCCGCCATTCAGTTTCCCCTTGGAACCGGTTAACTTGATCATCCAGTAAGAAGAGGAAACAAATTTTTATATACGTTGAAAATCACAGCATGAACTTTTACTCAAACAAAGGAGAAGAAGAAGTAGCAGTAGTGGGGTTTCTCAAATAATAATTTAAAAAAAAAAGAAAAAAACTGGGATATCCACCATTTTTATATTACTAGAATTATAGGGGAAAAGCCAATGAGACATCTGTATTGGTGGGGAGGTTAGGGTGGAAACGTTAAAGTCTAACGATCAAAGCCTGGTTAAAGCCAAAAAAGAAGAAGAATAATAATATGAAGAAATTATCCAGTGCATGAAGAAATTTTGCTTTTAATATCTGTGCAAAATTTTAGTGTAGTCATTCTAACCAATATTTGCTGAAAATCGCTAATGCGGGGATGTACCATATAGGATGATTGACAATGACTTATTGGAAATCACATTTGAGTGTCAATATGTCATCATCTAATTTAGGATGGTTAATTTTGTAAGCATGTGTCAAAATTTTGTCCACGCTATATGGTAATCAAGTGCGAGACGTCAAACATGAAATTTCTTTTCTTATGATACATTAAAAAGGTTACATAAGGTGTCGTCATGGCTAGGTAGAGAATGTTGTTGAATCCATATATTTAAATTTATGAAATTGTACAAGTGTTTTCTACATCTATGTGTATTTGAGTTAAAATGGTCCTAAACCGTACAATTTTTTTGATGACATTTTGTTTGTCGTAACTAAAAAAGTCAAATGTTTGTAAAATAATTGTTGTAGTTCACAATGTCATGATATGGAGTTATAACTAAGTACGCATATGATTCTTTTGTGTGATTTATGATATTTTACAAAGACTTAAGGCGTTTTTGCCATAAACAAGTGCAAAATATTGTAAAATGTTATTTTTTATAGTTCACCATATCGTAACATTTTCCTAATACATAGACAGTATCAATTTTTTCAATAGTTTGTTATAGCTATATTAAAAAATGCCATAAAACAAAATTAAGGGACTTTGTGTACAAAAAAAAAATCTCATTCGATGAATTTCCAAAACCCCTTCAGTTGCCCATTCTTTGAAAAAGGCTTCTCCATCGTCACTGACCGGAAATGGGGCGCGTTTTCCTAGAAATAGTCAAAGAAAAACAAGGGAAAGAAGATATCCAACTAAACAAAAAGGAAAAATGAAATGCTAAGAATACAAGTCAAGAGTGGGCGCCATTGGATCTTGTTTGGTCTGCAGAAGTAACGATACTATCGTCACTTCACGAGGGAGGGGTGACGTGGTTGAAATATGTTTACACGCAGATGCATGTAGAATGAGGAGGGATAATATCGTCACTTCAGGAGCAGTCGTAAGATCGAGTCGAATTCTACCGCCCTGGGCAGCGCTAGCCGTGTATAAAAGAAAAACCAAAAATGCCTTCTGTGAAAACCCAAGTATTGCCTGAAGTGTGAACACTGCGAACTCAGAGCCCCTGGCGCAGAGCTGAAAGAAACATCAACTCTCTTTGTTGGACAAGCTTGCATAGATTGATGTCTGACATCAACTTTACTTCAACCGCGGCGCCAAGGTCAGTTTTGCATTAGAACAGACGTATTTTACGTTGATTAGATAGAACTCTTCACTTGTTTATATGTGCATATCTTGTTTGAATTATAAAGGGCTGATCGACTATACGGTGAGTCAGTTTCTGAAAGAAGGCAAGAGTGAAGGAAGAACAAGGTTAGGAGAGGAAAATGTAAAGTGACGTAGGGAGAACGTAGGGAGATTTTCTTGTTTTCTCATTGATTACATTGAATGTACAATTCTGCAGAGATATAATACAAGCTCTATCTTAAAGAAGGAAGTAATTGATCTGACTATCAATCTAAATCTAGATCTCAATATTAAATTTACATATACACGAAGATTGTGATCAATTAAGATCAAATCGGATTAGGCAATCCGCATATCTTCCAACACTCCCCCTCAAGCTGGTGGCTTGTAGATGTCTAAGACGCCTAGCTTGTTTAATAGATATGCGTGTTGTCTCTGACATAGGGGCTTGGTAAACAAGTCTGCTGGTTGTTCCGTTGTCCCAATTCCTCTTGTCTCAATTACTCCTTCTTGGATCTTCTCTCGTGTAAAGTGACAATCCACTTCAATATGCTTGGTTCTTTCATGCACTATAGGATTAGATGCAAGTTTGAGAGCCGCATCATTATCGCAATATAACCTCGTGGGTCCTTGCACTTCTATTCCAAGATCCTTGAGTAATCCTCGCATCCAAACCACTTGACAAGTGGCCTTGGCCATAGCTCGATATTCCGCTTCAGCTGAGGATAGAGACACAGTAGCTTGCTTCTTGGTTTTCCAAGATAGTAGAGATCCTCCCAATTTAATGCAATATCCAGTGACAGATCTTCGACTAATCGGACATGTTGCATAGTCTGCATCACAATATGCTGTCATCCTCATGTCACGTTCCTTTGAAAGAAGTATCCCCAGCCCCGGACATTTCTTCAGATATTTTACGACCTTTAGAGCTGCATCCAAATGAGAACGCTTCGGCTGATGCATAAATTGGCTAAGTGTCTGAACCGCATATGAGATATCAGGTCTAGTCATTGTCAGATATATAAGTTTTCCAACAAGTCTTTGATAGCCTGACGGATCACTGAGTAAGGAATCATCATTCCGAGATATTCCCTTATCATAATCTGCGGTGGTCAACTTAGTGTTTTGCTCTATAGGAATTACAGCTGGCTTGCATCCTGATTGACCTGCTTCTGATATAATCTCTAGGATGAACTTCCGCTGGCTAAGGGAAATTCCCTTGTCAGATCGGGCAATTTCAATTCCAAGGAAGTATTTTGGTGCTCCTAAATCTTTAATATGGAAGGTAGCATGCAAATATTCCTTGAAATTCTCTATAGAGGCTCTATCATTTCCCATAACAAGTATGTCATCAACATAAATCATTAAATAAGTAGATGACATACCTTTAGTTTTTGAGAACAGAGCATAATCATGCTTGGATTGCTTGAAGCCTGCTGTTGTAAGAGCATTGGCAAATTTAGCATACCATTGTCTGGATGCCTGTTTTAATCCATAAAGGGATTTACGGAGACGACACACCTTATTCTCCCCCTGTCTCCGTATGCCTTGAGGAAGTTCCATGTAGATCTCTTCATCTAGATCACCATGGAGAAATGCATTATGGACATCCATCTGGTGTAGATGCCAGTCATTAATGGCAGCGACAGCTAAGAATGAACGGACTGTAACATCCTTGGCAACTGGTGAGAATGTCTCATGGTAATCAAAACCTTCTCTTTGGGTGAATCCCTTCGCTACCAATCGTGCTTTGTACCGTTCAATGGAGCCATCAGCCCGATACTTGATCTTGTAAACCCATTTGCATCCAATAGGTTTACGTTGAGCTGGCAATGGGACAAGATCCCATGTATGATTATCAGTGAGAGCCTTCAATTCTGCCTTCATGGCTTCTTGCCATTTTGGGTTGTTGGAGGCCTCTTGATAATTGGACGGTTCCCTTTCTTCGGACAATTGACTAATACAACATCTATGTTCCGGAGTCAATCTATCAAAGGAAACATATGAAGAGATTGGATACCGAATACGGAGAGTTGTGAGCAGCACGAGACATAATCTTTCGTCCGGGTTGGTGGTTTTGTGGCTCGTCGGACCTCCTAAGGTGCCCAACTCCGGTGTTGTGTGGTGATGTCACGGAAGTTGTTATAGTGTCACCAACCTCGGCATCAATAATGTGCTCCTCCAAGGTATCTCTCTGAATATGTTCTGAAGGGGGTCCATCAGAATCTTGTGGAGCTGGGATTGTAGGAAGAATAGGATTCCTCGGCTGTACTATTGGTATGTAAGAGAATTCCTGGTGTGGTGCTTCATCATGGAGGAAATGATGGCTAGAAGTTATCGCTGAATCTCCATGTGAAAAATCTCCTTCAGAAAATGGAAAAATAGTCTCATGGAAAATAACATCACGACTTATTATAAATTCGCTGTGGAGAATTCAAGCACCCGATACCCTTTTTGGAGATTGGGATAGCCCATAAAGACGCATCGCCGTGCACGTGGGCTCATTTTATCTCGAGGTCCCATGACTGCAGCGTAACAGAGACATCCGAAGATCCTGAGATGATTCAAGTCCGGTTTCTTCCCAAATAGCAGCTCAAATGGTGTCTGTCCATGAAGAATCCGAGTAGGCATTCTATTAATTAGATAAGCTGCTTGTGGTGACACATTCACCCCAATATTTGTCCGGAATTGATGCTTGAAATTTCAAGGCACGAGCAACTTCAGTAGATGGCGATGCTTTCTTTCAACTACTCCATTTTGCTGTGGTGAGTAAACACAGGAACTTTCATGTAAAATGCCATGAGAATTAAATAATCGGGAGCATTCATGACTGAAGAATTCTCGTCCGTTATCGGTGCGAATCCGCTGAATGGATTTCCTGAATTGATTCTTAGATAGTATAATAAAGTTTCTCGAGATGAGAATAAACCTGATTTTTGGATTGCATAAGAAATATCCATGTTGCCCGAGAATAATCATCTACTATCGTAAGAAAATAACGGGAGCCATCATGATTCACTGTATGATAAGGTCCCCAAATGTCCACATGAAGTAACGCAAATACTTGACTAGTCCGTGAGGTACTAGAAGAAAATGGTGTGCGTGATTGCTTTGCAAGAGGACATATAGGACATTCAGGATATGAAAATGAAGCACTGTGACCCAATCTCATATGCATAGTCAAATTACTATCATTGGCAGTGGAATTACACAATGATCTCTTATTTAATGAATTGCATGAAAAATTGAAATTACTTGGAAAACTCGTCCAGAAATAGAGTCCTTCAGAAAGACTACCCAAGCCCATCCGTCTCCCAGTCGAAAGGGCCTGAAATAAACATGTATCAGCATTGAATATTACCCGGCATGAGTTGTCTTTGCATACTTGAGACACAGATATAAGGTTGAATTGGAATTCTGGGACATATAGCACATTCTGGAGGATAATCTGAGGACTGAGATTTACTGTCCCTGTCACTTTGACATGAGTAACATTTCCATTGGGTAATTGCACAGAGACAGGAAAATTCAAATTTTCATTGATATGTGAAAAAAATTCCTTGTCGCATATAATATGGTCACTTGCCCCAGAGTCTATAATCCATGCCTTCCTGGAAATAGAATTAATTAGGCAATGTGAAATACTTGAGAAACTTCCCCCTTTGTTGGACATTTCCATCCTCTGTAGTTTCTCCAAGAGTTGCTGATATTGACCATATGAAATTGGTTGATCAATTTTTGGACCAGTTGGTCCGGTGACCTGATAAGCCGTGGAGATTTTTTTCTCCTTTTCTCCCGGCTTCCCGTGTAATTTCCAGCAACTGTCAATGGTGTGATTAGTACGCTTACAATAATCGCAAAAAAATTTACCCTTTCCCTTAAAATTTCGGGCGAAATTTTTTGATGACGTGGCGAAGATCTGGCCGTCTGTTCCTTTGATCGCGATCTGCTGTCCACCGTCCGATCCAGACGCAATTCCGATCCCTTGGTGACCGTCGGATCTCCGTGCGTTTTCTGGACCGTCAGATCTTCGAGCGTAATCTAGGCCGCTCGATCCTTGGACATAATCCTGGCCGTTCATCCCTTCCCTTTTAAAGCCGCGCGAATCATGTTCGCCGAACCCTAAAGGGTTTTTCTTCTCTTTGTCGCGAGCTAGGGTTAGGGTTCTCCCCTCTCCGCGCGCAGCCAGAGCGATGCTTTCGCTGTTCTTCGTGATTGTGAGTTGCTGACTCTCCTCCTGCATCGCCAGTTGGAAAATACGCCCGATCGGTGGCATGGGATCCATGGCAAGGATCTGTGATCGAAACGTGATGTACGATTCATTCAAGATCAGTAAGAATCTCGTGGCTTTTTCTCTCTCTTTGATTCTCTTGTACTTTGCTTGAGGGTGGATTCGGCGCTTCAAGCCTTTCTTCTACTGCTTCGAGTTGATTCAGGAGAGACGATAGCCTGTTGAAGCAGGCCGTGACCGTCGAGTTTCCCTGTTTGAGTTCGCTTATTTTCCTGCATAAGATTAAAAATTTTTGCTTGATCCATTTTACCATACATTTCGCGAATATTTTCCCACATGGTTTTGGCATCCTCTGTCGGTGGAAGCCCGGCCGCGACCTCTGGGGATATGCAATTTCCGATCCAAGTTCGGACGAGTTGATTGCATTTCCGCCAGTGTCGGGCCATGCGTTCATCGGCGGGGATGGAAATCGTTCCATCAAGAAATCCGTCTTTGTCTTTTGTCACTAATGCCCGCCGGAGCTCCTGTGACCACTTCGAATATGTCTCTGGTCCGGTAAGTTGCTGGTTTATCAGTCGAAGTTCCGGTCCGTTGGCGGTGGAGACAAACAGAGGATCGCCTATTTCTGGTCGTCCGGTGAATGCCGCCGCTGGAACGGGTAGAAAACCCGATGCGAAATTCAGGTAGGGATTCGTCCCTTGACCCGATTCGCTCGACCCGAATGGATACCCCGCATTGACATTTCTCGGGTAGGTATTGTGCCCGTACCCGATTCGCTTGAACCGCCCGTCTGCTCTCTCGCGATGGTTGGATTTGCCCCACTCGTGGTGGCGGACCTCCATCGTGACTTTGGTGGCCCACGGAGAAAGGCGATGAGGAATTTTGGCTTGGTCCAAAAAAGAGTGGATAGGGAATCCGGTATGGTTGACCCGTCGTGGGTTGCCCCAATTGAAACCGAGCTGCGTGGGCCGCCATTGCTGAGGTTGATTTAGAAATAGTTGTTGTTCGGATGCTGGTATTATCGCAGGGAGACTCTGGATCTGTGGAACCTGAGAATTACTTTCTTCGGCGGTCCTGTCATCAGCAGCCAGATTGGAGTCCTGCGGAGAAGCCATGGTAAGATAATTTTAAATTTCTTCCTTCGAGAGTATGCCTAATGCCGAGAGATCAATCCCTTTGCAGATTGAGAATTTTTTCGGCAATCCTTTGGAGCGGAAGCGAGTCAGAGATCAAGATGCTCTGATACCATGAAAGAAGGCAAGAGTGAAGGAAGAACAAGGTTAGGAGAGGAAAATGTAAAGTGACGTAGGGAGAACGTAGGGAGATTTTCTTGTTTTCTCATTGATTACATTGAATGTACAATTCTGCAGAGATATAATACAAGCTCTATCTTAAAGAAGGAAGTAATTGATCTGACTATCAATCTAAATCTAGATCTCAATATTAAATTTACATATACACGAAGATTGTGATCAATTAAGATCAAATCGGATTAGGCAATCCGCATATCTTCCAACAGTTTCCACCATAAAATTGGGAATTCATTCTATTCACTTGAGAACCGGACCGGACAAGTTGGATGGGAACTGTTTATATTTTATTTTCCTTGTTTCTTCTACTACATGCTCAGCCTTTAGGTGACAATTAGTTGAGAATGCAGCATGATAAATGAAACTGGTGGGTTGTTTTGCCTGGTTACCCTATAAATCACTCACCTTTGGAATGTCATTAGTCTGCTGACCATTTAGTTCCATATGTTGTGGATCACTTGCTTTATTTGTTTGTTTGGCAAACGCCCATTCTGATCTTTCTTTCATATGATCATAGCACTCCTTCATTACTTCTTAGGCTATGTTCTGGGCTTGATTCTCTTGCAGCTGTCATGCTTTCACATAGACCATTCTTTGATTTGATACTGGGAAGCTAAACTAACAGAGACGATTTTCACTAAGTAAAAAGCAGGGTGCCATGTTGAAAAATTAGAGGAATACTCAAGAAGAAGAACCCAAAAAAAAAAAGTAACAATAATAAGCGGTGAAAATGAAAGCCGTCTCAATCAAGATCGAGAGAAAGGTGCCCACGGAAACAAAGAGAGAGAGAGAGAAGATCGAAATGCAATGTACCAGCTTAGGATTTATTTTAGAACAAGAAAAAAAAAGTTAAGTAACTTGGGTGTCCCGTTGGTTCGGTTTGATTTCTCACGTGGAACCGGAAATTTGACCAATTATTTTTTACTCCAAATTTATGGAATTGAGAATGGGACCCTTTCTTCCGGAAGCCACCCAAAACTAGCTGATTTTGTTTGATTCCCAGTTAGGCCAGGACAAATGCACACTTTTATGAACTATTTCCTTCTTAGGATCAGGAGCAATCAATGCACTTGGCTTTCTATGTTAGTTGGAGCTTTTATTTGTGTGGCAAAATCCATCTATGTCAATCATGAGTCATTTATTATTTACTGCAATTGATCTGTTTAGACTAATTATGTGGACTTTGCATGTTGCTAATGCGGAGCTCTAGTTTGTAATTTGGATTAGCATATGAACGGTAATAATGCAAATTGGGAGAAATCGTCACCATCATATATCGATTCATAGGTGTGATTCATTGTACAGATTTATTTCTGGATAAGCAAGCTTCCATAGAGCGATTTAAGCATGCAGGTTGATAGCTCGTATTACAAACTGGAATTATTTATTTGCCTCATGAACTAATGATTTCAAATTTCGTTGTTCTTTCTGGTAGATTGGGAGAGCAAGAAGATGCCATCGTTAAAAAATCAAAAGGTTTCTTGACGTCCTCACTTAAATGGTCATTTGCTCTTCTAGGAGCTAAGGAATTGATTTTGGACAAGCAAGTAACCTTCATGATGATAGTTGTAGCTCTCATCGTACTCTCCGGCATCCATTCGAGAAGAACACAAATCGATGGTGGAAAGACATTCATCAATTTCATGTTTCTCATACTAGGATGTGTTGTTATTGGAGTAGCAATTGACTTGATCATACTGAATTCTTACATCAAATTGGTTATTTATGGGTTGCTCCTTCTTATGGTAGCAACAAATCCCAAGTATCAAGAAATTTACCAAGAGATGCAATGGATCTTCAAATCCATGTACCAAGAAATTTCTCTGAGACTCAAAAACTTGTTCATTCAATCACATGGGATCATAAAAAAACCTTTAAAATTTATTATCAAAAACCAAGAAGAACCATCAATGACTAATAATGCTGTGACTCGACCTGTTGGTAGTGACGGAAGCGGAACTGGGGAGGACATTGTCTAGTTGATCCCGCAGTGAAATTTGACACCCTTGATCTCTCTTTTCCCCTTTGTATTTTAAGATGTTTGTACGTTATGTGAAATGAATGCCTGAGCTTTTTTCTTTGTATTATTTGTTTGTACAATATGAAAAAGTGTGGGTAGATGATATGTTAAAATTTGCAACTTTTGCATAGTTGTCCAAGATTGATTTTGCAAATCTATTTCTTATCAATTTTGTGCCCTATGCTATTCACTTTTATTTTCTTCTTGCCTGTAGTATGAATCCACAATGCTCTTTCTGGCAAAAATTGTGATGGAAAACCCAACCATGTCATGTTTATTGTTGAGGATTATATAGCATCTCACATGACAAAGGAATCATAAGTTAAGCTAGAGTTTTTCAATAATAAAAAGGTAAAAAAGGTCACAATGATCTAGGTTATCATAGGAGTCCTACGTCCATTTCAAACTTTTTGTTTGAGTCATTTTTTTAGTGCACCGAGGAAAATCTTTTAGAATTGTCAATTCGTTGTTGCAACTCCACAAAGTTACGAGCATCTGGACTCTCTTTCTTGAAAGGATTTGCTCCTGCATTATCGTGAGCAAAATTTGAATGCAGGACTCTTTAGAAAAAGTCAAAAAGACCAAAGCTTGGGTTATGTTCACCTATGATAGAGATCAATATTTTGTTGAAGGTAATCTGTAATCCTTGAAATAGAGAGAAACAATCAGAAAAGAAAAACGAAATCAACCAGCCTTATATCATGATCGAGAGATTATTTTAGGGTATCTAATAGAAAAAAATGTTAATTTTAATCAAAGATGCAATTTAATAAGAATTTGTAGCTTGAGATTGAGACCACGCACGTGAATAGCCTGTCTAAGAAAGAAGGGAAGATGCAAAGGGAGAGACCAAAGAAGAGAAGAAAAGGAAGCACCCCGGAAACCGCGTACTTCCCGTGTCTTTTCTCTGTCTTCTCTCCCATGTCTTCTTCCTGGGTCTCTCTCTCTCTCTCTCTCTCGCGAACGATTCTCTCCTAAGCCTTCCCCTTTCCTGTTCCTATCACAGTCTTGTCTCTTGCACTTCCACGACTTGTCTCGGTCAACGCCACAGGAGCAGACGTTTGAAACTTGCACAGAAAACGGGTTTTTAATGAGCCCCGGATATCTAGAATATCATAATTTGATATAGAATGATATTTAAATACCAAAATTTATGAAAGTAATATTTAAATATCACTTTTTTTGAAAAATTAATAACTTAGATGTCAATTTCTGCAAAAAGGTGGCTTGAAATTCTACGTGATAATTTTTTTAATAATATAACTCACTTACATGGCACACTAGAGAGTTAAGCCTGACGAAAAACTAAAACGATGTTGTTTTTTTTTTTAAAATTTTTTTTAACATAAATATTAATTAAATTAAAATATTTATACTTATTTTTTTGTTTAAAAAAAAAAAAAAAGGAGGAGAAGGAGGCATAAGGTGAGGGCTGAGCCCTTGCCACCACCTTCCCACCATCATTTGGAAGGGCCGGCGACAATGAGAAGGCAGCTACGAGGGCTTAGCCCTTAGCCACCTATAATCTTCATCTTCTTCCCTTTTTTAATAATTATGTAAATAAATTTAGTTTAAAATTTAATCCACATCAGTAAAAGACTTCATTTTTCCACTTGTTTAACCATGTCAGTGTGCAAAGCGATATGATTTTGCACTTATCTCGCTAGAAAAATGCCAAGTCAGTATTTTGGTCAGATTTCCTTGCCATTAACATTTGATTGATCAAATTTGCTTCGATTTTGGCACTTAAGTATTACTTTCATAATTTTTGGCACTTAAGTATCCATTCATGCTAAGTTTTGGCACTCTAGGTATACTTTTAACAGTTTTTAATCTATCTTGCAATCTTCATGCAAAAATGAAAAATAAAAAAATCTATCTTGTAATCAGCCTAATTCCCTTCCAAATCCTTCCATTCATGCGATTAACTTTTCCAATTTCAACTGACAACATATCTTAAAAAAAAAAAATATATGTCTCAACAACTTTCCGTTTCGAATATATACGTAACTAATCTACTAGTAAGGATATGGCCTCTGACCATAGCAATAATATGAAATCGATCAACAACTTTTCTTTAACCCTTTAGAACTTCTTTTTTGTTTTAAATCTATTTAAGAGCAATGGAAGGGAGGTGTTTTGGGAGTATTCCACCTTCTAATTAGAATTACTACCACATGGACGTTCTTCTGAGCAGTAATTTTTGTCCGCTTATCCCTATCCTCCTCTTGAATCCGAGTGATAGATTTTAAAGGGGCTGGACAATCTGATTCATGATGGACGCTCATTTTATGGCGTGAGTCAAGACAAATCCTTCAGATAACGATTAAGGTTAGGAAAAAAATATCTAAGGATAGAAATCAGAGTTGATATGTCTAGTTGGGCCAATACTCAAGTAGTTTAAAGTTTTTAGTGAAATTAAGTATCACTAAATTATCTCAATAAATTTAAACTTCCAACTTCATTTTGAAACCCACATTATGAAATGATTTAATTTTATTGACACTTCTCTAGAAATACTAAAGAGAAAACCGTCATGGCTCTTCACAAGCTTGCTATGCTTTAATTTGCGATTGAATGCCACTTTTTTAAAAGATTTTTTTTTCACATTGAATAATTATTCAGTGTTTAAAGGTTACATCTAAATTAAAATTTCATTTTGAGGCATTGGTCATTGAAAACTAATAATTGACGGCTCAACCGTGTTTCCGAGGTTCTGTGTGAAACGGAGACCAAAATCGAGCCGACAGATTCAAGAACAAGCACTCCTCGAACAGCGATGGTATCTTCGTTCGATCATCAAGGCACGAGCTCGGAACGGTAGTGGAAAGGGCCAAGTTTCGGAAGAGAGACCTCGGGTGATGGGGCGGAGGCAAGATCGAGAGGACTGTCCGGAGAGAGGAAATGAACGGAGAAGGTCAGACCATCTTTTTGTGTGGAGAGCCCAGACGAACGGAGAAGATCAGACCCTTTTTTGTGTGTCGAGAGCTCCACCAAAGAAAACCCCAACTTTTTCCAAGCCAACCTTCTCCAAGAACGTCGAGGATCTCTCCCCCCCCTTTCCTCCCTCCTCCTTCCATGCTATATGGTTTTCTCCCGAGAAAGGATCCCCCAAAGGAGAAGAACGAGACCCCTTTCTTCCCCGAGCTCTCTTCCCTTTTTTTGGGTTTTTGCGAAGCCTGCTCCATCCCCTTTTGCTCCCCGCCTGCGTTCCTCGCCTCAGCAACGCGTCCCTATTTCACCGCGCCAGCTCATGCATGCTAGAAGGCTTTCCCCACTTTTCTCACGTCACTCTTGTGGCGTTTTTGCTTCACGGGCGCTGGCTTGTGCAAACGAAGGGGAATAAGTGGCCTTGGGCTAGGCCACCTTTTAGGCTCTGGTGGGCCTAGAAAGGAAGGAAAATGGGCCGAAGAAAAGAAAGAATATGGGAAGCTGGGTCGAAGGGTGAGCCGAAAATAACCAAGTGGGCTAGACAAGCCGGCCCGCTCGATTTCCCCCTTTTATTTTTGTTTTCTTATGTTTTATATTTTTTTACCCAAAAGATTTCATTTCATTTTTTTGGTTTTCCATTTTCATGTTTTATTTTTTTTTCTTTTATTTTTTTTGCAAAATAAATGGATGTTTAAAATGTTGACAAAAATTCGGGTGTCAATACCCATTATTCTTGCTAAAATTTGTAAACATGTAAGAGGGCGAGCTTCGTATTACAAAAATTTTAGACCTTCCTAGACAAATGTAATATTGACTATTATATAGAGACTTCCGCGTTCCATTTTTTTTTTTTTCATGTTTTTAGTTATTTTTGTAATGCTAAGAAATGCCTCTAAGCTTTGGAGAAGTGTTAAAAAAAAGTCATAAACATTTTTTTGGTACCAATTTAGTTCTAAATTTTTTACTTTGTGCCAATTCAGTCATTTCCGAAATTTTTGGCTAGATTTTGCTAATTGAGCGCTGACCAACTAACGTAGCCTGATCGGTTCTAACGTAAATAACTTTTAATAACATTTTAATATTTTAGAATTTTTTTATTTTTTTATTTTCCCTTCTCCTCCTCCTTCCTCCAGCCATTTGCCGGTTGGCTCGACCTAGCCGAGCACCTCACCAATGGCTATGAGGGTGGCCTAGCGCTTGACGGCGAGGTCAGCTTGAGGCTGCCCATGCCACAAGGGTGGCCTCGCACCGAGCTAGCAAGGTGGCTGGCAAGGTCGACCTTAACCTCGCCGGCCATCACCTCTGCCCAATCATTGAAGTCTGGCGACTGGCTGATTTGGAGGAGGAGAAAAAAAAGAAAAAAAAAAAGAAAGAGAAATTCAAAAAATTCAAAAATATTAAAATATTATTAAAAATCATAAATATCAACACCAATTGGATCACGTCAACCAACGATTCCCAATCAGTAAAATCCAGCCAAAATTGGCCGAAAAAGACTGAATCAACACCAAGTAAAAATGTTTAGTACTAAATTGGCACAAAAAAAAAAGTTTAGAACTAAATTGACAAAAAAAAAAAAGTTTAGGACTAAATAGGCACAAATGCAAAAGGTTTAGGACTTTTTTTAACACTTCTCTCCTATATGTCATTTTATAAATAATACAAAATGAAAGACAGCATTTGTCATGCCTGCACTTAGCTTAGAGACTAAACAAAGCTTCCCCAAGAACAACGAAAGGAACATTAAGAGTCAAGAGAAGTTTTTATCCAGAAGTTGTTGTCTAGATGAAAGGAACACTTCTCTCCTATACGTCATTTATAAATAATACAAAAAGAAATAAAGCATTTGTCATGGATGCATGCCTGCACTCATCTCATTTGATGAATTTCCAAAAACCCGTTCAGTTGCCCACTCTTTGAAAAAGGCTTTCTGGGGTCATAAGACACTATTTCTTACAAATTTTAAAAGAAAAAGAAGAGAAGCAGAGATCCAACCAAACAAAAAGGAAAAATAAAAAAGGTAATATAAATCCAACACTAAAAAAAGTCGCTCCTGAAGTCAAAGAAAAAAAGAAAGTCGTGATATTATCCCTCCTCTATGCATATTCCTAGTATTGCCTAGGGATGAGCATATCATACTGCCCAAACTAGTAACTGCCCAGATCGAACCGGACTGATAGATTTAATCTGGTTCCCGAAGAGATTGGTTTGGTTTTCAATTTCATAAAAATAGTACAGGTGATTGTCGATCTAGTTCCCAATTCTGGGGGAATTAGGCTGGATTGACTCTTTTTCTTTTTATAATAAAATTTGCATTTTAATTTCTTAAAAATAGCAATAAAAACTAAAATAGTAACAGTTAATGTATTTCCCTTAATTTTTTTGAAATTTTTTCGCTAATGGATCAGCTCCATGGGATCAGAGAGGACCAGTTAGTCCAGTCGGGCTCTCGACCCTATCCCAAAAATTGGGAACTAGTCTTTTAGCGACTAGAAAGATTGTTCTTCCACCCTTTCGGTGGTTATCCCCAAGCGAGAATGTCTACAGAATAAAAAGATGGAGAAAAAAAATTATCTTCATTTTTAAGTGAGAAGCAAATTCATCTTGGAAATGTGATCGGTGCAATATGTGTTTAACTGGCTGAAGAGAAAACTATGCTCTTTTTTTTTTTTTTGGTGATAAAAACTATGCCTTGGAAAGCTGTACAGATATATAGATCAGAGAATATATATGATTTGCACTGCAAAAACTCATTTGCTGTCGCATTCGTAGTCTAAAATATTTCAGATTCAGAAAACAGTAAAATACCGAAAGTTTGCTTTTCCTCCTGAAGAAAAAATTGGATCAATAAATGAATGCTTCAAAGACATATTACAAAAATGAAAGAAATCAAACCTATATATCACGTCATTTTAGAATACACTAAAGTTTCGTTTGTTTCAAGAAAAATGAATGGTTTGAAAAATATTTTCCTCAAAATTTTCTTATATATCGGTTGAAATAATTAATTAATGAAAAAGTTACTGATAATAATTTATGTCTACATATTTTCATAAATGAAGAAAATATTTTTCGATAATGAAACTTTTTTTCCATTTTCTAATTATTTTCAGAAAAACAAATGGATTTTAAGTAATATGTTCTTTTAGGCTCCATTTGCTTCATAGAATAGAATTGATTCAGAAAACATTTTACTAAAAAAAAAATTGTTTATATCGTTTACAAAATGAAAATAATAATATTTTCATCATCCACAAATATGCCTAAACATAAATTATTACTACTAATGAAAGCATGTTTTTATTAATTAATTATTTCAATTGATGCAAGTGATTATTTTAAAGAAAATGTTTTTCAAGTCGTTTATTTTTTGTAAAACTAACACGTCCTAAAGAAGAAAACCAAGTGACGTTTTCATATTGAAGGTTTGATGATCCAATATGAAAACGGTGTCCATGACATACATAATCCCAATTAGAATTTGGCCACTTTCCTTTTATTCTTCAGAAGCACCCTTCAAGATGAAATAAGATAACTTTGATTAGGGTTGGGGATTCATCCTGGTGCCAACAACCATTCTTTTTTTTTTTTTTTTCTTTTTTTCCATTTCTAGTCATTTTCTATTAAGTATTGATAAGCTCAGTACATAAGCTAAGTTGAATCTGAACTATTAGACTTGGAAGGTCTAATGTGAGGCCCACATGAATCCCACTAAATTGATCTAATATTAGCACCTTTCAAAATAAAATTTCACTCTATATGCATTTCCTTTTCGAACTTAAGGTTACTTACATACTTTAGCGGCTGAAATTGGGTGATTGCTAATTCTTGTTGTTGGTTTTCCATGAAAATATTTCAAATCAAACTACAACTAGATACGAACAATTAGCTCATTTATAATTAAATAGAATTCTAGAATTTCTTGTTTCGAATTTCCTCCGGGTCATATAGCTCTTCAGATTATTATTATTATTAGGTTCATCGATAGTAATAATAAGTTGGCCATCTGCCAAATAAATTAGTTTTTTTTTTTTTTTTTTTTTTTTTTTTGGGAAAGGAGGGACATCGGTTTTCATTTGAGATGGAAAAAAAGGAAAAAAAAAAACGAAATTGAGTAACGTGACGGTTCTGTCACATTTTCCGTCTCCGCCATTCAATTTCCCCTTGGAACCGAATAACTTGATCATCCAGTATGAAGAGGAAATAATTTTTTATATATGTTGAAAATCACAACATGAACTTTCACTCAAACAAAGGAGAAGGAGAAGAAGAAGTAGCAGTAGTGGGGTTTCTCAAATAATTAAAAAAAAAAAAACCGGGATATCCAACATTTTTATATTACTAGAATTATAGAGGAAAAGCCAATGAGACATCTTTATTGGTGGGGAGGTTAGGGTGGAAACGTTAAAGTCTAAAGATCAAAGCCTAGTTAAAGCCAAAAAAGGAAGAAGAATAATATGAAGAAATTATCCAATTGATTTACACCCGCTACACATATACTAATTCCATCCTAAATTTTTAAAATTTGCCAATTTTATTTTTAACATTTGTGTGAAATTTTAGTGTAATCATTCTGATCAATATTTGTCGAAAATTGCTAATGCGGGGATGTACCATATAGGACGATTGGCATTGACTTGCTGGAAATCACCTTTGAGTGTCAATATGTCATCATCTAATTTAGGATGGTTAATTATGTAAGCAAAATTTTGTCCACATTATATGGTAATCAAGTGGGAGACATCAAACATGAAATTTCTTTTCTTATGATACATTAGAAAGGTTACATAATGTGTCATCATGGCCAGGTAGAGAATGTTGTTGATGTTAAATTTATGAAATTGTACAATTGTTTTCTATATCTAATTGTATTTGAGTTAAAATGGTCCTAATTTGTACAATTTTTTTGACAACATTTTTTTTTTTTTTTGGTAAAAGACAACATTTTGTTTGTCGTAACTAAAAAGTAAAATGTTTGTAAAATAATTTTTGTATTTCACAATGTCACGATATGGAGTTATAACCAAGTACAAATATGATTCTTCTGTGTGATTTTTGATATTTTACAAAGACTTAAGGCGTTTTTGCCATAGACAAGTGCAAAATATAGTAAAACGTTATTTTTTATAGTTCATATCGTAACATTTTCCTAATACATAGACAATATCAATTTTTTAAATACTTTGTTATAGCTATATTAAAAAAATATCATAAAACAAAATTAAAGGACTTCATGTACAAAAAAAAAAAAAGGGTTAATACCCTAAAAAACCCCAAACTGGTACACCCGTGACAAATTTACCCCAAACTATTTTTTTGACCACCAAAAACCCCAAACTGGTACATACGTGACAGATCTACCCTCCGTTAGCTTCCGTTCGATTTTTCTGTTAATTTTTTGACGCGTGGTTGCGACGTGGAAAACCATGTGGAAATTCATAAGTTTAATACCATTAAAAACCCCAAACTGGTATATTTATGACAAATTTACCCCAAACTGGTATATTTATAACAAATTTACCCCAAGCTGATATATTTACGACAAATTTACTCTAATTAATTTTTTTGATCATAAAAAACCTAAATTGGTACACGTGCGACACATTTACCATCTTTCAATTTTCCCAAATTTGACAGAGTTGTGATGTCCAATAAATTTTATTTTCCGGATTACTCTAATGTTGCCTCCATATCATTAATACTTAATTTTTTTCTTTTTATTGGAATCATTATTAGAAAATATTCAAAGACTACCAAATGTGCACTTCATTCTTGTGCCGAGAGGATGCCCATTAACTAAAAGATTGACAGATTGCTTGCGCACATATACAAAAGAAGTGCACATATTGTGATTGCTTCACTCGTTTTTGGTTTGTGACAAACTTGGCTTTATGTTTCTATGTCTCAGCCCCACATGGTTTACTACTTATCCGCAATCTGTTTGTACGTTTACATATCACTCTTACTTTGCTGATCCTTATTAGCGTTACGTAGTCTTTTCTACCTTGAATTGTAAGTGTCAAAATTTTAACATGGAACTTGCATGTGAATGGTATGAGTGACTCGTACATCACATGTTCGTTGAAATGCCGGAACCAAAATCACTTATGTTTGTCGCTAATTTCAGGTGTGCTTTGAGTGTGATTCTTTTGTATATGTGCGCAAGCGATCTATCCATCTTTTAGTTAATGGGCATCTTCCCGGCACAAAAATGAAGTGCACATTTGGTAGCCTTTGAATAGTTTTCTAATAATGATTCCAATAAAAAAAATCAAGTATTAATGATATGAAGGCAATGCTAGAGTAATCTAGAAAATAAAATTAATTGGACATCACAACTTAGTCAAATTTGGGAAAATTGAAAGATGGTAAATATGCCGCATGTGTACCAATTTAGGTTTTTTATGATCAAAAAAATTAATTTAGAATAAATTTGTCGTAAATATATCGTTTGGGGTAAATTTGTTATAAATATACCAGTTTGGGGTAAATTTGTCATAAATATACCAGTTTGGGGTAAATTTGTCATAAATATACCAGTTTGGGGTTTTTAACGGTATTAAACTTATGAATTTCCACATGATTTGCCACGTCAGCAATCACGTCAGCAAAATTAACGGAAAAATCGAACGGAAGCTAACGGAGGGTAGATCTGTCACATATGTACCAGTTTGGGGTTTTTGGTGGTCAAAAAAATAGTTTGGGGTAAATTTGTCACAGGTGTACCAGTTTGGGGTTTTTTAAGGTATTAACCCAAAAAAAAAAATCTCATTCGATGAATTTCCAAAACCCCTTCAGTTGCCCTCTCTTTGAAAAAGGCTTCTCTATCGTCAATGACCAGAAATGAGGCAAGTTTTCCTAGAAATAGTTAATGTCGGCAAATATGATGGTCCTAATGATGATCCTGCACGTATTTCGTGTGTATCTCACTAGTGGTTTTAAAAAACCTCACGAATTAACTTGGGTTACAGGGGTAGTTCTTGTTGTATTGACTGCATCCTTTGGTGTAACTCGTTATTTGTTAGCTTGAGACCAAATTGGTTAAAAAACAAGGGAAAGCAGATATCCAACTAAACAAAAAGGAAAAATGAAATGCTAAGAATGCAAGTCAATAGTGGGCCCCATTGGATCTTGTTTGGTCTGCTGATGGAACAGGAGGGATACTATCGTCACTTCACAGGGGAAGGGGTGACATGGTGGAAATATGTTTTTAGGCAGATGCATGTAGAATGAGGAGGGATAATATCGTCACTTCAGGAGCGGTCGTGAGATCGGGTCGAATTCTACCGCACTGGGCAGCGCTGGCCGTGAATAAAAGAAAAACCGACAATGCCTTCTGTGAAAAACCAAGCATCGCCTGAAGTGTGAACGCTGCAAATTCAGAGCCCCTGGCGCAGAGCTGAAAGAAACATCAACTCTCTTTGTTGGAAAAGCTTGCATAGATTGATGTCTGGCATCAACTTTACTTCAAGTGCGGCTCCGAGGTTAGTTTTGCATTAGAACGGACGTATTTTACGTTGATTAGATAGAATTCTTCTCTTGTTTATATATGCATATCTTGTTTGAATTATAAAAAGTTGATCGATTCTACGGTGAGTCAGTTTCCATCGTAAAATGAAGAATCCATTCTGTTCACTTGAGAATCATACCGGACAAGTTGGATGAGAACCAATTATATTTTCTTTTCCTTGCTTCTTCTACTACGTGCTCAGGCTTTAGGTGACAATTAGCTGAGAAGGCAGCATGATAAATGAAACTGGTGGGTTGTTTTGCCTGGGTTATCCTATAAATCACTCATCTTTAGAATATTCATTAGTCTGCTGACCGTTTAGTCTTGCTTTATTTGTTTATTTGGCAAATGCCCATTCTGATCTTTCTCTGATATGATTATGGCACTCCTTCGTTACTTCTGAGGCTATGTTCTGGGCTTGATTCTCTTGCGGCTGTCATGCTTTCGCATAGACCATTCTTTGATTTGATACTGGGAAGACAGAGACGGTTTTCACTGAGTCAAAAAGCAGAGTACCACATTGAAATAATTGCAGTACTCAAGAACAACCCCAAATAAAAAAGTAATAATAATAAGCGGTGAAAATGAAAGCAGTCTCAATCAAGATCTAGAGAAAGGTACCCACCGAAACAGAGAAAGAAGATTTGAATGCAATGTACCAGCTTAGGATTTATTTTAGAACGAGTAAAAAAAAGTTAACTTGGATTCACCCATTGGTAACTTGGATTCACCCATTGGTTCGGTCTAATTTCTCATATGGAACTGGAAATTTGACCGATTATTTTTTGCTCCAAATTTATGGAACCGGGAACGAGACTGTTTCTTCTTGAAGCCACCCAAAATTAGTTCAGTCTGATTCCCAAGTTAGACCAGGATAAATGCACAATTTTATGAATTATTTTCTCTTTAGGATCAGGAGCAATCAGTGCACTTGGCTTTCTATGTTAGTTGGAGCTTTTATTTGTGCGGCAAAATATATCCATATCAATCACAAGTCATTTATTATCTACTGCGATTAATATGTTTAGACTAATTATGTGGACTTTGCATGTTGCTAATGCGGAGCTCTAGTTTGTAACTTTGGATTAGCATATGAACGGTAATAATGCAAATTAGGAGAAATCGTCACCATCATATATCGATTCATAGGGACAATCCATTGTACAGATTTATTTGTGGACAAGCAAGCTCCCATAAAGTGATTTAAGCATGCAGGTTGATAGCTCATACTACAAACTGGAATTATTTATTTGCCTCATGAACTGATGATTTCAAATTTCATTGTTCTTTATGGTAGATTGGGAGAGCAAGAGGATGCCATCGTTAAAAAATCGAAAGGTTTCTTGACGTCCTCACTTAAATGGTCATTTGCTCTTTTAGGAGCTAAGGATTTACTTTTGGACAAGCAAGTAACCTTCATCACGATAGCTATAGCTCTCATCGTGCTCTTCAGCATCCATTTGAGAAGAAGACAAAGCGATGATGGAAAGACATTCATCAATTTCATGTTTCTCATACTAGGATGTCTTGTTACAGGAGTGGCAATTGACTCGATCATATGGAATTCTTACATCAAGTGGGTTATTTATGGGTTGTTCCTTATTATGGTAGCAACAAATCCCAAGTATCAACAAATTTACCAGGAGATGCGACGGATCTTCAAATCCATGTGCCAAGAAATTTCTTTGAGACTCAAAAACTTGTTCATTCAATCACTTGGGATCATCAAAAAAATTTTAAAAATTATTACCACAAACCAAGAAGAACCATCAATGACTAATAGTGCTGTAACTCGACCTGTTGGCAGTGATGGAAGCGGAACCGGGGAGGACATTGTCTAGTTGATCTCACAATGAAATTGGACACCCTTGATTTCTCGTTTCCCCTTTGTATTTCAAGATGTTTGTACGTTATGTGAAATGAATGTCTGAGCTTTTTTCTTTATATTATTTGTTTGTACAATATGCTAAGCTTTTTTCTTTGTATTATTTGTTTGTACAATATGGAAAAGTGTGGTTAGACGATATGTTAAATTTGCAACTTTTGCATATTTGTCCAAGATTGACTGTGCAATTCTATTTCTTATCAATTTTGTGCCCTATGCTATTCACTTTTATTTTCGTCTTGCCTGTAGTATGAATCCACAATGCCCTTTCTGGGAAAGATTGTGATGAAAAACCCAATCATGTCATGTTTACTGTTTATGATTATATAGCATCTCATATGACCAAAGGAATCATAAGTCATGCTAGAGTTTTTTTAATAATGAAAGGGTAAAAAAGTCACAATGACCTAGGTTATCATAGGAGTCCTACGTCCATTTCAAACTTTTTGTTCAGGTCATATTTTTTATTGCACCAAGGATAATATTTTAGAATTGTCAATTCATTGTTGCAGCTCCACAAAGTTACGAGCATTTGGAATCTCTTTCTTGAAAGGATTTGCTCCTGCACTAGTGTGAGCAAATTCGTACACGGGACTCTCTAAAAAAAGTCAAAAAGACCAAATCCTCTAGCTATGTTCACCTGTGTTAGAGATCAATATTATGTTGAAGGTAATCTGTAATCCCTGGAATAGGGAGAAACAATCAGAAAAGAAAAACAAAATCAGCCAGCCTCATATCATGATCGAGAGATTACTTTAGGGTATCTAATAGAAAAAAATGTTAAATTTGATCAAAGATGCAATTTAATAAGAATTTGTAGCTTGAAATTGAGACCCCGCACGTGAATAGCCGGTCTAAGAAAGAATGGAAGATGAAAAGGGGGTGACGAAAAAGGAGAAAAAAGGAAGCACCCCGGAAACCGCGTACTTCCCAGATGTCTTTTCTCTATCTTCTCTCCCTTGTCTTCTTCGTGGGCCTCTCTCTCTCTCTCTCTCACGATTCTCTCCTGAACCTCCCCCCTTCCCGTTCCTATCTCACTGTCTTTTCTCTTGGACTTCCACGACCTTTCTCGGTCAACGCCACAGGAGCATGCGTTTGAAACCTGCACAGAAAACAGGTTTTTAATCTATCTTGCAATCTTCGGCCAAAAAAAAACAAAAAGAGCGATGGAGGGGCTGATAATGGAGGTGATGTAGAGAGTGAGAAAGATGAAGAAAGAAGAAAGAAGAAAGAGAGATACAAAAAATAAACAATAATGTTCTTGGACAAAAGTATCCTTAACTGTGAATAAAATTAGAAGCTCAGGTCCTTAATTGAGAGTAAGTTAGCCACCCCGATCCTTATTTGAGACACTATCCACTTTATGTCTTTTTTTTTTTAGAAAATGGTTCCACTTCATGTTTTTATTTGAGATTTTCACAAAAATCTATCTTGCAATGTTTGTGCAAAAAAATAGAAGAGAAAAAATCTATCTTGCAGTCAGCCTGATTCCCTTCCAAATCCTTCCATTCATGCGATTAACTTTTCCAATTTCAACTGACAAAGTATCTTAAAGAAAATTATCTCAACAACTTCCCATTTTGAATATAGGCGTAACTAACCTACTGTTAAGGATATGGCCACTGAGTACAGCAAAAATATGAAATCTATCAACAATTTTTTATTAACTCTTTAGAACTTCTTTTTCGTTTTAAATCTATTTAAGAGCAATGGAAGGGAGGTGTTTTGGGAGTAATCCACCTTCTAGTTGGAAAGCAATAATTTTTGTCTGCTTAGCCAATCCTCCTCTGGAATCGAGTGATAGGTTTTAAAGGGGTTGGACAATCTGATTCATGATGGGTGCTTATTTTATAGCGTGAGTCAAAACAAATCCCACAGCTAACGATTAAGGTTAGGAAAAAAATGTCTGGTTAGAAATCAGAGTTGATATATCTTTTTTTTTTTTTGGGTCAAAAATAGTGGTTTCATTCAATCATAGAAAAGTGAGAATTACAAGGAAAAGATGATGGATAAGTTTCTTTAACACAAAATTTCTGAAATGGGTAGGGAGACGTCACCTAATTTGGAGGGAGAGTTTTGGTCCGGTGGGCTTTGGCGAGCCAATCTGCAACTTGATTAGCCTCTCCGAACAGTGGGCTAGCTTCGTTGTTTCCAATTGGGCTAAATTCTCTTTACATATTTCCACAATATCCCTCACGTCCCATGGCTTGTTAGCCCGGTCCAGCACACTATCTACCAAAGTCAAGCTATCACTTTCACAAACTCACTTCCTTTGACTCTGTGCGGTTCCCACGTGCAGCTCCTTTTTCCTTCTCAGGTATGCCAAATCGTGCAGTAGAGCTAGGGCTTCTGCTTCTTGGGCAGAGGATGCTCGAACCTCTCGCACGTATCCCTCAATGACCATGCCAAACGAATCTTCTAGATTACCAGCAATCGAACCGAGAAATTCGCCCTGCACCCATGAACAATCGACGTTTAGTTTTAGCTCTCCCTTCTCCGGTGGTGTCCACTTGACCGGTAGGTGCCGTTTTGTGGGTTTTTTCACCCTTTTCTGAATCTGTCATTTGCTGAAATTCATCGGTTGTGCTTGTGCTGTCTCGACGAGGGAACTAGGATCTGGAGGTTTGGCTCGAAATATGAAGTTACCGCACGCTTTCCATATATTCCACAGCACTCCATAAACAATAACTCATTTTGGCTACCACCAAGTTTCCGACATCATGATTGTATTCGTTCACATCCGCGTTATCCCACGGGCAGGCCTGAGATAAACGTTCAAGCTCCTGCGTCACAGCGGAGCCCAACGGTGGAGGTCATCGCAGAGTGCGACGGTGGAGCGATGGAGATGGAGATGTTGAAGATGATTGATGGTAAGAGAAGGGAGTGTCGTGCAGCTATCGCTGTCATCATTTGACACCTGAACTGAAGGTTGCTCTGTTCCGCCCTGCTTTACTGTTAACAGTGCCTGAAGCGCTTTGCGCTCGTTCAATCCTCTTTTGCCAGCACGGATCACCAATGACGACCCCTTCCGAACCTTAGTTACCTAGTTTGATCGTTGTCCATAGTCAACGTCGCTACGCTTTGCCCCTTTTGTTCGATGAGCATAGGGAAAGATGGAGGGGCGATGGTTAGAGGAGGGGCCTTGAGGCTTATTGCAGACAACCCAAAAGTTGATTTGAAGCTTGTAGTGGTCATGGCCGTAGTGGCCTTCGCGCCTGAAGCTCCAGCAACCACGGCTGCCACGAGCTTCGTGGCTCGAAACTCCAATGACCATGGCCACCCCGTGAGCCCCAAGCTCGAGCGGCCATAGCCACATCTCTTTCAGTTTTTCTAGACCGAGGCCGCAGCGTCGTGAGGGCAACGGCTGGCAGTGGAGCAAGACGCCTAGCAGGGATGATGGCGATGGCGAACGGTAAAACTAACGGGATGAAGGGTTCTCTGTTTTTTCTTTTGCTTTTATGATGTGTGACGTGACACTTAAATTACATGTCAGCTGTACGCCTAGATGCCACGTCAGATAATAATCGATACTTGGACAGCACTTAAGCGGAGGGCATATTTGAGACTTCAGTGGAAATTGGTGATTTTTCTTGAGACAAAATAAGTTCGGGAAAGGATTAAAATTGAATCTAAAGTTTGGAATTTTTTTTTTTAATGAAATCAGGCCTAATTTGATAACTTTATCAAGTGGTTTTCAAGTTCTAAATGGATAATAGTAAGAAAGCAAGCATCGATTATCATTTATTAACCAGAAAAAAAAATCATTAGTTCACAACGAAGAGCGACGCCGATGGTGGGCAGGACACGACAGCAGCCGCAACGATGGAGGCACAGGCGCAGCGGCGGCAGCGTAGGGTTGGCGATGAGAGAGAGAGAGAGAGAGAGAGAGAGAGAGAGGAGGGGAGTTCAGGGAGATTACGGTTTGGATGGAGGTTTTCCGATGGGGTAAATCCCAAGAAAGTAGGCGCGATTCGGCTTTTTGGGTATAATTGCACATGATTACCTTATGATTTCAAAGGATCCGAATAGAAAGAGACTGGTATTAAAAATACAGGAGCGCCGAAACTTTTGTATGGTGCTCATTTAAGTATTAAATTTTTTTTTTCACTCACTTAAGTGTTACTTCTGATCAAACATCCAATTTGGATTTTTATTTTTATTTTTTACTCTTTATTTTTTATTTTTTTGGGACCGGCGAGAGTCAATAGTGATCCTCATTAGCCGTGAAAGCCTTACTCAGATTGGGTGAGGGCCGCCTTGCCCTCGGTTGCGAAGGCCCTATGTGAGGTCGTTGGGGCCTCCTTAGCTGCTGGTGAGGCTGTGAGGGCCCTTGCTAGCTTTAGGTGGCCGCGACATCGTTGGCCAAGGCCTTCTTTACGAGGGCCCTTGCTGGCCACTAGTGAGGCCTCAACAACCTCGCCTATGACCTTTGTGGTCGAGGGCGAGGCCGCCCTCGTCTATATTGGGCTAGGATTTTGCGATTGGCCACATCAACAAGTAAAAAAGAAAAAGAAAATATTTTAAATATTAAAATAATATTAAAAAATTATCCACATTAGCATCGACAAAGCCACGTCAGACGATCAGCATTAACGTTGAATTTTTCGATGAGGCAAATATGAATTGACACTCAATTGATTGATTTTTAAAATTTGTGACACTTAATTGAGCGATTTTTTTTTTTTTTTTTTTTGATACTTAAGTGAGTGCCATATAAAAGATTTGACACTTTTAGTATTCTAAAGGCATGTTTAGGACAATCAAGTAGCCCTCGGATGCAGGGTCGAGGTGGTGTTGTTGATATTGGGCTTTTTTTTGGAAGAAAGCCCTTTTCAATCTCTCCCCCGCCCGTCTCCTCCTATATAGAGCCCACCGCTCTCACACTATCTCCCGCTCTCTCTCTCTGAATGTTACTGGCCTAAAAATTAATAGAGACGGGCAGGACAGCATGCATGGCAAGCCCAAACATCTCTTCTGTCAAAATGGAGCGCCAGCCATAAAAGAAAGGACATGAAGCCTAACGCAATTTGCATTCGCTCCATAAGATGTAAAAACAAAGATTAACTGAATGGAAAATGAGACATGGGTGGCCACCTTCCCACTTTGAAAAAAAGAGGTCGGCAAGTCGAACTTCTAACTTTCTTTACCCAGAAGGGTTTGGGTAGTTGGGGTCGTGTTATGTGCGAGCGTTACAATCTCCTCCAAGAGGAGATTGGGGTGGACAAAAATAAAGACAAAAAAGAAATTAAATATGGTTCGATAAGATTCACTTTACCCAACTCAAATCCAGGTTTCATAATAGAAGAGGGAATAAGAGTTTATTGATTCTGTCGGCTTTTTCAAGGGGAGGACAGATCCGTAATTCATGGGGAAACAAACCCTTGCAAGAAGGGACAAGAGCAGTGAATATATAAATAATGATTCAGTATGACCCCATTATTTAGTGCTCACCAAATCGGGGAGAAGAAGTATCTAGCAAGGGGAAAATTGTCCAAGAAGTCCTAAATTTATTACATTTTTACTAATTCAGTTTTAAAATTTTTAATTTTACCAATTGAGTTTAATTTGACTGGAAATTAATAACATGAATTATCAGTGTTGACGTGATAATTTTTAATAATATTGTGAATTTTTTATGATTCATTTTCTTTCGTTTACTTTTATAGTCTTTTTTTTTTTTTTTTTTTTTTTTTTTTTTTTTTTTTGAGTTAGGGCCGATGAAAGTGGTCGGCCGACCCTCGCCAGCCATAGGTGAGGGCTAATGACCCTCACTAACCACAAGCAAGGGCCGAGACACACTCGCTTGCGAAAGCGAGGGTGCATGAGCCCTCGTAAGCAAAAACGAGGGTGCCCGAGCCCTTGCCTAGAATTGGCAAGGACCACAACTCCCTTGCCGGATCTAGCAGGCGAGGGCCCCAAGAGAGGTCGCCTCCCTCTCTTGGCCAGATCCAGCAAGGGCGTCACGGCCCTCACCCAAAGTTGAAGAGGGCTGCGACCCCCTCACCTAGGGTCGGCGAGGGTTGGCTAGTCACCATTGTCGACCTTCTCTCCAAAACCCTAAAAAAAAAAATAAAAAAATAAATATAAATAATCATTAAATATTTTTTTAAAGTGCCATGTCAGCATTGGCTTCTAGCCAAAATTGGTCAAATAAACTTAATTGGCAAAAAGTAAAAATATTTATGACTCAATTGACAAAATTAAAAAATTTATGACTGAATTGATAAAAGTATAATAGATTTATGACTTTTTGAACAATTTCCCTATTGATAAAGTTGATCAACATGTGCTCGAGGATAATACTCACCGGAGTACTTTCAGAAGAAAAGACAAATAAAGGATTCTGCCAGTTTCCCTGACTCTCCCCATGGCTTATGTACATGCCCTGCAAAGCCTCCATGGTGAAGCTACGCCCATCAGACAAATCTGCACAAACTCCGAACAGACCGATGCCAGACATGAACTTTTCTATAACTGAAGCTCAAAGGTTAGTTTTGCATTCAAATAGTCGAAAATTACATTGGTTAGTACTCTTTATTGTTTGGCGTCTGTTTATCTCGTTCCTTGCGATTTCAGATTTTGTTGTTCATTTAGATAGTGCCGGAGAACAAGAAGATGTCACTTACGACAAATTGAAAGATTTTTTTAACATCCTCACTTATATGGTTATTTGCTCTTCTTGAAGCTAAGGATCTACTTGTAAACATGCAAGCAATGTTCGTCGTGATTGCCGTAGTTCTCATTGCACTCTTTGGCATCAGTTCGCAAACAATGCAAAGTGATTGTGGAACAACCTTCATCAATTTTCCGTTTCTTGTACTAGGGTGTCTCGTTGTTGGAATAACAATTGACTTTGATTGTGTGGAATTCTTGCATCAAGTGGGTCATTTATGGCATGTTCCTTGTTAGGGTAGCTGCAAATCTCAATTACCAACAAGTTTTTTGGGAGATGAAATGAATCTTCAAATCCATGTGCGGAGCAACATCTTTGAGACTCTGCAACTCATTCATTCAATCACAAGTGATTATTGAAAATCTTTTGAAAATTTTTGTTGAGGACCGAGAAGGGTCATCCGTGGATAACAACTGTCCGGCTCAACCGCTTGGCAGCAATGAATGCGGAGTTGGGGAGGACATCGTCTAGCTGATCTCGTGGAATCTGGCATTCTTTTCAATAGAATGAAGGTACCCATAAAAGAAAACATGGATATGAAGGAGATTTCCCTTCTTTAAACTAATTTAATTATTCAATTCAAGCTTAAAGTTCATTTTTATTACAAATAGACAGTAATTAGCTCTCCAATAAACAATAGCACGTCTCCACCGTTCTTCACTATGTTTGTATTCCTTCACAGTTCACGCCATATTACTGACGGTCCTTATTTGTCTCTTTTGATGGAAAATGAATTCTACGCCAATTGACTTCTTTTTTATTTCATTTTCGCAGGTAATGTCTGAAGAGTTTAAGAAAGGAAAAACAAATTTTAAAAAAGGGATAAAGACACACGGATTGCTATGGTAGCTACAAATCTCGATTACCAATAATTTTTTTTATGGAGATGAAACAAATCATCAAGTCAATTTGTGGAGTGAATTCTTGTAGACACAGAAACTTGTTCATTCAATTACAAGTTTTTACCGAAAATGTTTTGAAAATTAATGTTGCGGTCCGAGAAGAATCTTCGATGAATAACAACCTTGCGTCTCGACCGGTTGGCAGTGATAGAGGCAGAATCAGGGAGGACATTGTCGAGTCGATTAAGTGATGGTATTCAACACTATATCTCTCTTTTTCCTAGTGTATTATAAGATGCTTGTACGATACGTGAAATGGACGTTTGAGCTGCTTCTTTTGTATTGTGTGTTTGTACGTTATGCAAAAATGCAGTCAGATTATACTAGTTCTTCGTTTATACATAAAATTTGCAACTTTGCATATATGCTCCACATTCGTGAAATTTTGATTGGTCACTTGTTTTTTCATAGCAACATCTACAATAATACTGCGTTTTAGGATATGATTTGACTTTGGAAGGTGAAATGTGAGCGTTTGAAGCTGTATTTAATCTATAAGGGGAAAATCCACTTTGATGACCCTTTTTCTTGTTTACATATATAACTTCATTCATTCATTTTTCTTAAATGAATCACCCTGATGACCCTCTTTGTAACCAATCAGATTAACTTCTTTAGATGATGAAAAGACTGTAGTGAGGCAAGTCAATGAAAACGCCAGCTCCCTGTCCTCGACCACTGTTCTATCTCATTTACCAAATTACCCTTACACCGAAAATTCTCTGTGTCTTTGTTCGTTCTGATCCGATTAATTCTCTCTGGAAATGGAGCGGTGAGATCCTAGATATGAGTCTTTTATAAATCTGGACAAGAGACGGTAATGGACGGGGGCACGAGCAGTGCACAAAAATGAGATACGAAATGAAAATAGCAAGTGCTCGATTAAGGACGAGCGATGATTGACTTAGCTTTCTTTCATTGGTATTGGAATACTTTTAATGATTTGAGCGCGAGGTGTCCAAGCGACGGCAAAGGCAATCTCCGGTAGGGCGACCTCAAGTTGCTGAAGCAGTCGTCTCTTCATATCTGAACATATGTTGGCAAATGTCTCCACTCATTCTGCAACTCCAAGGCTTCATGCCGTAATTCCAACCAGACTTGGTCGTCAGATGGTGGTGGAGATTTGCCAGTCTCTTTTACGAACCTCTGTCTCTCATTTTCAATTTTCGATGCCTTCTCACATCAAACATCCGCACTCTTTTTCCAGAATCCAGCAGCAACTCTTTCCCGAGTTTTCCTGGCTCCACTATTCCCATCATCCCAAAGGGCGGTGCCATTGTGGGCGAGCTGATCCTCCTTATGTCCGAGACCTTCTTCCTCGAGTCCTGCTGCGCTTCCATCAGCTCCACAATGGCTTCTGCTCTTGGCCATCGTATTTCGAAACAACTTCAATCCAACCCCAGGTTTACACCCTTCACTGACCTCAACATGTGATTCTCTTGCAAATCAAACACGCAATTGACATCATCTCTCTTCATACGGATTTGAGTAACGAAGCCTGTGGCGATATATGAATTGATCCGAGTTAGGAGATCACAGGACCAACTTTGCGGGCTGGAATAGCAGTGATGACCGAGGTTAAAGCACTTGGTGTGGCGGTGGAAGTGGCGAACAGTGAGGGTGGTGGCTGGTCTGAGTGGACTGGAGGCGTGGGAGAGGGAAAGTGAACGAGAGAAATTGCTCTGGGAGAGAAAATTCTAGCGGAGCTCTCTGTGCGTGGGAATGTGAAGTGTTCCAGGCAATAACCTGTGGGGGTTGGTAATGAAGGATGAGCGGCGGCTATCGTTGGTCAGAGATGGAGCGACTGAGAGGGAATGAAGATGGAGAAGACTCTGAAAATCGATTATCCAAGAGATAGTCTGTTTTCTGCTCTGAAGAACGCATGAGAGCTGTTGGGGGCGATGGTGGATCGAAGGTGGTAACTGGTGGACCGAGAGTGACGGAGAAGGAAGATAAAAAAAAATAAAAATAAAAATAAATAAATAAATCAATCCATCAATCTAGGAAACGAGTCACGAAGTCCATCTGCGGAGCAAGCTCTTTGAGACTCGAAAACTCGTTCATCCAAACACAAGTCAATATTGAAATTTTTTCGAAAAGTAGTGTCGTGGACTTAGAAGAATCATCGATGAACAATAACCCAACGACTCGACCAATTGGCATCGATGAAAGCGGAGTTGGGGACGTCGATATCTAGTTGATCTAATGATGGTATGCGACATCCTTTTATCTCTCTTTTTCCATTTGTATCATATGATATTTACACAATATGCGAAACGAATATCCAAGTTTTTTTTGTCAATATTGTGTGCTTGCACGATACGCATAAGTGAGATTAGACTATAATTCCTGTTCTTTGATACATGAAATCTGCAACTTTGCATATTTGCTCCATCTTCATAGTTTTTTGTGGATCATTTGTGTTTTTTTTTTTTTTTTTCATAGCAGCATTTACGTTGATGCTTGAAACTTTTTTTTTGGTAAGGTAAGTAATATATTTTTTTGTTGCTTGAAACTTTTACTTGTACAACTTTCACAGAATTCATCCATTTCGATCATGAGTCATTAATCAGTGCAAGACTTAATCATACGGAATCTGCATGTCATTAATGCTGAGCTTTTGATTGCTTTTTAGGATTCGTAGTCAACAGGTCGTAATGCAAATTGGGAGAAATTCTTACCATCATATTTCATATGTACAGTTAATTTTATGGACAGTAAAGTTTTGTTTGCAGATGAGTAAGCTTCCATCAAGCAAGATTTAAGTATATAGGTGGACAGTTCCTGCTATGAGCTCTTCTTATTTACTTGCACCTTAAATTAATGATTTTAGATTTTGTTGTTCTTTTGGTAGACTCGAAGAACAAAAAAATGCCATCGTTGAAAAACCAAAAGATTTTTTAACATCCTCGCTTAGATAGTCATTTGCTCTTCTCAGAACTAAGAATTTACTTATACAAATGCAAGCGACCTTCATCGAGATTTCTGCAGCTCTCATCACACCCTTCACCATCAGTTCGCAAACAACACGAAGTAATAGTGGAACGACATTCATCAATTTCACGTTTCCGACACTAGGATTTCTTGTTGTTTAAGTAAAATTCAACTCAATCGCACAAAATTCTTACATCAAGTGATTTGTCGTGGTTATCTATGGTATGTTCCTTGCTAGGATAACTACAAATCCTGATTACAAACAACTTTTCAAGGAGTTGAGACAAATCATCAAGTCCATGCACGGAGCAACTTACTTGAGACTCAGGGACTTGTTTATTCAATCACGCATGTTTATTGAAAATATTTTGAAAATTAATGTTGCAGACCAAAACCATCAATGAATAACACCCCCATGACTCGACTAGTGGGTGGTGATGGGGGTGGAGTCGGGGAGCATATTGTCAAGTTGATTTCATGACGGAATTGGATCACCTTTACATTTCGTTTTTTCCTTTGCATCATAAGATGTTTGTAGCGAGATGGATGTTTGAGGTTTACCCTCTGCGTTATGTGTTTTCGCTCCACCTTCATAAAATTTTTATTGATCACTTTGTCTTTTATAGCAACATTTACATTAATGCTACGTTTAAGGTTGTCATTTTAATTTTGAAAGGTCACATGTCTGGGTTTGAAGCGGTACTTCATCTATAAGTAGAAAATCCCCTTTGATGACCCTAAAATCAAAGATACATGGGAATTACAAGGGAAATCCTATAATAAAACAACAACAGATGCTCAGGCACACCTGATCGCGTATATAGTCCCACCTAGGTGGATCCCTAGCCACCCAGAGATGAGGAAGGGTGTAGTAAGCGATGAAATGACATTTACAATGAAATGCAAATTATGAAGATTATCATGTATAAATATTTCTTGAATGATGAAAATATTTGTCGCTTATTTATTTTTATAAATGATATAATTTATCATTTTTTGGAAAAAAATTTCCATATCATTCATTTTCCCAAAAACAAATAGAACCTTAAATATTCTAACACTCTCCTTTATGTGTTGGCTTAAGCCTAAAATGTGTAAATATGAAATTGAAGAGTCAAATGGGAGCTTGTAAAGAATTTTACGCAAGACCTCCTTCATTGATATTATTGTGTTGAGGTTTGTAGTAGAAGAGAAAATGAGTGTAATCCTATGTGCATTACCAGAAGAAAAGTATAAGACCACTAAATATAGGGAGAGAAAGCAACTAAACTTAATTACAATTAAGGTGAACCGCAATTAACCTAACCCTAGGTCGTAATTCTAAATATATCTCAAATACATGCATTTTGAATACTGTAAGAAGTTTCCTCTAACCATGGATGGGCGGAGAAAAACACGACCTTATTTTATTAGCGCTAGCACTGCTATATTGGACACATGAATTTTTGTAATTATTGTCTAAATAATTTAATGAAAATGGAAAATATTAACACATGTTCCTAGAACATTAATGAAATTATCATAATTGTACTTTTCCATGAAAGGTCATTTTTTTATGTTCAATTTTTAGGATACTTTT
The DNA here is from genome assembly GCA_017140615.1 of Eucalyptus cladocalyx. Taxonomy (NCBI): domain Eukaryota; kingdom Viridiplantae; phylum Streptophyta; class Magnoliopsida; order Myrtales; family Myrtaceae; genus Eucalyptus; species Eucalyptus cladocalyx. The sequence continues at coordinate 21,162,915 of CM029520.1, forward strand.
GTATTCAGTTCTGTAATATATGTCGCTTGGCAATTGAGTCCACCAATTTCATTTTCTGCAATCGAGTATTTTAATTGCATAATCACTTCAAAATAGGATTTCTTCGTATCCTCATTTGCCTAGTAATTAGCTCTTCTCGTACCTAAGGATTTACTTAGAAACACGCAAGTAATCTTCATAACAATTTTTGTAACTCTCATATTACGATTCGGCATCTATATGTAAATAAAACAAAACAATCTAGAACGACATTCGTGAATTACTCATTTTTTATATTAACATGTCTTGTTGGAACAACAACTGACTTGATCGTATTGAATTCTTATCTCAAGTGGGTCATTTATCAAGTGTTCCTTACTATGGTAGCTACAAATCTCGATTACCAACTATATTTTCAGGAGGTGAAATGAATCTTTAAGGCAATGTGCAGAGCAACTTATCTGAGACTCATAAACTTGTTCATTTGGTCACATGTTAATATACAGAAATCTATTTAAAATTTATTTTTCAGACTGAGAAGAACATTGAAAAATAACAACCTTGCCACTCGACCGATTAGCGTTGACAAAGGCACAATTGGGGAGGACATTAAATTCTCTCTCGTTTTGATTGAATGAGGGAGTAACTCTCTCCTCCCATTTTATTGGATCCAATATGTGCTCAGGGAGCAACAATTGATTGAAAGTGAGGAAAAGCGGCTAGCCATTTCAAGAACTCTTTAACTCCCTTTCAAAGTGGTTTTCATCTTTCCCTCTCCCGTCCTAGCTTCTGTACTCTCTCATGAGTCTGAGAATTAAATGATTCATTTAATCCTGGTCGACTTTTATTTGGTTGTCCCTCATATGGATATGAGGGTCCTCCCTAGCTCCCTCATTAATGAGGGAGCTCAATAGTGAGGAAGCATTGGGCGTCTGCTCGACCAGTTTGTCAAGGTTCGCTCTCATACTTTCTGGGCTCCTCCCAGTTTGTCGAGGAATGAAGAATTTGAGGAAAGAGGGTCATGACTCTTATTCCTCAAAAGGGCCACAAACGGGAATGAGGAATAGGAGACAAGGGCCACGAAAAAGATGAGGAATAGGAGGAGAGATACTTTCTCTTTCCTTTCTGGAGGACCCTCCTTTTCTCCGCTTTTCTCCCATGGAGAAGCCCTCCAAGAAATTTCCCAGCTATTGTTTCTAAAGCTTCTTTGTGAAATTCCCCCTTATAAAACCCTAATTCAAAAATATGAATCCCAACACACTTTATATTCGCTGCGAGCTCTTTGCCTCTCACACCGAGGTTAAGAAAACATTTGTTTGAAAGCTAGCATATATCAATGTCTGACATCAACCTTACATACATTACTACTCTTCATTATTCAAAGGTCAGTTTTGCATCAAAATAGTTGAAATTTACATAGATTACTACTCTTCATTGTTTGAATATTTCCTCACTGGCATTTAGCTTGCATGGGATTCGCCTTTGGAAATGAGATTTGGGGAAATGCAAAGGCCTATAAAGAAATGGGCATTGCCGAAATGGAAATTGCATTTGATGAATTGTAACTTAAAAGTCCTTTGTAAAGCAATTTTGGGTTAATAGTTTTTGGAAAAACTCTTTGGTTGCATTTTTTTCTATTTTTTATTTAAAAAAATACGGTTCGTTGAAACCGACAAAGGGTTTAGTCTGCCGATAAGCTAGATTTGGTGTTGACAACTATCGTTTGATGTCGTACGACCTCAAGCAATCCTCGACAACCCCGAATGAGGCTACCTAGGTTTGTGTGAACCTTGAAAATGGTTAGCAACTAGGCGAGGGCTGCCTAGGTTGTGTGAGCAACCCTTTCCAGGGTTGCTCAACCTTTGTGACTGGTCGTCAGTGTTGTGCAACCCCAACAACCGTAAGGTAACTTTGTCATGTGATCTCAAATAGCCCTTTGTCCATGGATCTAGCCTCACTGACCACCCTCCAATAAAGAAGATGAACAATAACAATGAGGGCAAACTGAAAAACAAAAATATTGATGATGGTAGTTTTGAAAGAAAAAAGGTTACTTAATCCTAGAAATAGCCTTACACAAATGCTGAAAACCTAAGGCAATCAACATTTGACTGAAGAGGTCACAAATAAGTTTGCCAAACACATCATATTTTCCTAAGGGATTTTGAGAGCCTTTTCGAAAAGCGGAAACAAATGCAGCCTCGATGGACTTGGCTGTCTGTGTTGCGTCAAATTTTTTTATTTGTAAAAATTCTGCAAAATTCATCTATTCCGATCAAGAGTCATTAACCAGTGTAAGACTTATCATATGGAATTTGCATGTCATTAATGTTGAGCTTTTGATTGTTTTTTTTTGGAATTCGCATACAACACGTGGTAATGCAATTTGGGAGAAATTCTCAGGACATATTTCATATGTACAATTAATTTTGCTAATTGTACAGCTTCATTTGTGGATGAGTAATCTTCCATTGAGCAAGATTTAAGCATATGGGTAGATAGTTCCTGCTACAAGCTTGTATTATTTACTTGCACCATAAATTAACGATTAACGATTAATGATTTTGTTTTTCTTTTTGGGAGACTTGAAGAATTAGAAGATGCCATCATTGAAAAATTAAAAGATTTCTTGACATCCTCACTTAGATGGTCATTTGCTCTTTGTGGAGCTAAGGATTTACCTGTAAACATGCAAGTGACCTTCATTGGGATTTCCATAGCTCTCATCATGCTCTTTGGCATCACTTTGCAAACAAGACAAAGCAATCGTGGACCAGTATTCATCAATTTTGTGTTTTACATACTAGGATGTCTCACTATTGGAAGAGCGATCGACTGGATTGCACAGAATTCTTACATCAAGGGGGTCATCTATGGTGTGTTTTTTTGCTATGGTAGCTACAAACCAACAAATTTTTCCAGAGATGAAATGAATCTTCCAGTCCATGTGTGGAGCAACTTCTTTGAGACTTAGAGACTTCTTCATTCAATCATAGATAATTATCAAAAATCTTTTCAAAATTAGTGTTGTGTCAGAAGAATCTTTTAAGAATAACACCCTTGCGACTCGACCAGTGGGTACCACTGGGTAGTGATGAGGGCAGAGTTGGGGAGGATATTGTCTAGTTGATTTCTTGATGGAATTCAACACTCTTTATCTCCCATTTTTTTCTTTGCATTTTAAGATATTTGTACATTGTGTGAGATGGATATTTGAGGTCTTTTTTTTTTTTATTACCCGTTTTTACTATACATAAAAGTGTGGTCAAATTATATCAGTTCTTCATTGATACATTAAATTTGCAAGTTTGCATATTTGATCCATCTTCCTGAGATAACTTTTTTTTTTTTTCATAGCAGCATTTACATATCATGCGGCGTTTTAGGTTGTAATTTTAATTTTGAAAGGTCACATGTTTGGATTTGAAGCATCACTTCATCCATAAGGGGAAAATCCCCTTTGATGACCCTAAAGTCAAAGATACATCGGGAATTATATGTGAAATGATATATAAAACAACACAGATGCACAGGCACACATGATCGTGTATGTAGTTTCACCTTTTGTACGAGCAATTAGTCGGATGATCGATCAAACCCTCCCATTACGAGCCCGGAAAAAGCGAATAAGGAAGTTCAATTAACTATAGTGTTCCATACTAGGGGGGTAGTTGAAACTCTCGGGTAGCTTTTCTCGAAGATAAGGTAGAAGAACCGTCCGGGCTGAAAGAAGTTGCTGCATGACATAAAGAAGGGGAACCGCCCGAGTAGGGGCAAGTGGCAATGAGATCGGACGCTGCTCTAGGGCAAAGAGCTGGCGTTTCATTGATTTGACCCGCCCCAGCCTTTTATTATCTTAAGAAGTTCATCTGATTGATTACAACACATAGATCTTATGAAGTCCGGGGCCTAAATTCTTCATTTAGCGTGATAAATGAAAATTGGGGTTTTAACTCCTCAAGAAATTCGTACACAGTGTTGTTATCCTGTCCCACCACCAACTCACGAGGATGTTGTTTGGGAGGGGTCGGGAAAATGCATGCATCCAACGGGATCCCCCTCAAAAATCAAGGCGGTGTCTCGTGTTGCCGTCAGAAGAACATTGAAAATCAAGAATGTTAAGGGGTTGCCACCGTTAGATGTAGTACCTTGAAAATCAAGAGTGTTAATATTAACAACACAAGACCTCTATATATTATTTGCAACGAAGTGCTTCTTCCACTTCCTCTTTCACAAAATTCAAATAAAATCAGAGTTTATTAAGCTCCAACTTCTTGAGAGCATGATGGATCGTACAGTGCCACTCAAAAAGTATAAAATTCATTCGTGCGAATATGTTCTAAGTACTCTATTCAGAGCACGAACTGAGTAGCTAGTTTTTTTTTTTTTTTTTTTTTTTTTTTTTTTTTTTTTTTTTTTTTTTGGGGAAGGAATCTGTTTTTCTTTCAATTAATTTCTTCTTGATTTGGTACAAGACTGACAAGTACTTGTAATAACACAATAACATGAAAGGTTTGACTCAATCATTTCATAGAGGCATCATTGTTACGTATTTCAATTTGTAACATATTGGGATGTTAAGTCACACAATTATGTAGTTTTATATCATTTGTGAGGTCATATATTTCTTAGGACTAATCGAAGTGACTGGATTAATGAGTTCATACTTGATATATCAATACTTGTACATCGTTTTCAGGACTCTAGGTTTGAAGTTGTTTCTTTGATGATCTTGTTTATGTTCATGTGACAAGTCATCAATATATGCTTATTAGTATTTGCTTTCACATCATCCTGTCTACTCGCAAGAGGTTTCAATTGGTTTTTAATATTGCTTAGCCGTTGGACATGTTAAAATATGTCTCGAGTTTAAGCCCAATGCAAAATTACGAATATTTCGAATTGGATATGTTGCGGATGTTCGAAATCGAGCAAAGAAGATCCGAAGATCAACTTCCCAAAATTCGAATCCGCGTTGGAGAGTTTGGCCGTTAAAATAGGAAAGTCCAACTTTGACTAAGATTTGGATTTTGTTTAAAATATACAAAGATATATTTTGGATAGGAAACAAAATCCTATGAGAAGTTGGCAAAAGAATAAGGGTTTTACTTATATATGACTCGAGGCCGTGGGTGATAGAGTGGATTACAAATTGTCTTGAAGCGCCGCGTGAGTGCTTGGTGTTCCACCGTTGATCGTGAAGAATTGGTCTTGAAGCGCCGTCTCGTTGTCGAGTGCTTGGGAGGAATTTTCTTTGTCGTGAATTACATCCAATAAGGATTAGTGTTAAAGCCAATTAAATCTTGTGGTAAGATTTGCGTGTAATTCCTTCATGGGATTGAGAGATTATTTCTTGAGGAATTTCGGGGCTAAACACTGTGTGTGTTATTGGGTGTAATTGGGGCTTGGGAAACACCGAGAGAGTGTTTGAGTGACTTGAGTGTGTAATCTCCTTGTATCGCTTGATCTATAGTGAAATTCCCTGTTGCTCTCCCCGTGGACGTAGGTCTTTACGACTGAACCACGTAAATCCGGTGTCTGATTTATTTTCTTCTTCCGTCTATATTTTGTTCGATCGCTTGCCCCATCGCAACAGGACAATGTGCCAATATTCAAAGTTTAGTTTGATTTTTTAATCTCCTGCAATCATACGGTATTTCTGTATCGATTTGATTGCATATATTTGTAATAAATACCTATGATTTAAAGAAAAGAAAATGTCAAAATATACATGCTCTTTATCTGGGAACCTTACATTGTTGCCGTGTCATGAATGTGAATCTTTAAAATTCATTTGATTCTTTCCTTGGCTAAATTATTTTTTTTTCTAATTTCTTGTGGGAAGTGTCTGAGTTTTCCAGAGATAAATTCTTGACTCATTCTAAAGAGCAGAGGCTTTTACAAAATGGATCAAATTAGAGTGACCAACGAGTTCATCCTTATGCCGAAAACAACAATTAAGTTCATCCTAAAAACCTATAAAGTACCGACACTCTCCAAGAGTTTTCATGTTGTGTCGAACACTTCGACACGTGTTCAACACTTTCTGACACTTGGTCAACCCGTGTCGGAAAATCCGACACCTAATCAACTTTTTCGACACTCTCCGACGCTCAAGTCGAAATTTCAACATACGAGTTTTTGACACGTGATTTCGATATCGAAGTCAATTTTAAAAATTTTCAATAAATGAGATGTTAAAATGTATATATATGAAAAAATAAAACACAATAATAAAAATAATAAATGGAGAAAGAAAAAAAACCTAGTCTTCCATTCTCTTCAGACTCCCACTTTTTGTGATATACAATTTTTTTTTTTTTTGTGATACACAATTTACCCCTTAAGGTTTTTTTCCTCTTCCAACATATCTAATATGATACAATTTACCCCTTAAATTTTTTTTTTCCTCTTCCAACATATCTAAAATGCGAGTTCATAATGTCAATTGCTTTTTTTTTCTCCAAATTTAATGAATTATTGGAATAGAGTTGAATTTGTCAAATTAAAAAAAAAAAGAATGATATTAATAAATAGTGGATTAATGTTTTAGTGTAAATTCATTCTAGGCTTATTTATTTATTTATTTATTTATGAATTCAAATAAAATTAATTTAATTGAAATAATCATAAAAATGATAATTTATTATGTATATAAAAATATATATTTAATATACAATGTGTCTCAATGTGTCGAATTTTTTTTTTATTTTTTGAAAAACAACGTGTCGGTATGTTGTATCGTGTTGAATCACATGTTGCGTGTCAGCATCGGTTCTACTTGACTGAAAACCCAACTCATCGGATGTCAAACAAAAGACCAAATTTAATCAATCATTATAGACAAATTATAGCTCAGCTTCACAGTGTATAATCTTAAAATGGCCTAAAACTTACGTCCGGATTTTTTGAGATCATGTCCCGTTTCAAATCATGAAAGAAAATAATAATGTCACAAGTCGTTCAGTGTTGCGTGGATCAACAAATGATTTTTCTTGCCACGTAACCTACTACAAACGCGGAAGATCTAATTGATGACTTGGACTTAAAAAAACCAAAAGATGCCTAAAAGATAGTCATGGTAGAGTCCTCGGCTCTTTGTTCTGATTTCTACTCTGTCAACTTGGAAGTCCAAAACTTGTGATCGATGAGCCCATTGTCGTAGCTTCACTAACAAGTTAGAAGGAAATCTCTCCATATGAGGTAGCAAATGCCTGAAGGACAAGATGAACAAAGTTCTGCTAATAAAATAACCAGAACTTGTAATATCGCGAAAGATAGTGGGGAGAGATTGATAAATTCTGAGGTAAACTGTGATAATATACAAAATGACTAATTTTTTTTTTTTAAGAGAATAGTCATGATAGAGTCTCATACTCTTTATTTTGAATCTGTCACTACGTACACTTGGAACCCCAATGTCCGAGATCAATAAGCCCATCGCCGCAGCTCACCAACAAGTGAGAAGCGAGGAGATCTCTCCACGTAAGGTAACAGATGTAACTCTGTAACCAAGTGCTTGTTCTCGAGAAGCCTTGTCCAAGAAACAAACATGAAACCACTCCTTGAAGCCAGATCTTGGGAGGCCCATCACATCAAGGCGACGATAAGAGCACGATCTTCATATGCCCCAGATCCATTCTCGGCCCCTATCGATTTACCGTTCAATTGTGAGCAAAACTGTCTTTAAGCATGAAATAGTTCCAATTTCAGAATAATTCCACACTTGGCATGCGTAAAATTTATTGAATACTCGTTAATGGATATGGAAAATATTATAAATGAAGTAAGGCACTTCGTGGAGAATTAAGTGGTGGCGATTGATGATTTGCTCCTGGATATGAATGGATATTTAAATAGGTTAGGGGATTTAGTTATAAGGCCATATATGCCTGTAATTCTAATTAGGGGAAGCTAGCTCCAACTAGTACTTTCATTGGCTGATTACAAACATGTACGAAGATCAGTCACATAAAATTTAGAACCTTTTCTCAACTCATGAATGGAAGGAGGAAAACACAATCCTTTATTATGTCAGTCACATATAATTTGATCAATTATAATTGGTCTTGATAATCCAAGATCAAGAGGAAGAGTGTTTAAAACTTAATGCACAATGCAAGCAAAAGGAATAGCAACATTAAGGGCCTGAAGTTTTGTTTGCATATCTACCATCCTCAAAACATAATCTCTCACTTCAACAGAACCATCATACTTCATATTAAGTAGTGTTTAAAGGTGTGTTCTTATCTCAACATTAGACAATACACGGTTTCTAGCCCCTAAAACCTCCATCATCTGTATAGCAATGTAGTCTACAAACAAACCATTTTTCAAGTATTCCTGAATGGAATGCTTAATAAAATAGCAAGTAAATTTATGACATCCTAGATTTTCAGTCATATTTTCTACTGAATAAATCGGGCATTTCATTGACGCGTCTATAGAGTTATTTTCAGAATTGATCATTCTAGAGATAACTAGATTATATGGGGAAACCATTAAGAATTTTAAGGCAAATAAACTTGAGAATTCAACTAGGAATTGGTTTCTCGACCATGCTCATCTGTCGAGATCATTACGGCACAGATATAAATCGATTTGAGATCAGATATAGGTTGGTTTGATTGAGATGTGTGGCTAATTGTGGGTGACACCACTAAATTGGAAAATTCTCATCGACCGACACTAATATGATTTTATTGTCGTTTTGGTACCTTGTGTCCGTAATTGAATCATCGAGATTTTCACGACAATCGAGAGTCGTCATTGAGTCAAGTGGGTTCATTGTGGCTCGAAGAAAATCGACCACGGGTCATTTGCACTAAAAATTTCTGAAAGTTACCCGGTAGCCTAGGTCACGCTAGAAACGCATTGAATGAAAATTAACTGTGAATTTGAACCCAATTTCAGAACTTGAAAGTTTTGTGGTGTCACGAGCTATTTGAGGAACGTCGACTCATCCTCCGAAGAATTTTCAGAGATTCCGAGATTTTTATGAAAAATCGGTTCGAATGTTGTGGAAAATTAGCAGAGATTCAGATGGGCTAAATTGATGAAAATTGGGACTTCTAAACTGAGGCTATGAGTGTCGGGGACTTATAGAAAATTATTCGAGATTTTTCTACCGTGAAATCGGACCTCGATTTGGGTAATCGGAGGGGAAATTGAAGTTTAATTTGAGCTAAATTCGGAACCTAGGATGAGGGGTGCATTAATTGCATCAAAATGGATTTATTTTGGACTTATATTTGTTGGAAAGTATTATTGGATAAGGGGATAATTATGAGGAGATAAGGGGACCAAGCATTTAAGACATTGGCTAAGATTTTGGACTTTTTGGCCTTTCTCTCTCTCATCCAGCTTGTTGGACAAGCTCTGCCGGTCTTCATCTCTTCGTGCACGACTCCTCCTCCTTCGCACACTTGCTTCTTCTTTCCTTTTTCATGCACTCAACACCATCATTTTATTTCTTTTCCACCGAGCAATCCAGTAGTTTTATTTCCGTGCGATCCCATCTCCACCGAACTCCCTTCTTGCCACACGTCCCATTACCTAGCTTCCTTGGTCAATCAAAGAAAAGAAAACCCCAGTAAAGTTGACTCCTCTGCATCTCCACGCCCACGAAGCCCAACGCCAGCTGCCCTTCTTTTTCTTTCGGGGTTGTGCATGTCCAGCAACGATCGAAGATTCCCCAGCAGCAACAGCGTCCGCGTGTTCCTCCATCCGCGCGGAGTCTTCCATCGAGACTGACTCCATGTTCTGTTGACCGAAGCCATCACCTGCAGCTCCACCGCTTCGCTTCTCTGCAGCCCACGCCCATCCTCCACTAAGCTTTGTTTCCTGCCGAGTCAACCAGCAAGCGAGCTCCCTCAGCCACGTTGACTCCTCCGTATCTAGCTTCATCGAAGCAGCTCACGGCAGAAGCTACTCCACCATCGACGCTTGCCCCACGCGTCCAAGTCCACCGACTTTTGTTCCCCAAGTCAACAGTTGAAGCCTTGTTGACACCAGCACCGTTTGAAGACCGAAGCTGCCACGTTTCCTCGCTGCATCAACGTCCCTGCAGCCTGCCTCTTCCTCCGAGCTACCACGTTCGGTCAACAAAGAGCCCAGCGAAGCTCATTCGCACGCCAGTCTCCTCAATCGAAGCTGCGCGTCCTTCATCTTTTCCAGCAACGGCCCAGCAAATTCCAGCAAAGCCGAAGCCCAGTCCATGAGTTCTGCCGCAAGTTTCAGTCAATCCAGCCTGTCTTTCGGGCCCAGCAACAGCCCAAGTTTCGGCCCAGCTCATTCGTGGATCAGTCCATCAACAGCCCATCTTCTCTCCAGCAATTCCATTGAGCCCAAGTCTGCAGCAGCTTGGCCCATTCCAGCCCATTAGAAGCCCAAGCCCGCGAAGCCAATCCCAACCGCAAGTTCAGCCCAAAGCCCAGCAAATTGCTGTGGGCTTGCAAGGCCTTTGGGCCCAGCCCGAGTGTCCCCCGACACCGCCGGAGATTCAGATTTCGGCCACCGTCGCATTGCCATCACAGTGATCCAGTCCCTGCTTTTAACCAAGTGAGTTTTACTCACTAATGCTTTCTTAGTTTGCTAATTATGCTTAGGAGTTGGTTAGATTTAATTAAATGAAATTAGGTTGGTTAGATTTAGTGATTTAATGATGCATGTTAGGTGGTTAGACTTACTCATTAGCAAGTAGAGAGCTTCTAATATTTATTGAATGTATCTCAAGATTTTTCCCGATCCGTTCTAGCGTCCAAGGCAATACGGGCATAAATTGGATTTTAGTATTTATTTATTTATTTTCGAAATTAATTTAATTATTTATTTATTTTCCGGAAATTAGGCAAGGATAGTTGATGATCAGAATTTTATGCTGATTGTCGTGGCATAGTCCATTTATTTAATTGAGTTCTATCTCATGCTGAATTGAATTATTTGTGAAAGAATGAATTATTCTTTAATTGGATAATCATTGGTTATTAATTGAAAAATAACCAGGCATTGGTTGATAATGCCAAAAAAAAATTTGAGTGGACTACATAAAATGTGAGAGTTATGGAAGGGAAAATATTATATTTTGGCTAAGGCCGACCGTGTCCTCATACACGACTATTTTATTGAGAAGGATAAAGGATGGAATTGATTGAATGGTTGGATATTATACTATATCATCCTACGGGCGATATATCAGCTTAGCGAGAGCAGTATACTGGTGTACTATATCAGCCTACGGGCGATATGTCAGCTTAGAGCGAGCAGTCCTGATATGAGTGGACTTATAAATAGTATGAGATAAGCTGACCAAGAAAGGGTCGAGATGACATGTAATTGACTATGTCGATTGATCATTGCACTAATATGATGTTGTGAATTGACTGATTGATTGGAAATGACCATAAGATGGTCCGATTGATATGTAATCGACTATGTCGATTTGATTGATGCTTCGATCAGTGATGTGATTACTTTGGTGCCTATTGAACTGTGCTAATATGTAGGTGGAATATGAGACCAAGGTAAGTCCTTTGACCCGTGCGTGCATAGTAGCCCGAATAGCGTATTGGTAACTAATCGGGTCTTAGGAGATAGAACTCACCGAGACGTGTTAAATCTCAATAATAACGGATTTACCATTTAAAAAATCTCAATAGTAACCAATCAAATCTCTTAAAGTTTGAACGAGCAAAAATCTCAATAGTAACGGATTTACCGTTTAAAAAAAAAAAAAAAAGTGACCGATAATAAGCAATTCATATAATTGGTATCATGTAAACACCACGTAACTTGATGCACAAATACACATCTAAAGAGTTACATATATAATCACATAATTACCTTTGGACATAATATATGACATGTAGTTATAAACTCCTCACATGATAGTGACTATGAAAATATATTTCGACCTTTGTAAATTCATTACATTTAGTTATATGAGCCACTATGATCAGTTACTCATCCACTGCACTGTTATGTATCTCTTTATGAACTAATACAAAATCACCTCCTTTGAGAGTGTGACATCGTAATAGAACATGAGACATCCCATCATTATACAAGTGCCACCTAAGTGTGTGGGGCGTGGAGCACAAGTGCAGGACAAGTGCAGGCGACCTCAAAGCCCTGCAATCCAGTCCAACTGATGGCAATTTGACCGATTCCCGGTTTGGCTGTACAGTCCAATTGGTTAACTGGTCTAGTCAATAGTAACCCGGTTTGAGCAAGTTAACCAGTCAAATCTCAAGTAGAGTCGAAGGGTCAATGAGTTGGGTTGAGTCTCACGGGTCGTTGGGCTACTGATGTCATGATGACGACAACCTTAGCCCATGCAATGCATGCACAAAGCATGCTTACGCATGAGTGCTCGTGAAGGCATGTGAGGGGATACGGGGTGCGTGCACCATGCCCTAACTAAGCATGGCCAGGCATGGGGGCAATGTGTGTTCTCTCTCGGTGGCACGCTGCCCATGGTTTTGCTCATCTTGTCGAGTCCTTTCAGTTTATATAACAAAAAATGATTTTTGCTACACAAAAAATCACGAAAAAATGGCAAAAAATATATGTCTGTGTTCTAATTTATAGATGCTCTAATATCACATTTTAGACGTATAAATGTGCCATCCTACCATGTTCATAACTAGTGCATGCAAAAGGCATGCTTACGCGTGAGCGCTTGTGAAGGCATGTGAGGCCATATGGGGTGCATGCACCACACCCCAACTAAGCATGGCCAGGCGTGGGGGCAATGTGTGGTCTCTCTCGATGACACACTGTCTATGGTTTTGCTCCTCTTGTCGAGTCCTTTTAGTTTATATAATAAAAAATGATTTTTACTACACAAAAAATCACAAAAAAATGGCAAAAACTATATGTCCGTGTTCTAATATATAGATGCTCTAATATCACATTTTAGACGCTAAAATGTGCCATCCTACCATCTTCATAACTAGAGCATGAACACATTTAATCAAGTAGAAAGATTTATGTACCTATTTTAAAATCTATTGTTCTTGATGCATAAGTGAAAAAGTGATAATCCAAGCACAAGTCATCCTCCTTTATTGCCTTTTATATCACTGACTCAATAAGACGGCCATTCTTTTTTTAGCGTTAGGTAAACGTTCATTTGTGGGGATAATTGTGAGAGTTATGATTAGATAAGAGACTTGAGTATTATTTATAAAATTTTTAGCCAAACCCTCTCATTATGGGCCAGGCTCAACTCAACTTACACTAACCAGTCTCATATTAGATTAATTAACAAATTTTTTATCTCACCTTAAACCAATTCCATAGAATAATAAATTATAATATCAATTAATATAGCTCATATTAAGAAAACTCTTATATGTGTATATAGTCGCGACTTTTGCACGAGCAATTAATCTGATGATCAATCAAACCTTCCCATTATGAGTCGGAAAAAGTGAAGCTAAGAACAAAGTTTAATTCCAACCCCAAAGAAAAGGAAGTTTAATTAACTCTGATGTTGTATGTAAGTTAGGAATTTGAAATCTCAGGTAGCCTTTCTCAAAGTTAAGGAAGAGGAAATGTCCGGGCTGAAAAGAGCTGGCGTTTTCATTGACTTGACTCGCTACAGTCTTTCTCAAAGTTAAGGCAGAGGAACAACACATGTTCTTGATCTAATACGGTCATAGTATTGCGGCATGCACTATTTTAAATTGTTTTATTTGTAAAAGATAAAATGTCAAATATAAATATGTAGATTTTTTAACAATCAGAACATTATGACGATTTACACCATGACAATGCGTGGACTACCAACTCCCATTGGGAGGTGGGCGGGACCAACCCAAGATCCATGTCCGGTCAAATGGATCCTGTGTAGAACCAGTGGGATCCCTTGAAAATAAAGGGTGGCCTTCGCCTGAGTCTGGCTTCCTTATGCCATGGTAGGTGGAGAGAAGAGAGAAGAGGAAGAAAAAAGAAAAGAAAAATTAAAAAGTAAAAGACGAAAATGCCTTTTAGTTTAGGGTAAATATGTTACACAGATATAATTTTAGGGTTTTTTGTGTCATGAAAAAAGTTTTGGAGTAAATTTGTTACCTTAGACAAAATTCGAGATTTTTGGTGGTTTTTTCCCAATGTTAAATGTAGGCACACAAATTTTTGGGCAACGAGAATACTTGCCAATTTACATCGCGGCCATGCGCATATCCTCTCTAGGAGTTCATAAATTGAATTTATGTTTGGCGCTAAAATCATTTTTGTAAGTTTCAACCATACATTAATGTGAGTCAACACAATTTTTTTTTTTTTTTCGGTTATTGTAGTTTGAAAATAAAAGTCGGTGTTTTAACCCCAGAAAGTCGTACAAATTATAAACAAATCTAACACAAATTGATAGCTAGGCAAAAATGAAAGGTTTTTTTTTTTTTTTTTCTTTTTTTCCAATTTGAATGAAGAGCCCTAGCAAGGAGAACATGGATATGAAGAAGATTTCCTATCTTTAAACCAATTTACTTATCCAATTCAAGCTTAACGCTCATATTGAGGATGTGTATCAGGAAGTGTCTGCTTTAATATTAAATAAACTTATACTTTCTGTGACATCCTGAATTTCAGATTTTGATTTCGATTAGATAAGTTGGGCCTTTCATCGATGCGATTATAGTGCTTTTCTCTAAGATAGCCACTCATGAGATAACTGACCTATCAGGTGAAGCCGTTAAGGGATTCTAATGCAATAGACTTGAGAATTCAACTAGGAATCGACTGCTTGATCGTGCTAGTCTACAAGGGTCGTTACGGCACAATTTAAAATCGATTAGAGACCAGAGATAGGTCGATTCGACTGAGATGTGTAGTTAAATGTGGGTGAATTTACTAAATTGCAAAATTCTCGTTGATTAGCACTAAACCGATTTTCTGTCGTTTTGGGTACCTTATATCAGTATTTGAAATATCGAGATTTTCACAATCACCGAGAGTCGCCAATGTGTCGAAGAAGTATGCATGGCTCGAAAAAAATCGACCACGAGTCAATTATACCAAAAATTCCTAAAAACTACTAGCAGGCTAGATCACACTAAAAGCACGTTTGATTGAAATTAATCGCGAATTTGAATTCGATTTCAGAAATTGAATGTGTTGCCGTGTCATGAGTTATTTTAGGAACATCGACTAATCTTTTGAGGAATTTCCAGCAAGTTCGAGATTTTTACGAAAAATTGTTTTGGATGTTTTGGAAAACGAACATAAATTCGGATTGACCTATTTGAAGGAATTTTTGATACCTGATGTGAGTGAGTTAGTGCAGGGAATTTTGTGGGCTTTTTCCACATCAAATCGAACCTCAATCGGAGAAGTTTGTTTAGAAATTGGATTCCGAGAAAAAGAAAATATAATTTGAATTTGAGGGAAATTCGTACGTTTGAGGGATTGTCCTATCTTGGTCTTCAATGGGATGTCAAATTGTGCAAATTGGTGAAGAAATTAGCTTTAGGATGATCAATTGACAAAGTGTTTTGAAGTTGATCAAGATTATAATTTTAATTTTAATCTATTTTCCCCCTTTTTTCCTTGGTCCCACTTCCCTTCACGTATACCCCCATTGGCCGCACATTTTCCCTTTTTCTTCTCTCTCTTTTTCTCTCTCTCTCTCTCTCTCTCGGTTCGTTACCCCCA
This sequence comes from Eucalyptus cladocalyx, assembly GCA_017140615.1. Lineage (NCBI taxonomy): Eukaryota > Viridiplantae > Streptophyta > Magnoliopsida > Myrtales > Myrtaceae > Eucalyptus > Eucalyptus cladocalyx. The sequence goes on from CM029520.1 coordinate 21,178,548, forward strand.
CCGACAGCCGCTATACAAATCCTCAATTTTACTTTTCCCCTTTGACTCAGTTCTTACCTAATCCACCAATGCATGATCTTCTGTCTTTTTCTCTCTCCTTGACTCCGCTGGCATCAACGATTTCCCCTCCTCTGTCTCTTTCGGTTTGCTGCTTTCATCTTTGTTCGCTGCCCCACAAAACCCTCGCCTGATTGCTTCTGTCTTCCTCATGTGCACCTGCCGAATCTCCTTCTTTCAACCACGAAGAAATTGGCCTGCCTTCGCTCCACCTAAGCTGCTTTCATCCGTATACTTTGGCCCGCTTTCAAAGTCCATTCAACAGCCTGTTCCAGCAAATTCAGCAGCCTGTTGCAGCCCGTCTAGCAGCGTCAACTCAGCCCGGTTCATGGCCGTTTCAGCCACAACCCGCACCCCCACCCGCGATGGTCAATTCTAACTCGAGCCGTGCCCGAACCAACCACCGTTGCAGCACTTTGGGCCCAATTTCTGAAGCAATTTCTAGCACGGGTTGTGGGCCTTGTGTAGCCATTTTCGGGCCCATCCCAGCCCCGCTTGGCGGTCCCACTTTAGAGGTTGTTGTTCCTTGCCGTGACCCTATCATTTTGATCCGAGCGAATAATTAATCAGGTGAGTTTAACTCACTAATTCTTGCTTAGTAAGTTAATGACGTTTAAGGGTTGATTAGTTTAGGTTAAGCATTGATTATGTGGTTAGTTAGATTAGATTAGTGAATTTAATTAATTACCGATGCATGTTAGGTGGATAGTTAATGCAATTAGAGCTCATGCATGCTCTAGTATTTAACTAGAGTGGTTCGGTAATTTTTCAGGCCTGTCTCGACTTCTAATTAGGCTTTTCATCACCTTGGTAAGCTATTGATCATCGCCTTGGAAATTAGACCGGGATAGCCGATGACTGAAATTTTATGCTGATTGTGATTGTGTGATATGTTTATTTAATCAAACTTGAATTTGTACTGATTTGGTGTGAATTGTGATTTTAGGATATATTCCTAAATTTATTTACTTTCAGTATTTAATTGGAAAATAACCAAGCGTTGGTTTACAACGCCAAAAATATTTTGGTGGACCATATGAAATAGTTGGATTTGTGGAAAGAAAATTATTACATTTTAGCTAAGGCCAATCGTGTACCCACACACGGCTATTTTATCGAGTACGATGAAAAGTGAGAAAGAATGTTGGCTCGATGACTTGTTATGTCATCTTGGAGAAGGACCGTTATATTATATTAACTCGATGACTTTATATGTTATCTTAGAGAATGAATAGTATATACATCAACTCAATGACTCTATATGTCATCTTAGAGAAGGAACAATATACTATTTATTAGCCATGAGGCAAGCTACTGTCTATTTTCAGCTTAGAGTAAACTGTCCGCAAGGTGATTGGACTTTATAGATAGTATTGATTGGGTTGATCAAGAGAATGCCGTGATGATATGTAATCGACGGAGTTGATTAATCGATAGTTCGATCCGATTGATTAAATTGATTGGTTGATGTGACTTGTGTATCTATGAGATATACTGACTAGCAAGAAGGAACAGAGGCAAAAGTAAAACTTCCGACTTGTGTTTGTGCTTACGTAGCCCTAGGGGCGTATTTTCTTCCTAGTTTGGTCTTAGGGGATTGAACTCGTTGAGACATCATCTCACCTCGTTGTGGGATAACATTTTCAGGTCCCTATGGTGAAGAATCTTGAAGCTGAGGCGGAAGGGTCAGGAGCATGGATTGCTCAGAAGTTCTTTTTGAAAATAGACTTCCTATACTTAATAAGCCCTAGAATTGGCCTCTATTTGTAAACCAGATTGTGGTTTTTATTAATGTGTTGATTTGAATTTGTTATCTTGCTTTTCTATCCCACGTTTGTTATTGTCAGGGGATTAATAATTTGCTTCCGCATATGCATTAAAAATGAATGTGTCGGCGATGCATCCTGAGATATCGCAATAAGATCGACTAAGAAGGGATGGGCACATGCTTGGAGGATCGGGACATGACGCTTTCTATACTTTAGGTAATTTAATAATATTAAGGTGATACTTTGGGACATCGGACAATTGAATAATATAAAAATGATACTTTTGGACATTGGTGTCGTTGACGTCAATGACTTTGACACCAATGACGCGTATGTCATATTGTTCAAATTGTCCGAAAGCTTCTTTCATCTACACTTTTTAAGACACTTCCTCATTCACATAACGAGACCTCTATGTATACCGTGCAATCAGCGGGCGTTCATTAAGCTCCAACTTCTATAGAGCATGGTGGCCTATTCATCGACACTCAAAAGATACCTAATTCGTTCATGTAAATATAATCTGAGAACTCCGCTCAAGGCCAGATTAAGTAGCTAATTTTTCTTTTCCTATGAATCTATTTTTCTTGCCAGTGATTTCTTCCTCATTCGGTAGAAGGACCACAAGTAACTAAAATAATAACAACTACAATAAATGTTTGACTTAATCAAGTAAATGCACATTGTATTCGCCTCGTTGAAGTTGCTCTTCATCGCACATTTAAATTCGCAGCATATCTAAGCAGTAAGCAATGTGATTCAGCAGTTTGACATTATTTGCGACGTCATCAATCTTACAATATCGATTGAAGTGATGGGACCTGCAAGCCCAAGTCCAATATGCCGGTACTTTTACATTGTTTTTGGAACTCTCAACTCTAAATTGCTTTCCTAATGAGTCTATCTTCGGCCATGTAATTGGTCATCATTGTTAGTAGATTTTTTTTCACTCATCATCATTGAAATTAGTATTTTTTTTTTTCACTCTTGCTTGTATTTAGTTTATTTAGAACAATGGTTTCCCAGTACAAAATAAGGGGAAAAAAATGCACAACTCATTAATACAACAACTAGTGGGCTATCTACGAAGTAAAATGATAAAAGGACGCTAGTTTCGTCCAAAATAGGAAAAAAAATAAACAAAACAAAAAGAACCAAAGAGGTAAGAATTACTCTCTGATCAAGAGAGGGCTTCACATTTTTCCACAGGAAAAACCAAGCACATTCATTAACAAAGCGAAGGTAAGCTCCAGGATGGAAGCTCGTCCCGATGGGAGCAAAGGGGAGAAGCGAGAAAAGGAGTGATCGAGGGTCCTACTGGAGAATCGAGGCTGAATGGGGCATTCTGGAGAATCGGTGGAAAGAAGGATGCGTGAAATTCCCGGCTATAGGCCAAATCAAGAGTGGGACAAAGGAGAATCAACTATGCTTGTTCGAAAGCTTATGCGTCAAATTCCCCTTACAAAAACCCTACTTCAGTAGACATGAAGCCCGACACAATTTGTATTTGCTGCGAACTCTTTGCCTCTCGCACTCAGGTGAAAAAAACATCAACACTCTTTGTTGGAAACCTAGCAGAGATCAATGTCTGACATTAACTTCACTTCAACTGAAGCTCAGAGGTCAGTTTTGCATTCAAAGGGTTGAGATTTACATAGTAGTTTGCTTCATTGCTTGCATATGTTGATGTAATTCTTCAGGAACTATATCCTCCTCTGAGTCACGAGCATTTACAGTAATTGGCTTCCTATGTTGCTTGGAATTATTATTTGTACAGCTTTGGAAAAACCCATCCATACTGATCAAAAGCAATAATTTACCCAAATTAATCCATCTATATCCTCCTGGTACAAGCTTGTGTTATTTATTTGCACCATAAATTAATGATTTCAGGTTTTGTTGTTTGTTTTATTAGGCTCAATGAAGAAGAAGATGCCACTGTTGAAAAAGCAAAAGATTTCTTGATATCCTCGCTTAAATGGTCATTTGCTCTTTTCGGAGCTAAGGATTTACTTATAAACATGCAAGTGACCTTCATCGGGATTTCTGTAGCTCTCATCATGCTCTTTAGCATCAGTTCACAAACAACACAAGGTGATCATGGAATGTCATTCATCAATTTTGCATTTCTCATGCTAGGGTGCCTCATTGTTGGAATAGCACTCGACTCAATCGTACTAAATTCTTACATCAAGTGGGCTATCTTTGTTGGATTCCTTGCTAGGGTAGTTACAAATCCCGATTACCAACAACATTTTCAGGAGATGAAACGAATCATCAAGTCCATGTGTAGAGCAACTTATTTCAAACTCAGAGACTTGTTCATTCAATTATGTGTGTACATCGAAAATCTGTTGAATATTAATGTTGCAAACCGGAAGGATCATCAATGAATAACACCTTTGCGACTCGATCGGTGGCGGCCATGAGGGTGGAATCAAGGAGGAGATTGTCTAGTTGATCTCATGATGGAATTCGACACCCTTATCTTTCTTTTTCTTTTTTTTTTTCCTTTTCATTGTAAGATATTTGTACGCTATGTGAGATGGATATCCAAGGTCTTTCTTCTGTATTATGTGTTTTTACTATACGCAAAAGTGTGGTCAAATTATAGTAGTTCTTCATTGATACATTAAAATTTGCAACTCTGTATATTTACTCCATCTTCATATAATAACTTTTTCTTTCATAGCAACATTCAAATTTAGTGCTGCGTTTTGCGTTGTCATTTTAATTTTGAAAGGTCACGAGTCTGGATTTGAAGCAGTACTTCATCTAGAAGTGGAAAATCCCCTTTGAACAACTGATGAACAGGCGCACTGGATCGTGTATATAGACCCACCCTTTGTACGAGAAATTAGTAGGATGATCGATCAAACCATCCCTTAGCTTTTCTCAAAGATAAGACAGAAGAAATGTCCGGGCAGAGAATAAGCTGTACCTGACAAAAACAAGGAGAACTCCCCTAATGGGGGCAGCTGGCAATGAGATCTTACGGTGCTCTAGGGCAAAGAGCTGACGTTCCATCTTGACCCGCCACAGCCTTTCATTATTTTAAGAAGTTAATCTAATTGATCACAGCACTGTTAGATCTCATAAAGTCAAGGTATTACAGAATGCACTCTTTTAATTTTTTTTATTCAGAAAATATAAAATGTCTAATGTAGATATGCAGAATTTCTAACGAATAGGACACTATGACGATTTATACTATGACAACGCGGTAATGCCACCGACTCTCTCTGATAGGTCATTAATTTGTCACGCTCAATGTCATTAATGCACTTTTGCATGTTTCAACCATACCTAGCCGCACTACTTTTTTTCGTTCAGCGTGACAAATGAAGTGTTTCAACCCCCTCAAGAAATTCGTACACAATGTTGCTGTCCTGTCCTACCACCAACTCACGAGGATGCTGGTTGGAAGGGGTCAAGAAATGAATGGATCCAATGGGATCCCCTTTGAAAACCAAGGAAGTGTCTCGTGTCCCTGTCAGACGTAGAACATTGAAAATCAAGAAAATTAAGGGGTTGCCACCATTAGATGTAGAACCTTGAAAATAAAGAGTGTTAATGTTGACAACACAACACCTCTATATATCCCTTGCAACCGAGGGCTTGCTCCACTTCGTCTTTCACAATTCTAAAAAACTAAAAAAATCAGAGTTCGTTGAACTCCAACTTCTCCAAAAATGACAGAGCATACATTGCCACTTGAAAGGTACATAATTCATTTATTTGAATATGCTTTAAGAACTCTAAGAACTTAGAGAGCGGAGTAAGTAGCCAATTCTTTTTGAGGAAAAAATCATAAGAACCCTAATCTATATCCACTATGACACATTTATTATAAACTTATTTTTATAATATGAAAAGCACCAAACTATGTTTACTATTATACATATACTTTACATTTTTTCCCGTGATATAACAACCCCTAAGTTGTACTTATATAACATATTTACCTTCCGTCAAGATTTCATCAAATGATTTTTAGCCAAAACAGCATTGTTTTTATTTCACTTAAGTCATGTCAATGCATCTCAACACCGTTTACATTTTAAAGTTCTTTTTTTTTTGGTCTGACATGTTAAAGTTCATTAGGTAGATTTTTAATAGTACTTATTGACGAAATCTCGGTGGAAGGTAAACGTGTTACACAAGTATAAGTTTGAAATTTTCATGTCATAGAAAAAAATTAAAATAAATGTGTCACAATGAGTATAGTTTGGGATTTTTGATGGTTTTGCCACTTTTTTCTCTTTTGAATCTATTTTTATTCCAATTAATTCCTTCTCGATTCGATACAAGGACAACTAGTAGCCACAACAATAGCAACAATACGAAAGGTTTGACTTAACCAAGAGAGTCAATATTGCAAGCACCTTGTTGAAGTTACTCACCGTCATATATTTCAATACACATCATATCATTACGTAGTTTTATATCATTTACGAGATCATCCATCTCATAGTACTAATAGAAGTGACCAGACTCATGAGCCTCAACCCGATATATCAATACTTGTACATTTTTTTAGGACTCTAGGCTCTAAGTTGCTTCTCTAGAGGAGCCTCAACCAGATTTCTGGAGATCATTTTTCCTGTTTCAAATGATAAAAGAAAATGATAACTTGACATGTCATTCAATGGTGAGTGGATCAACAAATGATCTTTCTTACCACATAACCTACTGTAGAGGTTGAAGATCACTAATTGATGACTTGGGCCAAAACAACAACAAAAAAAGGCCTAAAGATAGTCACGACAGGGTCTCCGGCTCATTGTTCTAATTTGCTACTTCGTCAATTTGGAAACCCATTGCTCGGGATTGATGAGCTATTGCCTCAACTTTACTAACAAGTCAAAATGACTTAAGAGTTGAACAAAAATCCGCTTACAAGATGACTCGGAGTTGTAATATTGTGAAAAATAGTGGGGGAGAGAGTGATAAATTTAGGTATAGACCGACAATATACAAAATGACTGAAAAAATATTTTAAAAATAGTTACGATAGAGTCTCCAGCTCTTTATTTCAAATTTGCTACTTCATAATTTGGGACCTTAATTTCCGAGATGGATGAGCTCATTACCATAGCTCACCGACAAGTAAGAAACGAGGGGATCTCTCCGTGGGAGGTAACTAATGTATATACTCTGTAATCAAGTGCTTGTTCTCGGGAAGCTATGACTGATTCATCTAATTAAGGAGTGATCATCAAATGCCATCGTGTGAACTTTTATCAAACAGGCAAAAACTGGGAGAAAAGCTTTGTCCAAGAAATAATCATGAAACCAATTGTTGGAGCCCATCACATCAACACGACATTAAGACCACGATGTATATATATATATTTGATAACCGAGGATCTGTAGAGCCCCCTTACGGAGTCTCCTACCCCTAGTAGCGCCCAGTGGCACATTCGGGCCTGTGTCAATATCTCGGGGGAGACTAATACATGACCCCACCACCATGACCCCTCACTTACAATGTTAGCAACCGCGAGTTTTGAATTCTCGACCTTGGTGATGAGGAAGGGACTTTCAACCAATGTAGCTGCCCACCGGTGGGTCATGACCACAATCTTCATATGACCTAAATCCATTCTCAGTCCCCGTCGATCCACCTTTGGATTGGATGCAAAAGTGTCTTCAAGAATGACAAATTGAATTTTTCACCAATACGTCAACACTTGCCATACGTATAACTTATCGAATACTCGTTATTGGATACATTAATATTATAAATGAAGTAAGACAATCGTGGAGAATTAAGTTGTGGCGATTGATGATTTGGTCCTGATATGTATGGATTTTAAATAGGTTTGGGGATTTAGTGATAAGGCCATATTTGCCTGTAATTTTAATTAGGGGAAGTTAGCTCCAACTAGCCCTTTATTTGGCCAATTTCAAACTTGTACGAAGGTTAGTCCATGTAATTTGAATATTGTAAAATGTTTTCTCTACTCATGAATGTAAGGCGGAAAACCCAAACCTTTATTATGTTACCGCTAACGCTACTATTTTGGAGATATGAATTTTCAATAATTATTATTTAAGTAGGCTAATGAAGATGGAAGATATTAACACGTATTCCTTGAAAGAATTAAAAAAGAATACAGTTATACTTTGTCTATTATGATTAATTCATGTACACGACCTTTCCTTTGACATCTAACGAATTGGGTTTTTCAAGCTATATCACTGTGAACTTTTTCAAATGGTCAATCCAATTAAAAATGGAGACATTAGAATGGTGACGAATTGGTCGCGAACCTTTTGAGAATTAAAAAATTATACAGTTATACCTTATCTATTATGATTAATTAATATACACAGCTTTTCGTTTGACTCCGATGATTTGGCTTTTCCAAGCTAACTTACCGTGAACTTTTTCAAATAGTTAATCTGATTAAAAAAAGAGACGTTAGAACAGATTGGAGAATTAAAAAAGAAGACAATGTGTCAGCCCGGTTAGAATATGGGAAACGATGTACACTCTCTTTTAAATAAAAACATGAACTCTCTTTGTTAGACAGCTAGCAAAGATCAATGTCCGACATCAACTTCCCTTCAACCGAAGCTCAGAGGTTTGCATTAAAACAGGCGAAATTTGCATTGATGACTACTCTTCGTTGTAGGCGTATGTGGATCTCGCTCCTTTGGGTCACAAGTATATAGGATGCGTTTGGTTCAGCATTTGCAATGGGCTTTGAGTCCAATGCAAATGCTGAAAGCTCAAAACTACTTGGGAAAAATGTAATTGTGTTTGGTAAAATTTTTTGCAAATAGACTTTGAGTTGAAAGTGTGTTTGGTAAAAAGAACTTTCCAATGGGCTTTGGGTATAATATTTTTCTTTTTCTTTTTCTTTTTCTTTTTTTCTTGAAAATTCAGTAAACCCTTCGCCGAACCGGCGAAGGGTTGCGGCCGCCGCCGGCCGTCGACCGAGGTCGCCCAACCTCGGGCGACCTCCGGCGAGGGGTCGCGCGACCCAGCCCGAGGGCCGCCGGAGGTCGCTCGACCTCGGGCGACCCTCGGCGAGGGTCGCGCGACTCAACCGAGGGCCGCCGGAGGTCGCCCGACCTCGGGTGACCCTCGGCGAGGGTCGCGCGACCCAAGCGAGGGCCGCCGGAGGTCGCCCGACCTCGGGCTACCGGGGTCGCTCGACCCGGGGGGCCGCGCGACCCGGCGCCGCCGCCGCCGGGTCGCGCGACCCTCGCCCGCGGCCACGAGACCCGGGCGGCGGTCGCCGGGTCGCGCGGCCCCGGGACGAGCGACCTCCGGCGGCCCTCGGGCGGGTCGCGCGACCCTCGCCGGAGGTCGCCCGACCTCGGGTGACCTCGGCCGACGCCCGCCGGCGCCGGATCCGGCTTGCCGGCGGCCGTCGCCCTTCGCCGGACCGGCGAAGGGCTGCTCCTTTTTAAAAAAAAAAAAAAAAATTCATGGTAATGAAGATGCGTTGTTCATCTCTATGCGGAACGACCAGGCGTCTTGCATCCATGTTCCTAGACAGATCCCCAAGGATACGTTGGCCAAGCTTCTTCCGAAACTTGGATCACCAACTATGAAAAAGCTGTATCAAGCATAACAAGCCTTTCCGGTCCACCGACTCGAGTTTGTACGGAAAAAAGATGGAACTGTTTCCATCAAATTTGGCAAGGAAAAGGAAGAAGGTCCTTCTATCTTCCGAGACCCTCTTCATGATTGAACCATGTGTTCCGGACTCTATTTCTCAACTAGACCGAAAAAGCTTGTTCGACACTTTGATGGTGATGGACATCCTGTTCATTACTATAAAGATAATTATGATAACTGTTTTTGGGATCCTTTTTGCCAATGTTCCCATTGCATAAATTCTCCTGATGAGGTAGATCCTCTTGCAAGATCTCCACCTCGACGGAAAAGGCACAAAGATAAGATGTACCAAAGGTACTTGAACGGAGATTCCTCCGTTGATACTCTTGGTGAGTGTGACAAATACCAGTTCATGGTCTCTTATGCACCACCTCCACCACCAGAGTTCAGTACTAAGTCCCAAACCCCACAAGATCCACCAAAATCACCTCCACATTCTCCTCCCCAGAAAAAACAAGCTATTTCTCCATTCTATAAGCCAATCCTCAAATGGGTTAAGAAACACTCTTACCCGCTTGAAGTCCCAACAGAAGTACCGCCCACTTCTTCTATTGCCATGTTTCACGGTACTGACTTCCCTCCACTTGTCAAGGAAATTCCTAAACTCTCGTTCCCAGCCACTGAAGAGTTTATTGATCCACATGGTAGATACCGCCATGTTCCTAAAATTCCTACCCCCACTGATGTGGATGAACATGGAAGACAGAAGAAAACCCCTGCGGCTGAAGCTGTTTTAAATTGGCAATCAGAGACTCTGTTGGCACAAAATAATGCCTTCAAGGCTATTGATTCCAAAATTGGAAACGTGCAACAAGATCTCCGAAGATACGATGAGGGTACCAAGAAGATACTTTCTGAGTTCCAGAAAAGGCTTCAAGCCTTGGAATCAGGACAACATCTTGGGTACCATTATCTTGAAAATCCAAAGCCAGAGATAGACAAACTCAAGAAGCAAATACAACTTCTTGAGGAAGGAAAATTCAGACCTTTCGATCCATTGGCACCACCTGTCCAAACTGGGTATGCATCCCCAGCACCACAAGTGTCTGTTTTTGCCAATATCCCACTAGATCTCTCCAGAAGAGATCCAGATATATGAAGCCGTCTCAAAGCCTTGAAAAAGGAAAAAAGGGGAAAGAGAAGATACCACCTTCAGAATCAAGTTCAATTGTTATAAGAGAAAAGCCAGACCAGATGATGTTATCAAATCCATTAGAATCCTTTTTGAAGGATTTGGGTAAGCAAGAAATTAATCCGAGTACCCAACAGCCTGAGCCTGATCCTATTATCCCAGAAAAGCAGATTCTGCAAGCTGCACAAACTTCTTCTACTACATCAAACTCAACATCCCTCTCCTCTTTCTCATCCTTTTCAGATAACACAGTTGATTCTCCCCCTATTGCTCCACCAACCTCACAAATATTCATGGCTGGCACTCCTCCGGACTATGATTATGAAATGGAGATGGAATCAAACTATTCGATCCAGAATTTGGACAGACTAGTAATCCCACTAGAACCAATCCTGCTAGGCATGTGTCTATGGCATCAAAACAATTCTTCTCCATTGACGATATTCCTTATTCGCAATGGCCACATAGACTTGAAGAGTTCCATACTTGGTTGAGTACACAGTCCATCACCAACCATAATATGAATGATGTCCTTTACAATTTTGTTACAAGGTTCACAGGAAGCCTTAAATTTTTGTGGCAATCACTCACAAAACAAGACCAGCTTACGTTTCTACTGTCACCAACTTACAGCCATGCCCTTATTTACCTATATCATGTTTTTGTGGGAACACCTGGAGATCTCAAAGAGCTCAAAAGAAGAGAATTCTTTGAAAGAAGATGCTGCTCCCTTCATAAAAGGCATCTTGATAAGCATTATAGATTAATGCTTCAGCTTTTTTACCAAATTGGCGCAGATCCAAATCTTAAGCATGTTTTCCTTACTTCTATCCCTAAGGAGTTATCACAGATGGTTGAAAGATCTTTCTTTGGAAAGCAAAGAAGGATACAAGACGTTCCCATGGGAGAAATCCAGCAAGAAGTTCATCTATGCCTTGAAGAATTATGCTTAAAGCGCCGAATGGTTCAAACATACATCACAGATGACAAGCGGCTTGAAACAGCTTGTTCTCATCAGAAGCTAAAAATCAAATGCTCCAAACAAGATTGTGATGGCACTTGTGGCCGTATTCCGGAAGAAAAAGCACTACAAGAAGTATTTACGTAAAGAAATCCAGACATGGCTCTAAGCATTTCCGGAAAAAGAAGAAATGGCGATACCTACGCAAAAGAAAGGATCGCACAGGTCATAAGAAATCAAGCCGTTGCTACATTTGCAACAAGAAAGGACATTTCGCCAAAAATTGTCCTCAGGCGAAAAAAGGTCAGAATCATCTCATAGAAAATGAAACAGGTTTTTCACTTGAAAATGATGATATTGAATCTTTATTCTCTGCGATGATGAACCAACTGAACAAACACTTTGTGTCATCCCTTTTTATCAAACTTCCGGTGGCGAGTCGACTAAGAATCGAAGACATCTTTCATATAGCTTCCACATCTTGAGCCAAATCCGATATATTCTCAAGTCAAACTCACGCCCTCATTTTCCTGTCAAAATCCTCACCTCAAAGTTTGCCAAGCCTATCAATGTCATTGCTCTTATTGACACGGGAGCAAGTTGTTCGATTCTAGATACTAAAATTCTACCCGAAGAATTTGGACTCCCTACATCCGATATTTCATTCGCTTCGGGAGATACTTTCTCCACAAATGTCGAACCACTCCAATCACCATCCAGTTTTTTCCCCAGTGTTCCATAACGACAAAGATTTTTGGATCAAACCTTTCCAATAAAGATATGATAATTGGGTGGGATGTCATGACTCAAATCTCTCGCTTCGCATTATTCTGGAAAAGGTCTTAGATATAAAGACCAATTCTCTGAGTTTGTCAATATTCAAAGGCTCTTTTCCATTGAGATGAGTTTGTTAGATCCAATCATGCAAAAGTTGCTCGAATCTTGTTCAGAATCCCATTCAGAATTCACTCAAAAATGTTCTCATCCCTTATGGAAAAATCCTGAGTTCTTTGTCCGCCTTCCCTTCAAGAAAAATGAAGATATCAATCCAACCAAGGCGAGTCATACGGGAATGAACCCAGAACATTTGGCCTTAGCTCAAAGGGAATGCTCGAATTATTACAACAATGCCTCATTGAAACCTCCGATTCTCAATGGGCCTGTGAAGCTTTTTATGTCAATAAACGTGCTGAGCAAAATAGAGGGAAAATGAGATTGGTAATTAATTATCAACCCCTCACCCTCTTTCTCCAAGATGACAAATTCCCTTTACCATCCAGAGATTCTCTCTTTATTGGTTTAACCAAGGCTCACATCTATTCCAAATTCGACCTCAAAGCCGGATTTTGGCAATTGGGCATCTATCCTGAAGACAGATCCAAAACAGGATTCTGTATCCCGAACCAGCACTTCCAGTGGAAAGTTCTTCCTTTTGGCCTAAAGGTAGCCCCATCCTTGTTCCAAAAGGCCATGTGTCGAATTTTCCAACAAATCTTGTCAAGTGCAGCCGTATACATCGACGATATTCTACTCTGTCCGATGGCCAGTCACCTTGTCAACTTCTTGAGCAGTTCTCGAAATAGTAAGAAAGCATGGCATTATGCTTTCTCAAAGAAAAAATGAACATTGCCCAGACAGAAATTGAATTTCTTGGTATGCACCTCAACAAAGGTATATACTATCCAGGGCCACACATTGCTCAAGAATTATTGAAGTTTCCTGTGGATAACTTCACGACAAAACAAGTTCAGCAATTTCTGGGGATAATCAATTATCTCAGAATTTTTGTCCCCAATATTGCAAAACTCCTGATCCCTTTGCAATCCATGCTGAAGAAGAACTCCCCACCTTGGGGAAAAATTCAAACCAAAGCGTCTTGAACTCAAGGAGATTATGCAAAATCTCCCACCATTGCAAATACCATCAACGAGGCAAAAGAATTCTCCAAAGCGACGCCGGTGATGAATGCGGGCAGCCGTCTGTTCGAAGAAATTGATGGTAAGAGACTTCTTTGTGCTCACAAAAGTGGAAAGTTCTCTCAAGCTGAAATGCACTACCATTCCACTTTCAAAGAAATCTTAGCAGTAAAAAATGGAATCAAAAAATTTGAGTTTCATCTCATTGGCCATCATTTCCTAGTAGAATTAGACATGGCATCTTTTCCACAGAGATGACCAAGTTTAAACAAAAGCAGATTCCAAACTCTCAATTGCTACGATGGGCTGAATGATTTTCAAAATATTCTTTTGAAACCAAACACATTCCGGGGAAAAAGAATGTGCTTGCTTGACTTCTTGTCAATGCCCAAAAAACAACTGAAATCAACATGTACATCAAAAGGCCTGCTTTCCATATGCTCAATCATGGGGTAAAATACAAGATTGAGAAGATCAGAGATTTGCCGAGCTGGAAATATCCCGAAGAAATTATTCAGCAAATCCAGAATGACAGTCTTACCGAAAATCTGGAGAACCTCATGTGGCAATGTCACACATACCTATTCAGATTCAATGGAGGTTCGATTCTTTATCCTTTCGGGTTAAATTTGAATTATCCTTTCATCCATCCTCTTGTGCGGAAAGAAGATGATTTCCACGACCAGCTCAAAACGCTGTTATGGTACTTAACTAATAAGTACTTAATAGCTTTTGAAATCCCCACCAGAAGATTCATTGCTAATCTCACCAGGATATTCTTGCTCGGAAGAAACATCGAAAAGGAATGTGATAGAAATCTTTTAGATTTTCTAAATTGGTTCTATCATCCTACATGCTGGAAACAAGACTTGGAAAAGGCTGAGAACCATGACACCGAATCCCGAAGTCCATACCATCTGTTTTTCCGACGTCCATGGAATTTCGTAGAAATAATGGTAGTATTCTCGATGCACCACTTGAAATAGGAACCACATCCTATAAGCCTAACTTGAAGAAGTAGAGAAGCCGGGATTCACAAATCTTATCCAAGATCTCGGATTTTGTGAAAACGAGTATCGAGAACTCCCAGAGAATCCTATGCCAAGAAAACAAAACTATTCCCGAAGATATTTGGAATAATGTACCCACTACGTGGGATCATTATGACCTAGCACCGAAGCTAAGGAAGCACTCATGCAATACGGACAAGCTGCATCGTCCCAAGAGCATGAAATGACAAACGAAGATGACATTGTCCAAGTCTACTCAAGATCCCTATGCACGCTTTGGAGGTCCTCCGTCCCGGGATCCCTACGAACAAGGACCTTCGTCCTCATTCCAAAACATGGACACATCGTACTATGCACATGCATCAAGCGGCCTCGGCCAAGCATTCCTGCTAGACGACCTACAAGCGAAGAAACAAACTGGGCAGAAGAAGAAGCATCTCATTGGGCTCATGAACAAGCATCCTCATCAAGAAGGCTAAATCAGATCCTCTCACTAGAAGATCTTGAAGCCCTCCAGCAGAAGTACGAAGCTCATCTCCTAGAAGACAGCTCTGATGACTCAGACTCGATGCCGTAGCTACAATGCCCGTGACGGACGAGACCGTTGAGTCCGTACAGTTTCACCGTAGCGGGGACACTATTCACTTTTTACCGTAGCACTAGGCTAGGAATGTCTTGTTCACGTACGATTCTTGTTCATAGTGTGCGAATAATTCCCGTTGCCCCCTGTTTGTACCCGGACCCGTGAGCTTGGTCCTTGTTTGTTGCTTTGTGACCTCATTTGCCTATATAAGGCCATGAGGATGTATTGTGTTGGGTACAGTCCCTTGAAGTAAAGAGTGTGTTTTGTGAAAAACTCTCCATGGCCTTCTAAATTCCTCTTCTTCTCTAGCCTGGTAGGATCCTTCGAGAAATGCAGCTTGGATAGGTTAGAAACATTTCTATCCTGAAATTTTTGGGTGTCTCTAGGCTCGAACTAAAAAGGGCGAGTGGTTTTCGCTAAAAAGGCTGTCCCTGAAGGGTTTGAACGGGAGTTGTTCGCCCAATGTGGGATGCATACCTGCAGGAAATTTACTCTCCTTCCCTGGTTCTAAGTCTAGGTCCATTCATGAATAATGAGGGTAGTTTAGGAACAAAAAAATGTTTTTAGCATTCTACCAAATGCTGAAAGCCCAAGGCTGGTCCTTACCAGCCTTGGGCTTTCAGCATTTCCAACGACTCTACTTTTAGTTGAAAGCTCCTTCAAGAGATTGCCAAACACCTTTATTTTGGCTGAAGGAGCTTTGGGGGCTGGATGGGCTTTCTAAATGCCCATCCAAACGCACCCATAGTGCACTGGGCTTTCTATATTTTTTGTTATTTTCCCAAAATCAATCCATTTCAATCAAGAGTCTTCCATTAATTACTGCAATCAATCCGTTTAGACTAATTATATAGACTTTGCTTGTCATTAATGCTGAGCTTTAGTTTGTACTTTTGGATTTGAATGTGACATGCCGTAATGCGATCTGGGAGAAATTCTGAACATCATATTTCGCATATTCAGTTTATTTTAACCATCTTGCGGTTTCATTTGTGGATAAGTAAGTTTCCATCGAGCAAGATTTAAGCGTGTGGGGGGACCTCTCGTACTACAAGCCTGTATTGTTTATTTGAATTCTAAATTAACAATTTCAGATTTTGTTGTTCTTTTTTGTAGACTCAGAGGACAAGAAGATGGCATCGTTGAAAAATCAAAAAATTTCTTGAAATCCTCGCTTACGTGGTCAGCAGCTCTTATCAGAGCTAAGGATTATCTATACAAGCAGCCTTCATCCCAATTCATAGATTTCATAATGCTTTTTGGCATCAATTTGCGAAGGGCTTGAAGCAATTGTGAGACGACATTAATCAATTTCACATTTCTCATATTAGAATGTTTCGTTGTTGGAATAGCACAGAAATCGATCATACCAATTTTCACATCTAGTAGGCTATCTATGATATGTCCCTTGGTTGGGTAGCTACAAATCCTGATTACCAACTTTTTCAGGCGATGAAACAAAATGTCAAGTTCATGTGGGAAACAATTTCTTTGAGACTCAAAAACTTGTTCATTCAATTACAATTATTTATTGAAAATCTTTTGAAAATTAATGTTGCGGACAAAGAAGATCATCGATGAAGAATAACCTTGCGTCTTGACCGGTTGGCAATGACAAAGGTGGAGGCAGGGAGGACATTGTCTATTTGATAAATGATGCAATTCACAATCCTATATCTCTCTTTTTCCTTTTGTATAACAAGATGCTTGTACAGCATGTGAAATGGATGTGCGAACTTTTTCCCTTGTATTATGTGTTTGTACAATACTCAAAAATGCAATCAGATTATACTCGTTCTTCATTGATATATTAAATTTGCAACTTTGCATATTTGCTCCATCTTAATGAAGTTTTCATCGATCACTTTTTTTCTTTGTTTTTCCCGTAGGAACATCACATTATTCTAGGCTGTGGTTTTGATTTTGAAAGGTGAAATGCCAGGTTTTGAAGCAGTATTTAATCTCTAATTGCAAAATCCACTCGGAACTTTTTGAACTTTATATTAATAACTTCATTCATTCCTCTTAAATGAATCACCTTGATGATCCTCCTTGTAACCAATCGGATTAAGTTCTTAAGATGATGAAACTGTAGAGAGTCAAGTCAATGGAAACGCCGGCTGCTTATCTTGAGCACTGTTCGATCTCATTTGCCACTTATCCCCACCCGGATATATTCCTCCTTGTTTTTGTCATATAGCAGATTCTTTGCAGCCCGGACATTTCCTCTACCTTGACTTCGAGAAAAGCTACATAAGAGTTTCAACTCCACCACCCACATGCAATATTAGAGTTAATCAAACTACCTAAGTAGCTTTCTTTTTCCCTGCTCATAATGGGAAGACTGATTGATCATCCAATCAATCCTCACCAGAAATGGAGCAGGGAGATCCTAGGTGTGAATCTTTAGTTTATGGGTACCCAAATTAATTTCCTCTTGAATTGGGAGTGGTTCCATCATTATTTACATGGAAAAAAATTAATTTTTAATACTCCCTCTTATGCAGACTAAACTTTGGCCTAAGTTTAAAGCGTGGAAATATGAAATTGGAAAGTCAAATAGGGGTTTGGAAAGAATTTTACTCAGGACCTCCTTCATTGATATCATGTTGAGGTTTGAAGTGGAAGAGACAAGAGCGTAATACTACGTCCATTACCTGAAGAAAAGTATAATACTACTAAATATAGAGAGAGAAAGGAATTAGACTTAACTTCAATTAAGATGAACCACAATTAACCCAAACCCTGGGTCGTAAAAAGAGCGTGAGGGGAGAATGAAAGAAGAACAAGTAGAAGGGAGGTGGTCGGCTCAGGGGGTGCACGCATGCATGAAAGAAAGGAAAAAGGGTGGGAGAGAGAGAGAAGAAAGTCTAAGAGAATGACCAATGAGAATCTTAGGGAAATATATAAGCACTCGTTACATGTGCCATGTGCCCCCCCAGCCTTCATGTCCTCAAAGTCAAATGGTCATTCAGTCAACAAATTTCTTCTAATTTCTCACAAATAATTCATTTTTGGGCAGCAAATTCCCCTCTTTCCTCTTAATCCGAATTTCACTTTCTATTTTCTTTTTGTCCGAAAACCGTTTTTCTGCAAAATTCCAAACTCGTCAAAAATTCTCCGAAAGATGAAGATGACATCCAATAAATAAATCGTGACACGCTCGAATGTTCGATTCCCAAAACCAAATTAAATTTTGTGGTTAAAATTGACCGAACGCGACTTTAGTACGACCTAACCTATCGGGTAACTTTTAGAGATTTTAGTGCGCTTGACCCGTGGTCGATAATTTTCAATCCATGTTTGTGCATCTCCGAATTGTAGATGACCCTCCATTGTCACATAATCACGAGGTTTCAATTACATGTCCCGAGTATAATATCGATTGGAAAATTAAGTTATTACCGTTCGACGTGAATATCGCAATCATGTGGAATCACCCACAATTCGACTACGTGATTCCTTCAAATTGACTTATATCCGTTCACTAATCGATTTATAACGGTGTCATATTGACCCTTGTCGATTATTATGGTCGAGCATTCGATTTCTGATCGAATTCTCTAGTTTGTCACGTTTATATTCCTTAACGACCTCACCTAATAAATTAGTTAACTCATGAGTGATCATCCTGAGTAAAATAACCATAAGTGCGTTGGCGAAACAACCATTCCATATATTCGAAACGGGGTCAAATTTTGGAATGTCATATCATCAATCTAATTTTTCGATTCTAAATTTTATTTTAGACTTATGCTCATTCTATTCCCGATGGAAGCAAAGGGGAAAAGCGAGAAAAGGGGGGGAGAACCTGAAAAGGAGTGCTAGAGCAGCCCTTTGTAAAAACTTTACAAAGAAAACGGTACAAAAGTTTTTATAAAGCTCTGCTACCTACAATCTTTTCCCGTGCACTCCTTTTCCATCAATGTTATAGATCGAGGGTCCTACTGGAGAATCGGTGGAGAGGACGATCAATGAAATCCCCAGCTATGGGTCAAATTAAGAGTGGGAAAAGGAGCATTGCCTCTCCTTGTTCGAAAGCTTATCTGTGAAATTCTCCTTCCATAAGCCCGACTTCGATAGACAAGAAGCCCAACACAATTTGCATTCGCTGCGAACTCTTTGCCTCTCGTGCTGAGGGGAGACGAACATCAACACTCTTTGTTCGAAAGCTAGCACAAATCAATGTCTAACATCGACTTTTCTTTGACCAGGTCAGTTTTGCATTCCAACGGTCGAGATTCAATTAGATTAGTACTCTCCATTGCTTGCATATATGCATGTCGTTCCTTAGGAACTATATCCTCCATTGGGTCATGAGCATTTAGTGCACTTGGCTTCCTATGTTGCTTGAAATTCTTATTTGTATAACTTCTGAAAACCCCATCTTTGATAAAAAATAATAACTTACACAATCAATCCATCTATATTCTCCTGGCACAAGCTTGGTATTATTTACTTGCACTTTAAATTAATGATTTGAGATTTTTTGTTGTTTTTGTTAGACTTGAAGAACAAGAAGATGCCATCGTTGAAAAATCGAAAGATTTCTTGACATCCTCACTTAAATGGTCATTTGCTCTTTTAGGAGCTAAAGATGCACTTTTAAATAGGCAAGCAACCACCATAACAATAGCCGTAGTTCTCATCGTGCTCTTTGGCATCAGTTCACGAACAACACGAAGCAATCATGGAAAGACATTCATCAATTTTACTTTTCTCATACTCGGATGTCTCGTCATTGTAGTAGTAATTGACTCAATCGTGCTAAATTCTTACATCAAGTGGGTTATTTATGGTTTCTTCCTTATTATGATTGCTACAAATCCAAATTACCAACAAATTTACCAAGAGATGAAATGGATCTTCAAATCCATGTGCGGAGAAATTTCTTGGAGACTCAAAAAAGTGTTTCTTCAATCACAAGGGATTATCAAAGAACTTTTGAAAAATGATGTTGCGGACCGAGAAGAATCATTAGCGAATAACAATGTTGTGACTCTAGCCGTTAGTGGTGACGGAGGTGGAGTCGGGGAGGACATTGTCTAGTTAATCTCACGATGGAATTCAACACACTTTATCTCTCTTTTTCCCTTTGGGTTGTAAGATGTTTGTGTGATATGTGAGATGGATGTTTGAGGTTTTCCCTCTGTATTATGTGCCAGTACAACTACACATAAGTGTTGTTAAATTATAATAGTTCTTCATTGATGCAATTAATCTTTGGAACTTTGCATATTTACTCCATCTTTATGAAATTCTTGTTGATCACTTTTTCTTTCATAGCAACTTTTACATAAATGCTGTGTGTTAGGTTGTGATTTTGATTTTGAAAAGTCAAATGTCTGGATTTGAAGCAGTACTTAATCTATAAGTGGAAAATTCACTTCGATGACCCAAAGTCAAAGATACACAGGAATTGGACGCGGAATGCTATATAAAACAACCACACATGCACGTGCACACTTGATAGTGTGCGATCAATCAACCCTCCCATTACGACCCGGAAAATAAGTGAGGTACCTGAAACTCAGTGTCTTTTCTGAAAGTTTAAAGGCAGAGGATAATTGTCAGAGCTTTTGTTTTTTTTGGGGAAGTTTTTTTTTTTTTTTTTTTTTTTTTTGGGGGGGGGGGGGGTGGGGTGGGGTGTGGGTGGTGCGCATAATTGGTAAATTAGATTGGACTCTGCTCGAGGACAAAGAGCTGCCGTTTCCATTGACTTGACTCGCTCCTTTCTTTCCTTATCTTAAGAAATTAATCTGATTGATTCAAACACATGTTGATCTAATACGGTCATAGTATTATAGTATGCATTTTTTAAATTGCTTTATTCATAAAATATTTAATGCTAAATGTAAATATGCAGGTTTTCAAGCGATCTGTTTACACTATTACAATAAATATTATGGTAATGCATGAAACCTCTCTAGTAATCTGTGATTATTTAGTTTTGTTATTAATATATTCATAAACTCTGTTCTGCCGTGGGACCAATATATATTGGCCCATCAGCAGACACTTAAAAAAAAATTACATGAGAGAGAGAGAGAGAGAGAGAGAGAGAGAGAGAGATTCCCACATTCCCCTAAAAAAAATCGTAGTGCCTAGTGTCACGGGCCGAAAGAGGACCGATTTGAGAGGTTCCCAAGGGACGACCGTGACTCATCTGTGGAGGACCTCCTACTCTCACTCGGCCTTCCACCAAGTCCTCTCCCCGAGTTTCAAAGGGCGGGCGACACTGTCATTACGCCTGATTCTAGAAGTCTCTTCCGTTATTTATGTTGGTAGACGGTAGTTAGCATTTATGTCGGTAGTTGAGGCGGTGCGATCTCATCCACCGGATCAAATCTAAATCAATGGATGTAATTCGAGGGCCTCGACTATAAGAAGGGATGTCCTCCCTCATTTGTAATCATCCAACTATTTCAGTAATATCAAAGCTCATTTCTCTAAACTTTCTCTCTCTACGATCCGGGTATACGAGTGAGTGAGCGTTTGATTGAGCAAGGCTTGGCTTGGGTGATCCACAATAGCTCGAGTCGCCACGCGGTCACGATCCCAATTGATCGGCCCGTGACAAGTGGTATTAGAGCAAAAGAGAGATCCATTTCGAGAGATCAAGGAGCGCCAACTGCTCGAGAGGATGTCGAGCCAAGATGCTGTGATGGATGGAGGGGCCATGCAAGTCAAGGAGACTCGCGGCAAAGCAAAGAAAAGAGATGCCTCAGTGGATGTTGTAGCTGCGTTCGATGAGAAGATCAGGAAGGTTCGGAGTGCCGTGCTCAAACTCATAGAAGGTCTTGACGATGTGCGAGACCGGATCATGGAGGTTGAGACTTCACTCCGTGAAGACTTCATGACTGGCCTCAACGAAGCTACCACCCCATTGCACGACAAGGACGAAGCCCTTGAAGCATTGATCGATGTGTTGAAGGAGCGCGTCCAAGTGATCAAGGAGGAAGGTCCGCGTAGGGACGAGGTCGAAGCCATGAAGGCAAAGATCCAAGAGCTCAAAACCAAGCTTGCCCTGTGCAAACTAAGCATTGCCAATGGAGCAATGCCAACTCAAGCGGTGCCCAAACTTGAGGTACCAAAGCCAAAGGAGTTCAAAGGCAAACGATCTGCCAAGGAGGTGGACAACTTCGTCTGGAGCATGGAGCAATACTTCGGCGCCGTCAACATACACGACGAGTCGATCAAGGTACGAACCGCTTCCATGTTCCTTACTGATACGGCAATGCTTTGGTGGCACAATAGGTGCAATGAGACTAGGCGTGGTGCCAATCCCATGGAATCATGGGATGACTTGGTAAGGGAGTTCCGGGACTATTTCTTCCCCGAGTTTGCTCAACAAGAAGCCCATAGCAAGCTCCATTGCCTCGAGCAATGAGGTGCGATTCAAGAGTACGTGAAGGAGTTCACGGAACTCAAACTCCAAATTTGCAACCTAAGCAAAGAGGAGGCTCTCGGAGTGTTCAAGGATGGGCTGAAGCCATGGGCACTGCTCGAGCTCAAACGAAGGGACGTGACGAGTCTCGTGAGAGCGCTTAGCGTGGCTGAGTCGCTCATCGACCTCACCAAAGCCGAACCAAGGAATAGGCCAAGAGATTGGAGGTCGGATCGATTCGAGGATGAAGGAAGGAACACTCCCCGTGGCGCGCATGATCAAAGCGGCCGAGTCAAGACGTGGGGAGAAGGGTCTTCCAAACCGGCCTTCCAATAGGGTCGACCAACGGACTACCCAACGAGTAAGTTCGATCAACCCCCGCCTTCTCATTATTTTATCTGCAAAGGTTCGCATTGGACCCAAAAGTGCCCGAAGAAGGGTCGAATCAATGCCCTCCTTGCCATCGAAGAGAAGGAGGAACCCAAAGAAGAAAGGCGACAAATCCAACTTGGAGCCGTGAAGATGATCAACTCTATCCAAGCTCGGTCACCAACCAAAGAAAAAGATGAGTCGAACTCGGAGATGTTCTTCGTGGAAGTCATCATGTGTGGCCGAATGCTATACGCCTTGGTCGACATGGGTGCGTCAAACATGTTCATGTCGACTGAAGTGGCGAAGACCTTGAATTTTCGCGTGGAGCCAACCAGGAATACCTTCAAGCCGGTCAACTCGGAGGGTGTCCATGGCGTAGGATTGACTTCGGATGTGGATGTCAAGATTGGCGGATGGAAGGCAAGATGGAATTTGAGGTAATCCCTCTCGATGATTATGAACTCATTCTTGGCATGCAATTCTTCAATAGTGTGAGATCCATGATCGACATGAGGACCAAATGCCTTGTGATTCTCAATGCGAAATACCCGCGACAGTCCCCATGATCAAAGGGGTGGTCGACACCAAGACCATTGTGAAGATCCAACGCCTTGACAAAAGCTTGAAGTCCGTGATGCACATAAACAAGTTGGCCGAGGTGAAGCCAAAGGTAGAGTTGGATCCAACACACGCGATGCCGATTCAAGTGCTCTTCCCCGAGGTTGAGTGCTTGCTGCATGCCACGCCTAAGCCAAAGGTGGAGTCGCATGCCAAGTCCGAGCTGACCATAGAAGGATGTGGTCCTTCGTTCGTGAGTGTTTGAGCGAAGCAAAACCGAAACAAGAAAGCCCATGCCAAAGCCCGTGCTAGTGCCAAGAAGGCCGCCCATCAAGTTGAGAGTGACAAGGATGTCGCTCGATTGAGTGGGGGAGAATGTCACGAGCCGAAAGAGGACCGATCCGAGAGGTTCCCAAGAGACGACCATGACTCATCTGTGGAGGACCTCCTGCTCTCACTCGGCCTTCCACCAAGTCTTCTCCCTGAAGTTTCCAAGGGCAGGCGACACCGTCATTACGCCCAATTCTAGAAGTCTCTTCCATTGTTTATGTCAGTAGACGGTAGTTAGCATTTATGTCGGTAGTTGAGGCAGTGCGATCTCATCCACCGGATCAAATCTAAATCAACGGATATAATCCGAGGGTCTCGACTATAAGAAGGGGTGTCCTCCCTCATTTGTAATCATCCAACTATTTCAGTAATATCAAAGCTCCTTTCTTTCCAGAGCTCCTCTCTCTAAACTCTCTCTCTACGATCCGGGTATATGAGTGAGTGAGCGTTTGATCGAGTAAGGCTTGGCTTGGGTGATCCAAAATAGCCCGAGTCGCCACGCGGTCACGATCCCAATTGATTGGCCCGTGACACTAGACCAAGGAACCTGCCTTTGAATTGCCTATCTCCCGTCAGCTGGATGTGGGTATTTTTTTGTGGTTGATGTCGGAAAATTTAGTCTCTCTCTCCCTCGCAGCACAGATCGCTACGCCTTCCATCATTGATCGATGCATTCTCTTCATCGCTCTCTCCCCCTCCATTGTTTCTGTAATGTTCTCCGAAGGAGTTTGAAAGTTTTGAACAAGTGTGACAACAATAAAGGAATTACAGTGTCTTTCTTGATGTCATGAATTCGACTCATATGTAAATAATCATTCGCCCAACTTATGCCTCGGCAACTTTCCATCTCATACTGAGTAATTTTCTCATTTCTGATTTATTGATGAAGCTGGGGCAATGGGCTCATCCATCTTGGAGAGTGGGATTCCAAGTGCACGAAAAAGCACATTCTAAATAAAGAGTCAACTCTGACCGAAAAAAAAAAAAAAAAAAAAAAGAGTCAGAGACTCTATCATGACTTTTTTTAATTGTTTTTTTGTTGTTTTTAGTCCAAGTAGTCACTTAGTAATCTTTTATGCCTTTGATGACTTTAGTAGGTTATGTTGTGAGCAAAATCATTTGTGAATCCACTCTGTGCTGAATGAAATGTCATAATCTAACAGTAATTGGTTCAAAAATGGACTAGTTCCTTATTTGTTGAACCAACAACTAGCCCACTAGTCTTGGACACACACGAAAACTGAACCGATTGGTCTAATCCAATTCCTAGACGGGTCTAGGAACCGGCCATATCACCTTTTTTATTTTTATTTTCATATTCCATGAGGTATGAGTACGAGGCCTTTCTTATTTTTATTTTCATATTCTATGAGCTGTGAGTTTGACTAAGACGGAGAAGTGAGAGGCCTCGAGCCATAGGCATTGAGCCGCGAACCGCAAGGAAGGTGTGAGAGCTATGAGACTAAGACTAAGAGAAGTGAGAATGAGCGGCATGAGCGGCAAGTGTGGTGTGACTGAGTTTGAGACCTTGAGTGAGAAAAGAATATGAATTAGGGTTTTTAAAAATTTGGAATTATAAGAATTAAAAAAAAAAAAAATTGATTCAATCTAGATTGTCGGGGAGGGTGGGTCCACACCAAGAATTGGGAACCAACTATACCAAATTTTAGGAATCAGAAATCATCCAAAATTGACTCTGGTTCAGTCCATTTTTTTACTCACCCTAGTAATAATAACAATTATCATCATCATCACAATCATCATTTTGTAGTTATTTGAAACATGACAATAATGAGCTAATAAGACCAGAAGTATTAAAGTTTTTCGGTCAATTTAGACAAGACACTTTAGAACCAAGCTATACCTTGTCCGTTGTGATTAATTTACATATAATGAATTAGGTTTTCCAAGCCATATCACCATAGTAATTTTGTAAATTTTTTGAAGAGTTAATATGATTAAAATCGAGACGTATCAAGTCATAAACTTTTTAAGTATTAAAAAGAGACGATCTTTTCAACTTGGTCAGAATATTAGAATCAAGACAGATTATCATCTGGACATATTAGCATCGTAAACTTATTAAATTATTAGATGAGAAAAGCTATCCGTGTCATTCTCGCTAGGAAGCGTCACATCAGCCGGTCACGATCCTAATCAGATTAACCATTTCGCTCTTGTTTCAGGCTTCTGGCTTGATTGCTGGTGCTTGTGTGCATGGAGGTATTGTTTTATTCCCTCTCTTCTTTTAAACATTTCTGGGATTTTAAGAAAGGAAAGACGAAAGACCTCTATATATACTCGGCAACCAAATGCTTGTTCCATTTCATCATTCACAAAAACAGTCAAGAGTTTGTTAAGCTCCACCTTCTCCAAAGCATGGCAGATCATACAATGACGTCAAAAAGTATGTAAATTATTTATGTGACTATGCTCAGAAAAGTTTGGTTAAATGGGCTTTTAAAGCCGTTTTTCTTTCAATTAATTCTGCCAACCCCAATTCCATATAGAGATGCAAAGCAATCGCTGCTACAACAACAACAGGAAAGGTTTGACTCAATAAGGAGATTCTACATTGTATTTACCCCGTTCAAGTTGTTCTCCATCGTGATTTTAATTCATAGCATATCGAGACTGTCGCAACCTACCCTTGGGGAGAGGGAACAGGTTCAGGGGTTTTGTTTGAAGAACGGGCCTAAGACCCATGATTAGGCACGGACTCTCCCAAGCTCATACCCCGCGTGACATTGGGATATTTTTTTTAGGAATTTTACACAAAATGAGTCGCCACTAACCTATTGGGGTCGGCTAGAAACCAAGTGAGGCACAGGAGTATGCCACACTTCCTATGCAATGAAATAATCTAGGGTCGAGAACTTGATTACACTAATTAACCAATTATTGCCTTTTGGTACCTAATCTTGTTCATTTTAAAAGAAATAATTTTTGTCAAGTAGTTTGGATTGATTTTATACCTATCCACTAAGATGTGAGGTGTTCATGCGGGTGCGTAGTCATTAAAGTAACAATCATAGTTACCAATATCCTAATTGTAGTAAAATTAAACACGTGCAATTAAATATAATTAGATATGCAAATTAAACATACGGTATAATCAAAATACGAGCAAATAAAGGCTTAATTACACTGAGAAGGCAAGACATAGCAAATCCTAATCAAATCCTACAATTTTGGATTTTCGAAATTTTTTTAATTTTTTAATTTTTAATTATTTTTTTATAAAAAGGTAATAAAATATTTTTTTAGGGCCGAACCGGCTCGGGTCCGGTCTAACCCGACCCGATTCTGACCCGGTCGAGCAAGTCTGGCTAGACTCGCCCGGGTTGGGCCCGCGTGAGAGGAGGCCAGGATTGGGCCTAATCAGGAGGGCCCAACCCTCTTGTAAGTGGGCTTCCAACGCGGGCCCACATGGAAGAGAAGAGCCAAGTGGGCCAGATCAACTCGGCCAGCCTTCTGGTCTACGATCGTTTGGTCGTGACCAGAGGCTATGACGGCACGTCTCCGGGAGGTCTTTGCCAAGGGGCGGCGGTGGCTGGCGTCGGTCAAGGATTCAACGGGGCAACACAAGGGTCAGCTAAGGGGGTTGTCCCGATGGACTATGACCCCCGAGCCACGACTTCCAATCGCCACAAAGAAGACGGCAGAGGCGAATGGCCCGGCAATCTCCAGCTAGGGCGCAACAGACGTGCTTTCAGCTAGGCAAGGGGGACATCTCGGCTTCCAACCGGGTCGCGGCAAGATTCCGGCGACCAAAAAAACGGCTCGAGGTTCGGGACAAAGGCTGGTTTTCGCTTTGGTATTTCGACAAACAGATAAGGGGCGCTAAAACCCAACAGACTTTACCTCGACGAGCACCGATCTGGACTCCAAACCAAGCATGCCAGAGCATCAAACAGGGTAACAAAGATAGGTAGGTGGCCGGAGCTCGCCCGAACTGGTTGGGATGAGCTTCGACTGGCTCATTTTCAGAGGCGCTCAAGTGTTCGAGGAAAGGCCTACCTAGTTTCTGGTGGGAATGGCGGTGGTCGGCGACTCACCGGCGGCGGCAGAGCGCTCCAAGAGGCTCCTTAGCTCCTTGGCTGACCCCCATGAGTCTTCTTCTCCCTCTCGGTTCTCTCGTTTCTACTTTGCTTCTCTCCATTCTCCCTGGGTTTCTCTCTGCCTTTTTTTCTGCAAGTCGTCACGCGAAGAGCTTTGCCGTGCCAGCTGCTAGCCAAGATGTTCCCGACCCGCGGATCACGTTGGCCACCTGCCATCCCAATCCCCCTACTCCTC
This sequence comes from Eucalyptus cladocalyx, assembly GCA_017140615.1. Classification (NCBI taxonomy): domain Eukaryota; kingdom Viridiplantae; phylum Streptophyta; class Magnoliopsida; order Myrtales; family Myrtaceae; genus Eucalyptus; species Eucalyptus cladocalyx. The sequence goes on from CM029520.1 coordinate 21,206,555, forward strand.
CTGCCGTTCTGTCTTCTGCAGGTCGTGCACGAAGACTAATCGAAGGGAGAAGACTAGTTCGTTCGCGGGCTGGGCTGAAAGGGAAAAAGGGCTAGGTCGGGCCCAGTGTGAGGGAAGAGAAAAGGAAGGAAGGAGGACGGGCCAAGCCGAAGCCAGATCTAGCCTGACTCGACCTTTTAAGGCTTTTTTTTTTAAATAAATAAATAAATAATTTTTTGGTTTTTGATGATTTTTTTGTGTGACTAATTCCTAATTTTGTACACGATTAAACTCTAAATAAAATCATAAAATTTAGATGTCAACAGAGACACTAAGCCAAGCGGATCTTAAGATTTCCATTATTTGCGAAGTCATATATTTCATAGCATTGATCAAAATGACTAGACCCAATAGCCCAAATCCAATATGCGGGTACTTATACATAGTTTTTGAGACTCTTGGATCCAAGTTGCTTCTTTGGACAATCTTGTCTCTAATCATGTGTCTGGTCATTAATATGTGTTTGCTTTTGTTTGCTTTGGCATCATCCAGTCTATTTGCATGAGATTCTTATTGGTTTGAAGAGATTGCTCAGCCTTTTGATGGTGTGCCATTTTCCAAAGTTCAATTTGATTTGTGAAACTCCTACAATCATATTGCTCTTGTGTATCTTCTTGTTGCATGTCATTTGTCATAAATGCTTCTAATTTAGGGACTAGAGAATGTTGTCATATCCATGTTATGTATTTGGCAAACCATACCTTATTGCCGCCATGTTATCTACACAATTATGCTAATATCATTTAATACCCCTTTTGGCCAATTTTTTTTTTTTTTCCTAATATCTTTTGGGAAGTGTCTATGAGTTTTTAAAAGATTTATTCCTATGACTCATACTTAAGAGAAGTGGATCTTGCGAAATATACCAAATTAGAGTGACCAACAATTGAAATCATTTGCCAATCAATAAGAGAAGATGGGACAAAATGTACCATTTCTCAGACCACAAAAAGGGGAGCCAATAGGAATCCCTTTTGTACTTTTTGTCCACATGTCCGATATCTCATGGAACTTTTCATATAACCTTAAAGGATTGCCTCATGGTTGCACAGCTTGGTAAGCTTAGTTCATCATATATTGAACAAAAGGTCACATGTAGAAGGTAGATGACACAAATAATCCTTAAATTTTTCCCTAATGTATAATATTATTCTTGAAATTTTAATTTATTTGATGTGATTCATGAACTTTAACCTAATATTTAATATCATCTCTGAATTTTTAATTTGTTCGAATTGGTATTTGAACTTTTAATGAATGTTCAATATATTCCTTAGATAATAGGAAACTATTCAATATTATCCTTGAACTTGAATTAATGGAAGAACAAAATTGAACATTTTTAGATAGTCTGAGAACCAACTTGAACATATATTAAAAGTCTAGGGATTATATCGAACAAATTAAAAGTTCAGAAATCATATTGCACATTGAGCCAAATTCATGGACTATTTATATTATTGTCCCTATATATAATTTAATTGTAGTTATGGCTTGGCATTCTAGTTTATTATCTAAAATGACCTTAAGACTTTTAATACATCCGGCTTTTCTAGTGGGTCAACAAATTATTGTTTTTACCACATAACCTACTGTGGTCATCGATGATCAATAAGCGATGAGTTAGACCAAAAAAAGCAAAAATGAATTTAAATATAGTGCTGTTAGAGTCTCCCACTCTTTGGTCCTAATTTGCTATTTTGTCCACTTGAAGCCCTCATGTCCGACATCAATAAGCCCATTGCCATAGCTCCAAAAACAAGTCAGAAGCAAGGGAATCTCTCCATATGAGTTAACAAATGCCTAAGATACAACTGGGCAAAATTTCGCTTATAAGATGGCTCGAACTTGTAATATCATGACACTTGTTTAATTTGGCAAGGAGTTTTAGGCGGACCATGACGATTAATCTTTGGTACTGATTAGTCCCTCTAATTCTTGGGTCAACCCTATGAAAAAATATATAGTATTAGGGGAAAAAGGGGAAAAGTGCCAAAAAAGTCACACCTTTTTTTGGTGCCGATTTAGTCCTAAACATTTTTAAGTTGTGCCAATTTAGTCCTTTCCGGCCAATTTTGACCAGATTTTGCTGACTAGACGTCAGTCGGCTGACGTGGCTTGATCGGCGTTGACGTGAACCACTTTTAATAATTTTTTAATAATTTAATTTAATTTAATTTATTTTTGTATTTTATTTTTGTCTTTTTCCTCCAACCAATCGCCAAGGTCCGACGACCGGCCAGAGGCAACCACCAGCGAGGGCGAGGCCAACCTCACCGGATCGGCAATGTCGAGCCTTGCCCATGGCCTGATATGGTGAGGTCGGGTGAGGCTCGCCCATGGCTGACAAGGCCGCGAGGCTCGCCCATGGTTGACAAGGGCCGGCGAGGCTAGACCTCGCCAGATCCGGCGAGGTCAGCCTCGCCCTCGCCGTGGTCGCCTCGGCCGGTTGCCGGACCTCGGCGACCGGCTGGAGAAAAAGACAAAAAAAAAAAAACTAAAATTAAAAATTAAAAATTATATTAAAATATTATTAAAAGTTGTCCACATCGCGCCCGATCGGCCACATCGGCCGCCAACGTCCGTCAGCAAAATCCGGCCAAAATTGGCCGGAAAGGATTGAATCGGCACAACTTAAAAAGGTTTAGGACTGAATCGGCACCAAAAAAAAGCTTAGGACTAAATCGGCACAAAGGCAAAAAGTTTAAGACTTTTTTGGCACTTTTCCGGGGAAAAAGTGTAACATAATATTCAAATCCTAGAGTGAATATTTGGGTTAATATAATCAAAGATCCCAAAGTTGTACACTCATATTATATATACCCAAATTTAATTTTTGTTTTAGAAAAATCTCAAATTGGTACGCCTAAACTAATTTTTGCATTGCAAAAAATCTCAAACTAGCATATCCATGCCACATTTATACAAAATTAATTTTCATCCCACAAAAAATTAGAATTTTCAATAAATTTTTGGAACTTGAGGGAACTCCTAGGACAAAATTAGCAAATTTAAGCGGATTCCACAACATATGATTTTGGTGATTTGCGATTTTTTTTTAAGGTACAAAAATTAGTTTGGAATAAATGTGGTATGAATATATCAATATGAGAATTTTTAAAATTTATTTGATTCTTTTCTTGGCCAAATTTTTTTTTTTCTGATTTCTTCTAGGAAGTGTATAAGTTTTCTAGAAATCAATTCCTATGGCTCATACTTAAGAGCAGGGGCTTTTACGACATGGATTAAATTAGAGTGACCAACAAGTTGATCCTTCTGTCAAAAACAGCAATTAAGTTCATCCTCAAAACCCAACTCATTGGAAGTCAAACGAAAGGTCATATATATCAATCAATCATATTAGACAAATTATAGCTCAGCTTCGAAGTGTATAATCTTAAAATGGCCTAAAAACTTCTACTACCAACGGATTTTTTGAGATCATGTCCCGTTTCAAATCATGAAAGAAAATGGTAATGTCACAAGTCGTTCAGTCTTGAGTGGATCAACAATAAAAAATTTCTTGCCACATAACCTACTACAAACGTGGAAGATCACTAATTGATGACTTGGACTAAAAAAGCCAAAAGATGCCTAAAACATAATCATTGTAGAGTCTCTGGCTCCTTGTTCTGATTTGCTACTCTGTCCACTTGAAAGCCCAAAGCTAGAGATCGATGAGCCCATTGTTGTAGCTTCACTAACAAGTCCGAAGGAAATTTCGCCATATGAGGTAGCAAATGCCTGAAGGACAAGATGAACAAAGTTCCCCGGATATAACAATTGGAACTTGTAATATCGTGAAAGATAGTGGGGAAAGATTGATAAATTTTGGAATAGGGTGTGATAATGTACAAAATGACTGATTTTTTTTTTAAGGGAATAGTCATGATAAAGTCTCCAACTCTTTATTTTGAATATGCCACTACGCACGCTTGGACCCCCAATGTCCAAGATTGATAAGCCCATCGCCACATCTCACCAACAAGTGAGAACCGAGGAGATCTCTCCACGTAAGGTAACAAATGTATATAACTTTGTAACCAAGTGCTTGTTCTCGGGAAGCTTGGTCCAAGAAACAATCATGAAACCAATCGTTGAAGCCAGATCTTGGGAGGCCCATCACATCAAGGCGACAATAAGACCAAGATCTTCTTATGCCCCAGGTCCATTCTCGGCCCGCATCGATCCACCTTTGAATTGTGTGCAAAACTGTATAAGCATGAAACAGTTCGAATTTCAGAATAATTCCACACTTGGCATGCGTATGATTTATTGAATACTCGTTAATGGATATGGAAAATATTATAAATGAAGTAAGACACTTAGTCGTGGAGAATTAAGTGGTGGCGATTGATGATTTGCTCCTGGATATGCATGTATTTTTAAATAGGTTAGGGGATTTAGTTATAAGGCCATATTTGCCTGTAATTCTAATTAGCGGAAGCTAGCTCCAACTAGCGCTTTCATTGGTCGATTACAAACATGTACGAATATCAGTCACATATAATTTGAATACTGTAAAATGTTTTCTCAACTCATGAATGGAAGGAGGAAAACACAATCCTTTATTATGTTAGTGCTAACGCCAATATTTTGGAGATATGAATTTTCAATTATTATTATTTAAATAGCTGAATGAAGAGGGAAGATATTAACACGTGTTCCTAGAACATCAGTGAAGTTATGAGAATTGCACTTTGTCTGCGGAAATTCTTTTTATGATGTTTAATATTAGGGAACTTTATTAAGTTTGGGCAGTTGAATCTTTCAATTTTGGTCTTCTACAATCGAGCATTTTATTTTGTATAATTTCTTTATTCAAGTGATTTCATCATTATTTAGCCAAAAAAAAAAAAAAAGATTTTGTCAAGAACTATGATGTGCCTTGGCGCCAATATTCATTGGCATACCATTGTGAAGTTTAGCCCGGTCATAATATTAGAACCGAGATATATTACATATTAGCGTCGTGAACTTTTTTTAAGTATTAAATGAGAAAATATAACTGTGTCACTCTCGCTAGGCAGCTTCACCTCAGCTCGCCACAATCCTATTCAGATTAACTATTTCGCTCTTGGCTTGGGGGCTTCGTACTTGCCTTGGTTGCTGGTGCCCGTATATACGGAGGTGATGTTTTCTTTCCTTTCTTTGTTTAAACATTTCTGGGAGTTGATGACGAGCAACTTAGCAAATGGCTTGGCTGCCGGACTTCGCGCTTGGCTTGGTGCTTGGCAGAGTATACAGAGCTCCTCCCAGAAATATTAAAGCACGAAACACTCGTTTTCTCTCCGAGAAATATTAGAAAACGAAAGAAGGAAGACCTCAGTATATAGTCTTCAACCAATCAAGTACTTTTTACTCTTACCTCATCCACAAAAAAGGTCACGGAATTCGTTGAGCTCTACCTTCTTCACAGCATGGCGGATCAGCAATGTCATTTGAAAAGTATGTAATTCATTCATGTCAATATATGCTCTGTAAACTCTACTTTCATTCCTAGTTTTATTTCTTCGTTTGAGTGTATTTTTCTTCCAATTAACACCTCTTTTATTTGGTATAGGAACATCAAGCAATCACAATAGCAATAACAATAAAAAAATATTTGACTCAACCAAGAGATTCCACATTGTGTTTACCTCATTAAAGTTGCTCATTATTGCGCATTTCAATTCATAGCAAATTGGAGCACTGAACAACGTGATTCTATGATTTTACATCATTTGCAAAATCATCTATCTCATAATACTGATCAAAGTGGTCAAAACCAAGAGCCTCAATCCAATATGCAAGTACTTGTACATCGTTTTTTAGACACTCAGCTCCAAGTTGCTTCTTTGGATGAGCTTGTCTCTGGTCATGTGTCTAGTCGCCAATATATGCTTACTATTGTTTGCTTAAGTATCATCCAGTCGGCTCACATGAGATTTCAAGAGATTATTCAACCATCCAATGATGTACCGTTTTTCAAAGTTGAGTTTGACTTTTGAAGCTCCTACAATCATACCTTGTTTTTGCATATCATCTTGTTACATGTCATTCGTAATAAATGCTTCTAATTTAGAAGCAGAGAATGTTATCATATGCATGTTTTGTATTTAGTGAACCTTACCTTATTGCTATGTTATGTATATGATTACGTCCAGTTTTAGTGGATCGACAAAATGTTGTTTTTACCACATAACATTATAAGTGACGATTTAGATTTAGAAAGGCAAAGATTAATTGAAATACAGTGTCAAGCCATGCTGATACACCCCCGAAAGCCAAAGCCGCAGGCAGAATGGCCACATGGTTTACTGCTCTCTCTCTCTCTCTCTCAGCTCATGCGTTGGACTATCTATAATATGCATGAGCAAGCCCATCGCTTTACTTCACTCTTATATGCAGAGAACAAAAGCTCGAGATCAGCAAAAATCGTTCCAGCGAGCAGAGAAGCTCCGGGGCACCTGCAAAGTCTCTTCCTGCTCTTCTAATCCTCCTTGTTCTTCGCTGGCGCTCCCCATCTCCACGGCATGCCGAATCAATCAGCAGCTTTGAAAAGGCACATAATTCATATGCCTTTCAAATCTAGAGTAAGAGCGCAATAAAGAAGCCAGTTTCTTCTCTATTATATCTATTTTCTCTTCCAATTAGTTTCTTCTAGATTTAACATAGGGACAACGAATAGGCACGACATGAGCAACAAAAAGAGAGTTTTGACTTGACCAAGAGTATCCACATTGTTTTTGCCTCCTTTAAGCAACTTAATGTCATACATTTCAATTCACAGCATATCGGGGCACTAAGCCCGATAGTTTTGCAATTTTATATTGTTTCCAAAGTTTTATAGCATTGATCAAATTGATTAGACCCGAAAGCCTGAACTTGATATATTGATACTTGTACATCATTTTTGGACTCTTGGCTCCAATTTCTTTTTTAGATGAATTTGTCTCTGGTCATGTGGCCGGTCATCGATATATGCTTGTTAGTGTTTACTTTGGCGTGGTCCAATCTACCTAGGTAAGGTATTTTGGCATGGTTTGGTCTACTTGCGTAAGGTTTTGACTGTTTATGAGAGCTTGTGCAACCGTTCGAGGGGAAAATTACCAAAAAAGTTCTAAACATATTGCAATTGTGCCAATTCAGTCCTAAACTTTTTTTTTTGGGCCAATCTAGTCCTAAACCTTTTGTTTTTGTTCCAGTTCAGTCCATCCGGCCATGCATAGTCGGAAAAATCTGATGTGGCATCCTAGTCAGCGCCGGTTGGCGTTGCCAACGCTGACATGGCACCGGAGAGCAAAACGTTGTCGTTTTGCTTTTAAAAAAATAAAAGCCGAAGAGAAAAAGGGTGTGAAGAGAAAAGAGCGTGGGGTTGGCTGGGTTCTTTCTCAAAATCAAACAGGAACCCTAAATTGAGAGGATCTTCCCTTGATTCATGGTGCCCAACATTGATTCTTGGTGGATGCCTCCGTTCAACACCTCCATTGAAACCCTTTGGCCTCCGCTCACCCAACGCCTCTGCTCGACGCCTCCGTCCAACCCCTCCAGCCAACGCTCGCCCAACACCTCTGTTCGAAGCCTCCATCCAATCCTTCTGGCCGACGCTTGCTTGACGTCTCCATCCAACGTGTGCGTCAACCCGACGCCTCCGTCCGACGCTCGGCTCACCCAACATCTTCGTCCAACGCTCGTCCGACGCCTACATCCGACGCTTGCTTAGATTCACCCGCTTGCTTGAAGCTCACTGAACGCCTTCATCATCTTCTTGAAATTGCGGTGCTTTATATTTATGTTGTCTTGATTTCACTTGAATTTTATTTTAAATTTCATTGACATGGGTTTGTTGCAGTAATGAGTTTGTGGTTGTTGAATTGGATGGCTAGGCAAATTTTATTTTTTTTAAAGCTTTCAGAAATAAATTCATACGTGCTCTCGTACTCAAAATTATTCCATCAAATTTTGCACACACCTAGTTTAAAACCTCATTGTCTTATTGAGCAAATAAAGTTTTGCGTCCAAACCCGACACCTCATTTTTTTTTTAAATTTCTTGCCCAACAACCCTTTTTGAAATAAACTTGGCCAACTTTTTTTTTTCTTTAAAGCTTTCGGAAATAAATTCGTATGTGCTCCCGTACTCAAAATTATTCCATCAAACTTTATACGCACCTAGTTTAAAACCTCATTGTTTTATTGAGCAAATAAAATTTGGCATCCAAACCCGACATTTCATTTTTTTTTTCTATTTCTTGCCCAACAACTCTTTTCGAAATAAAAAGGGGCCAAAATTTAAAACCTAGTCCAAAATATGTTTGGACACAAAAATTTATTTGCTAAATAAGACAATGAGGTTTTAAATTAGGTGTGTGTAAAGTTTGATGGAATAATTTTGAGTACGGGAGCACATACAAATTTATTTCCGAAAGCTTTAAAGAAAAAAAAATAGTTGGCCAATTTTATTTCAAAAAGAGTTATTGGGCAAGAAATAGAAAAAAAAAATGAAATGTCAGGTTTGGATGCCAAATTTTATTTGCTCAATAAAACAATGAGGTTTTAAACTAGGTGCGTGCAAAGTTTGATGGAATAATTTTGAGTATGGAAACATATACGAATTTATTTCCGAAAGCTTTAAAGAAAAAAAAAGAACAGTTGGCCAATTTTATTTCAAAAAGGGTTGTTGGATAAGAAATAGAAAAAAAAAAATGAAGTGTCGGGTTTGGATGCCAAATTTTATTTGCTTAGTAAAACAATAAGGTTTTAAACTAGGTGCGTGCAAAGTTTGATGGAATAATTTTGAGTACGGGAGCACGTACGAATTTATTTCCAAAAGCTTTAAAGACAAAAAAAGTTGGCCAAGTTTATTTCAAAAAGGGTTGTTGGGCAAAAATAAAAATAAAAATGAGGTATTGGGTTTGGACGCAAAAATTTATTTGCTCAATAAGACAATGAGGTTTTAAATTAGGCGTGTGCAAAGTTTAATGGAATAATTTTGAGTACGAGAACACATACGAATTTATTTCCGAAAGCTTTAAAGAAAAAAGGGCAAGAAATAGAGAAAAAAAATAAGGTGTCGGGTTTGAACGTCAAATTTTATTTGCTCAATAAGACAATGAGGTTTTAAATTAGGCGTGTGCAAAGTTTAATGGAATAATTTTGAGTGGAATTTATTTTAAGCTTTAAAGAAAAAGGGCAAGAAATAGAGAAAAAAAATAAGGTGTCGGGTTTGAACGTCAAATTTTATTTGCTCAATAAGACAATGAGGTTTTAAACTAGGTTCGTGCAAAATTTGATTGATTAATTTTAAGTATGGGAGCACGTACGAATTTATTTTTGGTAGAATGAAGAATCCTCTTGTTCTCTCTCGTTCATGCATAAATGCAAACTCATAAAGCCCTAAAACTATCAAATTTTTATACATACTTCAATCAAACCAGACTACCATGAGTACATTCTAAATGTGGTCAGATTGCTTTATTCTCATAGAGATATAAATTCACAGGAAAAACAAGACTACAAGTGAAAAGGTGTTGAATATGCCTCTGTAAGCTCTGGTCAAAACATGAATTGCAATAAATAAACATAATAACAAATTGGGTGTGACAGATCTAATGGCGACAGATACAACCCTAACTATACTCCAAGAGAAAACCATAATATATATGTGCTTCATCACTTGCTCAATAACTGGCTCCTTCAATGGACAGTGTTTTTCATTACAATTCCAAATCTAATTCTCCATCTAGAACTAAGTGGAAGTTCTGTCTAAGGGTAGGCAAAACTCTCACAAAGGAGTCTGCTAAAGAATTGTCCCTTTTCATGCTTGACTTGGTGATCTTACATCAACAAGGCTAAGGTAAATTAATCCACTATCAGCTGTTCTTGGTGCAGTTTGCGTCTGTACCATGCTGGGTGCAATGACGATATTCAACAGTGACGAAATTTTCGAATCTCTTTAGAACTGTTGTTACTTGCCTGGAATAACCGTTCATCCTCCTCATAAATCAAATACGGTGTCTTGCCTACCTCTCTCGACAACAACTTCACGACCCCCTTCAGAACATGATGCTCCCAGCCCTGAACATCTATTTTGACGAGAAGAACCGGTTCTGACTCTAGTATCACTTTGTCCAGTGGGATGGACCTCACTTGAAGTTCTATTTCTTCATTGGACTTGAATGCCAACTTGGCACCGGCTGATGAGACAGCACTGTTGTCAAGCCGGCCAACCAACTGAAAACATCAGTCAGCGTGGACATGATCAGCACAAAGCAAAAAGCATAGTCGATACCAACAATAAAAGAATAATTGTGCTCTCAATCTTCTTATAAGAATGACTCGCATCAAGTATCGGGAATTCAAAACATGATTAGATCATATGACATCTGGGACTGGAAGGAGCTAATACATATTGAATTCAAAACATGATTAGATCATATGACATATGTGCTCATGGATGATATATACAAAATCCCTCCAAGTATAATATAAAATCCACAACATTGACAGGCCAAAATTGCTGCAATTGCAATGAGATTTAGGTGATCCAGACGAGCTTTGGAAAATCTGAATGAGAAGTATATTAGGAACTCCATATACCTAACAAACTTTGTCAATCTGAACCAAACGCAGCAACTCAAAGTAATATATTCTTCCAAAATGAGTCAAAAGCAGCAACTCAAAGTAATATATTCTTCCTAAATGAGCCAAAAGTAGCAACAATACCAAAAATTCTAGGTGAGACAAAGACATTCTACTCGAGACCATCCACAAACTCATGTCAGCAATTTGCCCAACCATCCAATTCAACAACCACAAACCCATTATTGCAACAAACCCATGTCAACAAAATTTAAAATAAAATTCAAGTGAAATCAAGATAACATAAATATAAAGCACCGCAATTTCAAGAAGGCGATGAAGGTGTTCAGTTAGCGTCAAGCAAGCGTCGGATGTAGGCGTCGGGCGAGCATCGGACGGAGGCGTCGGGTTGACGCATACGTCGGATGGAGACGTCAAGCGAGCGTCGGCCAGAAAGATTGGATGGAGGCTTCGAACAAAGGTGTTGGGCGAGCGTTGGCTGGAGGGGTTGGATGGAGGCGTCGAGCAAAGGCGTTGGGCGAGTGGAGGCCAAAGGGTTTCAATGGAGGTGTTGAACGGAGGCATCCACCAAGAATCAATGTTGGGCACCATGAATCAAGGGAAGATCCTCTCAATTTAGGGTTCCTGCTTGATTTTGAGAAAGAACCCAGCCAACCCCACGCTCTTTTCTCTTCACACCCTTTTCTCTTCTGCCTTTTCTCTTTGGCTTTTATTTTTTTTTTAAAGCAAAACGACAACGTTTTGCTCTTTGGTGCCATGTCAGCGTTGGCAACGCCGACCGGTGCTAACTAGGATGCCACATCAGATTTTTCCGACTATGCATGGCCGGATGGACTGAACTAGAACAAAAACAAAAGGTTTAGGACTAAATTGGCCAAAAAAAAAAAGTTTAGGACTGAATTGACACAATTGCAATAGGTTTAGAACTTTTTTGGTAATTTTCCCACCGTTCGAGGATATGCTATTTTCCCAAGCTTGGCTACCACGCTTCATAACAGGCTACCACGCTCGTTCATTTGCAAGGAGATGCACTAGTTAAGCATGTTGGATGATGGCAGATCTTCGTGGATGATTGGTCCTTCTAATACATGGGCCGAGTCTATAAAAAGAATATATAATATTTTGTGGGATAGTATGAAGCCATCTTCAAATATATTAAGCTTTATACATAAAAATATTCAAACTTTTTGTCGCGAATAGTGTCATAGTCAAACTTGGGAGAGTGCCAAAGAGATTGCGTCGGTCAACGATGGAGGACCGATCGTTGAAGCCGGCTCATGAGAGGCCCATCAACACGACAATAAGACCACGATCTTCATGTGGCCCAAATCCATTCTCGGCCCCTATCAATTTAACATGGGCTTGCATGCAAAACTGTCTTCGAGTATGACAAGTTTAATTTCACCAATTACTCCAACCTTGACATCATGTATAATTTATTCAATGCTCGTTATTGGCAGTAGAAAATATTATAAATAAAGAGATATACTTATTCGAGGAGAATTAAGTTGTGGCGAGCAACGATTTGCTCCTAAGATGTATGTACTTAAATAGGTTACTATGGGTTTACAGATTGGACAAATTTTGCTCCAATTTTGATTAGAGAAAACTTTCTCAAACCAGCCTTTCCATTAGTAGTTTACAAGCACATACAAACACCACTTACATATTCTAAAAGCTTAAATTATTAGATGAATACACAATTTCAACATTTAATTATTGTGAAACTTCCCTTCACAAGTAGACTAAACTTTGTTCTAAGCCTAAAGAGTTGAAATATGTAATCTGGAAGGCATATAAGGGTCTGAAAAGATTTGAACTCAAGATCTCCTATTATATACCATGCTGAGCTTTGTAGTGAAAGAGAGAGTAGAGTGTAATATTATGTAAATTACTAGAAGAAGAGAATGAGACCCCTATGTATAGGAAGAGAAAGCAATTAGACTTCATTACAATCAAAATAAACCACAATTTAACCTAATCCTAGATCATAATCCTAAATATATGTCTAACACATGTAATTGTGCAAGAAGTTTCCTCTAACCCTAGATGGACGGAGGAAAACACAACCCTTATTGTATTAGCGGTAGCACTGCTAGTTTGGACACATGGATTTTTTGTGATTATTTTCTAAATAGCTTTATTAAAATGAAAAATACTAGCACGTGTTCCTAGAACATTAATGAAATTAAGATAATTGTACTTTGTCCATCTAAATTCATTTTTTATGTTCAATTTTATGGATACTTTTGCATTTAGATCTGTAATATAAGTAGCTTGGCAATTGAGTCCTACAATTTTCATTTCCTACAATTGAGTACTTTGACTTGCATAATTTTTGCAATCAAGTGATTTTGTCATTACTAAATTCAACAACTTGGACGTGGCACTAGCACGCCAATTTAGCTTCTTTTTTTTTTTTGCTAAAAAAATAAAATTAAAAAAAAAGGTTTACATATTCATTACTTCTCACCAACATATTTGAAAAAATTGATGGGAAAAAGAAAAGGAAGAGAGATGGATAAGAAAAGGGCCGATTTGATCAAATTGAAAATTAAATGCTGAAAAATTAGGTACTGCATTTATAAGTCATGATAATTTTAAGGACTGAAAAATAATTTAAAAGTTGTTTGATGATGGTAGAAAATTAAAAACAGAAAGTTATTCATCTCTCGCCAAACATAGAGAAAAGACCATTACTTGTAGATGTTCCAAAACATTTAGTCAATTCTAATTTACCACCAATCAATTTTCTATTGAACAAATTGGGTAAACTCCTTTACTTACTAGATCAAGTGGATTATTGACTTAATTAAATCATTCAAGTAAAATCCGTTTAAGGTCATCAAACTTAATCTCAATAAGTTTTGTATTTTAATTTTCAGCAATTGATCGAGTTATCAGAAAGGCTTAAAAAAAAGGGTGGGGGGATTGGAGGAGGGCGTAGATAAACCGATGGTGCTCACTAACGAGAGTGGTAGACCTTCAGTCGGAGTGTTCCTGGTCTTCTCTCAATCAAGTATTTATAAAATTAATTACACATTTATTTTTCATCTAATGGCTTTCTATTTATTAAATTATTTATTCATTGGAGCAACTAAACTCCATGTATTGTTTTATTCATCAATAAATTCAAGAAGTTTGATGCAACAGTGCCACACCGACGTAATGTTCGTCTTGTTCAAAATAAAAATGAATATAAAATGTTTAAATATTCAGTATTTCTTATAAACATATTTTAAAAAATTGATGAAAAGAAAAACATAAGAGAGAGATGGATACAAAGGGACCGCTATGATAAAACTGAAGGTAATGTGCTCAAAGTTTAAATATTGAGTTTTAAGTAGGGGTGAGCGGTTCCAGATTCCGGTTTGGTTCCGTCTAAAACCTGGAACCTACCCTTAGGTACAGGTTCCTCAATTTTTGGAACATGGAACTTACCTGTTAGAACTAAGAACCTAGAACTTACCCTGTCACAGGTTCCAGGGTCGGTTCCAGGTTCCAACAATTTCTTTTTTTTTTTTTTTTTTCTTTTTCAGATTTGAACTATAACGTACGCGCATACTTTACAGAGTACAGTAGCAGAGCAAAGCATGAAGGACAACGCAGAGCTCATTCATTTCTCCCTGTTCTTCACCCCAAAAATCTTCTCCCCCTCAAATGGAAAATCGTAACTTTCACACAAAGACTAACCCAATTATCTCTATGGGTCAAGGATAATCAAATCATCAATCACCCATAATCTGAAACAATCAGAATCGACCCTGTGCAAGACAAGAAACAGAGTGTCCTCTAGATAGAGAGAGAGAAACAAGAACAAAACAGAGATAGGGATCTGCTTGCAAGTAGATTGACTTCAAATGTGAAGAAATGATAAGTAAGGACCAGTTGTTCTATCTTCGAGCTATTATCAATCACAATATGGAGCAGGCTTTTTGGGCTTTGCTCTTCTTTTTCTTTTGTTTAAGTGGTTGAAGGACAACTCTTATGGCTTGATCAAACATTGCCTTCACGTTTTGCAGTCACAAAGCATGACCATGTCAAGACACGATTGACAAAGGCATTCTAGAAAAAGATGCTAAGTTCTACTTTACATGCACAAGTACCTGCTGTGTCTTTGAGCTGCACTCAATATAAGCAGGTGAACCAACAAGCTTTCTCAACTCCTCTCCCTTGAAGAAAGGATAAATCAATCATTAGCACTCAGAAAGGGGACAAAAGTTGGAAAAAGAAGTCACTTGTGAGAAAAAAAAATCCAGCATTTACAAGTGCCCGAGCCGTAGTAATTGGCACTGCACCAAGATGATCTATAAAAAACTACTTATCATCTCGAAGATCTGGCAAGATTTCATTCAAAACCCAAAACAACCAAGTTATTTACGATTGAGAAGCAAATTAGATCAGCCCACAAAGCAGCTTGATTCGGGGCACAGCTCAAAGCCTTAAGCTACTCAGTCACCCAACATAGAATAATGTGTTGCCGATACAAGACCTCACCACTGGAAACATCGTAAAAGAACAACTAGAGCTACGCCCCTGCCTCGAGCTTCTCTTCTTTGCCAACAGCACTAATTTGCTTCTCAATCGATAACACCAAACCAAAATGGTATTTCCCATTAGAATGACGAAGAAAATCACCGCCGAAACAAAAGGGTCTCGAAGAATTCTCCACCACTTTCCCATTATCAACAAGGCAAGAACGAAACGAAAAAAGTGACATGCATCGAGACATAAAAAAGGGGGAAAAAGGCGTCACCTTGTCTTCGAAATCGGACTCCTAAGATTTGGGCAGCAACTGGCGTCGAGCAGCGAGGGTTCGGGCAAGCGGTGTCAGCGACTGGCGTCCAGTGGCATCCGGAGGCGGCAGCCTCAAGGGCGAGTGGCATCCGACAGCGAGACTTAAAGCGGCATCCGGCAGCATGAGTGTGTGAGGTCTGAATGAAGAGTCAATTTGGGGCTGTTGGGAATAACGGATCCCCGAAAATCGGATTCGACACTAAATCGAACCCCTAAATCAATGCGGAAGACGAAGCCCGGGAAATCACGTATCACCGATCGTAAAGCACACCACGGATTCGAGCGTACCTTGTTAGCCATAGATTAGACACTGACGCCGATAGAGGAAGAGAAACTTGGCCTTGTTCGATCCGATGACGCCTTGAAGGGAAGACAGTGTCGCCGTTTGCTTACTGTTCCTTTTTGGAGGGAGAGAGCGCGCGGGAGAAGACGTACGTTCGTTTTCTCTTTTCCAATAGGTATCATCTCTCTCTCTCTCCTCCCTTTTATACCTTCCCCCATCCACGGGCCCTATTCCCGTGGGCCGGGCTTTTTGGGCCCAGCATGGGCGGATGGGCCTTGAGCCCATTACATATAAATCATCATCTCCCACTCGCACAAGGTGGGCTAAACAGGATTCTCTTTACCTCTCTTCAACATTCATACTGGTGAATAATCCGTGCGACCAGCATACTTTGAGAGCTCGTTGCCATACATCCGTTAGGAATATATAGCAGCTCATAATGGGCGTCACACTCCGAGTAGATTTAGTATGCAGTACCCTAGATCGATCGATCACATTTATCTCTCTTGATCTCTTTTAAACAATGATATATATATATATATATATATATATATTGTATTCACAATTATGATTATCCCAAAGACAATCATAATTGGTTAACCGGTGAATACAAAACTACAATGTGATTCTCCAAAATCGATCTTCCTCTTTCCTTCAAACTCTCAATTTCAATTCAGCTTGCTTTTCTAGAAATGTCCCATTAGATCGAATCACTCATGACCATTGGCAACATCCTAAGATAGCAAACACTAAATAGAAATCTTGAGAATAAGTAAGAGTCATGAGGGGACTAAAAAATTGAGGAACTCTTTTCCTTAAGAGTCTCACACGTCATAAAAGTTGAGATCAAACTTTTTGCCACTCTTATTGGTCGGCTCATGCATACATAGTATGAAATACGTATTACGGTATTAACTCCTTTCCCATGGAGCGTATGTCTATACTTTCAATACTGTACAGATGAAATGTCTAACTTGAGTTCACGTATCTACTCATTCACTAAATTCATCAGAACTCACATCTGGCATCATAGACAGATAAAGTAAAATATGTGGGGTATTTTACTTTCGGACATAGTAAGTATTATATCATCATCTTAACATTCAGTTAAGGCGACATACGTATTTTAAGCTTGAGCTCTCGATTATCACCTAGATAATAAGCTTAAAAACAGTCTCATTTCTATTTATCACACAGTAAATAGAGGCGATTACCCGTGTGAGTGGGCTAATCTTATATCTGTCCGACATACTTTCTCAACTTAAAGTAATGCACTGAGCATTAAGATGCATAAAAATCAAACAAAGATTCATAGGCATTAATGATGAAAACACAAATTCATCAAATGTGAACACTTAAGGAAATTACAATATTCAGTACATCAGCCTCTACGCAATCCTAGAGCTTTCATATGGCCACAAAAACACATCTCTAGGTATTGGTTTTGTCATAGGATCTACTACCATTCTATGCGTAGTATGTACTCTAAGTTCACATCTTTTCGTGCAATCATATCATTGACAAAAGTTATACTTGGTATCTATAGGTTTGGTCTTGCCATGATATTTTTTGGATCTTTGGTGTACTCTTTTGCTGCTTGGCTACCACAGTTAACCAACAATGAATTTGCAGCACTTCCAATAACACCTAAATGATCCAATAATCTCTTAAGCCAAACATCTTCTTATACTGCTGCTGATAATGCCACGAACTCAACTTCCATCGTGGACAAGGCTATACACTTTTGTTTCTTATTGCTCCAACATATGGTGCCATTATTCGATAAGAAAACAAACCCAAAGATAGATTTTCTTTCATCTAAATCTCATCTCCAATCATCATCAGAATAGCCTTAGAGTTGCAGATCCTTTCCATAATAACTCAGCGTATAATCAGCAGTCCCCTTTAGATACCTCAGTATTCTCTTAACGGCTTTTCAACGTGCTTGACCTGGATTGGATTGGTATCTAGTCACCATTCCAACTGCAAAACATATGTCAGGTCTTGTACACATCATATCGTACATCAAGCTTCTAACAGCACTAGCATAAGGAACATGTTTCATTTGTTCCTTCTCTTGTGGAGTCCTTGGACACAGTCTATGGCTCAATCCTTCACCTTTTGTAATAGGAGTGTCTATGGGTTTACAATCTTGAAATCCTAATTCCAAGAATGTATGCAACATCACCCATGTTTTTCATCTCAAAGTTGGAAGACAACCAACTCTTGATATTATTAACAAACTCCATATTACTTCCGGCAATTAGTATATCATCAACATATAATGATATGATCACAAATTGATCCTTGGATCTTTTGATATATGCACAATGATCCTCATCTATCATTGTAAAATCATATGCCATTATGGCATTATGAAAACGCATATACCATTTTCTTGACGACTGCTTAAGGCTATATATCGACTCCCAAAGTCAACATACCTTTCCTTCTTGGCCTTTCACTATGAAACCAGCATGTTGTTTCATATATGTTCCTTCCTCTAATTCTCCATTGAGGAAAACAATCTTTACATCCATTTGATGTAACTCAAGATCCATACTAGCTACTATTGCCAGAATAATGCGAATCGAGGTAAATCTCACTACAGGAGAAAATGTTTCTTCATAATCAATTCCTTCCTATTGATTATACCTCTTCGCAACAAGGCGAGCCTTATGCCTTTCTATCGAGCCATCAGTCTTTCGCTTTATTTTGAGAATCCACTTGTTCCCAATAACTCTGCGTCCTTTTGGAAGATCAACCAGTTCCCAGACTTGGTTTGATTTCATTGACTCAATTTCCTCTTCCATTGCATGAATCCATTTTTCCTTACTAGGGCAATTCAGAGCCTCATTGATATTTCTTGGCTCATCCTCATCTTGTGGAGCAACCATAAAAGTTTCATCTTTAATGTCAAAACGTCGACGATGAATACTTTGGCGACTTGTTCACCATATGGGAGATTGTACACTTAGCACATCATTTCCCATTATGCTCCCACTAGAATTAGATAATGATGATGTCGTCTCATCATGTGGTTGCAATTGAGAATGAGTTGAATTCAATTCATCACTTCTCATATCACTCCCACTTGGACGAACTCCACTAATATCATTATCTTAATCCAATGTTTCAAATAGGAAGTAATCTTCCCATATTTCGCCCTTCTTAGGAAATTCATCCACTAAGAATGTGACATCCCGTGATTCAAATTCAGTTATACTCCCACTATCCTGCTCACCTATGAACACATACCCTTTCGAGTGTTCGGAGTATCTCATTAAAATACTCTTCTTTTCTTTGGGATCCAATTTTCCAAACTTGTGAGAGGACTCATGTGTATAGGCGACACAACCCCATGGCTTAAGAAAACTTAAGTCCGGTTTTCAAACTGTCCATAACTCATATGAAGTGGAAATAACTGATTTGGAAGGCATCCGGTTAAGTATATTGGCAGCAGTTAACAACGCATCACTCCAAAAAGTGATAGGTAAGTTAGCATGCGCCATCTTGGACCTAACCATTCTAGTAGGATTCCGTTTATTCTCTCTGCAACACCATTTTGTTGAGGAGTATATGGAATAGACAACTATCTTTCTATTCCTTTTTCATCACATAATTTTCTGAACTCATCAGATAAATTTTCTCGACCTCGATCAGATCTCAATGCTTTTATTTTCTTGTCTAATTGATTTTCTACCAAGTTCATAAACCTTTTGAAACAACTTATTGCTTCAGATTTATGAGAAATCAAATAGACATATCCGAATCGAGTATAATCATCTATAAAATTGATGAAATAAACAGCCACTTGCCTTCCTCTCATATTCATTGGACCACAGACGTCATAATGGATTAAATGCAGAGGAAATTCAGATCTTTTACCTTTTCCAAATGGTTTCCTTGTCATTTTCCCTACTAGGCAATTCTCACATATGGACAAATCGACTTTTTCAATATTGCCCAACAAGCCCTCTTTGGCTAGTCTATTCATATGTTGTTGGCCCATATGACCAAGTCTAGCATGCCACCATATTCACATCATTATCATATGAAGTAGAAGATGTGAAAAAGGGAATAACAAATATTGACATCACCACAGTCAACATTTAGTACAATAAAACCATCCAGAAAATGACCACAATCATAGTAGTTTGTATCCAAATACAAATCTACACCACTATTATGGAAGTTCACATTAAAACTAAGCTTAACCAACACCAAAACAGACACATAATTTCAACGAATCTTCGAAGCATTTAGAATATCAAGGTGTGTCCACCATGCATGTTCAATTGGCAAGTGCCAATCTCTTTAACTTCAGCTCTGGAGTTATTTCCCACATAAATCCACTTAGTTCTAGTTGGTATCGTCGGAATTCCACGAAGGATTCTCTATCCTTCGGTAGATGGTCTGTCAATCCTGAATCTACAGTCCACAAAGGATTGGATTCAACCATTAATGCAGAACTTGACACATAAGCAAAGTTCTCAAATGTACAATAGGTGTTTACCTTTTTCGGCTCACAACAGTTGCGAGTATAGTGACATTTCTTGTCACAATTGTAACACCTCACCCTTGACATTTTCTTCACTTGAGGACATTTTCCTCTCTTGTGTTGGTTAACTCTTGATTTCTTACAACAAGGACTTGATCCTTTGCATTCACACATATTGAACAAATCAATACGCTTGCGCTTAGAGCTCAAAGCCCTTTCTGAGCTAGGACCAGCATAGCCAATGTCTATTTTCGACTCAAATGCCGTTAGGCGGTCTTCTTCTAGCTCAAGGTGGCGCACGACATCCTCAAGATCTTCCATAATATGGTCAAGAGCTTCTAGTGCTTCTTGCTTTTCCAGCACATATTGAATATTCATATTCAATATTTCACAATTGTTGCCGTTCATATCAGCAATTACGTTCTTAATTGCTGAAAACATCGATCTGAACACATCAGACATACATGCACGAATAATTAATGCCTATCATTTATGTATCCCTATTTGCACAGACCCATCATATTAATGAATAATTTCAAGTAAGGTTTCAGAATCAAAAGGTCACTATGTTTCCAATCATCCTCCAAAAATCCTAACTTAAAACTATCATTAATATAATTGTCTTATGCAAAACTAATTCTATGAAGTTACAAAAACTTCTATCAACTACCCACAATAGTCAACAATAACATAAAGCAAATGATATATAACATCTAATAGAATAACAATGCTTTCATATAATACAATTATACATTACACTAAGCAATATATACAAGGAAAAATATCAACATGGAAAGATATTTACACCCACAAAACATCTCATAATTAATCTAAGAAATAAATAGGGAAAGACCCTTCTAATCTATCAGTCAAAGTATCTGAGAAAACTGAAGGCACATTTGCCAACCATGGAAAAACTTTTGGAGAGCTCTCATGTCGCCACCAAGGCGCATTCACTCTGCGCCATGTGGCGCTCAATCTAAGTGTTGAAGTTTTGGCCAACTCAATCCTATAGTACTCTCTTACAAAAGCTTCCACTAGCCTCCTATAATCCGGGACCACGTTGACCTCCCATAGCCGATCTAACACTGATTGCCATTCAGGTGGAAGAGTGTTCATCAAAGCTGGCACCTTCTCAAAATCCGGCATAAGATAACCATTTCAGATGATTTCCTGTATCATCTGATTGACCTTGACCATATGTGATACTAAATCACCATCAAGCCACCGATAATCAGCTAACTCTTTCATCAGCATTTTCAGTCTAGCTCTTCCTTCGTCCGTTCACGGGATTGCAGGTATCCGTGCATAACGCATCATAGTTCCTGCAACAAATGCAGAACTAAAATGGATCACTTTTAATCCACAATAAACAAAATGGAAAATACATAATTTCCATGATTCATGCAACAAATGCAAAATAAAAAATGGATTACCTCAAACACACAGACATAATTGAAAAAGAAGTGTTAGATCGACGGTCAACGGTCAACGGTGGTCAACGGTCAACGGAGGTCAACGGTTGTCGAACGTCAGACCGGTCGAACCGGTCGGACCGGTCGCGCCGGTCGGGCCGGTTCGGGCGAACCGAACGCACGTGCCCCGCGCGTGTGCGCGGGCTGACGTCACGCAGACGTCAGCCGGCACGTGCCGGGCATCGCGGTTCGGGTCGGATCGTCGTCGGGTCAGGTCGCCGGCCGGCCAACGGTTGTCGGCAATGACGTCACCGATGACGTCATCCCGGCGTTACCGTGATGTCACAATGACGTCAGCACGCGTCGGTCAGCCAACCGGCATGTGCCGATTCGCCGGGCGCGTCGCGCCCACGCGTAGCCGCTTCTAGCCGCGCGTGTGGGCGCGTGCGTGGTGTCTCCCGGCGGCGCACGACCAGTCTCCGGACTCGTCTCGACGTCGCCTTTCTCCCCATTTATTCAGAAAATGATTTCGACTTACGAAAACTCAGAAAAATGGCCAAACAACACTCGGGTGTCGGGATTTCTCGCCTCGATCCGTACGGCCGAATTGCTTTTGCGAAAAATCAATCAAAAATCGTCAAACAAGTCGGGAAAACGTGAACTAGGGCTCTGATACCAATGTTGGGAATAACGGATCCTCGAAAACCGGATTCGACACTAAATCGAACCCCTAAATCAATGCGGAAGACGAAACCCGGGAAATCACGTATCATCGATCGTAAAGCACACCACGGATTCGAGCGTACCTTGTTAGCCACAGATTAGACACCGACACCGATAGAGGAAGAGAAACTTGGCCCTGTTCGATCCGATGACGCCTTGAAGGGAAGACAATGTCGCCGTTTGCTTACTGTTCCTTTTTGGAGGGAGAGAGCGCGCGGGAGAAGACGTACGTTCGTTTTCTCTTTTCCAACAGGTATCATCTCTCTCTCTCTCTCCTCCCTTTTATACATTCCCCCATCCACGGGCCCTATTCCTGTGGGCCGGGCTTTTTGGGCCCAGCATGGGCGGACGGGCCTTGAGCCCATTACATATAAATCATCAGGGGCTATTTTGCAAAAGATACTCTTGAAGATCGTCTTCTTCCTTTTGGAGCCCTAACCAGTTCCGGTTCCAACCAGAACCAAAACCGGAACCGGAACTCCCAGTTCCCAGAAAAAAGGAACCAGGAATCGAAACCAGTCCCCTTGGAACCAGGAACTGAATCGGACCCTCCGGTTCGGTTCTCCGATTCCCGGTTCTACCCGAGAACCGCACTCACCCCTAGTTTTAAGTAATTAAATTCTTAAATGCTAAAATAAATTTAAAAGTTGTTTGATTATATTTAAAATTTGATAGCTGAATATTATTGATCTCTTACCCAACGTAGAGAAAAGACCAGTTTTGATAGGTTTTCCAATATATTTGATAAGATTATAATTACTCTAAATTAATTTTATATTAAAAGAACCAGTTGACCCGCCCTTTACTTACTAAATTGGATAATCGACAACATTTAATCATTTAAATCAATTCTGTTTAACGTTCTTAAACAAGCTCAATCTCAATAAGTTCTGAAGTTTCAATTCTCAAAACTTAAATTGGATTATCAAATAGGCTCAAAGAGAATAGAAGAGAAGAGAAGAGAGAGAAAGAGAGTATGGGGAGGGCGGAACTGAATCGTCATTGCTCTCTAATTGGAGTGGTAATGTCACATCACGAGCCTTTCCCTTGTCGCGAGAACACGACATCCACGGAAATTAATTTGCAATGCCCAAGCATCGTTAGCTCAATACTTTCATCTTTCAATTAAGCACATGCAGAAGCATGTTCATTAGATCAGATGATTTCATTTACATGTCCACTTAGTTGGACTATTCTGATTAGTGACAAAAAGGGGATAAGGGAGTTAGTCCTAACTCCTCTACAATAGCGATTATCAAAAGTGATTCTCATCAAAAGACCGACTCCTCACAGCTTGAGCTCGGGATCTTAGTTGAGGTCGGAGTTGACGTCATCTATGGTGCCATTGAAAGGATTCGCCATCGAACCGTTGGGGCCACCAGGCGGACCGTCAAACCCATAGAGGGGCCCAAAGATCTCCTCGTCAATCCACATGAATCATGACTCATAGAGATGAAGAACTAGGTAACCTAAGCCCTCGTCAACCCACATCGAGGTAGTGTGCTTTTAGTATGTAATATCAGACGTCATGTCCACTATATTGAGGATCATGACTCCCATCTATACAGGTAACCTGAGTTGGATCGGAGGGAAACTCATATCTATGGGCTTGAAAAGGGTAAAATAATAACGAATGAGTTGAAAACTCAATAAGTAAATTGCCTAAACCTCATATAAACAGATGCCTCGTACCGAAACCATGCAAGTTCTCAAAGCCAACATGTTGATGGCAAATCAATAGCAAAGCCCTCGCTTTGCCTTAAACTATGCATATGAAGGAAAGTTCTCAACTACCTAAAATGCTAGTATGATCAAGAATTCTACACATGCCAAATAATAAATTCTACTGTATACATGTGCTTCTCAAGTCCTAAATAATAAAGTATAAAATACGTACGTGCCTCTCAAGTCATAAATAATAGCATATAAAATTTGCACCTATCAAATAATAGCTTCTAAAATGTTCATGTGATCCTCAAGTTTCAAATAATGACTTCTAAAATGTTCACGTACCTCTCATGTCACAAACGATGACATATAAATTATTCACGTGCCTCCCAAGTTATAAACAATGACATATAAAATACGCACGTGTCAAATAATAACTTTTAAAATGTGTACGTGACACTCAAATGCCTCTAATGCAATTTTGATCCGGGATCACATAATACCCCACAATATATATGTGTCCATGACCATCCACGACACATCATTTAACGTCCAATTATTATACACATAATCGAAATCCATTGATTCTTCTGGAATCGACCGAGCATCAATCCACCCCATCAAATATGGCAACGTCCTAAAATCCATCAATGACTGCATCCAAAATCCATTAGGCATTGTCCCATAATCCATCAGTGACGGCATTGTCTTGAAATCCATTGGTGACGGTTTCCCTCATATGACCACCTGGATTAAGCATATAATCGGTTCTTATCTTTTTCTTTAGTCCAATGCATGAGTGTCTCAAAGGCATGCCAAGCGAAGTTTATACCATGACTTACGAAAACTGTATCAATAAAATATGTTGAGCACGAAACAAAAAACTGTGGCTTGACCCGTTACGTTCAAGCACCGGTGTAAGTCCAATCCGGTTCAGAAACAATACGCCTTAATATCGCTGAACCAAGAGAGAGCAACTCAACCTGGCATGCTTCCACACATGTCCAAACGAACGTGAATCTCTTTTCGGAGACTCAATGCGTGTTTTCAAGCGTTCACAATGACGTATATAAGAGCTACCTTCAATAAACAACAACAAAACCTTACAATCAAGGATATGCGATGACTCATAGACAAACCACAACCAATAGTAGCAACAAATCCTTATAACCAAACTTAGACAATAACATATAAATGAACCTCATCCAATAATAACAACGGTCTTTTGTAGCCAGGTATGGACATGAACATATAACATGTTGTTTCCACTAACAACAACAAACATTGAAACTTTGACTATCATATGACAAGTTCTCACCTATTCACGAGCTTTATAACTCAAACAAATCAAAAGCAAACCTTACAAAGTTAGTATGTGGTTCTACTCTACCTAGGATGGTTCGACTTTACTTAACAACAAAAACAAAGCTGATAACTCTATAAAAATAAAGTTATTTTACCTATTTTAGGCAATAATTAATGCATTATCTATGAGAAAATATTTGGATTTCCTTCTGATTATTTGAATTTTCCTTGTTTATGCAGAATAATGAGATATTGAGAAGATAATGAAAAGAATGGCGACTATCAGGAATTCAAATAAAAACAGCAGTGGAAGATGGATATCAAATCAGGAAATTCTTGATTTTGTCCCCTAATGTTATCTGCAAGCGTTGGGAGATAGATATTTTAGATTTCCTATAAATAGGAAAGAGAGAGAGCAGCTAGGTTTTTGGGGAGGTTAGATCATTTTTCATTCTTCTGAGAGTTTTTCAAGTATTTCGAAGAGAAGACAAATGTGGTGACAGAATTCTTGTTCTTTGATTCAAAATGCTAGGTTTGATTTATATTTTTATTTATTATTCTACTATGTTCTAATTTACTTTTGTTAGGGCTATGATGTAGCATAACCATGATGATATGAATTTCATGATTTTTATGTTTTACAATTGATTTCATTCATGTGAGTTATATATTATTGCGTTTAATGCTTTTGAGTGACTGACCACCACTTGAATGATCGATGTGCATGTTTGAAAATGAGAGGTGATAATATGCAATTACTCATTATAATATATAACCATGAATTAAACGTGGATAGAAATATACCACGTTATTTGTGTAGCTTTCAATGATAGAGTGATCCAAAAGACTCATTGTAAATCGGGAATATTTATAATTTTTAATGCACTCATGTTTCTTTTAATTCACATAGAGATATAGTGGATTAATAAGCTGAGTAGGTTTGTTATACCTAGAGATAGGATAGTAAATAGATTAGGAAATTCCGCTATCACATGTTTGATATCATTATTGTATTCACAACAATATGAAATTCATATCTAGTGATTATGGTAAAATCAGATGCTCTAACATATTTATCTGATTGATTTTACTGCATTTAGTCTTCAAGTTTTGTTTTTAATTTATTCTAAATTATATTTTGATTTGTTAGATAAATTTTAGAATGAATATATATTAGTATTTAATTATTTTATTAATCATCGATCTCCGTGGGACGATACTTTTTCTCATCATTATATTACTTGTTCGATACGTGCACTTGCGTTTAGAATTTTATGAACAAGTTTTTGGCGCCGTTGCTGGGGATCGTTTGTTTAATACTAATTAATATTGATACTAGATAATTCTAAGTTTAATCTAGCTTTCATTTTGTTTTATTTTTCATGGTGTACATCGGTTTATGACACGTAGCCAACAAGGGGAACTTGTTGAACTTGATCCAGAAATCGAGCGTACATTCAAAAGACGACTGAGAGAACAGAGAAATCACGCTAAGATGATAGACGGTGAGAATGAAAATTCACGTAAACTCTTAAGAGATTATGCTGCACCAATAGTTCAAGGCACCACATCAAGCATTAGAAGACCTGCAATTCAAGCAAACAACTTTGAGATTAAGCCGTCACTTATTCAGATGCTTCAACAATCAATGCAATTCAGTGGACTACCAAGCGATGATCCAAATGCTCACATCGATGCTTTTCTTGAAATCTGTGACACCATTAAAGATAATGGAGTTACAGATGATGCTATTAGATTGAGATTATTTCCATTCTCTCTTAGAGACAAAGCTAAGAGTTGGCTTTCTTCTCTTCCTGCAGGATCAATTACTACATGGAATGATATGGCTCGGAAATTTCTTGGTAAGTTCTTTCCACCGGCAAAGTCTGCGAAGATGCGTAACGACTAATTTTATGCAGATGGATAATGAATCATTATATGAAGTATGGGAAAGATTCAAAGAATTTCTTAGGAGATGCCCACATCATGGACTACCTGTATGGATGTAGGTACAAACTTTTTATAATAGCTCCAGTACAAATCTTCGTTCTATAATTGATGCAGTTGCAAGAGGAACTCTAAATAATAAAACACCAAAAGAAACCTAATATATATTAGAGGAGATGGCGTCCAATAGTTATCAGTGGCCCACTGAGAGATTACCAATGTGAAAAGTTAGCGGAGTTCATGAAGTGGATGCTTTTGCTGCAATTGCTGCACAATTTGAAACACTCAACAAAAAGCTTGATAATATGAGTGTTTCAACCATGAAAATTCACAATTTGACATGTGATTTTTGTGGTGGAGGACATGTTAGCACAGAGTATCAGGTAGGTAATACTTTTAAACAATCTCATGAAAATTCTAACTTTGTTGGGAATTTTAACATGTCGCAGAATAATCCCTACTCCAACACATACAATCCGGGATGGCGCAATCATCCAAATTTTTTATGGAACAATCAGAATGTGACGAGACCACAAGAATTCAAACAATCAGAAGAGACAAAGTCAAATTTGGAAGACATAGTCACCAAACTTGCTAACACAACTCATGACTTCATCAAAAGTACGGATGTAAGATTTCAAAACCAAGAGTCTTCAATCAGAAATCTGGAGATGCAAGTGGGTCAGTTAGCAAGCATGATGTCAGGAAGGCAACGGGGTTCTTTGCCGAGCAACACAGAGAAAAATTCAATTGAAAACATAAAGGCTATTACCCTGAGAAGTGGTAAACAAGTGGGAGAAGAAGAGATTGTCAGAGACAAAGAAAAGATGATCAATAAACAATCGAATGAGACAAGCAAGAGTAAACTTTTTCTAGATAATCCCAAGCCATATGTGCTGCCAATTCCATTCCCTCAGCGACTCCAACAGCACAAAGTGGATAAGCAATTTTCTAAATTTCTTGATGTATTTAAAAAATTGCACATTAACATTCCTTTTACAAATGCTTTAGCGCAAATGCCTAGTTATGCAAAAATTTTTGAATGAGATTTTGGCAAACAAAAGGAAATTGGAGGATTATGAAATTCTGAAGTTAAACGAGGAGTGTTCAGCCATCCTACAAAAAAAATTGCCTCTGAATTAAAAGATCCAGGGAGTTTTACTATTCCTTGCACTATTGGGGATTCTTACTTTGAAAAAACATTATGTGATTTAGGTGCAAGTATTAATCTGATGCCTTATTCAGTTTTCAAGAAATTAAGATTGGGCGAGGTAAAAGCAACCACAGTGTCACTTCAACTGGCTGATTGATCAATTAAATATCCAAGAGGTATTATGGAAGATGTTTTGGTAAAAGTTGACAAATTTATCTTTCTTGCAGATTTCATAGTTCTTGACATGGAGGAAGATTTTGAGGTACCACTTATCTTAGGTCAACTTTTTCTAGCAACAGGAAGAGCTCTTATTGATGTACAACATGGGAAGTTGATCCTTAGAGTTCAAGATGATCTTGTTTCATTTAATGTTTTTAAAGCAATGAAATATCCATCTGATGATAATTCTTGTTTTAGAGTTGAGACAGTTGACAAGTTGGTGAATAAGGTTTTTCAGGAAAATATTTTTGAAGATCCACTTGAAGCATGTCTGATTCAACTAAGGGACAAAGATATTCAGAATGGGGAGATAAAGGAGTATGCAAATTTCATGGAGGCAATTTCACCATATTCAAGGCAAAAGGAAATTAAATTTGAGGAGTTAGGACAACACATTACAAAGCCTAAACCATCAATTGAAGAGCCTTTAATTCTTGAACTCAAACCCTTACATTCTCATTTGAAATATGCTTATTTAGACCTCAAAGGCATTTGAACCCGAAGATGCAAGAAGTAGTGAAAGCTGAGGTAATTAAGCTACTTGATGCATGTATCATATATCCTATCTCTAATAATTCTTGAGTAAGTCATGTACAAGTTGTGCCAAAGAAATGTGGTATGATTGTTTAGAAAAACGACAACAATGAATTGATTCCAACTAGAACAGTTACTAGGTGGCGTGTGTGTATGGATTACAAAAAATTGAATGATGTCACTAGAAAAGATCACTTTCCTTTACCATTTATTGATAAGATGTTAGAAAGACTTGCAAGGCATGAATTTTATTGCTTTCTGGATGGATATTCAGGGTATAATCAGATTCCTATTACACCAGAAAATCAAGAGAAAACTACTTTTACTTGTCCCTATGGTACTTTTGCTTTTAGAAGAATGCCATTTGGTCTTTGTAATGCACCAGCTACTTTTCAAAAATGCATGATGGCTATTTTCTCTGATATGGTTGAAAAATATATTGAGATTTTCATTGATGATTTTTTGGCCTATCATTTGATTCTTGTTTAAATAATTTGGCTTTGGTCTTACAAAGATGTAAGGAGACTAACCTTATTTTGAATTGGGAGAAGTGTCACTTTACGGTGCAGGAAGGAATAGTGCTCAGGCATAAAATTTCTCGAAACGGAATAGAAGTCTATTGAGCCAAAGTGGAGGTCATTGCAAAATTACCTCCGCTAACATCTATGAAACTTGTCAGAGGATTTTTGGGGCATGCAGGATTTTACAGGTGATTTATAAAAGATTTTTCAAAAATTGCTAAACATCTTTCTAATCTTTTGGAAAAAGATGCTCCTTTTAATTTTTTCCGTTGAATGCATGCAGGCTTTTAACACTTTAAATGAGAATTTAATATCAGCACCAATTATGACAGCATCAAATTGGGATTTACCTTTTGAGCTGATGTGTGATACTAGCGATTTTGCAATAGGAGCTATTTTGGGACAAAGGAAGAATAAAAATTTTAAACCATATATTATGCCAATCGAACCTTATCAGGTGCACAATTGAATTATTCAACAACATAAAAGGAACTTCTAGCGGTAGTATTTGCTTTTGATAAATTTCATTCTTATTTAATTGGCTCAAAAGTTATAGTTTATTCTGACCATTCTGCTCTTAAGTATCTGCTTGAAAAGAAAGAATCAAAACCCAAGTTGATCAGGTGGATTCTATTGTTGCAAGAATTTGATTTGGAAATCAAAGATAGGAAGGGGATTGAAAATCTAATTGCAGATCACTTATCAAGAATTCCAAATTCAAAGGAAGAGGTAAGACCAATTTTGGAAGAGTTCCCTGATGATAAATTTTTTTCCATCAAGTCAATTCATTGGTATGCTGACTTTGTAAATTATTCGGTAAGTAATGTTCTTCCTCCTGAATTATCATATCAACAGAAGAAAAAATTCTTTTCTGATGTTAAAAATTATTTTTGGGAAGAACTTTTTTTGTTTAAAGTATGTGCAAATCAAGTCATAAGGAGATGTATTCCAGATGAAGAGAAGGCAAACATTCTACATCATTGTCATGATGGAGAAACAAGTGGCCATTTTGGTGCCACAAAAACTGCAGCTAAGATTTTACAATCTGGATTTTATTGGCTTACACTTTTTAAAGATGCATACTCCTATGTAACTTCATGTGATAAGTATCAAAGAACTGGAAATATTTCAGGAACAAATGAGATGCCTTTAAACAACATTATTGTGTGTGAATTATTTGATGTTTAGGGTATTGATTTCATGGGACCCTTTACACCTTCTTACGGAAATTTATACATTTTAGTGACTGTGGAGTATGTGTCTAAGTGGGTAGAAGCTGTAGCATTGCCAACAAATAATGCTAAGGTTGTGGTGAAATTTTTGAAGAAAAATATTTTTACCCGATTCGGCACTCCTAAGGCAATCATAAGCGATAGGGGGACACATTTTTACAACAAGTAATTTGAAGCACTTTTGAGTAAGTATGGAGTCACACATAAGGTTGCAACCCCTTATCATCATCAAACTAGTGGTCAAGTAGAGATTTCAAATAGGGAAATCAAGAGAATTTTAGAAAAAAACAGTGAATGCCTCTAGGAAAGATTGGTCAATAAAACTTGATAATGCACTTTGGGCCTATAGGACAGTGTTCAAAACTCCAATTGGGATGTCTCCTTTTAGGCTAGTGTTTGGAAAGGCTTGTCACTTACCAGTGGAATTAGAGCATAAAGCATATTGGGCATTGAAATTTCTGAATTTTGATATGCAGTCTGCAGGTGAAGAAAGATTATTACAACTGAATGAATTTGAGGAATTTCGTAATGAGACCTATGAAAATTCTAAGTTGTACAAGGAGCGTACAAAAAGATGGCATGACAAGCACATATTCAGAAGAAATTTTAAAATTGTTACACAGTATTCCCATATGGAACAGTTGAAGTTGCGCATGACATTGAGGGCACATTCAAAGTGAACGGTCAACGTTTGAAGCCCTACTTTGAATGTGGTTACAACAAGCAGAAGACCACCATTGAACTTCATCCTTTAGAATAGCGACATCTGAGATAATTTGGCTGAAAATTATAAAGCAAGCGCTTCTTGGGAGGTAACCCAAGCATTTTAATTATGTTTTTATTTATTTTTAAGTTTATGTTTTGCAAAAAAAAGATTAACTTTTCTCTATTTTATCCAGGTTAATTTTTAGGGAGCACATTTCAAAAGTTTAATCATCAAGATCATCTATAGACTTATCCTACAACCAGGGAAGTTTTCTTCTTCCTATTCTATTTTTCACATTGAGGACACTGCTTCATTCAAGTTTGGGAGAAAGACAAATTTTTGGATAATTTTTTTTTATCATTATTGCTTTCCTAGTTGTGAATTTTTATTATTCTTAGGAAAATTTAAATTTTATTTAAACTTGCAATTGATGTGTGAATTAATCTTAATTCTAATTATGTTGATCCACTTACTGAGTACTAAAAGTCCTTACTTTTTGAATTATGTGTAAATCTAGAGAACATTCATGTGAAATATGTGATTTTCTTAGATTTCACCCAAATCTTAGAATTTGTTTGATTTTCTCTTGATGCAAAATCATAAGCTAAATCTAACTAAGAAAATGATATAGACAGTTTTTTGATCGACTGAGCCTTTCAAGCCAACCCTATTTATTTATTCCTAGTCACCCCCGTTGAGCTTTAATTATTATCCAATTTTTCATTGGCATCCATATATGTTTAGCCTAGCCGTAATCAAATTATATCCTTATCCCATGCCCTATGAACACGTTGGTTTTCTTTTGAGATAAAAAAAAAATTATTTGAGCTTGATAGAAATTTGGGAGGAATGATGGAGTAAAAAAAAGAAAAAAAATGATTGCAGTGGTTGTTTGGGGTGTATTGTCAAAAAAAAATTTTGTTTTTATGGTTTCCTATCCAACTTTCAATTGAGTGAGCCTTTTGGATACTCAATGGGTTGGAAATTTTCATGTTATATTAGGAGGGACTTTGGGAGAAACTCCACCATAAAGCAATTCAAAGAGAGAGAGAGAGAGAGAGAGAGAGAGAGAGAGAGAGAGAGAAAATGAAAGAAAAAAAAAAGAATGATGATATATGGCGGCAGAAAAATTATCTTGAAGGAGTGAAATTGGACAGTGACATTGGCTCTAATTAGATCCTAGAAATCAATGTGTTGATGAGTGATTTGAGCTTAAAATTCCCGTTATCTCACCTTTAGCCCAGTCTTACATTATAACCCGAGAAAAGTCTTATTGATTTTTGGTTAGATAATTAGCTTACATTAGTGGAGAGATGAATGAAAAGCAAACCTATGAGATTTGGTCATAATTATTAAGAATTTTTTAGAGGTTGCATGTTAATGTGAATTTATTTGGATTGCATATAATTCAAAAAAGATGAGGACTCTCACACACACACTTGAATCATATAGTTAGAATTGGTCTTAACTTATAAATTGATTTCAAAGTTTAGATGAAATTTGTGTTTTTCTTTGAATTGTGAATTTGAGCAATTATGAAAAGATGTCATGGAGAAGGTTGTTAGGTTGAGTATGTGTTATGTTTTACTTTTGCTCGAGGATTAGCAAAATATTAAGTTTGAGAGTTTGATAACTCTATAAAAATAGAGTTATTTTACCTATTATAGGCAACAATTAATACATTATCTATGAGAAAATATTTTGATTTCCTTCTGATTATTTGAATTTTCCTTATTTATGCATAATAATGAGATATTGAGAAGATAAGGAAAATAATTGCGACTATCAGGAATTCAAATAAAAGCAGTAGTGGAAGATAGATATCAAATCAGGAAATTCTTGATTTTGTTCCCTAATGTTATCTGCAAGCGTTGGGAGATAGATATTTGAGATCTCTTATAAATAGGAAAGAGAGAGAGCAGCTAGGTTTTTTGGGAGGTTAGATCGTTTTTCATTATTCTGAGAGTTTTTCAAGTATTTTGAAGAGAATACAAAAGTGATGACAGAATTCTTGTTCTTTAATTCAAGATGCTAGGTTTAATTTATATTTTTATTTCTTATTATATTATGTTCTAATTTTCTTTTGTTAGAGCTACGATATAGCCTAATCATAATGATATGAATTTCATGATTTTTATGTTTTACAATTGATTTCATTCATGTGAGTTATATATTATTGCGTTTAATGCTTTTAAGTGAATGGCCACCATTTGAATGATCTGATATGCATATTTGAGACTGAGAAGTGATAATATGCAATTGCTCATTATAATATATAACCATGAATTAAACGTGGATAGAAATATACCGCGTTATTTGTGTAGCTTTCGATAATAAGATGATCCAAAAGACTCATTGTAAATCGGGAATATTCATAATTTTTAATGCACTCATGTTTATTTTAATTCACATAGAGATATGTTGAATTAATAAGCTGAGTAGGTTTGCTATACCCAGAGATATGATTGTAAATAGATTAGGAAACTCCGCTATTACATGTTTGATATCGTTATTGTATTCACAACAATATGAAATTCATATCTAGTGATTATGGTGAAATCAGATGCTCTAACATATTTATCTGATTGATTTTATTGCATTTAGTCTTCAAGTTTTGTTTTTAATTTATTCTAAATTATATTTTGATTTGTTAGATAAATTTTAGAATGAATCTATTTTAGTATTTAATTAGTTTATTAATTATCGATCTCCGTGGGACGATACTTTTTTTCATCATTATATTACTTGTTCGATACGTGCACTTGCGTTTAGAATTTTATGAACAAAAGCAAACCTACATCCAAGCTACGCAACATAACAGCCTAGCCAATGTTTAGGGGGTCTACTTACTAAACAAGGACAAGAAAGAAGACAAATGGTGGCTCACGACTCACAGTGAGCAAACGGCAATGATGACATAGTGAGCAGATGGCGATGGTAGCTTACGGTGGGCGATAGTGAGGAGGCCGAGTGAGGGGCGTGTAAGGGAGAAGGAGAGAGGCAAGTGTAAAGAGAAAGCAAAGTGAACTTGGGGAAAAAGTGAGAGGGAGAGAGAGAGGGAGAGAGAGAGAGAGAGAAATGGGTTCTAAGCTATGTAGCACGAACACTCTCCGGAATCCTTCATGTCGTGTCCGACACTCCGACAAGTGTCAAACACACTCCGACACGTCCCGACACGCGATCAATGAGTATCGAAAAATCCGACACATGGTCAACTCTCTTTGACACGCTCCAACACGCGATTCCGACACTCACGAGATCAATTTTAAAAATGTCTAATACTTGAGGGATCAAAATATAAATATACACAAAAGAAGTAATAAAAGAAGTAATAAAATTGCTATAAATATACACGCACGGGGTCAATTTTTTTTTTTTTTCAATTTTTTTTTTTTAGAATTTTTTTTTAAAGTTTTTTACTATGAAAGAAGTAATAAAAAAATGCTATATATGATAAATAAATAAATTTAAAAATATCATTTGAGCATTTTTCTTTAAACAATGTTTTTTTCCTCTAAGTTTTGTCTATTATTGTAACAAATTAAAATAATGAATGATATTATTTAATATTTTTAGTGTAAATTAATTATAGGCTATTATTATTATTATTATTATTATTATTATTATTATTATTATTATTATTATTATTATTATTATTATTATTATTATTATTATATTATTATTATTATTATTATTTATGTATTTATATATGAAAATATATTTAATATATAATGTGTCGGAACGTATCAAAATTCTCTATTTTTAAGAAATGACGCGCCGGCGTGTCGTGTCGTGTTGTGTCGTGTGTCGCGTGTCTGTGTCGGTTCTACATAGGTTCTAAGGATATACACTTGAAATTCAATTATAGGCTAAGTAATGATTGCTAATGATGGTTTTCTTGGCTTAGTCAGCAAGATTGAATCTCCACCTTTCAAGTGTCACAATTAGGGTTAATCTTAACCAAGTTTATCCTTCAAGCTTTAATGGTTGAATTATTACATAGTTTCAAAGGTAACTATCCTAGTTACACAAACTAGACCTATTTCTCCTCCCTTTCTCCTTGAAGTGGCACCTAGTCGAACTTTAGTTCTCCCTCAACTTATCTTCAAGAAGCTATGTAAGTCTCACCTTTAGGGTTATTATAGCCCAAATCCCTCCATAAGCACATGTCTCAACTAAGGATAGGTTTAAACCTTACA
Source organism: Eucalyptus cladocalyx (assembly GCA_017140615.1). Taxonomy (NCBI): domain Eukaryota; kingdom Viridiplantae; phylum Streptophyta; class Magnoliopsida; order Myrtales; family Myrtaceae; genus Eucalyptus; species Eucalyptus cladocalyx. The sequence goes on from CM029520.1 coordinate 21,242,380, forward strand.
AGATAACTTGATCTCCAAGTTCCTCCCTATTGAGGCATGTGAGGGGGGCTTCATTGGCTTCCAAGAATTGTTTACTCTCATTTGATCCAAATTCAAGAGGACAAGAGATCATTAAGAGGAGTATCCAAATATCTTCTAAATTAGACATGAATGTCTTGTAATCAACCATGATTGACACCTATAATCGGACCAAGGTTTGTGGCTAAGTTTTGATCGGAAGTGGCCCTAATGCGGCCTACATGAATTGGGAAGATTTGGCGATGCTCGAGTGGCTAGACCCAAACCTAAGTCAGCGCTTGTCTAGGGTTCTATGCGTGACCCATGGTTGGTTCAAAACTAACCCATAATTAAGTTTGGTCGATCCATGAATAACCCTTGGTTATCATATAATCATATAAGATCAATCGACCTGCCTTGACCCATGGTCACACGGAATCGAATTAGGTCATTCACAAATGATACAGTGACCGTGCAAAGTCACTCACTGCTAGTGTATACTCGAGTTGAATCAATCTAAACTGGTCAATTGATCAACTCATGACAGCACGTGATCATCAACATTGATCCTTATGATTAAGCGGTCTTCTCATAATCGAACATTTTGGTCTAACATAACCCTGATCATGAGTTGCCTTGCTCCAATCAATCAATTGGCTCATGAACAACCTCTAGGATTGATTCACAGCCCATTCTCATTATTAGCATACTAGGGGTGTACCTGGCTCTCCCTAAGGAAAACAAACCTAGCTAGAGACATGCTTCGTGATTACAAGGATTGCCATCTCTTACGCATAGTCAAGAGTGTTCCTCCAACCTCATAGCGGTCTGTCCCCATGTTCTTTGTAAAAAAGCTAAAATAAATTGTTCTAAATTTTATAAATAATCAACTTATATGTTCTTGATTATTCTGCCTTCTTTATTTTATTTATCTCTTGACCGTTAGCCATCTTTAGGCAACGCGAGTGGCGATCCATGCTCTCCTTACAAGGCTCATTGATATGGAGATGTCGAACACATCCAATTTTAAGACGTTTATATTATCTACGAACTCCTTGGAGCGCTTTCTATTATTTATCAATCGTGGGTTGCCGACGAAGCATGAACCTATACCTGATAATCTTGTCCAGTTACTTCCCTTTTCTCGCACCATGACACTGAAAATTACTCCTTGATATTTATTTGTTCTTGAGTCAAAAATGAATCTTTTATTGATGTAAGTAAAAACTTCTATTGGTTGGTTCCGGTAAAATATCCATTTCCAATTGAGTAGCCTTTTTAGGGAAGCCAAATAGTTGAATGGAAAGTATTTGTTTTTAAGTTGCATATGCAACTTGTTAGTAGTGTTGTACATTTGTACTATAAAGATCTTTTTTCTAATGTTTCCATGAAAATTCTGATATATTTAAAATTAACAAGAAAATATGCATTTGAAAATGGTTTGAGCAGTTGTCTTATAATGTAGTTGCAACTGCCGTAATTTTCTTGTCAAAAACTAATTATTCCATATAATCAAGACAAAAATAACATTCCACAAGGCCTTTTCTTTTGAATTTGCATGAAAGTAATGGATGTTTAGCATGTCTAATCTACTTATTTTTATTATTTATTATTTTTTGGAAAACACCCATTAAAAAGTTGTGTAGTGATGACATGAGAAATAAAGAAATTAGTCCATTAGATTCATTGAACAAAATGGAAGACGAGTAATTAAAATCCACGATGTATAACATAATGACATATATGATAGTACTGATTAAATCAAATGCATTCATTGAAACTAGTAGATGATTTTTTTCACTCTTACCATTACTTAGGTTATTTAGAATATATATATATATATATATATATATATATATATATATATTTTTTTTTTTTTTTTTTTTTTTTTTTGTGATCGAGGAACCACCAAAGATTACCCTTCGGGTATCACATGACCCTCCGGTGCTCGGTAGCACTGTGGGCCTCACCGCAAGCCGCTATTTAGATGTAAACCTTGGGGGAGGCTAGCCTAGGACCCCAACATCATAATCCCCCGCTTAAGACACTTTAGCAACAAAAGGATTCGAACTCTCAACCTCGGCGATGAGGGAGAAAACGCACACCAATTACACTACCCGTGATTGGGTTTTGGAATAATGCTTTCATAGTACAACACAAGAAGAAAAATAAATATATAAAATGTAATGCAATAACTAGTTGGTTATCTACCAAATAAATTGCTCTTTTGAAAAAAAAGATGGACACCAGTTTTGTCCTAAATGGCCAAAAAAGAAAGGAAAAAAAAAGGAGAACAAATCAAACAAAAAGAAGGGAAAAAAAAAGGGAAGAAATAAGCTCAAACTAAGAGTGGGCTTCTCATTTTTCCTATGGAATTCCCAAGCACATTCATTAATGAAGCAAATGCGAGCTCCTTGCACGAGCTCCTCCCATTTAAAGGTGAGTGATTTCAAATTTTGGGCATATTTCACTTAAAACTTGAAGCTTATAGGTTCCTTATTTTTTGAAACTTGGAACCTACTATGGGCCCGTTTGGTTCGACTTTGGGGAAATGCCCTTTGGAGAATGCAAATACCATTGAAGTAAATGAGTTTTCCGAAATACTAGACTGTTTGATAAACTATAACTGAAAAGTGCTTTAGGGAAATGCAATACTATTTGGTAAATATATATTTGAAAAGCCCTTTAGTGTGACCAAATTAATTTTTTTAGTTTTAGTATTTTTAAAATTGCAAAAAAGAAACAATGACTATATAAAATTTTACATTTTCATGTTGAGAGTAATATAAAAGATATATATTAGTAAATTTATTTAAAAATTATATTAAAAGAATTTAATTATATATTAGATGCAAAGCTCAACTTTTGGCCTAGGGTTCTTTTAGGTTTGTTTTCAACTTTGAATAATTTTTTTAATTATTGTAGTATTAATCATCTTCGTTAATTAATGATCATTCTAGTGTATTGATAAAAAGTTGGGCTATTGATTGCCAAAAGATAAAAATGACCAAAAAAAAAAAAGAATGTGAACCCAACATTTACAAAGGGTTTTTATTATTTTAAAAATAAATAAAAATAAAATCCGATGAAATTCCTTCGCCGATCAATGGCGGTTGGGGTGTGGGGTAGATAAATAGTAGAAGTGGACTTGCATTTCAAAGGCCAACATTTGACCAAGGACACTTCAAAAAGCGAACCAAACACCTAAATTTTTTCTCAATAGGCTTTCGAGGCTGAAAACCCCTTGGGAATGCTGAACTAAACGGGGCCTATGTAAACATACTATGTTACAGGTTCTAAGGTTGATTCTAGAGTCTACATAGGTTTCATCTACATTAGTAATTGACAATTATAATGAATCATCACTTTTAATGGCTATTGACCATAACTTATATTTGATCACACAAATAATATAAAATATTAACAAAGTAAAAGTTTCAATTATTAAAAAGGAAGCTCAAATTAGTGGTTATAGATTATACACTCATCATCGAATGTCATAGAATACAGCATAATTACATGAAGTTTTAAATCAAGAGAAACATAATGTTGACACATAAATTTTAGCAACTCATTTAGTCATTTATCGCATTAAAAAATTAGGAATTAATTTTATCCCTGAAAAAATATTAATTGCATAACATATAGATTTATGTGCATTTGTTTCTAATTTTCATTTTTTACATTTATTCACGGAACCGATGAAGGATGGGTCGAATTAGTGATTGTGAGTTTTAAATTAATATTTGGACTAAGCCCATGAAGAGTGCAAATTGGCCCTAGCCTGTTTTATGAAATTGAGATTTGAAATGAGAATTTTTAGAATTTAAAAAAATTGGGTCGTAATCTTATCTTTAAAAATCAGTAGAAAATAATTAGTTACCTAGGGAACCTCCGTGCGTCGCTTCGCGGTAGAGAGTAAACCCTGGGGTGGACTGGGCCACCACCACAGACTCCGCGTCCACGTTGCTTCAATGCAAAACGTGCGATTTACCTGTGTGGCTGGGTCTGTGGTGGTGGTTCGTCCACCCTGGGTTTACTCTCCGCCGCAAATGGCGCACTTATGGAGGTCACAAAAAAAAAATCAATAAAAAATATTTATGAGATAAGAAAAATAAGATGATTTTTATGATTAGGAGGTCATAGGAAAATCTTCGTATATATTGTTTTTACCAAAAAAAAAAATCTTCGTGTAGATTGAAAAGTGGATGAAATATTTTACGAAGATCCGAGCATTATTTGCCTATAAAGAGAGCCGTGTACGAGGAGAGAAAGGGGGGGCTTTTTTAGGGTTTTATTTTGGTCGACTAAGGAAGAAAAACAAAAAATGAAAAGTGAAAAGTCAAAGAGAAAAAAAAGAAGCAAAGTACAATCGGCAGGGGGTGAGGGACGTTTACTGTTCATCGTCTTCCTCACTCTTGCTGCCTGCGTCTGCAACCGGACGCCGTACCGACGGTCGCCGGCGCCGGCTCCTCTCCGCTCGTTCCCCGCGAAGCTGCCGCTGTTGCCGAGCCGACCAGCCCGACAAAGCCGCCACCGTGCTGATCCGTGACGACCCCGACGCTGCCCCTGGTCCTTTCGTCGCCGGTTTGCCTGCCACCGTCCCCGACGCTCCGGCTCCGATGCCCAGCAGATCTGCCCCGACGCCAGTAGATCCCGAGCCGGTCATCCCTCTCTGCTCACCACGCCACCGCCACCTGCGGGATCTCCACCAGATCTGCACCAGATCTCGCTGCTCGAGCATCGACACCTGCAGATCTGAACTCACCTCCGTCGCTCGTCACCCCTGCCCATTCGCCGCCGGAGCCCGACGTTGCCGACGCCGCGGCAACCCGAGATCAGAAGACACCATCGCGTCCCGCTTCGCTAGAAGCTGTTCAACCCCCTTTTCAATTCCAGCAGCGAAGCCGCTTCTGTCCGCGACCCAGTAGCATCACCGGAGTTCAACGCCGTTGCTGTTTCCCTCCTGCCATCGCTCGCCCGCGGCAGCTGCCGGACCTCCTCGGCCTCCGTCCCCGCACCCGCTCGGAGCCCGATCTGCCGCGCCAGCTCTCCGCCGAGCTGGTCTGCTCTCTGCCCAACGCTTGCTAAAGCCGTGATGACCTCGATGCCCGCTGCTGTTCCATCCGCAATCGCCCAGTGCTCTTCCGCTTTGCCTTGCCGCACCTTCTTCTCGCCGACGCCGCGCCACCGCCCCAGCCCTCGCCGGAGTCTCGACGCCGGCCACCGTCCGCCCAGCGCCGACCAACCTGCTGTCCCCATTTTCCTTAGGTTGCTCAATTCTTCATTAATTTTTATCTTTCATTTTAGGTTATTTTACTTTATTTTATTTCTTTAAGTTTTGCTATTATTGTACAAGTTTGCAAGGTGATTTTCAGGTTATGAATATTATAGGCATTAACCATAAGAGTTTGGTCCAAAATTTTTGTAATTATTAATTTGATCCGTAAGATGTCGGATCATTTTTTAATTATATTATTTTTTGGGTATTTTAATATTATTTTAATTATTAAGTTATTATAATTATTAATTTGATTCGTAAGATTTCGGATTAGATTTTTAATTATTTTGAACTTTATGTTGTGATGTTTAGAGTTAAAATAACCATTAATTTAACCTGTGAACAACGGATTATTTTTCGGTTATTTTAATTTTCATTTGATGAATATCTCAATTGTGTAGAGAAGTTACTTATCTTGGAAAAACACTAAAAAAAAAAAAATTAAAAAATTGAAAAAAAAATCAAAATCTTGCATCAACATATAGGTTTAGTAAATTAGACATGTAGATTTAGCAAATTAGAATTTTCTTTAGGATTACATTTTTAGGATTGCAATTTTGGAAATAGGTTAGAGTTAGACCTAAATAATTATTATTTTTAAATAGGGTCTTAGATAATGTTGGCACATTTTAATTATCCCATTTTTCTTTAAAATAAGGTTTAAGTCAAATAAATTAGAAAATTATTTGTTTTTTTAAATAGTTTAATTAGGGTTTTTATTAATTCCAAATTTCAATAAAAAAAAATGCAAAAGCACTAGGAGCATGTTAACTAGTTTGCATAATATGATCATTTAATTAGAGTTTGTTAGTAAAATTAGGTTCATGAATTACATGTCACTTAGTGATTATTGTTAGGACCATTTAATTAGAAAATTGATTGCCATTAAATTAGGTCATTTAGTTAGAGTGCATATTTTAATTTCGAGATAAAAAAAAAAAAACAAAAAATTTGTTTGTTTTGTGTTTAATTCTTTTAATGCAATTTATTCATTGAGTGTTTGATAATGATTGAACATCCATGTGATCACCCAAATTGCATGATAGTGATTTAGGTTAAAAAATTCAAGCTGCCTGCAAAAGCATTTTTTAAATTAAAAGGGAAAGGTACTGAAAGGGCGTTAGAGAAATCTAGCGTAACTAAGTCCCTGAACTCATAATCTCTTGTTCGTAGGAGTAAAGCAAATTACTTGGGTTTCTAATCGATCCACCAAAAATAGATTAGTGGCGACTCATAATTAAAAAATCAATTGCATGTTAAGAACTTGAACTTAAATTGCGAATTGGTATGAGCTTGGGAAAGCCTGAGCTAAGTTTAGGCTTAGTAATCCATTAGCCTAATTTTATGTGGTTAATCAAAAATTTAGGTCGCGACACACAAACTTACCTCAAGTTCCAAATTTTAGATTTCAGGTTCTACAATCTATAATCTAGAAACAACCTCCCTAATTTTTAGAACTTAAAACCCATTTTATATACCATGGAACTTGGAACTAGTAAGTTTTCATCAATCTATTTTTTCAATTCTAAATTTTATTTTGGACTTATGCTCATCTCTATTCCCGATGGAAGCAATGGGGAAAAGCGAGAAACGTGGGAGAACCTGGAAAGGAGTGCAAGAGCGTCCTTTGTAAAAACTTTACAAAGAAAACTGTACAAAAGTTTTTACAAAGCACTACTACTTACAATCATTTCCCGAGCACTCCTTTTGCATCAATGTTATAGGTCGAGGGTCCTACGGGAGAATTGGTGGAGAGGAGGATCAATGAAATCCCCAGCTATGGGTCAAATTAAGAGTGGGAAAAGGAGCATCACCTCTCCTTGTTCAAAAGCTTATCCGTAAAATTCTCCTTACATAAGCCCGACTTCGATAGACAAGAAGCCCAACACAATTTGCATTCGCTGCAAACTCTTTGCCTCTCGTGCTAAGGGGTTGAGGGGAGACAAAACATCAAACACTTTGTTCGAAAGCTAGCACAAATCAATGTCTAACATCGACCTTTCTTTGACCAGGTTAGTTTTGCATTCCAACAGTCGAGATTTAGTTAGATTAGCATTGCTTGCATATATTCATGTCGTTCCTTAGGAACTATATCCACCATTGGGTCATGAGCATTTAGTGCACTTGGCTTACTATGTTGCTTGAAATTCTTTTTTGTGTAACTTCTGAAAACCCCATCCTTGATAAACAAAATAATAACTTACACAATCAATCCATCTATATTCTCCTGGCACAAGCTTGGTATTATTTACTTGCACTTTCAATTATTGATTTCAGAATTTTGTTGTTCTTTTTGGTAGACTTGGAGAACAAGAAGATGACATCGTTGAAAAATCGAAAGATTTCTTGACATCCTCGCTTAAATGGTCGTTTGCTCTTTTAGGAGCTAAAGATGTACTTTTAAACAAGCAAGTAACCATCATCACGATAGCCATAGTTCTCATTGTGCTCTTTGGCATCAATTCGCGAACAACACGAAGCAATCATGGAAAGACATTCATCAATTTTGCATTTTTCATACTAGGATGTCTCATCATTGGAGTAGTAATTGACTCAATCGTATTAAATTCTTACATCAAATGGGTTATTTATGGTTTCTTCCTTATTATGGTTGCTACAAATCCCGATTACCAACAAATTTACCAGGAGATGAAATGGATCTTCAAGTCCATGTGCGGAGAAATTTCTTTGAGACTCAAAAAAATGTTTATTCAATCACGAGGGATTATCAAAGAACTTTTGAAAATTGATGTTGGGGACCAAGAAGAATCATCGGTGAATAACAATGTTGTGACTCTTGCCGTTAGTGGTGACGGAGGTGGAGTTGGGGAGGACATTGTCTAGTTGATCTCATAACGGAATTCGACACACTTTATCTCTCTATTTCCCTTTGGGTTATAAGATGTTTGTATGAAATGTGAGATGGATGTTTGAGGTTTTCCCTCTGTATTATGTGCCAGTACAACTACGCATAAGTGTTGTTAAATTATAATAGTTCTTCATTGATACAATTAATCGTTGGAATTTTGCATATTTGCTCTGTCTTTATGAAATTCGTGTTGATCACTTTTTCTTTCATGGCAACTTTTACATAAATGCTGCGTCTTAGGTTGTAATTTTGATTTTGAAAAGTCAAATGTCTGGAGATGAAGCAGTGCTTAGTCTATAAGTGGAAAATTCACTTTGATGACCCTAAAGTCAAAGATACATGGGAATTGGATGCGGAATGTTATATAAAACAACCGCAGGTGCACATGCACACCCGATTGTGTACGATCAATCAACCCTCCCATTACGGACCGGAAAATAAGTGGGGTCGTTGAAACTCCCAAGTGGATTTTCTGAAAGTTTAAAGGCAGAGGAGAATTGTCAGAGCTTTTTTGTTTTTTGGGAGAGTTTTTTTTTTTTTTTTTGGGGGTGGTGGGGCGTGGGTGTGGGTGCGCATAATTGGTAAATGAGATTGGTTTCTGCTCGAGGACAAATTGTCAGAGCTTTTTTGTTTTTTGGGAGAGTTTTTTTTTTTTTTTTTTTTTTTTGGGGTGGGGCGTGGTTGTGGGTGCGCATAATTGGTAAATGAGATTGGTTTCTGCTCGAGGACAAAGAGCTGGCTTTTTCATTGACTTGACTCGCTGCTTTCTTTCCTTATCTTAAGAAGTTAATCTGATTGATTCCAACACATGTTGAATTGATGATCTAATACAGTCATAGTATTATAATATGCATTTTTTAAATTTATTTATTCATAAAATATTTAATGCTAGATGTAAATATGCAGGTTTTCAAACGATCTGCTTACACTATTACATTATATTTTATGGTAATGCATGAAACCTCTCTAGTAATTTGTTAATTTGGTGCATTTTGACGGTAAACTTGCTTTTGCATGTTTCATTTATAATAAATTTGAGTTAACACTACTTTTTCATTTAGCATGAAACATGGTGTCTAACCCCTCAAAAATTGGGATAAGTATTTAGAAGCCCTAAAACTTGTCACACAAGTATAATTGAATATTAAAACTTGGTATTTTGCATAATTTTTTTAATTAAGTGATTTGTGATTATTTAGCAGAAAAAAAAGTGATTTTGTCATTAATATATTCATAAACTTTGATCTGCCGTGGGACCAATATATATTGGCCCATCAGCAGACACTTAAAAAAAATTACATGAGAGAGAGAGAGAGAGAGATTCCCACATTCCCCTGAAAAAATCGTAGTGCCTAGACCAAGGAACCTGCCTTTGAATTGCCTATCTCCCATCAGCTGGATGTGGGTATTTTTTTTGTGGTTGATGTCGGAAAATTGATTCTCTCTCTCCCTCGCGGCACAGGTCGCTAGGCCTTCCATCGTCGATCGATGCATTATCTTCATCGCTCTCTCCCCGTCCATTGTTTCTGTAATGTTCTCCGAAGGAGCTTGAAAGTTTTGAACAAGTGTGAAGCAATCACGTTCCGTGATAGCTCAACAATAAAGGAATAATAGTGTCTTTCTTGATGTCATGAGTTTGACTCATTTGTAAATAATCATTCGCTCAACTTATGCCTCGGCAACTTTCCATCTCATACTGAATAATTTTCTCATTTCTGATTTATTGATGAAACTGGGGCAATGGGCTCATCCATCTTGGAGAGTGGGATTCCAAGTGCACGCAAAAGCACATTCTAAATAAAGAGTCAACTCCGACCAAAAAAAAAAAAAAGAGTCCGATACTCTATCATGACTATTTTTCTAATTGTTTTTTTTGTTGTTTTTAGTCCAGGTAGTCACTTAGTAATCTTTGATGCCTTTGATGACTTTAGTGGGTTCTGTTGTGAAAGAAATCATTTGTAAATCCACTTTTTACCGAATGAAATGTCATAATCTAACGGTAATTGGTTCCTTATTTGTTGAACCAAGAAGTAGCCCACTAGTCTTGGACACACACGAAAACTGAACCGGTTGATCTAATCCGGTTCCTGGATGGGTCTAGTAACTGGCCATATCACCCTTTTTTTTTTTTTTCATATTCAATGAGGCGTGAGTATGAGGCCTTTTTTATTTATATTTTCATATTCCATGAGGCATGAGTATGAGGCCTTTTTTTTTTATGAGGTGTGAGTATGACTAAGACAGAGAAGTGAGAGGCCTCGAGCCATTGGCATTGAGCCGCAAACCGCAAGGGAGGTGTGAGAGCTATGAGACTAAGACTAAGAGAAGTAAGAGTGAGCGGCATGAGCGGCAAGCATGACTGAGTTTGAGACCTTGAGTGAGAAAAGAATAGGAATTAGGATTTTTGAAAATTTGGAATAATAAGATTAAAAAGAAAATCGATTCAATCTAGATTGTCCAAGAGGGTGGGTCCACACTAGGAATCGGGAACCAACCCGATTCACCAGTACCAAATTTTAGGAATCGGAAATCATTCAAAATTGAATCTGGTTTAGTCCTTTTTTTTACTCACCCTAGTAATGATAACAATTATCATCATCATCACCATCATCTTTTTGTAGTTATTTGAAACATGACAATAATGAGCTGATAAGACCAGAAGTATTAAAGTTTTTCGGTCAATTTAGATAATACACTTTAGAACGAAGCGATATCTTGTCTATTGTGATTAATTTACATATAATGAATTAGTTTTTCAAGCCATATCACCGTAGTAATTTTGTAAACTTTTTTGAAGAGTTGATATGATTAAAATCGAGACATATCAAGTCGTAAACTTTTTAAGTATAAAAAAGAGACAATATTTTCAACTTGGTCAGAATATTAGAATCAAGAAATATTATCGTCTGGACATATTAGCATCGTAAAACTGATTAAATTATAAGATGAGAAAAGCTATCATGTCATTCTCGCTAGGAAGTGTCACATCAGCCAGTCACGATCGTAATCAGATTAACCATTTTGCTCTTGGTTTGGGCTTCAGACTTGGCTTGGTTGCTGGTGCTTGTGTGTATGAAGGTATTGTTTATTCCCCTTCTTTTTTTAAACATTTCTGGGATTTTAAGAAAGGAAAGAAGGAAGACCTCTATATATACTCGGCAACCAAATGCTTGTTCCATTTTATCATTCACAAAAACAATCAGAGTTTGTTAAGCTCCACCTTCTCCAAAGCATGGCAGATCATACAATGACGTCGAAAAGTATGTAAATTATTTATGTGACTATGCTCTGAAAACTCTGCTTAAGTGGGCTTTTAAAGCCGTTTTTCTTTCAATTAATTCCGCCAACCCCAATTCCATATAGAGATGAGGAACAATCGCTATTGCACTAGCAATAGGAAAGGTTTGACTCAATAAAGAGATTCCGCATTATATTTACCCCATTCAAACTGTTCTCCAATGTGATTTTAATTCATAGTATATCGAGACACTGAGTCAAGCGGATCTTAAGATTTACATTATTTGCAAAGTCATATATTTCATAGCACAAATCAAAGTGACTAAACCCAATAGCCCAAACCCAATCTGCCAATACTTATACATAGTTTTTGAGACTCTTGGATCTTTGTTGCTTCTCTAGACAATCTTGTCTCTAATCATTACTATGTGTTTGCTTTTGTTTGCTTTGGCATCATCCAGTCTATTCGCACAAGATTCCGATTGGTTTGAAGAGATTGCTTAGCCTTTTGATGATGTGCCGTTCTCCAAAGTTCAATTTGATTTTTGAAACTCCTGCAATCATATTGCTCTTGTGTATCCTCTTGTTGCATGTCATTTGTCATAAATGCTTCTAATTTAGGGAATAGAGAATGTTGTCATATCCATGTTATGTATTGGCCAAACCATACCTTATTGCCGCCATGTTATCTACATAGTTATGCTAATATCATTTAATACCCCTTTTGGCCAAATTGTGTTTTTTTCTAATATCTTTTGGGAAGTGTCTATGAGTTTTCCAGATATTTATTCCTATGACTCCTACTTAAGAGAAATTGATCTTGCAAAATGGACCAAATAAGAGTGACCAACAAATGAAATCATTTGCCAATCAATAAAAGAAGATGCGACAAAATGTACCATTTCTCAGACCACAAAAAGGGCAGCCATTGGGAATCCCTTTTGTTCTTTTTATCCACATGTCCGACATCTCATGGAACTTTTCATATAATGTTAAAGGATTGCCTCATGGTTATACAGCTTGGCAAGGCCAACTCATCATATATTGAACAAAAGATCACATATAAAAGGGTAGATGACACAAATAATCCTTAAATATTGACCTAATTATATATAATATTATTCTTGAACTTTTAATTTATTTGATGTGGTTTATGAACTTTAACCTAATTTTTAATGTCATCCATGGATTTTTAATTTGTTCAATTTGATACTTGACCTTTTAATGAATGTTCAATATATTCCTTAGATTATAAGAAAACATTCAATATTATCCTTGAACTTGAATTAATGAAATAGCAAAATTGAACATTTTTAGATAGTTTGAGAACTAACTTGAACATATACTAAAAGTCTAAGAATTATATCGAACAAATTAAAAGTTCATAAATCACATTGCATATTAAGCTAAAATTCATGAATTATTTATATTATTGTCCCCATATATAATTTAATTGTAGTTATGGGTTGGCATTCTAGTTTATTATCTGAAATGACCTTAAGACTTTTAATACATCCAGCTTTTCTAGTGGGTCGACAAATTATTGTTTTTACCACATAACCTAGTGTGGTCATCGATGATCAATAAGCAATGAGTTAGACGAAAAAAAGCAAAAAATAATTTTAAAATAGTTCTGTTAGAGTCTCCCACTCTTTGGGCCTAATTTGCTATTTCGTCCACTTGAAACCCAAATGTCCGACATCAATAAGCCCATTGCTATAGCTCCAAAAACAATAAGCAAGGGAATCTCTCCATATGAGGTAACAAATGCCTAAGATACAACTGAGCAAAAATTCGCTTATAAGATGGCTCGAACTTGTAATATCATGACAGACAACGTAATTCCTTTATTGCTGGATACTGCACTCCATGATAGCCTAACACACTTGTTTAATTTGGCAAGGAGTTTCATGTGGACCATGACGATTAATTTTTGGTACTGATTTGTCCCTCTAATTCTTGGGTCAACCCTATGAAAAAATATATAGTATGAGGGGAAAAAGTGTAACATAATATTCAAATCCTAGACTGAATATTTGGGTTAATATAATCAAAGATCCCAAATTTGTACACTCATATGATATATACCCAAATTTAAGTTTTGTTTTAGAAAAATCTCAAATTGGTACGCCTAAACTAATGTTTGCATTGCAAAAAAATCTCAAACTAGCACATCCATGCCACATTTATCCAAAATTAATTTTCATGCCACAAAAAATTAGAATTTTCAATAAATTTTTGGAACTTAAGGGAACTCCTAGGACAAAATTAGCAAATTTAAGCGGATTCCAATATATGATTTTGGTGATTTGGGATTTTTTTAAGATACAAAAATCAGTTTAGAATAAATGTGGCATGAATATATCAATATGAGATATTTGATAGTCTCATCTCTAAATTTTCGTGTGAAAATCTTTAGGACTCTTTGTAGCAGATTGCGTCAAGGACTATATTGCGTCATTTATTACTGCTACACCAGTTCAGTCGGGCTCAACTTTCGGACTCCTCCTTCAGAGCTGGCGACCTTCTGCCGCGAGGGAGGAAGAGAGATCAAAAGCCTCTATTGGAGGCCCATCAACACGACAATGCCCGATTCCATTCTCGGCCCCTATTCATCCGCCATTGGAGTGCATGCAAAAGCGACTTCAAGCATGATGAAGTCGACTTTTCCCAATAAGTCCACACTTGGCATATGAATCTTCATTCTCCACGAGTAAGTATCTTACTCCATTTATAATATGTGTCGTTTCCAATAACGAATATTGAATAAATTATATGTATACCAAGTGTGGCCTTAATTGGTGAAATTCGAACTGCTTATGCTTGAAGACAGTTTTGTATGCAATCCAAAGGCGGATCGACAGGGGCCAAGAATGGATCTGGGGCATTTGAAAATCGTGGTCTTATTGTCATGTCGATGGGCCTCCAATGATTGATTTCATGTGTGTTTCTTGGGCCACATGATTCTTGGGCCAAGTTTCCCAAGAACAAGCACTTGGTTACAGAGTATATACATTTGTTACCTCACATGGAGGGATCTCCTCACTTCTGGGCTTGTGGATGAGCTGCGGCCATGCGCTCATTGATCTCGGACATTGGGGTTCTATTCGTACGAAGTAGCATATTCAAAGTAAAGAGTTGGAGACTATCATGACTATTTTTTAAAATAATTTTTTGATTTTTTCAATCCAAGTCACTTAGCGATCTTTGGTGCCTTTAGTAGATTATTTTGGGAAGATTTGTCCAAAAATTTATAAATTTATTACAATTTCGCTAATAAAGTTATAAACTTTTCATTATGCCAAATTTTATTTTTTTTTGCTGAAAATCATGTCAATTGAATCTTAAGCCTTTCAATTGAGTCTATCCGATTAATTTTGATCAAAAATCATTGACGTTGGCACTAGCTATCCAATGTGGTGCGGTTAGTGGACATGGAAAATTTTTCCTTTTTTTGATTTTCTTTTCTTTGTTTTTATTTCTTCCCTTTTTCCTCTAGTATGTTGCTGGGCTAGTCCTAGAGGTCACCCCCACTGGCCGCTAAGAAGGGCAAAACTCGCCAAATCTAGGGAGACAAACATTGCTAGATTTGAGGAGTTCAAGCCTGACTAGCGATAGGCTAGGCTTGCCTGAGGTCAACCAATTGACCTTGCCCATCCACAACAATTACCGAGGCTCAATGACCGGCTAGAGAAATAAGGGAAGAAAACATGAAAAGAGAAAAGAAACGTAAAATATATATATCAATAAAAATGATCTATATTAGCACCAATTTTGCCCCTTATAATAACCAACATTCATGTCAACAATTTTCAATCAAAATTAACCGGATAAACTCAATTGACAAAATGTAAAAAAAAATTTATGACTCAATTAACAAAATTAAAAGGTTTATAGCTTTTTGGATAATTTTTCCAATTATGTTGTATAAAAATCATTTATCAATACCACCATCCACAGTGGTGCGACTGGCTTGGGGCTCTCTCCCCCTCACGAAGGGGAGGAGTTCGAATCTCAGAGGCATCGTTAGGGATTCTTACGTGGAGTACTATGGTGGTGAGTCTCGCAGTCGCTCCTCAAGGTTTGCTTGCAGGCTATGGGCTTACGGGATTCCCCGAGTTACCAAAAAAAAAAGAAAAATTTATCAATGCACTCCACAATGAATGACATAGCATATTATCATCTTTTTTAGGTATTTGAAATGGGACATAATGATTTGAAAATATAGGAAGTATTACAAGTTTTTTGATCATTTTAGATAATACGCTACAAAACTGAGCTATACCTTGTCTATTGTGATTACTTAACATATAATGAATTGGGTTTTCTGAGCTATATCACCGTAGTAGTTTCATAAAATTTTTTGATGGAATTCAATACCCTTTATCTCTCATTTTTTTTTCTTTGCATTTAAAGATATTTGTATAGTGTGTGAGATGGATATCCGAGGTCTTTTCTTTGTATTACCTATTTATAGTATACGTGAAAGCGTGGTCAAATTATATTAGTTCTTCATTGATACATCAAATTTGCAACTTTGCATATTTGCTCCATCTTCATGAAATAACCTTCTCTTTTATAGCAACATTTACATACCATGTTGCGTTTTAGGTTGTAATTTTAATTTTGAAATGTCACATGTCTGGATTTGAAGCATTACTTCATCCATAAGTGGAAAATCCCTTTTGATGACCCTAAAGTCAAAGATAAATTAGGAATTATATGTGAAATGATATTTAAAACGACAACAGATGCACAGGCACACCTGATCGTGTATGTTGTCCCACCTTTTGTACGAGCAATTAGTCGGATGATCGATCAAACCCTCCCATTATGTGCGGGAAAAAGCGATAAGGTAGTTCAATTAACTCCAATGTTCCATATAAGGAGGTACTTGAAACTCTCAAGTAGCTTTTCTCAAAGATAACGCGGAAGAAATGTCCGGGCTGAAAAGAAGCTACTACATGACATAAAGAAGGGGAACCGCCCGAGTGGGAGGCAACTGGCAATGAGATCGGACGGTGCTCTAGGGCAAAGAGCTGGCGTTTCATTGACCTGACCCCCCCACAGCCTTTCATTATCTTAAGAATTTAATCTGATTGATTACAACAGATGTTAGATCTTACAAGTTCATAGTATGTCATTAATTTGTTGTGTTCTGAGGCCTAAAATCGCTTTTGCATGTTTTAACCATACCTTATCGTAATTATTTTTGTTGTTTAGCGTGATAAATGAAATTGGTGTTCCAAGCCCTTAAGAAATTCGTACCCAGTGTTGTCCTGTCCTACCACCAAGTCACAAGGAGGTTGGTTGGGAGGGGTCAGGAAATGTATGGATCCAATAGGATCCCCTTTGAAAATCAAGGGTTATCTCTTGTCCCCATCAGAAGAACATTTAAAATCAAGAGTGTGAAGGGGTTGCCACCATTAGATGTAGAACCTTGAAAATCAAGAGAGTTAATATTAGCAACACAAGACCTCTGTATATCCTTTGCAACGAAGTGCTTCTTCCACTTTCTCTTGCACAAAATTCAAATAAAATCAGAGTTTGTTAACCTCTAACTTCTCCAAAGCATGATGGATCGTGCAGTGCCACTCGTAAGGGACAAAATTCATTCGTGTGAATATGTTCTAAGAACTCTACTCGGAGCAGGAACTGAGTAGCTAATTTTTTTTAATCTATTTTTCTTTCAATTAATTTCTTCATGACTTGGTACGAGAATGACTAGTAACCACAACAACATGAAAGGTTTGACTCAACCAAGAGATTCCACATTGCATTTATTTCATTCAAGCTAATCATTGTCGCGAATTTCAATTTGCAACATACTGCGGCGCTAAATCACACAATTATGTAGTTTTATATCATTTGTGAGGTCATCTATCTTGTAGGAATAATCATTGTGACCAAATCCATGGGCCCATACTCGATAGACATCATTTTCGGGACTCTCTGTTTGAAGTTGCTTCTACAGACAAGCTCATCTTTGTTCATATGGTAGGTTGTCAATATATGCTTGTTAGTATTTGCTTTTGCATCATCCTGTCCACTCACAAAGGGTTTCAACTCGTTTTTGGAGATTGTTCTTTTTTTTTTTTTTTTTGGTCAGTCCTACTCTATTCCTACTCTACACTCACTCTCAGACTTTTGCGCTACCTCTTACAGGGCGTGGGAGTCGAAACCCACTCCTAAAACTTACGCGTCCCCACCCCATCCCCCCTGAGAAGGTGGGAATTTGAACCCCTCAGCCCCCCTTCCATATTGGAAGGGTGGCCACTGGAGCGAATCCCAGTGGTTGTTTTTGGAGATTGTTCAGCCGCCGGACAATGTGCCAATTTTCAAAGTTTAGTTTGATTTTCGATCTCCTGCAATCATACTGCATTTGTGAATCAATTTGGTTGCATGTATTTGTAATAAATACCTGTGATTTAGAGAAAAGAGAATGTCGTCATATACATGCTCTTTATTTGGGGAACCTCACGTTATTGCCATGCCATGTATGCAAATTTTTAAAATTCATTTGATTCTTTTCTTGGCCAATTTTTTTTTTTTTCTAATTTCTTATAGGAATTGTCTATAAGCTTTCTAGAAATCAATTCCTATGGCTCATACTTAAGAGCAGGGACTTTTACGAAATGGATTGAATTAGAGTGACCAACAAGTTCATCCTTCTGTCAAAAACAGCAATTAAGTTCATCCTCAAAACCCAACTCATCGGAAGTCAAATGAAAGGTCATATATATTAATCAATCATACTAGACAAATTATAGCTCAGCTTCGAAGTGTATAATCTTAAAATGGCCCAAAAACTTCTACTACCACCGGTTTTTTTGAGATCATGTCCTGTTTCAAATCATGAAAGAAAATTGTAATGTTACAAGTCGTTCAGTCTTGAGTGGATCTACAAAAAAAAATTCTTGCCACATAACCTACTACAAACGTGGAAGATCACTAATTGATGACTTGGACTAAAAAAGCCAAGAGATGCCTAAAAGATGGTCATTGTAGAGTATCTGGCTCTTTGTTCCGATTTCCTACTCTGTCCACTTGAAAGCCCAAAGCTAGAGATCGATGAATACTGTAAAATGTTTTCTCAACTCATGAATGGAAGGAGGAAAACACAATCCTTTATTATGTGAGCGCTAGCGCCACTATTTTGGAGATATGAATTTTCAATTATTATTATTTAAATAGCTGAATGAAGAGGGAATTAATTAACACATGTTCCTAGAACATCAGTGAAGTTATGAGAATTGCACTTTGTCTGCGGAAATTCTTTTAATGAAGTTTAATATTAGGGAACTTTACCACCGGCCGCGGTGGCTCCACTGGATAAGACTCTGCTGATCCTCAACGAAGAGGTGAAAGGGTTCAAAACCCAGAGGAGGCGCTAGGTGTATTAAGTGTGACTCAGGGGTGGTGGGTCCTCCTGCTTAAGTGTCACTTGGGGGTTTACGACGCGGCTGTTGACTGCAAGCCGGTTCCTCCAGCCCAAAAAAAAAAAAAAAAAAAAATTAGGGAACTTTATTAAGTTTGGGCAGTTGAATCTTTCAATTTTGGTTTTCTACAATCGAGCATTTTATTTTGTATAATTTCTTTATTCAAGTGATTTCATCATTATTTAGCCAAAAAAAAAGTGATTTTGTCAAGAACTATGATGTGCCTTGGCGCCAATATTCATTGGCACATCATTGTGAAGTTTAGCCCCGTCAGAATATTAGAACCGAGACATATTACATATTAGCGTCGTGAACTTTTTTTCAGTATTAAATGAGAAAATATAACTGTGTCACTCTCGCTCGGCAGCTTCACCTTAGCTCGTCACAATCCAATGCAGATTAACTATTTCGCTCTTGGCTTGGGGGCTTCGTAGTTGCCTTGGTTGCTGGTGCCCGTATATATGGAGGTGATGTATTCTTTCCTTTCTTTGTTTAAACATTTCTGGGAGTTGAAGACGAGCAACTTAGCACATGGCTTGGCTGCCGGACTTCGCGCTTGGCTTGGTGCTTGGCAGAGTATACACAGAGCTCCTCCCAGAAATATTAAACCACGAAACACTCGTTTTCTCTCCGAGAAATATTAGAAAACGAAAGAAGGAAGACCTCGGTATATAGTCTTCAACCAGTCAAGTACTTTTTACTCTTACCTCATCCACAAAAAAGGTCACGGAATTCGTTGAGCTCTACCTTCTTCACAGCATGGCGGATCAGCAATGTCATTTGAAAAGTATGTAATTCATTCGTGTCAATATATGCTCTGTAAGCTCTACTTTCATAGCTAGGTTTTTTTTTTCTTCGTTCGAGTGCATTTTTCTTCCAATTAACACCTCTTTTTATTTGGTATAGGAACAAGAACAACAAACAATCACAATAGCAATAACAACAAGAAATATTTGACTCAACCAAGAGATTCCATATTATGTTTATCTCATTGAAATTGCTCGTCATTGCGCATTTCAATTCACAGCAAATTGGGGTACTGAGCAATGTGATTTTGTGATTTTATATCATTTACAAAGTCATCTATCTCATTATACTAATCAAAGTGACCAAAACCAAGAGCCTCAATCCAATATGCAGGTACTTGTACATTGTTTTTTAGACACTTAGCTTCAAGTTGCTTCTTTGGATAAGCTTGTCTCTGGTCACGTGCCTAGTCGTCAATATGTGCTTACTATTGTTTGCTTAAGCATCATCCGGTTGGCTCGCACGATTGATTTCAAGAGATTATTCAACCATTCGACGACGTACTGTTTTTCAAAGTTGAGTTTGACTTTTGAAGCTCCTACAATCATACCTTCTTTTTGCCTATCATCTTGTTACAAGTCATTTGTAATAAATGCTTCTAATTTAGAAGCAGAGAATGTTATCATATGCATGTTTTGTATTTAGTGAACCTTACCTTATTGCTATGTTATGTATATAATTTTTAATACGTCCAGTTTTAGTGGATCGACAAAATGTTGTTTTTACCACATAACCTAATAAGTGACGACTTAGATTTAAAAAAGCAAAGATTAATTGAAATACAGTGTCAAGCCACGCCGATACGCCCCCGAAAGCCAAAGCCGCAGGCATAATGGCCACATGGTTTACTGCTCTCTCTCTCTCTCTCAGCTCATGCGTTGGACTATCTATAATATGCATGAGCAAGCCCATCGCTTTACTTCACTCTTATATGCAGAGAACAAAAGCTTGAGATCAGCAAAAATCGTTCCAGCGAGGAGAGAAGCTCCGGGGCACCTGCAAAGTCTCTTCCTGCTCTTCGAATCCTCCTCGTTCTTCGCTGGCACTCCCATCTCCACGGCATGCCGAATCAATCAGCAGCTTTGAAAAGGCACATAATTCATTCACCTGAATATGCCTTTCAAATCTAGAGTAAGAGCGCGATAAAGAAGCCAGTTTCTTCTCCATTTTATCTATTTTCTCTTCCAATTAGTTTCTTCTAGATTTAACATAGGGACAACTAATAGGCACGACATGAGCAACAAAAAGAGAGTTTTGACTTGACCAAGGGTATATACATTGTTTTTGCCACCTTTAAGCAACTTAATGTTATGCATTTCAATTCACAGCATATCGGGGCACTGAACCCAATAGTTTTGCAATTTTATATTGTTTGTGAAGTTTCATAGCATTGATCAAATTGATTAGACCCGAAAGCCTGAACTTGATATATTGATACTTGTACATCATTTTTGGACTCTTGGCTCCAATTTCTTCTCTAGATGAGTTTGTTTCTGGTCATGTGGCCAATCGTCAATATATGCTTATTAGTGTTTACTTTGGCATGCTCCAGTCTACTTGTGTAAGGTACTTTGGCATGGTTTGGTCTACTTGCGTAAGGTTTTTACTGTTTATGAGAGCTTGTGCAACGGTTCGAGGATATGCTATTTTCCCAAGCTTGGCTACCACGCTTCATAACAGGCTGCCACGCTCGTTCATTTGCAAGGAGATGCACTAGTTAAGCATGTTGGATGATGGCAGATCTTCGTGGATGATTGGTCCCTCTAATCCATGGCCCGAGTCTATAAAAAGAAAATATAATTTTTTTGTGGGATAGTATGAAGCCATCTTCAAATATATTAAGCTTTATACATAAAAATATTCAAACTTTTTGTCGCGAATAGTGTCATAGTCAAACTTGGGAGAGTGACAAAGAGATTGCGTCGGTCAACGATGGAGGACCGATCGTTGAAGCCGGCTCATGGGAGGCCCACCAACACGACAATAAGACCACGATCTTCATGTGGCCCAAATCCATTCTCGGTCCCTATCAATTTAACATGGGCTTGCATGCAAAACTGTCTTCAAGTATGACAAGTTTAATTTCACCAATTACCCCAACCTTGACATCATGTATAATTTATTCAATGCTCGTTATTGGCAGTAGAAAATATTATAAATAAAGAGATATCCTTATTCGAGGAGAATTAAGTTGCGGTGTGCAACGATTTGCTCCTAAGATGTATGTACTTAAATAGGTTACTACTATGGGTTTACAGATTGGACCAAATTTTGCTCCAATGTTGATTAGAGAAAACTTTCTCAAACTAGCCTTTCCATTAGTAGTTTACAAGCACAAACAAATGCCACTTACATATTCTAAAAGCTTAATTTGTTAGATGAATACACAATTTCAACATTTAATTATTGTAAAACTTCCCTTCACAAGTAGACTAAACTTTGTTCTAAGCCTAAAGAGTTTAAATATGTAATCTGGAAGGCAAATAAGGGTTTGAAAAGATTTAAACTCAAAATCTCCTATTATATACCATGCTGAGCTTTGTAGTGAAAGAGAGAGTAGAGTTTAATATAATGTAAATTACTAGAAGAAGAGAATGAGACCCCTATGTGTAGGAAGAGAAAGCAGTTAGACTTCATTACAATCAAGATAAACCACAATTTAACCTAATCCTAGATCATAATCCTAAATATATGTCTAACACATGTAATTTGAATTGTGCAAGAAGTTTCCTCTAACCCTAGATGGACGGAGGAAAACACAACCCTTATTGTATTAGCGGTAGCACTGCTAGTTTGGACACATGGATTTTTAGTGATTATTTTCTAAATAGCTTTATTAAAATGAAAAATACTAGCACGTGTTCCTAGAACATTAATGAAATTAAGATAATTGTACTTTGTCCATCTAAATTCACTTTTTATGTTCAATTTTATGGATACTTTTGTATTTAGATCTATAATATAAGTAGCTTGGCAATTGAGTCCTACAATTTTCATTTCCTACATTTTAGTACTTTGACTTGCATAATTTTTGCAAAGTGATTTTGTCATTACTAAATTCAACAACTTGGATGTGGCACTGGCACGCCAATTTAGCATTTTTTTTTTTGCTAAAAAAATAAAATTAAAAGAAAAGGTTTACATATTCAAATTTGAAAAAAATTATGGGAAAAAGAAAAGGAAGAGAGATGGATAAGAAAAGGGCCGATTTGATCAAATTGAAAATTAAATGCTGAAAAATTAGGTACTGCATTTATAAGTCATGATAATTTTAAGGAGTGAAAAATAATTTAAAAGTTGTTTGATGATGGTAGAAAATTAAAAACAGAATGTTATTCATCTCTCGCCAAATATAGAGAAAAAGACCATTACTTGTAGATGTTCCAAAACATTTAGTCAATGCTAATTTACCACCAATCAATTTTCTATTGAACAAATTGGGTAAAATCCTTTACTTACTAGATCAAGTGGATTATTGACTTAATTAAATCATTCAAGTAAATTCCGTTTAAGGTCATCAAACTTAATCTCAATAAGTTTTGTATTTTAATTTTCATCAATTGATCGAGTTATCAGACAGGCTAAAAAAAGGGGGGGGGGTTGGAGGAGGGCGTAGATAAACCGATGGTGCTCACTAATGAGAGTGGTAGACCTTCAGTCGGAGTGTTCCTGGTCTTCTCTCAATCAAGTATTTATAAAATTAATTACACATTTATTTTTCATCTAATGGCTTTCTATTTATTAAATTCTTTATTCATTGGAGCAACTAAACTCCATGTATTGTTTTTGTCATCAATAAATTCAAGAAGTTTGATGCAACAGTGCCACACAACCGTAATGTTCGTCTTGTTCAAAATAAAAATGAATATAAAATGTTTAAATATTCAGTATTTCTTATAAACATATTTTAAAAAATTGATGAAAAGAAAAACAGAAGAGAGAGATGGATACAAAGGGACTGCTATGATAAAACTGAAGATTATGTGCTCAAAGTTTAAATATTGACTTTTAAGTAGGGGTGAGCGGTTCCAAGTTCCGGTTTGGTTTCGTCTGAAACCTGGAACTTACCATCGGGTACATGTTCCTTAATTTTTGGAATATGGAACTTATCTGTTAGAACTAAGAACCTAAAACTTACCCTGTCACAGGTTCCAAGAACAGTTCTAGGTTCCAACATGTTCTTTTTTTCTATTTTCTTTTTCTTTTTTAGATTTGAACTATAATGTACACACATACTCTACGGAGTACAGTAGCAAAGCAAAGCATGAAGGACAATGCATAGCTCATTCATTTCTCCCTGTTCTTCACCCCAAAAATCTTCTCCCCCTCAAATGGCAAATTGTAACTTTCACACAAAGACTAACCCAATTATCTCTATGGGTCAAGGATAATCAAATCATCAATCACCCATAATCTGAAACAATCAGAATCGACCCTGTGCAAGACAAGAAACAGCGTGTCCTCTAGATAGAGAGAGAGAAACAAGAACAAAACAGAGATAGGGATCTGCCTGCAAGTAGATTGACTTCAAATGTGAAGAAACGATAAGTAAGGACTAGATGTTCTATCTTCGAGCTATTATCAATCACAATATGGAGCAGGCTTTTTGGGCTTTGCTCTTCTTTTTCTTTTGTTTGGGTGGTTGAAGGACAACTCTTATGGCTTGATCAAACACTACCTTCACGTTTTGCAGTCACAAAGCATGACCATGTCAAGACACGATTGACAAAGGCATTGCAGAAAAAGATGCTAAGTTCTACTTTACATGCACAAGTACCTGCTGTGTCTTTGAGCTGCACTCAATATAAGCAGGTGAACCAATCAACTTTCTCATCTCCTCTCCCTTGAAGAAAGGATAAATCAATTATTAGGACTCAAAAAGGGGACAAAAGTTGGAAAAAGAAGTCACTCGTGAGAAAAAAAAATCCAGCATTTACAAGTACCTGAGCCGTAGTAATTGGCACTACACTAGGATGATCTATAAAAAAACTACTTATCATCTCGAAGATCTGGCAAGATTTCATTCAAAACCCAAAACAACCAAGTTATTTACGATTGAGAAGCAAATTAGATAAACCCACAGAGCAGCTCGATTCTGGGCACAACTCAAAGCCTTAAGCTACTCAGTCACCCAACATTAAATAACGTGCTGCCGATACAAGACCTCAACACTGGTAACATCATAAACTAAACAACTAGAGCTACGCCCCTGCCTCGAGCTTCTCTTCTCTGCCAACAACACTCATTTGCTTCTCAATCAATAACACCAAACCAAAATGGTATTTCCCATCAGAATGACGAAGAAAATCACCGCCGAAACAAAAGGGTCTCGAAGAATTCTCCACCACTTTCCCATTATCAACAAGGCAAGAATAAAACGAAAAAAGTGACCTGCATCGAGACATAAAAAAGGGGAAAAAAAGGAAAAAAAACAAGGCGTCACCTTGTCTTCGAAATTGGACTCCTAAGATTTGGGCAGCAACTGGTGTCGATCGGCGAGGGTTCAGGCGAGCGGCGTCAGCAACTGGCATCCAGTGGCGTCCGGAGGTGGCAGCCTCAAGGGCAAGTGGCGTCCAGTGGCGAGACTCAGAGCGGCGTCCGGCGGCATGAGTGTGTGAGGTCTGAATGAAGAGTCGATTTGGGGCTATTTTGCAAAAGATACTCGTGAAGATCATCTTCTTCCTTTTGGAGCCCTAACCGGTTCGGTTCCAACCAAAACTAGAACCGGAACCGGAACTCCAAGTTCTCAGAAAAAAGGAACCAGGAACCGGAACCGGTCCCCTTGGAACCGGGAACTGAACCAGACCCTCCGGTGCGGTTCTTCGGTTCCCGGTTCTACCCGGGAACCGCGCTCACCCCTAGTTTTAAGTAATGAAATTCTTAAATGCTAAAATAGAATTTAAAAGTTGTTTGATTATACTTAAAATTTGATAGCTGAATATTATTGATCTCTTACCCAACATAGAGAAAAGACCAGTTTTGATAGGTTTTCCAATATTTTTGATAAGATTATAATTACTCTAAATTAATTTTATATTAAAAGAACCAGTTGACCCATCCTTTACTTACTAAATTGGATAATCGACAGCATTTAATCATTTAAATCAATTCTATTTAACGTTCTCAAACAAGCTCAATCTCAATAAGTTATGAAGTTTCAATCCTCATCTATATGAGTTGGAGAGGGAAACTCATATTAAGCATCGTGACTCCCATCTATACAGGTAACCTGAGTTGGAGAGGGAAACTCATATCTATGGGCTTGAAAAGGGTAAAATAACAACGAATGAGTTGAAAACTCAATAAGTAAATTGCCTAAACCTCATATAAACGGATGCCTTGTATCGAAACCATATGAGTACTCAAAGCCAACATGTTGATGGCAAATCAATAGCAAAGCCGTCACTTTGCCTTAAACTATGCATATGAAGGAAAGTTCTCAACTACCTAAAACGCTAGTATGATCAAGAATTCTTCACATGGCAAATAATAACTTCTACTGTATACATGTGCTTCTCAAGTCCTAAATAATAAAGTATAAAATAGGCATGTGCCTCTCAAGTCATAAATAATAGCATATAAAATTTTCACATATCAAATAATAGCTTCTAAAATGCTCATGTGATCCTCAAGTTTCAAATAATGACTTCTAAAATGTTCACGTACCTCTCATGTCACAAACAATGACATATAAATTATTCACATTTCTCCCAAGTTATAAACAATGACATATAAAATACACACATGTCAAATAATAACTTTTAAAATGTGTACGTGACACTCAAATGCCTCTAATGCAATTTTGATCAGGGATCACATAATACCCCACAATATATATGTGTCCATGACGATCCACAACACATCATTTAACATCCAATTATTATACACATAACCGAAATCCATCGATTCTTCTAGAATCGACCGAGCATCGTTCCACCCCATCGAGTACGGCAACATCCTATAATCCATCAGTGACCGCATTCGAAATCCATTAGGCATTGTCCCATAATCCATCGGTGATGGCATTGTCTTGAAATCCATTGGTGATGGTTTTCCTCATATGACCACCTGGATTAAGCATATAATCGGTTCTTATCTTTTTATTTAGTCCAATGCATGAGTGTCTCAAAGGCATGCCAAGCAAAGTTTATACCATGACTTACCAAAACCGTATCAATAAAATATGTTGAGCACGAAACAAAAAAACTGTGGCTTGACCTGTTACGTTCAAGCACCAGTGTAAGTCCAATCCAGTTCAGAAACAATACGCCTTAATATCATTGAACCAAGAGAGAGCAACTCAACCTGGCATGCTTCCACACATGTCCAAATGAACGTGAATCTCTTTTCGGAGGCTCATAGCATGTTTTCAAGCGTTCACAATGACGTATATAAGAGCTACCTTCAATAAACAAAAACAAAACCTTACAATCAAGGATATGCAATGAGTCATAGACGAACCACAACCAATAGTAGCAACAAATCCTTATAACCAAACTTAGACAATAACATATAAATGAACCTCATCCAATAATAACAATGATCTTTTGTAGCCAGGTATGGACGTGAACATATAACACGTTGTTTCCACTAACAACAACAAACATTGAAACCTTGACTATCATATGACAAGTTCTCACCTATTCACAAGCTTTATAACTCAAACAAATCAAAAGCAAACTTTACAAAGTTAGTATGTGGTTCTACTCTACCTAGGATGGTTCGACTTTACTTAACAATAAAAACAAACCAAACCTACATCTAAGCTATGCAACATAACAGCCTAGCCAATGTTTAGGGGATCTACTTACTAAACAAGGACAAGAACGAAGACGAATGGTGGCTCACGACTCACAGTGAGCAAACGGCAATGATGACATAGTGAGCAGATGGCGATGGTAGCTCACGGTGGGTGATAGTGAGGAGGCTGAGAGAGGGGCGTGTAAGGAAGAAGGAGAGAGGCAAATGTAAAGAGAAAGCAAAGTGAACTTGGGGAAAAAGTAAGAGGGAGAGGGAGAGAGAGAGAGAGAGAGAGAGAGAGAGAGAGAGAGAGAGAGAGAGAGAGAGAGAGAGAGAGAGAGAGAGAGAGAGAGAGAGAGAGAGAGAGAGAAATGGGTTCTAAGGATATACATGTGAAGAGAAATGGGTTCTAAGGATATACATGTGAAATTCAATTATAAGCTAAGTAATGATGGCTAATGATGGTTTTTTTTTGGCTTAGTTAGCAAGATTGAATCTCCACCTTTCAAGAGTCACAATTAGGGTTAATCTTAACCAAGTTTATCCTTCAAGCTTTAATGGTTGAATTATTACATAGTTTCAAAGGTAACTATCCTAGTTACACAAACTAGACCTATTTCTCCTCTCTTTCTCCTTGAAGTGGCACCTAGTCGAACTTCATTTCTCCCTCAACTTATCTTCAAGAAGCTATGTAAGTCTCACCTTTAGGGTTATTACAGCCCAAATCCCTACATAAGCACATGTCTCAACTTATTGCACTTATGCACTATCTTAAAAAATCTAAGGATAGGTTTAAACCTTACAAGATAACTTGATCCCTAAGTTCCTCCCTATTGAGGCATGTGAGGGGGGCTTCATTGGGTTCCAAGAATGTCTTGTAATCAACCATGATTGACACCTATAATCGGACCAAGGTTTATGGCTAAGTTTTGATCGGAAGTGGCCCTAATGCGGCCTACATGAATTGGGCAGATTTGGCAATGCTCAAGTGGCTAGACCCAAACCTAAGTCGGCGCTTGTCTAGGGATTTGTGCATGACCCATGGTTGGTTCAAAACTAACCCATAATTGAGCTTGGTCAATCCATGAATAACCCTTGGTTATCATATAATCGTATGAGATCGATCGACTTGCCTTGACCCATGGTCACATGGAATCGAATTAGGTCATTCACAAATGATACAGTGATCATGCGGAGTCACTCGCTGCCAGTATATACTTGAGTTGAATCAATCTATATTAGTCAATTGATCAACTCATGACAGCACATGATCATCAATATTGATCCTTATGATCAAGCGGTCTCCTCATAATCGAACGTTTTAGTTTAACATAACCCTAATCTTGAGTTGCCTTGCTCCAATCAATCAATTGGCTCATGAACAACCTTTAGGATTGATTCAAAGCCCATTCTCATTATTAGCATACTGGTCCTTAATCTATTCCTCGCATCTGAGATAGGGATCCGAATTGAGGATGTCACAGGGAAACCCTCACTAGGGGTGTACCTAGCTCTCCCTAAGGCAAACAAACCTAGCTAGAGACATGCTTTGTGATTACAAGGATTGCCATCTCTTACGCATAACCAAGAGTGTTCCTCCAACCTCATAGGGGTCTGTCCCCATGTTCTTAGTAAAAAAGCTAAAATAAACAGTTCTAAATTTTATAAATAATCGACTTATCCGTTCTTGATTATTCTGCCTTCTATATTTTATTTATCTCTTGAACGTTGGCCATCTTTAGGCAACGCAAGTGGCGATCCATGCCGTCCTTACAAGGCTCATTGATATGGAGACGTCGAACACATCCAATTTTAAGACGTTTATATTATCTACGAACTCCTTGGAGCGTTTTCTATTATTTATCAATCGTGGGTTGCCGACGAAGCATGAACCTATACCTGATCATCTTGTCCAGTTACTTCCCTTTTCTCGCACCATGACACTGAAAATTACTCCTTGATATTTATTTGTTCTTGAGTCAAAAATGAATCTTTTATTGATATCAGTAAAAACTTATATTGGTTGGTTCCGGTAAAATATCCATTTCCAATTGAGTAGACTTTTTAGGGAAGCCAAATAGTTGAATGGAAAGTATTTGTTTTTAAGTTGCATATGCAACTTGTTACTATTGTTGTACATTTGTACTATAAAGATCTTTCTTCTAATGGTTCCATGAAAATTCTGATATATTTAAAATTAACAAAAAAATATGTATTTGAAAATGGTTTGAGCAGTTGTCTTATAATGTAGTTGCAACAGCCATAATTTTCTTGTCAAAAACTAATTATTCCATATAATCAAGACAAAAATAACATTCCACAAGGCCTTTGCTTTTGAATTTTGCATGAAAATAATGGATGCTTAGCATGTCAGATCTACTTATTTTTATTATTATTATTATTTATTTATTTGTGGAAAACACCCATTAAAAAGTTGTGTAGTGATGACATGAGAAATAAGGAAATTAGTCCATTAGATTCATTGAACAAAATGGAAGACAAGTAATTAAAATCCACAACGTATAACATAATGACATATATGATAGTACTGATTAAATCAATTGCATTCATTGAAACTAGTGGATGATTTCTTTCACTCTTACCATTACTTAGGTTATTTAGAATATATATATTGTGATCGAGGAACTACCGAAGATTACCCTTCGGGTATCACATGACCCTCCGGTGCTCGGTAGCACCGTGGGCCTCACTGCAAGCCGCTATTTAGACATAAACCTCAGGGGAGGCTAGCTTAGGACCCCAACACCAGAAGCCCTCGCTTAAGACACTTTAGCAATAAGAGGATTCGAACTCTCAACCTCGGCGATGAGGGAGAGAACACACCAATTGCACTACCCGTGGTTGGGTTTTGGAATAATGCTTTCATAGTACAACACAAGAAGAAAAAGAAATATATAAAATGTAATACAATAACTAGTTGGTTATCTACCAAATAAATTACTCTTTTGAAAAAAAAAAAAAGGGACACCAGTTTTGTCCTAAATGGCCAAAAAAAAAAGGGAATAAAAGAGAGAACAAATCAAACAAAAAGAAGGAAAAACAAAAAGGAAGAAATAAGCTCAAACCAAGAGTGGGCTTCCCATTTTTCCCGTGGAATTCCTGAGCACATTCATTAATGAAGCAAATGCGAGCTCCTTGCATGAGCTCCTCCCATTTAAAGGTGAGCGATTTCAGATTTTGGGTAGATTTCACTTAAAAAACTTGAACCTTATAGGTTCCTTATTTTTTTGAAACTTGGAACCTACTATGTATATTTTGGAATTTGAAACCTACTTATGTCACAGGTTCTAAGGTTAATTCCAGAGTCTACATAGGTTTCACTTGCATTAGTAATTGACGATTATAATGAATTATCACTTTTAATGGCCACTGACCATAACTTATATTTGATCACACGAATAATATAGAATATTAACAAAGTAAAAGTCTCAATTATTAAAAAGGAAGCTCAAATTAGTGGTTATAGATTATACACTCATCATCGAATGTCATAGAATACATCATAATTACATGAAGATTTAAATCAAGAGAAACACAAACTTACCTCAAGTTCCAAATTTTAGATTTCAAGTTCTACAATCTATTGTTCGTAAAATTCTAAACGCACAGGCACGTATCGAACAAGTAATATAATGATGAGAAAAAGTATCGTCCCACGGAGATCAATGATTAATAAACCAATTAAATACTAAAATAGACTAATTCTAAAATTTATCTAACAGATCAAAATATAATTAAGAATAAATTAAAAATGAAATTTGTAGACTAAATGCAGTAAATCAATCAGATAAATATGTTACAGCATCCGATTTTTACCATAACCACTATATATGAATTTCAGATTATTGTGAATACAAGAACGATATCAAACATGTGATAGTGGAATTTCCTAATCTATTTACTATCTTATATCTAGGTATAGCAAACCTACTCAGCTTATTAATCCACTATATCTCTATGTGAATTAAAATAAACATAAGTACATTAAAAACTATGAATATTCCCGGTTTACAATAAATCTTTTGGATCACCTTATCACCGAAAGGTACACAAATAACGCGGTATATCTTTATCCACGTTTAATTCATGGTTATATATTATAATGAGTAATTGCATATTATCACTTCTCAGTCAAAAGCATTAAATACAATAATATATAACTCACATGAATGAAATCAATTGTAAAACATAAAAATCATAAAATTCACTTCATCATGGTTGGGCTACATCGTAGCCCTAAGAAAAGAAAATTAGAACATAGTAGATGAACAAATAAAAATATAAATCAAACACATCATCTTGAATTAAAGAACAAGAATTATGCCACCACTTTTGTCTTCTCTTCAAAATACTTCAAAAACTCTCAGAACAATAAAAAAAAATGATCTGACACAAACCTAGCTACTCTCTATGTTCTCCTATTTATAGGATATATCCAAAATATCTATCTCCCAACGCTTGCAGATAACATTAGGAAACAAAATCAAGAATTTCCTTATTTAATATTCATCTTCCACTGCTTTTTTTTTTTTTTAACTTGAATTCCTGATATTTGCTATTCTTTTCCTTATCTTCTCCATATCTCATTATTCTGCATAAATAAGGAAAATTCAAATAATCGGTAGGAAATCCAAATATTTTATCATAAATATTGCATTAATTGTTGCCTAAAATAGGTAAAATAACTCTATTTTTATAGAGTTATCAAACCCCCAAACCTAACACATTTTGCTAGTCCTCGAGCATAATCAAGACATAACTCTATTTTCCATAATTGCTCAAATTCACAATTCAAAGAAAAACACAAATTTCATCCAAACATTGGAATCGATTTATAAGTTAAAACCAATTTTAACTATGTGATCCAAGTGTGTGTGTGAGAGTTCACATCTTTTTCGAATTATATACAATCTAGATAAATTCACATTGATATACAATCTAGGTTTGCTTTTCATTCCTCTCTCTACTAATGTAAACTAATTATCCAACCAAAATTCAATATGACTTTTCTTGGGTTGTAATGTAAGGCTGGGCTAAAAGTGAGATAACGGTAATTTTAAGCTCAAATCACTCATCAAAACATTGATTTCTAGCATCTAATTAGAGCCAATGTCATTGTCCAATTTCACTCATTCAAGATAATTTTTCTACCACCATATATCATAATTCCATTTTTTTCCTTTTTTTTTTTTCCTTTTTCTCTTTTTTTTCTTTTTTTTTTTTTGAATTGATTTATGGTAGAGTTTCTCCCAAAGTCCTTCATAATATAACATGAAAATTTCCAACCTATTGAGTATCCAAAAGACTCACTCAATTGAAAGTTGGATAGGGAACCATAAAAATAATTTTTTTTTTTTTTTTTTGCAATACACCCCAAAACAACCATTGCAATCACTTTTTTTTTACTCCATCATTTCTCCAAATTTCTATCAAGCTCAAATAATTTTTTTATCCCAAAAAATCAACGTGTTCATAGGGCATGAGATAAGGATATAATTTGATAATGGCTAGACTAAACATATATGGGTGCCAATGAAAAATTTGGTAATAATTAAGGCTCAACGGAGTGAGTAGGGATAAATAAATAGGGTTCCAAAAATTGCCTAAATTATTTTCTCAATTAGATTTAGCTTAGAATTTCGCCTCAAGAGAAAATCAAACAAATTCTAAGATTTTGGTGAAATTTAAGAAAATCAAATACTTCACATGAATGTTCTCTAGATTTACATATAATTCAAAAATTAAGGACCTTTAATGCTCAGTAAATGGATCAACATAATCAGAATTAATATTAACTCACATATCAATTGCAAGTTTAAATAAAATTTAAATTTTCCTAAGAATCGCAAAAATTTACAACCAAGAATGCAATCATGATAAAAAAAAAAAATTAGCAAAAAATTTGTCTCCCTTTAAACTTGAATGAAGCAGTGTCCTCAATGCGAAAAATAGAATAGGAAGAAGAAAACTCCCCTAGTTATAGTTTAAGTCCATAGATTATCTTGATAATTAAACTCTGGTGCTACCTAAGAAAAATTAACCTGGATAAAACAGATAAAAGTTAATTTTTTTTTTTTTGCAAAACATAAACTTAAAAATAAAATAAAAACATAATTAAAATGCTTGGGTTGCCTCCCAAGAAGCACGTGCTCTGTAGTTTTCAGCTAAACTATCTCAGATACCTATTCTGGAAGATGAAGTTCAATGGTGGTCTTCTACTTGTTGTAACCACCTTCAAAGTAGGGCTTCAAACATTGATCGTTCACTTTGAATGTGCCCTCAATGTCATGCGCAACTTCAACTGTTCCATATGGGAATACCTGTGTAACTGTAAAATGACCAAACCATCTAGACTGCAACTTTTTTGGAAAAAGTTTAAGACAAGAGTTATAAAGTAAGATTTTTTAACAAATTTTAAACTCTCTTCTAAATATGTGTGTTGCGACCAATTTTTTTGGGTGTGAACCACATAGGGTTTGGCTAATGGATTGCTAAGCCTAGACTTAGCTCGGGCTCTCCCAAGCCCATACCAATTCGTGACTTAAGTTTAAATTTCTTAACATGCAAATGATTTTCAATAAGGAGTCGCCACTAATATAGTTTTTTGTGGGTCAATTAGAAACCCAAGTAAAATAACGGGAGAATTATTTTACTCCTATGAACCAGAGACTATGGGTAAGGGGACTTGGTTACGCTAGATTTCTTTAATACCCTTTCGGTACCATTCTTTTATTTTCAAAAAAATGTTTTGCAGGCAACTTGGATTTATTTTAAATATAATTCCCTAACATGTGAAGCGATCATACGGGTGCACAAACCACCAATTTAACACCCAAGTAAAGTAGTAAATAAATTGCAGGACTTACCTCATAGTAACGAAAGCATCTGCGTTGTTAGATTATAATTAATATCAACAATCCTAGATATGATTTCTAATTAACATGCAATTTCTTTTTTTTACTTAATTAATTAAAATCATGCAATATGCAATGCATGCTACTAATCTAACATGAAATATTATGATATGACAGTATAGCCTAAACTATATGAATGAGTAAAATAATTTTTGTGTTTTCTTAATGAA
Source organism: Eucalyptus cladocalyx (assembly GCA_017140615.1). Lineage (NCBI taxonomy): Eukaryota > Viridiplantae > Streptophyta > Magnoliopsida > Myrtales > Myrtaceae > Eucalyptus > Eucalyptus cladocalyx. The sequence continues at coordinate 21,276,855 of CM029520.1, forward strand.
CATGCAATAATTAAACATGCGATCTAAATTAACCAAAATGACATAATCTTAGTGATGGCCAATTTCTAATTAAATGCACCTAGCAACAAACACTAAATGACGTGCATTTCATGAACCTAATGCTATATGACGTGCACATGATTTTTTATTTTCTCAATAAGCATGCAATCTACCATAATACGCAATGACGTGCAAAGAATGCCCTAATTCTATTTTTTTTCTTTTTTTATTACGAAATTCGAAATTAAAATTGCCAAATAATTAAACGTGCAATTTAAATTAATGAGAAGAAAATATGATATCCTAAATTAATGTTTTTGGTCTTTTTATTCAAGAAATTCGAAATAGATTTCCTATCCTAAACATGCAACATAACCTTAAAACCAGTAATATCCTAACATGCATTTAACCTAACTCAAATAAATATTTTTGGGTTTTCTTTTATGGGAGCAATCAAATAGAGGCATCAAGAAAGCACGTCACTAAATCAAGCAAGCTATCATTCATGTCCATTTAATTTAGGGAAATTATTGACGAATCGTATTTCGCGCATGAGATCGGATTGGCCAATTTAACAAAATCACGAATCATATCTCGAATCATATCTCGAGTGTGAGATCGGATTGGCAATTTTTCCGTGCGATTGCGAGTTGTATTTCGAGCGTGAAATCGGACTATCAATCATGTGCACATTGTGAAATTAAGGAATAAATCCCTAATTTAAAAAAGATTTCCGAGAAAATTTGGATTGGATGCATCATCAGAAGATTTGAATTTGAACGCAATATCAACAAATTAAGTAAGGAAATTATCAAATTAAATTTGGATAATATCTTTACCAATTTCGTAATATCGTTCTCAAATTTGGACTCATCGGATGATGATGGGACCAGCAATGGCTCGTGGTGGATGATGCTGGAACCGATGCGGCGGCCGCTGGATTGGACTGAAATCGTCGCAAGTAACTACTCAACAAATCTGGGAAAATCAATGGAGCGGACTAGACTTGCGCCAGGTGGTGTCTGCGATTAATGGAGATCGTGGCTGTGTGTGGCAATGCATTAAACATATAATAACCACGTCAGGAAAGCGAAGCCATGAGAAAACCACAAAACTCTTCTTCTCTTATTTTCAGGTGTTCACATGGGTATGATATGTGCCCCTTTTACGTGACTATAGAGAAAGAAAAGTGGAATTTTTATTGAGAATTGATAACTCCCTTAATAGCTTGATGATCTCCTCGGTTTGGTCTCAGTGCGGCAGCAGCTTCATCGACAGGGAATCTGTGGTGGTGTCACGTGCGGACCGACGATGGGACTCTGATTATGGGTTGCTCGACAAAGCCTGCTGGTCCAGTAATTCTTGGCCAGGGAAGGAACAACTCATTGTGGGGACTTCTCGATGGAGGCTTGGTGCCCGCTGGACAAGCTTGGCACAGCAGTTACACGCTGACTGCGTCTGCAATGACGAGATATTAGAACGAAAGAAGGCTGATGATTTGTTGTCGGTCGTGGGCAAAGGCACTGGTAAACCTGTAGGGAAAAACTCAGATTATGATGGCTAGATTCGGTGCAGGAGCACTGGGGAGCTCGCTGAAAATTTGCTGATATTCCAACGCTGCACGTTGTCGTGCAATAGTTGTAGCACCATGGGAATTGACCGGATGCAGCACGAGGAAGGTGCCGGTTTCTCAGCGAACGCGTTAAACTGGAGTGGCTCAGCGACTAGGCGAAACCCGTTGATGTTGTTGTCAAGACTATCAGCAGTGCTGGACCGACGCAAGTCGGACAACTGGAAGCATCAAGTCAGCGGCAACGTGGGAGTTGGCAGCGGAACACCGCTTTAGACTGACGGATATGTCTGCGAACCTCTCTCTCTCTCTCTCTAGTTGCTCCTCTCTTCCATGTGTGCAACCTTCCTCTCTGTTTTCCTCTCTCGCTTTCTGTTGGCCGTGTGTCTCAATGTGTGGCCTTTCTTAAGAGAAACCCTATGTGAAAAACATTTTTATAGACTGAAGATTAAGTTTTATTTTCCTTTTCAAATCAACATCCGCGAATATTTCTTTTTCGCACGCAATATCACTTTTTTTATTTTCCACATCTCCTGATTTTATCACCTAAAGATAAGATTGCAACCCGATTTTCTTAAATTCCAAAAATCCACCATAATATTATTTCAAATCTCAATTTAGGTAATTTTTGTCATTAAAAGAAAATGGGCTCGGGCCAATTTACTTGCTTCGTGGGCTTAGTCCGACCTGCCAAATTAAAGCTATCAAACCCATTTGTCACCGACCCAATGTAAATGCAAATTAAGAAATAAATGCACCTAAAACTATATGCTATGCAATTAACTATTTTTTTAAGAATAAAATCAACCCCTAATTTTTTTAATGCAATAAATGACTAAACGGGTCGCCAAAATTTAGGTATCAATAATGTGCTTGTCGTGCCATCTTTTTGTACGCTCCTTGTACAACTTAGAATTTTCATAGGCCTCATTGCGAAATTCATTCAATTCATTCAGTTGTAATAATCTTTCTTCACCTGCAGACTGCATGTCAAAATTTAGAAATTTCAATGCCTAATATGCTTTATCTTCTAATTCCAATGGTAAGTGACAAGCCTTCCCAAACGCTAGCCTAAAAGGAGACATCCCAATTGGAATTTTGAACGCTGTCCTATAGGCCCAAAGTGCATTATCAAGTTTCATTGACCAATCTTTTCTAGAGATATTCACTATTTTTTCTAAAATTCTCTTGATTTCCCTATTTGAAATCTCTACTTGACGACTAGTATGAGGATAATAAGGAGTTGTAACCTTATGCGTGACTCTGTACTTATTCAAAAGTGATTCAAATTGTTTGTTATAAAAATTTGTCCCATTATCACTTATGATTGCCTTAGGAATGCCAAATCGGATAAAAATATTTTTCTTCAAAATTTAACCACAACTTTAGCATTATTAGTTGGCAATGCTACAACTTCTACCCACTTAGACACATACTCCACAGTCACTAAAATGTATAAATTTCCATAAGAAGGTGTAAAGGGCCCCATGAAATCAGTACCCCAAACATCAAATAATTCACACACAATAATATTGTTTAAAATCATCTCATTTTTTCTTGAAATATTTCCAGTTCTCTAACACCTATCATATGAAGCTACATAGGAGTATGCATCTTTAAAAAATGTAAGTCAATAAAATCCAGATTGTAAAATCTTAGCTATAGTTTTGGCGGCACCAAAATAGCCACCTGTCTCTCCATCATGACGATGATGTAGAATGTTTTCCTTCTCTTTGTTTAGAACATATCTCCTTATGATCTGATCTACACATACTTTAAACAAGAAAGATTATTCCCAAAAATAATTTTTAATATCAGAAAATAATTTTTTCTTCTGTTGATACGCTAATTCAAGAGGAACAACATTACTTACCAAATAATTTACAAAGTCGGCGTACCAAGAAATTTTTATGGACTTGATAGAAAAAAATCTGTCATCAGGGAACTCTTTCAAAATTAGTCTTACCTCTTCCTTTGAATTTGGAATTCTTGATAAGTGGTCTGCAATTAGATTTTCAGTCTCTTTCTTATCTTTGATTTCCAAATCAAATTCTTGCAGCAATAAAATTCACCTGATCAACCTGGGTTTTGATTCTTTCTTTTTAAGCAAATACTTAAGGGCAGAGTGGTCAAAATAAATTATAGCTTTTGAGCCAATTAAATAAGAACGAAATTTATCAAAAGCAAATACTACCGCCAAAAGTTCCTTTTCTGTTGTTGAATAATTCAATTGTGCACCTAACAAGATTCGACTGGCATAGTATATGGTTCGAAAATTTTTATTTTTCCTTTGTCCCAAAACAGCTCCTATTGCAGAATCGCTAGCATCACACATCAGTTCAAAAGGTAAATCCCAATTTGGTGCTGCCATAATTGGTGTTAATATTAACTTTTCCTTTAAAGTGTTAAAAACTTGCATGCATTCAACAGAAAAATTAAAATGAGCATCTTTTTCCAAAAGATTAGAAAGAGGTTTAGCAATTTTTGAAAAATCTTTTATAAATCGCCTATAAAATTCTGCAAGCCCTAAAAATCCTCTAACAAATTTCACAAATGTTGGCAGAGGTAATTTTGGATGTTGGCGGAGGTAATTTTGTAATGACCTCCACTTTAGCTCAATCGACTTCTATTCCGTTTCGAGAAATTTTATGCCCGATCACTATTCCTTCCTACACCATAAAGTGACACTTCTCCCAATTCAAAACATGGTTAGTCTCCTCACATCCTTGTAAGACCAAAGCCAAATTATTTAAACAAGAATCAAATGATAAGCCAAAAACGGAAAAATCATCCATGAAAATCTCAATATATTTTTCAACCATATCAGAAAAAATAGCCATTATACATCTCTGAAAAAGTAGCTGGTGCATTACAAAGACCAAAAAGCATTCTTCTAAAAGCAAAAGTACCATAGGAACAAGTGAAAGTAGTTTTCTCTTGATCTTCTAGTGCAATAGAAATCTGATTATATCCAAAATATCCATAAAAAAGCAATAAAATTCATGCATTGCAAGTCTTTCTAACATCTGATCAATAAATGGTAAGCGAAAGTGATCTTTTCTAGTGGTATCATTCAATTTTCTATAATCCATAGACACCCACCACCCAGTAACTGCTTTAATTGGAATCAATTCAGTGTTGTCGTTTTTCTGAACATTCATACTGCCTTTCTTTGGCACAACTTGTACAAGACTTACCCAAGAACTATCAAAGATAGGATAGATGATACTAGCTTAATTACCTTAGCTTTCACTACTTCTTGCATCTTCCAGTTCAAACGCCTCTAAGGTTGGATAGTGGGTTTATATTGTTCCTCCATCAAAATTTTGTGTATGCAAATTGAAGGACTAATTCCTTTTATATCAGCTATTTTCCATCCGATTGCACCTTTATGCTCTCTTAATACTCTAAGCAATTTCTCCTCCATCAAATCCGTCAAAGAAGAAGATATAATTACTGGTAAATAAGCATATTTAAAATACGAAGGTAAAGGTTTGAGTTCAAGAATTTGAGGCTCTTCAATTGATGGTTTATGCTTTGTAATGTGTTGTCCCAACTCCTCAAATTTAATTGCCTTTTTTCCTTGAATATGGTGGAATTGCCTCCATGAAATTTGCATACTCTTTTATCTCCTCATTCTGAATATCTTTATCCCTTGGTCGAGTCAGACATGCTTCAAGTGGATCTTTAAAAATGTTTTCCTGAAAAACCTTATTCACCAACTTATCAACTGTCTCAACTCTAAAACAATAATTATGATCATATGGATATTTCATTGCTTTAAAAACATTAAATGAAACAAGATCATCTTGAACTTTAAGGATCAACTTCCCCTGCTGTACATCAATAAGAGTTCTTCCTGTTACTAGAAAATGTCAACCTAAGATAAGTGGTACCTCAAAATCTTTCTCCATGTCAAGAACTATGAAATCTACAGGAAAGATAAATTTGTCAACTTTTACAAAAATATCTTCCACAATACACTCTCGGATATTTAATTAATCATTTAGCCAGTTGAAGTGACAATGCGGTTGCTTTTACCTCTCCCAATCCTAATTTCTTGAAAACTAAATAAGGCATTAGATTAATTCTTGCTCCTAAATCACATAATGTTTTTTCAAAGTAAAAATCTCCAATAGTGCAAGGAATAGTAAAACTCCTTGGATCTTTTAATTTCGATGGATCTTTTAATTTCGAAGGCAATTTGTTTTGTAAGATGGCTAAACACTCCTCGTTTAACCTCACAGTTTCATAATCCTCAAGTTTCTTTTTGTTTGCCAAAATCTCCTTCAAAAATTTTGCATAATTGGGCATTTGCGCTAAAGCATCTGCAAAAGGAATGTTAATGTACAATTTTTTAAATACATCAAGAAATTTAGAAAATTGCTTATCTATTTTGTGTTCTTTGCGGAGTCGAGGGAATGGAATTGGCGGCACATATGGCTTGGGATTATCTGGAAAAAGTTTACTCTTGCTTGTCTCATTTGATTTTTTATTGATCACCTCTTCCTTGTCTCTGAAAATCTCTTCTTCTCCCACTTGTTTACCACTTCTCAGGGTAATAGCCTTTATGTTTTCAATTGGATTTTTCTCTGTGTTGCTCGGCAAAGAACCCTGTTGTCTCTCTGATATCATGCTCGCTAACTGACCCACTTGCATCTCTAGATTTCTGATTGAAACCTCTTGGTTTTGAAATCTCACATCCGTGCTTTTGATGAAGTTATGAGTTGTATTAGCAAGTTTGAATTCCGGTGGTCTCGCCACATTCTGATTATTCCATGAAAAATTTGGATGATTGCGCCATCCCGAATTATACGTGTTAGAGTAGGGATTATTCTGTGACCCGTTAAAATTCCCAACAAAGTTAGAATTTTCACTAGATTGTTTAAAAGTATTACCTACCTAACATTATGTGCTAACATGTCCTCTACCACAAAAATCACATGTCAAATTCTGAATTTTCATGATTGAAACATTCATATTATCAAGCTTTTTGATTGTGTAGCAATTGCAGCAAAAGCATCCACTTCATGAACTCCACTAGCTTTTCGCATTGGTAGTCTCTCGGTAGGCCACTGATAACTACTAGACGCCATCTCCTATAATAAATTGTAGGCTTCTTCTTGTGTTTTATTATTTACAGTTCCTCCTGCAACTACATCAATCATAGAATGGGATTTGTACTAGAGTCATTATAAAAAGTTTGTACATGCATCCATACGGGTAGTCCGTGATGTGGACATCTCCTAAGAAATTCTTTGAATCTTTCCCATGCTTCATATAATGATTCATTATCTATCTGCATAAAATTAGTAATATCATTATGCATCTTCATAGATTTTGCAGGTGGAAAGAACTTACCAAGAAATTTATGAGCTATATCATTCCATGTAGCAATTGATCTTGTAGGAAGAGAAGAAAGCCAACTCTTAGCTTTGTCTCTAAGAGAGAATGGAAATAATCAGAATCTAATAGCATCATATGTAACTCCATTATATTTAATGGTGTCACATATTTCAATAAAAGCATCGATGTGAGCATTTGGATCATCGCTTGGTAGCCCACTGAATTGCACTGATTGTTGAAGCATTTGAATGAGTGACGGCTTGATCTCAAAGTTGTTTTCTTGAATTGCAGGTTTTCTGATACTTGATGTGGTGCATTGAACTGTTGGCACAGCATAATCTCTTAAAAGTCTACGTGGATTTTCATTCTCACCGTCTGCCATTTTCTTAGTGTGATTTCTCTGTTCTCTTAGTCGCCTTTTGAATGTACACTTGATTTCCGGATCAAGCTCAACAAGCTTCCCTTGTTGGCTACATGTTATAAACCGATGTACACCTTGAAAAATAAAAAAAATGAAAGCTAGATTAAACTTAGAATTATCTAGTATCAATATTAATTAGTGTTAAACAAACGATCCTCGGCAACGGCGCCAAAAACTTGTTCGTAAAATTCTAAACGCAAGTGCACATATCGAACAAGTAATATAATGATGAGAAAAAAGTATTGTCCCACGGAGATCAATAATTAATAAACCAATTAAATACTAAAATAGACTAATTCAAAAATTTATCTAACAGATCAAAATATAATTAAGAATAAATTAAAAATGAAATTTGTATACTAATTGCAGTAAATCAATCGAATAAATATTTTACAGCATCCGATTTCACCATAACTACTAGATATGAATTTCAGATTGTTGTGAATACAAGAACAATATCAAACATGTGATAGTGGAATTTCCTAATTCATTTACTATCTTATCTCTAGGTATAGCAAACCTACTGAGCTTATTAATCTACTATATCTCTATGTGAATTAAAATAAACATAAGTATATTAAAAACTATGAATATTCCCGGTTTATAATGAGTCTTTTGGATCACCTTATCACCGAAAGCTACACAAATAATGCGGTATATCTTTATCCATGTTTAATTCATAGTTATATATTATAATGAGCAATTGCATATTATCACTTCTCAGTCTCAAACATGCACATCAGATTGTTCAAGTGGTGACCAGTGACTCAAAAGCATTAAACACAATAATATATAACTCACATGAATGAAATCAATTGTAAAACATAAAAATCATGAAATTTACATCATCATGATTAGACTACATTGTAGCCCTAACAAAAGAAAATTAGAACATAGTAAATGAAAAGATATAAATATAAATCAAACCCAGCATCTTGAATCAAAGAACAAGTATTTTGTCACCACTTTTGTTTTCTCTTCAAAATACTTCAAAAACTCTCAGAACAATAAAAAAAAAAAAAAAAGATCTGACACAAACCTAGCTACTCTCTCTATTCTCTTATTTATAAGAGATATCCAAGATATCTATCTCCCAATGCTTATAGATAACATTAGAGAACAAAATCAAGAATTTTCTGATTTGATATCCATCTTCCACTGCTTTTTTTATTTGAATTCCTAATATTTTCCATTCTTTTCCTTATCTTCTCCATATCTCATTATTCTGCATAAATAAGGAAAATTCAAATAATCAGCAGGAAATCTAAATATTTTCACTTAGATATTGCATTAATCGTTGCTTAAAATAGGTAAAATAACTCTATTTTTATAGAGTTATCATCTATAATCTAGAAAAAACCTCCCTAATTTTTAGAACTTAAAACCCACTTTATATACCATGGAACTTGGAACTAGTAAGTTTTCATCAATCTAATTTTTTGATTCTAAATTTTATTTTGGACTTATGCTCATTTCTATTCCTGATGGAAGCAATGGGGAAAAGTGAGAAACGTGGGGAGAACCTAGAAAGGAGTGCAAGAGCGTCTTTTGTAAAAACTTTACAAAGAAAACTGTACAAAAGTTTTTACAAAGCACTGCTACTTACAATCTTTTCTCGAGCACTCCTTTTCCATCAATGTTATAGGTCGAGGGTCCTACTTGAGAATAGGTGGAGAGGAGGATCAATGAAATCCCCAGCTATGGGTCAAATTAAGAGTGAGAAAAGGAGCATCACCTCTCCTTGTTCAAAAGCTTATCCGTAAAATTCTCCTTACATAAGCCCGACTTCGATAGACTTCAAGCCCAACACAATTTGCATTCGCTGCAAACTCTTTGCCTCTCGTGCTGAGGGGCTGAGGGGAGACAAACATCAACACACTTTGTTCGAAAGCTAGCACAAATCAATGTCTGACATCAACCTTTCTTCGACCAGGTTAGTTTTGCATTCCAACAGTCGAGATTTAGTTAGATTAGTACTCTCCATTGCTTGCATATATTCATGTCGTTCCTTAGGAACTATATCCTCCATTGGGTCATGAGCATTTAGTGCACTTGGCTTACTATGTTGCTTGAAATTCTTATTTGTGTAACTTTTGAAAACCCCATCCTTGATAAAAAAAAATAATAATAACTTACACAATCAATCCATCTATATTCTCCTGGCACAAGCTTGGTATTATTTACTTGCACTTTTAATTATTGATTTCAGATTTTGTTGTTCTTTTTGGTAGACTTGGAGAACAAGAAGATGCCATCGTTGAAAAATCGAAAGATTTCTTGACATCCTCGCTTAAATGGTCGTTTGCTCTTTTAGGAGCTAAAGATGTACTTTTAAACAAGCAAGCAACCATCATCACGATTGCCGTAGTTCTAATTGTGCTCTTTGGCATCAGTTCGCGAACAATGCGAAGCAATCATGGAAAGACATTCATCAATTTTGCATTTCTCATACTAGGATGTCTCATCATTGGAGTAGTAATCGACTCAATCGTATTAAATTCTTACATCAAATGGGTTATTTATGGTTTCTTCCTTATTATGGTTGCTACAAATCCCGATTACCAACAAATTTACCAGGAGATGAAATGGATCTTCAAGTCCATGTGCGGAGAAATTTCTTTGAGACTCAAAAGAGTGTTTATTCAATCACAAGGGATTATCAAAGAACTTTTGAAAATTGATGTTGGGGACCAAGAAGAATCATCGGTGAATAACAATGTTGTGACTCTAGCCATTAGTGGTGACGGAGGTGGAGTTGGGGAGGACATTGTCTAGTTGATCTCATGATGGAATTTGACACACTTTATCTCTCTATTCCCCTTTGGGTTATAAGATGTTTGTATGATATGTGAGATGGATGTTTGAGGTTTTCCCTCTGTATTATGTGCCAGTACAACTACGCATAAGTGTTGTTAAATTATAATAGTTCTTCATTGATACAATTAATCTTTGGAATTTTGCATATTTGCTCTGTCTTTATGAAATTCATGTTGATCACTTTTTCTTTCATGGCAACTTTTACATAAATGCTGCGTCTTAGGTTGTAATTTTGATTTTGAAAAGTCAAATGTCTGGAGTTGAAGCAGTGCTTAGTCTATAAGTGGAAAATTCACTTTGATGGCCCTAAAGTCAAATATACATATGCTATATAAAACAACCGCAGGTGCACATGCACACCCGATTGTGTACGATCAATCAACCCCCCCTTTACGGACCGGAAAATAAGTGGGGTAGTTGAAACTCCCAAGTGGCTTTTCTGAAAGTTTAAAGGCAGAGGAGAATTGTCAGAGCTTTTTTTTTTTTTTTTTTTTTTTTTGGGGGGGGGGGGGGGGGGCGCTGGTGTGGATGGTAAATGAGATTGGTTTCTGCTCGAGGACAAAGAGCTGGCTTTTTCATTGACTTGACTCGCTGCTTTCTTTCCTTATCTTAAGAAGTCAATATGATTGATTCCAACACATGTTGAATTGATGATCTAATACAGTCATAGTATTATAATATGCATTTTTTAAATTTATTTATTCATAAAATATTTAATGCTAGATGTAAATATGCAGGTTTTCAAATGATCTGCTTACACTATTACAATATATATTATGGTAATGCATGAAACCTCTCTAGTAATTTGTTAATTTGGTGCATTTTGATGGTAAACTTGCTTTTGCATGTTTCATTTATAATAAATTTGAGTTAACACTACTTTTTCATTTAGCATGAAACATGGTGTCTAACCCCTCATAAATTGGGATAAGTATTTAGAAGCCCTAAAACTTGTCACACAAGTATAATTGAATATTAAAACGTGGTATTTTGCATAATTTTTTTAATTAAGTGATTTGTGATTATTTAGCAGAAAAAGAGTGATTTTGTCATTAATATATTCATAAACTTTGATCTGCCGTGGGACCAATATATATTGGCCCATCAGCAGACACTTAAAAAAAATTACATGAGAGAGAGAGAGAGAGAGAGAGATTCCCATATTCCCCTGAAAAAATCGTAGTGCCTAGACCAAGGAACCTGCCTTTGAATTGCCTATCTCCCGTCAGCTGGATGTGGGTATTTTTTTGTGGTTGATGTCGGAAAATTGATTCTCTCTCTCCCTCGCGGCACAGGTCGCTAGGCCTTGCATCGTCGATCGATGCATTCTCTTCATCGCTCTCTCCCCTCCCCGTCCATTGTTTCTGTAAAACTCCGAAGGAGCTTGAAAGTTTTGAACAAGTGTGAAGCAATCACGTTCCGTGATAGCTCAACAATAAAGGAATAATAGTGTCTTTCTTGATGTCATGAGTTTGACTCATTTGTAAATAATCATTCGCCCAACTTATGCCTCGGCAACTTTCCATCTCATACTGAGTAATTTTCTCATTTCTGATTTATTGATGAAACTGGGGCAATGGGCTCATCCATCTTGGAGAGTGGGATTCCAAGTGCACGCCAAAGCACATTAGAGTCAACTCCGACCAAAAAAAAAAGAGTCCGATACTCTATCATGACTATTTTTCTAATTGTTTTTTTGTTGTTTTTAGTCCAGGTAATCACTTAGTAATCTTTGATGCCTTTGATGACTTTAGTGGGTTCTGTTGTGAAAGAAATCATTTGTCAATCCACTTTGTACCGAATGAAATGTCATAATCTAACGGTAATTGGTTCCTTATTTGTTGAACCAAGAACTAGCCCGCTAGTCTTGGACACACACGAAAACTGAATCAATTGATCTAATCTGGTTCCTGGATGGGTCTAGTAACTGGCCATTATCACCCTTTTTTTTTTTTTTTTCATATTCCATGAGGCGTGAGTATGAGGCCTTTTTTATTTATATTTTCATATTCCATGAGGCATGAGTATGAGGCCTTTTTTTTTTTTTTTTTTTTTTTTTTTTTTTTTTTTTTTTTTTATGAGGTGTGAGTATGACTAAGACAGAGAAGTGAGAGGCCTCGAGCCACAGGCATTGAGCCGCAAACCGCAAGGGAGGTGTGAGAGTGTGAGGCTAAGACTAAGAGAAGTAAGAGTGAGCGGCATGAGCGGCAAGCATGACTGAGTTTGAGACCTTGAGTGAGAAAAGAATAGGAATTAGGATTTTTGAAAATTTGGAATAATAAGATTAAAAAGAAAATCAATTCAATCTAGATTGTCCAAGAGGGTAGGTCCACACTAGGAATCGGGAACCAACCTGATTCACCAGTACCAAATTTTAGGAATCGGAAATCATCCAAAATTGACTCTGGTTCAGTCCATTTTTTTACTCACCCTAGTAATAATAACAATTATCATCATCACCATCATCTTTTTGTAGTTATTTGAAACATGACAATAATGAGCTGATAAGACCAGAAGTATTAAAGTTTTTCGGTCAATTTAGATAATACACTTTGGAATGAAGCGATACCTTGTCTATTGTGATTAATTTACATATAATGAATTAGGTTCTCCAAGCCATATCACCGTAGTAATTTTGTAAACTTTTTTGAAGAGTTGATATGATTAAAATCGAGACATATCAAGTCGTAAACTTTTTAAGTTTAAAAAAGAGACAATATTTTCAACTTGGTCAGAATATTAGAATCAAGAAATATTATTGTCCGGACATATTAGCATCGTAAAACTTATTAAATTATTAGATGAAAAAAGCTATTCATGTCATTCTCGCTAGGAAGTGTCACATCAGCCAGTCACGATCGTAATCAGATTAACCATTTCGCTCTTGGTTTGGGCTTCAGACTTGGCTTGGTTGCTGGTGCTTGTGTGTATGGAGGTATTGTTTATTCCCCTTCTTTTTTTAAACATTTCTGGGATTTTAAGAAAGGAAAGAAGGAAGACCTCTATATATACTCGGCAACCAAATGCTTGTTCCATTTTATCATTCACAAAAACAATCAGAGTTTGTTAAGCTCCACCTTCTCCAAAGCATGGCAGATCATACAATGACGTCGAAAAGTATGTAAATTATTTATGTGACTATGCTCTGAAAACTCTGCTTAAGTGGGCTTTTAAAGCCGTTTTTCTTTCAATTAATTCCACCAACCCCAATTCCATATAGAGATGAGGAACAATCGCTACTGCACCAGCAATAACAAAGGTTTGACTCAATAAAGAGATTCCACATTATATTTACCCTATTCAAACTGTTCTACAATGTGATTTTAATTCATAGTATATCGAGACACTGAGTCAAGCGGATCTTAAGATTTACATTATTTGTGAAGTCATATATTTCATAGCACAAATCAAAGTGACTAAACCCAATAGCCCAAACCCAATTTGCCAATACTTATACATAGTTTTTTAGACTCTTGGATCTTTGTTGCTTCTCTAGACAATCTTGTCTCTAATCATTACTATGTGTTTGCTTTTGTTTGCTTTGGCATCATCCAGTCTATTCGCACAAGATTCCAATTGGTTTGAAGAGATTGCTTAGCCTTTTGATGATGTGCCGTTTTCCAAAGTTCAATTTGATTTTTGAAACTCCTGCAATCATATTGCTCTTGTGTATCCTCTTGTTGCATGTCATTTGTCATAAATGCTTCTAATTTAGGGAATAGAGAATGTTGTCATATCCATGTTATGTATTGGCCAAACCATACCTTATTGCCGCCGTGTTATCTACACAGTTATGCTAATATCATTTAATACCCCCTTTGGCTAAATTGTGTTTTTTTCTAATATCTTTTGGGAAGTGTCTATGAGTTTTCCACAGATTTATTCCTATGACTCGTACTTAAGAGAAATTGATCTTGCGAAATGGACCAAATAAGAGTGACCAACAAATGAAATCATTTGCCAATCAATAAAAGAAGATGCGACAAAATGTACCATTTCTCAGACCACAAAAAGGGAAGCCATTGGGAATCCCTTTTGTACTTTTTGTCCACATGTCCGACATCTCATGGAACTTTTCATATAATGTTAAAGGATTGCCTCATGGTTATACAGCTTGGCAAGCCCAACTCATCATATATCGAACAAAAGATCACATATAAAAGGGTAGATGACACAAATAACCCTTAAATTTTGACCTAATTATATATAATATTATTCTTGAACTTTTAATTTATTTGATGTGGTTTATGAACTTTAACCTAATTTTTAATGTCATCCATGAACTTTTAATTTGTTCAATTTGATACTTGAAATTTTAATGAATGTTCAATATATTCCTTAGATTATAAGAAAACATTCAATATTATCCTTGAACTTGAATTAATGGAATAGCAAAATTGAACATTTTTAGATAGTTTGAGAACTAACTTGAACATATACTAAAAGTCTAAGAATTATATCGAACAAATTAAAAGTTCAGAAATCACATTGCATATTAAGCTAAAATTCATGAATTATTTATATTATTGTCCCCATTATATAATTTAATTGCAGTTATGGGATGGCATTCTAGTTTATTATCTGAAATGACCTTAAGACTTTTGATACATCCGGCTTTTCTAGTGGGTCGACAAATTATTGTTTTTACCACATAACCTAGTGTGGTCATCGATGATCAATAAGCGATGAGTTAGACGAAAAAAAGCAAAAAATAATTTTAAAATAGTGCTGTTAGAGTCTCCCGCTCTTTGGGCCTAATTTGCTATTTCGTCCACTTGAAACCCTAATGTCCGACATCAATAAGCCCATTGCTATAGCTCCAAAAACAAGTAAGAAGCAAGGGAATCTCTCCATATGAGGTAACAAATGCCTAAGATACAACTGAGCAAAAATTCGCTTATAAGATGGCTCGAACTTGTAATATCATGACAGACAACGTGATTCCTTTATTGCTGGATACCGCACTCCATGATAGCCTAACACACTTGTTTAATTTGGCATGGAGTTTCATGTGGACTATGATGATTAATATTTGGTACTGATTTGTCCCTCTAATTCTTGGGTCAAACCTATGAAAAAATATATAGTATGAGGGGAAAAAGTGTAACATAATATTCAAATCCTAGAGTGAATATTTGGGTTAATATAATCAAAGATCCCAAATTTGTACACTCATATTATATATACCCAAATTTAATTTTTGTTTTAGAAAAATCTCAAATTGGTACGCCTAAACTAATGTTTGCATTGCAAAAAATCTCAAACTAGCACATCCATGCCACATTTATCCAAAATTAATTTTCATGCCACAAAAAATTAGAATTTTCAATAAATTTTTGGAACTTAAGAGAACTCCTAGGACAAAATTAGCAAATTTAAGCGGATTCCACAATATATGATTTTGGTGATTTGGGATTTTTTTAAGATACAATAATTAATTTGGAATAAATGTGGCATGAAAATATCAATATGAGATTTTTTATAGTCTCACCTCTAAATTTTCGTGTGAAAATCTTTAGACTCGTCGTAGCAGATTGCGTCAAGGACTATATTGTGTCATTTATTATTGCTACACCAGTTCAGTCGGGCTCAACTTTCGGAGTCCTCCTTCAGAGCTGGCGACCTTCTGCCGCGAGGGAAGAAGAGAGATCAAAAGCCTCATCCGTACAAATTCCACACGCGACGATTATGAAACCGATCGTTGAAGCCGTTGCTCATTGGAGGCCCATCGACACGACAATGCCCGATTCCATTCTCGGCCCCTATTCATCCGCCCTTGGAGTGCATGCAAAAGCGACTTCAAGCACGACGAAGGGCCCGTTTGGTTCGGCTTTTGGGAAATGTATTTACCAAAACGCAAATACCTTTGAGTGAATAGGGTTTTCCGAAATACAAATATTATTTGGTAAAATTTGCATTGAGATACAATTTTGGCCAAAATACCGTTTGGTAAAATTTACATTTGTAAATGACTTTTATTAAATTAAAAAAACAAAAAAATTATATTTCCTTTTTTGAAGTCCGGCCACTGAACCACTGGATCCAGCAGCTAGACCGCTAGATCTAGCCGCCTAGGGTCGCGCAACCTAGGCGACCGTTGCCTAGGGTCGCGCGACCCAGGCAGCCGCCTGAGGTTGTGCAACCTCAGGTGATCGCTTGGGTCACGCAATTCAAGCGACAGTCGCCTGGGTCACGCGACCCAGGTGTTGCTTGAGGTGCAGCGACAGTCGTCGGGGTCAGGCAACCCTTGGCTGGCAATCGTCGACCGGTCGTTGCCACGCGCGACCTCTTGGCCAGCGATCGTTGGCCTCCGATCGGCTTCTCCACCGGAGAGATGAACAGTGATGAATAGTACCGGAAGTTGCATTCCAAAAATGCAACTTCCTAATGGACCTCTATCCCTCTATTCCCCCAAAGGCCTTTGAAGCCCCTTAAAGATGCAATTGCATCTTCCCATAGTCCTCAAAAAATTGAACTAAACACCACAGCATTTGGCCAAACTCCTTTAGAGCCCCAAAGAGTATTCCAAATGCTAAACCAAACAGGGCCGAAATCGACTTTTACCAATAAGTCCACACTTGGCATATGAATCTTCATTCTCCACGAGTAAGTATCTTACTCCATTTATAATGTGTCGTTTCCAATAATGAATATTGAATAAATTATACGTATATCAAGTGCGGCCTTAATTGGTGAAATTCGAACTGCTCATGCTTGAAGAGAGTTTTGCATGCAATCCAAAGGTGGATCGACAGGGGCCAAGAATGGATCTGGGGCATTCGAAAATCGTGGTCTTCAATGATTGGTTTCATGTGTGTTTCTTGGGCCAAGTTTCCCGAGAACAAGCACTTGGTTACAGAGTATATACATTTGTTACCTCACATGGAGGGACCTCCTCACTTCTGGCTTGTGGATGAGCTGCGGCCATGGGCTCATTGATCTCGGACATTGGGGTTCTATGCGTACGAAGTAGCATATTAAAGTAAAGAGTTGGAGACTATCATGACTATTTATTTAAATAATTTTTTTGGTTTTTTTCAATCCAAGTCACTTAGCGATCTTTGGTGCCTTTAGTATATTATTTTGGGAAAATTTGTCCAAAAATTTATAAATTTATTACAATTTTGCTAATAAAGTTATAAACTTTTCATTATGCCATTTTTTTTTTTTTGCTGAAAATCGTGCCAATTGAGTCTTAAGCCTTTCAATTGAGTCTATTCGATTAATTTTGGTCAAAAATCATTGACGTTGGCACTAGCTATCCAATGTGGTGCGGTTAGTGGACCTGGACAATTTTTCCTTTTTTTCGTTTTTTTTTTCTTCCTTTTTTCCTCTAGTTTGTCGCTGGGTTGGTCCCAGAGGTCGCCCCCACTGGCCGCTAAGAAGGGCAAAACTCGCCAAATCTAGGGAGACAAACATTGCTAGATTTGTCGAGTTCAAGCCTGATTAGCGATAGGCTAGGCTTGCCTGAGGTCAACCAATTGACCTTGCCCATTGACAACAATTACCGAGGCTCAATTACCAGCTAGAGAAATAAAGGAAGAAAACACGAAAAGAAAAAAGAAATGTAAAATATATATATCATTAAAAATGATCTACATTAGCACCAATTTTGCCCCTTATAATAACCGACATTCATGTCAACAATTTTCAATCAAAATTAACTGGATAAATTCAATTGACAAAATGTAAAAAGAATTTATGACTCACTCAATTAACAAAATTAAAAGGTTTATAGCTTTTTGAATAATTTTTCCAATTATGTTGTATAAAAATCATTTATTGATACCACCGGCCACAGCAGCGTAGCTGGCTTGGAGCTCTCTCCCCCTCACGAAGGGGAGGGGTTCGAATCCCAGAGATGTCATTAGGGATTTTTACCTAGAGTACTGTGGTGGTGGGTCCTACAGTCGCTCTCCCAGAGTTTGCTCGCCAGCTGTCGGCTTCACTCCACAATGAATGACATAGCATATTATCATCTTTTTTAGGTATTTGAAACGGGACATAATGATTTGAAAAAATAGGAAGTATTACAAGTTTTTTGATCATTTTAGATAATACACTACAAAACTGAGCTATACCTTGTCTATTGTGATTACTTAACATATAATGAATTGGGTTTTTCGAGCTATATCACCGTAGTAGTTTCATAAATTTTTTTGATGAAATTCAATACCCTTTATCTCTCATTTTTTTTCTTTGCATTTTAAGATATTTGTACAATGTGTGAGATGGATATCCGAGGTCTTTTCTTTGTATTACCTATTTATACTGTACGTGAAAGTGTGGTTAAATTATATTAGTTCTTCATTGATACATCAAATTTGCAACTTTGCATATTTGCTCCATCTTCATGAAATAACCTTCTCTCTTATAGCAACATTTACATATCATGCTGCGTTTTAGGTTGTAATTTTAATTTTGAAAGGTCACATGTCTGGATTTGAAGCATTACTTCATCCATAAGTGGAAAACCCCCTTTGATGACCCTAAAGTCAAAGATAAATTAGGAATTATATGTGAAATGATATTTAAAACGACAACAGATGCACAGGCACACCTGATCGTGTATGTATTCCCACCTTTTGTACGAGCAATTAGTCGGATGATCGATCAAACCCTCCCATTACGTGCGGGAAAAAGCGATAAGGAAGTTCAATTAACTCCAATGTTCCATATAAGGGGGTACTTGAAACTCTCAGGTAGCTTTTCTCAAAGATAACGCGGAAGAAATGTCCGGGCTGAAAAGAAGCTGCTACATGACATAAAGAAGGGGAACCGCCCGAGTGGGAGGCAACTGGCAATGAGATCGGACGGTGCTCTAGGGCAAAGAAGTTAATCAAGAGTGTGAAGGGGTTGCCACCATTAGATGTAGAACCTTGAAAATCAAGAGTGTTAATATTAACAACACAAGACCTCTGTATATCCTTTGCAACGAAGTGCTTCTTCCACTTTCTCTTTCACAAAATTCAAATAAAATCAGAGTTTGTTAAGCTCTAACTTCTCCAAAGCGTGATGGATCGTGCAGTGCCACTCGTAAGGGACAAAATTCATTCGTGTGAATATGTTCTAAGAACTCTACTCAGGGCAAGAACTGAGTAGCTAATTTTTTTAATCTATTTTTCTTTTAATTAATTTCTTCCTGACTTGGTACAAGAATGACTAGTAACTACAACAACATCAACAACATGAAAGGTTTGACTCAACCAAGAGATTCCACATTGCATTTATTTCATTCAAGCTAATTGTTGTCGCGAATTTCAATTTGCAACATACTACGACGCTAAACCACACAATTATGTAGTTTTGTATCATTTGTGAGGTCATCTATCTCATAAGACTAATCAAAGTGCCCAAATCCATGGGCCCATACTCGATAGACATCATTTCCGGGACTCTCTGTTTGAAGTTGCTTTTATGGACAAGCTCATCTCTGTTCATATGGTAGGTTGTCAATATGTGCTTGTTAGTATTTGCTTCCGCATCATCCTGTCCACTCACAAAAGGTTTCAACTCATTTTTAGAGATTGTTCAGCTGCTGGACAATGTGCCAATTTTCAAAGTTTAGTTTGATTTTTAATCTCCTGCAATCATACTGCATTTGTGTATCAATTTGGTTGTATGTATTCGTAATAAGTACCTGTGATTTAGAGAGAAGAGAATGTCGTCATATACATGCTCTTTATTTGGGGAACCTTACGTTATTGCCATGCCATGTATGTGAATTTTTAAAATTTATTTGATTCTTTTCTTGGCCAAATTTTTTTTTTTCTGATTTCTTCTAGGAAGTGTCTATAAGTTTTCCAGAAATCAATTCCTATGGCTCATACTTAACAGCAGGGGCTTTTACGAAATGGATTAAATTAGAGTGACCAACAAGTTCATCCTTCTGTCAAAAACAGCAATTAAGTTCATCCTCAAAACCCAACTTATCAGAAGTCAAACGAAAGGTCATATATATATATATATATTAATGTCACACTAGTATTAATCAATCATACTAGACAAATTATAGCTCAGCTTCGAAGTGTACAATCTTAAAATGGCCTAAAAACTTCTACAACCACCAGAATTTTTTAGATCATGTCCCGTTTCAAATCATGAAAGAAAATGGTAATGTCACAAGTCGTTCAGTCTTGAGTGGATCAACAAAAAAATTTCTTGCCACATAACCTACTACAAACGTGGAAGATCGAGGGGTTGAACTTTCTTGGGGCAAAAAAAATAATTGCCAAGCCACGATCTCTCGCTCTTGTTAGAGTTCTCTCTCGCGATATGCTCGAGATTGTCCTCATGCCTTCATCTTTGGACTTTCTTCCTCGCAACTGGACTCTCACTCCATCCCTCTCCATTCTCCATCGAAGCTCTTCTCTGGTTTTAACCCCTTCCACCTTGTTTATCTGATTGGGTCTCGTGCTTTACTTTCGAATTTTTCTACTGCATGTTGGCCGATCCTTGACATGCATCCAAGTCGTCTTCATATCTGCAATTTGGAGCCTGACAATCAACTTATATAAGTATCGTTCTCTTCAAAATGGCCACGGATGAGGAAGAAAATTCCTCTCGAATCGCATCTCTATGTCATCGCCTGGGACGCCTCTGCTCAGAACAAGAATTGGAGGTTTGGGAAGATGTACAGGATACGGACAATATAGCAGAATGTCGCCTCATCCTTGTGGGTAATATTTTCACAAACCCTACAGTTAACTTACCTGCTTTTCAAATTGCTATGAAGAAAGCGTGGTGAGTAGACTATGTGGACATCTCTTCCAGCGATAGTGGTATCTACATTATCAAATGCCGATCTGAAATAGAAAAACGACATATATTAGATGGTTCTCCTTGGTTATTTTCTAGTCATCTAGTCAATTTACGTCCGTGGCAACCAAAAACCCCCTTACACTGTTACGATTTTTCCAAATGTCCCTTCTGGGTACATGTTATTGGGCTACCTCTGGAATGGAACACTCCTAAACTTTTAAGCAGAGCAGTTCAGCACATGGGAAGAGTTTTGGAGGTCAAACCCAATACCTCTGGCAGAGTGCGTATTGAGATTGACCTACAAGCACCTTTAAAATCAGGTAAACTCATCAGCATAGCAGGTAAAGCTCTATGGATCGATTTCAGGTATGAAAGACTCTCCCACCTCTGTTTTTCATGTGGGAAACAATGGTGTATGGCCCATGGTTGAGGGCGGAAGTCAGACAGCATAGCCCCTATTGGGATGCCTTTTACAACCCCAAACCTCATTTGGAACCTATGGAAGAAACAATACCTGAAACTCCTCCAACTCTGCCTCTTCCCCTCCCCGCATTACCTCCACCAGAGCCTGTTCCTAAGGTATCTACTTCCCCCCCTATTATTCCAACTGAACCACAGCTTCAACATCCAGTTCCTTGAACGACAGATTTGGTTCCTGCAAATACAAAGTTAAAAGGTATCCAATGTCCTTCTATTGACACTCTTCCACAGAAGAAACAAAAGAATCCTCGAACTCATATAGCAGGGGGATCAAGCAAGAAAACAAAAAGATATTCCCCTTATGAGATTAAATTTAACTATCTACCTGAGTTGGATGAATCCCACCTTTTAGATACCCCTGTATTAATGGCTGATGATCCTTCTCAATGGGCTTTAGAGGCTGGCCCGCAACAGCCTCCACGTTCCCAATGAAACTACTAAGTTGGAATTGTCAGGGGTTGGGCAATCCCCTGACAATTCAAACCCTCAAGGCTATGATAGCCTTTGAAAAGCCCGATCTAGTCTTTCTAATGGAAACTAAGAATGGAGAAATAGCTTTGAAGAACTTACAACGCCGCTTTCATTTCTCTCACTCTTTTTTGAGAGATCCCGATGGTAAATGTCTCGGTGGTCTCGGCAGTTTTTGGACAGATCTTTTTGATGTTACCGTTATTAATGCTAGTCAGAATTTCATTGATCTGATAATTCTGGACCCTTCCTCGGCTGCCTCGATGCACATCACCTGTCTTCATGCTCCTGCCATATCTCAAGCTCGACGGGATTTTTGGGATATAATCATAACTATCTATGCAACTAATTACCTACCTTGGATTTGCATTGGGGACTTCAATGATTTCCTGTTTCCCTGGAACAAAGTAGCAAGAAGGCCAGCAATGTTTTCCAGATTGCAATCCTTTCGGAAATTGATTAATGACTGTGCTTTAATTGAGCTGGAGAGCAAAGGTTGTGAATTTACCTAGTCAAACAATAGAGAGGGTGCAGATTTGGTGAAGGAGAAGTTAGATCATGCTTTTTGTTCTCTGGACTGGAGTTTATCTTATCCCTCTACAGAAGTTTTTGCCCTTCCCTCGATTGGATCGGACCACTGCCCTTTGATGCTGCATACTCACTATCAATCTGCAAAGTCAAAAAAGACCTTCCATTATGAAGCTTTCTGGAGTAATCATTCTGAATGTAAAGAGGTAGTTAAATCAGCATGGGAAAGTAGTCCTACCTCCTTAAATTCTACATTACAGACTGTCTCCCGCAACCTTGAAAGATGGAGTAGATCCCGTTTTAGTAATGCCAGACAACACATCCTTCAATTGCAGCAACATCTTCAAATCATCACCAACAGAACTTCCTATTAGGCAGGAGACAAAGAATTAGTCTCTTCTATTAGAACTGAAATTCAACAGTTGTGGAATCAAGAGGAGCACTTTTGGTCGTTGCGCTCCCGCGTAAACTGGTTAACATGGGGAGATAAAAACTCAAGATTTTTTCATGCATGTACCATGCAACGACGACAAAGAAATCGCATTTGTATGTTAATGGATGATGACCAAAACTGGATACGGGAACCACAGCAACTTAAAGATATCACCATGGGCTTCTTTTTTCAACTATACCAATCAGTCGGGACCAGAGACTTTCACCCTTTTCTAGGTCAGTGTCCTCCTATTGTTACTCAACAAATCAATGATCACTTCCTAGGTCAGGTAACTGAGGAGGAGGTATATCAAGCACCTTCCAGCTGGGTGCTTCAAAGGCTCCCGGCCCAGATGGTCTCAACGAGCTGTTCTATCGGCATCACCGGAACATCATCAAAACAACTATTGTCAAAACAGTGCAAGATTTCTTCCAATCAGGGTTCATGCATCCAAACTTAAATAAAACAATTCTGACTTTGGTACCTAAAGTAAAACACCCAGAAAGCATAACCCAGTATCGCCCCATTAGCCTATGAAACTTTGCATACAAGATTATCTCAAAAGTCATGGCTAATAGACTCAAATCATGCTTACCTAGATTGATCAATCCAGAACAGGCAGCATTTGTAAGTGGCAGACAGATTCAAGACAATGTCATGATAGTCCAGGAAGTTCTTCACCAGTTCAAGGTTAGATCTAGATCAAAACGATTCAATCTTATTCTAAAAACTAACATGCAAAAAGCCTATGACTGGGTTGAATGGGACTTTCTAGCGGCTTATTTACAACAGTTGGGCTTTGCAAATCAATAGGTTACTATGGTCATGGCCTACATTACTACAGCTTCTTTCAGCATCCGATTCAATAGAGAACAGCTCCCATATTTTAAACCTACTTGAGGTATTCGGCAAGGTGACCCCTTATCCCCTTACATATTCATATTGCTTGCTAATGCATTATCTACTGTTATAAATCAAGTGGTAAGCACGGGTCACTTACAGGGGATTCAATTCAACCAAACATGTCCTAAGCTATCTCATTTAATGTTTGCAGACGACTCAGTCTTTTTCCTCAAAGCTACAGTGTTGGAATGCCAGAATCTTATGAATATACTTAACCAGTACTGCCATGCAACAGGACAGCTTATCAATAGAAACAAATCTGGTATATTTTTCAGCAAGAATTGCCTTATGACTCTACAGAATAATTTAGCCAGAGAAATGCACATACCTGTGATTAGAAAATATGGCAAATATCTGGGCATTCCTTCGGACTGGGGACGTTCCAAACGTGAGATGTTCTCTTGGATCCTGACCAAAATTAATGCAAAGTTAGCTGGTTGGAAGGAAAATCTTTTATCTAAAGGGGGCAAAGAGATTTTATTGAAAGCTATAGTTCAGGCTTTACCTCAGTATGCCATGTCAATCTTCAAGCTTCCTCCGTCACTCTGCAGATTGATAGAAAGGAAGATATCATCATTTTGGTGGAGCAAGAACAATAATGATTATGGTATTCATTGGACAGCATGGACCGAATTAAAGAATTCCAAAGCAGAGGGAGGTATGGGTTTTCGTGGTCTTATATTTTTCAACCTAGCAATGCTCGGGAGGCAAGCGTGGCGTCTATTCCAACAACCTAATGCTATATGGAGTCAACTTTTCAGAGGCCTATATTTTAGACAATCCTCTTTTCAAAATGCTACCCCAGGATATAGACCTTCTTGGGGGTGGCAGAGCATATTAAAAGGCCGAGATGCAATTCTTCCTAAACTCCGGTGGTTAGTGGGGGATGGTTCTAAGATTAACATACGAGCTGACAATTGGCTGTCAATAGGCAAAATAGGAGGGCAACCAGAGGAGGGTGAACCAATTTTAATTGCGGACATTCTAAACTCAGATACTTCTACATGGAAGAAGGAACTCATCTCTCATCTGTTTAATGCGCAGGTTAGTGAATCGATTTTCATTACCCCTATAAATTCGGCTCTAGGTTCGGATCAATTAGTCTGGACAACTACTTCATCAGGTGATTTCTCTGTTAAAAGTTGTTACCAATACTTCTCTTCAACCCAAAAACACCCTCCCACTACTGCCTCATCCTCCTACCAAAACCCTGGTCAATTATGGAAAAAGATATGGCATATGAAGACGGCCCCAAAGATCAGAGTATTTATGTGGTTAGCATGTAAAAATGCTCTTGCGACCAAAGCCAACCTATATCACAGACACATTGACCCAAACCCATACTGCTGTCTATGCAACCAGAACACTCCTGAAACCATTGAACATCTTTTTTTCTATTGCCCTTGGACGAGTGGAATTTGGAATCATAATATGATCAAAATACCTATAACTATTACCTCTGTCCGACACCTGGATGAATGGGTAGCTTCCAGAGCTGCTCAGTCTCAGATTTCCCCAAGTTTTGAAGTCCTTGCCTATCTGATGTGGGAAATTTGGCGTCATCGAAACAATGCCATCTTCGAACGAAAGCCCCCGATCCCACCCGAGTTGTGGAGAATGCTCTAGCCCAAAGCCGCATATTCCAGTCTCTTCAACCCTATCAACCTCGATTTCAAGAAGCTAGGGTTAATATTGATCATCAATGGAAACCTCCGGTTCAGGGAACTATCAAATGTAATATTGATGGATCATTCATTCCAGGCGATCAGCATGGTACAGTGGCTTGTATTTACAGGAATCATGAAGGAATACTCACCGACATGATCACGAACACAGTTCCAGCCTTTTCGGCGTTTCAGGCAGAAACTTTTGCCCTTATTCGAGCTCTCCAGCACTTGATCAAACAGGGCCTTCATCTTCAACGAGTACAGTTTGAATCGGACTGTTTACTTCTGGTGGACGTTCTTCGGAATCGACAGCCGCAACCTTGGAACGAGCGGCACTTGTTCTCAGTTCTTCAAGATCTTCTCTCGCGTTGCCCTAATGCTTCCGTTCAATACGTTCGAAGAGATGCTAACCTAGCCGCTGACTGGGCCGCCAAAGCCCACAAATCTCTTGGCCCAGTCAGACACTGGCTCCTCTTCCCTCCCCCCCCCCTTTCGTTGATATTGTACTCACTAACGCTGTTCTAGCGAGATGTACCTCTTTTATACTTTAATATAAATCGGTAGTTTCGACCACAAAAAAAAAAAACGTGGAAGATCACCAATTGATGACTTGGACTAAAAAAGCCAAAAGATGCCTAAACGATGGTCATTGTAGAGTATCTGGCTCTTTGTTCTGATTTGCTACTTTGTCCACTTGAAAGCCCAAAGCTAGAGATCGATGAGCCCATTGTTGTAGCTTCACTAACAAGTTCGAAGGAAATTTCTCCATATGAGGTGGCAAATGCCTGAAGGACAAGATGAACAAAGTTGCCCGGATAGAACAATCGGAACTTGTAATATCGCGAAAGATAGTGGGGAAAGATCGATAAATTTTTGAATAGGCTGTGATAATGTACAGAATGACAGATTTTTTTTTTTTTTATAAAGAAAATAGTCATGATAATGTCTCATACTCTTTATTTTGAATCTACCACCACGCACGCTTAAACCCCCAATGTCCGAGATTGATAAGCCCATCGCCACATCTCACCAACAAGTGAGAACCAAGGAGATTTCTCCATGCTTGTTCTCGGGAAGCTTGGTCCAAGAGACAATCATGAAACCAATCGATGATGTAAGAAAGTGAAGACTATAGAGATTTGGAATTCTTGTATATTTCGCATGTATTCTGATGTACATTTCTTCTGTAATTATAGTACAGAGATGAAATAATAAAAGGCAAACAAATATTCAAGAAATCGAATCCAATCTCAATCTAAAGATCCTAACTAATTTATGTACAATTAAGATCTATTGAGATTCTGAACATATCTCCCAAGATTATATTCGAGCATATCTTCCAACGCTCCCCCTCAAGCTGGTAGCTGATAGATATCCAAGACGCCTAGCTTGCTTAATAGATATGCATGATGTCTTTGACATAGGGGCTTAGTGAAGATATCGGTTGGTTGCTTCGCCGTTCCAATTCCTCTAGTCTCAATTTTCCCTTCTTGAATCTTTTCTCGAGTGAAGTGACAATCCACTTCTATATGCTTCGTTCTTTCATGTACTATGGGATTTGCTGCAAGTTTGAGCGCCGCATCGTTGTCACAGAACAACCTAGTCAGACTCTTCAAATTTATCCCAAGATCCCCAAGTAGTCCCCGTATCCATATGATCTCACAGGTAGTTTTTGCCATAGCCCGATATTTTGATTCAGCTGAAGACAATGATACGGTTGCCTGCTTCTTGGTTTTCCATGAAAGAAGTGAATCTCCAAGTTTAATGCAAAAACCTATAATGGATCGTCGACTCATAGGACAAGTCGCATAATCTGCATCACAGTATGTCGACATTTTCATATTGCATTCCCTAGATAAAAGAATCCCTAGTCCCAAGAACTTCTTCAAGTACTTCACAACCTTTAATGCAGCATTCAAGTGAGATAACTTGGGACTATGCATGAATTGGCTGAGAGTCTACACTGAATATGATATATCAGGTCTGATCATAGTTAAATATATGAGCTTCCCAACAAGCTTCTGATAACCTGAAGGATCATTGAGAATAGGATCATGATTCTCAGATGTCCCAGCATCATAATCCTTGGTGGTCAACTTTATATTATGCTCAATTGGAATAACTGATGGTTTACATCCCGACAGTCCTGCCTCTGATATAATTTCCAACACAAACTTCCATTGACTAAGAGAAATCCCATGATTAGATCGAGCAATCTCAACTCCAAGAAAGTATTTGGGTGCTCCCAAGTCTTTAATGTGAAAAGTAAGATGCAGATATTTCTTGAATCTCTCTATTGCAATTTTATTATTTCCCATGATGAGGATATCGTCAACATATATCATCACATAAATAAATGACATACCTTGAGTCCATGTGAACAAAGCGTAATCATATCTAGACTATTTGAAACCTGCAGAAGTGAGAGCATCAGCAAATTTTGCATACCATTGCCTAGAAGCTTGCTTGAGACCATAGAGAGATTTATGGAGACGACATACTCTGTCTCAGTAATCCTTGAGGAATATCCATGTAGATTTCCTCATCTAAGTCTCCATGCAGAAAAGCCTTATGTACATCCACTTGGTGTAAAGGCCAATCATTGATAGCTGCAACAGATAAGAAGGATCTTACGGTTACGTCTTTGGCAACAAGGGAAAAGGTTTCATGGTAATCAAAGCCTTCCCGTTGAGTAAATCCTTTGGCCACCAATCGAGCTTTGTAATGCTCAACAGACCCATCAGCATGGTATTTAATCTTGTATACCCATTTGCATCCAATGGGTTTCCTATTTTGTGGTAGATGGACCAAATCCCAGGTCTTGTTTGTAGTTAGTGCTTGCAATTCAGCTCCCATAGCTTCCTGCCATCTTGGGTCTTTAGTTGCTTCTTTATAAGTAGACGGTTCGATGTCCTCTGATATTCGACTCACACAACATCTATGTTCTGGTGAAAGTCTATGGAACGAAACATAAGATGATATTGGGTAGTTAATACCTGGTGAGTTGAGTGATGCACAAACATAGTCTTCTGTCCCAGCTGGCGATCGTGTAGAATGACCAGATCGTCGAGGAGGATTCGGTTGAGCTAGAGTTGAAGATATTTCCATATTGCCAATTTCATTAGAGGATTCTTCCGCCATTGAGGAATTGTCTTGAGCGCCATTTTCGACAATTGCTGGTGCAGAAATCTCAAGAGTGATTGGGGTTATCATAAGTGGCTCTGGAGTTCCTGTCACAAAATATTCGGTATTTCAAAAATCCTCCATAGATAGTGGCTTACCATAAATGTTTGGCGTCTCCGTTGAAGAGTCCTTTTCTTTGAAAGGAAAAATATCTGCACGAAAAATAACATCTCCGTTGATGAAGAATTCCAATGTCGATTGATCTAGGACTTAATACCCCTTTTGTAAATTCGGATAACCCATGAAGATGCACCGTTGAGCTCGAGGGCCCATTTTGTCTCGAGGGCCCAAAACAGTAGTGAAGCACTGACATCCGAATATCCTTAAATGCCCCAATTCCGGTTTTTTCTTGAAGAGTAACTCAAATGGGGTTTTTCCATTGAGTATCCGAGTTGGCATACGGTTGATGAGATATGCTGCTGTAATTATGCATTCGCCCCAATAATTTTGTGGAATAGACGCTTGAAATTATAATGCACGTGCAACTTCCAATAGGTGACGATGCTTGCGCTCTACTACTCCATTGTATTGTGGAGTATAGATGCAAGAACTTTCATGGAGAATCCCATGAGATGACAGAAGAAAATTGCAGTCATTGTTGAAGAACTCCTTCCCATTGTTTGTCCTAACTCATTGGATAGATCTTCCAAATTGGTTCTTGGATAGAGCAATAAATGTTTTCAAATGTGAGAAGACTTGTCCCTTTGACTGCATTAGAAAAACCCTGGTGGCACGAGAATAATCGTCCACAATTGTCAAGAAATAGCGGGATCCATCATGATGTTGGGTATGGTAAGGACCCCAAACATCCATGTGAATTAAAGAGAAAATGTGCGTTGCATGATTTTTATTAAGGGCAAAAGGAATGCGTGATTGCTTTGCAAGGGGACATATTTGACACTTAGAATAAGGAAATGAAGCACTATGACCCAATCGTGAATGTAAAAGATAGTCTTTATCATTGGCAGTCATGTTACACAATGATATTTTATTTGAAGGAAATGAGGATAAATCAAAATTACTTGGAGAATTTTTCCATAGGAACAATCCTTCAGAATGACTACCCAAGCCCATCACTTTGCCAGTCGAAAGGGCCTGAAAGAAGCAAGTGTCAGAATCAAACAATACACGGCAGGAATTTTCTCTGCAGACTTTGGACACGGAAATAAGATTGAATCGAAATTCTGGAAGGTAAAGGACATTTTGGAGTATGATTTATGGGCTGAGTTTGACTGATCCAGTGATTTTGACATGAGTAACATTCCCATTTGGTAATTGGATAGTAATAGGAAATTCCAGGTTCTCATGTATATCTGAAAATAATGCTCTTTCACAGACAATGTGATCATTTACTCTAGAATCAATTATCCAGGATTTCCTAGAAATATTAATAATCAGGTAGCGAAAAATACCTAAAAAATTTCCTCTCTTGCTTGAGATGTCCAATTTATGTA
This sequence comes from Eucalyptus cladocalyx, assembly GCA_017140615.1. Classification (NCBI taxonomy): domain Eukaryota; kingdom Viridiplantae; phylum Streptophyta; class Magnoliopsida; order Myrtales; family Myrtaceae; genus Eucalyptus; species Eucalyptus cladocalyx. Next base: position 21,306,886 of record CM029520.1, read on the forward strand.
TTGCCTGCATCAGTTGTTGGTATTGATCATTTGTTATGGACTGATCAACATTAGAACCACCAACCTGGTATGCTGTAGAGATTTCCTTCTTTTTTCCTTTTTCTCCAGGTTTGCCGTGTAATTTCCAGCAATTTTCCACTGTATGATGTGGCCTTCTGCAAAATTCACAATATAATTTACCCCTTTTTTGATTAAAACTTTTGTAGATGTCGAAAAAATTCCTCCACCGTTAGATCCGGTCGAATAGATGGGTCCCTTTGGACTGTCCGATCTGCGAGCTGAATCCAAGCCGTCCAGTCCTCCTCTTTTAAGGAGGTAGGAATCCTCAGATCCGAGCGACCGAAACCCTAGCTCTCCTCCTTGCACCCCTTTTTCGAGCACTAGGGTTTTCGATCCCCAATTTCTTCACTCACCACGACTGGCTAGGCCAAAACTCTCTCCTCCTTTCACTGATTCTAATTAAGCAAGCCTTTGGCTTTCTTCTTGGATTGCTAATTGAAAGATCCAGCCAAGAGGGGGCACTAGTTCCATGGCTAAAATCTGCGAGCGAAACGTCAGGTAAGAATTGTTCAAGATTAAAAGGAATCGGGCCGCCTTTTCCCTTTCTTTGATCGACCAGTATTGTGCGAGTGTCTCCTTTGGCCCCTCGAGTTTCTCTTTTGCTACTTCGAGATCGTTCCACAGGGACGACAGTTTGTTGTAACAGGCCGTGATGGTCATGTTCCTCTGTTTTAACTCACTAAGTTCCTGCAAAAGGGAAAAAATTCGTGCCCGATCTAATTTGTTGTACATCTATTTGATGTTTTCCCACATAGCTTTCGAGTCTTCTGTTGGTGGGAGACCAACCACGACCTCTGAGGAGATGCAGTTGCTGATCCACGTCCTCACGAGTTGATTGCATTTCCTCCAAAATCGGGCTAGTCGCTCATCGGCAGGAATCAGAACCGCCCCATCAAGGAACCCATCCTTGTCCTTCGTCACAAGGGTGCACCGGAAGTCTCGGGACCACCTGGTGTAATTCTCTAGTCCGGTTAACTAAAGGTTGATCAGTTTCAGCTTAGGGCTATTAGTTGTTGAGACATGCAGGGGATCTCCAGGCTCCGAACACCTGATGATGGCAACGACAAGGAATGGCATGAGTCCGGGTGCAAGGTTCGGGTAGGCATTTGTCCCTTGGCCCGATTGGTTTGTCCCGAATTGATAATCCGCATTTGAAAATCTCGGGTAGGGATTCGTTTCCATACCTAGTTCTCCAGATCCGCTTACCTACTCTAGTCCTAGGGTCAAGCTTGCCTCGTTTACAGCTGGTGAGCTTGCCTCGAATTGGACGTGGGCTCCTTGGTGTCCTACATAAACGGGCGATGATGTATTCAGGTTTGTCCCGAGATAAAATGGGTAAGGTACCCACTAGAACGATTGACCCGCAAAGGGTTGCCCCAGACCAAACTAAGCCTGTGTAGGTCTCCATTGAACAGGGTGTGCCTGGATTGTTTGTTGTTGTGTCGTTGCAAGTAAATTTTGGATTTGCACCGGTGGTGAGGCTTATGGGTTGGATTGGTTTTCAGCCATTGGAGGTAAGAAACCAGTAGCTCTTGTCTTCTTCTTTGAGAGTGATTCCTATACCAAGATGGTAGATCTGTTGTGTGATTTAGATCTCCTTTGGTGGGCAATCAAGAGCGGAAGCGAAGAACAGTCAGAAGCCGAAGCTCTGATACCATGTAAGAAAATGAAGAAGACTATAGAGATCTGGAATTCTTGTATATTTCATATGTATTCTGATGTACTTTTCTTCTGTAATTATAGTACAGAGATGAAATAATAAAAGGCAAACAAATATTCAAGAAATCGAATCCAATCTCAATCTAAAGATCCTAACTAATTTATGTACAATTAAGATCAATTGAGATTCCGAGCATATCTCCCAAGATCATATTCGAGCATATCTTCCAACAGTTGAAGCCAGATCTTGGGAGGCCCATCGCATCAAGGCGACAATAAGACCACGATCTTCTTATTCCCCAGGTCCATTCTCGGCCCCCATCGATCCACCTTTGAATTGTGTGCAAAATTGTTTTTAAGCATGAAACAGTTCGAATTTCAGAATAATTCCACACTTGGCATGCGTATGATTTATTGAGTACTCGTTAATGGATATGGAAAATATTATAAATGAAGTAAGACACTTAGAGAATTAAGTGGTGGCGATTGATGATTTGCTGGATACGCATGTATTGTTAAATAGGTTAGGGGATTTAGTTATAAGGTCATATTTTCCTGTAATTCTAATTAGCGGAAGCTAGCTCCAATTAGCGCTTTCATTGGTCAATTACAAACATGTACGAATATCAGTCACATATAATTTGAATACTGTAAAATGTTTTCTCAACTCATGAATGGAAGGAGGAAAACACAATCTTTTATTATGTTAGCGCTAACGCCACTATTTTGGAGATATGAATTTTCAATTATTATTGTTTAAATAGCTTAATGAAGAGGGAAGATATTAACACATGTTCTTAGAACATCAGTGAAGTTATGAGAATTGCACTTTGTCTGCGGAAATTCTTTTTATGATGTTTAATATTAGGGAACTTTATGAAGTTTGGGCAGTTGAATCTTTCAATTTTGGTTTTCTACAATCGAGCATTTTATTTTGTATAATTTCTTTATTCAAGTGATTTCATCATTATTTAGCCAAAAAACAAGTGATTTTGTCAAGAACTATGATGTGCCTTGGCGCCAATATTCATTGGCATATCATTGTGAAGTTTAGCCCCGTGAGAATATTAGAACCGAGACATATTACATATTACATATTAGGGTCGTGAACTTTTTTTAAGTATTAAATGAGAAAATATAACTGTGTCACTCTCGCTCGGCAGCTTCACCTCAGCTCGTCACAATCCAATGCAGATGAACTATTTCGCTCTTGGCTTGGGGGCTTCGTACTTGCCTTGGTTGCTGGTGCCCGTATATATGGAGGTGATGTTTTCTTTCCTTTCTTTGTTTAAACATTTCTGGGAGTTGAAGACGAGCAACTTAGCGAATGGCTTGGCTGCCGGACTTCGCGCTTGGCTTGGTGCTTGGCAGAGTATACACAGAGCTCCTCCCAGAAATATTAAGGCACGAAACACTCGTTTTCTCTAGGAGAAATATTAGAAAACGAAAGAAGGAAGACCTCAGTATATAGTCTTCAACCAATCAAGTACTTTTTACTCTTACCTCATCCACAAAAAAGGTCACGGAATTTGTTGAGCTCTACCTTCTTCACAGCATGGCGGATCAGCAATGTCATTTGAAAAGTATGTAATTCATTCGTGTCAATATATGCTCCGTAAGCTCTACTTTCATAGCTAGGTTTTTTTTTATTCGTTCGACTGTATTTTTCTTCCAATTAACACCTCTTTTATTTGGTACAGGAACAACAGACAATCACAAGAGCAATTTTACCAAAAAAAAAAGACAATCACAATAGCAATAACAACAAGAAATATTTGACTCAACCAAGAGATTCCATATGATGTTTATCTCATTGAAATTGCTCGTCATTGCGCATTTCAAGTCACAGCAAATTGGGGTACTGAGCAATGTGATTATGTGATTTTATATCATTTACAAAGCCATCTATCTCATTATACTGATCAAAGTCGCCAAAACCAAGAGCCTCAATCCAATATGTAGGTACTTGTACATCGTTTTTTAGACACTTAGCTTCAAGTTGCTTCTAAGGATGAGCTGGTCTCTAGTCATGTGCCTAGTCGCTAATATGTGCTTACTATTGTTTGCTTAAGCATCATCCGGTTGGCTCGCACGATTAATTTCAAGAGATTATTCAACCATTCGATGACATACTGTTTTTCAAAGTTGAGTTTGACTTTTGAAGCTCCTACAATCATACCTTCTTTTTGCCCATCATCTTGTTACATGTCATTTGTAATAAATGCTTCTAATTTAGAAGCAGAGAATGTTATCATATGCATGTTTTGTATTTAGTGAACCTTACCTTATTGCTATGTTATGTATATGATTTTTAATACGTCCAATTTTAGTGGATCGACAAAATGTTGTTTTTACCACATAACCTAATAAGTGACGACTTAGATTTAAAAAAAGCAAAGATTAATTGAAATGCAGTGTCAAGCCACGCCGATACGCCCCCCAAAGCCAAAAACCGCAGGTATAATGGCCACATGGTTTACTGCTCTCTCTCTCTCTCTCTCTCTCTCTCTCAGCTCATGCGTTGGACTATCTATAATATGCATGAGCAAGCCCATCGCTTTACTTCACTCTTAAATGCAGAGAACAAAAGCTCGAGATCAGCAAAAAACGTTCCAGCGAGCAGAGAAGCTCGGGGGCACCTGCAAAGTCTCTTCCTGCTCTTCGAATCCTCCTTGTTCTTCGCTGGTGCTCCCCATCTCCACGGCATGCCGAATCAATCAGAAGCTTTGAAAAGGCACATAATTCATTCACCTGAATATGCCTTTCAAATCTAGAGGAAGAGCGCGATAAAGAAGCCAGTTTCTTCTCTATTATATCTATTTTATCTTCCAATTAGTTTCTTCCAGATTTAAAATAGGGACAACGAATAGACACGACATAAGCAACAAAAAGAGAGTTCTGACTTGACCAAGAGTATCCACATTGTTTTTGCCTCCTTTAAGCAACTTAATGTTATGCATTTCAATTCACAGCATATCAGGGCACTAAGCCCGATAGTTTTGCAATTTTATATCATTTGCGAAGTTTCATAGCATTGATTAAATTGATCAAACCCGAAAGCCTAAACTTGATATATCGATACTTGTACATCATTTTTGGACTCTTAGCTCCAATTTCTTCTCTAGATGAGTTTGTCTCTGCTCATGTGGCTAGTCATCAATATATGCTTGTTAATGTTTACTTTGGCATGGTCTAGTCTACCTGTGTAAGGTACTTTGGCATGGTTTGGTCTACTTGCGTAAGGTTTTGACTGTTTACGAGAGCTTGTGCAACGGTTCGAGGATATGCTATTTTCCCAAGCTTGGCTACCACGCTTCATAACAGGCTGCCACGCTCGTTCATTTGCAAGGAGATGCACTAGTTAAGCATGTTGGATGATGGCAGATCTTCGTGGATGATTGGTCCCTCTAATCCATGGGCCGAGTCTATAAAAAGAATATATAATTTTTTGTGGGATAGTATGAAGCCATCTTCAAATATATTAAGCTTTATAAATAAAAATATTCAAACTTTTTGTCGCGAATAGTGTCATAGTCAAACTTGGGAGAGTGACAAAGAGATTGCGTCGGTCAACGATGGAGGACCGATCGTTGAAGCCGGCTCATGGGAGGCCCACCAACACGAAAATAAGACCACGATCTTCATGTGGCCCAAATCCATTCTCGGCCCCTATCAATTTAACATGGGCTTGCATGCAAAACTGTCTTCAAGTATGACAAGTTTAATTTCACCAATTACTCCAACCTTGACATCATGTATAATTTATTCAATGCTCGTTATTGGCAGTAGAAAATATTATAAATAAAGAGATATACTTATTCGAGGAGAATTAAGTTGTGGCGAGCAACGATTTGCTCCTAAGATGTATGTACTTAAATAGGTTACTATGGGTTTACACATTGGACCAAATTTTGCTCCAATTTTGATTAGAGAAAACTTTCTCAAACCAGCCTTTCCATTAGTATTTTACAAGCACAAACAAACACCACTTACATATTCTAAAAGTTTAAACTGTTAGATGAATACACAATTTCAACATTTAATTATTGTAAAACTTCCCTTCACAAATAGACTAAACATTGTTCTAAGCCTAAAGAGTTGAAATATGTAATCTGGAAGGTAGATAAGGGTCTGAAAAGATTTAAACTCAAGATCTCTTATTATATACCATGCTGAGCTTTGTAGTGAAAGAGAGAGTAGAGTGTAATATTATGTAAATTACTAGAAGAAGAGAATGAGACACCTATGTATAGGAAGAGAAAGCAATTAGACTTCATTACAATCAAGATAAACCACAATTTAACCTAATCCTAGATCATAATCCTAAATATATGTCTAACACATGTAATTGTGCAAGAAGTTTCCTCTAACCCTAGATGGACGGAGGAAAACACAACGCTTATTGTATTAGCGGTAGCACTGCTAGTTTGGACACATGGATTTTTTGTGATTATTTTCTAAATAGCTTTATTAAAATGAAAAATACTAGCACGTGTTCCTAGAACATTAATGAAATTAAGATAATTGTACTTTGTCCATCTAAATTCATTTTTTATGTTCAATTTTATGGATACTTTTGTATTTAGATCTGTAATATAAGTAGCTTGGCAATTGAGTCCTACAATTTTCATTTCCTACAATTAAGTACTTTGACTTGCATAATTTTTGCAATCAAGTGATTTTGTCATTACTAAATTCAACAACTTGGATGTGGCACTGGCACGCCAATTTAGCATTTTTTTTTCTTGCTAAAAAATAAAATTAAAAGAAAAGGTTTACATATTCATTACTTCTCACCAACATATTTGAAAAAATTGATGGGAAAAAGAAAAGGAAGAGAGATGGATAAGAAAAGGACCGATTTGATCAAATTGAAAATTAAATGCTGAACAATTAGGTACTGCATTTATAAGTCATGATAATTTTAATGACTGAAAAATAATTTAAAAGTTGTTTGATGATGGTAGAAAATTAAAAACAGAATGTTATTCATCTCTCGCCAAACATAGAGAAAAAGACCATTACTTGTAGATGTTCCAAAACATTTAGTCAATTCTAATTTACCACCAATCAATTTTCTATTGAACAAATTGGGTAAACTCCTTTACTTACTAGATCAAGTGGATTATTGACTTAATTGAATCATTCGAGTAAATTCCGTTTAAGGTCATCAAACTTAATCTCAAGAAGTTTTGTATTGTAATTTTCAGCACTTGATCGAGTTATCAGGCAGGCTAAAAAAAAAGGGGGGGGGGGGGGGGGGGGGGGGGGGGGGGGGGGGGGTGGTGGGTTGGAGGAGGGCTTAGATAAACCGATGGTGCTCACTAATGAGAGCGGTAGACCTTCAGTCGGAGTGTTCCTGGTCTTCTCTCAATCAAGTATTTATAAAATTAATTACGCATTTATTTTTAATCTAATGGCTTTCTATTTATTAAATTCGTTATTCATTGGAGCAACTAAACTCCATGTATTGTTTTTGTCATCAATAAATTCAAGTTTGATGCGACAGTGCCACACCCACGTAATGTTCGTCTTGTTCATAATAAAATGAAGATAAAATGTTTAAATATTCAGTATTTCTTATAAACATATTTTAAAAAATTGATGAAAAGAAAACCAGAAGAGAGAGATGGATACAAAGGGACCGCAATGATAAAACTGAAGATTATGTGCTCAAATTTTAAATATTGAGTTTTAAGTCATGAAATTCTTAAATGCTAAAATAGAATTTAAAAGTTGTTTGATTATACTTAAAATTTGATAGCTGAATATTATTGATCTCTTACCCAACGTAGAGAAAAGACCAGTTTTGATAGATTTTCCAATATATTTGATAAGATTATAATTACTCTAGATTAATTTCATATTAAAAGAACCAGTTGACCCGTCCTTTACTTACTAAATTGGATAATCGACAGCATTTAATCATTTAAATCAATTATGTTTAAGGTTCTCAAACAAGCTCAATCTCAATAAGTTCTGAAGTTTCAATTCTCAAAACTTAATTGGATTATCAAACAGGCTTAAAGAGAAGAGAAGAGAGAGAGAGAGAGAGAGAGAGAGAGAGTATGGGGAGGGCGAAAATGAATCGTCACTGCCCTCTGATTGGAGTGGTAATGTCACATCACAAACCTTTCCCCAGTCGCGAGAACACGACATCCACTTAAATTAATTTGTGACACCCAAGCATCGTTAGCTCACTACTTTCATCTTTCAATTAAGCACATGAGAAAACGTGTTCATTAGATCAGATGATTTCATTTACATGTCCACTTAGTTGGACTATTCTGATTACAACCAAAAAGGGGATAAGGGAGTTAGTCCTAACTCCTCTACGATAGCGATTATCAAAAGTGATTCTCATCAAAAGACCGACTCCTCACAACTCGAGCTCGGGATCTTAGTTGAGGTCGGAGTTGATGTCATCTATGGTGCCATTGGAAGGATTCGCCATCGAACTGTTGGGGCCACCAGGCGGACCATCAAACCCACAAAGGGACCCAAAGATCTCCTCATCGATCCACATGAATCATGACTCATATAGATGAGGAACCAGGTAACCTAAGCCCTCGTCAACCCACATCGAGGTAGTGTGCTTTTAGTATGTAATATCAGACGTCATGTCCTCTATATTGAGGATCATGACTCCCATCTATACGAGTAACCTGAGTTGGATCAAAGGGAAACTCATATCTATGGGCTTGAAAAGGGTAAAATAACAACAAATGAGTTGAAAACTCAATAAGTAAATTGCCTAAACCTCATATAAATGGATGCCTCATATCGGAACCATGCGAGTACTCAAAGCCAACATGTTGATGGCAAATCAATAGCAAAGCCCTCGCTTTGCCTTAAACTATGCATATTAAGGAAAGTTCTCAACTACCTAAACGCTAGTATGATCAAGAATTCTACACATGCCAAATAATAACTTCTATTGTATACATGTGCTTCTCAAGTCCTAAATAATAAAGTATAAAATACGCACATGCCTCTTAAGTCATAAAAAAATTTGCGCCTATCAAATAATAGCTTCTAAAATGCTCATGTGATCCTCAAGTTTCAAATAATGACTTCTAAAATGTTCATGTACCTCTCATGTCACAAACAATGACATATAAATTATTCACATGCCTCCCAAGTTATAAACAATGACATATAAAATACACACGTGTCAAATAATAACTTTTAAAATGTGTACATGACACTCAAATGCCTCTAATGCAATTTTGATTAGGGATCACATAATACCCCATAATATATATGTGTCCATGACCATCCACGACACATCATTTAATGTCCAATTATTATACACATAACCGAAATCCATTGATTCTTCTGGAATCGACCAAGCATCATTCCACCCTATCGAGTACGGCAACATCCTAAAATCCATCAGTGACCTCATCCGAAACCCATTAGGCGTTGTCCCATAATCCATCGGTGACAGCATTGTCTTGAAATCCATTGGTGATGGTTTCCCTCATATGACCACTAGATTAAGCATATAATCAGTTCTTATCTGTTTCTTTAGTCTAATGCATGAGTGTCTCAAAGGCATGCCAAGCGAAGTTTATACCATGACTTACCAAAACCGTATCAATAAAATATGTTGAGCACGAAACAAAAAGCTGTGGCTTGACCCGTTATGTTCAAGCATCGGTGTAAGTCCAATTTAGTTCAGAAACAATACGCCTTAATATCGCTGAACCAAGAGAGAGCAACTCAACCTAGCATGCTTCCACGCATGTCCAAATGAACATGAATCTCTTTTTGGAGGCTCAGGGCGTGTTTTTAAGCGTTCACAATGATGTATATAAGAGCTACCTTCAATAAACAACAACAAAACCTAACAATCAAGGATATGCGATGACTCATAGACGAACCACACCCAATAGTAGCAACAAATCCTTATAACCCAACTTAGACAATAACATATAAATGAACCTCATCCAATAATAACAATGATCTTTTGTAGCCAGGTATGGACGTGAACATATAACATGCTGTTTCCACTAACAACAACAAACATTGAAACCTTGACTATCATATGACAAGTTCTCACCTATTCACGAGCTTTATAACTCAAACAAATCAAAAGAAAACTTTACAAAGTTAGTATGTGGTTCGACTATTCCTAGGATGGTTCGACTTTACTTAACGACAAAAACAAACCAAACCTACATCCAAGTTACGCAACATAACAACCTAGCCAATGTTTAAGGGATCTACTTACTAAACAAGGACAAGAATGAAGATGAACGGCGGCTCATGACTCACAATGAGCAAACGGCAATGATGACATAGTGAGCAAATGGCAATGGTAGCTCACGGTGGGCGATAGTGATGAGGCCGAGAGAGGGGCGTGTAAGGGAGAAGGAGAGAGGCAAATGTAAAGAGAAAGCAAAGTGAATTGTGGAAAAAAGTAAGAGAGAGAGAGAGAGAGAGAGAGAGAGAAATGGGTTCTAAGGATATACGTGTGAAATTCAATTATAGGCTAAGTAATGATTGCTAATGATGGTTTTCTTGGCTTAGTTAGCAAGATTGAATCTCCACCTTCCAAGTGTCACAATTAGGGTTAATCTTAACCAAGTTTATCCTTCAAGCTTTAATGGTTGAATTACATAGTTTCATAGTTTCAAAGGTAACTATCCTAGTTACACAAACTAGACCTATTTCTCCTCCCTTTCTCCTTGAAGTGGCACCTAGTCAAACTTTAGTTCTCCCTCAACTTATCTTCAAGAAGCTATGTAAGTCTCACCTTTAGGGTTATTATAGCCCAAATCCCTACATAAGCACATGTCTCAACTTATTGCACTTATGCACTATCTTCAAAAATTTAAGGATAGGTTTAAACCTTACAAGATAACTTGATCCCCAAGTTCTTCCCTATTGAGGCATGTGAGGGGGGCTTCATTGGCTTCCAAGAATTGTTTACTCTTATTTGAGCCAAATTCAAGAGGGCAAAAGATTATTAAGAGGAGTATTTGAATATCTTCTAAATCGGACATGAATGTCTTGTAATCAACCATGATTGACACCTATAATCAAACCAAGGTTTGTGGCTAAGTTTTGATTGGAAGTGGCCCTAATGCGGCCTACATGAATTGGGCAGATTTGGCGATGCTCAAGTGGCTAGACCCAAACCTAAGTTGGTGCTTGTCTAGGGTTCTATGTGTGACCCATGGTTGGTTCAAAACTAACCCATAATTGAGCTTGATCGATCCATGAATAACCCTTGGTTATCATATAATTGCATAAGATTGATCAACCTACCTTTGACCTATGTGTTAGGGAAATCCCTTATGATGTTTTGAAGATGACAAAATAAATCAAAGGCTACTAACATATTTAATGGTTAAGTAATAGACCATGCAGATAATAGAACATGTAAATGATATTATCAAAGTCAGAAGACGGCCAGAAGACTGAACATAACATATGTCCAAAGTATATTATGAAGATTTCCAGACTTCTGTGTCAAAGTCTGAAGACTGCTAGACTTTAGTGTCAAAGTCTGTTCTACATTAGAAGTCTGCTCACTCTGACTAATTCCAAACTGAACGTGAATGCTGAACCAGAAGACAAACTCTATGCTGAATCTGAACCAGAAGATAGACTCTATTCTGAAGCTGAACTGGGTACAGACCTTAAAGCTAAATCTGTTCAGAAGCAGATATGTTCAGACCCAGATTGTAAAGTCTACAGACTCAGATTGTAAAGTCTATTGCTCTCAGACTTTACATCCAGATTCGATGAAACATAACTCAAGCCCAATTATATAATGGCTAGTGATCTGGTTTGGATTCCACATCAAGATTGATTTGATTGATTCAATCTATTTGATTGACGATTGGATCTTGAAGACAAGAACTTTCTATACGAAGAAGCTTTACTTATGGAAACCAAGATTTCGTTTGTATGGGCGATCGGAATCAATTTGGGATTCTACCTTTGTCACTCAACGGCTACCAAATCTTCTAGATACAGAGCTATCCAATGGGTATATTGGAAGACGATTCTCCGGGATACTGTCCAACGGGTAGTTTGGAAGTGGAGGAGTATTTAAGGAGATCATGGACCGATGAGCAAGTAAGAGATGGAGCGTAGAATTTATAATTCAAAAGTCTGAGCGACCTTCGATCATATACTTGTCTTTAGAGAGCTTAAACGTTTGTAATCGTGAGAGAAATACCAAAAGAGTGACTTAGTGAGATAGTGTAATCTACTACTAAGTGTTTGCACTCGAAGTTGTAATCTCTTGTTGATTGCATAGTGGAATCCAACCAAGAAGGCTGTTAGCGTGGGAGAGTGGACGTAGGCTTGGATTAAGCCGAACCACTATAAATCTTGTGTTCTTATTCTCTTCCTTAACTCCTTTGTTTGAAGTTTATTTTATTCTGCATATATTTGCCAAGGTTTATTTTATACACCTATTCACCCCCTCTAGTTGTTAATACTAGCTCTCTCACTATGGTCACACGGAATCGAATTAGGTCATTCACAAATGATGCAGTGACCGTGCGGAGTCACTCACAGCTAGTATATACTCGAGTTGAATCAATTTATACTGGTCAATTGATCAACTCATGACAACATGTGATCATCAACATCGATCCTTATGATCAAGCAGTCTTCTCATAATCAAATGTTTTGGTCTAACATAACCCTGATCCTGAGTTGCCTTTCTCCCAATCAATCAATTGGCTCATGAACAACCTCTAGGATTGATTCACAGCCCATTCTCATTATTAGCATACTGGTCCTTAATCTATTCCTCGCGTCCGAGATAAGGGTCCGAATAGAGGATGTCACAGGGAAACCCTCACTAGGGGTGTACCTGGCTCTCCCTAAGGCAAACAAACCTAGCTAGAGACATGCTTTGTGATTACAAGGATTGCCATCTCTTACGCATAGCCGAGAGTGTTCCTCCAACCTTATAGCGGTTTGTCCCCATGTTCTTTGTAAAAAAACCTAAAATAAATTGTCCTAAATTTTATAAATAATCAACTTATCCGTTCTTGATTATTCTGCCTTCTTTATTTTATTTATCTCTTGACCATTTGTCACGCCCTGATCCTCGGGTATGCACACATCCCTCATTTTAGGGTTTGTAGTCCCTTCTCCAAATGCTGCCTCTAAGAAGAACAGAGGCACATCACCCTCCGGTATGGGACTTTCTCTTTGCCCATCGTGGTAGTGACGATACCACGACCTATACTCATGGGGCCTCAAGTCGTCTCTACCCACATCAACCCAGACGGTTGATTTTACTAAAACATACTCTAGCCTTTCCGGGTGGGGGTGTATCGGGAAGTGGTATGCTATTTCGATGACCTCTTATGGAATACCAAAATACATGAGAGGATAAGGAGCTGGAGGTGATGCCATCTAGGGATCTGAAATGTTGTCTCACAACTGGAATGAGATTACGTCTCAGCAAATTCTACCCCCTAAAACTCGATCAAGAAGCCAATACACTTTAGGGCTGCCTAACCACAACACGAGTCAAAGGACTTACCTTGGCCTCAATTCCATTCTGCAAATCAACGTTATTTACAAATGCCTTATATCATATCAATCAATCAATTCATAACATTATATCAAATCATTGATCAAGTCGATTATATGCCATCTTGATCTTCCCCTAATCGGTACATTCAATACTATCTATAAAATCTGACCTTAGTCTAGGACTGCTCACCCAAAGCTGAAAGATAGTATAGCTCACCCAAAGTTGATAATATAGTATATTGTATATATGCTCGCCCAAAGCTAATTGATTAGGCCCTCAGGCCATCAAAGTATACTATATATGCTTACCCAAAGCTGATACTATGGTATACTATTTATATGCTCGCCCAAAGCTGATAATTTAAGGCCCCCAGGCCAAGATAGTATACCACTTTAGACATATAGTCAACTTCTCATTTTTATTATACCCGATAAAAATAATCGTGTGTGAGTACACGGTCAGTCTTAGCCAAAATATAATAATTCATTTTCCACAATTCCCACCATTTTTCAACAGCCCATTACATATTTTTGGCGCTGTAAACCGACATCCGGTAATTTTCCAATCAATTACCAAAATTCATTAATTTAGGAATAAAATCCTAAAATCAAAATTAAATATTTTCAGCATGATTTAGCACTTAAATAAATAAACAGACTGTACCACAATAATTAGCATAAAATTCCGGTCGTCGACTATCCCAGCCTAATTTTTTAAAATTAATTAATTAATTAATTAATTACATAAATTATTGAATAAATGCAATAAATCTAATTTAGGCCCATAATGCCTAATTGGAAGCCAAAACAGACCCAGAAAATTTACGAGATTCGTTCAATAAATACTATGACCTATTTCATTGTTAACTACATTAACCATTTGCTTAACATGCATTGATAAGTCTCTAATTTAATTACTCCAATATAATCTCTCCACCTAATTGTACTTAATTAAATCTAACCAACCCATAAACATCATTAGCATAGTAAGCAAGATTTAGTAAGCAAAACTTACTTGATTAATGAGCGGGTCGAATCAAACCGATAGAAATGTTGCAGGGGTCAACTTTCCTCAAGGCAAGCCAAGCAACCGAGGCTCGGGACCACCTCAAAACGGGCTTAGAAGCCGGCTGGAAACCCACTTTTTCAAATCCATTTTATACTATGCCACAATTGTCTCTAAAGATGAGCACAATTGAGAAGTCGATACCGATCGAATTCTCAAGTTTATTACCTTAAAAGTCCTTAATGGCTTCCTTGGATAGTCTAGTTATCTCGAGAGTGATCAGCTCTGAAAATAGCCCTATAGGCGCATCGATAAAATGTCCGATTTATTCACACAAAAAAAAAGACTGAAAATCTGGGACGTCACAACTCTTCTCCTATTATAAAAATTTCGCCATCGAAATTTAAACCATCATAGAACTTTCTCAAAAAGGTGGGGGTATAATTGTCTCATCAACTCTTCAGTCTCCTATGTCGCTCCTTCAGTACCATGGTGTTGCCACACCACTTTGATCAACGAAATGGTCTTTGTACATAGAACTTGCTTTTTTCGATCCATTATTTAAACCGGGCTTTCAACGTATGACACACAGTCATCCACGTCCAATTCCTCGAAATTGAGCACGTGGATCGAGTCAGGCTAATACTTCTTTAACATCGACACATGGAAGACATCATGTACTTGCGCCAATCTCGGCGACAACGAAAGATGATACGCTAGGTTCCCAATTTTCTCAAGAATCTCAAATACATATGTACCTCGGACTCAGTTTTCCTTTCTTTCCAAACCGCAAAATTCCCCTCATTGGTGACACCTTTAGAAAAGCGTGATCACCAACTTGGAATTCCAAAAACATCCGACACTTATCTGCATAACTTTTATGTCTACTTTGAGCGGTTTTTAATCTATTTCTGATCACTGCCACAGCTTCCACTGATTGCTAGACCAACTTTGGGCCTGTAATCTTTCTTTCCCCAACTTCATCCCAACACATGGGTGTTCTGCACACTCTGCCATACAATGCTTCAAAAGGAGATATCTTGATACTCTGCTGATAATTGTTGTTGTAGGCAAATTCCACTAGGTGTAGCTAATCTTCCCAACTTCCTTTGAAGTTCAATACAAAAGCCCTTAGCATGTCTTCGAGGGTCTAAATTGTCCTCTTAGACTGGCCATCAGTCTAGGGATGATATGTCGTATTGTACTACTGCTTGGTATCTAAGGCACTCTGTAAGCTCTTCCAAAAAACAACAGTAAATCTCGGGTCTTATATGAAATTATCGTAATTGGCACTCCATGCATACGAACCACTTGACGCATGTACAGGTTTGTGTGTCTATCCAAACTAAGGTCTTTTTGAACTGCAATGAAGTGAGATGACTTTGTCAATCTATCGACTACTACCCAAATCGAATCGTTTCCTCTTTGACTCATCGGTAGTCCAGTCACGAAGTCCATCGTGATATGCTCCCATTTCCATTATGGGATCTTGAGAGGTTGCAGAAGTCCTCCCGACTTGCAATGTTGAGTTTTAACTTGCTGACACTTCAAACACTTGGCGACATGTTTGGCAATGTCCGCCTCCATACATAACCACTAATAGCGTTGACGCAGATTCTAATATATGTTAGTATTATTAGAATGAATGTTGTAACTGCTACGATGTGTTTCTGATAAAATATCCTCTCTAAGCTCCACATCGTCAAGTACAACCAAACGTCCTCGGAACCTTAGTGTTCCTTCATAAAAAATCTAAAAGTTAGCATTTCTTTTCTCAGTATCCTCTTGAAGAATTTTCTGCACATTTGGATCTATCAGTTGGAGCAACTTGATTCTGATCTGGACATATGGTTCAATTATGAGGGTGACTATAAGACTTGAAAGATGGCCTACCTCAAACTTGAATACCGAATCTCGAGCTCTCTCTATTAAGTTCCACTCCATAATTAGTTTATGAGCAATTGAAGATTTTCGACTCAAAGCATCAACGACCTTGTTCGCCTTTCCAGGGTGATATAAGATATCACAGTCATAGTCCTTTAGTAATTCCATCCATCAGCGTTCTCTCATGTTCAATTCCTTCTGAGAGAACAGATACTTGAGACTTTGATGGTCCGTGAAGATTTGGAATTTTTTCTCCACACAAATAGTGTCTCCAAATCTTCAGGGCGAAAATAATTGCTGCGAGTTCTAAGTCATGCATCGGATAGTTCTGTTCAAGAGGCCTCAACCGACGGAAAGCGTATGCAACAACCCTCCCATGTTGCATCAGCACGCAACATAATCCTCTGAATAATGCATCACTGTAGATCTTGAATCGTCTAGGATCAGATGGAATCGTCAGCACAGGTGCGGTAGTCAGCTTTTCCTTCAGCTCTTGAAAACTACTTTCGTCCTTGTCAGTCCACACAAATTTATCTTCTTTCTTTAAGAGTTTTGTTAGTGGTGATGCTAAAGATAAGAACCCTTCCACAAACCATCTGTAATAACCTACTAAACCCAAAAAAACTCATGATTTATGTCACTTTAGTCGGTCTTGGCCAGTTAATCACTGCTTCAATCTTGCTCAGATCTACTGAAATTCCTTCGCCTGAAATCATATGCCCTAAGAAAGCAACACAAGTTAACCAAAACTCGCACTTGCTGGACATAGCATACAACTGAAGGACTCTAAGTGTTTGCAACACTAGTCTTAAATGACTCTCATGCTCTTCATCACTTCTTAAATATACCAGAATATCGTCAATGAACACAATCACAAATTGATCTAAATATTCTTTGAATATTCGGTTCATTAAATCCATGAAGGCAGTAGGAGCATTCATCAACCCAAATGGCATCACTGTGAACTCATAGTAACCATATTGAGTACGAAATGTTGACTTAGGAACGTCCTCCATCCTAATTCATAGCTGAAGATATTCTGTCCTCAAATCAATCTTCGAGAAAATCAACGCTCCTTGCAATTGATCAAACAAGTCATCAATTCTCGGGAGTGGATACTTGTTCTTGATCGTTACCTGATTGAGTTGCTGATAGTCAATACATAAGCGCAACGATCCATCTTTCTTCTTTACAAATAGAACTGGCCCTCCCCAAGGTGATGCACTAGGACAAATGAATCATTTATCCAATAGCTCTTGCATATGCACCTTCAGTTCCTTCAACTCAGATAACACCATCTGATAAGGAGCCTTAGAGATTGGCTCTATTCCGGGTGCTAGCTTAATCACAAACTCAATTTCTCTCTCTGGCAGCAATCCTGACAATTCTTTTGGAAAGACATTTGGGAATTCTTGCATCACAGCAATGTCTTCCATTTTCAGCTCCACAATTGTTGTATCCACGACAGTTGCCAGGTAACCTTAACAACCCTCGTCTAACAGACAAGTTGCCTCAGGCGATGAGATTAAGGAAATTGAGGGTCCTCCTCGATTCCCGACAAACTCGAAGCTCTTACCCTCTAATAGGTCAAATTGAATCACCTTACGATAGTAGTCAATTATAGATCGTTGCTTGGTGAGCCAGTTCACTCCAATTATCAAATCAAAGTCATACATGGCTAGGACTAACAAGTCTATTTTCCCCACTCACTCACCAATCACTAACTTGCAACTAGAACAACCCAAAGCAACAATAACTTTATCCATCAATGGTATAGATATGCAAATTGCTGACTCCAACAATATAGGACTTAATCCTAACAACTTAACATATTGTTTGGCAATAAATGAATGAGTTGCTCTTGAGCAAATAAAGTGTAAGCAGGATGGTCATTCAGCGAAACCATACCTGTGATAATGTCAGGCACAACTTCTACCTAACCTTGTGTGATGGTGTACATCGTGCCCTGAACTGGTGGTCTTAGCTGACCTCCTTGTGGCATATTTTGAGGCGCATACCCTCTAATCTGTCCCATAGGTGGCAGTAGCGGCAACTACAGTTGTCCTCTTGGTTTGCTAGGACAATCTCTTATCATGTGGCCCTGTTAGCCACATCTAAAACAAACACCCGGCCTTTAGGGACATGGAGCTAAACCATGTCACCTTCCACATAAGCGACACAAGTCATTCTAATTCGGCCCAGACTTTCCAACTCCACTCTTCTTGTTGGGCGGAACCTGGAATCTACCTCTAGTCATGGGTTTCTTCCCATGCATAATCCCTTCTTGATGAGACATAAACCTCAATTCAGATAAGGGGACTTGCTCAATCGGGTTCCTTTCAAGCAACTGTGCTCGACGATAAACCTCTTTATGATCAATCCTTATGGTTCCATGATCACCTAAGGCTGCAATCCTAGCATCAACTGGCAGTGGCGCTACACCATTGGCATTGGCCTGTGCCAGTGCTTTATCGCGGCCTCCTCGAGTACCGACCTTAGTTGGCGCTCTACCCCGAGTCACAACTCTACAAGCCCTCTTAGCAAGAGTCTTGGCTCTTGGTTACTCATGGCTTCTTTATCTACTGAAGCATGTTTCCAATTCTACACCGAATTAGAAACACAATGACCTAAACAACGAGAAATTTTATCAATCAACTAACACAAACATAAACTAGCATGAATTTAGAGGTCTTTCCTACCACTATCACATGGTCCATCACACCTTATCACTCAAATCCCTAACGACAATGCTCCGATACCACTTAAACGGGGATGTCACACTCTAATTCTCGGGTACACACCCATCCCTCACCTTGGTCAATTAACAGTGACATCCAAGGATGCATCACCGACTCTTTCATTTTAATACGCATGCATAAGTATATAAACAATCCCCAAATAATAAAAGAATGGGATAGAAAAGTAAGGCTTATTTTTCACAACTAAAAAACCACAACCACACTTTTATACAAGTAAACCTCATAGTATATATTACAATACTATTCACAAGCCAGATCTATTTCACATCAGATCACAACTCAAAGTTTACAAAACAGGATGGGGGTTTCAATCCTCATCCGAGTCATACTGTGGATCCTCCTTAGAATGGGATAGAAAAGTAGGGCTATATTTTTGCATCAGTCACCGCTTCATCCTTAGGGTTTGGAGTCCCTTCTCCAAATGCTGCCTCTAAGACGAACAGAGGCACATCACCCTCCGATATGGAACACTCTCTTCGCCCATCGTGGTGGTGACAATACCACGACCTATACCCGTGGGGCCTCAAGTCGCCTCTACCCACATCAACCCAAATGGTTGATTTTACTAAAACATAATCTAGCCCTTCCAAGTGGGGGTGTAACGGGAAGTGGTACACTATTTTGGTGACCTCTTTTGGAATACCAAAATGCATGGGAGGACGAGGAGGTGGAGGTATTACCATTTAGGAACTTGAAATGTTGTCCCACAACCGGGATGAGACTACGTCTCAGCAAATTCTATCCCTTAAGACTCAATTAGGAAGTCAATACACCTTAGGGCTGCCTAAGCTGAACACAAGTCAAAGGATTTATCTTGGCCTTAGTTCCATCTTGCAAATCAATATTATTTACAGATGCCTTATATCATATCAATCAATGAATTCATAATATCATATCACATCATTGATCAATCGACTTAGTTAATTACATGTCATCATGATCTTTCCTTGGTCAGTACATTAAATATTATCTATAAAGTCCGACCTTAGTCTACGACTGCTCACCCAAAGCTGAATATAGATAGCATAATTCGCCAAAAGCTTATAATATAGTATACTATATATATGCTCGCTCAAAGCTTATTGATTAGGGCCCCTAGGCCATCAAAGTATAATATACATGCTTATTCAAAGCTAATTATACATGCAAAAGTTGATATCACCAAAAGTTGATACTATGGTATACTATTTATATGCTCGCCCAAAGCTAATAATTTATGATCTCCAGGCCAAGATAATATACCACTTTAAACATAGAGTCAACTTCTCATTTTTATCATATTCGATAAAAATAGCCATGTGTGGGTACATAGTCGGCTTTAGCCAAAATATAATGATTTCACATTCCACAATTCCCACCATTTTCAACAGCCCACTACATATTTTTGGCGTTGTAAACCGACGCCCAGTAATTTTTCAATCATTTACCAAAATTAATTAATTTAGGAAAAAAATCCTAAAATCAGAATTTAATCGATTCAGCACAATTTAGCAATCAAATAAATAAATAGATTGCGCCATAATAATCAGCATAAAAGTCCGATCATTAGCTATCCTAGCCTAATTTTTGTTACATAAATTATAAAATAAATGCAATAAATCCAATTTAGGCGTGTAATGCCTAATTGAAAGCTGAAATAGACCCAGAAAATTTTTTAGATTCATTCAATAAATACTATGACCTATTTTCTTACTAACTACACTAACAATTTGCCTAGCATGCATTGATAAGTCTCTAATTTAATCTATCCACATAATTGCACTTAATTAAATATAATTAACCCCTAAGCATCATTAGCATACTAAGCAAAGTTTAGTGAGCAAAACTCACTTGATTAACGAATGGGTCAGATCAAACCGATAAGATTGTCGCGGGGGTCGACTTTCCTTAAGGCGGGCCAAGCAACCGAGGATCAAAACCACCTCTAAACGGGCCTAGAAGCTAGCTGGAAACCCACTTTTTCCCTTTCTGTTTTGAGCTGCAAAAATAGAGAAATAAAGCTGGTTTAGCAAGGGAATGGTGACGGTAGACCGGTGGATGGCTTGGTGAGGTAACCGGCGATCGTAGGAGCTCCGATGGGCTTCAACAATGGCTTGGATGACCACAGTAGATTGCTAAAGGCAAGGACGACGGCGGAACAAGCTAGAACACGCAAGGTTGGGCAATGGCACGCACGAGGGCGAGGACGTGTGGGCGAGGGCTCGTGCGGGCAGAAACGGCAATGGTGTGCGGCCGCGATGGCATGGACGGCTCCCGGCGGCTTACTAGCTGTCTCTATTGACTTGCTAGTCAAAAATGAAGGGGATGGGGGCAAGAGGGGTGGTCGACCAAGCTTAAAGAAGAAGGAAGGCAAGAGGGGGCCACATGCCTTCATTTTCCATTCAATTATCCCATTTGACCCATCTTCAGCAACCAGCTGCTTCCTAGGCTATAATTCAACCACCAATGCATCCCTTAGGACATTTGAAGTGGTCCAAAATGGTGGTGAATGGGGGAGTTACGAATTTGCAATATTTTGACTTCAATTGGACTTAATTCCTTTACAATACAATCCCATTTGGTCCTTGCAAATTCAATTGACACGTCGATTATCAAATTGATAATTTTCCTCACTTATGGATCCCTCTTGCATCCCAATTTTGCGATCGAAAACGATCCCGCTCTTTTTCTGAACAAAAATGGTCATATGCCGACTTTTTCCCAAAAAGTCTTGGGTTTCAGAAAAATCTTCTGAAACTGAATCGACGTTCCTATAATTTATTGTGACATGACAGAATCTTCAATTTCTAAAATCGGATCTGAATTCGCAGTTAATTTCACTCACGCACGTTTTTAGTGTGACCTAGCTACCAAGTAGTTTTCGGAGATTTTTAGTGCAAATGACCCATGGTTGATTTTCATCGAGCCATAATGAACCAACTCGACACATTGGCGACTCTCGACTGTCGTGAAAATCTCGAGGATTTAAATACAGACACATGGTACTAAAATGACAGAAGAATCAATTTAGAGCCAGTCGACGAGAATTTTTCAATTTAGTGGCGTCACCCATGACTAGCCACACATCTTAGTCAAATAGACCTACCTCTGATTTCAAATCGATTTTATACTATGCCGTAATGGCCTCTAAAGATGAGCACGGTCGAGAAGTCGATTCCTAGTCGAATTCTCAAGTCTATTGCTTAAAATTCCTTAATGGCTTCCCTAGATAGTTTAGTTATCTCGATAGTGATCAGCTTTGAGAACAGCCCTATAGGCGTGTTGATGAAATGCCCGATTTATTCAATAGAAAACAGGACTAAAAATCTGGAATGTCACACCGTTGGCCATCTTTAAGCAACGCGAGTAGCGATCCATGCCATCCTTACAAGGCTCATTGATATGGAGATGTCGAACACATCAAATTTTGAGACATTTATATTATCTACAAACTCCTTGGAGCGTTTTCTATTATTTATTAATCGTGGGGTTGCCGACGAAGCATGAACCTATACCTGATCATCTTGTCCAGTTACTTCCCTTTTCTCGCACCATGACACAAAAAATTACTCCTTGATATTTATTTGTTCTTGAGTCAAAAATGAATCTTTTATCGATATCAGTAAAAACTTCTATTGGTTGGTTCTGGTAAAATATCCATTTCCAATTGAGTAGCCTTTTTAGGGAAGCCAAGCAGTTGAATTGGAAGTATTTTTTTTTTAAGTTGCATATGCAACTTGTTACTATTGTTGTACATTTGTACTATAAAAGATCTTTTTTTCTAATGGTTCCATGAAAATTTTGATATATTTAAAATTAACAAGAAAATATGCATTTGAAAATGGTTTGAGCAGTTGTCTTATAATGTAGTTGCAACTAGCATAATTTTCTTGTCAACAACTAATTATTTCATAGAATCAAGACAAAAATAACATTCCACAAGGCCTTTTCTTTTGGATTTACATGAAAATAATGGGTGTTTAGCATGTCTAATCTACTTATTTTTGTTATTTCTTTTTGGAAAACACCCATTAAAAAGTTGTGTAGTGATCACATGAGAAATAAAGAAATTAGTCCACTAGATTCATTGAACAAAATGGAAGACGAGTAATTAAAATCCACGACGTATAACATAATGATATATATGATAGTACTGATTAAATCAAATGCATTCATTGAAACTAGTGGATGATTTTTTTCACTCTTACCATTACTTAGGTTATTTAGAATAATATTCTTTTTTCCTGATCGAGGAACCGCCGGAGATCACCCTTCGGGGATCACATGACCCTCCGGTGTTCCGGTAGCACCATTGGGCCTCACCGCAAGCTGCTATTTAGACGTAAACCTCGAGGGAGGCTAGCCTAAGACTCCAACACCAGAACCCCCCGCTTAAGACACTTTAGCAACAAGAGGATTCGAACTCTTAACCTCAATGATGAGGGAGAGAACGCACACAAATTGCGCTGCCCATGGTTAGGTTTTGGAATAATGCTTTCGTAGTAAAACACAAGAAGAAAAAGAAATATATAAAATGTAATACAATAACTAGTTGGTTATCTACCAAATAAATTACTCTTTTGAAAAAAAAAATGGACACCAGTTTTCTCTTAAATGGCAAAAAGAAAATGGAAAAAAAAAAGGAGAACAAATCAAACAAAAAGAAAGAAAAACAAAAGGGAAGAAATAAGCTCAAATCAAGAGTGGGCTTCTCATTTTTCCCGTGGAATTCCCGAGCACATTCATTAATGAAGCAAATGCAAGCTCCTTGCATGAGCTCCTGAGTGGTTTCAAATTCTGGGCAGATTTCACTTAAAACTTAGAACCTCATAGGTTCCTTATTTCTTGAAACTTGAAACCTACTATGTATATTTTGGAATTTGAAACCTACTCTGTCATAGATGCTACGGTCAATTCCAGAGTCTACATAGGTTTCACCCGCATTAGTAATTGACGATTATAATGAATCATCACTTTTAATGGCCACTGACCACAACTTATATTTGATCACATGAATAATATAAAATATTAACAAAGTAAAAGTCTCAATCATAAAAAATGAAGCTCAAATTAATGGTTATACAGTCATCATAGAATGCAGCATAATTACATGAAGATTTAAATCAAGAGAAACACAAAAACTTACCTCAAGTTCCAAATTTTAGATTTCAAGTTCTACAATCTATAATCTAGAAACAACCTCCCTAATTTTAAGAACTTAAAACCCACTTTATATACCATGGAATTTGGAACCAATAAGTTTTCATCAATCTAATTTTTCGATTCTAAATTTTATTTTGGACTTATGCTCATCTCTATTCCCGATGGAAGCAATGGTGAAAAGCGAGAAAAGGGGGGAGAACCTGAAAAGGAGTGCAAGAGTGTCCTTTATAAAAACTTTACAAAGAAAATTGTACAAAATTTTTTACAAAGCACTACTACTTACAATCTTTTCCCAAGCACTCCTTTTCCATCAATGTTATAGGTCGAGGGTCCTACTGGAGAATCGGTGGAGAGGAGGATAAATGAAATCCCCAGCTATGGGTCAAATTAAGAATGGGAAAAGGAGCATCACCTCTCCTTGTTCAAAAGCTTATCCGTAAAATTCTCCTTACATAAGACTGACTTCGATAGACAAGAAGCCCAACACAATTTGCATTCACTGCAAACTCTTTTTCTCTCGTGCTGAGGGGAGACAAACATCAACACACTTTGTTTGAAAGCTAGCACAAATCAATGTCTGACATCAACCTTTCTTCAACCAGGTCAGTTTTGCATTCCAACGGTCGAGATTCAGTTAAATTAGTACTCTCCATTGCTTGCATATATTCATGTCGTTCCTTAGGAACTATATCCACCACCGGGTCACGAGCATTTAGTGCACTTGGCTTACTATGTTGCTTGAAATTCTTATTTGTGTAACTTCTAAAAACCCCATCCTCGATAAAAAAAAATAATAACTTACGCAATCAATCCATCTATATTCTCCTGGCATAAGCTTGGTATGATTTACTTGCACTTTAAATTAATGATTTCAGATTTTGTTGTTCTTTTTGGTAGACTTGGAGAACAAGAAGACGCCATTGTTGAAAAATCGAAAGATTTCTTGACATCCTCGCTTAAATGGTCATTTGCTCTTTTAGGAGCTAAAGATGTACTTTTAAACAAGCAAGCAACCATCATCACGATAGCCGTAGTTCTCATCGTGCTCTTTGGCGTCAGTTCGAGAACAACACGAAGCAATCATGGAAAGACATTCATCAATTTTGCATTTCTCATACTAGGATGTCTCATCGTTGGAGTAGTAATTGACTCAGTCATACTAACTTCTTACATCAAGTGGGTTATTTATGGTTTCTTCCTTATTATGGTTGCTACAAATCCTGATTACCAACAAATTTACCAAGAGATGAAATGGATCTTCAAGTCCATGTGCGGAGAAATTTCTTTGAGACTCAAAAAAGTGCTTATTCAATCACAAGGGATTATCAGAGAACTTTTGAAAATTGATGTTGTGGACCAAGAAGAATCATCGGTGAATAGCAATGTTGTGACTCTAGCCGTTAGCGGTGACGGAGGTGGAGTTGGGGAGGACATTGTCTAGTTGATCTCATGATGGAATTCGACACACTTTATCTATCTTTTTCCCTTTGGTTTATAAGATGTGTGTATGATATGTGAGATGGATGTTTGAGGTTTTCCCTCTGTATTATGTGCTGTACGCATAAGTGTTGTTAAATTATAATAGTTCTTCATTGATACAATTAATCTTTGGAACTTTGCATATTTGCTCCATCTTTATGAAATTGGTGTTGATCACTTTTTCTTTCATAGCAACTTTTACATAAATGCTGCGTCTTAGGTTGTGATTTTGATTTTGAAAAGTCAAATGTCTGGATTTGAAGCAGTGCTTAATCTATAAGTGGAAAATTCACTGTAATGACCCTAAAGTCAAAGATACATAGAAATTGGACGCGTAATGCTATATAAAACAACCACGGGTGCACATGCACACCTGATTGTGTGCGATCAATCACCACGGAAAATAAGTGGGGTAATTGAAACTCCCACGTGGATTTTCTGAAAGTTTAAAGGCAGAGGAGAGTTGTCGGAGCTTTTTTTTTTTTTTTTTTTGGGGGGGGGGGGGGGTGTTGCGCATAATTGGTAAATGAGATTGGACTCTGCTCGAGGACAAAGAGCTGGCTTTTTCATTGATTTGACTCGCTCCTTTCTTTCCTTATCTTAAGAAGTTAATCTGATTGATTCCAACACATGTTGATCTAATACAGCCATAGTATTATAGTATGCATTTTTTAAATTGCTTTATTCATAAAATATTTAATGCTATATGCAGGTTTTCAAACGATCTGTTTACACTATTACAATATATATAATGGTAATGCATGAAACCTCTCTAGTAATTTGTTAATTTGGTGCATTTTGACAGTAAAATCGCTTTTGTGTGTTTCATTTATAATAAATTTGAGTTAACACTACCTTTTCATTGAGCATGAAACGTGGTGTCTAACCCCTTAGAAATTGGGATAAGTATTTAGAAGTCTTAAAACTTGTCACAAAAGTATAATTGAATATTAAAATTTGGTATTTTGCATTATTTTTTTAATCAAGTGAATTTGTGATTATTTAGCAGGAAAAAAAGTGATTTTGTCATTAATATATTCATAAAATTTGATCTGCCGTGGGACCAATATCGATTGGCCCATCAGCAGACACTTAAGGATAAAATAAGAAAATTACATGAGAGAGAGAGATTCCCACATTCCCCTGAAAAAATCGTAGTGCCTAGACCAAAGAACCTGCCTTTGAATCGCCTATCTCCCGTCAGCTGGATGTGGGTATTTTTTTGAGGTTGATGTCGGAAAATCGAGTCTCTTTTTCCCTCGCGGCACAGGTCGCTAGGCCTTCCATCGTCGATCGATGCATTCTCTTCATCACTCTCTCCCCCTCCATTGTTTCTGTAATGTTCTCCGAAGGAGTTTGAAAGTTTTGAACAAGTGTGAGGCAATCACGGTTCAGTGTGAGGCAATCACGTTCCGTGATAGCCCAACAATAAAGGAATTACAGTTTCTTTCCTGATGTCATGAGTTCAACTCATTTGTAAATAATCGTTCGCCCAACTTATGCCTCGGCAACTTTCCATCTCATACTGAGTAATTTTCTCACTTCTGATTTATTGATGAAGCTGGGGCAATGAGCTCATCCATCTTGGAGAGTGGGATTCCAAGTACACGCAAAAGCACATTCTAAATAAAGAGTCAACTCCGACCAAAAAAAAAAAAAAGTCAGATACTCTATCATGACTATTTTTTTAATTGTTTTTTGTTGTTTTTAGTTCAGGTAGTCACTAAGTAATCTTCGATGCCTTTGATGACTTTAGTAGGTTATGTTGTGAAAGAAATCATTTGTCAATCCACTCTGTACTGAATGAAATGTCATAATCTAACAGTAATTGGTTCGAAAATGGACTAGTTCCTTATTTGTTGAACCAAGAACTAGCCCACTAGTCTTGGACACACATGAAAACTGAACCGATTGGTCTAATCCATTTCCTGGAGCCATATCACCTTTTTTATTTTTATTTTCATATTTCATGAGGCATGAGTATGAGGCCTTTTTTATTTTTATTTTCATATTCCATGAGGCATGAGTGTGAGGCCTTTTTTATGAGGTGTGGGTATGACTAAGACAGAGAAGTGAGAGGCCTCGAGCCATAGGCATTGAGCTGCGAACCGCAAGGGAGGTGTGAGAGCTGTGAGACTAAGACTAAGAGAAGTGAGATTGAGCGGCGTGAGCAGCAAGCGTGACTGAGTTTGAGACCTTGAGTGAGAAACGAATAGGAATTAGGATTTTTGAAAATTTAGAATAATAAGAATTTAAAAAAAAAATCGATTTGATCTAGATTGTCCAGGAGGGTGGGTGCACACCAGGAATCAGGAACCAACTTGATTCACCAGTACCAAATTTTAGGAATCGGAAATCATCCAAAATTGATTCTGGTTCAGTCCTTTTTTTTACTCACCCTAGTAATGATAACAATTATCATCATCATCACCATCATATTTTTGTAGTTATTTGAAACATGACAATAATGAGCTGATAAGACCAGAAGTACTAAACTTTTTCGGTCAATTTAGATAATACACTTTAGAATGATGCTACACTTTGTCTATTGTGATTAATTTACATATAATGAATTAGGTTTTCCAAGCCATATCACCGTAGTAATTTTGTAAACTTTTTTTAAGAGTTAATATGATTAAAATCGAGACATATCAAGTCATAAACTTTTTAAGTACTAAAAAGAGACAATCTTTTCAACTTGGTCAGAATATTAGAATCAAGACATATTATCGTCAAGACATATTAGCATCGTAAAACTTATTAAATTATTAGATGAGAAAAGCTATCCATGTCATTCTCGATAGGAAGTGTCACATCAGCCGGTCACGATCGTAATCAGATTAACCATTTCGCTCTTGGTTTGGGCTTTGGACTTGGCTTGGTTGCTGGTGCTCGTGTGTATGGAGGTATTGTTTTATTCCCCTTATTTTTTTAAACATTTCTGGGATTTTAAGAAAGGAAAGAAGGAAGACCTCTATATATACTCGGCAACCAAATGCTTGTTCCATTTCATCATTCACAAAAACAATCAGAGTTTGTTAAGCTCCACCTTCTCCAAAGCATGGCAGATCATACAATGACGTCGAAAAGTATGT
The DNA here is from genome assembly GCA_017140615.1 of Eucalyptus cladocalyx. Classification (NCBI taxonomy): domain Eukaryota; kingdom Viridiplantae; phylum Streptophyta; class Magnoliopsida; order Myrtales; family Myrtaceae; genus Eucalyptus; species Eucalyptus cladocalyx. The sequence goes on from CM029520.1 coordinate 21,335,484, forward strand.
AAATTATTTATGTGACTATGCTCTGAAAACTCTGCTTAAGTAGGCTTTTAAAGCCGTTTTTCTTTCAATTAATTCCACCAACCCCAATTCCATATAGAGATGAGGAACAATTGATGCTACAGCAACAATAAGAAAGGTTTGACTCAATAAAGAGATTCCGCATTATATTTACCCCATTCAAGTTGTTCGCCAATGTGATTTTAATTCACAGTATACTGAGACACTGAGTCAAGCAGATCTTAAGATTTACATTATTTGCGAAGTCATATATTTCATAGCACAGATCGAAGTGACTAAACCCAATAGCCCAAACCCAATCTGCCAATACTTATACATAGTTTTTGAGACTCTTGGATCCAAGTTGCTTCTCTAGACAATCTCGTCTCTAATCATGTGTCTGGTTATTACTATGTGTTTTCTTTTGTTTGCTTTGGTATCATCCAGTCTATTGGCACAAGATTCCAATTGGTTTGAAGAGATTGCCTAGTCTTTTGATGATGTACCATTTTCCAAAGTTCAATTCGATTTTTGAAACTCCTGCAATCATCTTGTTCTTGTGTATCCTCTTGTCGCATGTCATTTGTCATTAATGCTTCTAATTTAGGGACTAGAGAATGTTGTCGTATCCATGTTATGTATTGGGCAAACCATACCTTATTGCCGCCATGTTATTTACACAGTTATGATAATATCATTTAATACCCCTTTTGGCCAAATTGTTTTTTTTTTTCTATTATCTTTTGGGAAGTGTCTATGAGTTTTTCAGAGATTTATTCCTATGACTCATACTTAAGATAAATTGATCTTGCGAAATGGACCAAATAAGAGTGACCAACAAATCGAATCATTTGTCAATCAATAAAAGAAGATGGGACAAAATGTACCATTTCTCATACCACAAAAAGGGGAGCCATTGGGAATCCCTTTTGTGCTTTTTGTCCACATGTCTGACATCTCATGGAACTTTTCATATAATGTTAAAGGATTGCCTCGTTGTTATATAGCTTGGCAAGCCCAACTCATCATATATCGAACAAAAGATCACATATAAAAGGGTAGATGACAAATAATCCTTAAATTTTGACCTAATTATATATAATATTATTCTTAAACTTTAATTTATTTGATGTGATTCATGAATTTTAATCTAATTTTTAATGTCATCCCTAAACTTTTAATTTGTTCAATTTTTTATACTTGAACTTTTAATGAATGTTCAATATATTCCTTAGATTATAGGAAAATATTCAACATTATCCTTGAACTTGAATTAATGGAATAACAAAATTGAACATTTTTAGATAGTCTGAGAACTAACTTGAACATATACTAAAAGTCTAGGAATTATATTGAACAAATTAAAAAGTTCAGAAATCACATTGCATATTGAGTTAAAATTCATGGATTATTTATATTATTGTCCCTATATATAATTTAATTGTAGTTATGGCTTGGCATTCTAGTTTATTATCTGAAATTACCTTAAGACTTTTAACATCCGGCTTTTCTAGTGGGTCGACAAATTATTGCTTTTACCACATAACCTACTATGGTCATCGATGATCAATAAGCGATGAGTTAGACGAAAAAAAGCAAAAAGTAATTTTAAAATAGTGCTGTTAGAGTCTCCCACTCTTTGGTCCTAATTTGCTATTTCGTCCACTTGAAACCCTAATGTCCAACATCAATAAGCCCATTGCCATAGCTCCAAAAACAAGTAAGAAGCAAGGGAATCTCTCCATATGAGGTAACAAATGCCTAAGATACAACTGGGCAAAAATTCGCTTATAAAATGGCTTGAACTTGTAATATCATGACAAACAACGAGATTCCTTTATTGCTGGCTACCACCTATGTAGCACGGACACTCTCCGGAAGCCTTCGTGTCGTGTCCGACACTCCGACACGTGTCCGACACGCTCCGACACGTCCCGACACGCGGCCAACGAGTGTCGAAAAAACCGACACATGGTCAACTCTTTCCGACACGCTCCGACACGCGAGTCCAGAATTCCGACACGCGATTCCGACACGCACGGGATCAATTTTAAAAATTTATAATACTTGAGGGGTCAAAATATAAATATACACAAAAGAAGTAATAAAAGAAGTAATAAAATTGCTATAAATATATACACACTGGGTCAATTTTTTTTTTTCAGTTTCATTTTTTTAGAATTGTTTTACTTTTTTTAAAAGTCTTTTACTCTGAAAGAAGTAATAAAAAATGCTATATATGATAAATAAATAAATTTAAAAATATCATTTCAGCATTTTTCTTTAAACAATGTTTTTTTCCTCTAAGTTTTGTGTATTATTGTAACAAATTAAAATAATGAATGATATTATTTAATATTTTTTGTGTAAATTAATTCTAGGCTATTTTATTATTATTTATTTATGTATTATATATAAAAATATATTTAATATATAACGTGTCGGAACGTGTCAAAATTCTCTATTTTTAAGAAATGACATGTCGACGTGTCGTGTCGTGTCGTGTCATGTGTCACGTGTCCGTGTCCGTGCTACATAGGCTACCACACTCCATAATAGCCTAACACACTTGTTCAATTTGGCAAGGAGTTTCATGCGGACCATGACGATTAATCTTTGGTACTGATTGGTCCCTCTAATTCTTGGGTCAACCCTATGAAAAAAATATATAGTATGAGGGGAAAAAGTGTAACATAATATTCAAATCCTAGAGTGAATATTTGGGTTAATATAATCAAAGATCCCAAATTTGTACACTCATATTACATATATCCAAATTTAAATTTTGTTTTAGAAAAATCTCAAATTGGTGCGCCTAAACTAATTTTTGCATTGCAAAAAATCTCAAACTAGCACATTCATGCCACATTTATCCAACACAAAAAATTAGAATTTTCAATAAATTTTTGGAACTTAAGGGAACTCCTAGGACAAAATTAGCAAATTTAAGCAAATTCCACAATATATGATTTTGGTGATTTGGGATTTTTTTAAGATACAAAAATTAGTTTGGGATAAATGTGGCATGAATATATCAATACAAGATATTTGATAGTCTCATCTCTAAATTTTCGTGTGAAAATCTTTAGACTCTTTGCGGCAGATTGCGTCAAAGACTATATTGCGTCATTTATTATTGCTACACCAGTTCAGTCGGGCTCAACTTTCGGACTCCTCCTTCAGAGCTGGCGACCTTCTGCCGCGAGGGAGGAAGAGAGATCAAAAGCCTCATCCGTACAAATTCCACACGACGACGATAATGAAACCAATCGTTGAAGCCGTTGCTCATTGGAGGCCCATCGACACGACAATGCCCGATTCCATTCTCGGCCCCTATTCATCCGCCATTGGAGTGCAGGCAGAAGCGACTTCAAGAATGATGAAGTCAACTTTTACCAATAAGTCCACACTTGGCATATGAATCTTCATTCCCGATGTTGACACCTAAATTTTGGCAATCCGGTCATTTATATATTGTAAAGAAAATTAAAAGTTAATTTTATTCCTAAACGAAAAAAAAATATTAATTGCATAGCATATAAATTTAGACGCATTTATTTTTAGTTTGCATGTTTTGGACTGGTGGTGGATAGGTTCGAATTAATGTTTCTGAGCTCTAGTTCGGCAGGCCGGGCTAGGCCCACGAAATGAGCAAATTAGCCCAAACCCATTATTTTTTTAATTAATTATTCTCTGAGAAATTGAGATTTGATGCGATATTACAGTGAATTTTTGAAATTTAAGAAAATCGCATTGTAATCTTATCTTTAGCAATAGGTGATAAAATCAGTAGAGGATATTTGAGAGATAAGAAGAATAAAAAACATTTTTGTGATCATGAGGTTATAGGTAATTTTTTCGTCAAATGAAATATTCACAAAAAGATTGCATTTTGTTTTGGCCTATAAAAGGGTGTGTACATAGGGTTTTAATTTATGTAGAACGAATACTCTCCGGAAGCCTTCGTGTCCAACATGCGTCCGACACGCATCGACACGTCCTGACACGCGGTCAACGAGTGTTGAAAAATCCGACACGTGATCAACTCTCTCCGACACGCGAGTCCAAAATTCCGACACGCGATTCCGACACGCACAGGGTCAATTTTAAAATTTCTAATACTTATGGGGTCAAAATATAAATATACACAAAAGAAGTAATAAAAGAAGTAACAAAAATACTATAAATATACACGCACGGGGTCAATTTTTTTTTTTTTTTCAGTTTTTTTTTTTTAGAATTTTTTTAGTTTTTTAAAAAGTCTTTTACAATGAAAGAAGTAATAAAAATGATATATATGATAAATAAATAAATTTAAAAATATCATTTCAGCATTTTTATTTAAATAATTTTTTTCCTCTAATTTTTATTTATTATTGTAACAAATTAAAATAATGAATGATATTTAATATTTTTCGTGTAAATTAATTGTAGGCTATTTTTATTATTATTTATATATATATTTAATATATAACGTGTCGAAACGTGTCGAAATTCTTTATTTTTAAGAAATGATGTGTTGACGTGTCGTGTTGTGTCGTGTCACGTCGCGTATCCGTGTCGGTGTTATAAAAATTTTAATAGACGGGCTTTTTTGTTTTTCCTTAAATCGAAAGGAAAAGAACACAAAAGTCAAAAGTGGAAAGGAGAGAGGAAAAAGAGAGAGGGGAGCCGTCCGTGGAGTTCTCGAAAGGAGGAGTGAAACACAAAAGGAGAAGAAAAGGGGGAAAAGCAAAAAAAGAAAGCAAAAGGGATAAAGGTGATTGGATATTTACTGTTCATCACCTTCGTCCTCTGCCATTCCCGCCTCTACCTTCCTCCTGCCGGCTCCGATTCCACTCCGTCCAGCTACGACGGCCGGCTCCGCTTCTGCTTCATGCCCGCGCGCTGATCTGCGAGTCGCCGGTGATCCGCGCCCAACACCACCCCTGCTCAGCCCGCGCTGACCCGCGATTCCGACGGCCCGCTGCCGCCCGAGCCCCCTGCGCCGGTTACCGCAGCCCCTGTGATCAGCCCCGATTGCGATTTTGACGCCCAGTGAGCACCGTGCCACCGCACCAACCGGTTCCGCCGCCTGCCGTCTCTCTGCCCAACCCCTGCTGAAGCCGCGACGACCCCGACGCCCGCTGCTGCTCCGTCCGCAACCGCCCGGTTCTCGTCCGTTTCGCCTTGCCGATTCTCCGTCTCCACTGTTGCTGCCCCGATCTCATCGCTCGGCTGCCCCGACGCCGGCAGATCTGAACCTGCCTTCCATCGTGACACCCGCACTCGGAGTCTTCCGCCCGCGACGCCCTTTGCCGGAGACCGAACGCCGGTAGCTTCGATTGCGACGCCCCTGTTCCGTCGGTTGTCCTTGCTACCCGGTGCTGCCCCTTTTTCTGCTGGTCTGCCCTCGCCGGAGTTCCCCTTGCCGGACCGACGACTTGCTGCCCTTGGAGATCCACGAGCAAGCCGTGCTTGGGAAGGGAAAAAGCAAAAATAAGAAAAAAAAAATCCAATTAGGTAGTTCAGTTTTATTATTATTATTATTTTCATTTATTTATTTTGTTTTATTTGATAGCATTCTTTAATCCATTTAAATTGTAATATCGGATGTCAATATTTATTTCAAAAATCTTGTAGGCACTATCCATAGGGGTTTTGCCCAAAATTAATGTAATTATTAATTTGATCCATAAGACGTCGGATCAATTTTTTAATTATAATAATTATTTAGGGTTAGACCTAAATAATTATTTTTTTAAATAGGGTCTTAGATAATGTTGGCACATTTTAATTATTCCATTTTTCTTTAAAAAATAGTTTTCTAAGATAGAATAGGGTTTAAGTCAAATTAATTCCTGAAATAAATTAGAAAATTATTCATTTTTAGATAATTTAATTAGGGTTTTTATTAATTTCGTATTTCAATAAAAAATACAAAAATGTTAGGTGCGTAGTTTGCATAATAGGTTCATTAAAATTTATTTGTTAGCAAAATTAGGTCATATAGTTAAGATGCATGTTTTAAATTTGAAATAAAAGAAAACTCAAAAAAAAATTGTTTGTTTCATATGATCACCCATTTGCATGATAGTGATTTAGGTTAAAACAAATCCAAGCTGCTTTCAAAAACACTTTTGAAAATTAAAAGAAATGGTATCGAAAGGATATTAGAGAAATCTAATATAACAAAATCCATATATCTTTAGTCTCTGGTTTGTTCGTAATTATTTTACTTAGGTGTCTAATCGACTTATCATAAACTGATTAATGCAAATTTCTAATTAATGATCATTTGCATGCTAAATAATTGCTTAAGTCGCGAATTGGTATGAGACTTAGGAGAGTTTAAGTTAAGTTTAAAAACTTGATAGTCTATTAGCCTAACTTAGGTGGTGCACTCGAAATTTAGGTCGCGACACTCCATGAGCAAGTATCTTACTCCATTTATAATATGTGTCGTTTTCAATCACGAATATTGAATAAATTATACGTATACCAAGTGTGGACTTAATTGGTGAAATTCGAACTGCTCATGCTTGGAGACAGTTTTGCATGCAATCCAAAGGCGGATCGACAGGGGCCAAGAATGGATCTGGGGCATTTGAAAATCGTGGTCTTATTGTCATGTCGATGGGCCTCCAATGATTGGTTTCATGTGCGTTTCTTGGACCAAGCTTCCCGAGAACAAGCACTTGATTACAGAGTATATACATTTGTTACCTCACATGGAGGGATCTCCTCACTTCTGGGCTTGTGGATGAGCTGCGGCCATGGGCTCATTGATCTCGGACATTGGGGTTCTATACGTATGAAGTAGCATATTTAGAGTAAAGAGTTGGGGACTATCATGACTATTTTTTAAAATAATTTTTTGATTTTTTTCAACCCAAGTCACTTAGCGATCTTTGGTGCCTTTAGTAGATTATTTTGGGAAAATTTGTCCAAAAATTTCTAAATTTATTACAATTTAGCTATTTTAGTTATAAACTTTTCATTATGCCATTTTTTTGTTTTGTTTTGTTTTTTTTTTTTTTGCTGAAAATCGTGTCAATTGAGTCTTAAGCCTCTCAATTGAGTCTATCCGATTAATTTTAGTAAAAAATCATTGACGTTAGCACTAGCTATCCAATGTGGTGCAGTTAGTAGACATGGACAATTTTTCCTTTTTTTCGTTTTCTTTTCTTTCTTTTTATTTCTTCCCTTTTTCTTTTAATATGTCGTTGGGCCTCGGTGACTAGCTAGAGACAATTGGTCCCTAAGGTTGCCCCCACTGGCCACTAAGAAGGGCAAAACTCGCCAAATCCAAGGAGACAAACATTGCTAGATTTGGCAAGTTCAAGCGTGACTAGTGATAGGTCTAGGCTTGCCTGAGGTCAACCAAATTGACCTTGCCCATCGACAACAATTACTGCGGCTCAATGACCAGCTAGAGAAATAAGAAAACATAATAAATAAATAAAAATCAATAACATAAAATATATATCATTAAAAATTATTTACAATAGCACCAATTCTGCCCCTTATAATAATCGACATTCATGTCAATAATTTTCAATTTTAAAATTAATCAAATAAACTCAAATGACAAAAAAAACAAAAAAAAAAAATTAGGACTCAATTAACAAAATTAAAAGGTTTATAGCTTTTTGGATAATTTTTCCAATTATATTGTATAAAAATCATTTATCGATCCACTCCACATTGAATGACATAGCATATCATCATCTTTTTTAGTTATTTGAAACAGGACATAATCGAAAATACAAGAAGTATTACAAGTTTTTTGATCATTTTAAATAATACGCTGCAAAGCCGAGCTATACCTTATCTATTGTGATTACTTAACATATAATGAATTGGGTTTTCTGAGCTATATCACCGTAGTAGTTTCATAAAAATTTTCGAATAGTTAATCTAATTAAAATCGGGACATTTTAGGGCTGTGAACTTTTTCAAGTATTAAACGGAAAAAAGATAACCGTGTCAGCTTGGTGACGAAGCTTCACGTCAATTCGTCTCGATCCTAATTAGATTTAACTATTTTCGCTCTGGGCTTGGGCTTGGGCTTGGGCTTGGGCTTGGCTGCTGAACTTCGCGCTTGTTCAAGCATGCACAGAGCTCCTCCCAGAAATATCAGAAAATGAGAGTTTCATTGTTTAATATTTCTAGGGAGAGTTCCGACAGAATATTAGAAATCTGAGTGTTTCGTTGTTTAATATTTCCGGGGAGGAATCTTGGAACCTTACCCAAATATATTAAACAACAAAACACTTGTTTTCTCTCCAAGAAAATATTAGAAAACGAAAATAGGAATGCCTCTATATATATACTCTGCAACCAAGTGACTGTTGCACTTTGTCATCCACCAAAACTGTCGCGGAGTTCGTTGAGGTCTACGTTTTGCACAGCATTGCTGATCATCCAGTGACGCTTGAAAGGTATGTAATTCATTAATTTGTGCTCTAAAAACTTTGCTTAAGTAGCTAGTTTTCTTTTCTTTTGAATCTATTTTTCTTCCAATTAATTCATTTCTAATTTGATATAGAGATCACAAATAATTATAACAATAGTAACAATAGGAAAGATCTAACTTAACCAAGAGACTATATATTGTATTTATATCGTTGAAGCTACTCGTCATTATGTATTTCAATTCATAGTAAATCAGCGCGTTGAGAAGCGTGAATATACGGTTTTACATAATTTGCAAAGTCATCTATCTCATAACACTAATCAAAGTGACTAAACCCAAGAGCCTGAATCCAATATGTCATAATATACCTAGAGCTCTGAAGCATCTATCAATTTTCTTAATTCCTATCACACGTACTTAAGAGCAATGACTCTTGCGAAGTGGATCAAATTAGAGTGAATAAAAAGAATTGACCAAAATGGGTATTGAATGCAAAAAAGAAAAAGGGGAAAAAAAAAGGACTGAACAAAATTTGTCATTTCTTAGACCACAAAAACCGGAAGACAGAACGAAAATCGTTTAAGCGAGCGGAGGAGCTCCTGGATCAAACTGCAGAGTCTCTTCCCGCTCTTCGAATCCTCTTCGTTCTCTGCTCGCGCTTCCCTTCTCCACAGCCATGCCGAATCAATCAGCAGCTTTGGAAAGGTACATAATTCACTTATTTTCAAATCCATGCTAAGAGCACGATAAAGCAGTCAGCTTCTTTTCTATCTCAAATCTATTTTCTCTACCAATTAATTTCTTCCCAATTTAACATAGATACAACAACCAACCACAATATGAACAAAAACATGAGAGTTTTGACTTATCTATATATTGGTACTTGTACATTATTTTTGGAATTCTTGGCTTCGAATTTTTTTTTTTTTCTGAATAAGCTTGTCTTTGACCATGTGACCGGTTGTCAATATGTGCTTACTAGTGTTTGCTTTGGCATGATTCGAGCTACTCGCGCAAAGTTTTGATCATTTACGAGAGATTGTTCAACCACTCAAGGATGTGCTGTTTTCCCAAGCTTGGCTACCACGCTTGATGACAGCCTAACACACTTGTTCATTTTGCAAGTAGATGCACTAGTTTAGCGTGCTGGGTGATGGCAAAATTTATGTAGGCTATGCTAGTTAATCTTCATTAATGATTGGTCCCTCTAATCCATGGGTCAATTCTATAAAAATAATATATAGTATTGTGTGGGATAGTATAAAGCCGTCTTCAGATATAGTAAGCGTTCAAATATTCAAACATTTCGTTGCGAATTGTGTCGTAGACGAACTTGGGGGAGTGACACAGATTGTATCAGTCAACGATGGAGGACCAATCGTTGAAGCCGGCTCATTGGAGGCCCACCAACACGACAACAAGACGACAATCTTCATGTGGCCCAAATCCATTGTCGGCCCCTATCAATACAATAGGGGCTTGCATGCAAAAATGTCTTCAAGTATGACAAGTCGAATTTCACCAATAACTCCCACCTTGACATCATGTATAATTTATTCAACGCTCGTTATTGGCAGTAGAAAATATTATAAATAAAGTATACTTATTCGGGGAGAATTAAGTTGTGGCGACCGACGATTCGCTTCTGAGATTTATGGACTTAAATAGGTTACTTAGGGGATTGTAGATTGGACCATATTTTGCTCCATTTTTTATTAGAGAAAACTTTATCAACCCAGCCTTTCCGTTAATAGATTGCAAGTACACATGAACACCACTCACAAGTTGTGAGATTTGATGGGATCGCTGTCAATTATTCTAAAAGCTTTAATCGTTAAATTCTTGTCAGTGTTGCCTGTAGGTCATGATGTGCCTCGAGATGGCCGTCTCCTGTCCCCCTACCAGTGGGGAATCCGCTCCTAGGTCATCGCTCTGCAGCATCTGGCTCATCCTCTAGGCACCTTTGGAATTGAAAACATGATTTTAACATTTAATCATTTTAAGACTCCTCACAAATAGGTTGGACTTTGGCATAAGTCTAAAGAGTTGAAATATATAATTGATGAGATAAATAAGAGGTTGAAAAGATTTGAACTCAATATCTCATGCTTCAATACCATGTTGAGCTTTGTAGTGAAAGAGAGAAGAGAGTATTTTGTAAATTACTAGAATAAAAGAACAAGACCCCTATGCATAGGGAGAGAAAGCAATTAGACTCCATTATAGTTAAGATAAACCACAATTAACCTAATCCTAAATCATAATACTAAATATATCTCTAACACATGTAATTTGAATTTTGCAAGAAGTTTCTTCTAATTCTGGATGGACAAAGGAAACCACAACCCTCATTGTATTAGCAATAGCACAGCTATTTTGGACACATGAATTTTTTGTATTTATTGTCTAGATAGCTTTATAAAAATGGAAAATATTAACAAATGTTCCTAGAACATTAATGCAATTGTGATAATTGTACTTTGTCTATGTAAATTCATTTTTTATGTTCAATTTTCGGGATACTTTTGTATTTAGGTCTGTAATTTATGTAGCTTGGCAATTGAGTCCTCCAATTTTCATTTTCTACAATCGAGTATTTTGACTCACATAATTTTTACAATCAAGTGATTTTGTCATTAATAAATTTAAGAACTTTGGATGTGGCACTCAAATTGCTGATGTAGCAATTTTTTTTTTTTTGCTAAAAAAATAAAATTAAAAGAAAAGGTCTAAATATTCATTGCTGCCCATTAACATATTTGAAAAATTGATGGGAAAAAGAAAAGGAAAAAGAGAGACATATACAAAAGGGCCAATTCGATAAAATTGAAAATTAAATGCTAAAAATTTAGGTACTGAATTATAAATGATGATAATTTTAAGTGTTGAATGTGTAATTTAAAAGTTGTTCGATGATGATAGAAAATTGACAACTGAATATTATTAATCTCTCACCAAATATAAAGAAAAGACCATTATCTATAAATGTTCCAAAAAATATGGTAAATAAAAATTTGCCATGAAATATTTTTCTGTTGAGCAAATTGGGCGACGTCTCCTTTATTTACAACTAGATTAAGTGGATTATTGACTTAATTGAATTATTCAAGAAGCCGTTTAGGGTTGTCAAACCAGTTTTTTTTTTTTTTTGGTCTGTCTTACTCTAATCCTACTCTACACTCATTCTCAGACTTTTGCCTTGCCTCTTGCAGGGCGTGGGAGTCGAAATTTACTCTTGAAACTTACGTGGCCCCACCCCATCCCCTCCTAAGAAGGTGGGGATTTGAACCCCTCACCTCCCCATTCCATTTAATCTCATTAAATTTTGTATTTTAATTGGGTTATCAGGCAGGCTCATAAAAGGAAAAAGAGTTAGAGGAGGGCATAGATAAACCGTTGGTGCTCACTAATGAGAGTGGTGGACCCTCGCTCAAAGTGTTCTGGGTCCTCCCTACTCCGTATGGCAACCAACCCCACCTTTATTGATGATATTCCAAATTATGTGCTAAAGTTTAAATACTGAGCTTTAAGTGATGATATTCATAAATGCTAAAATGAATTTAAAAGTTGTTTGATTATACTTAAATTGATAGTTGAATATTATTGATCTCTAGCCAAACTTAGAGTATAGGTTTTCCAACATATCTGATAAGATTCTAATTACAATAAATTACTTTTCTATGAAAAAAAAAATCAGTTGACACCTCCTTTACTTACTAAAGAGGATTATCGACTTAATTTAATCATTTAAGTCAATTTTGTTTAAGTTCCCCAAACAAGCTTAATCTCAGTAAGTTCATTTTCAAAACTTAATTGGATTATCAAATAGGCCCAAAGAGGGAGGAGAGGAAGGGGAGGGTGGAAATGAATTGTCGGTGCTCTCTAAATGGAAGTGGTAAACCCTCACCAGGGGTACACCTGGCTCTCCCTAGGGCAAACAGCCCTAGCTAGAGACATGCTTCACGATTATGAGGGTTGCCATCTGTTACGGACTATGAAGAATGTTCGTCCACCCTTAGGCTGCGTTTGGTTGTCCGGATTTCTAAAGGGGATAGGACTAGATAGGATAAGATAAGAAATCCATGGATTTTTTCATATCCCATCAACTGTTTGGTGAACTAAGGATTTAAAGTCGGATATCCTCATATCCTATCCAATCTACTATTTGCTGAACTACGGATTTAAAGTCGAATATCCTCATATCTTATCCAATATATCTTTGGTGAACTACGGATTTAAATTCGAATATTTTAAAAACAATAACATTAGGCAAGTACAAATTTGCAGGTTTAATATTCACAAAATCATCCAAAACAATATATCTTTTTTCAAATTAACAGATTCTCATCGAATTTCATGATTACACATCGTAATAATCTTTTCCGTTCCTTTGAAATAATCTTTTGGATACCCCCTTCAACATCAAACATTTTAAGAATAACCTCAATTTCAATATATTCACTTTGAAACATGAATTCTTTTTCTCTCTTACAAGTTTTTTCATTTGTTTCCATTTTGTTAAAGGTCCAATACCAAATCAAACCAATGCCCAATTAGAACAAAGCATAAAGTCCAAAGTTCATTCGCTTTTTTTTCCAACTGTCACAAGGATGCAATGACAGTTAATCACATTAACGAACGATCTCTGAACAATTCACATCTATAAAGTACATTACATTGTTGAGTATCAGCCAGCTGCACTTTGACCAAAGTAAACTCATGTTCACGTCCATCTAAAGCAGTAGATGTGAACTATCTTGACTTAAGGCTTCTTTTAAGTTCATGGCTAGGTTTTTTGCCAAAGAGACAGAGAAACTATTTACGAAAAATAAAAGACAGAGGCAAAGAATATTATAGATAATGGTTTTCTTGGCAATGAACATAGAGATAAAGTTTCAAGCCATATCAACATCTTTTCAAGTCATGGCTACAACCGAAAGGTCCAAAAAGATAACATTAAAGCTTATAGCTAGCCCTAAAAACCCTTTAAAAAAACTAAAGAAGACAAAAAGAAAAAGTATGGAGAGAAAACATATCTCCTACAAACTCAGAAACAACTCAATCATCACTCATTCTCTTCTCTCATATCTTGGAGAAGTAATTCCACAAATGCTTTCCTGTCGTCTCCTTGAAATCCCAAAAATAGATGAATATTCTCAGGATCCTTCACAATTTTTCTACATAATTTTATTCTATCCATAGTACCTAAAGACATTTGAATGAGCTCCTCATTGATTTTTCGTTTGTCATTATCCAAATCCCTTAGCATGTTCGATGCGACTAGCGAACATCTCCATTCTCTCGTTAGTATTTTCCAAGAATGAGTCAAAAGTTCCTGCTATCTCAACTAAGCCAACAACCCATTTGTCACTTGCTTTAGCCCTTTTTTCTTCTTGAAGAATCAAAAACATTTTGTGTCTAAGAAGATGATAGTGGCGGTGAGTTTTGATTACACCGTTGGTTGCCACATTATCATGATTTTCACCTTCCTCATGATCTACAGCCTCATGAGCTTCTAAAGGGTCTTCACTGAGATTTCCCTTGGCATGGTCTTTTCCAAATACGGCTGCTAGTCAATTATATTGAGGGAAGGACTTCCCTCTCAAAGAAGCAGCTCCTGGATAGGTCTACAAAGAAAATTATATTATTTTGTTAAAAATGAAACAATTAATAAAGAAGAAAAATGAGAAGAAGTGACACAAACCTTGCAATATTTTTGCCAACTATCCTAAGAATGAATATCAACACAATGCTTTTCATGGTCCCACCAAAAGCCACTTTGATTCCTCAAGTTATATATCTTATTATACAACTTTTTCAAGCTTTTCATTTTCAACTTTATGTGAGGATTACCCTTGATGCCAGAACAAGGGAATTTTTATTCAAACCACTTCTCTAACATAATCATGTAACCACTCTTGAAGCCATTATCGGCTTTCATTCCTCGCGTAACTAATTCTTCAAGACCATCTAGAAGTGCATTTTCTTCATCTATTGTCCATATACATTGGTCTCTCCTTGTTCCCCTTCCTTGAGTTTGACTGAAATCGCTACCTTCCATTCCTAAACATCTCATTGCAATTTCGGAAAATTTAATGATGGAAGATAACGTGGTAGAGAAAATTTAATGATAGAGACAGAGAAACAGAAAACTAACTTAGCATCTATGTCGATTGAGCCACTCCCAGATTTCTTAAAGTAACAAAAAACAGAGAAACAAAAAACTAACTCAGCATTCAATTAGCCACGATATTCAACCCACACAACAAGATATATCCTTCCCTCGCAGGTGATGCGATATCAATCGTGACTTTGCCTCACATAAGTAAAATGGAAATGGTAGAAACGATATGTCTAGGTAAGTAATTGATTCCTTCTCCCACTAAAGCAGATATCATCGACACTCAACACAAACACTGACAACACAACAAATACGCTACAGATTGACCTCAGAACAGCAAATGCAAATATCATTCGATAATATCTTGCAATTTCTACTAAATACATGGATCTCCTTCATTGCTTGAACTTTTCTTAGTAGAAAGAAATTTACTTGAGATTTACCTGGAGTGAGAAGATCAATACATAATGTATGACCTATAAAGGCATAATCAATAGGGTTTTACATTTGAGTTATACTTTTACTTTTTGCTAATCAAGCCACGTTAACAACCTAACTCACTACAATCTATCAATGATCTTGATTAATTCTCCAAAGAGTAGAACAATGTAGCATTGAATGTCATATTTTCAATATCAATGCCAAATTATATACATATACATTTATATATCTATTCCTAAATAAATTTATAATGGAACTCTAGTACATGCTACATGAAAAGGTCCCAAACAAAAGGAGTGTGCAAAAATTATAACCAAAGAAACTTTCAGATGTATGCCAAATTGATTCCTAGTGTAATAAAAAGACCCTAGTGCATTAGAGATCAATCTCATTGAGAATCAATCTTTAAGTGGAGGGCTATAGAAGCAATGTATTGAACTAACTGTGAACAGTAAACCTTCAAGATGGCAATAAATTCTCCTAGTGCAGGGGAATAGAAAGGGATTAATAAGCAGGGCTTTTCCCACATCCATGGCATGCTTCTCTTTGTCAATCATTTTCCTTTAAAACTCAAGCAATCAAGCATGAATCTCAAGCTCTTAAAAACGAAAATTGGAATTCAAGTTATGATAATCACACCAACTTTTATTACAAAAGGAGTTATGTTTAGCTTTTCTGTTTTCCTTATCTCAAATCTCTAGCTCCCCCTCTTCCCACCCCCACCACTAAAAAAAAAAAAAAAAAAAAATCAAGGTTTCGTTCTTTCACACCAAAGGCTAGATAAACATTGAATCTATCACAAGCTAAGAGTAAGGAGCAAACTTTTCGATCAATGCTAGAATGAAGAAAAAGAAGACAACTTTTAGAATAATTTGCAGCACATGCCCATTGAAAATTCCAATCCAGATTCATAAAAAAACCACCCATAAATTGTACATACTTTTAGAATAATTTGCATTACATGCACATTCAAACTATCAAATCCAGATCCATAAAAAAACTACCCATCGCTTGTACACTCTTCCCCTCTGGCCCATAACACCCATCCATCCAATTTGATGTTCATCAAGAAAAAAGAAACCAGAGGAGTCTGCCCAATTAGAAGATTAAAAGCTACTCTGATGTTTCACCTTTATATGATGACAAGATAGAATCAGTTAAAAAAAAAAAAGCAATACATCAACATAATTGATAAGTCACTACTCCAAAAAATTTTGCCCATTGAGCACATACACAGCTCAATTGTACCATCATCTTTGTTTCCCGGACAACGTTGTATTTGAACCAAGAAGTTTACAAGGTCTCCAAGATAAATAGTAGGATGCCATTTTAAACTGGAAGACAATTGCTCTAAAAACCGGATGCAGATCTAATACTTACTGCAAAATAAAAAACACAACAACAGAAGAATTCACGTACTTCCCCTGCATTCCCACCACGCCGAAACAGGCCACGACCGCTCGGAACCGGCGGCGCGACGGGGACGATTGGGGTGCCGGCGGCCTTGGTGACCAGGGTGCAATCGAAGTGGGGAAAACATCGTGGTGGGGGGGGGAATCGATCGGGAGGGCAACCGGCGAGCGATCGCCGGCAGACAAGGGGGTCTTACCTTGGTGGAGGAAGAAGGCTTTCGTAAAATTTCGATGAGAACCGGAGAGCTATTGAGGAGAAGGCTTCAACGTCGATACTTTGGAAACAGAGAGTCGTATGTGGGTGAACGACAAAAAAAGAAAAAAAAAGCGTAGGGTTTTCTGTTTTAGATAAAAGAAATCATATCCGATCTTATCCCACCCCCTCGGATTTTTTTATTCGGTTTATATCCCGTCTATATCCGATCTTATTCTATCCTAGACAGCTACCAAACATGGGATAGGATAAAACATATCCTATCCTGATTTTTATCCGGTCGACCAAACATAGCAGTGTCTCGCCTTCATGTTCTTTGTAAAATAGCTAAAGAAATGTTCTAAATTTTATAAATAAACAATTTACTTGTTCTTGATTGTTTTGCCTTCTCTATATCATTTATCTTGATTGTTGGCCATCTTGCGGGTGGCGATCTATACCATCCTTATGAGGCTCATTATTATGGAGACACCGAACACATCAAATTTTAATACATTTATATTCTTTAGAAAGTCCTTAGAGCGTTTTCTATGGACATCTAACCTTAATTAAGTCCTGCTATAGCTTGGCGAATTAATTTAGATAACAAGGAAAAGTCCATTTCTTTTATCTATCAATTGTGAGTTTGACGATGAAACATGAGCCTATACCTAATCATCTTATCCAGTTACTTCCCTTTCTCACATCATGACATTGAAAATTACTCCTTGAAATTTATTTGTTTTTGAGTAAAAAATAAATCTTATATTGATATCACTAAAAACTTCTATTGAGTGATTCCAGGAAATTATTCGTTTTCAATTCAATAGCCTTTTTAGAGAAGCCAAGTAGTTGAATGGAAAGTATTTGTTGTTAAGTTGCATATGCAACTTATTACTATTGTTGTACATTTGCACTAATATATATATTATGGTTCCATGAAAATTATGATGTATTTAAAATTGACAAGAAAACATGTATTTGAAATGGTTTGAACAGTTTGTCTTATGATGCGATTATAGCTGCCATAATTTTCTTGTCAACAGCTAATTATTTCATATAATCAAGGCAAAAATAATATTTCATAGGGCCTTTTGTTTTGAATTTGCATGATAATAATGGAGGTTCATAATTTCCAATCTACTGAGTTTTATTATTATTATTATTATTATTATTATTATTATTATTATTATTATTATTATTATTATTATTATTATTATTATTATTATTATTATTATTATTATTATGTATTTATTGGAAAACATCCATCAAGAAGTTGTATAGTGATGACATGAGAAATAAATAAAAATTAGTCCATTAGATTCACCAAATAAAATGAAAGCCGAGCAGTTAAAATCTAGGGACTATAACATAATGACATATATTTAAATATTGATGAGACCAAAAGCATTGATTGAAACTAGTAGATGATTTCTTTCACTCTTACTTGTACTTAAGTTACTTATTATAGTGTTAAAACCTCAAAAAAACCCTAAACTAGTATACTTTTGACAAATTTATCCCAAATTAATTTTTTGACCATAAAAAACCCCAAACTAGTACACATTTGACAAATTTATTTCAAACTGATACTTTTGTGATAAATTTACTTTCTATTAGTTTTTATCAAAGTTTATTGTCAAATTGGTAAGTTAGATAACATGTGACAGTTGACTAGTGTACCGATTTTGGATTTTATTCTCCGTTTGTCACAGTTATATTAGTTTTGTGATTTTTTGTAGTATTAATCCAATTTAATGGATGGTGTATTTGTTACAAATGTAATAATTTGGGGATTTTGATAATAAAAAAAATTAGTTTGAAATAAATTTATCACAAGTGTATTAATTTTGGATTTTTTGTGGCTATTTGGGATAAATTTGTCACATATATAGCTATTTAAGTTTTTCAAGATAAAAAAAATATAGTTTTGGATAAATTTGCCACAAGTGTACTAGTTTGGAATTTTTCATAATATTAGCCTTTTATTATAATGCTTTCCTAGTACAAAACAAGAAAACATAAAAATATTCAACTTATTAACACAATAACTAGTTGGTTATCTACCAAATAAACTACTTTTTTGAAAAAAGGGGGGACACCTGTTTCATCCCAAATGGCCAAAAAAAAGGGAAAAAAAGAAGAAGAAAAATTCAAACAAAAAGATGAAAAAAAAAACATGTAAGAAATAAACTCAAATTAGGAATGGGCTTCTCATTTTTCCACTGGAATTTCCAAGCACATTCATAAATGAAGTAAATGCAAGCTCCCACTAGAAGCTTCTCCTGACGGGAGCAAAGGGGAAAAGCAAGAAAAAGAGGGAGACTTTGAAAAGCTAGTGCTAAGATTGTAAAGAGTAGTGCTTTGTAAAAACACTTGTTTTCCATTCTTCAGGAGGACCCTCCATGTTTGATATCGATGGTAAATGGGTGCTTGGAAAAGATTGTAAAGAGTCCACGTTGTGTTGAAATAATTAAATACTAAATCACATCCAGCTTAAACTTTTAGAACAATTGGCAATAATACTATCAAAATTTCACATCATATCAAAGCTGCAATTTTGAGTTCAAATCTTAAAAGTCTCACTTGCCTCTCCAATTAAGTATGTTTACACTTAATACTAGGCAAAGAGACATCACAATCTTTTTTCGGTAAACCCATCAATGGTGCTTGGGAAAAGATTGTAAAGAGGGAATAAGATTACAAGTCCCATTTGCCTTCACAATTAAATATGTTCATGTTTAGTACTAGGCAAAAAGGCATAACAATCTTTTTCTGGTATACCCATCGATAGTGCTTGGGAAAAGATTGTAAAAAGGGCCTCTTTACAATCTTTTCCCCCTCTTTACAATCTTTTCCCAAGCACCATTGACCATTGTTCCCTCCTTACAATCTTTTCCCAAACACCATCGATGGGTATACCGGAAAAAGATTGTGAAGACATCGCCATCAATGTCGGAGATCCAAACTCGGGAGCACCCTCTTTACAATCTTTTCCCAACCACCATCGATGGCCCAAGCACCATTGATGGGTATATTGGGAAAAGATTGTGAAGACATCGCCATCGATGTCATATGTTGAGGGTGCCACTGGAGATCCAAAAGCACCCCTTTACAATCAATGGTCCTCCTAGAGAATTGTAAACACGTTTTGTTTTGTTTTTTTTTTTTTTTTTACTACAAATCACTGCTTTTTACAATCTTTTCCCAAGCACTCTTTTCCAATCAATGTTGTAAGGCTGAGAGGGTCCTACTGGAGAATTGACATTGAATGGAGTACGGCAAAATCGGTGGAGGGGTGGATCCATGAAATTCCCTGACTACAAGTAAATCAATAGTGGGAAATGGAGCACCACCTCTCCTTCTTTGAAAGCTTATCTGTGAAATTCCCCTTATAAAAAACATACTTTGATAGACATGAAGCCCAACAAAATTTGCATTCGCTTCGAACTCTTTGCCTCTCTCTGAGGTGAAACAAACATTAGCACTTTTTGTTTGAAAGCTAGCACAGATCAATGTCTGACGTCAACTCTATTTCAATTGAAGCTCAAAGGTCAGTTTTTTATTCAAATAGTCGAGATTTACATAGATTAGTACTCTCCATTGCTTGCATATGCTTATGTCGTTCCTTAGGAACTGTATCCTCCTTTGGGTCATGAGCATTTAGTGCACTTGGCTTCCTATGTTGCTTGGAATTTTTATTTGTACAACTTTTGGAAAACCCATCCATATTGTCAAAAGCAACAACTTGCCCCAATTAATCCTTCTTTATCTTCCTAGCACAAGCTGGTATTATTTACTTGCACCGTAAATTAATGATTTCAGATTTTGTTGTTCTTTTTGATAGACTCGAAGAACAAGAAGATGCCATAATTGAAAAATCGAAAGATTTCTTGATATCCTCGCTTAAATGGTCGTTTGCTCTTTTTGGAGCTAAGGATGTACTTTTAAACAAGCAAGCAACCTTCACCACGATAGCCGTAGTTCTCATCGTGCTCTTTGGCATCACTTCACGAACAACACGAAGCAATCATGGAAAGACATTCCTCAATCTTGCGTTTCTCATACTAGGATGTCTCGTCATTGGAGTAGTAATTGACTTGATCATACTAAATTCTCACATCAAGTGGGGTATATATGGTGTCTTCCTTATTATGGTAGCTACAAATCCCAATTACCAACAAAATTACCTAGAGATGAAATGGATCTTCAAGTCGATGTGTGGAGAAATTTCTTTGAGACTCAGAAAATTGTTTATTCAATCACAAAGGATTATCAAAGAACTTTTGAAAATTAATGTTGCAGACCGAGAAGAATCATCTGTGAATAACAATGTTGTGACTCTAGCCATTGGTGGTGACGGAAGTGGAGTCGGGGAGGATATTGTCTAGTTGATCTCACGATGGAATTTGACACACTTTTTCTCTCTTTTTCCCTTTGTATCATAAGATGTTCGCATGATATGTGAGATGGATATTCGAGGTTTTCCCTCTGTATTATGTGCTAGTATGACTACGCAAAAGTGTGGTTAAATTATAATAGTTCTATATTGATACAATTAATCTTTGGAACTTTGCATATTTGCTCCATCTTCATGAAATTTTTATTGATCACTTCTTCTTTCATAGCAACTTTTACGTAAATGCTGCACTTTAGGTTGTGATTTTGATTTTGAAAGGTCACATGTCTGGATTTGAAGCAGTACTTCATCTATAAGTGGAAAATCCACTTTGATGACCCTAAAGTCAAAGATACATAGGAATTAAATGTAAAATGCTACATAAAACAGCCACAGATGCACATGCACACCTCATCGTGTAATAGATTCCCCCCTTCTGTACGAGCTATCGGTCGGATGATCAATCAAACGAAGCTGCTATTTGACAAAAAGAAGGAGAATGGTCGGAGTTGTGCGTGTAATCGGTAAACGAGATCGGACTGTGCTCAAGGACAAAGAGCTGGCGTTTTCATTGAATTGACTCGCTACGGTCTTTCTTCGTCTTAAGAAGTCAATCTGCTCGATTCCAACACATGTTGGTCTAATACAGTCATAGTATTACAGTATGCATTATTTTAAATTGCTTTATTCATAAAAAGATTAAATGCTAAATGTAAACATGCAGGTTCTCTAGCGATTTGTTTACACTATTACAATATATATTATGGCAACATATAAAACCTTCCTAGTAATTCATTAATTTGTTGCATTTTGATGGTAAAATTGATTTTGCAAGTTTCAACTTTAATAAATTTAAGTTGGCACCACTTTTTCATTTATCATGAAACCTAGTGTTTAACCCCTCAAAAATTTGGATAAGTGTTTGGAAGTTCTAAAATTTGTCATAAATGTGTAATTGAGTCTTAAAAATTGGTATTTTGCATAATTTTTTATTCAAGCGATGTTGTCATTATTTGGCAACAAAAAGTGATTTTGTCATTATTTAGCAGAAAGAAGTGAATCTGTATTCAAGAACTTTGGTCTGCCGTGGGACCAATACACATTGGCCTATCAGCAGACACATTAAAAAAAATTACGAGACAGAGACAGAGACAGAGAGACAGAGATTCCTATATTCTCCTGAAAAATTCGAAGTGCCTAAAGTAAGGAACCTGCCTTTGAATTGCCTATCCCCAGTTAGCTGGATTTGGATATTTTTAGTGTTTGATGCTGGACAATTGAGATTTTGATCTCTCTCTCCCTCACGGCACTGGTCGCCAGGCCTTCCACAGTCGACTGATGCACTCTCCTCATCACTCTCTTCCCCTCTATTGTTTCTGTAAAGCTATCCGAAGGAGGAGTCTGAAAGTTTTGAACGGCCGTGTTAGGCTATCACGGAACCAGGTGGCCCAACAATAAAGGAATTCAATATCACGAATTCTAGTCATTTGTAAATAATCATCTGCCCAACTTATGCCGCACGTACTTTCCATCTCATACGGAGCGATTTCCTCACTTTTGATTCATTGGCGAAGCTGCTTGGACATTGGGATTCCAAGTGCACGAAAAAGCACATCCTAAACAAAGAGTCAAAAGGTTGAAAAAACAAACAAACAAAGAGTCAAAAGACTCTATCATGACTATTTTTTAATTATTATTTGGTTTTTTAGTCCAAGTCGTCACTTAGTGATCTTTGATGCCTCTAGTAGGTTATGTTGTCAATCCACTCTTATATTGAATGAAACGTCGTATTATCTCGAGGTGGTCAATTCCAGGCTGAGTTGATTTTTTGGTTTCCAGTTTGTGAAATTAGGAACTTGGTTCTCGGTCTGGTTTTCAAGTGAGTTTAGGAACCAAACATATTTCTTTTTCTTTTTCTTTTTTTGCTATTCCCTAAGAGGCATGAACATGATTGAAATCGAGAGAAGTGAGAGGCATCGAGCCGTGTGAGTGAAACGAAGAGAAATGAGAGTGAGAGGCATGAGCAACAAGTGTGACTCAGTTTGAGACTTGGAGCGAGAAAATAATATAAATTAACGTTTTGAAAATTTGCAATAATTAGAATTAATCAATCCCCATCCAAGTGAGTGGGTGGGCATACACTTGCAACTAGGAATCGAACCGATATTCAACGGTCCAAATTTTTTAGGAATCGAGAACTGCCCAAAATTGGCCGAATCGGTTCAATTCTTTTGCTTATACCTAATATTATCGTCTTTTTTTTTTTTTTTGCTATTTGAAACATGATAGTAATGATTTCATAAAACCGAAGTATTACAAGTTTTTCAACCATTTTAGATAATACGTTGTGGAGCCGTAATAAATGGTTAATACCACAAATAAAATTTCAAACTATGACTACCGTGACACAAATATCTAAACTTTTTTTGTGTTGCTAATAATCTTAAACTTGCTGATGTGACACAAATACCCAAAACTATTTTTTTTTTGTCATAAAAAGTCCCGAACTTATACTAATATGACAAATATACCCTGGATAGAACTAATATTGAGGGTATATATATTTGTGTTTTTTCGTGACACAAAAAAGTTATGAGTATTTATTTCACTATTGTATATACCCTATAATAACTTGGGTTTTCTAAGCCACATCACTATAGTAGTTGAGTAAACCTTTTTCGAATAGTTAATTTGATTAAAATCTTGACATATCAAGATCGTAAACCTTTCTAGAATTAGAAAGAGACTATCTTGTCAGCTTGGTCAGAATATTAGAATCGTAGGGTCTGGCCATATTAACGTCATAAACTTTTTTGAAGTATTTAATGAGAAGATAATCATGTCGTTCTGGTTAGGAAGCTTCACATGAGCTTGTCTCGATTTGACTATTTCGCTCTTGGCTTGGTTTGCCGGATTTCGCACTTGGCTTGGCTGTTGTGAGACACTCAGGAACACAAAAAATGAAAGAAGGAAGACCTCTATCTATACTCTGCAACCAAATGCTTGTTCCACTTCGTCTTTCACAAAAACAATCACGGAGTTTGTTGAGCTCCACCTTCTCCACAGCGTGGCCGATCATACAATGACACTCAGAAATTATGAAATTCATTCGTATGAATATGCTCAAAGAACTCTGTTTAAGTAGCTAAATGTTCTTTCCCTTTTAAACCTGATTTTCTTTCAATTAATTCCCTTCTCCCGATATGATACGCAAACGATAAACAATCACAATAGTAGTAATAACAGGAAATGTTTGACTTAACAAAGAGATTCCATATTATATTTATCTCATTTAAAATGTCTACTATTGCGCATTTCAATTTACAACAAACTGAGGCATTAAGTCACGTGGCTCTAAAGATTTACATCATTTGTGAAGCCTTATAATTTATAGCACAAATCGAAGTGACTTGAGCCAAGAGTCCAAACCCAATATGCTAGTATTTGTACATAGTTTTTGGGGCTATCTACTCCGAGTTGCTTCTTTAGACGAGTTTGTCTTTAGTTATATGGCTGGTCGTCAATATGTGTTTGCTATTTTTTGCTTTGGCATCATTTGGTCTACTAGCACACGAAGTTCTGTTTAGTTTAAAGAGATTATTTAGCCATTCGACTATACGTCGTTTTCAAAATTCAGTTTGATTTTTGAAGTTATTGCAACCATACTATTCTTGTATATCATCTTGTTGCATGTCATTTTTCATAAATGCTTATGATTTATGGACCAAATAATGTTATCATACGCATGTTCTGTATTTAGCGAACCTTTCCTGATTGCCATATTATCTAAACGATTATTCAATATTCTTTTTGGCCAAATTGTTTTTTATTTCCGTTTTCTTTTGCAAATTGTCTTTGAGTTTTCCAGAGATTAATCCTTATAACTCGTACTCAAGAGAAATGCATCTTGCGAAATGGATCAAATTAGAGTGACTAACAAGTTGATCCTTCTGCCAACCAATAAAAAAAGGATGGAACAAAATTTGTCATCTCTTAGACCACAAAAAGCGGAAAAAACATGAATCCTTTTCGTACGTTTTGTCCACATTTTCAACATCCCATGGAACTTTTCATATATTGAAAAAGGATTCCTTAGTGGTAATCTAGCTTGGAAAGCCCAACTCATCGGATTCATGTCTGAAATGACCTTAAAACTTTTAATACGTCCAGTCTTTTTAGTGGGTCAATAAATTATTGTTTTTACCACATAACCTACTGTGGACACCAAAGATCAACTAGTGATGACTTAGACTAAACAAAAGCAAAAAGTAATTGAGAAATGATCACGATATACTTTCCGAGTCTTTGCTCCTAGTGTGGTATGTCGTCCACTTGGAGCCCCAATATCCGAGATCAATTCACCCATTCCTGTAGCTCTAAAAACAAGTCAGAAGCAAAGAAATCTCTCCATACGAGGCAACAAATGCCTAAGGTACAAATTGGGCAAAGGTTCATTTACAAGGTGGCTCGAACTCGTAATATCGTGAAACGCAATGAAATTCCTTCATCGCTGGCTACCGCACTCCATGATCGCCTAAAATAATTGTTCAAGTTTGCGTGGAGTTACACCAGTCAAGCGACATCGGTTATGGTGAATTTCATGTGGACTATGATAATTAATATTTGATAATGATTGGCCCCTCTAATCCTCAGGCGGGTCAAACCTTAAAAAAAAAAAAAAAAATACTATAGTACGAGGGCCAAAAGCGTAACAAAAAGATAGTATTTTATTGTGTGGGTTATTGTAGCAATTTTTAAATACTAGAGTGAATATATGGGTTAATATCATCATAGATCTTAAATTTATCCACTCATATCACATGTACCCAAAATTAATTTTATCTAGGAAAAAAATCTCAAAGTAATACTCCCACACTATATTTCCATAAACTAATTTTCACTTCACAAAAAATTTTAAGCTGGTACATATGTACTGCATTGCATTTATCCAAAACTAATTTTTGTGTCGTAAAAGTATAAGAATTTTAATAGATTTTCGCAATGTGAGTGAACTCTTAGGGAAAAATTAGCAAATTAAAGTGGATTTCCCAATCTAAGATTTGGGTGATTACAATTTTTTTTTTTTTGGAGAAATGAAGATTAGTTTGGGCGGACATAGCATGATCGGATTTTTGGTCATTTCATCTCGAAATTTTTTTACAAGAAAACCTTTAAACTTATTGGGCCGAATAGTGTGTCACTTAGTCCTGCACGAAGTCAGTCGGGCTCAAACTTTCGGACTCCTCCTTCGGACGTGGCGACCTTTTGCCGTGAGTGGGCAAGAGAGACCAAAAGCCTCAATTGTACAAATTCCAAACACGACAATGATGAAGCCGGTGCTCACTGGAGGCCCATCAACACGACAATGGGACACGATCTTCATGTGGCCCAATTCCATTCTCAGCCCCTGTTGATCCATCATTGGATTGCATGCAAAAGTGTCTTCAAGCATGACAAAGTTGAATTTCACCAATTAAGTCCACTGTTGGCATATGCATAATTTTATTCATATCAATACTTGTTATTGGATACGGAAAATATTATAAATAAAGCTATGACTGACGATTTGATCCTAAGATGCGTGGACTTTAAATAGGTTAGGAGTTTACAGATAGGGCCATATTTTCCTCCAATTTTGTTTAGAGGAAACTTTCTCCAGCTATTGGCGTAAGATTTGCTAGACCACTATCAATGATATAAAAATATTAACTATTAGATAAATGAGTATGTTTTCACTTTTAAATATTCCAACATTCTCTCCTCTCACAGGCTGGACTTTGGCCTAAGTTCAAGGCATGAAAATATATAATTAGAAAGGCAAATAGGGGTCTATAATGACTTAAAGAAATTTGTAATAGAAAAAAGAAGAATGTAATATTATGTATATTAATAGAAGAAGATTACAAGACCCTGATATATAGGGAGAGAAAGCAATTAGAGTTAATTATAATTAAAGTAAACTACAATTAACCTAATCCCAAATATATGTCTAACATATGTAATTTGAAAAGTGCAAGAAGTTCCCTTGAACCATGGATGGACGGAGGAAGACACAACCCTCATTTTATTAGCACTGGCATTGCTTTTGTCGAGAAATGAATTTTTGTTAATTATTGTTTAAATAGATTTATGAAAAATGAAAAATATTAATACATATTCTTTGAACATTAATGGAATTATTATAATTGTACTTTGTCCAAAAAAATTCATTTTTTATGTACAAGTTTTGGGATACTTTTGTATTCAGATCTGTAACATATGTCACTTGGCAATCGAATCCACCAATTTTCATTTTCCGCAATCGAGTATTTTAATTTGCACAATTTCTTAATCAAGGATTTCTTCAAATGCTGGTTTACAAGGTCGCTTTTTTTTTTTTTTTTTGGTAAAGATTTACAAGGTCGTTAGCTCTTATTGAAACTATGGATTTACTTAAGAACATGCAAGCAGACTTCATTGCAATTTCCATAACTCTCTTCATGAATAACATGAAGCAATCATGGAACGACTTTCATGAATTTCTCGTTTTTCATATTAGGATGTTTTGTTGTTTGAACAACAATTGACTTGATCTTCCTAAATTATTACTTAAGTGGATCATGTATGGTATTATAAAAATTAAAAAGTTTAAGAATAAATTGACATCCGCACAATAGATTTAAGAATGATATGATAATTTTTCACAAAAAGAAAAGAAATAAATAAATTAAATTTACATCTTCCTCTACCGGTGTTTTATCGGACATAACCTTGATAGTGAAGAAGAGGGAGCTTTAAATTAATGATAAATTCACATCTTAAAGAGCTAATTCAATGATTATGACACATCTTATAGCATCATCAGTGATAATCATATTAGAGTTTTAAAAAAAGCCAGAAAGATAAAAGAAATATAAATTCTGACAAGTTTGAGTCAAAGATTTAAGCAAGGAGTTGTTGACCTTGTAATTATGTAATTATTTTTTTCCAAAAGGACGTTCCACACCTTGACCTTTTCTAGAAGTTTAAAACGCTTGGTCCCATAGTATTACGGAAAAGTTGCATCAGTTCTAGTATTTTTTTCTTTTTTTGTCGGTCCTACTCTAATCATATTCTAACACTCACTCTCAGACTTTTGCCCGTGCCCTCTTGCAGGGCGTGGGAGTCGAAACCCACTCCTGAAATGAAATCGTCCCCATCCCAATCCCCCCTAAGAATGTGGGGATTTGAACCCCCAACCTCCTCCTTTCAAGTTGGAAGGGTGGCCACTGGGACGAACCCCCAGTGGTTAGTTCTAGTACATTAGAGTAGTGTGCAATCGTCTTCAAGACTTGAGATTGCAATAATCGGGTAACCACCTGCACTAGACATGCATAACCCAATGATTTTAGAGCAAAGATCATATATCTTGGAACAAGGAAATTCTTTTTTTAATTTTCTTGACAACTAGATCAAAAATAAGAATGAGGTCCATCAAACCTTTTAAGATCTTCAATCTTTTTGAAAAAAAAAAAACAAAAAGAGAGAAATTTTAGAGTTACTTTCTTTAAAATAAAGATTTCCGGCAAGGAGAAGATGGATATGAAGAAGATTTCCCTTTTTTTTAACTAATTCACTTATCCAATTCAAGCTTATAGCTCAATTTTCTGACAATTAGACAGCAAATTAGCGCTCCAATAAATAAGGAGGACGTTTCCAACGGTTTTTGACAACGTTTGTATTCCTTCGCAGTTCACATTATGTCACTGCCAGTCATCATTTGTCTCTTTTTGATGTATAAAGACATGTGGGGCATCCCCCTCCTCGCTCCAGATTCACTTTGAGACTCCTTCATTTTCAAGAAAAGAACTCAAGAATCGGGACGTCCCGTTTCTTTTGGGCGGTCGACTGCGCAGTTTCTTTCAATGTGTGCCGCTGCAAAACGCGTCTTAGAAAAGTTCCTTTTCCACAATCCCACGTCAATTAGTTAGATAGATAAATAAAATGCAGACGAGAGATGTTAATTTTCCAAAATTACTTTTTTTTTTTTTTTTTTTTTTTTCAGAAGAACGCGAAAAACAGCTTCTTAGTGATTTGGCTTTTGATAAGCCAACAAGTAGCTAAACTAAATTGCAAATTTGATGCCAACATCCCACTTTAATTAGGAGGATTACATTAGTTCGACGTAATAGTACAAGGACCAAATTGAATAAAATCAAATTTTAAGGACCAAATTTGAGAAAGGGAAATTTTTGCTGTTTGTGCGGAACAACACCCTCATTCACAGAAAAAAAAATATTAATTATCTTTCTTTCAATTTATTACTTGTTAAGTAACGTTAATTTCCTTAATTTATTTTAAATAATCGAATCCATCATTCATTAAGCACTGTAAGCGGATAAAATTCTCAAATTATCAATAATAAAAAAGTTAAGAAAGTAAGAAAGAAAATAAATAAATGGGTCAAGTATCGAACGTCCCCCCCAAAAAAAAAAAAAAAAAAAAAGCCCCCAAAAAAAAAAGGCACCGAACGTCCAGATCATCATAAGAGGCATATAAAGGGATATAGATGGGGCCATTAAGATAAAATTGCTAAATTTTTATGTTAAAGTTTTTGAGTGAGACGACTCTAGTTGAATATGTTCAAAAGTGGTATTTGGTAGCCTATTCCATTTAGTATAAGCTTTCAATAAGTACTTCAAAGAAGGAATCTTGGATGTGAATTCCGAATCAAGGTGATGGATGACATCCCTAACTCGCCGCTAAGCTCGGTTGGGCCCCGAGGCAATTGATGAGGAGACTTAGTAGGGCATATGCCATTATCGCCAACATCCACCAAAACACTATCGGGCTAAGGTTTTGTTTCGAGCTAGAGATAGCTCAGTGCATAAAGATATTCAATTAATGTTAAGGCGCATTGGCGAAGCATTCAATGAAGGAAAATCGGGCGAGCGTGGAGCACTTCACTAATATATAGCCTTGGGCTCCAGGAGAAACACCACGAGTGCCCCCACATTCAACCCTCCGTATGGTGCTCGTATTTAGGGGTGTAGGAATCGAACCAAAAACAAAAATGAACCGAATTTTCGCGCATTTTTTGTTTGTAATAATGAAAAAGAAATAATTGTTGTATATTCTAGTTTGGATAGTTTCACCCATTTTCTTAATATTACAATTTACACAATCTCTTTCATTTTTCACTAGACGTCTTTTTAATATTTAAAAAAAGAGAACTGAAATACCGAAATGATCTGATTTCAAACAAATCGAGTATTCGTTTCGGGGTGTGGTTTAGTTCAAAGTTAATATACACATAAACAGTTCAATTTTTGTTTCTTGAAAATCCAAATCAAACTAAACCGAACCGTCGATACCCTCATGTATTGATGCAATAACTTTTCAGTCAATAATTTGAGTCTCGTATCTTTTCGATCATTCGCTAATTCACTCATTTAATCTGTTCTCGCCAAAGGAACTATACATATATTTCTTGAGTATAGGCAGTGATTAAAGATGCCGTGGCCGAAGGCACATCTGGTCGACCCCCTCTTTCAGGGAAATTACTCGGACCGTCATTTTAGGGAAAGAAACTTCAGAACGAAAGACAACGAATACCTCCCCGGCTCCACTGCACATTGGAGAAAACCGGGACGTCCCGTTCATTTGGCGATCGACCCGTTTCTTTCAATCCGAAAGAGCGGAGAATCTTTAGGCACGGAGGCTATATAAAGCACGCTCAGCTCACCTTCCTCTTCGTCATCTACAAGACTCGAGAGACAGTTCATCGAGCTCCCCACAGAGCAGAGCTCCAGCATCTGCAGAGTTCAAACAGAGTCGACACCGGAGCCAAGGAGCATGGCGAATCACACGAGCGTGACAATTCAGGACGAAGTTGAAAGGTACTCGATTCCCTCACGAATAGTTGTCTCGAAAACCGTTGTCACAACCGGAAGTACAGGTCGGGCAAAGTAGCCCGTTCTTGATTGGTTGTTTCGATGCAGGGACGACGATCAGCAGCAGCTGCAGGACCAGCAACAACAGCAACAGGGATGGGTGGACTCGGCCTTGAGGTTTCACGTTGAGTTTGGTTTACTGAAGCTGCTCACGATTGCGCGCTTCCATTCGATATACATCATCTGCAAGGTCATCTACCTAATATCATTGATCGAGGTGACCGGATCCGTGAGCCCAAATTGGGTCTACTGGTACTTGTACATTATTTTCGGGACTCTCAGCTTCGAGCTCCTTCTCTGGACGAACCTCTCTCTAGTGATGTGGCTGGTTGTGAATTTTTGCTTGTTAGTGTATGCTCTGGCATCATGTGGTCTGCTTGCCCGAGGCTCCGACCGGTTTCTGCAGCTTGTTCAGCCATTCGACGACACGGCATTTTCAGAAATTCAGCTTGATTTTTGAAGCGCCCAGAATCATACTGTATTTGTGTGTATTGATTTGTAGTTGTATGTCCTTTGTACTGCTTCGGATTTAGAGAAAAGACTGAAGAGAATGTAGTCACATACATGTTCTGTAGTTGCTGAAGCTTACCTATGAATACCATTCACCGTACATTTTATTGAATTCCGTCGGCTTTCTTTTTCTCCCCTTTCTTCTACTATTTTCTGGCGATTGAATCCAACTATTCAAGATCCCTATACATCCTAAGTTTTTATATTGGACGAAATTACACCTCAAGTTGACATCACAGACCTCTCCAAATTTTGGTGGCTCCTCTATGACTGTCGGATCTCGGCCTGGCTGACAAATTCCGATGGACACAGAGGAGTGGTTTGCCTCCAACTCGGATGAGAAACCTCTGCCAGAAGAGGTGGAGTTCAACATAGCATCGAGCTTTGCCATTGGCAGCGAACTGAGGTAATGCGTAGCAGGTGGCCAAGAGGTGGCCCTGCAATGGTGGCTAGGTTTTGCGCAGAAGGTGGCCGAAAAATGAGAGAGGGGAGGGCGGGGCGGCTCTGTCGTTGGATGTGGCGGCAAAGTGGAGTTACAAAGCTCGACGAAGAAAGAGGCGGCTTGTGGCGGCGGGACAACATTGACCAAGGCACCTGGTTCCGATGCGTAGAGAAAGATATCCATCGATACTTTGTACAATTTAAGTAGAAAGAAATCCATCCAAACTAAGATTGCATTTGCAGATGCGTAGAGAAATGCTCGACCTCAACAGAGCAACCCCCACAATCGGCACGTTTATGAGCAAACAGTAAATGGTTGCTGTAACAACTGAAAAAGGCAACCAAACAACAAAAAAAAGATTATTTGAATAAGGGGATATTGTATCAGAAACTTTCTTTTTTTAGCTGGGGCCGAGACTCAAACAGAGACACTCTTCCCCTTTAATTAAAAGGGGAAGCAGAATTTAAGGCATTGTCATTCTCACATGGGTAACCTTTCCTAAATTATGCCATAAAAGGGCTCTTGATTTGTAAAGATCCTTCACCCGTTACACCATCATTCAGAAAGAGTTCCATCATCTTTCCAAGAAGTTGGGCTAGTTTTGTGTGTGGAAACAGTAGCTGCATTTGGTATCTTTTCTAACATCTCTCTGCGGTAAGCAAGTACAGTACCCCTATAATCATGGTGGAAGCTAGACATGAAAATTAAAATTTATCAACATAGGAAATTCCGAACAAAAAAAATAAAAATTGAATTAAAAAAAGTCGGGAATTAATCTCCAAAGATCTACTTAATGTGTTATTTCCATGTTGATTAGTAGAAAGTTCTACACCATAACTATGCCGACATTTAGCTATTTGATTTGTTACTTCAGTAGGAGGGACTAATCAATTTTTTATTTTCGAGTTGAGGGATTCGGTTTTTGAATTTAAATGTCGAATCATATTTTATCTGGCTCGGAAAAAAAGTAAAAATGAATAAATGAATGGTGGGTGAAAATCGGAGGGTGACCGGTGGAAAGGCAAGATAGGTCTTCTTGGGTTTGCCCCCATCTGTCCCTTTCACTTCGTTTTGGTTGACTCACTAGGTAATCATCATTCGACATGAACCTGCTATTCTGCCGTTTAATACGTACTAGTCGGCTTTGAGAACCACGAATAAAAAAACTTGTCCGAACGAACGCGTTCCGTTTTCTTGTCTTAATCATCATATTATACTCGCAAATTGAAATCGCAAAAAGCATTTGTTAGGCCATGCCCCCAATTGCGACTTCGATGTTTCAGGGGAATTTGCGAAAAGTTTCATGCCTTGAGACATTAGAGCACCCGGCCTCACAGAAAATAGGGTTACATCGACATGCCCCAGCTCCAGGGCTTATCCTTAATCGACACGTTATGGTATTTCTTTTTGTGGGAAAATTTCCTGATAAAGGAAATTACTTTTCGAAAAATCAATTTTTATGAAAATAATAATTTCCCTTTGTTTGGTAATATGTGACAAAAAATGTTTTTTGGTATTTGGATCTTATATGGAAGATGATTTCAATCCCATGACTTTATTTTAGACAAACAAAAAATCAAATTTTTAAATAATTTTTTATTTTATGTTTTCTTTTAACTTTTATTTTATTTTATTTTTCTTTTTCATTCTTCTTCTGTGAGTTGCCAAGTCTCAACTAAGGGTGTGCAACCAAACCGGGTATACCCAGGAACCGAACTGACCCACCTAGAAAACAGGGTCAGGAACCGGTTCACATTGAAACTGGTCTAGGAACCGGTTCCCAAAATTCGGAACTGGTTTAAATTGGTCCGGAAACTAATTCCGATTGATTACTCACCCAAGAACCGGTTCCTAAATGGGTTTTGGAATCAGTTTGAGAACTAGTTTTGTAAGTATAGGTTTGAAACCCTATTTTTTCCCCCTTACTTTATTCTTACTCCCGCAATCACACGATGTTTTTCATCCCTCCTTCATCATTCTTTTTCCTCACTTGCTTCCCTCCCTTGTTGGCTCCCTCTTGCACCGTCTGATGAACGGACGGTGTTTGTCGTCACCAAATTCTTGGGTATCACATGGATTGGCTCGCCTAATTTTTCTTTTGTAGGAGGAGTTATGCTTGCATAAATGAGTTGCTTCATGTAGTAGTTATGAGAATAAGACTAATATTAAACCCATGTTTGTTGCTAATTCTTTGCCTTATGATTTTATTTATTATAATTAGCCTGTGGATTATTAATTTTTCGTTTAATCAAAAAGTTCATGTATTTATTTATTACAAGTGCTTAATGTTTTGATACAAATTAGGAGAATTACGTTATTTTCTCGCGTATTAATATAAAATTCAAAGTCATATAGGATATTGGAAGATTACAAAATATGTTACAATAGAAACATGGTTGACCCTGGAACCAAACCATAAAAAACATGGTGAGTCGGGTACATAATCCAATACAAACAGAGTCGGGTACAGGATCCAAAAAGAGGTAACATGTTATAACAAGGTCGGGTACAGGATCTAGGTCTAGATCCTACCCACCCTAAACCTGATCACCCCTAGTCTCAACGATGGCCAATGACAAGCTATGAGCAAGGCTTGAGCTTGTCAGTCTCAAGCAAGGTCAATCCTCACTTATGGCTTGTCCCTGGCCTCAAGCGAGACTTGAGCTCGTCAAGGTCTAGTGAGCTTGAGCTCGACCTCATTGGTCATCACTTAGGCCCAATGACCAATAGAGGAAGAAGAAAAAAGAAAAATAAATAAATAACATATAAAAAATTTCGATAGAAGCAATTTTGGAAAAAAATTTCACTTCTTTAGATTTAGAAACTTAGGGTGCGTTTGTTTGTGTTTTGTTTAAAAATTGTTCCAGGGAACGAGAAATAGAAAAAAGTGTTTATGTTAGGGAACAATTTTTGAACAAAAAAAAACGCGTTTGGTAAACTTGTTCGGGAATAAAAAATAAACGAAACACGTTTGGTAAATTTGTATAATTTTTTTATTTCTTTTATTTTTTCTATTTTTTTTCTTATTTTTCCTTTTTTTCTTTTTTCTTTTTCCTTTTTTTTTCTTCTTTTGGCCGGCGACCGGCCGACGAGGGCCGGCTGCCTCGTCCGGCCACGGCGAGGGTCGGCCTCGCCTTGATTCGGCGACGCGAGCTCGCCCAGTAACGCGGGCGAGGCGCGGCCTCGCCGGCCACCGCCGGGCGACGCCGACTTCGCCCAGATCCGGCGAGGCCGAGGCTCGGGCCGGCGGCCCGGGCGAGGTCGGCCTCGCCGGATCGGGCGAGATCGAGCTCGCCCGGAGCCGGCGCGAGGCCGACCCTCGCCCGGCCTACGGCGAGCCTCGGCCTCGCCGGACGGCAAGCCTCGGCCTCGCCGGAGGCCGGCGAGCCTCGCCGTGGTCGGGCGAGGCCGCCCCCCCTCGGCCGGTCGCCGGCCATGGCCGAGCCGGCGATCGGCCAAAAGAAAAAAAAAAAAGTGTTTCTCAAATGTGTTTTGAAATAAGAAACACAAATAAACACAAAATTTGTGTTCTTATTTGCATTTCTTTTTTTTTTTCACTTTAACAAAAGAACAAAAAAAAAGAAAAAGTGTTTAAAAACAAAAAAAAAAACACAAATAAACGCTGCCTTACTTTCCTAAATTTATCCATAAATATATTCGTTGACCAAAAGTATTTTTAGTGGACTAATTATTTTTGATGAACCAAATTTATGAAAAATCCGAAAATATTTTTACTCAAATAAACACACCTAAAATTTTTTACATTTTCCGCAAGACTTTTCCTAAATGCCAAACGAAATGGACCCCAAAGCAGCCACTTCTTATAAATTATTCGCCCCGATTCCTTAAGACGTCCCATACGTTTTCTTTTCCGGTCCAAGATCCACAGGCCACTCCACCACCAACCTTTTTAGCGTACTGCAATAAAAGCCTCGTGGACCTAACCTCGTTTGAATTGAAGAACATTCTTTTTCCAATCCTTTTCGATTTGGTGCAGATTCAGGAAACGCGGGGGTCCCCATTGAATTCTGGGAAAAGACGCGACAGATTCGCCAGCGACAATGCAGATGTTCCACGTCAATCGCCCTCAGAGGATTTTGACTGGTGCGTCACCACACTCTTTATAATATTAGATGCGAAATGCCCTGCCAAGTTTCATACGTCCCGTTGGTTTTAGACTCTCCCTTTTGTCTTCCTCCTTGCTTTTATCATGTCGCGATCGCGAAGATGTACATCGTTTTCAAGCGTATGCGTAATGTGGAGGATGTCTATTCCTGATCAAATGTGAAATTCACGCGGAGTTTAAAAGACCCGTCCTAAACTTGTTGATTAACTAATTGCAATCACTTGGATTGGATTTTTTTTGCCGTTCCTCTCTTGTAATATCTCAACAAGACATGGGCCCAGAAGGGATTTACAAGTTATTTTCATAATATCTTGTCAAAAAAGAAAATGTGGATATTGTCGATGCTCATGTTAAGGAAGACATGACGTAGTTTTATCACATAAAAAGTCATTTCAATTTGGCTAATGAAGTTCTCAACTTTGTGATGATTTTCTCATGAAGTTCATCTAGGACCAATTACAACGAACATCATTGTTGTCGTGGCAATCTAGTCATCACTGGCTACCCAACATAGTGCAGCCGGCGGTGATTTGACATATCGATTCCTTCATAATGGATGAATGATATAATTGAATCATTTAAATCAATTATGTTTAAGGTTATCAAGCATGTTAAATTTCATTGAATTTTTTTTTTTTTTTAGTACTTAATTGAGTTATCAAACAGGTCCCCAAAAACAAAAGGGGGAGGAGGGCGGGAGATGAACCATCACTGCTCATTGATGAGGGCGATCGACCCTCATTGGGAGTGTACCCGGCCCTCCCTAGAGCGAACAATGACTACGAAGAGTATCCCTCCACCCTTCTAGTGGTCATCCCCACACCTCCTTTCTCTCAAGTATTTAAAATTGTATGTGTTGTTTTCTTCTAATAACTAAAATTTCTACTTCCTAAGCTCTTCATTTATTACAACATCTAAACTCCGATGGCACAACATACACTTGTTACACGCCTTCATTGCAAAATAGCCATGAGAATCCAAAATCTCTATAAATAATCAATTCACCTCTTTTCGATTGTTCTGCCTTCTCCGGTTTCATTTCCATCTTTAGTCAAATGTGAGGACAATGGCCGTTGCGGCAGTTTGGCCATCTCTAAGACATTCATATTCTTTAGAAACGTCTTAGAACGTTTGCGACGTTCTTTTGACTTTTATTAAGCTACGGCTTGGCCAATCAGTCTGGACCACGAGTGAACTTTCTTTTATTCATCAGTGCTGGGTTTGACAATGAAGCACGAGCCTATATCCTAATCATCCGATCGAGGTACTTCCCTTTTCACTTGTTCGAACGTATGCCGACCAAAGCATGTGTATCTTGGACTCTATGGATACTGTCGACATCGTAACCACATGAATGCGTTGGTTTCGTATGTGGACAAATCATAGATTCAAGCAAAGACTTGTTGACCTGTTTCGTATGTGGTGTTGTGTCCCAGCACTTTGACTCGCCTTTTACTATCCAAAAGGACGTTCCATACCTTGCCCCTTCGTGCAAGTTCTAAACGCCTGGTCAGACAGTATCAGGGCACAATAATTTCAGGGCGAAGATACCTTGCAATAAGGAAATTGCTTTTCTTAATTGTCTTGACAATTAGATCAAAATGAAAATGAGGCGTCCAAGATTTCCATTGTAGGCATAAGTAATTTGCTACACAGGATATGGCCACAAGCATAGGAATCATATGAAATCTATCAATCGAATTTTCCTTTAAACCCTTTAGGTAGTTGAAGGGTGTTTTGTAAGAGTAACCCATTACTTTTGGGTGGAATTGCCATGATATGGATGTTTTTTGGAGCAAGAATTTTTGTCCACGTAGCTCTATACTCTCCTTGTATCTTAGTGATAGGTTATATGGGAACTGAATGATCCAATTCATGATGAATGCTCGTGTTTTGGTGCAAGATCAATAAAAATGCTATATTGAACATCTAAGGTTAGGAAAAAAAAATCTAAGGTTAAAAACCACAATTGATCTATCTAGTTTGCCCTTTACTCAATAACTTAAAAGTTAATAGTAAAATGATGTACCACTAAATATGTCAATAAATTTAAATTTTCAAGTCCATTTTGAATCCCTTATTATAGAAATATTGAAGTGATTAGACTCTTTTGTAGTCCTAACTATACTAAAGCGGTCACAATAAGTCATCCTGGGTGTTCACAAGTTTGTTACATGTCAATATGTGATTAGATGTCAGCTTCTTCGATGTTTCCTATATTTATATATGATGTAAAAATATTATAAATGCATTTTCTAGGCCCACCGGTCGTGGGCATTGGAATAAAGATCCCCAGCAAGGAGAAACCTGGATATGAAGAAGATTTCCTTTCTTTAAACTAATTTATCTATTGAATAAATTAGGACGTTTTGATGGCAAGGCGTTTTTTTTTTACTTCTTTTTGTAGCAGGGTAATCGACACTCCAATAATCAAAAGGACGTTTTCAACGTTCTTGACAACTTTCTTTGAACTGTCCTTCCCAGTACACATTATCTCAGTCGCAGTCTATTTGTCTCTCTCGGTGGAAATGGAATAAATTCCACCCAATTGACTTTTGTTTGCGTGTCGCGAGTAACGTCTCGAGAGTTTAAGAAAGAAAAAAGAAAAAAAACCTATTTTAAATAAGTGATAAAGGCATCCTAGTGGGTCCTAAACTTTTCCAAATTATTTAATCAGGTTCTTGAACAATTTTTTTGGGACAACTGGATCCTTAAAGTAAACGTGTTTTTTCTTCCGGATGATCATTCCGCTAAAATAGAAATGGAAATGTTGATGCAGACGACACATCAGGCAGCGCTACATTGGTGCTCGCCGCAAAAGTTTGTGTCTCTGTAATTTCCTTGGATAAAAAGAATTAGAAAAAAAAAACACCCAAGTGAGAAAAAAGACTGAAGAAAGAGGTGGCCGCAGGGGATGATGGTCATGCTGTCCAACATGCTGACAAGGGCCGCCGAGCCATCGTGGACTGTCATCAGGGTGGACTGTCATCGGGGTCGGGTGATGACTAGCGAGGTCGCGCGACCTTAATCGGTTGATAGGTGGAATGGGACAACCCTAGTTGTCGTCGCTACTCGCTTCAGTCATGTGACCCCAGCCATGGCTAGTTCTCGCACACCAGGGACAGACGTCTGGGTCTTGCAACCCCTCTACCTAGGCTAGCTCTGTTAGGGCTAGAGATACTTTCTTTCCCTTCAATTTGGTGTCCCAATAAAGTGTGCATTGAGTTGATGAGGATAACAGCATTAATATAGAAATGGTTTATAGTATCAGCTGCATTAGCCACCAAATCAGATGCTCGATGGGTTCAATATGTCCATTTAATCTGATGAACACTATAGAAATGCAAGTTTAGTGAAATTTTCTCAGATGAATGGTAAAACAACTTAGACCTTTCATAAGGAAGAGATCTCAAGTTCAACTTTTGTCCAATACGATCTCTGAAAATTCTGTCACGAAGTTTTAATTAACTGGAGACTAAATTGATCAATAAGATTGTTGAGCTGGCTAGAGCCAATCAAAATCCCCTACCGAAGTTGGAATTGTATCTAACCGAACCATCTAAAACCACCCGTCGAGTACGTTTAGTAAAACAATTAGACGAGGTTTTTTTCTTTCTTAATAAACGTAAAATGAAAAAGAGACCATTACTTAAGAAAGAAGAGAGGAGATCCGACATGAGGGCTCCACCTTAAATATTTTCTTTTGGCTTTCTTCTTTAGGTAAAGGTGCGCAAGAAATTCCATTGAATCAATACGTCTCAGAACTTTGACAAAATATAAAAATAAAAAAACGTCCTAGAACGTTTTAAACGCCTCCCGAGGTTCAAATGTCGAGGCAGACGAGCGAAATGTCGTGTCCGCAAGCTTTCTCAGGACAAGGAAGCTGCTGCAAAGATGCATATGCACCATAGGTCAACAAGAAAAATAAAAATAAGAATGACGCAAATTTGCTTTATAAAAATGGACACGCCCAACGCAATATGCATTCTTCCCTGCGAGATCATTGCCGCTCGCGCAGAGGTGAAAGACGCATCATCTCTCTTTCTTCAAAAGTTGGTGTAGCAGATTAATGGCCGACATCACCGCTACATCAACTGAAGCTCGGAGGTGAGTTCTGCAACATCTGTCTTTCGTTGTTTGCATATGTTAATCTCGTTCCTTATGAACCATACCCTCCTTTGGACTCATGAGCATCCAGTGCACTCGGCTCTCTACATTTACCAGAACTTTTATTTATACATTTGCCAGAACCGACCGGAGTCATTTTACTTACTATAATTAGTTTGTTTTTAGCTTATAGGGCGTTGTTTGCATATGTTAAAATCCATCACGAGACCAGTGAGTCATTTATTACTTACTATAATTAGTCTGTTTTTAGCTCATCATATGAACTTTGCATGTCATTAAAGCTGAATTTTGGTTTGCCGTCAAGCAGTATTTAAGCATATAGGTGAACCGCTGTTGCTATGGACTTGTTCTACTCACTTGCACCATAACCTAATAATTTCTGATTTCATCATTCTTTTCGGTAGACCTGAAGAACAAGGAGATGCCATGATTGAAAAATCCAAAGAATTCTTGATAGCCTCGCTAAGATGGTCATTTGCTGTTCTTGGAGCTAAGGACTTACTTATAAACATGCAAGTGCCCTTCATCGTTATAGCCGTAGCTCTCATCATGCTCTTTGCCATCAGTTCGCGAACAACACG
The DNA here is from genome assembly GCA_017140615.1 of Eucalyptus cladocalyx. NCBI lineage: Eukaryota > Viridiplantae > Streptophyta > Magnoliopsida > Myrtales > Myrtaceae > Eucalyptus > Eucalyptus cladocalyx. Next base: position 21,376,143 of record CM029520.1, read on the forward strand.
AAGCAATCACAGAACAACATTCATCAGTTTGGCATTTCTCCTACAAGGATGTCTTGTTGTTGGGATGGCAATCCACTCGATCATACAGAATTCTTACATTAAGTGGGCTATCTATGTTATGTTCCTTGCTATGGTAGCTATAAATCCCGATTACCAACAATTTTTGGGAGATGATACAAATCTTCAGATCCAAGTACGAAGCAACTTCTTTGAGACTCAAACACTTCATTCTATCACTACCGATCATCCAAAATCTTTTGAACATTAATGTTGCAAGCCGAGAAGAACCATCAATGAATAACAACTCCACAACTCAACCAGCTGGTGGCAACGGAAGCAGGGTCAGGGAGAACAATGTTTAGTTGATGGAATGATAGTATTCAACACCCTTTATCTCTCTTTTGGTTTTTGTACCATAAGATGTTTGCACGATATGTAAAATGGTGGGTTTTTTTTTTTTTTTCCTTTTTCCTGTATTATGTGTTTGTATGATTTGTAAAAGTGTGGTCAGAATATAGTAGTCCTTCATTGATGCATTAAGTTTGCAACTATGCATATTTGCCCCAGATTGACAGTGTAAAATATATTTCCTGTTAATTTTGTCCCCTATGGTATCACTTTTAGTTTTTTTTCCTGCCTATAGTGTGAATCAACGATGCGATTTCCCGCAAAATATCGGTTGTCAATGAGATAAAGTATGGTGCTTTGACCAGATGAGATTTATTATGCTCATTTTATTTGATTTACTTTATCCTTCGTCCTCTTAAATTGTAGGACCAGGCGTTTAAAACTGGCACACAAAAAAAACTAGAAGTACAATACGTTTTTTTCATTATTTATGCATTTTTTCAAGTGAAGAAGTCTAACGCTAGAAAAAGCTTATGTTTACAAAAGCTAGTCTTAGCAGAAACATTCGATATTGACAGTGCATGACGTTAATCTGATTGATTACAACACATGTTCTTGATCTAATAATACCGTTTACGTAAACATTAATTCAACCGCATCGTCAGTAGCAATCACATGAAATAACAAAGAAAGAGAATTTCCGATAAATTGCAGTCGGAGGTTCTAGCAGGGACCAGTTGACTTGGTTCTGACACGGCGTTGTGTCTCCGGCATTTTGACTTCCCTTTTTGTAAATTTTTTTTTCCCAAAAGGACGTTCCATACCTTTGCCGTTTTGTCAAGTTTTAAACGCATGGGCCTACAGTACTAGAAGAAAAAAGCATCACTACTTGCACAGATAGCAACACTTGATATTTCGATAATTGAGTTACCGCCCTCGTTGTAAAATCCGTATGACTTAATGATTTTGAAGCCCATATTTCATTTGTAGCATATAATTCTTCATTCGGTAAATGTTAATGTTAATGTTAAATACATAGTTAAGCATGCATATCATTGCTCCAGAAAAAGATGAGGCAAAGAACTACACTACACAAATCCAGGAGCATGAAGTAATAACAACAGAGTAGAGGAAATTGACATACCTATAATGTCGGGTAAGTTGGGCCATTGGAGAAGCGGCTGGTCGGCCGGTGAGTCAGATAATCGATGCTATACCGCAGGAATTCGATGCGCACGGTGATGGCCAAGAATTAGTTGTTCCCACTGTCGCCGAGAGTGGTTGCGCTACAATGCCGAAGGATGTTTTTTAAGTGAAATTAAGTACCACCAAGTAATTAGCACTGGGTAAACAATAGGACGTTCGCAACGTTCTTGACGATGTTTGTATTCCTTCGCAGTCCATGCAATATTCATTCCCAGCCATCACCAAATGCAGCTTCTTTCAACGCGTGGCGCCGCAGGCATGTGATTAGAAAGTTCTCTTCTTACAATCCCCACTTTTTTTTTTTGGGTTAATACCTTGAAAAACCCCAAACTGGTACACTTGTGACAAATTTACCCCAAACTATTTTTTTGACCATAAAAAACCCCAAACTGGTAAACTTGTGACAAATTTATCCCGACTGATTATAAAAAACCCTAAACTTGTACATTTATGACAAATTTACCCCAAACTAATTTATTCGACTGCAAAAAACCATAAACTGGTAAATTTGTGACAAATATACCCTATGCTAAATTGGATTAATACCACAAAAAAATCATAAAAATTGTAAATCGTGACAAAAGAACGTAAAATCCTAAATTAGTATATTGGTTAACTGTCACGTGTCATTTAACTTAATAATTTGATAATAAAATTTAACGAAAACTAACATAGGGTAAATTTGTCACAAGTGTACCAGTTTGGGATAAATTTGTCAAAAGTATACCAGCTTTAGGGTTTTTTGTGTCAAAAAAAAAATAGTTTGGGGTAAATTTGTCACAAGTGTACCAGTTTGGGGTTTTTTAGGTATTATCCCTTTTTTTTCCGTTAAATTTATAAATAAATGCAGACTACATATAATTAATTTTCCTAAAATGAAGGAAACGTTAAAAACGGTGTGTTGCCGATGGCAACAAATATTAGTCCCCACGGCCAAACTAGATTGCATACCGGATGACATCACCTCTCATTTTTTTTCCAAATTGTAAATCGATTTTACAAAGATCTAAGTATGAATTTCTATTGCTTATGAAAAAAATTTCATTGAACTAACTTTTAAAATCTATACCAAATTGTGAGAAATTAAAGTAGTACTTCAATTAGGAACGGGATGAGAAACTCTTATCTGCTTCAGGGATACGACACCCACGTTCACAAAAATCAAATTTTTTTTTTTTTTTATAACCAATTATCACTTGTCAAGTAACGTGAATTTCCTTATTTTAAAATAAATAATCGTATACACCGTTGTTTTACAATTAAAGTGGACGAAATTCTCAAATTGTCAATAATACTTGAAAACTTCGGACGTATGAAACGTCCTGGATGGAGAGAGAATTTTCCTCCGAATGGCTTTGGCTTTAAATCCTCAAATTTAAGAAAGCAAGGAAGAAGTCAATAAATAAAAGGGCCAAGTACCGAACGTCTAGATCACTCAGCGGAGGCCTATAAAGGTGTGAAAGTGGGGCCAGTGAGATAAGACAACATTATTGGCTTAAGTTTTTTTAGTGCAGGCAAGGCCAATTACATAAGTCGAACGAATTGTGCTTGAGTTTTATTTTTGTGATCTCCTTGATGAAGGTATCAAGCTTCCACTGCTCTATCCTAACAAGTGATGTGAAAGTTTGTAGCTGATCGGTGGCCTCTCTCGATATGTATCGGCTTTCAGCGATCATCTCAAGGAAGAAATTTAGAATGTAATTCCCAAATCAAGATAAAGGCGGGTGATGTCCCTACCTATTGGTAAGATGGGTAAATGTTACTCCTATTGAAATCTAGCAAAACTTTATCAAGTTGAAGTGTAGATTCGAGTTAAGAAAATATTAGTGTGGAAAGACATTTGAATGGATGTCGAGGTGCACGTTTGGGCGTCAAGTCCCACATCAAAGAACCAATTGGGTTGCAGAAAAAAGGCGATGCAAAGCAGTTGGTCGGACACCACAAGTACCCTGACTTTCACATAATGCTCACTCAGGTGCTGTAATTTCTTAGCCTGATGACTTGAGCTACGTGAACTTTTCAATGGATTGCTAGCTTATTTATCGACCAAATCCTTTCTCACCGAAGGTACTGTATGTATCCCTTGAGCATAGGCTGCATAAAGATGTGGGGCCGAAGACGAATCGGGCTGACCTTTTCGCTGCGAAACTACTTGCAGAAGAACGAGACGTCCCGTTCACTTGGCGATGGAACCCCCTTCTCTTTTTTAAAAATGAAAAGAGCAGGAAATTTTTTAATTGCCCAGAGCCTTATATATGCAGCACCCCGCTCAGCTCATCTTCTTCCTCACCAGCATTCGCAGCGCTCAGGAACACTGTTCATCGAGCGCCAACAGAACTAAGCTTCGACATCTGGAGAGCTCTGGCAGAGAGTCGCAACACTAAAGCAGAGGAACATGGCGGATCACGTGAGCATACCAGTTCCGGTCGGAACTGAAAGGTACGCACCTCACTCATGGAGATATTGTCTCGGCAACTGCCGTCACGGTTGGGACTGCAGGTCGAGCAACTCGTCAGTTCTTGATCGATTTCTTTCTGATCTGATGCAGGGACGAGGTTCAGCAGCCACAGCACCCGCACCAGCAGCAACAGGGGTGGATCGACTCGGCCAGAAAGTTCCATGTCTTGTTCGGTTTGCTGAAGCTGCTGATAATAACACGTTCCCAATCTCTAAACATCATTTGCGAAGTCATTTATCTACTATCGCTGATTGAGGTCACCGGACCCGCGAGCTCGAATTGGGTGTACTGGTGCTTGTATGTCGGTTCTGGGACTCTTGGCTTCGAGCTGCTTCTATGGATGAACCTTTCTCCAGTAACGTCGCTCGCCGTCAATCTGTGCTTACTTGTGTATGCTTTGGCATCATCTGGCCTGCTTGTGCGAGGCTCCGACCAGCTTATACGGCTTATTCAGCCGCTCGATGACCAGCCATTTTCGGAAGTTCAGTTCAATATTTGAAGCGCCTATCCCTCCTGCTGTAATTGCGTGTATGAGTCTTCTGTTGTGTATGTCATTTGTAATGGTTCTGATTCAAACAGGACTTTTCCTTAGTAATCTGTGAGGTGTGTATCGATGTCTGATTTACAGTGTATGTCATTTACCTACGAAAATACCATTCACTGAACATTTTACTTCAATTCCATTGGCTTTTCTGTCGCCTTCTTTCTTCTACTATTTCTATCCATGTTCATTTGTTATAACCCATGTTTGTAACTTTTGGGATTTTGCATTAGCAGTAGAACATCATTTTCCTTATGAAACGTCCCAAGAATCATTTTTTGGGGGGCCGATGCGATTAACATAAAATTAATTTGCATATGCATGCGAAAGAAATTTCAAGAGGGAGGCGGTTGTCGTCTTTTGCCGCCCGACTCTATGATTGATCGTAGAAGAGGAGTAAACTGCTTTGCCATCTAAGTCGATATACGACGCCATGTTTCTTATCGACTTGTTTAATTAGTAAATGCAACCATGCTCTTCATCAGTACCTGCACCGAAATTTGAAGCGTTGGAATGTCCAAGGGAACCTTTTCTTACGAACTATTTCGCCACGATTCTTGGGACGTCCCATACGTTTCTTTCGTCGGTCCAAGAGGTCCCACCCTAAGGCCACTCCACCACCAACGTTGTTGAGCGTACTAGGACGAATCCCTCGTGGAGCCGACCTCGTTCCTTTTCGTCTTCGGTGTGAATTCAGGTACTGACACGATGGATTCACCGGCAACAGTGGAAAGTTCAGCGACAGTCGTCACAAATGATTTAATTAATACATCGCCACATTCTTTCATATATTATATTCAATGTCGGATGTCCTCGCAAGTTTGATACGTCCCGTTCTTTTGAGTCTTGACCCATTCCTTGAAAGTTCCCTCCTCTTCTTCTTGCTTTTGTCACGTCGGGGTTGTGAGGATTTACTTCATTTTTAAGGGGAAAATTTCCCAATCGATCCTAAAGTTTCAATTTAATTTTGTCAACTTAATCCTAATTATGCTTAGTGTGGATATGTTTGGGATGGGGCATTTCTATCGTTGTTCACAATAAAGGATGCAACGGAGGGCCAAGGGTTGGCGGGACGAGATGGCAACCGTGATAGCGGAGGCATGGGTGCCGTGGCTATGTCAGAGGGTTCGTGATGTGTGTATGTAAGAGGGGGTTGGGGGAGCGCTTGGGGCATGCAACAGAAATTCGATACATTCATCCGAGAGATAGACAAGAGAGAGGCCAACTCCTAACCCTTCAACGTATCTAGTTATAAAATTTAAGCTAATGAATTATAAGTTAACTAAGATATGTTAACTACTCCACACCACACCAATTCTCCAATATAAGATTTTCTAACACAATTCACACATGCAACTAATGGAGGGTCGGGTGTTTAGGGATGGTTTTTGATGTAGGCAAACTTTCCATGGAAATAGGTGCAATTTGATCATTTTGATCTGATAGCACACGTGGTTACCTTCTAATTTCAGAGGATTCCAATTAGAAAAAGAACACTAAGAAAAGATATGAAGTATACTTTAGGACAATCTCTTTAAGGTTTACACTGGTCTCGAATCATTTATGGATGAAACAAAATTAGTTCCCGTTGTGCCTATTTTAAGAATCTAGAAAGAGCCCCCACATCATTCATAATGCTTGTCTTGAATTCTTTCCTACATTTAGCTAATCAGTGCAAATGAATTATGAAAGTAATATCTAGGATCACAAATCCAGTTACTATTAATGGTCAATTTAATGTGAAAATTTTAAGACTAAACTGGACAATAGAATTGCCAAGCTAGCTAGAACTAGTCAAAATTCCCTACTGAAGTTGAATTTATATTTAACTGAACCGTCTAGATCGACTGTCGGATACTCTCACTAAAACAATTAGATGATGAATTTTGTATCCTTAATTCATAAAAAAATGTGGGGGGAGAGAGAGATGAGAGAAGATTCCACGGAAGCCAGAAGGGCTCCACTCTAAGTGTCCTTGTCATTTTCTTCTCTGGGTAAAGAGTGCGTGCGAAAATCGAACTGCATGCGAAATTCCTTTAGATTTGATGCGTTTCAGAAAGTTTCAAACGTCCCTCAGTTTCAAAGCATCGAGTGGACGAATGAAATGTTGTGTTCACAAGCTTAAACGCGCAACAAGAAGCTTCTTAAGCCATCCGCCACATGAACTTAGGGTCTGTTCATTTCACGGAAAATAGGTCATTTTCGGAAAATATTTTTCTAAAGTCATTTTCCAAAAAAAGAATTCTAAAATTAAAACAATATTTTTTGGTTTTCGGTAAGGAAAATATTTCCCACTCATCGAGATTGGTGAGCGCGAGCGTCAAGCTCGAGGCTTGCCAGATCGACGAGCGTGAGTTTCAGATCGACGACCTTGAGGTTCACCTAGTGACGGTCGATGACTAGCTAATAAAGAAGAAGATGGAAAACAAATAAAAGAAAAAAAAATTAGAAAAAAAAGAAATAGAAAATTAAAAGTAATTTGAATAAAAAAAGGAAAATACAATTTAAAAATAATTTGAATAAAAAAAGAAAAGAAGAAGAAGAAGAAGAAATGGGAGGAGGAAGTGAGGATTTGTAGATGTGTGAGTAAGAGAGATCAAGTGAGGAAAATGTTTTTCACTTTTTAAAAGTGGAAAACATTTTCCCAAATTTAAAAGACTTTTTCCCTTTATTGAAAATATTTTCCCCTAAGAATTCATTTTTCGTGAAACGAACGAAAATCCAGAAAATATTTTTCACGAAACAAACGGAGCCTTAGTCTCAAGCTAGCCTACCTGGTCCTGAAGTCAACAACAAAAAATTAAAATGATAAAAAAATCAAATGAAAAAGGGCTTATAAGAACACGATGTTGGATAGATATGAAGCCTATCTCGATTTGCATTCCCTGCAAGCTCTTCGCCTCTCGAGCCACGGTGAAAAAAATCAGCTCTCTTTGTCCGAAAGCAAGCGCAGATCAATGTCTGACATCAACCTTACTTCAGCTGAATCTCGGAGGTCAGTTTTTGCATGTTTCCCTCGTTCCTTGTTACCTGTTCCTCCTCTGGATCGCAAGCATTCAGTGATCATGGCTTTCCATGTTTACTGGAACTTTTCATTTGCACAACTTCTGCAAATCCATCCATAAGATCAAGAGTCATTTATGACTTTAGCAGATTGACCCGTTGGAACTAATTATATGGACTTTGCATGTCATTAATGCTAAGATCTAGCTTGTAATTTTAGGTTAAATTAATCAATTCAGATTTCATTGTTCTTTTTTGGTAGACTGGAAGTGCAAGAAGATGCCATCATTGAAAAATCGAAAGATTTCTTGATGTCCTCGCTTATATGGTTATTTGCTATTTTTGGGGCTAAGGATTTCCTTATGAACAAGCAATCGACTTTCATCACCTTTTATGTAGCTCTCATTGCAATCTTCAGCATCAGTTCGCGAACAGCACAAAGCTATCGTGGAATGACATTTATCAGTTTGGCATTTCTCATACTAGGATGTCTCGTTGTTGGAATAGTAATTGACTCAATCATGCTGAATTCTTACATCAAGTGGATCATCTATGGTTTTTTCATTGCTTCGGTAGCTATAAATCCCAATTACCAACAGACTTTTTGGGAGATGAAACAAAACTTGAGGTCCATTTGCGAAGCAACTTCTTTCGGCAAATCATTCAATCAAGTACAAGTGGCTATCCAAAATCGTCTAAAAATTATTGTTCAGGGCCAAGAAGAATCACCGATGACTAACAACCCTACAAATCAACCGATTGGTGGTGATGAAAGCATAGTTGGGGAGGACAATGTCTAGTCGTTCGAGATATGGAATTCAACACCCCTTATCTCAGCTTTTGCTTTTGTACAATAAGATTTTGTACGATATGTGTCCAAGCTTTTTCCTTTGTATTGTGCTTGTAGGATATGTAAAAGTGTGGTCAAACTATAGTAGTTCTCCATCCATACATAAAACTTGCAATTTTTTGCATATTTGCTCCATCTACATGAAATTCTTATCGGTCACTCTTGTTTTTTTTTTTTTTTTTCATAGCATCATTTACACCTTAAGATTTAATCTCGCTAATTGGTAAATCTACACCTGAAGAAGTTGATTTGACTGGTTACGACGCATGTTATTTGACTCGCCTTCTAATTGCGTAATTTCTATATGTTACAAAAGGACGTTCCATATCTTGATCTTCTGTGCAAGATTTAAACGCCCTGTCCTACGGCGTCAGAGGACAGTGGGATAAAGTAAGTCAAATGATTGTTCAACGCCCCAATTTTAAAAGTTAATATGCAGACATATCTTATTGTTATTAAATGATTGATAGATGACAGAAATCCATGAAACTTTAATATTAAATCTCTTCCAAAGACAAGAATCTGTTTATATTCATTAAACTCGCTTATTTTGCAAAGTTTTGGAACATTCATTAATGTGAGTTAACACCTTTGTTTCTTTTTTTTGGGGGGGGGGGGTTTATCGTGGTAAATGAAAGTTTGTGTTTTAATCCCAGAAATTCGTATGAATTATAAACGAATCTAACACAAACTGACGGCCCGGCCAAAAAAAAAACAAAGAGAATGAAGAAGAGGAGTTCATTGGGATTAAAGATCCCGTCTTTGTGCTTATTCAATTCAAGCATAAACCTCAATTTGATGACAACTAGGCAGTAATTAGCGCTCCAATCAACATCAGTACGTTTCCAACGTTCTCCACAATGCTTGTATTCCTTCTCGGTTGACATTATCTCCCTCGAAGTCCTTTGTCTCTTTCGATGGAAAAGCGTATTCTGCGCCAAATCGACTTTTGAGGAGCTTAAAAGAAAGCAAAAACAGAATTTCAATGAGGGACGAAGACGCGTGGGGTCAAGAAAAAGAACTCAAAAAAGTTATTGCGTAACCAAGAAACGGGACGTTTGTTCAGAAAAAAAAAAATAACACCAAGAAACGGGACGTCCCGTTCATTTCACGGTCGATTGGACAGCTTCGCTGAACGTATGACCCAGCAAACGACGTCTTAGAGACTTTTTTTTAACAAAAATAACTCATCAGTGAAAATATTTTAAATTTAAATCCAGACGGAAAATACTCGGAGAAAAACATTTTCCGGTCAAAAAATGAATTTCTGACATGGTGGAAAATGATTTCCTCTTTGAAAAGAAGAAATCATTTTCCGGGCGAGCTCGCGCTTTACTTCCTTCAGTTCTCATTCTCTCTCTCTCTTGCTCTCCCCGCTACAATGGCTTTGACGACTTCCTTCTCCGGGATTAGCCTCCGCCCTCCCCGGCCGCTCCCGCCCGCCGTCCAGCCGAGGCGCGCCACCGCCGCGTCCTCTTCCCCGGCGGCTCGAAGCCGCCGGGAGGATCTCGCTCAAGAGGGAGCACCGCGATGGCGCCGGAGGCTTCGCCGGGAGGCTCGCGGGGAGCCCGCCGTCCAGGCCGCTCGTCGTGCGGTGGCGAGCCGTGAGCTCGTCGGATCTAGCAGCGGAACTCGCGGCTTGCCGGATCTAGCGGCGAGCTCGGCCCCGATCCAAGCGAGCTCGAGCTCGTCACCGATCTAGCGAGCTCGGGTGAGATCGGCCGAGCTCGAGCTCGCCGGATCCGGGCGGCGGAGGTCGCGGCTCACCGGATCTAACGGCGAGCTCGGGCTCCCGATCCGGCGAGCTCGAGCTTTGTTGCCGATCCGACGAGCTCAAGTGAGATTGGCCGAGCCTCGAGCTCGTCGAATTTGGCCACCGGTCTTGGTCGGCCGCCGGGCGGCCGGCCATCGTCGTAGGAAGGAGGTGGCGGCAGCGGAAGGAGGAGGAAGAAGGAGGAGGAAGGAGGAAGGAAAAGAAAAAGAAATAATAAATAATAAATAATAAAAATTTCATTTTTTAAAAATATAAATCATTTAAAAAAATATAAATAAATAAAATAAATTTTGTGGTCAATTAAAAATATGAAAATTTAATTTTTGATAATTTTTCCCAAATAATTAAATGAGCTAACGAACGGTGGAAAATATTTTTCACTCAAATTTTAGATTTTGACCGAACACCGGAAAATAGAGTCATTTTTGGAAAATGATTTTAAAATGTTTTAAATATGATATTTTCCGCTAAAACTAACTTTTAACTATTCTTTTTTTTAACAATCCCAAGTTCATCAGTCAAATGAATAAATAAATCCAGACGAGAGATTTAATTTTTTCCAAGATGATTTGTGCCAAGCAGTCTCTTTAGCGTGGCTTCTGATGGAGAAATGTGTGCCTGCAAGTATTAGCCCCCACAGCCAAACTAGATTGCGTCTGATGCCAACATCCCGATTTAATGAGGAGGATAGTTCGATGCCAAAGAATACAAGGACTCTCCATGTTAAACTCCTTCTTTGGAGAATCTACAAAAAAAAATAATTGCACTGGAAGTTCTAATATTTTTCACATAAAAATACAATTAAATCTTAAAATTTTCAAAAAGTGTAATTAAGTCATAAAACTTATCAAATTAATTTAATTAACAATTGAGTCTTAAAAATCTTATGACCAAATTGATAAAAGTATAATAGGTTTAGGGCTTTCTAAACAATTTTCCCATTAAAAAACTAATTATCACAAGTTCTTTTTCAATAATTGATTATCACATATTAAGTAACTAATTTCCTTATTTTTCTTTTAGATAATCAAATTTATCATTTCAATTATAAATTTTAAGTGGCCGAAAATCTCAAATTGTCGATACACCTTGAAAAACTTGGGATGTATGGAACCTCCTTTCCACGGTGGCAGTCGCTCGTGCCACCACACACGTTTTTTTTTTAGAGTTTGTCTCTTTATACTCGGATGGACTCTCCAAGTTAAGAAAGCTAAATAAATAAATTGCCAAAGTACCGAACGTCTGGATCATTCAGAACGGGCGCATGGAATGGTGGAAAAATGGGGCCACTGAGATACCCCGAGTTCATTGTGCAGTCCAATCAAAAACAGTTATATTAAATCGCTTATTTAGGTGCATGTGTGAAAAGGATCAGGGGAGGAAGACCCATGTCGAAGAATTACGTGGTATGAAGCTCGCTTAAGGTTTTTTCATCGAAAGCGAGTCCGATCCAATTTGCTTAAAAGCCTCGATTGGGGCTCTATCTTTGCAATCTTCTGAACGAAGATATTGAATTTCTATTGCGACGTTCATCAGTTTTTGACAATTATTTTATAGAAGACCCTGGCTTGCCACTAAGTTTAGTTAGGCCAAGGTAATTGATGATCCTACTAACCAAGGGTAAGCATGGTTCGGATGAATGGTTCTTACCTTGAAATTGAGAACCACCCATTAAGGATCGATTTCGAAAAATTGTAACCGAAAGCCACCACTCATTGGATCCATGGATCCACCTCGGAACCTATTTTCTAGTTTAGGACACCAAAACTTGTTCAGCCTTATATTAGCTCTTAATTTCGTATTATGATGGCAAAGCACCAGAACATTTATTGACATCTCCAATCAGTCATCTTCTTCATATTTGTTTGTTTATTTTGTTTTATTTGAGAAAGCAAGTAAATGGATTATTAGAATGGGAAAAAAAAAGTGTAAGGGATTAGTCTTATTCCACACGCAATAGACAAAATTAGTTAATAATATTTAATAACTACAAATATACATATACACACATATATATTTGATCGAAATAATACAAAATAATTAAATAATTACAATGGAATTCATTTTTTTTTTTTGAATATATATACCAAATGAGTGGGTAGGCGGTTCCATGCCTAGAATTATGAAGTAGATCATTATTCATCGGTTCCATTAAATTGGAACCAATAATTGGACCGGCTTCCATAGGAACCACCAATTCTGATCCAATCCAGGGCGGTCCTCAGTTCTTTTGCACATTCTACTATTAATGTTTGTCAAAAACTACATAGTAGTTGGCCAGAAGAAGAGTGGCATGATATGATGCCCACTTCAATTCTATAACTTTCTAGATTGATAATTTGAGTATCACAACTTTTTAATTGATGATTAGTTATTTATCAAATATTTTCGCACCAAAGGAAATGTATATATCTCGAGGATACGCAATATCGAAAGACGTTTTGGCCGAAGACGTATCTGGTTGACCCTTTTCTCTGCAAAATCATTTGGACCGCCATTTTCAAAGAAAACTTCAGAAAGACGACACCCACAAGTACTTCCCCTGCACATTGAAAAAAACAGGGACGTCCCGTTTATTTGCCGATCGGCCGTTTCTTTCAAAAGGAAAGAGCAGAGAAATTTTAAAGTCCCGAACGGAGACTATATAAGCACGCTCCGTCATCTTCCTCTCATATGCAACTCAAAGAGACAAGTTCATCGAGCACCGCATAGCAGAGCTCGAACATATGCAAAGTTCAAGCAGAAAGTGGCAACGCTAGAGCTGAGGGAAGATGGCGGATCATACAGGCGTAACAATTCAAGTCGGAATCGAAAGGTATGCTAATTCGCTCGTGGATACATCGTTTCTAAAACTGCTGTGATGGTTGGGACTGTGGGTCGAGCAAGAGGTCCAATCTTGATTGTTCTTTTTTGGTTTGATCGATTTCTTTCTGTCCTGGTGCAGAGACGATGACTAGCAGTCACAGCACCAACACCGCCCGCGACAGGGGTGGCTGGACTCTGCCAGAAAGTTCCACGTTGCATTCGGGTTACTGAAGTTGCTGATAATCACGCATTTCGGTTCGTTGTACATCATATGCGAAGTCATTTATCTAATATCATTGATCGAGGTGACCGTACCCGAGAGCCCAAATCGGGTGTACTGGTGCTTGTACATTGGTTTTGGGACTCTTGGCTTTGAGCTGCTTCTCTGGACGAACCTTTCTCTGGTAACGTGGCTGGTCATCAATCTGTGCATAGCAGTGTTTGTTTTGGCATCATCGGGTTGGCTCGCACGAGGCTCTGACCGGTTTCTATAGCTTATTCAGCCGTTCAATGACACGCCATTTTCAGAAGTTCAGTTTGATGTCTGAAGCACCTAGAATCCTGCTGTATTTGTGTTTATGTATGTAATTTGTACTGAGATTTGTTACATTGTAATCGAATACAGAGTATATTTAGACGTATCTTGTTCTGTATGTCTTTTGTAATGCTTCTCTAGACTTGTGACATTGTAATCAAATGAAGAGTGATCAAAGGGAAATGATTTCAATTTCCTTCTGGAAAATGATATGCAGAATCAACAGGAATATCCTAGTTATCTCTAAAATAGGAAAACAACCTAGAGATATGGTTTCAATTTGCTTTTGGAAAAGCTCTGATCGATCTCGCATTTGTTCACCTGAGCAGCAGTGCATATTAAGAATGTCCACACCAGTAGGGCTTCCGCCTGCGAGGAACATCATCTTCCCCACCGTTTCAAAATCCAATTTCCCCATCATCAAGTTTTATCCTGGAGGCCACTTCTACCTCCATGCGCTTGTTCTCACCAACAGTTTCGACCGATTTCACTCTGTGTTTCCTGTCGCAGCTATATTCAAACTTCCATAACCATGAGTTCGTTGACAGGTTTCTAGATCGGGAGTGGTCAACTCCCAACGACATTCCTTTAGCTTAAATTGATCTAAGCCACTCATATCAACCACGAGGTGCAGCTAGGATTCGCAAGGCCTACAGCATTCCAAGTGCATAAGCTCCAGCATATCAAAGCATTCATGTCGACAGCACTCATTGGCAAAAGTTTCTGGCAAAAAAAGCAGCTACCGGCTTCATCGATCCAAGCAATAAGTTGCTGTCGATTACTTTCCAAGTCCAGTCGAAACATGTGCAAGAAATTTAGCAGAAATGATGACCACAACACTGCAATCGGAACAATTCCTCAATCTTGCATTTCTCCTACTAGAATGTCTCGTTATTAGAATAGCAATGAACTCAATCATCTGAATTCTTACACCAAATTGGTTATCCATGCTATGTTCAGTGGGATGGTAGCTATCAATCCCGATTACCAACAGATTTTTCTAGAGATGAAATGAATCTTCAAGTCCATGTTTGGAGCAACTTCTTCGAGACTTAGCAACTCGTTCATTCAAAGCACAAACAATTATCAAAAATCTTATGAAAATCAACCTTGGAGACTGAGAAGAATCATCAATGAAAAACAACTTTGTGACTCAACCGGTTGGCGGTGCGGTAGGACCGAGCCTATAAAACTTGCACACAAAAAAGGGGAAGCATATTCCATGTTGAGAGTACATAAACTTAATCTGATTAATGATAAAACACGTCTTAAGAGGTTAATCTGACTGGCTACCGGACATATTGTGCGTCTAATACCGTTTCTGTAAACATTAATTTGATGGCATCGTCAGTAGTAGTCTCACATTGGAGTAGAAAACCCATAAAAGATGAAAGAAAGAGTCCGACATGTTGAAATCAGAGATTTTGAGCAAAGACTTGTTGACCTATTTCCTCTTACGTTGTCGGGTCTCCAGCAATTCGACTCCCCTTTCTGATTATTTGATTTTTCCTTTGTTTCCAAACGGACGTTCCATAGCTTTGCCCTTTTGTGCAAAGTTTTAAACTTTGGGCGGACAGCATTAGAGGAATGTAGCATCTGTTCTTGCACAAAGTAGCAATCTTCCGTAAGGCTTGAGATTGTATAGCCCAATGATTTTAAGGCAAAGATAAACTACTTTGAAACAAGGAAATGTATCTTCAATTGTCTCGACAACAAGATCAACAGCAAGAACAAGGAGTCCAAATTTCTATTTCGATCAAAGGCGTAACTAATATGCCATTGAAGGATATGGTCGGTAAGCAAAGCAATTATAATGGAATCATCGCCGCAGCATAAACGTTCTTCCTGAGAGAATTTCCGTCCGCTGAGCCCCTATCCTCCTCTTGGGTCTCAGCAATGGGTCCTACGGGAATAGGACGATCCGATTCGTTGACGGGTACCCGTTCAAAATAAATGCGGCATTGATTGTCCAAGATTAGGGGAAAAGGAACTCAAAAAAGTCATTGCAACGTGCGCCTCCAGCTCCCACAAGAAACGGGACGTCCCGTTTGTTTGGCGGTCGACGAGGCAGGTACTTTCCATTCGGGACGCAGCAGACGTGTCTTTTAGAAAGTCCTTTTGGACAAATCCCACTGGATTGGATTCGTTCGATACAAAAGCGTACAAGGATAAAAACTTAAAAACCCAAAAAACAAAAAAAAGAGGGTGCATTGGTCAACAATGGAGGTGCTGGCGACCTTTGCTGTGAGGAAGAGATAGAGAGAGATCAAAAGCTCAATTGTACAACATCAAACACCAAAAAGTACCAAAACCCTGACCATTGGGGAGATAGGCGGTTCAAAGGCAGATTCCCTAATCCCGCCACTAGGCGGAACTCACATTCGAACATTGGGATGTCTTGGAGTCATGGTATCGAGACATGAATGGTGATAACTATGGTAGAGGTCGAAATGAACTTTCCAAAATGAATTAAGTTTTTCAAGGAAACGTAAGAAACAGTCTCCTATTAGAATGGATTATGATATACCAATAGATATTGGCCTCATAGCTAAACTAGATGGTATATCAGATGCCAATGTCCTTAATCAGAGGATTAAGTTAGTCCAACACAAAAGAGTATGAAGACTAGATCAAACAAAATTTAAATTTAAGGACCAAATTTGGAATTGTCCTGAAGTTTAAGGACCATCTTGACATTGTCTCTCATTTCTCAAATTGTAAATCAATTTTACAAAGATTTGACTATAAGTTCATAATAATACAAATAATTTTCATCAATTAACTTTTTTAAGCATTACAAATAGTGAAAAATGGAGAAAAGATCTAGCATAGCAATTTCAAATGAAACAAAGTGACACATACTTATAGGGAGAACGGCACCATAAGTGCTATAATTTTTGTGCAACATTCACTATTTTTTTTTTTTTTTCGATCCTACGCTATTTCTACTCTAACTCTCACTCTTTAACTTTTGTTATATCTCCTTACAACGCATGAAAATTGAAACCTACATCTAAAATTAAATCGTTCTCATCCCAACCCTTTGAGAAGGTGGGGACCGATGGAAAGGCAAGATATGTCTTCTTGTCTTTGACTTTATCTTGTCCTTTTCATCTTAGTTTTGTTTCCTCACAAAGTAATCATTTTGACGTTTTATATGAATGGGGATAGTTTTGACAATTGTGAATGATAAACTTGTCTAAATAAACACGTTGGGAAAAGTACCAAACAAGTCATAAACCTATTACATTAGTACCAATTAAGTCCTAAACTTTTTAATTTAACCAATTCAGTCCTAAACCTTTTATTATTTGTACCAATTAGTCCATTTGGCCAATTTTGGCCCACCGACGCTAACATGGACGTCGGCCCGGTGGCCGGATGTTGACGTGGCAATTTTTATGATTTTTTTAAATTATTTTTTTCGAATTTTTTTATTAAATTTTTTTCCTTTTTTTTTCCCGTCTTCTTCCTTGCGTTGGCCGGCGAGGGCCACGACTCTTGCTGGCTCGCTCAACCTCTCCTAGGGCCGCGGGCGCTGGCCTCGCCCAGATCGGCCGCCGGTGAGGCGGCTTCGCCGGATCCGGGCGAGGCCAACCTCGCCCATGCGGCCTCGAGCGAGGCCGAGCAGCCCTTGCTCGACCTCGCCCGAGATCTAGGCTAAGCCGCCCGCCCGTTGCTCCCGGGCGAGGCCGAGCGAGGGCCACGACCCTCGCCGGCGGCCGACGAGGGCTGCTCGGCCTCGCCTGTGGCCGTGGCCGAGGCTAGCCTTGCCCAAATCCGGCGAAGCCTCCTCACCGGCGGCCCGGGAGAGGCCAAGCGAGGGCTTCGCGGCCTCGCCGAGGGCCGGGCGAGCCTCATTGGAGGCTCGCCGGCCACCGCTAGGAAGAAGACAGAAAAAGAAAAGAAAATAGAAAAAAAATTAAAATAATTTAAAAATCGAAAAAAATAATTTAAAAATCATAAAAATTTCCACGTCAACATCCAGCCACCGGCCGACATCCATGTCTTGATTAAGGTGTCGGCCGGCCAAAATTGGCCTCGATGGACTGAATTGGTACCTATAGTAAAATGTTTAGGACTGAATTGGTTCAATTGAAAAGTTTATGACTAAATTGGTACCAATGCAATAGATTTAGGACTTTTTTGGTACTTTTCCCTAAACGCGTTCCATTTTCTTCTCCTATTATTCATCATCATATTATTGTCACAAATTGCAATGGCAATGTGTGCATATCCACCGTTGTTTTGTGCTTGCCCATGTCCCCAATTTAAAAACTCAATGTTTTTGATGAATTGGCAAAAATTTCATGCCTTGGAACATAGCATCACAAGAGGAAAATGTGTCAAAAAAGTTATAAACCTATTGTATTTATGTCAATTTAATCATAAATTTTTTGGATTGCCAATTTAATCCCAAATATATTGATCATTCCAACTAATTTTGACCGATATTGCTGAGGTGGATGCCAATTGGTTTATGTGGTATTGTTGATTTTGACGTTGACATTTTTAATAAAAAAAAAATTTCTTTTTTTTATTACTCCTTCTTCCTTTCTTTTGCTAGTGATCAGCCATAGGCGATGGCCAGCCATCGGCCATGGCTATGCTAGCCTTGCTTAGGCGAGGCTCCGACCTCCCTAGATCTAGCAACAGCAAGCTTCAAACCCTAGCCCCACTAGATATAGTGAGGTCACCCCAGCTTGGGGAGAGTGAGCCTCAACCAGGGCTCCCCTCACCAAAAGTTTTCAATAAAAGTAATGCTTAATCAATACATGCAAAGATTCTCTTCCTCAATACATCAACCAAAATTTAAAGTCTTTTAGAATGTTTAAGTGAACCGATTCTTGTAAACTATTTCACCCCGATTCTTTGGGACGTTCCACACGTTCCATTCCCGGTCCAAGATCCAAAGTGCCCACGTCAGGCCACTCCATCAATCACCAACTGCTTTCGAGACGTACCATGATGGATGCCTCTTTGGAAAGGTGTCATCAGTTTATGCAAATCCAAAGCAGGACCGACATGGGGGTCAGCCTTGAATTTAGGAAGCAGCAATTGGGAAAGTTCTGCGCCAATCACCCTCGAGAATTTTGACGAATTTTGATTGAAATGCTTTTGATTTTGCGGTTTGCGATTTCATGTTTCAGTCTGTTCCTATTTCTGTTGCGACATCTCAATTGGCGATATCAAAGGCAGCTACCAGATTCATGCAAAGGTTTCTGGGGAAAAAAAGGTTTAGAGCTTTTTGGATAAATTTTCCAATTATGTTGTATTAAAATCATTTATCGGTCCACTCCACACTGAATGATATAGCATATTATCATCTTTTTTAGTTATTTGAAATGGGACATAATGATCTGAAAATACCAAAAGTATTATAAGTTTTTCGATCATTTTAGATAATACGCTGCAAAACCGAGCTATACCTTGTCTATTGTGATTACTTAACATATAATGAATTGGGTTTTCCAAGCTATATCATGGTAGTAGTTTCATAAACTTTTTCGAATAGCTAATCTAATTAAAATCAGGACATATTAGGGCGGTGAACTTTTTTCAGTATTAAACGGAAAAAGATAACCATGTCAGCTCGGTGAGGAAGCTTCACGTCAATTCGTCTCGATCCTAATCAGATTTAACTATTTTCGCTGGGCTGGATTTGGGCTTGGGCTTGGCTGCTGAACTTCGAGCTTGTCTGAGTATGCACAGAGCTCCTCCCAAAAATATCAGAAAATGAGAGTTTCGTTGTTTAATATTTCTGGGGAGGGTTCCGAGAGAATATTAGAAAACTGAGTGTTTCGTTGTTTAATATTTCCAGGGAGGAATCTTGGAACCTTCCCCAAATATTTAAACAACGAAACACTTGTTTTCTCTCCCAGAAGATATTAGAAAACGAAAGTAGGAATACCTCTATATATATACTCAGTGATTGTTGCACTTTCTCATCCACCAAAACTGTCACGGAGTTCGTTGAGGTCTACCTTCTGCACAGCATTGCCGATCATCCAGTGACATTTGAAAGCTATGTAATTCATTTGTGTAAATTTGTGCTCTAAACATTTTTGCTTAAGTAGCTAGTTTTCTTTTCTTTTGAATCTATTTGTCTTCCCATTAATTCATTTCTAATTGGATATAGAGATCATGGATAATCATAACAGCAGTAACAATGGAAAATATTTGACTTAACCAAGAGACTATACATTGTATTTATATCGTTGAAGCTACTCATTATTAAGTATTTCAATTCACAATCAATCGGGGCATTGAGTAGCATGATTATACGATTTTATATCATTTGCAAAGTTATCTATTTCATAGCACTAATCAAAGTGACCAAACTTAAGAGCCTGAATCCAATATGTCAAAGTATATCTAGAGCTCTAAAGTGCCTATCCATTTTCTTAATTCCTATCACACGTACTTAAGAACAATGACTCTTGTGAAGTGGATCAAATTAGAGTGACCAACAAGAATTGGCCAAAAGGGTATTAAATGAACAAAATTTGTCATTTCTTAGACCACATAGGGTGCGTTTGGGAAGACTTTTGGGGAAAGTCTTTAGGAAAAGTTAAAAGTGTTTTCCAAAATGCAAAACTGTGTTTGATAAATTGTAAAAAACAAAAAAAAAAAGGACGGAACAAAATTTGTCATTTCTTAGACCACAAAAACTGGAAGAAACATGAATCCTTTGTGTACGTTTTGTCCACATCTTCAACGCTTCATGGAACTTTCCATATAATGAAAAAGGATATAATAGCTTGGAAACCCAACTCATCGGATGCCAAAAGGGGTCGGGTCGGTTTCTAACTATGGTTGGGTTTAAGAAATCTACCACCTCCACCTCCTACTGCCGTTAACATATTCTGGGGGAGGGAGTGATTGGTGTTAGATACTATAATATTGCTTATATTAATTAATTGATGTTGCAAATATTCTAATATTTGTTAAACCCTTAGGCTACGTTTGGTTTCTAATCGTAATAGGACTGGATATTAATTAATTGGGATTTTTTTATTTTATATTCTAAATAATCATATTAATGGGTAAATTCATAATGAAAATATCTCCAAACACTATTCTTTAATTTATTTTTATTTTATTTTTGTTAAACTAAAATATATAATAAATATAAATATTTAATTTATAGATTGAATGTTTGTTATAAAATAGAATGAAAGTTGAATATATAAATTAAAATAGGATTAATTAAAAAATTATTTTCTTAAATTAGAATTCAAATATTATTTATATTGAAATATAATTTAATTTGTTAATTTAATAAATTTGTTATTGATTTTATTGAAATTCTATCCACATTTATCACATCTCTCCTATGAGGGTTTTGGCGTATGATATGATAAATTTTATTAATAATGGCCTTAAATGATTTTATTGAATTGGGTTTTGACATTTATTAATAGCAGGCCTAGTTTAGCAGCAAAATATAGACAATCGTATTTAACTGAAACCTTGTAATGGGAGAAGCCCAATTGATACGATATTGATTAGGATTTGCTAGGTCTTTTCTCTAGCTTATAAATTAGTAGATTATACCTATAACGCGTTGCGGGATTTAATCCCATTGAAAATTGCTATACATAAATAAGTCAAAGAAAAGAAGATCTGGCACTCCAAGAGATATATGATGAGGCTAAATTCCTACAAGTTCAAATTAGAGATTTAAGCAAGGAGTTGTTGACCTTGTAATTACATAATTATTTGTTTCCAAAAGGACGTTCCACACCTTGACCTTTTCTGGAATTTTAAAATTCCTGGTCCCATAGTATTATAGAAAAGATGCATCAATTCTAGTACTTTAGAATAGCGTGCAATCGTCTACAAGACTTGAGGTTGCAATAATTGAGTTACCACCCGCATCGTACAACATGCATAACCCAATGATGTTAGAGCAAAGATCATACATCTTGGAACAAGGAAATTCCTTTTTTAATTTTCTCAACAACTAGATCAAAAATAAGAATGAGGTCCATCAAACCTTTTAAGATCTTCAATCTTTTTAAAAGAACAAAAAGAGAGAAATTTTCAGAGTTCCTTTCATTAGAATAAAGATTTCCGGCAAGGAGAAGATGGATATGAAGAAGATTCCCATTTTTCAAACTAATTCACTTATCCAATTCAAGCTTATAGCTCAATTTTCTGACAATTAGACAGCAAATTAGCAATCCAATAAACAAGGAGGACGTTTCCAACGGTTTTTGACAACGTTTGTATTCCTTCGCAGTTCACACTATGTCACTGCCAGTCATCATTTGTCTCTTTTTGATGGATAAAGCCGTGGGGCATCCCCCTCCTCGCTCCAGATTCACTTTGAGACTCCTTCATTTTCAAGAAAAAAACTCAAGAATCGGGACGTCCCATTTCTTTTGGCGGTCGACTGCCCAGTTTCTTTCAATGTGTGCCGCTGCAAAACTCGTCTTAGAAAACTTCCTTTTCCACAATCCCACGTCAATTAGTTAGATAAATAAGAAGCAGACGAGAGATGTTAATTTTCCAAAATTACTTCTTTTTTTTTAGGAAAATGCGAAAAATAGTTTCTTAATGATTTGGCTTTTGATATGCCAACTAAACTAAACAGTGTTTGCTAAACATTTTAAACGTTTTGCAAGTTTGATGCCAGGAAAATGAGTTAATGAGAAACATTTTCCTAGTCTTTAATTAGGCAAAGGATTAAATTCAGGAAAATGATTTCTTTGAAAGGACCGGAAAACGTTTTGACCAAAGCTTAGATTTGATGCTTGGTTTACAAACAATTATTCTTATAAAAAAAATATATAAAAAATTGAATTTGAATTTTTTAATTTTTTAATAAATTTAAATTTGGAAAACATTTTAAAAATTTAAAAAAAAAAGGACTTTTTTTTTTTTTTTTTGAATTTCACCCGAGCCAAAGGACGGAAACTTTCTTGTGTGACATCATGGCTTTTGACAACAAAGCTTGAGCTTGAACGACAGCCTCCCGGGTGAGCTTGTTCAGCGATAAGACTCAAAGATTGAATTATTAAATATCTGTAAGCCAAATTTGAGAAAAAAAACATTTTTTTTTTTTTGAAATTATTTTTTTATCCAAACGACAAAAAACTTGTTAAGTAACGAAAATGCTTTCGGATTTCCATTTTTAATTTATTTTATATAATCGAATCAACATCATTAATTAGGAGGATTAGATTAGTTCAACGTGAGAGTGTAAGAATCAAATTGAACAAAATCAAAATTTAAGGACCGAATTTCAAATTTTGTGTGCTCGTGTGGAATGACAATAGAAAAAAGAAATTATTAAATATCTTTCTTTCAATTTATTACTTGTTAAGTAACATGAATTTCCTTAATTTATTTTATATAATCGAATCCATCATTCGTTCATCACTTTAAATGGACAGAATTCTCAAACTGTCAATAATAAAAAAGTTAAGAAAGCAAGAAAGAACTCAATAAATAAATGGGTCAAGTACCGAACGTCTAGATCACCACAAGAGGCATATAAAGGGGTATAGATGGGGCCATTGAGATAGAATGACTAAACTTTCGTGTTAATATTTTTGAGTGAAGGCGACTCTAATTGGGTATGTTTGAAGCAGTATTCAGTGGCTTCTTCCATTAAATATCAGCTTTCAATGAATACTTCGAAGAAGGAATCTTCTTGGATGTGAATTCTGAATCAAAGTGATGGATGATATCCCTAACTCCCTGCTAAGTTCGATTGGGCCTCGAAGCAATTGACGAGAAGACTCAGAAGCGCATATGCCATTACCTCCAACATCCACCGAAACTCTATCGGGCTAAGGTTTTGATTCAAGCTAGAGATAACTCGGTGCATAAAGATACTCAATTAATGTCAAGGCGCATCGGTGAAGTGTTCGACGAAGGAAAAAGTCTAGAGCTAGAGAATCGGTCCGGCATGGAGCACTTAACTAATATATAGCTATTGGCTCCAGGAGAAACACCACAATTGCTGCAACATTTAACACTTTGTATGGTGCTTCTATTTAGGGGTGTCAAAACAGAATCGAAATCGGAATTGAACCGAATTTTCATGTATTTTCAGTTTAGTTTAGGTTTCATTAGGATAATGAAAAATAACCATTGTATATTCTGATTCGGATAGTTTCGCCACTCTTCTTAATATTACAATTTACACGATCTTTATCATTTTCCACTAAACATCTTTTTAATATTTCAAAAAAGAAAACTGAAAAAGCTAAACCGATCCGATCCAAAATGAACCGAGTATTCGTTTTAGGGAGCGGTTTAGTTCAAAGTTAATACACACCAAAATGGTTCGGTTCAAGTTTTTGAAAATTCAAATAAAAAACCTTAATCGAACCTAACCGAACTGAACCATTGACACCCGTAATGATGCCATAACTTCTTAATCGATAATTTGAGTCTCTCATCGAATCCATCTTTGCCAAAGGAAATCTACATAAATTTCTTGAGTATAGGCAGTGATTAAAGATGTCGTGGCCGAAGACACATCTGGTCGACCCCCTCCTTCTGGGAAATTACTTGGACCGTCATTTTAAGGAAAGAAACTTCAGAAAGACGGACAACGCATACCCGCCTAGCTCCCCTGCACACTGGAGAAAGCCGGGACGTCCCGTTCATTTGCCGATCGACCCGTTTCTTTCAATTACGAAAGAGCGGAGAATTTTTTAACTACCGACGGAGGCTATATAAAGCAAGTTCAGCTCACCCTCCTCTTCGTCATCTACCAGACACGAGAGACAGAATACATCGAGCTCCCCCACAAAGCAGAGCTCCAGCATCTGCAGAGTTCGAACAGAGCCGTTGACACCAGAGCAGAGGAACATGGCGAATCGCACGAGCGTGACAATTGAAGTTGAAGTCGAAAGGTACTTGATTCGCTCACGAATTTGTCGTTTCGAAAAGATCGGAAGTGCGAATCGAGCAAACTAGTCCGTTCTTGATCGGTTGATTTGATGCAGGGACGACGATCAGCAGCAGCTGCAGGACCAGCAACAACAGCAACAGGGATGGCCGGACTCGGCCTTGAAGTTCCACGTCGAGTTCGGTTTACTGAAGCTGCTCATGATTGCACGCTTCCATACGATATACATCATCTGCGAGGTCATCTACCTAATATCATTGATCGAGGTGACTGTATCTGTGAGCCCGAATCGGGTATACTGGTACTTGTACATTGTTTTTGGGACTCTCGGCTTCGAGTTACTTCTCTGGACGAACCTCTCTCTAGTCATGTGGCTGGTTGTCAATTTTTGCTTGGTAGTGTATGCTCTGGCATCATCCGGTCTGCTTGCCCAAGGCTCCAACCGGTTTCTGCAGCTTGTTCAGCCATTCGACGACACGGCATTTTCAGAAATTCAGCTTGATTTTTGAAGCGCCCAGAATCATACTGTACTTGTGTGTATTGATTTGTAGTTGTATGTCCTTTGTACTGCTTCTGATTTAGAGAAAAGACTGAAGAGAATGTAACCACATCTGTAGTTGCTGGAGCTGACCTATAAATACCATTCATCATCCATTTTATTGAATTTCATTGGCTTTACTTTTCGCCCCTTTCTTTTACTATTTTCTGGCGATTGAATCCAACTATTCAAGACCCCTATGCATCCTGAGTTTTCATATTGGACGAAATTACACCTCAAGTTGACATCATAGACCACTCCAAGTTTGGGGCAGCTCCTCTGTGACCGTTGGATCTCAGCCTAGCCGACGAGTTCCGATGGGCACAGAGGAGTGGTTGCCTCCAACTCGGATGAAAAACCTCTGCCAGAAGAGGTGGAGCTCAACATAGCATTGAGCTCTGCCACTGGCGGCAAACTGAGGTGATGCGTAGCGGATGGACATGGGAGGCTCTGTCGTTGGATGTGGCGGCCGAGTGGAGTTATGAATCTTGATGAAGAAAGAGGCGGCTTGCGGTGACGGGACAACATCGACCAAGGCACCTGGTTCCGATGCCTAGAGAAAGATATCCATCGATACTTTGTGCAATTTAAGTAGAAAGAAATCCATCCAAATTAAGAACAGAAATGACCAGCAGTTGGAAGATTGCATATGCAGATGCGCAGAGAAATACTCGACCTCAACAGAGCACCCCCAGCAAACAGCACGTTATAAGCAAATGGTAACAGGCAATTCCAACAACTGAAATAAGCAAACAAAAAGGGGGGGAAAATGAAGAGCTCTTTCAAGTAATCAAATGTGCACGCAGTTGCTTGTTTAAGAGGGAGAAGCAGTTTGAGATTTGCTCTTTATAACCATCATTTGAATAAGGAATATTGTATCGGAAACTTTCTTTTTTAAGTTGGGGCCAAGACTCAGAGAGACACTCTCCCTTTAATTAAAAAGGTTGAGCAAACTTTAAGGTATTGTCATTCTCAAATGGGATACCCTTTCCTAAATTATGCCGTAAAGGGGCTCTTGATTCGTGCAGATCCTTCACCGCTTACACCTTCATTTAGAAAGAGTTCCATTATCTTTCCAAGAAGTTGGGTTTTTTTTTTTGCGTATGGAAACACGTGGCTGCAATGAGTACTTTTTCTAGCATTTTGGTGGAAGTTAAACATGAAAATTGCAATTTTATCAACTGCGAAATGATCTTCTTGTAAATGATCTGCTTGATATGTTATCTTCATACCAATTAGTGGAAAATTCGACATTTCTGCTATTTGATTTGTTACTTCAATAGAGGGACTAATTGATTAGTTTTTCACAGACAATTACTCTATTCTTATTATATTTCTGTTGTGATCACCCCATGTTTTGAATATGTCATGAAGAACTTAGAAAGTTCAAGGCATCTGGTGAATGGATTCAACCCAATCGCAAACCATACCAAAGTACAACGACCGTGAATGGAATTTAGTCTTATGAGATAAAGCAAAGGATGATACTTCATTTTTCCAGTTGTACCTTTTGTCCTCCTTGTATCTTAATATTAAGATCGTTTCCCCTAATCAATCTCAGCGATAATTGGAATACATAACATGCTTAATTGTTAGTTTCTACAGAGTTATGCGAGATATAATCAAAATTCTCATGCTAGTACTGTTTGTACATGATTTTGGGCAAAGGACATGACTGGATTGTTCAAATTTGCAACGAGCCTGTAAAGGCAAAGTCAATTGACAACTACTCGAGCTAATCATGGCATGAAGCTCTTCTCAAAGATGAAATATAGGCTTAAAGCATTGAATCTCATTTATTACCACGCAAAAATAAATAAATGATGGGTGAAAACTGAAAACGGATTGGAGGGGGACCCCTCATGGAAAGGCCAGATAGATCTTCTTGTGTTTGACTCAATCCTTGTCCCTTTCATTACGTTTTGCTTCTATCATCATCTTTTCAGAGACTGCGTTCGACACGAATCTATCATTATACCGTTTAATACGTACCGGTCGGCTTTGAGAACTACGAATAAAAAAACTTGTCCGAATGAACGCGTTCCGTTTTTTTGTCTTTATCATCATGTTATACTCGCAATTTGAAATCGCAAAAAGCATTTGGTAGCCCATGCCCCCAAATTGCAAATTCGATGTTTCAGGGGAATCTACAAAAGGTTTCATGCCTTGAGACATTAGAGCATCCGGCCTCACGGGAAATAGGGTAACATCGACATGCCCCCCAACTCCGTGGCTTATTCAAAAAGAGCAATGAACTCTTTCACCATTTAAGTCGACACGTGATCGTATTTCTTTTGTGGGAAAAAACTTAATAATAAAGGAAATTATTTTCGAAAAATCATTAAATCATTTTTTAGAAAAATGGATAATTTTCCTTTGTTTAGTGATATAAGAAAAAAAAAAAAAGCTTATGTGGTGTTTGGATCTCATATGGAAGATAATTTTCAATCTTATGATTTTACCTAAGGCAAACAAAAAATCAAAATTCTAAATAATTCTTTATTTTATTTTTTTTACTTTTTCTTTTCTTTCTTTTTATTTTTCCTTCTTCCTCTATCGGTTGTTGAGTCTCCACGATGGCCACTAACAGGCCACAAGCATGGCTTGAGCTTGCCGGTCTCAGGCAAGATCGATCCTCACTTGTGGCTTGTCGCTACCCTTAGACAAGGCTTGAGCTCGTCAATATCTGTGGCTTGTCGCTACCCTTAGACAAGGCTTGAGCTCGTCAATATCTGGTGAGCTTGAGCTCGACCGCAATGGTCATTGCTTCTTGTGATAGACAAAGGGAGAAGGAAAAAGAAAAATAAGAAAATAAAATATATTAAACAAATTTTATACAAGAAATTCTGGAAATTTTTTTACCTCTTTAGGTTTAGGAATCCACTCTCCTAATTTTATGCATGAATATTTTTTAAACAAAAGTGTTTTTGATTGATTAGTCATGTTTGGTTAACCAAACAAGTGAACATTTGGAGAAATGCTTCCACTTAAACAAACACACCATAAAAATCTTTTAATATTTCTTAAGACTTTTCCTAAATGTCGAACCAAATGGACCTGATTCAGTTACTCCTTATAAATTATTCACCCCGATTCCTTAAGACGTCGCCTACGTTTTCTTCTCCGGTCCAAGATCCACGGGGGCCACTTCGGGGCACTCCACCACCAACCTTTTGTACGTACTGCCATTAAAGCTTCGTGGACCCAACCTCGTTTCAATTAACGAACATTCTTTTTCCGATCCTTTTCGATTCGGTGCAAAATGAGGCAATGAGGAGTTCCGGTTTGAATTCTGGGAAAAGACGCGGCAGATTTGCCAGCGATAATTGGGGAAGTTCCATGTCAATCGCTGTCAGAGAATTTTGACTAGTACGTCACGTCATGACACTCTTTCGTTTAATATTACAAATGTAAACCGCCCCCACAAGTTTCATACGTCCGGCTCCCGTTTTCTTCCTCTTGCTTTTATCATGTCGGGGTTGCGAGGATTTACTTCATTTTCGAGTGTATACGTGATGTCCTCCGCGAGATCTCTATTCCTGATCAAATGTGAAATTCACGCAGAGATTGGAAGACCTGTCCAAAACTTGTTGATTAACTGATTTTAGTAATTTGGATGGGACAATTTTTACCATTCTTCTCTTGTGATATCTCAACAAGACATAAGCTCAGAAGTAGAGCCGTTAAATGGGTGGATCGGGTCGGGTTTGGGTCTGGTCATTAATGGTCCACCTAAATCGACCAATTAACCCATTTACGACCCATTTATGTTTAATGTAAATTTTTTGACCCAAACCCGACCCGACTCATACCTAACCCATACTCGACCCGACCCAACTCATATTAATAAAATATTTTCATATTTAACAAATTTAGAAAAACGTATTCATATGTTTTTTTAAGATTATATTATTAAAATACTTCCAAGCTTTTATATATATTATTTTTTTTAAAATTGTATTGCTAAAATAGTTTTATACCATATAAATTTAATGGACAATTTTTATAAATTTTAAAATAATTGTTTAAAAAAATCGAATTTAATTATTTTTTAAATTAAAATTTTAATTATTTTTATTTTATTTTTAAAATATAATTTTCTTTTCTTTTTTTCTTTTTTCTTCTCCTTCTTCTTCTTCTTTGGCTGGCCGCCGACCACGACGACGGCCGGCGACCGGCCACAAGCGAGCCTCGAGCTCGCCGTGCCGGCCGACCGGAAGGAGGAAGGAGAAAGAAAAAAAAGATAAAAAAAGAAGAAAGATAAAAATAAAAAAAGGAAGAAAAAGAAAAGAGAAAATAAAAATAAAAAATTATAATTTCGATTTTTATAAAGTTAAAGAGAGAAATGAGGAATTATAATGTTTTTTTTAAAGATGAGTTTTCAACACAACCCATTTAAAAACTCACTTAAGACCCATCTATCTTAAACCTTTAATTGTGAAACCCATTTAACTATCTTTTATTATAAACAAGTGACCCATTTATGACCCATTTAAGATTTAAATGGGTCATAAATGGGTTTATGACCCATTTTAATACCTCTACTCAGAAGAGATTTACAAGTCATTTTCATAATCTCGTCAAAAAAGAAAATGCAGTTATTGTTGTAGCTCATGTTGAGGAAGACATGACGTGTTTCTATTGCACAAAACTCCTTTCAATTTGGTAGATGAAGTTCTGAACCTTTCGATGATTTTCTTATGCAATCCATCCGAGGTAATTTAGGCCGAATATCGATGTTGGGGCAGTCTAATTAGTATCGGCCATATAACATAGCCACCTCTAGGCTCAAATCTAAGGACAATGGCCGTTGTGGCAGTTTGGCCATCTTTAGGACATTAATATTCTTTAGAAACGTCTTAGAACGTTTGCTACACGCTTTTGACTTTAATTACGCCCCAAGCTATAGCTTGGCCAATCAGTCTGGACAACGATGGAACTTTCTTTAATTTATCATTGTTGGGTTTGACAATGAAGCACAAGTCTATATCCTAAATATATTATCGAGGTACTTCCTTTCTCAATTGTTTGAACATACGTCCACCAAAGCATGTGTATCTTGTGTGACATCCTGAATTTCAGGTTCTAATTTCAATCGATAAAATTGGGCATTTCATCGACGCGCTTATAGTTCGTTTCCCTGAACTGATCATTCATGTGATAATTAGTTTATCAGGTGAAGCCGTTAAAGGTTTTAATGCATCAGACTTGAGAAGTCAACTAGGAAACGACTGCTCGACCGTGCAAATTTACAAGAGATCATTATGACACAGTAAGATCGATTAGAAATCAAAGATAGGTCGACTCAACTAACACAGTAAGATCGATTAGAGATCAGAGATAGGTCAACTCAACTAAGGTATGTGATTAAGTGTGGGTGATTCCACCTAATTACACAATTTTTGTCGATTGGGATTAGACCGATTCTTCTGTCGTTTGGGTACTCTGTGTCCGTATTTGAAATTTTGAGATTTCTACAACAACCGAGAGTTACCAATGTGTCGAAAATGTACTTTGTGGCTTGAAAATACATTAAAGTTTAGGAAAAAAGTTATAAGGTTAGAAACCACAGTTGATGTATTTTTATTTTTTTTTGGTAATTTTTTTTTTTGGTAAAAACACAGTTGATGTATTTAGTTCGCCCAATACTCAATAAGTTAAAGTTTATAGTGAAATGATGTGCCACTAAATATGTCAATAGATTTAAACTTCCAGGTCCATTTTGAATCCATTATTAGGGAATTATTGAAGTGATTCAACACTTCTGTAGTCCTAACTATACTAAAGCGGTCACAATAAGCCATCACGGCTCTTCAGAAGCTTGCTACATGTCAATCTATGATTAGATGTCAGCTTCTTTGATGTTTCCTATATTTATTTATGTCGTAAAAATATTATAAATGAATTTTCAAGGCCCAGTGGTCGCGGGCATTGGAATAAAGATCCCCAGCAGGAAGAAACATGGATATGAAGAAGATTTCCTTTCTTTAAACCATTTGTCTATTGCATAAATTGGGACGTTTTGATGACAATGCGTTTTTTTCCTTCTTCTTTTTGTAGCAGGAAAAGAACGTATAGCCACTAATTGACCCTCCGATAGTCAAAAGAACGTTTCCAACGTTCTTGACCACGTTCTTGAAGTGTCCTTCCCAGTACACATTATCTCAGTCGCAGTCTTTTGTCTCTCTCTATGGAGATGGGATTTTCACGCCAATTGACTTTTTGTATGTCGTTTTGCTAGCGAAGTCTCAAGAGTTTAAGAAAGGAAAAAACTTATTTAAATAAGTGATAAAGGCATCGAGTAGGTCCCTAAACTTGTCCCAATTATTTAATGAGGTCCATGTACTATTTTTTGGGACAAATGGGTACTTAAAGCATACGTGTTTTTTCTTCTGAACGATCATTCCGCTAAAATAGAAATGGAAATGTTGATGTGGACGACAAATGGGGCAGCGCTTCATTGGTGTTTACCGGACAAGTCGGTGTTTATGTGTAATTTCCTTGGATAAAAATATTAAAAAATTAAAAATAAAACCCAAGTGAGAGAGAAAAAGACCGAAGAAAGAGGCGGCCACAGGGGATAACGGTCATGCCGTCCAACATGCTGAGAAGGGCTGCCGAGGCATCGTGGACTGTCATCGGGGTCGGGTGATGACAAGCCGAGGTCGCCTGACCTTAGTCCGTCGATAGTTAGGATAGGGCAACCCTAGTCATCGTCACTCGCTTCAGTCGTGCGAACCCAGCCATGGCTAGTTCTGGCGTACAGTCATGCGACACCGAGGAGACTCTGGATGGGTTCAACATGTCCATTTAATTTGATGAACACTATATAAATGCAAGCGTAGTGCAATTTCCTCATATGAACGGTAAATTAACTGAGACTTTCTAAAGAGGATGAGATCTCAAGTTCAACTTTAATCCAACACGATCTCTGAAAGTCCTATCACAAAATTCTAACATCACAAATCTAGTTCGGGCCATCAATTTAGAAAATCTTTAATTAATCGGAGACTAAATTGAGCAATAAGATTGTTGAGCTGGCTAGAGTGAATCAAAATCCCCTGCCGAAGTTGGATTTGTATCTAACTGAGCCATCTAAATCGACCCGCCGAGTACGCAAATGTAAAATGAGGGGACATTACTTAAGACAGAAGAGAGGAGATCCCACATGAGGGCCCCGCCTTAAATATTTTCTTTTGGCTTTCTTTTTTTGGGTGAGGGTGCGTGCAAAATTCCATTGAATCAATACGTCTCAGAACTTCGACCAAAAAAAACGTCGCAGAACGTTGTAAACGCCCCCCAAAAGATTCAAATATCGAGCAGACGAGCGAAATGTTGTTTCCGCAAGCTTTCACGCGACAAAGAAGCTTCTGCAGCGATGCACATATGCCCCATAGGTGAACAATAAAAATAAAATGAAAAAGAATAATGCAACTTTGCTTATAAAAACCTTCCATTGATGGACAAGCCCAGCGCAATCTGCGTTCTTCACTGCGAAACCATTGCCTCTCGCGCAGAGGTGAAAGACGCATCATCTCTCTTTCTAAGGAAGCTGGTGCAGCAGATCAATGGCCGACATCAACGCTGATGCTCAGAGGTTAGTTCTGCAACATTTCTCTTTCGTTGTTTGCACATGTTAATCTCGTTCCTTATGAACGATACCCTCCTTTTGAGTAGAGGTGTTAAATGGGTCAAGCCTTATTTACTAAAACACCCATAAATGGGTTTTAAAAATAAAGAGAGTAAGATATATGAGTCTTAAATGGGTCAACTCTACATCCATTTAAGACCCATTTATCAACCAATTTATTTTCACCCAAAACCTCGCAATTTTTTTTTTTTCTTTTCTTTAACTTTACAAAAAAAATATTTTTTTTAAAAACCGAAATTATAATTATTTTTTTATTTTTTATTTTTTATTTTTCTTTCTTTTCTTCTTCCTCCGGTCACCGGTCATCATGGCCAGCGACCGGCCATGTGAGCCTTGAGTTCGAGCTCACCGGCGTTGGGCAAGCTCGAGCTCGCCCCTCGCCGGATCCGGGCGAGGCCGCCGACGCCCGGCGAGTCTCACCGGCGTCGGGTGAGGGGCGAGCTCAAGCTGCCTGACATCGGCGAGCCTCGAGCTCACCAAATCTTAGTTGTGTGTACCGAAGAGCCGCTGTTTCCTAGAGTTTGCCATTCCTCATCTTAGTTGTGTGTACCGAAGAGCCGAACTCACGTTGGTCTTGGTTTGATTCTGCTCTTGGCCGAGCAAATTCGAGGGTGTCGTGACTACTATTGGGGGGAAATAGATTTAGAGGTATTAACCCATACATCATGTGACAGCGGAAAATAGGTTTCGTTCGAAAATTCTTTGAGAAGCCAAGATTTCGTTCGTCGGTGAACCGTAGCCGACTCGATTGTCCATCACAATACAAACGTCATAAACCAGGTAGTTTCAGTTGTTTTCCATTTAGTTTTACTCAGTTTGGCTCTGTAGAATGGTTATCTAGAATGATGCCTTCTCCGATGATGTGAAATTGAGCGTGCTGAGATTGGTCGTTCAAGTGTGAATAACCCACATCAGTCATAGTCTCAATTTAATTCGGAATCTGAGCTCACAATGGTTAAAATCTCTCGCTCAACCAATTGTCCATAACCTATTCGATTATATGCCTATGAGAATATGAATAAAAGTCAGTGCAGGATTTGTTGGATGTGTGAATAAAACTATTTTAGCATTACTATTTAATATATATATATAAAAGAAACTAGTTCAGAAGTATTTTAGTAATATAATCTTTAAAAAAACGAAAAACATAGAAATAAGTTTATTTTATTAATATGGGTTGGGTCGGGTATGTGTTGGGTATGGGTCGGGTCGGGTATGGGTCGAAAAATTTACATTAAGCATAAATGGGTCATAAATGGGTTAATGGGTCAATTTGGGTCGGACCATTAATGACCCGACCCAAACCCGACCTAACCCACCCATTTAACAGCTCTACTTTTGAGTCGCGAGCATCCAGTGCACTCAACTCTCTACGTTTGCCAAAACTTTTATTTATAGGGCTTTTGCAAAATCTATCCAATCGGAGTCATTTATTACTTAATATAATTAGTGTGTTTTTAGGCTAATCATACGGTCTTTGCATGTCATTAAATCTGAATTTTAGTTTGCTGTCGAGCAGTTTATAAGCATATCGGTGAACCGCTGTTACTATGAACTTGTTATACTTACATAACCTAATAATTTCTGATTTTATCGTTCTTTTGGGTAGACTTGAAGATCAAGGAGATGCCATGATTGAAAAATCCATAGAATTCTTGATAGCCTCGCTGACATGGTCATTTGCTCTTTTTGGAGCTAAGGATTTGCTTATAAATATGCAAGCGGCCTTCATAGTTATAGCCGTAACTCTCATCATACTCTTTGCCATTAATTTGCGAACAACACGAAGCAATTACAGAACCAAATTCATCAAGTTGGCGTTTCTCCTACAAGGATGTCTTGTTGTCGGGATAGCAATCAACTCAATTGTACAAAATTCTTACATCAAGTGGGCTATCTACATTATGTTCCTTGCTATGGTGGCTATAAATCCCGATTACCAACAAATTTTTGGGGAGATGAAACAAATCTTCAAGTCCATGTGTGAAGAAACTTCTTCGAGATTCACAAGCTTCATTCAATCACAACCGATCATCCAAAATTTTTTGAACGCCATTGTCACAGGCCGAGAAGAACCATCGATAAACAACAACCCTACAACTCAATTGGTTGGCGGTACGGTGGACATTGTTTAGTTGATCTCATGACCAAAATTCGACATCTCTATCTCTCTTTTCACCTTTGTACGGTAAGATGTTTGTGCAATATGTAAAATGGAGTTTGGAGTTTTCTCCTCTGTATTAGCCGTTTGTATAATATGTGGTGTGTGGTTAGATTGTAATAGTTGTTCATCGATGCACTAAATTTGTAACTTCGCATATTTATCAGTGATTGACAATGAAAAATATATTTCCAATTAATTTTGTCCCCTATGCTATCCCCTTCTTTTTGTCCCGCCTATAGTATGAATCAATGCAATCTCCTCTGTATGGGATTTCTTATGCTCATTTTATTTGTGATTTACTTTATCCTTGGTAGGCCAGGCGTTTAAAACTCGCACAAAGAAACTGGGAGTACAATACGTTTTTTTCATTATTTATCCATTCTTCTAGGTGAAAGAAATCCAATATTAGAAAAAGAACACGTTCGCAAAACCTAGTCTCAGCAGAAATATTCCATGTTGACAGTGCGGTCGGAGGTTCGTGCAAACATTCGTTGACCTGGTTCTTACGTGGCGTTGCGTCTCGAGCATTTTGACTCGCCTTTTAATTATGTAAATCTATTTTTTTTTCTCAAAAGGACGTTTCATACCTTTGCCGTTTTGTGCAAGTTTTAAACGCGTGGGCCTGGAGTACTAGAAGAAAAAAGCATCTCTACTTGCTCAGATAGCATTAGATTTATCTGAAATCGTCCGCAAGACTTGATATTTCGATAATCGAGATACCACCCTCGTTGTAAAATACGCATGACTTAATGATTTTGAAGCCCATATTTCATTTGTGGCATATGATTCTTCATTCGGTAAATGTTAATGTTAAAAATATAGTTAAAGCATGCATATCGTTTGCTCCAGAAAAAGAAGAGGCAAAAAACTACACGACACAAATCTAGGAGCATGAAGTAATAATTACAGAGTAGAGGAAATTGACATACCGATAATGTCAGGTAAGTTGAGGCCGTTGGAGAAGCGGCCGGTCGGCCGGTGAGTCAGATAACCGATGCCGTACCGTAGGGAGTCAACTCGCGCGGTGGTGGCCATTCCCGCTGTCGCCAAGAGAGTCCCTTAACACGAAGAAAGCTCGAGCCACCTCCGCTTGAGGTGGTGGTGGCGCTACAATGCCGAAGGCAAAGTATGATTAAGGAATCAATTACTGAATTAAGCCGATGGGTAGGCATAAGGGAGAATAGCATTGAAGGGGACTTGGAGTCATTAAGGATATGGGCACTATGGATAGCAATTATGTGAAATCTACTAACAAAAATTTTCTTCTAACCATTTAAAATTGCTTGTTCATTCATTCATATATGAGCAATAGAAGAACAGTGTTTGTAAGAATAACTCGTTACCTTCTGGGTGGAATTGCCACAACATGGACGTTCTTCCGAGCAAGAATTTTTGCCTGCATAGCCCCATCCTCTTCTTGTATCTTAATACCAGGTTATATGGGAACCGGACGATCTGATTCTTGAAGGAAGGAAGCTCTTTATATTGCGCAAGATCAGAGTAAATAATGCACATTGAACGGCTGAGGTTAGAAATACAAAATCTGAAGTTTTAGAAACCAGAGTCGAAATAACTAGTCGGCCTGATACTCGCTAACTTAAAAGGGTTTTTTTTTTTTTTTTTTTTTCTAGTGAAATTAAATACCACCAAGTAATTAGCACTCGGTAAACAAAAGGACGTTTGCAACGTTCTAAAAAGTGTTGGTATATTCCTTCGCAGTTCATTGTAATATTCATCCCCAGGCATAACCCAACAATCGGAACGTTCCGTTTGTTTGGCGGTTCACAACGCAGCTTCTTTCAATGCGCGACGCGGCAGGTGTGTTAGAAAGTTCTCTTTTTGCAATCCCACTTCAATTAGTTAAATTAATAAATAAAAGCAGACTAGAGATGATTAATTTTCCTAAAATGAAGGAAATTACGGCCAAACTAGATTGCATATTGGATGCCAACATTCCGACTTACTTAAGAGGATTATATGGGATCGACATGAAAGAGTATAGGACTGGATGGAACAAAATTAAAATTCAAAGACCATAGTTGAATTATCCAATAGTATAAGCGACCATTTTGACATCGCCTCTCATTTTTCCAAATCACAAATCAATTATATAAAGGGTTGAGTGTGAATTTCTATTGCTTGTGAAAATATTTTTAGTCGAATTAACTTTTTAAAGCTGTACCAAATAGTTAAAAATAAAAATAATACTTCAATTAGGAATAGGATGAACAACTCTTATATGCTCTTGGGATACGACACTCACATTCACAAAAATCAATTGTTATTTTTTTTTTTTTTGATAACCAGTTATTACTTGTTCAGTGACGTGAACTTCCTTATTTTGATATAAATAATCGAAAATGCCATTCATTTATCAATTAAAGCGGACGAAATTCTCAAATTGTCAATAATACTTGAAAACTTCGGACGTATGAAACGTCCTGGATGGAGAGAGAATTTTCCTCCGAATGGCATCGGTTTTAATGTCCTCAAATTTAAGAAAGCAAGAAAGAAGTCAACAAATAAATGGGCCAAGTACCGAACGTCTAGATCACTCAGCAGAGGCATGTAAACGTGTAAAAGTGGGGCCATTGAGATGCAGCGAAATTATTGGCTTAAGCCTTTTTAGTGCAGGCAAGGCCGATTAGATATGTCGAACGGCTTGTACTTAAGCTTTACCTTTTTTGATCCTTGGTGAAGGTATCGAGTTATCAATGTTCTATTCCAACAAGTGGTATGAAAATCCATGATCGATTGGTAGCCTATCTCAATGCGGATTGGCTTCCGATAATTATCTCAAGGAAGGAATTTTGAATGTAGCTCCTGAATCAAGGGGACAGTTGATGTCCCTAACTTCCCGCTCAGCTCCGTCAGATCCAGGCAATTGACAAGGGGGTCAGATGGGCAAATGTTACTCCTGCCGGAATCCAGCAAAACTCTTTCAGGCTCAGGTGTAGATTCGAGTTAAGACAACGTTCGTGTGGAAATATTCTTGGATTAATGTTGAGGTGCACGTTCAAAGTGTCAAGTCCCACGTTAGAGAACCGATGGGTTTGCAGAAAAATTCAATGCAAAACAATTGGTCCGGAGAAAGACACCACAAGTACCCTGACTTTAATATAATTCTTACTACAGTGTCGTGACTTCTCGACCTGATGACTTGAGCTACGTAACTTTTTAATGGATTGCTAGCTTATTTATCGATGGAATCCTTCCTCACCAAAGGTACGGTATAAATTTCTTAAGCATAGGCTGTATAAGATGTGGGGCCGAACCCGAATCGGGCTGACCCCTTTTGCTGCGAAATTACTTGCAGAAGAACGAGACGTCCCGTTTCCTTGACGATGGAGTTTTTTTCATTTCAATATGAAAAGAG
This sequence comes from Eucalyptus cladocalyx, assembly GCA_017140615.1. NCBI lineage: Eukaryota > Viridiplantae > Streptophyta > Magnoliopsida > Myrtales > Myrtaceae > Eucalyptus > Eucalyptus cladocalyx. The sequence goes on from CM029520.1 coordinate 21,414,262, forward strand.
CCGGGAATTTTTTAATAGTAAAGAAACCTGTATATATAGCACCCGCTCATCTCCATCTCCTTCCTCATCCGCATTCAAAACGTTTAGAAACCCAGTTCATCGAGCGCCACCGAGCTGAGCTTCGACATCTGCTGAGTTCCGGCAGAGAGTCGCAACGCTAAAGCCGAGGACGCATGGCGGATCAAACGAGCATAACGATTGACATCGGAGCCGAAAGGTACGGCAACTCACTCGCGAATACATTGTCTAGGTCGGGACTGCGGGTCGAGCAACTGGTCCGTTCTTGATTTTCTTTTTCCCTTTCATCGAGTTCTTTCTGATCTGATGCAGGGACGAGGTTCAGCAGCCACAGCACCCACACCAGCAGCAACAGGGGTGGCTCGACTCGGCCAGAAAGGTCCACGTCTTGTTTGGTTTGCTGAAGCTGCTGATACTCCCGGGTTCCCATTCTCCATACATCATCTGCGAAGTGATTAATCTAATGTTACTGATCGGGATGATGAGATCTGGGTGCCCGCACTGGGTGTACTGGTACTTGTACATCGGTTCCGGAACTCTTGGCTTCGAGCTGCTTCTGTGGATGAACCTCCCTCTAGAAGCGTGGCTGGTCATCAATATGTGCCTATTAGTGTGCGCATAGTAACCATCCCCAGCCCAACTATTTCTATTCTTTTCTTCCCAGAACAAAAAAAGAATAAACGCGTTTGATAACGGCAAGTTAGTTTTTTGTTAAAGGGAACAAAAAGTTAGCCGGGAATGGTTTTGGAATAGAAATGAGAAGTAAAAAAAGTTGCTTCTTGTTCCGGGAACAAGTTTAAGAAATAAGTGAATTTTTTTTTTCTTTTATTCTTCTCTTGCTAACCGCCATTGACCGCCGTTGACCACCACCCCGTCGCCGCGCCGCCGCCCGGCCGACCGCCCGCCGCCGCCGCCCGCCGCCGCGCCGCCCGCCGCCGCCGCCGACCGCGCCGCCGCCGCCCCGCCGGCCGCCGCCGCCGCCGCCGCCGCCGACGCCGCCGCCCGCCGCCGGTCACCGGAGGCCGATCGGCCGCGCCGCGTCGCCGCCGGATGCCACCGGTCGCCGGAGGCGGACGACCGTCCCCGCCTGTCGCGCCGCGGCCGTCACCGGCCGGCCGCCGGCGTCGCCGCCGCCGCCGCCATCTCTCGGCGCGCCGCATTGTCGCCGCGCCCGCTGGGCCGGTCGCGCCCGCGGCCCGCCCCGCCCGCGCCCCACGACCGCCGGCCGCCGGAAGCCCTTCGGCCGCCCCTCCGGGCCGCCTGGCCGCTCCGGGCCCGGCCGCCGGCGGCGGTCGTCGGCGGCATGGAGGGGCGGCGAAGGGCTTCGGCGGCGGCGGCGGTGGCGGCGGCGGGCGGCGGGCCGGCGGGCCGGCGGCCGCGACCGGGTTAGCGGGCGGCGGCGACGCGTCGGCAAGAATAAAAAATGAATAAATACAAAAAAGAAATTGTTACGTTACCAAACGCATTTCTATTCTTTTTCTATTCCAAGAGTAGAAATTTTGTGTCGTTACTAAACGGGTTCTTTTTTACTCAGAAATTATTCCCGGAGCAGAAATAGAAAAGAACCATTTCTGAAAAAAAAAAACTCATCCCGGGAATGTAAGCGTTGTCATGCGCAGCCTTAGTGTATGCTTTGGAATCATCCGGTCTGCTCGCGCGAGGCTTCGACCAGCTTCTTCAGCTTATTCAGCCGCTTGATGACGCACCATTTTCGGGAGTTCAGTTCGATGGTTGAAGCACCTACACTCCTGCTGTATTTGCTTGTATGAATCTTCTGTTGTGTGTGTCATTTGTAATGTTTCTGATTCAGATACGACTTTTCCTTTACTTGTAACAGTAATCTGTGTGGGGTGTATCGATGTCGATTTACAGTGTATGCCATTTACCCACAAAAATACCATTCACTGAACATTTTACCTGATTCCATTGGCTTTTCTTTCGCCTTCTTTCTTCTACTATTTCTCTCCATGTTCATTTCTTATACCCATTTTTGTAACTTTTGGGAATTTGCATTAGCATTAGAACTTCATTTTCCTTATGAAATGTCCCAAAAAAATCATTTTTTGGGGGGGCAACGCAATTAACATATAATTAATCTGTATATATGTGCGAAAGAAACTTCAAGAGGGAGGCGGTTACCGTTGCTCACTGCCCGGCTCTATGATTGACCGCAGAAAAGGAGAAAACTGCTTTGCCATCTAAGTCGATATACGTCGCCTGTTTCTTATCTGACTTGTTTAATTTGTAAATGCAACCATCCTCTTCATCAGTACATGCACCAAAATTTGAAGATTTGGAATGTCCAAGGGAACCTTATTTTCACGAGCTATTTCGCCACGAATCCTTGAGACGTCCCATACGTTTCTTTTCCCGGTCCAAGAGGTCCCACCCTACGGCCACTCCACCACCAACGTTGTTGAGCGTAGTGGGACAAATCCCTCGTGGAGCCGACCTCGTTCTTTTTCTTTTTCGGTGTGAATTCAGGTACTGACGCGACGGATTCATCCGCAACAGTGGGAAGTTCTGCCCCAATCGTCACGAAGGAATTAATTAATACGCCACCACATTCTTTCATGTATCATATTCAACGTCGGATGCGCTCACGAGTTTGATACGTCCCGTTCTTTTGAGTCTTGTCCCGTTCCTTGAAAGTTCCCTCCTCTTCTTCTTCTTGCTTTATCATGTTGGAGTTTTGAGGGATTTACATCATTTTCGCCGGGTCCTAAATATGCTCGGTGTGGATGGGTCTAGGATAGGACATTTCTATCTTTGTTCACAATTAAAGGTGCAACAGAGGACCGATGGTTGGTGAGACGAGATGGCAACCGTGATAATGGAAGCACGGGTGCAGTGGCTATGGGAGTGTTGGGAGCTTGTAACGCGTGCATCCGATACCTTCACTTGAGGAAATCACTAAGATGGAGCCTAAGGCTGAGGCTAGTGAGTCGAACCTACCTTAATTATGGGCAAATGAAAATGTATTAACTGTTTTACACCATACCATTTATTTGATGTAGGATTTTCTAACACAACTCACACATGCAACTTAACAGAGGGGTTGGGTGTTTAGGTTAAGGTTTGGACGTAGGGTTTTTTTATCGTGAAGGGTAAACTTCCCATGGAAATAGGCGCGATTTGATCATTTTGATATGATTGCATAGGGTTACCTTCTAATTTCAGAGGGTTCCAATTAGAGAAAAACACTAAGAATAGACATGGAGTATATTTAGGACATTCTCTTTTAAGGTTTACACAGGTTTCGAATTAATTCAAAGATGAAGCACATTTATTTCCCGTTGTGCCTCTTTTGAGAATCTATAAAGATTCACGCATCATTCATAACGCCTGTCTCGAATCCTTTCCTACGTGTAGCTAATCAGCGCAATATGAATTATGAAAGGAGTATCTAACATCACAATTCTAGTTCCTTCTTATGGTCGACTAATATGAAAAATCTAAGAGACTAAACTCGCCAATAAAATTGCGGAGCTGGCTAGATCTAGTCGAAATTCCCCGCTGAATTTGGATTTGTATTTAATCGAACTGTCTGAATTGACCGTCGAATACTCTCGCTAAAAGAATTAGCTGATGTATAATTCATCCTTATTTCATAAAAATTGAGGGGAGAGAGAGAGAGAGATCCCACAGAAGGGCTCCCCACTAAATATACTTGTCGCTTTCTTCTTCGGGTAAAAGTGCATGCAAAATTGAACCACATGCAAAATTCTATTAGATTTGATACGTCTCAGAACGTTTCAAACGTCCCTAAGTTTCAAAGCATGGAGTGGACGCTGAAATGGGGTGTTCAGAAGCTTGAACGCGCAAACATGAACTTACTCTCAAGTTAGCCTACCTGGTCCTGAAGTCAACAACCAAAACAAAAAATGATTAAAAAAAAATGAAATGAAAAGGCTTATAAGCACACCCTCTTGGCTATATATGAAGCCTATCTCGATTTGCATTCCCCGCAAGCTCTTTGCGTCTCGAGCAGAGGAACAAAACACCAGCTCTCTTTGTCCGAAAGCAAGCGCAGATCAATGTCTGACAGCAACCTCACTCCAGCTGAAGCTCCGAGGTTAGTTCGTGCATGTTTCCCTTGTTCCTTGTTAGCCGTTCGTCCTCTGAATCGCAAGCATTCAGTGATCTTGGCTTTCTGTGTTTACTGGAACTTTTCATTTGCACAACTTCTGCAACATACGATCGAGAGTCATTTATGACTTTAGCAGATTGATCCGTTTTACACTAATTATATGGACTTTGCATGTCATTAATGCTGAGTTCTAGCTTGTAATTCTAAATTCGCAAGTGACATGTCGTAATGGAATCTGGGAGAAATTCTCACCATCATATTTCATATGCACAGTTAATTTTACTCATTGTACGGTTTCATTTGTGGATGAGCAAGCTTTGTCAAGCAAGAGTTGAGCATTCTGGTGGATCGCTCCTTGCTTCAAGCTTGTATTATTTACTTGTGCCATAAATTAATGAATTCAGATTTCGTTGCTCTTTTTTACAGACTGGAAGAACAAGAAGAGGCCATCATTGAAAAACCGAAAGATTTCTTGATGTCCACCCTTAGATGGTCAATTGATCTTTTCGGAGCTAAGGACTTCCTTATGAACAAGCAAGCAACTTTCATCGCCTTTTCCATAGCTCTCATTGCTGTCTTTGGCATCAGTCCGCAAATAAAGAGCGATCATGGAATGACATCTATTAGTTTTGTGTTTCTGATACTAGGGTGTCTCGTTGTCGGAATAACTATTGACTCGATCATATTGAATTCTTACATCAAGTGGGTTATCTATGCTTTGTTCATTACTTCAGTAGCTGTAAATCCCAAATACCAACAAACTTTTCGGGGGATGCAACAAATCTTGAAGTCCATATGCGAAGCAATTTCTTCAAGACTCGGAAACTCGTTCAATCGAGCACAGGTGGCTCTCCAAAATCTTCTGAAAATTATCGTTAGGGACCAAGAAGTATCACCGATGACTGACAACCGTGCAACTCAATCGGCTGATGGTGATGGAAGCATAGTTGGAGAGAACAATGTCTAGCTGATCAAGATATGGAATTTGATGCCCCTTATTTCCATTTTTGCTTTTGTATGATAAGATGTTTGTACGATGTGTAAAACGTATGTCCAAGCTTTTTCTTATGTATTGTGTTTGTACAATATGTAAAATGTATGTCCGAGCTTTTTCTTATGTATTGTGTTTGTACGATATGTAAAAGCATGGTTGAACTATGCTAGTTCTCCATCTAGACATAAAATTTGCAACTTTTGCATATGTGCTCCATCTATATGAAATTTTTATTGATCACTCTTGCTTTCTCCATAGCATAATTTACACCATAAGAATTTGATTTGACTGGTAACGACACATGCTCTGACTCGCCTTGTAATTGCGTAATTTTTATATGTGCACCAAAAGGACGTTCCATACCTTGACCTTCTGTACAAGTTTTAAACGCCGGGTCCTACGGTGTTAGAGGACAGTGGGATAAAGTAAGTGAATTGATTGTTCAACGCCCCTATTTTAAAAGAAGTCAATATGCAGACATATCTTCTGGTTATTTATTAAATCTCTTCCAAAGACAAAAATCTGTTTATATTCATTAAACCTGCTTATTTTGCAAGTTTCTAGCATTCATTAATGTGAGTTAACACCTTTGTTTTTTTTTTTTTCTTTTTTTTGGGTTTATCGTGATAAATGAAAGTTTGTGTTTTAATTCCAGAAATTCGTACAAATTATAAACGAATCTAACACAAATTGATGGCCCAGCCCCAAAAAAAAAAAAAAAAAAGAACAGAATGAAGAAGAGGAGTTTCTTTTGATTAAAGATCCCGTCCTTTTGCTTATTCCATTCAAGCATAAAGCTTACCTTGATGACAACTTGGCAGTAATCAGCGCTCCAATCAAACATCAGTACGTTTCCAACGTTCTTCACTATGCTTTTATTCCTTCACGGTTCACATCATCTCCCCTGGAGTCCTCTGTCTCTTTCGATGGAAAAGGGGATTCTGCGCCAAATTGACTTTGTATTTCGCTTCGCAAGTGGTGTCTGAAGAGTTTAAGGAAGCAAAAGCATAATTTAAATGAGGGATGAAGACGCGTGGGTCAAGGAAAGGAACGCAAAAAAGTTATTGCGTAACCAAGAAACGGGACGTCCCGTTCATTTCACGGTCGATTAGACAGCTTCTCCGAACGCATGACACAGCAGACGGGTCTTGGAGACGTCCCTTTTACCGATCCCAAGTTTATCTCTCAAATGAATAAATAAATCTAGACGAGAGATTTTAATTTTTTTCCAAAAAGATTTTCATTTTTCGAGGGAAATATGAAAAAGAAGTCTCTTTAGCGTGGCCTCCGATGGAGAAATGTGTGCCTGCAAGTATTGACCCCACAGCTAAATTAAATTGCGTATCTAGTGCCAACATCCTGATTTAATGAGGAGGATTGGATTCGTTTGATGTGATAGAGTACAAGAACCTACCATGTTAAACTCCTCCTTTGGAGAATTTAAAATAATAATAAGCACACTAAAAATGCTAAAATAAAGAAAGAACAATTAAGTTTTAAAAGTTTCAAAAAGTGCAATTAAATTAGTCAAATTGATTCAATCAACAATTGAGTCTTCAAATCACTGATGTGGACATCGACCGTCCTACATGACACATGCAACATTGATGTAAATAATTTTAAATAATTTTTTTTTTGAATTTTTTTATTTTTTTTTTTTTTACTTGCTTTTTTAATTGCTCATTTTTGTGAGCAACCCTCACCGCCTGCAAAGGCCTTGTCCTCTATCGGCAAGGTTGCAAGCGAGAACCTTTGCGAACTTGTTGGCTATGGGCAAGGGCGGCAACTACTGCGAAGGTCACTGGTAAACCTTGTCAACACAAAAAAAGAACCAAAAAAGCAAAGAAAAAAAAGAAAATGAAATATATTGTTAAAAAATATTCAAAATTTTAAAATATAATTAAAAATTATAATTAAAATTGTCTATATCACGTAAAACAACTAATAATCATGTAGAACAACTAACAATCATGTTAGCAATTTTTAGTCAAAATTAGCTGAATAAATTCAATTGGTGAAATATGAAAACATTTAAAGTTTAATTGACAAAATTGAATAATTTATGACTAAATCTGTAGATATGTAATAGATTTAGGACTTTATAGATAATTTTATTAATAAAAAAGATTACAATTTTTTTTCAATAATCAATTATCGCATATTAAGTAACGTTAACATCCTTATTTTTCTTTTAGATAATCGAATTTATCATTTCGATTATCAATTTAAGTGGTTGAAAGTCTCAAATTGTCGGTATACTTTGAAAACTTGGGACGTATGGAACGTCCTTTCCACGGTGGCAGTCGTTCGTACCATTAGACACGATCCTTGATAAGGTTTGTCTCTTTATGACTCTCCAAGTTAAGGAAGCAAGAAAGAACTAAATAAATAAATAGTCAAGAGTATCGAACGCCTGGATCGTTCCGAAGGGGCGGATAGAATGGTTAAAAATGTGCCCACTCAGATACCACGAATTAACCATTGGGATTCGTGCCGCTCACCCTTCCAACACGGGCGTGGAAGGGGAGGTGAGGTTCAAATCCCCACCTTCGGGGGATGGGGTGGGAACGCGTAAGTTTCAGGAGTGGGTTTCGACTCCCACGTCCTGCAAGAGGCAGGGCAAAAGTCTGAGAGTGAGTGTAAAGTAGGAATAGAGAGTGAGTGTAGAGTAGGAATAGAGTAGGACTGACAAAAAAAACAAAAAAGATACCGCGAATTTATTGCGCAGTCCAATAAAAAATAGATATATTAAATCGCTTATTTAGGTGCATGTGTCAAAGGATTGGGGAAGGAAGGCCGACATGGAAGAATTTCATGGTATGAAGCTGGCTTTAGGTTTTTTATATTGAAAGCGAGTCCGACCCGACTTGCTTAAATGCTCTGATTGGGGCTCTATCTTTGCAATCTTCTGGACGAAGGTATTGGGTTTCTGTTACGACGTTCATCAGTTTTCGACGAATATCTTATAAAATTCCTTGACTTCTTAGATTGATAATTTGAATATCACAACTTTTTAATTAGTTTATTTATTGAATATTTTATCGCTGAAGGAAATGTATATTTCTTGAAGGAAAATTACCAAAAGAATGTTAAATATATCACAGTTATACCCATTCAATCATAAACTTTTTTTTATCACTTGAGTAACTTTTTTTTTATCACTTGAGTCATAAACCTTTTGTAATTGTGTTAGTTTAGTCCATCCAACCAAAATTGACTAGCTAGCGTCGATGACAATTTTTTAATAATATTTTATTTTTTGAAATTATATTATTAATTTTTTAAATATTTTTTTTTCTCCTCACTCCTACCTTCTTCTTCCTTTGGTTTCGGTGATCAGCTAGAGGGAGGGCTAACTAATCATCGGATTGAGGTGGTAGGGCAAGCCTCGTAGGATTTGGTGAGGGCGAGTTTGCCCAACAACCACAATGCGAGCTCACTTGACCGCCTCAGTTCGATGAACGGCCAGCCCTCCTCTCTGGCCAATCGCTGGAGCCAAAGGAAGAAGGAGGGAGGAAGAGTAAGGAGAAAAAAAGATAAAAATAAAAATAAAAATTACTAATATAATTCTAAAAAGTAAATCTTATTAAAAAATTGTCGTCAGTCAATTTTAGCCGGACTGAACTAACATAATTACAAAAATTTAAAGTTTAATTGGTTAAAAAATAAGTTTATCACTGAATTGGCACAATTACAATAAATTTTGGATTTTTTTGATCATTTTTCTTATTACTCGAGGATATGGTATTGAAAGATGTTTTGGCTGAAGACGTATCTGGTTGACCCCATTTTCTGCAAAATTATCTGGACCGCCATTTTCAAAGAAAACTTCGGAAAGACTACACCCACAAGTACCTCCCCTGCATATTGAAAAAAAGAAAAAAAAAAAAACGGGGACGTCCCGTTTCTTTGCCGATCGACCCGTTTCTTTCAAGAGGAACGAGCAGGAAAATTTTAAAGTCTCGAGTGAAGACTATATAAGCACGCTCCATCATCTTCCTGTCATTCGCAACTCAAGAGACAGAAGTTCATCAAGCGCCGCGGAGCAGAGCTCGAACATCTACAGAGTTCAAGCAGAGAGGGCCAACGCCAGAGCTGAGGGAACATGGCGGATCATACGGGCGTAACAATTCAAGTCGGAATCGAAAGGTATGCTAATTTGCTCGTGGATACATCATTTCTAAAACTGCTGTGATGGTTGGGATGGCGGGTCGAGCAGCTGGTCCGATCTTGATTATTCTTTCTTTGGTTGATCAATTTCTTTCTGTCCCGGTGCAGAGACAACGACCAGCAGCCACAGCAACAACACCAGCAGCAACAGGGGCGGCCAGACTCTGCCCGAAAGTTCCACGTTGCGTTCGGGTTACTAAAGCTGCTGATAATCACGCATTCCGGTTCGCTGTACATCATCTGTGAAGTCATTTATCTAATATCATTGATTGAGGTGACGGGACCCAAGAGCCCGAATCGGGTGTATTGGTACTTGTACATTGGTTTTGGGACTCTTGGCTTCGAGTTGCTTCTCTGGACGAATCTTTCTCTAGTGACGTGGCTGGTCATCAATCTGTACTTAGCAGTGTTTGCTTTGGCATCATCTGGTTGGCTCGTGCGAGGCTCCGACCGGTTTCTACAGCTTATTCAGCCATTCGATGACACACCATTTTCGGAAGTTCAGTTTGATGTTTGAAGTGCCTAGAACCTGCTGCATTTGTGTGTATGAATTTGTTGTGTATGTCATTTGTACTGAGACTTGTGACAATGTAATCGAATACAGAGTATATTTAGACGTATCTTGTTCTGTATGTCTTTTGTAATGCTTCTCTAGACTTGTGACTATGTAATCAAATGAAGAGCGATCAAAGGGAAATGATTTCAATTTGCTTCTGGAAAATGTTATGGAGAATTGACAGAAATATCCTAATTATCTCTAGGAAATCAACTTAGGGAAATGGTTTTGATTTACTTCTGGAAAAGCTCTAGTGGATCTCACATTGGTTCGCCAGAGCAGCAATACACATTAAGAATGTCCACACCAGGAGGTCTCGCGCCTGTTTCAGAATCCAATTTCCCACCATCGAGTTTTATCCTGGAGGCCAACCCCATCTGCTTGTTCTCGCTGATAGTTTCGACCAATTTCACTTGGTGTTTCCCGTTACAGCTATCTTCCAACTTCTATAACCATCCAGTCTTTGACAGGTTTCTGTATATGCTCGTTGGGAGGGGTCGACTCCCCGCCACATTCCTTTAGCTTAAATTGATCTATGCCGCTCATATCAACCTCAAGGCGCAGCTTTGATTCACGATGCACACGGCAATCCTCGTGCATAAGCTCCAGCAGGTCAAAACATTCATGTTGACAGCAATTCTTGGCAAAGTTTTCTGGAAAACAAGCAGCTACCAGCTTCATCAATCCAAGTAATAGGTTGCTGTATGTTACTTTCCAAGTCTAGCCGAAACATGTGCAAGAAATCTAGCAGAAATGATCACCACCAAAATTCATGAACAACACAAAGCAATTGGAACAATTCATTGATTTTGTGTTTCTCCTACTAGGATGTCTTGTTTTTGGAATAGCAATGACCTCAATCATATGATTTCTTACATCAAGTGAGTTACCTGTGCTATGTCTTACCAACAGATTTTCAGAAGATGAAATGAATCCTCTAGTCCATAAGCAACTTCTTCGAGACTCAACACCCCATTCATTCAAAGCATGTGCGATTATACATCTACACACACATATGTAACCTTATGAAAATCAATGTTGCAAACCTAGAAGAATCATCGATGAACAACAACCCAGCAACTCGACCAGTTGGCGGTGAGAAAGGCGAAATTGGGGAGGACATTGTCTAGTTGATTGTGTGATGGAATTCAACACCTTTTACTTCTCTTTTTGCCTTTGTCTTATAAAACTTCCACACAAAAAAAGGGGAAAGGCATATTACATGTTGAGAGTACTTAAAAGTTAATCTGATTAATGATAAATTTACGTCTTAGGAAGTTAATCTAGCTGGTTTACTACCCAAGTTATGAATCTAATACCGTTTCTGTAAACATCAATTTCATCGCATCGTCATTGGAGTAGAAAACCCAAGTTGAAATCCCAAGTTGAAATCAGAGATTTTGAGCAGAGACTTGTTGGCCTGTTTCTCACATGTTGTGGGGTCTCCAGCAATTCTACTCCCCTTTTCATTATTTGATTTATTCTTCATTTCCAAAAGAACGTTCAATTCCTTTACCCTTTTGTGCAAGTTCTAAACGCCCGGGCCTACATTACTAGAGGAAAAAAGAAATCTCTACTTGCATAAAATAGCATTAGAATGTCTGTAAGACTTGATATTTTAATAATCGAGTCACCACCCTCATTGTAAAATATGTATAGCCCAGTGATTTTAAGGTAAAGATAAACTACTTTGAAACAAGGTAATGTCTTTTTATTTGTCTCGGCAAATGGATCAAAAGTAAGAATGAGGAATCCAAATTTCTATTTCGATCGAAGGCATGACTCGCCTGTCATCAAAGGATATGGTCCCTAAGCAAAGCAATTATAATGGAAACTATTGATCGGTTTTTTCTTCAATCGGTGAGAAAATACTTTTATTTACATGAACATTTAAGAGCAGCGGAAAAGGAGGTGCTGTAGGATTAACCGATTACTTTCCGGATGGAATCACCGCTGCGGCATGGACGCTCTTACCGAGCGGGAATTTCCGTCCGCTTAGCCCTATCCGCCTCTCAGATCTCGGTGATGGGTCCTATGGGAATAGGACGATCCGATTCGTTGACGGGTGCGAGTCCAAAAAATAAATTGCCGCATTGATTGTCCAAGGCTAAGGGGGAAAGAGAACTCAAAAAAGTCATTGCAACGTGCGTCCCCAGCTCCGCCAAGAAACGGGACGTCCCGTTTGTTTGACGGTCGACGTGACGAGGCAGCTTCTTTCAATGTGACTCGGCAGACGTGTCTTGGAAAGTCCTTTCCGACAAATCCCACTGGATTGGATTAGTTCGGTACAGAAGAGAACAAGGGACTCAACTTCCGGGACCAAACTTCGGAAAACTTTAAAAAAAAAAAAAAAGAGAGTGGGAGAGAGCGACAGGGAGAATGCATTTGGTCAACAATGGGTGAATGGGTGTCCTGGTGACCTTTGCCGTGATGGAGAGATGGAGAGAGATCTAAAGCTCAATTGTGCAACATCAAACACTAAAAACTACCAAAACCCGACCATCAGGGAGATGGCTGATTCCCAAGTTCCGACACTAGGAGCTTATATTCGAATACTGGGGTGGGGTGTCTTGGAGTCCAGGTATCGAGACATGAGTCTGAATGATTGAAATGGTTAATAATTATGGTATAGGTCAAAGTGAACTTTCCAAAATAAATTCAGTTTTTCAGGGAAAAACATGAGAAACAGTGTTTTGCTGGTTTGGATTTGATATACCAATAGATATTCGCTTCACTGCTAAATTGGATCACATATCAGATGCCAATATCCCAAATTGATTAGGGGGATTGGGTTCGAGACAAGAGTACAAGAAATATAAGGACCAAATTTGGAATTGTCTTGAAGCGTAGGGACCATCTTGACATTGCCTCTCATTTTCTCAAATAGTAAATCAATTTTGCAAATATTGACTATACACATACTTTTCATCAATTAGCTTTATAAAAGCAATGCAAAACAGTGAAAAATGGGGAAAAAGTCTGGCATTGCAGTTCTCATGTAACAAAGTGACATGCAATTGAATGATTTTTTTTTAAAAGTCATGACACTCAAGCAAACATTCTTTTAGAAGTCATGGCACTTAATAAGACATCTAGTTGGTCCTTTTTCTTCGAAATTAATTGGACAAGTAATTCTTAAGGAAAAAGAACTTCAATAAGACAACGCCTAATGCCTCCCCTGCACAATGCTCCCATTCATTTGACGCTCCAACCAAGTTTCATTTGACGCTCCGACCAAGTTTCTTTTTTCTTTTTTCTTTTTTTGATAATGCAACGTCCCATTCGGTTAAGTCACCAAATAACACCATTGAACTTGGCACCTTTCTGAGAGGCACAAAGCTGCCAACAACTATCCAGTGGGTGGTTTCTTTCTTTCAATACAGAAGAGGGGAGAATTCTTAAACGTCCCAAAGAAATCATAAAGTTTTACCTAGGAGATAACATCACCCATCAGTTTTCTATCCATGCAAATTGAAGAAGACGCTCAACATCATAGATCCGCAATGCTCTTTTTCGATTCAGGCAAAAAAAAATCAGTTCGAAAAATCTAACTCTTTCTATTTTGGGGTAGAGAAGTCCTTGATTAAAAGGACTAATAAACGACGTTGTTTCGCTTGCCTAGAGGTAAGTTTTAAGGCACTACTTTCTTTGTCCATTAAGTAAAAGTTTGTGTACTTTTTTGGGTCGTTCGGAAAACAGAGCTATTGTCATCTGGTGACTTTTTATTTTTGTGCATCTAGCTAATACCAAATTCTATGACAAGCCCACTTTATATTAACGGTGGAAACGATGGAGGGACTAATCTATTCGTTTTTCAAGAGTTGAGGGATAAATTTTTTCAAATTTAGTGTTTGAATAACATTTTTTTCTTTGCTAAAAAAAATCAAACAAAAATAAATTATGGGTAAAAAAAGGATTCGGGGGGACCAATAGAAAGACAAGATAGGTCTTCTTCTCTGACTTTATCGTGTCCTTTTCATTTCGCATTTGTTCACTCAAAAGGTGATCTTTCCATGTTAATTTTTGTTAGTTTTGTACCTTATATTTACCAAAAAAATGAAAAATAGGTGATCTTTTGAGCCCGTGTTCAAGACAAACTTACCATTTTGGCGTTTAATTTAAATGGGTTGATTTTGAGAACCGCGAATGAAAAACTTGTCCAAGTGAACTTGTTCCATTTTCTTCTCCCATTTATCATCATATTTTAGTTGCAAATTGTAATGGCAGTGTGTGCATATCCACAGTCCTTTTGTGCTTGCCCATGCCTCCAATTAAAAACTTAATGTTTTAGATGACTTAGCAAAAATTTCATGCCTTTAGACATAACGTAACAACTTCCCAAGAAAGATAATGTAACCCCTTTTACCATTAGACTACCTCCTCATATAGTAAATTGTCATGTTGCTTTTCCTTTTTTTTTGGAGGTAAGATGGTGTCTCAGCTAAATTTCACGATGGCTCAACTAGTTTACCTTTCTAAGTGATCTTGAGGACAAATTCCCTCACGTCAGCATAATGCATTCATGATTTTATTTCTAGAATGCTTTCAATAAAGTTTGAACTCAAAACCATAAATACTGACAGAGCTAGGATTTAAGTTGAATATTGATGAAAAATAGTGAAAAAAAAAACATTTTGCACTAAAATATAGAATCACATTTACATACATTAAAGCATAAATTAGTCATTAATAAGTTAAAAAGTAAAAATCCTAGATCTGAAATTTTGTAAAACTTCAAATATAAACTTATGATTAATTACGTTTCACTATATATCTTAAATGCCGGGGCAATGACTATCGCTTGCTTGGTGATGTTGTTGCAAACTCTTTCACTATCTAAGGTCGCCATCTTCCTTATCAAATCATCTAATTCCAAAAGTTCTCAATAAAGCTACCCTTGATTAGCATATGCAACCACACATAAACCAAATTTTTATGTATTGAATGCCAAGTGAACCGCTTCTTTCAAACGATTCCTCGAGACGTCCCATACGCTCCTTTTGCTGTCCAAGATCCACGGGGCCCGACCTCAGGCCACTCCATCAATCCACCAACCGTTTTCGAGACGTACCATGATGTCTGCCTCTTTGGAAAAGTGTCATTAGTTTATGCAAATCCAAAGTGAGACCGACACGTGTGGGTCAGCGTTGAATTTAGGAAGCAGCAATGGGAAAGTTCTGCGCCAATCGCCCTCGAGGATTTTGATTGATACCTCACACGTTTCGCACGTCCCGTTCGTTATCCCGCTGCCGCTGGCTGTCCTCATTTGTCTCTTTTGATTGAAAAATAGATTCTACGCCTATTTGACTTTTGTATTTTCACTTCGCAAGTCGTGTCTGAAGAGTTTAAGAAAGCAAATACAAAAAATAAATGAGGCATAAAGACGCGTAGGTCAAAAAGAGAACTGAAGAAACTATTTGAATAGCCGGAAACGGGACGTCCCGTTCATTTGACGTTCGACTCCGCAGCTTCTCTCAATATTGGCACAGAAGATGTGTCTTAGAGACTTCCTTTTTAACAATCCCATGTTTATTGGTTAGATGAATAAATAAATCCAGACTAGACACTTTAATTTTTTCAAAAATAATCTTTATGTTTCGAGGGAGTATGAAAAACAGTGTCTTTAAGATACCTTCTGATGTGCCTACTACAAGTCTTTCCTCGCAACTAAATTAGATTGTGTTTCTGATGCCAACATCCCAATTCAATTAGGGGGGGTTAGATTAGTTTGAAGCGAAAGAGTACAAGGATTCAACATTTTGGACTCCTCATTTGGAGAATTTAATAAAGAAATAAATACACTGAAAATCCTAAAATTTGTCACAAAAGCGTGCAATTGAATCCTAAATTTTTTAAAATGTGCAATTCAAGTACAAAAGTTTTAGGACTTGATCAAATTAATTTGACAAGTTTTAGGACTTAATTTTAATTTTTTAAAGTTTTATAAAAAAAAAAAACAATTGAGAGGAGAGAGTGTGACACAGAGAGTGCATTGGTTAACAATGGAGGTCCTTGCGAGAGAGAGAGAGAGAGAGAGAGAGAGAGAGAGAGAGAGAGAGAGAGAGAGAGAGAGAGAGAGAGAGAGAGAACAACATCAAACACAAAAAAAGTAACAAAATCCAACTATCGATATGATAGGCAATTTGAATAGGGATTCCATAGTCCAGGCACTGGAAATTCACGTTAACATCAAGGTGTCTTGGAGCCAAGGTATCTAGACAGGAGTCTAAAAGATTGGAATGGTTGATAACTTTGTCGAAGTGAATTTTCCAGTGAGTTTCATTTTGTGGGGAAGCACGAGAAACAATCTCTTGTTGGTGCTTCTTATGGTATGCCAACAATTATTGGTCCCACTTAGATTGCACATCAGATGCCAACATCCCAATTTAATTAGCAGGATTCGATTAGTTTGACATAAAAGAGTGCAAAGACTAGATTGAATAAAACTACAATGTGAGGACCAAATTTAAAATTATCCAAAAGTACAAGGATCATTTTTGACATTGTCTCCTTTTTCTTTTCAAATTGGAAATCAACTTTTCAAAGATTAGATTATAAAAATATTTATTATAAAAATATTT
The DNA here is from genome assembly GCA_017140615.1 of Eucalyptus cladocalyx. NCBI lineage: Eukaryota > Viridiplantae > Streptophyta > Magnoliopsida > Myrtales > Myrtaceae > Eucalyptus > Eucalyptus cladocalyx. The sequence goes on from CM029520.1 coordinate 21,430,671, forward strand.
GTCATTAACTAACTCCTTTAAGCGAGACTAAATAGTGAAGAATGGAGAAAAGGTCATCCATAGCCATTCTAGAACAAAAATAACAAAAAAGTAGCCCTTCCTTATTTAGTAAAGTTACCAAAAAATATTAGAGAAACTATCCAAAAAATCATAAATATATTACACTTTTACCAAATTTAGTCCTAAACCATTTAATTTTTCCAATTTATTCTTAGGGTTAATACCCTGAAAAGCCTCAAACTAGTATACCTGTGATAAATTTACCCGATATGACTGCAAAAAGTTTCAAACCGATACAATTGTAATAAATTTACCCAAAACTAATTTATTTGACCACAAAAAAATCTACCTAATACATTGTGACAAATATACCCTTCGTTATATTGAATTAATACTAAAAAAAATGATACAATTATGACAAACAGAGAATAAAATCTTAAACTAATACACTGGTCAACTGTCACGTGTCATCCAACTCAACAATTTAATTATAAAATTTAACATGAACTAATAGAGAATAAATTTATCATAAGCGTACCACTTTGGGATAAATTGATTTTTGGTGATAAAAAAAATTATTTTTGAGTAAATTTATCACAAGTATATCAATTTGGGGTTTTTCAATCTATTAATCCTTATTTTTAAACATTTGCACACTTTGCCAATAGTTCATTTGGCCAACTTTGACATGGACACTTATCATCCTATGTAGGACGTTTAGTGCTAACGTAGACATTTTTAATAATATTTTAATATATTTTATTTATTTATTTTTAACATATTATTGCTATTTTTCTATTTCTCCTTCTTCTTTTTTTGTGCTGGTGAGGGTCACCAACGACCTTCATGGTGGTCGCCCTCACCCGTGGTCCCACCAACAAAGGGCAACAAGAAGTTAAAAATTAAAAAATTGAAAAAAATTAAAATATTATTAAAATATACTCATATCAACGCTATTCATGCCACATAAGATGATTGGGATCTACATCAATAATTTTCAGCCAAAGTTGATCAAATGGACTTAAATAGCAAAATTAAAAATGTTTAGGAATGAATTAATAAAAGTGAAATGGGCTTATGATTTTTCCGGATATTAATCTAGGTTTGTTTTTCAATAATCGATTATCACACATTAAGTAACGTTAATTTCCTTATTTTCTTTTAAACAATCGAATTTATTATTTCAATTATCAATTTAAGTGGCCGAAAATCTCAGTTTGTCAATATACTTTAAAAACTTGGGACGAATGGAACATCCTTTCCACGGTGGGAGGCGTTCATGTGAACAGACACGGTCCTCGACAAGGGTTTGTCTCTTTCGAACGGAAGAGAACTATACTCTGATTTGACTCCTAAAGTTAAGAAAGCAAGAAAAAACGAAAAAAAAAAAAAATATTGGCCAAGTACCAAACGTCTAGATCATTCAGAAGGTGCGCATCTAAAGGTTTAAAAATGGGGCCACTGAGATACAGCGAAATTATTGCGCAATCCAATTAAAAATAGTTATATTAAATCGCTCATTGAGAAGCATGTGTGAGAAGGATCCAGGACAGAAGACCCACGTCGAAGAATCACACGGTATAGAGCCATCGATATATTCCAATTGGCCTGCTACTCAGTGACTTGAGGTTTTTAACGATAGCAAGTCCGACCTAATTTCTTTAAAAGTTCCGACTTGAGTTCTATCTTTACAATCTTTTGGATGAAAGTATCGGGTTTCTATTGCAGTATCATAACAGGTGATATGAAAGTGCATGGTTGATAGGGTGGGCTCTCGCGACGTGCATCGGCTTTCGGCAAATATCTCAATGAATGCCTGATAATTCCCGCTAAGCTTTGTTGGGCTGAGGTAGTTGATGAAGGCAAACATATGCCAAAAACTATGCAATAGTGGGCTGGAAAAAGACCACATGTGCCGTGATGCTCACTTTGTTTTTATAACTTCTCAATCGATAATTTAAGTATCGTAACTTTTTAATTGATCATTAGTTTATTTATTGTATACTTTCGCACCAAAGGAACTTTATATTCCTCCGAGTATATGCAGCAGTGAAAGACGTTTCTGCCGAAGACATATCTGGTCGACCCCTTTTCTGCGAAATTACGTGGACCGGCCCTGTTAAGCAAAACTTCAGAAAGCCGACAATCCCAATCACCTCCCCTGCACATTGAAAAGAACCGGGACGTCCCGTTCATTTGCCGATCCACCCGTTTCTTTCCATGGGGAAAGAACGGAGAAACTTTAAATTACCCAACGGAGACTATATAAGCACGCTCTGCCATCTTCCTCTCATTCGCGACGCGAGAGACAGAAGTTCATAGAGCGCCGAGGAGCACGGCAGGAACACCTGCAGAGTTCGAGCAGAGAGTCGGAACGCTAGAGCAGAGGAACATGGCGGATCATATGGGCATAACAGTTCAAGCCGAAATCGAAAGGTATGCTGATTCCCTCACGGATAACTTCGTTTCTAAAACTGCTGTGGCGGCTGGGACTGCAGATCGAGCAACTGGTCTGGTCTTGATTTTTCTTCTTTGGTTGATCGATTTCTTTCTGCCCCGCAGCAGAGACGGCAATCAGCAGCCACTGCACCATCACCAACAGCAACATGGATGGCTTAACTCTGCCAGGAAGTTCCACATTGCGTTTGGCTTACTGAAGCTCCTGACAATCACCCATTTTGGCTCGTTGTACATCATCTGCGAAGTTATTTATCTAATATCTTTGATCGAGGTGACCGGACCCGAGAGCCCACATTGGGTGTACTGGTACTTGTACATCGGTTTTGGAACTCTTGGCTTCGAGCTACTTCTTTGGACAAACCTTTCTCTAGTGATGTGGGTGATCATCAATCTGGGCTTAGCAGTGTTTGCTTTGGCATCATCTGGTGTGCTTGCTCGAGGCTCCGACCGGTTTCTGCAGCTTATACAGCCACTCGATGACACGCCATTTTCGGAAGTTCAGTTTGATGATTGAAGCGCCTAGAGTCCTGCTGCGTTTGTGTATGAATTTGTCGTGTATGTCATTTGTAGCGAGATTTCAAATACGGTGTATTTAGATGTATCTAGTCCTGTATGTCTTTTGTATTGCTTCTCTAGATTTGTGACATTGTAATCGAGTGAAGAGCGATCAAAGGGAAATGATTTCTATTTGCTCCTGGAAAATGATACGGAGAATTGACAGAAATATCATAATTATCCCCGACATAGGAAAACAAACTAGAGAAATGATTTTGATTTGCTTCTGGAAAAGCTCTGATCGATCTCGCATTGGTTCACCTGAGCAGCAAGTGCACATTAAGAATGTCCATGCCAGTAGGGCTCACGCCTGTTTCAGAATATAATTTCCAGCATCAAGTTTTATCCTAGAGGCCACTTCTACCTCCGTCCGCTTGTTCTCGCCGACAGTTTCGACCAATTTCACTTGGTTTTTCCTGTCACAGTTATCTTCCAACTTCCTAAACCATGCGTTCATTGCAAGGTTTCTGGATTTGCTCGTCGGGAGGTCTACTCCCCGCGACATTCCTTTAGCTTAAATTGATCTATGCTACTCACATCAACCCCCAGGTGCAGCTTCGATTCGAGAGGCCTTTCATGCATAAGCTCCAGCAGATCAAAGCATTCATGTCGACAGCTACCCGCTTCATCAATCCAAGCAGTAGCTTGCTGTATATTACTTTCCAAGTCTTGTCAAAACATGTGCCTGAAATCTAGCAGAAAATGATCATGAACAAAATTCACAAACAACACGAAGCAATTGGGATGATTCATTGATCTTGCAATTCTCCTACTAAGATGTCTCATTGTTGGAATAGTAATCAACTTGATCATGCTGAATTCTTGCATTAAGTGGGATATCTATGCTACATTTAGCAGGATGGTAGCTGTCAATCCCAATTACCAACAAATTTTTCAAGAGATGAAACAAATATTCAAGTTCATCTGTAGAGCAACTTCTCCAAGATTCAGCAACTTGTTCATTCAAAGCAAACGTGATTATGAAATTCTTATGACAATCAGTGTTGCAAACTGAGAAGAATCATTTATGAACAACAACCCTCCGACTCAACCAGTTGGTAGCGAAGAAGGCGAAGCTGGGGAGGACATTGTCTATTTGATCGACATCTGTTACTTCCCTTTTTGCCTATGTGTCATAAAATTTGCACAAAAAACAGGAAAAACGTATTCCATGTTGAGAGTACATAAACTTAATAAGATTAATGACAAATTTACATCTTAAGAAGGTAATCTGACTTTTTTAGCACACCTGTTATGCATCTAATACCGTTTCCGTAAACATCAATTTGATCGCTTCGTCAAGAATAATCTCATATAGGAATAGAAACCCAGAAAAAGATAAAAGAAAGAGAATTTCCGACAAGTTGAAATCAAATACTTCGAGCAAAGACTTGTTGACCAGTTTCCTCATGTGTTGTGGGGTCTCCAGCAATTCGACTCCCCTTTTGATTATTTGATTTGTTCTTCCTTTCCAGAAGGACGTTCAATTCCTTTATCCTTTTGTGCGAATTTTAAACTTTATCCTTTTATGCGAGTTTTAAACGCGTGGGCCTACTTTTTACTAGAGGAAAAAAGCATCTTTACCTGCCCAGAATAGCATTAGAATGTCTGTAAGACTTGATATTTTAATAATCGAGTTATTGCATCGCCCAATGATTTTAAGGTAAAGATAAACTGCTTTGAAACAAGGTAATGTCTTTTTAATTGTCTTGACAACTAGATCGAAAGTAAGAATTAGGAATCCAAATTTCTATTTCGATCAAAGGCGTAACTCACCTTCCATCAAAGGGTATGGCCGCTAAGCAAAGCAATTATAATGAAAACTATTGATCGATTTGTTCTTCAACCGGTGAGAAATTACTTTTATTTACATGAACATTTAAGAGCAGCAGAAAAGGAGGTGTTATAGGAATAACCAATTATTTTCCAGATGGAATCGCTACCATAGCATGGACGTTCTCCCCGAGCAAGAATTTTCGTCTGCTTAGCCCTATTCTCCTCTTGTATCTTAGAGCGCACATGACAACAACTATATTTCTATTCTAGAAGTATTTTTCTATTCCAAACTTGTTTCTGAAATAGAAATCCATCTAGCAATATAACTTCATTTTTTTTTCTGGAGCAAATTTTAATCCAAAAATAAGTTTGGAATAGAAATAAGGAATAAAAACTCTTATTATCACTCATCTTTGCTATCTACCGCCATCGCCCACTCGCCGCCACCGCCAACCACAAGTCGTCGCCACCGACTACCATTCACTACCCACCACTACCCAAAAAAGAGAAATTTTATGTCATTCATAAATGTGTATTTTTACTTAAAAATTCATTCAAGAATAGAAATAAAAAATTTTATTTATATTTTTAAACTTAATTTATGATTAAAATGATTATTAATCGCGCCCTTAATGATAGGTTACATGAGAATTGGACAATCTGATCCATTGACAAGGTGCAAGTTCAAAATAAATGCCGTATTTGATTGTCCAAGGTTAGGTGAAAAAGAACTCAAGAAAGCCACTGCAACGTGCGTCCCCAGCTCCACCAGGAAACGGGACGTCCCGTTTGTTTGACATGGACGAGGCAGCTTCTTTCAATACGTGACACGGCAGACGTGTCTTAGAAAGTCCTTCCGTACAAATCCCACGTCAACTAGGTAGATAAGTTGATGGCCAAGCATGCGTGGGGTGGGTTTTGGGCCAAGAAGAAAGCCCGTGGATCTTGATTCTTGAGCTCAGTGGTGGAAGACAACCGAAAATTGGTGGCCTAACAAAAGGGGTATCCTTAGCCCCTTGCCCAGAATTACCAACCAGGTCGTGGATTGAGTAGCAAAGGCCCATCATACCAATTCCTTAAGTCCAAACTGGATTTCTAAACCTCCCCTTCTTCGCTGGTCTTTGTTATGTTATGATTGGAAACTCATGGGGTCATGTTCAAATGTCTAATGAAAGCTAAGCGTTTTTTTGTCCAAAAAAAATTAGGTAGATAAATAAGTAAATGTAGACGACATATATTAATTTTCCAAAATGTTTTTTTTATTGTTGCGTAGGATTGTGAAAAATAGTCCCTTGCTAATGTAGCTTCTAATATGCTAACGGATTTTGGCCTCGCAGCTACACTAGATTTCGTATTAGATGCCAACATCCCAAATCAATTCAGACAATAGATTAGTTCGATACAAAAGAGTACAAGGACAAAACGTTCGGACTATTTTGGTATGCATATTCACGAAATCTTTGTAACTTTAGTAGCTCAGGCGGAAGCGGAGGTTCTAGTGAAAACCCTAGATTTTCTCGATACACGAAGCTATCTATGTCTTCACTTGAGTTAGACTCCCTAGTTACGGTACGAGTAGTGACAAAAGCATATCAATTTGCTTGGGATGTGGAGGCGCTTATCAGTGTAACTAAGAGGAAGTTTAAGGGCTTTGATGATTTATTCCTCGTCCATTGCAGCAGGAATGCGAATAAGGTTGCAAATTGATTTGTTAAAACACACAAAGATATATACCTGACCTTTGATCGGTTGTCCAAAGACCCTGAAGCCTAATGGGCTCTTATTTATTTATTTATTAACTTTAAACTTTTGTAGCCGCAGTCATTACTCAAGTAATTAGAAGTACAATTTTCCAAAATAAAATAACTTTTTTTGGACTTCTCCTTTCGAAAACTTAAAAATTAAACAAGAGAGGGGGAGAGAGTGACAAAAGAGTGCATTGGTCAACAATGGAGGTCCTGGCAACGTTTGCTGTGAGGGAGAGATAGAGTGAGACCACTAGCTCATTTGTGCAACATCAAATACTAAAAACTACCAAAACCCAACCATCGGGGAGATAGGCAGTTTGGAGGTATATTCCGTAATCCTAGCACTAGGAACTTACATTCGAACATCGAGGTTTCTTGGAGTCAAGGTATTGAGACATGAGTATGAACATTGGAATGGTTGATAACTACGATAGAGGTTGAAGTGAATTTTTTTTTTAAAATGATTTTAGTTTTCAAGGAAACGTGAGAAATAATCTATTGTTGGCGTGGACTTTGATATACCAATAGATATTGGCCTCATGGCTAAATTAGATTGATATCAGATGCCAATGTCCCAAATTAATTAGGAGGATTGGGTCACTTCGACATGAAAGAGTACAAGGACCAAACCAAATAAAATCCAAATTTAAGGACCAAATTTGGAATTGCCCCGAATGTGGGGACCATCTTGACATTGTCTCTTATTTTCTCAAATTATAAATCAATTTTACGAAGATTTGACCGTAAGTTTGTAATAATGCAAATACTTTTCATCAATTAACTTTTTTAAGCGTTACAAAATGGTGAAAAATGGAAAAAAAAAAAAAAAAGGGGTATAGTGGTTTCTCATGAAACAAAGTAATACATACTTATCGGGAGAACAGCACCATAAGTGATGTAATTTTTATACAGCGTTTACTTGAGTGTCATAATTTCTTTTTTTTTTATCACTTAAATGTCATAAGTTATTAAAAAAATTTCACTTAGTGTCATAATATTTGTTTTCTTTGCTAACAAAATCAAGCAAAAATAAATGATGGGTAAAGAGGATTTTTAGGGGGACCGATGGAAAGGCAAGATAGGTCTTATTGTCTTTGACTTTATCTTGTCCTTTTCATTTTTAGGGGGACGTTTAATACATACGGGCTAGTTCTGAGAATCGCGAATGAAAAATTTGTCTGAATAAACGTGTCCCATTTTTTTTATCCTAATCATCATCACATTATAGGCGCAAATTGTAATGGCAATACGTGCATATCCACCATCCTTTTGTGCTTGCCCATGCTCCCCAATTAAAAACTCGATGTTTTAGATAATTTAGCAAAAAAATTTCATGCCTTGAGACATAACATTACAAGGCCTTATGGAAGATAATGTAACCCCTTTACCTTTTAACTACCATGTCATATAGTAAATTGTCATGTTGCTTTTCCTTTTGTTTTGGAGGTAAGATGGTGTCTCAGCCAATTTTCGTGGTATCTCAACTAGCTTACCTTGATAGGTGATCTTTAGGATGCACTCCCCCATTTTGGCATGGTGCATTCGGGATTTTATATCTGGAATGCTCTCAATAAAGCCTAAACTCAAGACCATGAGTAGTAATGGAGCTAGGATTTAGGTTGAATACTGATGAAATATGGTCAAAAAAAACATTTTGCACAAAAATATAGAATACATCTACATACATTAAAGCATGTATTAGTCATTAACAAGTCAAAAAGTAAAAATCCTTGACCTGAAATTTTACAAACTTCGCATATGAACTTTTTCTATAAGAACCTAAATAAGTATATGAATTGTTGCTCCCGGTGGGAAGGCAATAAACTTATGATTGATTACGTTTCACTATATATCATACTGGCGGGAGTGATGATTACCACTTGCTTCGTGACTTCATGGCAAACTCTTTTACTACCTAAGGCTGTCATCTTCCTTATCAAATCATCCTAATCCCAAAAGTTTTCAATAAAGCTACCTTAATTAGCATATGCAACCATACTCTTCTTTATTACATCGACCAATTTTTTATGCATTGAATGTCAAGTGAACGGCTTCTTGCAAGACGTCCCATACGCTCCTTTTGCTGTCCAAGATCCACGGGGCCCAACTTCAGGCCCCTCCATCAATCACCCACGTTTTCGAGACGTACCATGATGTTTTGCCTTTCTGGAAAAGTGTCATTAGTTTATGCAATCCAAAGTGAGACCGACATGCGTTGGTCAGCGTTGAATTTAAGGAAGCAACAATGGGGAAGTTCTACGCCAATCGCCCTCGAGGATTTTGATTGATACGTACACAAGTTTCGCACGTCCCGTTCATTTGAGTCCGTTCGCGTTCCTTGAAAGTTCCTCTTTTGTCTTTTCTTCTTGCTTTTTTCATGTTGCGGTTTGCGAGTGTTTACACCACCATTTCTAAGTGCGACTGCAAAGAACACGATGTGTTTAGGCAACAGCTTTTATGCTTTCAAGGTTCCATAGCTAAACCTCTCGCAGTTAATAATGACGAGAGGTTTCTTCAATTTTTTGAGCTCCAATGTAAACTTATTATAATTTTTCCAAAGCAATTTTAAGCTTTTTCCTTTACCAATTCAATCTTAAACTTTTTTCGCAATTATATCAATTCAATTCATCCAACCAATTTAAACCATTTATCTTGGCGTTGCAATTTTTAAATAATATTTGATTTTTTCAAATTTGATTTTTTTTTTTATTTTTTATCCTTTTTTTCTTCCTAGTTTGCTCCTTCTTTTTCCCCACAATGGTTGGCAAGGCTCAGTGAGGCTCGCTAGCCACTAGGTGAGAGCCGTGGAGCCTTCGCTAGCAACTAGCAAGGGTTGCAGCCTCGCAAGGCCTCACCTAGATTTGGGTGAAGCTTGGGGGCCACAAGCAAGGCCAACCTTGCCCAGGCCTCACTGCAGAACCTAGGCCTCGTCCAGTGGCTAACAAGTCTCGCCAAAGCCTTGCCAGCCACTATGGGGGAAGAGAAGAAGAAAACTAGGAAGAAAAAGAAAGAGAAAAGGAAAAAAGAAAAAAGAATTAAAAATTAATAAAAATTTTGAAAAATAAAATAAAATATTATTTAAAAATTGCCATGTTAGCGTTAGGGCTAGCTAGTGTCTACATCAATGCCAACTAGCCAAAATTAGCCAAACGAACTGAATTAGCACGATTACAAAAAGTTTATGACTGAATTGATAAAAAAAAAAGGTTTATGACTACTTTGGTAAAATTACAATAGGTTTAAAACTTTTTTGGTAATTTTTCCCAGATCTCGTCATACAAATTGGACAAATATAACTATGCTAAGCACTTGTGAATAATGCCTTAGTTGCATTTTTCTTGTGGTACGACAGTAACTTTTTCTTATAATTCATTTGTACAAGTTTATATTACAATTTCCATGGGATAACAAAAAAATTTCTACAAAATATCTTTCGATTTTTTAATCTAAGGTGATCATGTTGTTATATTTATCGAGAGGATAAACTTCATGTATTATATCAAGCAACTTTTCATTTAACTTTTTGGTGGGGTTCTTTCTCTTCGTGGCATGAGATCATAAGACCTTAGGACATTATTATTTACATTATATAATGATTATTAGTCCAATCACAAGTATTTCCCTTATCCAAATCCATTGATTTTCCTTTGAACTTTCCCAAGGAATTAGCGAGGAATTAGGACGGCCAACTTTGTATCACCTATTACCTATGCATATATAGTAGGTGTTAGGGAATTAATAATATGCTAATAGACAAATTACAATTATAATTTTCACTATATTCAGCAACAAGGAAATTCATGCAAACTACTAAATAGGCAACATGTGCAAAATGTGATTCCTAATATAGGAAGCAAATGACTATCAACGTCCTGGTTTGGTCGGATAAGACATACTCCTAAATGAATTTTGCTCAAGATGGTAAAAGATTCAAATTCTAGGAGCTTAAAAAGCTCTACTGTTAGCACTTCACGGGTCTCATGATGGTGGGGAAACCTTTTGTGAAGGTCGATCCTTCGGTTTTGTGCTTTTCGATGGGGGTCGAGCAAACATTGCACTCAATGGGTCTGCCGACCATTCTGTGATCTAGCGTGAAGTATTTATGAATTACGATCATGTTGAGGGGAGGCAACTACGCCTCTTGCAAATCCTCTGTTCTTTCTTCTAAGCCAATTTGTTTTTTCTTTTTGTGTAAAGAAGGACATGAAGCAAATGTTCATGAAAGAAAAAAACTATTAGAGTATGCCCTAATGGCCACCCTTCATACATGGAAAAGGGAAGATGGGGGATTCGAATCCTCACTTTCTCAGAAAAATTGAGGTGAAGACTATTAGCTTTAGGTATAGGTTTTCACTCTCTTGCCTATAAAGAAATAGGGCAAAATTTGAGAATAAGTTTTGATTGATATATATATATACACACATGTTTGTGAAAGCGAGTGGGTTTGCCTAGACAGCTTTGGCCCATAGGCCACCTACCCAAACCGATCATTTAGCTAATGGGCTTTGTCTTGGGTAACAAATTCAAATACCAGCCAGGCCCGAAAGCTCAAGGAGATTTCAAATACCGGCCACATGGAATTTCGGATGGAAATGTTTACTTCTTTTTTCTTTTTTTTTTGCGATCGAGAGTGAATTGAGAGAATGATTGTTGATTCCTGAAACAAATAATATTTTTGAGTTTTTGAGTACACTGGTTAAGTTGTGTCTTGGAGGAATTGACGATATGACTATCACGACACCAAATGAGGATTTGTGAAGAGAGAGAAAGAATTGGGCATTTGCCCTTTCTTCGGTTATACCATCCTAAGGAGGATCATCCTTCCCATATGACTCTCTCTCTCTCTCTCTCTCTCTTTCAAGCGCAGCATCGCTCCAAATAAGAGCACCGGGGTGGTGCTCCAAAGAAGAGCTCGTTGTCGGCCACCATAGGCCATCCATCACTACCCAATCCTTTCTCTCTCTCTCATCTAATCCTTTGATGTTGTTGGGACCTCGTGCACCATCATGTCAGCGTGGAACTCATAAGATACAAATCAACACGAGCGGTGCTGAGTTCCCTTTTACATATTACCAATCAAGAAAGATAGAACATCCCAACTAGACGGGATGGAAGGTGAAAAACTAGCCTTATTTTTCATTGAAGTTAGGCAACCAATAAAGTTGTAGCAAGCAGTCTCCTAAGTCCTCTCTTTTTTCTTTTTTCTTTTTAAATATTCAGCCTTGCCCTTTGCGGTCTCTTCTTCATTGGCAATATAAGTCATTCATGCAGCTCCAAACCGATGTCCTTTTGACTCCTCCCATGTTGGAACGTGTAAAGCTCTTTGCTCATTGACAAAAACAAAAAAACAAAAAAACAAAAAAAATGGGGAGAAAGAAAGCCCTTTGGCAAAAGACTACACGATGCCCGGCCCCCCCTTCTAGATGCCCCACACGGCTCGTTTGTCGTACCATCCGTACCTCACGATCCGTACTTTGTCCGTGCACACGTTTGTAGGATCGTTGCCCTGGAAATTTCAAAATTCTCGGAGCCCACCGAGGACAAGTCCCACCTGCATGTGGCTGCTAGTTTTGAGGATCTCCAGTTGGATACGGTCACGAAGATAAACGATCTAATAGGCACAATCATATGGGGGAGATCGATATGGACAAACTGCTAATTTTCTAGACCTTTGCCCATCTAGGCTCGATTAAAACTACCCTTGAAACTTTGTATTTTCTTAATCATAAATTTGATGTTAGGCCTGATTCTCCAAATGGCACAATTAGGACACGACAGAAGCTTTGAAAAGATAGTCCGAACAAAATTTTTACTTTTGTCTATGATCAAGAATAAATTGAAAATAAGGACCGATGATTCCTAGTTCGAGGCTCGCTTTTGAGTTCTAAAATATATCGGTCAAGTGTTATATCAGAATACTTATGAAATACGATTATCATTATATCAAATAGGAATTTGTTAGATTCCTCAATGTAATTGTTTGTAAGTTTATTGTAACTTGCCCCCAATATATCAATTTTGGTATAAAGCCCCACGACAACTCAAACTAATTTCTATGTCACCCCCAACATCAACTCTAATTACATTGTAACCTGAAAATCAATCACATGATGTCATGTGATCCATCAATGGGGAGGACTTGAGGACAAAATTGTCCTTCTCGAGCAAGAATTATATTTTGCCGCTGCCACTGCTGCTCTCAGTGGCCATGCCATCACGACTAACCGCTTTTCCCTCTTTGTCATCTAGTCCTTTGACAATGTTTTCATGGTTTATTAATAACCCCAATGTCATTTCTTCTATACACACACACAAACACATGCACAAAACAAATTTCCCCATGGATAAATTACCTTATTGGTTGACAAACTGGTGGGATCACATTGGTCCAATTATTGAAATATTATGTCCCGTAGTCAAAAATAGCTTTAAAATTTTTCAGTCAATTTCAACCCACACCTCATGAATTAAAATTCCCAAGTCTCATGCATTTCTTTGTCAATTTTAGAATTTTTTGGTTTTAGCCTAGGAATTTGATTACAATACTCCAACTAATCACTCACATATCACACATGTTTTTATAATATACAAAACCAAATGTCGGGATAATTTCAAATTCACCAACAAATTTCCTAAAAGTCAATTTTAAACTGACTAAACCTTCAAAACTCTCAAATTACCACCATCCCACACATTAAAAAAAAAAAAATGCTTTGTTGCTACAACAAAAATCTTTTCCTGCAACTCAACTTGCAGCAATCCAATCACTAGAACAATATGTTGCTGTTTTGAAAAATAAATAAATAAAGAGAGAGAGAGAGAGAGATATATATATATATATATATATATATATATATATATATGAAAAATCAAATAAAAAAGAATGTCGATCCCACCTGTCTCCCTGATGATTTGCTACGGGGTGCCGGTGAACTTCACTTGGGAGGAGGGAACAAGAATTTTTGGAGCTCAAAAAATTTTGAGGATATCAGGGGCACTGTTAGACGACACTTGTACAGTTAGGTGGGAAGGGGTGACTGACCTAGAGTCATGTATAAATAAATAAGAAATGAAGTTGCCCTGTTTGCAGAAAATCGCGTGTACCCCAAAATTCCCTTTAACCCCTTACGTTTCCGCATGCTTAAGAAAAAATTACAATGAAGAAGATATTGGTGATAGTAGTTCTACAGCACCCGTGACATGTTGGGGTCATCACAGTAAGGCATTTGGCTACACCATGATTTCACGTCCCAAAGGAATAGCTAGAAATGGTTTGAGATAGTAGAAGAGGCAAAAAGAGAAGGATAATGAACTTTGGATAACAAAAGGGCTTTCTAGGAAGTAAACTCTGAGACCAAGTTAAGAACAATAATGCGAAAGATAGGAATATTGAATTTGTGTATTTTGATACATGCATACATACATACATACATACATACATACATACATACATACATACATACATATATATATATATATATATATATATATATATATATATATATATATATATTAATGAAGAATATGTCCGCCTATTTATATATGCTTTATTAGATAACTATTTTAAGATAATATCTCAATCGGGATTGCACAATCAAAGGGAGATGTACGTGCAATATACGTGCCATATGCATGCAATCTTGAGAGATACGGATAATTAAAATAATTATCAAAATATCTCTAACAATGGAAATTATCTTATATAAATCCCTAATTAGTTCTAACTGTATTAGTGGATTCTTTATATTGCATAAAATCTAAATATCATCTTTCTATATGTCAAACTTTATGTTTCTTGATGATCGTCTACCTTTGCAAAGGTTAAAGGCTAGATGTGAAGGACGTGCCATTGGTGAGGAACTTTGAAGCCTTTGTTGCACTTGTGATGACATGGCAACTTGCCCACTTGACCCTATTTGTAGTCAATGACTCGGGCCCATGTTCGTATACTCTCCATAGTACGGATCTTCAAATCCATGATCTTATAAGAGATATTAAGTTACTAAGATAAAGCCTAGTGGCCTATGAATATTCTAACTAGCATATGATAATTTCATTTTTTTTTTCTTTTTTAGTATTAATACTAAATAAAATGCACAGGATCCTCGATAACAAAATTATATAAACTCACCAACAACTACTGAATTGAAGGTAATAGATCCTCCGCCAACACTTTTGTTTTCGGTGATTATGGTCTTTCTAATGCCATCACCCACGAACATAATGTTTCTCCAATTTTGATCCAACTTCAACTTTCTCCATGTACATAGTGCCCTTGATATAGATTATATGCCTTGTTGTGCCAGATCGCTTCAATGCCACTTTACAAATTAGTTTCTCGAACCATCTTGGACCACCAAGATATCACCCTTAGACTCCATGATTTCACGTCCCAAAGGAATAGTTAGGAATGGTTTGAGATAGTAGAAGAAGCAAAAAGAGAAGGATCATTTAAACTCTGAGACCAAGTTAAGAACAATAATGCGAAAGATAGGAATATTGAATTTGTGTATTTCGATACATATATTAATGAATAATACATCCACTTATTTATATATGCTTTATTAGATAACTATTTTAAGATAATATCTCAATCGGGATTGCACAATCAAAGGGAGATGTATGTGCAATATACGTGCCATATGCGTGCAATCTTGAGAGATACGAATAATTAACATAATTATCAAAATATCTCTAACAATGGAAATTATCTTATATAAATCCCTAATTAGTTCTAACTGTATTAGTGGATTCTATATATTGCATAAAATCTAAATATCATTTTTCTCTATGTCAAACTTTATGTTTCTTGATGATCGTCTACCTTTGCAAAGTTTAAAGGCTAGATGTGAAGGACATGCCATTAGTGAGGAACTTTGAAGCCTTTGCTGCACTTGTGATTACATGGTAACTTGCCCACTTGACCCTATTTGTAGTCAACGACTCGGGCCCATGTTCATATACTCTCCATAGTATGGATCTTCAAATCCATGATCTTATAAGAGATATTAAGTTACTAAGATAAGCCTAGTGGCCTATGAATATTCTAACTAGCATATGATAATTTCATTTTTTTTTTCTTTTTTAGTATTAATCCTGAATAACATGCACGGGATCCTAGATAACAAAATAATATAAACTCACCAACAACTACTGAATTGAAGGTAATAGATCCTCCACCAACACTTTTGTTTCCGGTGATTATGGTCTTTCTAATGCCATCACCCACGAACATAATGTTTCTCCAATTTTGATCCAACTCCAACTTTCTCCATGTACATAGTGGCCTTGATATAGATTATATGCCTTGTTGTGCCAGATTGCTTCGATGCCGCTTTACAAATTAGTTTCTCGAACCATCTTGGACCACCAAGATATCGGCCTTAGACTCCATGATTTCACATCCCAAAGGAATAGCTAGAAATGGTTTGAGATAGTAGAAGAAGCAAAAAGAGAAGGATCATGAACTTTGGATAACAAAAGGGCTTTCTAGGAAGTAAACTCTGAGACCAAGTTAAGAACAATAATGCAAAAGATGGGAATATTGAATTTGTGTATTTCGATACATATATTAATGAAGAATACATCCGCTTATTTATATATGCTTTATTAGATAACTATTTTAAGATAATATCTCAATCGGGATTGCACAATCAAAGGTAGATGCACGTGCAATATACGTGCCATATGCATGCAATCTTAAGAGATATGAATAATTAACATAATTATCAAAATATCTCTAACAATGGAAATTATCTTATATAAATCCCTAATTAGTTCTAACTGTATTAGTGGATTCTATATATTGCATAAAATCTAAATATCATCTTTCTCTATGTCAAACTTCATGTTTACCGTCTACCTTTGCAAAGCTTAAAGGCTAGATGTGTAGGACATACCATTGGTGAGGAACTTTGAAGCCTTTGTTGCACTTGTGATGACAGGGTAACTTGCCCACTTGACCCTATTTGTAGTCAATGACTGGGGCCGTGTTCGTATACTCTCCATAGTACGGATCTTCAAATCCATGATCTTATAAGGGATATTAAGTTACTAAGATAAGTCTAGTGGCCTATGAATATTCTAAATGGCATATGATAATTTCATTTTTTTTCTTTTTTAGTATTAATCATGAATAAAATGCACGGGATCCTAGATAACAAAATAATATAAATTCACCAACAACTACTGAATTGAAGGCAATAGATCCTCCACCCACACTTTTGTTTATGGTGATTATGGTCTTTCCAATGCCATCACGACCAACTGCTTTTCCCTCTCTCATCTAGTCCTTTGATGATGTTTTCATGGTTTATTAATAACCCCAATGTCATTCCTTCTATCTATGTACACACACATGCACACAACAAATTTCCCCATGGATAAATTACCTTATTGGTTGACAAACTAGTGGGATCACATTGGTCCAATTATTGAAATATTATGTCCCGTAGTAAAAAATAACCTTAAACTTTTCCACAATTAATTTCAACCCACACCTCATGAATTAAAATTCCCAAGTCTCATGCATTTCTTTGTCAATTTTAGAGTTTTTTGGTTTTAGCCTGGGAATTTGATTACAATACTCCAACTAATCACTCACATATCACACATGTTTTTATAAGATACAAAACCAAATGTCGGGATAATTTCAAATTCACCAAACAAATTTCCTAAAAGTCAATTTTAAACTGACTAAACCTTCGAAACTCTCAAATTACCACCATCCCACACATCATTAAAAAAAAATGCTTTGTTCCTACAACAAAAATCTTTTCGTGCAACTCAACTTGCTATGGGTTTTAAACTACCAAAACCCAACCACCGGGGGATAGGCAGTTCGGAAGCATATTCCGTAATCCTAGCATTAGGAAATTACATTCGCACATGGGTGTCTTGGAGTTAAGGTATCGAGACATGAGTATGAACATTAGAATGGTTGATAACGAGAATAGAGGTCAAAGTGAATTTTCCAAAATGATTTTAGTTTTCAGGGAAACTTGAGAAATAGTCTCTTGTTGGTGTGGACTTTGATATACCAATAGATATTGGCCTCATGGCTAAACTAGATCGCATATCAGATGCCAATATCCCAAATTAATTAGGAGGATTGGGTCACTTCAACAAGAAAGAGTACAAGGACCAAATTGAACAAAATTAAAATATAAGGACCAAATTTGGAATTGTCCTGAAGTGTAGGGACCATCTTGACATTGTCTCTCATTTTCTCAAATTGTAAATTGAAGTTTGTAATAATACAAATACTTTTCATCAATTAACTTTTTTAAGTGTTACAAATAGTGAAAAATGGAGGGAAAATCTGGTGTGCTAGTTTCTCACAAAACAAAGTGACACAAACTTATCGGGAGAACGGCATCATAAGTACTATAATTTTTATACAGCATTAACTTGAGTGCCATAATTTCTTCTTTTTTTATCACTTAAGTGTCATAATTTATTAAAAAAAACTTTTACTTAGTGTTGTAATATTCTTTTTGTTTGCTAAAAAAATCAAGCAAAAATAAATTATGGGCAAAGAGCGGATTAGAGGGGGGGGGGGGGGACCCGTTGGAAAGGCAAGATAGGACTAATTGTCTTTATCTTTCGAGCCTACATTTGTGACGAACCTACCATTTTGACGTTTAATACGTACGGGCCGGTTTTGAGAACTGTGAATGAAAAACTTGTCCGAATAAACGTGTCCCATTTTCTTATCCTAATCATCATCATAATATAGGCCCAAATTATAATGGCAGTGCGTGCATATCCACCGTCCTTCTGTGCTTGCCCATGCCCCACAATTAAAAACTTGATGTTATAGATGATTTAGCAAGAAATTTCATGCCTTGGGACATAACATTACGAGGTCCTATGGAAGATAATGTAACCCCTTTACCGGACTACCATGTCTTATAGTAAATTGTCATCTTGCTTTTCCTTTTGTTTTGGAGGTAAGATGGTGTCTCAGCCAATTTTTGTGGTATCTCAACTAACTCACCTTGCTAGGCGATCTTTAGGATGCATTACCCCATATTGGCATAGTGTATTTGGGATCTTATACCTGGAACACCCTCAATAAAGCCTAAACTCAATACCATAAATAGTGACGGAACCACTGGGATTTAGGTTGAATACCGATGAAATATAGTTAAAAAAATATTTTGCACAAAAATGTAGAACACATTTACATACATTAAAGCATATATTAATCATTAATGAGTTAAAGAGCAAACATCCTTGATCTGAAATTTTGTAAACTTCACATATGAACTTTTTTCTATAAGAACCTAAATAGGTATATGGACTGTTGCTTCCGGGGAAAGGTGATAAACTTACGATTGATTACATTTCACTATATATCTTACTAATGGGGGCGATGACTATCGCTTGCTCTGTGTCTCCGGCAAACTCTTTTACTATCTAAGGCTGTCATCTTCCTTATCAAATCATCTTAATCCCAAAAGTTTTCAATAAAGCTACCCTTAATTAGAATATGCAACCATACTCTTCCTTATTACATCAACCGAATTTTTATGTATTGAATGCCAAGTGAACCGCTTCTTGCAAACGATTTCTCGAGACGTCCCATGCTCTCCTCTTGCTGTCCAAGATCCACGTGGCCCAAGTCCTGCCATGACGTGTGCCTCTTTGGTAAAGGGTCATTAGTTTATGCAATCTTAAGCAAGACCGACACATAGGGTCAGTGTTGAATTTAGGAAGCAACAATGGAAAAGTTCCGCGCCAATCGCACTCGAGGATTTTGATCGATACGTCACAAGTTTCGCACGTCCCGTTCGTTTTAGTCCGTCTGCGTTCCTTGAAAGTTCCCCTTTTGCCTTTTCTTCTTGCTTTCATCATGTTGCGGTCTGCGAGTGTTTAGACCACCATTTCCAAGTGTGATTGCAAAGAACACGATGTGTTTAGGCAACAGCTTTGATGCTCTCACGGTTCCATAGCTAAACCTCTCGCAGTTAATAATGACGAGAGGTTTCTTCAATTTTTTGAACTCCAATGCAAGGTGGATCTCATCGTACAAATTTGGCAAATATAACCGTGGTGAACACTTGTGAATAATGCCTTCGTAGCGTTTCTTGTGGTAGAATAGTAATTTTTTCTAATAATGCATTCATACGAGTTTACATTACAGTTTCCATGGGATTATGAAAACTTTTCTGCCAAATATCTTTTAATTTTTTAATCTAAGTTAATCATGTGATTAAATTTATTGAGAGGATAAACCTCATGTTGTATTTATTATATCGAGCTACTTTTCATTTAAATTTCGGTGGGGTTCTTCCTCTTTGTCGAATGAGATCATAAGGCCTTAGGACCTTATTATTTACATTATATAATGAAAATTAGTCCAATCACAAGTATTTCCTTTATCCAAATCCATTGATTTTCCTTTGAACTTTCCCGTGGAATTAGCGAGGAATTAGGACGGCCAACTTTGTATCAACTTTGTATCAGCTTTGTATCAACTTTGACTCCTAATATAGGAAGCAAATGACTATTAATTTCCTGGTTTGTTTTAATAAGACATACTCTTGAATGGATTTTGCTCAAGATGGTAAAATATTCAAATATAAGAGCCTGAGAACCTCTCCTATTAGCACTTTGGGGATCTCATGATGGTGGGAGACCTTTTGTGAAGGTCCATCCTTCGGTTTTGTACACTTCGATGGGGGTCGAGCAAACATTGCACTCAACAGGTTTGCCGAGCATTCTATGATATGGTGCGGAGTATTTATGAATTATGATAATGTTGAGCAAAGGCAGCTACTCTTCTTGCCAATCCTCCGTTGTTTCTTCTAAGCCAATTTTTTTCTTTTTTATAAAAGGACATGACGCAAACATTTGTAAATAAAACCATTATGATTTACTCTAGTAGCTACCCTTCCTATATGAAAAGGGGGAGGTGGGAGATTTGAATCCTCATATTCTTAAGGGAGTTGAGGTGGGGACGATTAGTTTCATGTGTGAGCTTTAACTCTCATACCCTGTAAAAAGGTAAGATAAAAGTCTAAAAGTGAATTGAGAGTTAGAATAGAACCAATAATAAAAAAAAAAAAATTAGTGAAAACGAGTGGGTTTGCCTATACAGCTTTGGCCCGTAGGCTGCCCGCCCAAATCCAGAAAGCCGGATCCATCGGTCAGTTAATGGGCTTTGTGTTAGGTAACAAAGTCAAAGACCGGCCGAGCCCGAAAGCTCAAGCAGATACTTCTCTGTCTCTCTGTCTCTCTGTCTCTCTCTCTCCAGGAGCAGCTCTCTTCCTCACCAGAGAACCCGCCGTTGCACCACCATGCCGGACCGCCGCCCGCCGCCTCTCATTCTCTCTTCGTCTCTCGTGAGGGACGACCGACGCCCGTCACCTCCAGCATCTCATTCCGCCAGCCCAAGGATAACCACAGCGCGAGCGCGAGAGCTCTCCTCAGCCGCCCATACTCGCAGGTTGCTTTTAGCTTTTTTCTGTTCTTTGCCCCCGAAATTTCGATTCTTTTGAAATTGCAGATGTTGGGTTGCTACTTTGCTATTAGAAAGACAATTTTTTTTTTTTTTTTTCATGCGAAGGAATCTGTGACGGGTTTCGCATAGAAAGGTGGATGCCTGTGACCACCTTGGGCTCCGCATGTTTTGTTGTCTCACTTATGGTCGGGCTAACTCTTGAGCTCTTCATTGCTGATGGAACCAAGGGATGACATTGCGTTGGTGATTGCGGTTCTGGCACCGTCGAATGGTTAATTTGAACCGTCTGGTGTATCTGAACTTGATCGCGTGGCATCACATGGTGGCAACTTCTTGCCCAGCTACTGGGTTCATTAAGCTTCACAGAGCAGAGCTCCAACGTCTACAGATTTCAAACAGAGTCGCAACACGAGCCAAGGAACATGTTGGATCATACCGTGACAAATCAAGTTGACATTGAAAGGTATGCACTCCGCCCGCAGATACATTGTTTTGGAAAACTGCCGTCACAGTTGGAAGTCCGGGTCGAGCGACTAGTCAGATCTTGATTTGTTTTTCTGTTGATTTCTTTTTGACTCGATGCAGCAACGATGATCAGCGGCCACAGAACCAACGCCGACAGCAGCAGGGATGCTTGACTCGGCCGGAAGGTTCCACGTTGTGTTTGGTCTACTGAAACTGCTGACAATCACGCTTATCTGCGAAGTCATTTATCCAATATCATTGATCGAGGTAACCAGGCCCACGAGCCCGAATCAGGTCTACTGGTACTTGTACATCGGTTTCGGGACTCCTGGCCTCGAGCTGCTTCTCTGGACAGACTTTTTCTGCTCACATGGCTGGTTATCAATTTGTGCTTCCTAATGTTTGCTTTGGCATCATCTAGTCTGCTCGCGCAAGGCTCCGACTGGTTTCTACAGCTTATTCATCCGTTCGACAACATGCCATTAAGTTCCACTTGATTTTTAAAGCGCCTAGAATCCCCTATATTTGTGTGTATGAATTTGTTGTGTATGTCATTGGTAATGCTTCTGATTTAGAGAAAAGACTGACAGAATGTAATTTTATACATGTTCTGTATTTGGTGATGCTCACCTACAATTACCATTCACCATACATTTCATTAAATTGCACTGGCTTTTTCTTCGCCCCTTTCTTTCTTCTACTATTTCTAGGGATCGAATCCAACTATTCAAGACCCTATAAACATCTCAATCCCCCACTCTTAACATGCTCATTTATTATACTCGTGTTTGTAACTTTTCGTAAATTTGCATTAGCAATAGAATATCATTTTTCTTATGAATTTTCATGTTGGCACTGAATTGCAGCTCACATCAGTCGACATCTTAGACTTACTTACCGAAATTGCCACTTTTATTCACCAAGTTGCACCTTTCATGGTTCTGAACTTCCCCATTCCTCCAAAAAGATCACAACTGAAAAAAATCCTCACCATCATAACCGAGTTGCGGCTGCCACTACTGCCTGATGCAACCGCTGGTGATGACTGATGACCAAGCCCCTTGCTCCCCACCCCCCAAGTTCCAACGGGCATGAAGGATCTGTCGCCTCCAACTCAGATGAGATGGCTCTACTAGAAGAGGTGGAGCTCGACATAGCATCGAGCTTTGCCACCAGCGGCGATCTGAGGTCGTGCATAGTGGGTGACCAAGAGGTTGCACTAGGACGGTACTGAGGTTTTGCATAATAGGGAGAGAGAGAGAGAGAGAGAGAGAGAGAGAGAGGGCGAGAGAGGTGGCAACCGAGTGCAATGACGAAGCCCGACGAAAAAAGAGGTGGCTCGTGGTGGTCGGACAACGTTCGACAACGGCAAGTGATGCTGGGTGGAGGAGTTCAGGCTGTGCTTGATGTTTTTTCGAAGTGCTCTTTTATAAAAAAAAAAAAAAAAAAAAAAGAGGCAGTGCTAGAGGAGGTATTTGGAGTTCTCTATTTCTTTTTTACGAGGACACAGCAAAAATGGCATTTAGTTTTTTTTTTTTTTTGGGTAAAGAAATGGCATTTAGTTTCTATTGTTTGCTTAATCAAGATTTTGCAGCTAACATACTTTGACCTTTTCTTAATTTGAATTGCCGAAAACTTTCGCAATATATAATTGTTGACATGTAAATTAACATACAAACTTTTCGTAATTTTTTGAAATTTAAATAATATATAAATCAGTTTTTTGCTTTGGCTTAATGGCCAACGTTTACAAGCCCAGTTAAATGATTAAAATATTGCAATGTGTAGCTTTGAGTCGATATATGAGTTAATGATATCACGTCATGTAGGATTGGACTTTTTTTTTTGTTTTTTTGGATTTTGACATATAAACGGATAAATTTACACTTTGTTCTTTCTTATCTTTTTTGATGCAATCGATTCATTGAACTCTTAATTTGTGTGATTGCATCCTTCAACTCATTTTATTTATTTTATTAGATAGAATCTCAATGATTATTATATGATTAATATGACAGAAATATCTCCACTTTTCAAACGACTCAGAGAAATTCCAAACTTTTACTTAAGGAATTACAACACCCATCAGTTTTTTATCCATGCAAATCGAAGAAGACGCTCAATATCATAGATCCGCAATGCTATATTTCAATTCAGGCCCAAAAAAGAAACTCGATTTAAGAAATCCAACTCTTTCGATTTAGGGGTAGACAAATCCTTGATTCTAAAGGCCAAGGAACGTCGTTGTTTCGCTCGCACGGACGAAAGTTTTATTTACGGGTGTTTTTGTCCATTAATAAGGAAAGTTTTGTTCCCCCATGAAGTGGTCTTCTCTGGAGGTTGCGTTTTGAGGCAAGCCTACCCATCTTGACTTTTAATACGCACGGGTCGATTTCGAGAACCGCGAATAGGAAACTTGTCCGACTAAACGCGTTCCATTTTCTTCTCCTGATCATCATATCATAGTCGCAGATGGTAAAAGCAACAAGCACATGTTTCTTTCGAGTTCTGCAAATGCGTGCATATCACCTTCCCCCAATTAGAAACTCGATGTTTTAGATGAGATTTCCAAAACTTTCATGCCTTGAGACATTATTGTACGGGGCCTTGCGGAAGGTAATGTCGGCATGGTCCGTTTGAGATTTTACTCTTGAAACACTGTCAACAAGGCTTGGACACAAGACCCTAATTAGTGATAAAGTTGGGATTTAGGTTGAACAACAACAAAATATAATCAAAAGAAAAAAATTGGCACGAAAATATAGAATGAATTCACATACACACAAAAGCGTATTTAGTCATTAATAAGTTAAAAAGTAAAAATCCTTAATCTGAAATTTTGTAAACTTCGTGTATGAACCTAAATAAGTATTTGGACAAGAAAATATTTTGCTCTTGATGACTGTTGTTAATATATATTTCCAAAATTAAGTGTAACTAGAATTTTTTCACTAAAATATTCAATTAATGATGGCTTTCATCCATATATATGTAATACCTCTTACTAATAGAGAATTTTATATAGATTCCCATACGCAGAAAGCCGTGTGTGTACTGTCCGTGAAAAATCATAAACTCTTCCAAGAAAAAAAAAATCCAAGAACAAAAAGATAACAGGATACAATCCGCAATACACATAATGTAAGATCAAAGAGAATTTGACGTTAAATAATTACTTCACTAAGACATGAAAAATGCAATTTGATTTCATTATTTGAACTGCATCATTTAAAGGCTTTCTAGTTCATTTTCAAATTTTAACCAAACATTGTAAAGTACTATCATTTTCTTGAAAAAATGACTTCCTATTTCTAGAATTCTGCAAAACAAATAGAGTATCATTTTTTTTTTAAAAAAAAGGTTATAAAAATTGTCCATTAAATTTGTATTGCATGGAAATATTTTGACAATATATTTTTTTTTTAAAAAACCATAAGAAACAATTTTTTTTTTAAATTTGGTTAAATATAAAGTTATTATATTAATATGGATCGAATATAGGTTAAAACATTTATATTATAAATAAATGGATTAGAAACGGATTAATGAGTTGATTTGAAGTCGGACCATTTATGATCCGACCCAACTCATCCACATGACAGGTCTAACAGTGGCGAAGGCCTTGTTCTTGACGGGCCTGTGATTAACGTGGAGGTCTTCGCTGGAGGCCACGGGGACTTTGAAGCTGCGATTGTGAGGGTTGGCCATGTCTGACGTGTCCATGGCGTGGGCGTGCTCCTTCGATAGCGACACCCGGACTTCGCTCCGTATGCTTTAGATTCCGTTTGACCTTCGATAGCGACATGGAGGTTTAGGACTTCGCTCCGTATGCTTTAGAGTCCGTTTGAACGGTTTGCGTATGCTTTAGAGTCCGTTTGACCTTCGATAGCGACATGGAGGTTTAGGACCTCGCTCCCTATGCTTTAGAGTCCGTTTAAAACCGTTCAAACGGACTCTAAAGCCTTGCTCCCCCACTTTGACAAAGAATGATCTAAAAAACGGACTCTAAAGCATAGGGAGCGAATTCCCCCACTTTGACAAAACCTCCATGTCGCTATCGAAGAAAAATCGTTTATAATCCGTCTTCATAGACTTTCTATGCTCTAAAGCATACGGATCGAAGTCCTAATCTCCACGTGGCTATCAAATGAAAATCGTTTATAATTCATCGTCTCCTATTCCACCGGTATCGTGAAGTATTCTCATGCGTGTATATATGTTAAGGCCTCCGCACTTCGAAACCAGCTCAAGCTCTCTCATCCTCCTCTTTTGTCATCCACAAGACGCGGAGACACAGTTCATTGCCCTCCACAGCGCAGAAGAACTCCAACATACTGCAGATTTCTAGCAGAAGCACAACGCAAAACCCAAGGAACATGGCGGATCCTGCCGTAACATTTCAAGTCGAAATTGAAAGGTGCGCACTTCACTCGCGAATACTTCGTTTCGGAAACTTCCATCACCGTCGAAAGGGTGGGCCGAGCAACTCGTCCATTCCTTAATCCGTTTTTGATCGACTTGTTTCGATTTAATGTAGGGACGATGATCGGCGGGCGCAGAACCAACATCAACAGGGATTGCCCGACTCGGCTAGAAAGTTCCACATCGTGTTCGGTTTGCTAAAGCTGCTAACAATCGCCCATTTCCAATCATTCTACATCATTTGTGAAGTCATTTATCTAATATCATTAGTCGAGGTGATTGGACCCTCGAGCCCAAATGGATCTACTGGTACTTATACATCATTTTCGGGACCCTTGGCTTCGAGTTGCTTCTCTGGACAAATCTTTCTCTAGTCACGTGGTTGGTCATCAATTTTTGCTTACTAATTTTGCTCTGGCATCCTCCGGTCTGCTCATGCGGGGCTTCGACCGGTTTCGACTGCTTGTTCAGCCGTTGGACAACATGCCACTTTCGCAAGTTCAGTTCGATTTTGAAGCGGCTTGAATCCTATTGTATTTGTGTTTACCTATTTACTGTGTGTGTCATTTGTGATGCTTTTGATTCAGGGAATTGACTAAAGAGGACTTTTTATTCTTCTAATAGTGTTTTGTATAAGTGTGTATCAGTTTTTTCTTTTTTTTTTGGTCGAAGTGTCTCAGTTTATTGTCGTATGTCTTTTGTATGTGATTTATCTATAAATACCATTCACTAAGCATTTTATTTAATTCCATTGGCTCTTTTTTTTTTTTTGCCCCTTTTTCTACTATTTCTAGGGATTAAATCCAACTATTCAAGACCCTATAAACATCTCAATCCCCCAATGTTTGTTTGTTACACCCCATGTTTGTAACTTCTGTGAACTTGCATTAACAATAGAACGTCATTTTTCTAAGGATAAACATTAAAAAAAAAAAAAAATCCTTCCCACCTTTTGTCCCGTCACCACTTTACCTCCTCTATTTTGGAATTTTTTGTTTTTTGCATCCTGAATTTTCATATTGGACACTAAATTACACCTCAAATCAGGTGACATCATAGACTTACTTACCAATATCACCACTTTTCTCGGCCTATCAAAATCATGTAGATAACATATTTTGATTTCTTTAAAATTCCTGAGACTTTCATAATATATAATATTGACACATAAATTAACATACAATTTTTTCATAAATCTTTTAAAATTAAATAGTATATAAATTAACATTTTGCTTTTGCTTATTCGCAAACAAAGAAACCCAATTAAATAGTTAAATTGTTGTAATGTATTTTCGTGTCGATATACAAGTCAAGGGTATCGTGTCATATAGTGTTGGATTCTTCCCTTTGTATTTTGGCTTATAAACGGATCACATGCAATATTGTCAGCCTGCGATAAAAAATCGTAAAGTTTTACTCATGTGGACGGAAATTTTAGAGATGGGTATTTTTTTTTTCCATCAAGTAAAAGTCTGTATATTTTTTTTCCATCAAGTAAAAGTCTGTACTTTTTGCGGTTGTTCAAAAAATGGAGAAAATTATCATCCTATAATTTTATTATTTTGATAGCAAACTCGCTTTTATTTCAACGGGAGAAAGGATGGAGAGACTAATCTATTCGTAGGGATTCGATTTTCGAAATTTAATGTTGAGTAGCTTTTTCTTTTTTTCTTCTTTTGGCTCACAAAAAAAGATCAAACAATATAGATCATCTTCAACATTTCCATCAAGTAAAAAAAAAAATGGAGACATTCTCATCCTATGAAAAAAAACTCACTTTTATTTCAACGGGACAAGGATTGGGTTCCGTTTTTCTTCTCCTAATCATCATATTATAGTCGAAAATTAAAAATATAGATCAATCTTAACAAGCATGTTTTCTTCTCCTAATCATCATATTTTGACCCAAACAAACAACCATATGTATTCGTCGAATTCTCTAATGTGTGCATATCATCGTCGTTTTATATTTTGATATTAATCCGGTCATGCTCCCAATTAATATAACCACCGTTAGGATGCTTGCCTCTTTATACAAATTCAAAGTTGAGAGCGACGTGTGTGGGGGGCAGCGTTGTTGAATTTAGGAAGCAACAATGGGAAAGTTTCTGCGCCGATGGCCCACGAGGATTTTGATCGATGCGTCAGCGTCACCACAGGTTTCGTACGTTCCCTTCCTCGAAACTTCCCCTTTGCTTCCTCCTTTGCTTTTATGAAGTTGCGGTTGGCGATACTTTACATGTATTTAGAAAAATGAAATCCAAAGGTTTTCCATATTACGTCGAGAGATATCATTCTTATCTTATGAATTTACATCTTCGTCATTATAACGGATAATTGCAATTCATCTTAACTAAATTATTATAGATTTGTTGAATATCTATGCCAATTTTGTCAATTCTAAAGATTTTAAAAATTACTAAAAGAGTCTTAAACCTATTTAATTATATTAATCCAGTTCATCGCCAAAATTTGATGGCCAGCTTTGACAAATGAACAATTTTCAATAATATTTTAATATTTCTTCAATTTTTTTAATTATTTTTATGCTATATTTTTTTTCCTCTTCCTTTTTCTTCTAGCCAACAAGGTCAACCTTGTTAGGGGTGAGTAACCTCGCCCAACCATTAGCGAGGTGAGGCGAGGCGATGCCGGACAAGGTCAACGTCGCCGACCCTTGCCCTACTAGCTAGAAGAAGAAGGAAGAGGAAAAAAATAAAGGATAAAAATTTGGAAAAAATATTAAAATATTAGTGAAAATTATCTACGTCAACGCCGGTGGTTCCACATCGATGCCAACTAGCCAAATTTAGCTGAATGGATTGAATTGGCACAAATGCAAAATGTTTAAAATTTAATTGACTAAAAAAAGGTTTATGACTGAATTAATAAAATTGTAATAAGATTTATGATTTTTTTGTTAAAATTCCCTAAAGATTTTGATGGAATTTTATGTAGAAAAAGAGACCTGAGTTTGAAACTAAAGTTGAATTACGTTCCGCTATATATGCACATAGTGTGTATATATATAAAATAAAATAAAATTACAGGCTGGGGGTGGTGACCGTCTCTTGCTCCCCGACTCCGTGGCTAACCATAAAAAGAGAGAACAAAATCTTTTACCATCTAAGATTATCACAATCCCCTATCAACTCATCTAATCCCAAACTTCTTCAATAAAAGCAATACTTAATTAGCATATGCAACGATACTCTTCCTCAGTACATCAACCAAAATTTAAAGTCTTGGAGTGTCTAAGTGAACCGGTTCTTATAAACTATTTCACCCCGATTCCTTGAGACGTCCCACACGTTCCATTCCCGGTCAAAGATCCAAAGCGCCCCACTTCAGGCCACCCCATCTATAAACCAACCGTTTTCGAGATGTACCATGATGTATGCCCCTATGGAAAAGTGCCATTAGTTTATGCAAATCCAAAGTAGGACCAACATGGGGGCTCGGCGTTGAATTTAGGAAGCAACAATCGGGAAAGTTTTGGGCCAACCATCCTCTGTGGCAGCCTTGACCCGAGCGGAAGTGTGATGTGTCTGGAAACTCGGGATCGTAAATGGATTCAAGTACCATTTGGGCTTTTAATTGAACTGAATACATTATATATGACATATGACATTATAGATTGAGACTCAGCCAGTTGACTCGATATATAGATTGATCTTGACTTTATAGGAGGGTTAACTAGACCAACTCGAATAAACGCACCCTCTCGCTCATGGCGGGGATGATTCACATCCAAACTAGCTCGAGGATTTTGATTTAGACGTCACAAGTTTTGCAAGTCCCGTTCATTTTAGTCCGGTCCCGTTCCTTCAAAGTTCCCGTTTTGTCTTTTCTTCTTGCTTTTATCATTTTGTGGATTGCGAGCGTTTACACCACCATTTCCAAATGCGATTGCAAAGAACACGATGTGTTTAGGCGACAGCTTTTATGCTCTCATGGTTCCATATCTCAACCTCTCGCAGCTAATAATGACGAGAGATTTTTTCAATTTTCGAACTCCAATGCAAGGCAGATCCCGTTGTACAAATCCGAGGATATAACTGTGGTAGGCACTCGTTAATAATGCCTATGTCGCGTTGCTTGTGGTACCATAGTAATTTTTCTTAATAATTTATCTGTACAAGTTTATATTACAGTTTCCCTAGGATTATAAAACGTAAAACGTTCTTGCGAAATATTTTTTAACTTTGAATGTAAGGTTATCATGTTGTTATATCTATTGAGAGGATAAACTTCATGTGGTATTTTGTCACCTAAGTTGAGAAAATGCCACTATAGTCTATATTACGTCCAGCGACTTTTCATTTTACTTTTGGTGGGGTTCCTCTTCGTCGCATGGATAATTCATATCTTGGGTTCCCATTATTTATATTATATAATAAAAATCAGTCCAACCACAAATATTTCCCTTATCCAAATCCAATGTTTTTTTTGAACTTTCCCGATGAATTAGGGCGGCCAGCTTTGATCACCTATTACCTTCGCATATATAGTAGGCGTTTGGGAATTAATAATACACCAAAACATTTTTCCAGTCACAAATTTCATCATATTTCACAACAAAGAAATTTACACAAACTACTAAATAGATGACATGGGTGAAATGCAGTTCATAATATAAGAAGTAAAGTACTATCGATGTGCTAGCTCGGTTGGACAAGATTTACTCTTGAATGGATTTTGCTTAAGGTGGTTAGAGACTCGATTTTTAGGGGCCGGGGAACTCATCCTATTATCGCATTGGTGGTGTTGTGATGACCAATCTCAAGAGGCCTTTTCTAAAGGTTGGTCCGATGGTCTGGCACCCTTTGACGAGACTGCACCGACATCCCACTCGATGGATCTGCCGAACATTTTATGATATGGTGTGGAGTATTATGAATTATGATAATGTTGAGGGGAGGCAGTTACGCTATGCTTTTTACCAATAGCCTTTATTATTATTATTATCTTTTTCTAAAAAAGACACGAGGCAAATGTTAGTGAAAACGGGTGGGTTTGCCCAGACAGCTTCGGCCCGTAGCCCGCAAGCCCAAACCCGGAAAGCCCGATCGATAGGTCCGTTATGGGCTTTGTCTTGGGTAACAAAGAAATTCCGGCCCATCTCGGCCCGGCCCGAAATCTTAAGGAGATACTTCTCAGTCCGGCCCAAGGATAACCGCAGCACGAGTGTGAGAGCTCTTCTCCTCAACCGCCCACACTCGCAGGTTGCTTTTAGCTTTTTTCTGTTTTTGGCCCTCGAAATTTTGATTCTTTTGAAATTGCAGATGTTGGGTTGCTGCTTTGCTATTAAAAAGACATTTTTTTTCTTTCGTGTGAAGGAAATCTGTCGACGGGTTTTGCATAGATAGATGGATGCCTGAATCCACCCTGGGCTTCGCATGTTTTGTTGGCCCACTTTTGGTCGCGGCTAACTTTTGAGCTCTTCATTGCCGATGGAACGAAGGGATGGGCATTAGGGGTTGGTCATTGCGGTTCCGACACTGTCGAATGGCTAAATCGAACCGTCCGGTGTAATCCAAACTTGATTGTGTTGGCATCACATGGTGGCAACTTCTCGCCCAGCTACAGAGTTCGTTGAGCTTCGCAGAGCAGAGCTCCAACATCTGCAGATTTCAAACAGAGTCGCAACACAAAAGCCAAGGAACATGTTGGATCTTACCGTGACAGATCAAGTTGACATTGAAAGGTATGCACTCCGCCCGTAGATGCATTGTTTCGGAAACTGTCGTCGCAGTTGGAAGTCCGGGTTGAGCAACTAGTCTGATCTTGATTTTTTTTTTTGGTTGATTTCTTTCTGATTCGATGCAGCAACGACGATCAGCAGCCACAGAACCAATGCCAACAGCAGCAGGGATGGCTTGACTTGGCCGGAAGGTTCCACATTGTGTTTGGTCTACTAAAACTACTCATAATCACGCTTATCTAAGAAGTCGTTTATCTAATATCATTGATCAAGGTAACCAGGCCCACAAGCCCGAATCAAGTCTACTGGTACTTGTACACCGGTTTCAGGACTCTTGGCCTTGAGCCGCTTATCTGGACAAACCTTTATCTACTCACTTGGCTGGTTATCAATTTGTGCTTCCTAATGTTTGCTTTGGCAATCATCTGGTCTGCTCGCGCGAGGCTCCGATTGGTTTCTGCAGCTTCTTCAGCCGTTCCACGACACATCATTTTTGGAAGTTTAGCTTGATTTTTAAAGCGCCTAGAATCCCCTGTATTTGTGCGCATGAATTTTTCTTGTGTGTCATTTGTAATGCTTCTGATTTAGAGAAAAGACTGAGAGACTGTAATCTTATACATGTTCTGCAGTTGGTGATGCTCACCTACAAAAACCATTCGCCATACATTTCATTAAATTGCACCGGCTTTTCCTTCGCCCCTTTCTTTCTTCTACTATTTCTAGGGATTGAATCCAACTATTCGAGACCCTATAAACATCTCAATCCCCCGCTCTCAATGTGCTCATTTGTTATACTCGTGTTTGTAACTTTTTTGTAAATTTGCATTAGCAATAGAACGTCATTTTTTTTATGAATTTTTATGTTGGACACTGAATTGCAGCTCACATCAGTTGACATCTTAGACTTACTTACTGAAATTGCCCTTTTTATTCATCAAGTCGCACCTTTCATAGTTCTAAACTTCCCCAATCCTCCAGACATATTCCAATTGAAAATAATCCTAACCACCATAAGCGAGCTGCAGTTGCCACTATTGCCTGATGCAACTGCTAGCGATGACCAAGCCCCCTTGCCCCCCAGCCTCCAAGTTCCGACGGCCATGAAGGGAGCTGTCGCCTCCAACTCAGATGAGATGGCTCTACTAGAAGAGGTGGAGCTCAGCATTGCTTCGAGCTTCGCCACCAGCAGCGATCTGAGATTGTTCATAGTGGGTGACCAGGAGGTTGCAGTAGGACGGTGCTGAGGTTTTGCATGGTAGGCAGCAGAGAGAGAGAGAGAGAGAGGTGGTAGCCAAGTGCAGCGACGAAGCCTGACGAAAAAAGAGGTGGCTCGTCGTGCTAGGACAACGTTCGACAACGGCAAGTGATGCTGGGTGGAGGAGTTTAGGCTGCGCTTGATGTTTTTTCGAAGTGCTATTTTAGAAAAAACAGAGGCAGTGCTAGAGGAGGTATTTGGAGTTCTCTTTTTCTTTTTTACGAGGACACAGCTAGAATGGCATTTAGTTTTTATTGTTTGCTTAAACAAGATTTTGCAGCTAACATACTTTGACCTTTTCTTAATTTGAATTACCTAAAACTTTCACAATAAATAATTATTGACATGTAATTAAGCATACACAATTTTTCATAATTATTTGAAATTTAGATAATATATAAATCAATTTATTTGCTTTTGATTGATGGCAAACGTTTACAAGCCCAGTTAAATGATTAAAATTTTTGCAATCTGTAGCTTCCAGTCCATATAGTTAAGGGTATCATGTCATGTAGTATTAAACTTTTTCCTTTGGATTTTGACGTATAAACAGATAAGTGTACACTTTGTTCTTTCTTATCTTTTTGGATGCAATCAATTCATTGAACTCTTAATTTTTGTGATTGCATCCTCTAACTCATTTTGTTTATTCGATTAAATAGAATCTCAATGATATTTATATGATTAATAGGACAGAAACATCTCCACATTTCAA
Organism: Eucalyptus cladocalyx; assembly: GCA_017140615.1. NCBI lineage: Eukaryota > Viridiplantae > Streptophyta > Magnoliopsida > Myrtales > Myrtaceae > Eucalyptus > Eucalyptus cladocalyx. The sequence goes on from CM029520.1 coordinate 21,464,238, forward strand.
ACGACTCATAGAAATCACAAACTCCTACTTAAGGAATTACGACACCCATCAGTTTTCTATTCATGCAAATTGAAGAAGACGCTCAACGTCATAGATCTGCAATGCTATTTTTCAATTCGGGCCCAAAAATGAAACTCGATTCAGGAAATCTAACTCTTTCAATTAAGGGTAGACAAATCCTTGATTCAAAGGACTAACGAACGACATTGTTTCGCTCGCATGTACGAAAGTTTTAGGCACGGGTGTTTTTGTTTAAGGGATATGTTCAACAGAAGTCCTAAAACTTATCAAGAAAGTGCAATTGAGTCCTAAAACTTATAAAAAGTGCAATCCAGTCCTAAAACTTGTCAAGTTTGTTCAATTGAATCCTAAAGTTAACACCATTAAGAAAGTTAACAAATTCTTTGATGTGTGACGACATGGGTTGACATAATATTTTAAATAAATTTTTTTATTTTATATATGGATTTTTAAATTATTTTTTATTCAAAATCTTTAAAAATAAGATAACATATTAAAAATGAAAAGCTAAATTTATTTAAAAAAACAAAACTATTAAAAAAAATTTAAAAAAAGGCCGCCGGTGGAGCTTCTGCCGCCGCCCATCGCCGGAGAGGCTGGCGACGGCCGCCAAAGGGGACGGCAATGGTCGCCGGCCTTGGGCGGGGTGGCCGGCCCTCGCTCGGGTGAGGTCTCGTCGGCCCCAAGTGAGGGTTGGCCACCCCGCCAAGTCGGGCGAGGACGCCCAGATCTGGGCACGCTGTCCCCCGCGAGGGTCGGCAACCATCGGCCTGGGGTCGGCGATGCTTGCCCAGATCTGGGCGAGCAAGTGTCATCCGACGATGCCTTGTCGGACGGGTCCAGGGGGGAGGAGCAGCCATAGCTCAACGAGCCGGCCAACGAGGAGGACGAGGAGGAGCTCGAGGCCGTTGCCCGCGTCGCCAGCTCCGCCGACGAGGACGACGCCGCCCCTGCCGCCGACGACGACGAGAATGGCAAGGCCGAGGAGGAGGAGGACCATGAGGTTCGGTTGCTCGGCGCCCAGATTTGGGCGAGCATCGTCGACCCCAGGCGAGGGCCGGCGAGGCCTCACCCAGGGTGGGCGATGGTCACCAGCCCCCAGCGAGGGCCAGCGAGACCTCGCCCGCGGCGTGCCCAGATCTGGGCGTCCTCACCCAACCTAGCGAGGGTGGCCAGCCCTCGCCTGGGGCCGGCGAGGCCTCACCCAAGCGAGGACCGGCCACTCGCCCAAGGCCGGCGACCGTCACCGGCCCGTCCGGCAGCCGTCGCCAGCCCCTTTGGCGATGGGCAGGAACGGAAGCTCCACCGTGCGGCCTTTTTTTTTTTTTTTTTTAAATAGTTTTATTTTTTTAAATAAATTTAGCTTTTTCTTTTTTGTTTTTATCTAATTTTTATATATTTTGAATAAAAAATAATTTTAAAAAGCCATATATAAAATAAAATATTCATTTAAAAGATGACGTCAGCGCCACGTCAGCAATTTCCGTTAACTTTTTTGACGGTGTTAACTTTAGGACTCAATTAAACCAACTTGACAAGTCTTAGGACTTGATTGCACTTTTTGTAAGTTTTATGACTCAATTGTACTTTTTGTAAGTTTTAGGACTCAATTGCACTTTCTTGACAAGTTTTAGGATTTCTGCTGAACATATCCCTTTGTTTAATAAGCCAAAGTTTTGTTCCCTCATGAAGTGGCCATCTCTGGAGGTTGCGTTTGAGGTGAACCTACCCATCTTGAGTTTTAATACGTACGGGTCGCTTTCGAGAACCGCGAATAGAAGACTTGTCCAACTAAACGCATTCCATTTTCTTCTCCTGATCATCATATCATAGTCGCAGATTGTAAAAGCAACAAACGCATGTTTCTGTTGAGTTATGCAAACGCGTGCATTTCACCTTCCCCCCAATCAGAAACTCGATGTTTTGGGTGAGATTTGCGAAACTTTCATGCCTTGAGACATTATGGTACGAGGCCTCGCGGAAGATAATGTAACCCTTTTACCACCGGGCTAGCAAGTCAAGTGGGAAATTGCCATGTTCCTTTTCCTTTTGTTTTAGAGGTAAGATGGTTCCCAGGCCGATTTTCGCCACGTCTCAACTAGTTCACTTTCCAAAGTGGTCTTAAGGGTGCATTCCACCACGTCGGCTTGGTCCGTTTGGGAATTTACTTTTGAAACACTCTCAACAAGGCTTGAACACAAGACCATAAATAGTGAGAAAGCTGGAATCCAGGTTGAATAATGACAGTATAGTAAAAAAAAACATTTGGGCCGAAAATATAGAATGAATTTCCATACACTAAAGTGTATTTAGTCATTAATAAGTTAAAAATTAAAAATCCTCAATCTGAAATTTTGTAAACTTCGTGTATGAATTTTTTCTATATGAACATAAATAAGTATTTGGACGAGTTGTTAATATTTATTTCCAAAATTAAGTCTAACTAGAAGTTTTTCACTAAAATATTCAATTAATGATGGCTTTCATCCAGATATATGTAATACCTCTTACGAATAGAAAATTTTATATAAATTCCCATAAGCAAAAAGCCGTGTGTGTATTGTCAACGCAAATCATAAACTCTTCCAAGAAAAAAGTTCTTAGAAGAAAAAGATAAAAGGATTCAATCCACAATACACATAATGTAAGATCAAAGAGAAATTAATGTTGAATAATTACTTCACTGAGACATAACAAATGCAATTTGATTTCATTATTTGAACTGCATTTTCAAATAAAAAATATACTTTCGTTACTTCTAATTTTTTCTTGTTTGATATAATAATAATTATTCTAGCAATTTTTATTTTAATCTCTTTGAAACTAAGGCACACAAGTAGAGATGAGCAAAACTTTGCATATATTTAGAAGAAGAAAATCGTAAGATTCTCCATATCGCATTTATGGATGAAAGAATCTTTTATTTGATTTGAGAGATTTCATTTTTATCTTATGAATTTGTATCTTTGTCAATCCAATATTACAGATAAGCAATTCATCTTAACCAAAGTGTTATGGATTTGTTATAAAAATATATATATATATGCCAATTCAATCAATTCTATAGGGTTTGATGGAATGTGTTTCTCTTTTTCTTTTTTTTGGGGAAAAAGAGATTTTAGGGGGAAAATTATCCAAAAGTCCTAAATCTATTATACGGCAACTAATTCAATCATAAATTTTCTAATTTGTCTAATTTAGAACTAACTTTTTTATGATTTGCCAATGAGTCATCCCAGCAAAAATTGACTAAAAATCATTAATGTGGCCGTCGATGGTCCTATGTGGCATGATCGGTACTAACATGGATGATTTGTACAAAATTTCCAATATTTTTAATATTTTTTTTTATTTTTATGATTAATAAGTCCACGTGGAGCTTTAGGGTAGCTTGTCTTAGGGTTGGGTTTCGTTGAATCGTGCAATGACGACAGGTGCTAGAGTTGGTCTTCACGGTTCACTTCAATTTTGAAGAGCATACCTTAAATGACTTTTAAAATTTGAAATCTCAAATAAATTGGTCTAAATGGGTTGAGTTTAGAACTCATTTTCAACCCACTAGGCTCACATACTCTCTCTTCCTCTTGAACCTTATAAAATATACTTTTTAAATAAAACGGAAATTATAATTACAATTTTTTTCTTATTTCTTTCCTTTTCTTTTTCCCTCTTCCTTGGCCAATGGTCAACCACAACAATGGTTGATGACTAGCCATTGGCAAGGGATGGGCATGTTGACCTTTGGTGAGCCTTGAGCTCCCCAACCTTAGTCAAGCTCGAGCTTGCCAAGCGCTAGCGAGACTCAAGCCTCAACGATATGGCAAGACTCAAGTTCACTAGCCTCAGGCAAGCTTGAGCTTGTTAATCTAGTGAGGCTTACCTCAACGATTTGGCAAGACTCAGGCTCACCTGAAGCCAATGAGGCTTGGTTTGAGCTCACTTGTGGCCCGTCACGATTGTCAACTAGCTAAAGAAGAAAGAAAAAAAAAAAGAAAAGAAAAATCTTTAAAAAAAATAAAAAAAATAAAAAAATAAAATTATTAAAAAAATTGCACTGATGAAAATCAAATCATATTTACCATACAAAACAATGGAAAATGTTTCTAGTTTATTTTCAAATTTTAACCAAACACCATAAAACATTATCATTATCTTGAAAAAAAGACTTTCTATAAAATATTTTTTAGAAATGTCACATTTTCCACAAAACAAATCGAGCATAAATTTTTTTAAAAACTTTATAAAAATTATCCACTAAATTTGTATTGTATGGACATGTTTTAAAGATATATATTTTTAATATATATGAAATAAATTCTCCTTGATTTGGTTTAAAAGTAAAATTATTTTGGGTTGTTAGATCAAAAAAGTTACATTAAAAATAAATGGATTATAAGTGAGTTAATAAATAGGTTATAAGTGGGTTAATAGATCATGGTCTAATTCGACTCATTCGGTTGACAGGTCTACAGTGGCCAAGGCCTCGCTCTTGCCTGTGGTTGACGCGGAGGTCTTCGCCAGAGACTACTAGGACTTCGAAGCTGCAATTGTGTGCGTTGGCCTTGTCTGACGTGTTCATGAATTCCTCTTTGCCTTTGATAGCTACGTTCGGGAGCAAAGGGCACGTAGCTATCAAAGGCAAAGTCTGTCAAGGGCAAAAGCGCTTGCCCTTGATAGCTACGTGCGGGAGCAAAGGGCGCGTAGCTTTCAAAGGCAAAGTCTGTCAAGGGCAAAGCGCTTGCCTTTGATAGCTGCGTGCGGGAGCAAAGGGCGCGTAGCTATCAAAGGCAGCATCAAAAAAGAATCGTTCCACAAAAACATACATTGCATCTTCTCCTATCCACCGGTTTCACGAAGTACTCTCATGTGTGTATTTATATAAGGTCTTCGCACTTCGAAACCAGCTCAAGCTCTCTCATTTTCCTCTTCTGTCATCCACAAGACGCAGAGACTGTGTTCATTGCCCTCCACAGAGCAGAAGAGCTCCAACATACTGCTGATTTCTAGCAGAAGCACAACACAAAACCCAAGGAACATGGCGGATCATACCGTAACATTTCATGTCGAAATTGAAAGGTGTACACTTCACTGGCAGATACTTCGTTTTGGAAACCGTTGTCACGGTCGGAAAGGTGGGCTAAGCAACTCGTCTGTCCCTCAATCTGATTTTGATCGATCGGTTTCCGATTTAATGCAGGGACAACGATCAGTGGCCGCAGAACCAACAGCAATGGGGATGGCCTGACTCGGCCAGAAAGTTCCACATCTTGTTCAGTTTGCTAAAGTTGCTGACTATCGCCCATCTCCATTCGCTTTACATCATATGTGAAGTCATTTATCTAATATCATTGGTTGAGGTGACCGGATCCGCAAGCTCAAATCGGGTCTACTAGTACTTGTACATTGTTTTCGGGACTCTTGACTTCGAGTTGCTGCTCTGGACAAATCTTTCTCTAGTCACGTGGTTGGTCATCAATTTTTGCTTACTAATATTTGTTTCGGCATCATCCAGTGTGCTCACACGAGGCTTCGACCAGTTTCGATTTGCTTGTTCAGCCGTTGGACGACATGCCACTTTCGGAAGTTCAGTTTGATTTTTGAAGCGGCTTGAATCCTCTGTATTTGTGTGTATCTATTTACTGAGTGACATTTGTGATGCATCTGATTCAGGGAATTGACTAAAGAGGACATTTTATTCTTTCTAATATCGTTCTGTATAACTGTGTATCAGTTTTTGTTTTTGTCGAAGTGTGTCAGTTTATTGTTGTATGTCTTTTGTCTGTAATTTATCTATAAACACCATTCACTAAGCATTTTATTTAATTTCATGGGCTCTTTTTTTTTTCCCGCCCCTTTCTTCTACTATTTCTAGGGATTAAATCCAACTATTCAAGACACTATAAGCATCTCAAGCCCCTAATGTTTGTTTTTACACCCCATGTTTGTAACTTATGTGAATTTGCATTAGCAATTGAACATCATTTTTCTTAGGATAAACATATTAAAAAAAAAAAATCCATCTAACCTTTTGTCCCGTCACCACTTTACCTCTTCTATTTTGGAAATTATTTATTTTGCACCCCGAATTTTCATATTGGACACTAAATTACCGATCAAATCAGGTGACATCACGCCCTGCAAGAGACAGGGCAAAAGTCTAAGAGTGAGTATAGAATAGGCATAGAATAGGACTAATCAAAAAAAAAAAAAAAAGGTGACATCACAGACGTACCAATATCGCCCGTTTGCTTGGCCTCTCTCTCTCTCTCTCCCCTCCCCCTCCCCCCCCCAAGTTCTGCCTCTCCTCCATGACAGTTGGATCTCGGCCTAGGTTAAGGTGTTTTACCTTTCATTTAATCAAAATCATGTAGATAACATATTTTGATTTCTTTCAAATTCGAAATTCTTGAGACTTTCACAATATATAATAGGATTAACATCATGAACAACCCCAAACTAATCACTTATGACAAATTTATCGAAAATCTTTTTCATAAAAAAAATCTCAAACTAATATATTTATAAAAAATTTATCCAAACTAATTATTTAATCATAAAAAATCCTTAATTGATTCATTTGTAACAAATTTATCCTATATTAATTTCGGTAAAATTGTGTTAATATCATAAAAAATCACAAATCAATACACTTGTGACAAACAAAGAATAAAACCTTAAATTGATATACCTATAACTATTTTTTTTTTGTGAGCGAGGAACCACAAGAGATCACCCTTCGGGGATCACACGACCCTCCAATACCCGGTGGCACTGTCGGGTCTCACCGCAAGCCGCTATTTAGACGTAAACCTCGGGGGAGGCTAGCCCAGGACCCCCCACTTCAGACACTTTAGCAACAATAGGGTTTGAACTATCGACCTCTGCGATGAGGGAGAGAACTCACACCAATTGTGCTGCCCGTGGTTGGGTAATATACCTATAACTATTATGTGTCATCCAATTAAATAATTTAATAGTAAAATTTAACGAAAATTAACGGAGAACATATTTGTCACAAGTGAATTAGTTTGTGATTCTTTATGGTCAAAAAATTAGTTTGGAGTAAATTTATCACGAGATATACTAAATTGGGGTTTTCACGGTTTAATAATATATATAAAATTGACACATAAATTAACATACAATTTTTTTTGTAAAATTCTAAAATTTAAATAATATATAAATTAACCTTTTGCTTTTGCTTATTCGCAAACAAATAAACCCAATTAAATAGTTGAATTACTATAATGTATTTTCATGTTAATATACAAGTAAAGGGTATCGTGTCATATAGTGTTGGATTCTTCCCTTTGTATCTTGGCGTATAAATGGATCACATCCAATATTGTCAGATTTCTTTAAAAAAAAAGATAATGTTTTACCTGTGTGGACAGAAATTTTAGAGATGGATTTTTTTTTTTCCCATTAAGTAAAAGTTTGTGTACTTTTTGAGGTTGTTCAAGAAATGGAGACATTCTCATCCTATGATTTTCTTATTTTGATAGCAAACTCACTATTATTTCAACGGGGAAAGGATGGAGAGACTAATCTATTCGTTTTCTACGAGTTGAGGGATTCGATTTTTGAAATTTAATGTTGAGTAGCTTTCTCTTTTTCTTCTTTTGGCTCACAAAAGAAAATCAAACAAAATAGATCATCTTTAGAGTTTGCGTTTCAGACAAACGGTTCCGTTTTCTTCTCCTAATCATAATAATTCATCGCATTATAGTTGTGAATTGCAATCTTAAGAAGCATATTTTTTTTGACCCCCAAAAAAAAAAAACAAGCATAAATTTCCATAAATATGTGCATATCATTGTCGTTTTGTGTTTGCCCATGCCCCTGATTAATTTAATCACTTTACTACTGAGTTATCATGTATTATGTCACATGACAAATTTGTTACATCTATATTGATTTAGAGTTTTTTTCGTACTATTAACCCAATTATAATCCAAAGTACTTAAGACGTCTCATAGGTTCTTTTTGTGGTCCAAGATCCACGTGGCCCAACTTCATAGCGTACTATGATGCTTGCCTCTTTGGAAAAAAAAGAAGAAAAAGATTATTCCATAGCTTATACAAATCAAAAGTAAGACCGGCGGATGCGGGGGGCAGCGTTGAATCAGAGAAGCAACTCGAATGAAGTTGATACGTCACCGCAGGTTTCGCACGTTCCCTTCCTCGAAACTTCCTTCTTCCTCCTTTGCTTTTATGAAGTTGCGGTGGACGATAATTACACACCATTTCCAAGTGTAATTGCAAAGAGCACAAATGTGTTTTGGCAACAGCTTTAACGCTCTCACGCTTCAACAGTTAGCCTAAACCTCTCGCAATTAATAATAATAAGAGATTTCTTCAATTTTCGAAACTCGAATGCAAGACACGTCCTTTGATGCTCGTTGTGCAAATCGGAGGGATATGACATTAGCAATAGTAATTTCTCTTACTGATTTATTTATATGAGTTTATGTCGCTGTTTTCGTGGGATTACAAAACCTTTTTGCAAAATATCTTTTAACTTTTAAATCTAAAAAGTTGATCATGTCATTATATTAATTTGAGGACAAACTTCACGAAATATTTATCACCTATGCTGAGAAAATGACATAATATTACGTTGGGTGACTTTTTATTTTATTTTTGATGGGGTTCCTCTTCGTAGCATGGGAGCTCATAAGACCTCGAGACCTCATGTTTTTTCCATTATATGATGAAAATCAGTCCAACTGCAAATATTTCCCTCATCCAAATCCAATGATATTCCTTGGCCAACTTTGTATTACCTATTACCTGTTTATATATAATAGATGTTTGGGAATTAACAATTTACTAAACCAAAGTTCCAATTATACTTTTGGTTATATTCCGCAACAAGAAAATACACTTAAATCTAAAATGTTGATCATGTCATTATATTAATTTGAGGACAAACTTCACATATTATTTATCACCTAAGTTGAGAAAATGATATAATATTACATTGGGCGACTTTTTATTTTATTTTTGATGGGGTTCCTCTTCATCGCATGGGAGATCATAAGACCTTGAGATCTCATTGTTTTCCATTATATGATGAAAATCAGTCCAATCACACATATTTCCCTCATCCAAACCCAATGATATTCCTTCAAACTTTCCTAATGAATTAGGACGGCCAACTTTGTTTCACCTATTACCTGTGCACATATAGTAGATGTTTGGGAATTAACAATTTACTATAACAAAGTTCCAATTATAATTTTGGTTATATTCCACAAGAAGGAAATTCACTCAAACTATTATATAGGCGACTTGTGCAAAATGCAGTTCATAATATAGGAAGCAAATGACTATCGATGTGCTAGTTCTGTTGGAGACAGCTTACTCCTGAATGGATTTTGCGTAAGGTTGCTAGAGATTCAATTTTTAGGATTTAAATAACTCATCCGTTAACACTTTGGTGGTATCATGATAACAAGATGATCGATCTCATGGTGCTTTTTTGAAGGTCAGTCCATCGGTCTAATGCACTTCAACAGGGCCGTGCAAACATTGCACTCGATGGTTTTGCCAAAAATTCTATGATTTGGTGTGGAGTATTTATGAATTATGATAATGTTGAGGGGAGGCAGCTACGTTTCTTGCCAATAGCCTTTTCTTTTTTTTTTTTTTTTAAAAAGACACGAGGCAAACGTTAGTGAAAACGGGTGGGTTTGCATTAGACAGGTTCGGCCCGTATCCCTCAAGCCCAAACCACGAAAGCCCGATCGTTTGGTTAATGGGCTTCGTCTTGGAAAATAAAGCCCAATACTGGCCCGGCCCGAAAACTCAAGGAGATACTTCTCAGTCTCTCACGCTGACGCGCTCTCTCTCTCTCTCTCTCTCTCTCTTCCTCACTGGAGAAGAAGCCGCGGCTGCGCCACCACGCCGGACCGCCGCCCGCCGCCCCTCACTCTCTCCTCGTCTCTCGTGACCGACGACCGACGCCCGTCGCCTCCGGCATCTCACTCCGCCGGCCCAAGGACAACCGCCGCACGAGCGCGGCAGTTCTCCTCCTCGGCCGCCCTCAGTCGCAGGTTGCTTTTAGCTATTTTTTTCTGTTCTTTGCCCCCGAAATTTCGATTCTTTCGAAATTGCAGATGTTGGGTTGCTGCTTTGCCATTAGAGAGACATTTCTTTTTCCGTTCGAAGGAAATCTGTGACGGATTTCGCATAGATAGATGGATAGATGGATGCCTGTATCCGCCCTGGGCTTCCCGTGTTTTGTTTGCCTCCACTTTTGGTGGGGGCTAACTTAAGTGGGGGCTAACTTTTGAGCTCTTCATTGGTGATGGAATGAAGGGATGACATTGCGTCGGTCATTGCGGTTCCGGCACCGTGAAATGGCTAATTCGAACCGTCTGGTGTGTCCGAACTCGATTGCGTGGCGTCACTTGGTGGCAACTTCTCTGGTCTGTAGTGGTATATGTAAAATAGCCAAATATCTTCGGGGCATAAAGTGGTGGATCCTCAACGAATACATCAACCGATGCATTTTCCTGTTCTGGCTATTTTCCGGGTCCGTGGCCACATGCCTGTAATAGCTAAAACTAGGGCGAGGAGGTTGCAGAGTTGTTATTGAAATACATCTGATCTTGCAAACTTTTAAGAAAGCCCTGGTTACTAATGCATTTTGGAGTCCTTGTTAATCATATATTTTAGAGCTTTGATTCAATATAGCCACGTTGGAGTTAACACATAGGATGGCTGATCTTGACTGATTGTCTATAAGTCTAATTGTTCATATCTTCCATGGATTAGGTTTGACTTGCATTGAAAAGACATGTCTCTTCCATTGACACCCTCCAAGAGACCCGGTGATCAGGGACTAGAGGCAAATGGCAAAGCGAAAAGGCAAAATACTGTTGGGAAATTGCAAAATCAACCTTCTCCAGGGACCCATGTTTACCGTGTGCTCTGTCCTGCTGCAAAGTGTGGCAATTTCTTGGAAGATGGTGGCATATTCATCTCTCAGATTCATGAAGAAACTGGCGTGGAGGTAAGAGTGGAGGAAAGTATCCCTGGATGCGATGAAAGAGTAGTAGTTATTTTGGGTTCTGGAGAGGTGGAATCTGCATCTAAGACGGATCAGGAAGATAGAAAAGAAGAGGCTACTGCCGATAAAGAGGTTGCAGATGCCAAGGAGCAGAGTGAAAGCAATGAAGATAAGGAGCCTGTTGAAGTTGAAGATTTGAAACAAGAAAAGGAAGTTTCATCTGCACAGAGAGCTCTCTTGCTTGTTTTTGAGAGGTTGGTTGAAGGAGAAACAGAACCTGATGTAGGTGATGAAGATGATAAGAAATCATCCTCGTACGTACTGAGGTTGCTCGTGCTCTCAAGTCAAGTAGGACGTATTTTGGGAAAAGGAGGAAGTGTAATCAAGCAAATGTTGAATGAAAGTGGGGCACAGATTCAAATTCTTCCCTGGGATAAGCGTCCTCCCTCTGCATCATCTTCTGATGAATTAGTGCAGGTAAGTTTCAGTAATTCAGAGTGTGCAGGCAGCTCTTTTTTTTTTTTTTTTTTTTTTTTTTAAAGCAAAGATATTACATTGTCCAGTGACTCCAATCATGAGTTTTGTTTAGTTTGTTGCAAACGAAATGAACATTATGCTTTTGACATTTTATTCATTGACCAAAAAGGCAAAAAAAATATAAACATAGTAGATTTGTGGATTCTCTGCGGTGTATCACCTGCTTGTTTAACTGAGCAAAATTACATTGCTATGTAATGTTTCTTCTTTCGATTATAACCTGGAGGCTTAGGATCTGCCTTTTCACTGGAGAGACCTTAGTATATATGGTTGCACTGAGTATGGCTCTTTACTTTCAGAAGTATGTTAGAATATGGATTCCTTCTGTTGGTAACCAACCAAATCTAACCAAACACCTCTCATATCAGTAAATTATTGACCTTTTTTTTTTCTTTTCTTCCCCTGGTTCACTATGGGCTTTGAAGCTTGAGGCCTCTAGGATTATCTGGTAGTCTTATCTGTGAGGTGCTTTAGCAAAACCATGTAAATTTTACTCTTCTTCAGTTTTTCCCTTGAGAAGGTGACAGGGAAAACAATATTTTCTGTTGTTCCAACTAGAGGAGGGATCTTTGTTAGAACTTTGCAATTTTGAGCATGTGTAATATGTGTAAAAACAGTGCTTCTGACGGGGGAGGGTTTCACTGTGTCTTCGTAATATATTCAGCAAATGATATGGATGTTGTACCATGCATGAATAAATTGGCTCCACTTCTTTTGTTTGATGACAATTTATCAATGATAGTGAGTGTGCATGTGATCACCAAAGAAGGCACTTTTCATGAGATCTTCAGTGGAACCTTGTTGCCTTGAAGTATTTTTCATCTTGCATCTAATTGATCTCAGATGCTGCTACATGGCTCTTTTGTGGCTTGTTGCTTGATATAGTGGAGCAATGGAGACCTATGCTGTGTTAATCCAATAAGTGGATATCAGCAATTGATGAAATGTGCATCATTTATTGACATTCCTAATGTTTTAATTCAATTAGTTTCTTTACATAACCTATCGATGCTGCAGATTACAGGAGAAATTGAGGCTGTTAAAAAAGCTCTCTTGTTGGTTTCTCGACAACTTAGTGAGAATTTACCTCGAGATCATGAGACATCCCCCGCTAACACGACTGGGCAACCATCTAACTCATCTCGTCATGCACTTCATCGATCGGATGCTGTTCAAGGTCCTGCAAAATCTTCTTATGGTACACGGGATGGTCGTGGTTTTCGTTCTACTGCACGTCCTATGATGCCTAAATTCAATGAAGGCGGTTTAGCAGGTCAAATGAGGCCACCTAAGGAAGTTTTATGTTTCCGCTTGCTATGTAGCAGTGAGAGGGTTGGCGGCATCATTGGTAAAGGCGGAAATGTGGTCAGGACTCTCGAGCAGGATACTGGATGTGAGATCAAAGTTGTGGAAGGTCTTTCTGATGCAGAGGATCGTATTGTTGCCATATCTGGTCCAGCTGTATGATTTTGATGCTCTTCCTTCTCCTTAATATATGGTAAAAGTTCAGATTATGGTTGTTTATGGTTCATCTAGCTATTTACGGTGCTTATTTTGATTGGCATGTTTAGTACCCAGAAGAGAGGGTATCAGCTGTCCAAGATGCGGTTCTTCGTGTCCAAAACAGGATTGTTAGATCCACACCCGACAGCGAGGACAGCTCTGGCTGCACAGCCAGGATGCTTGTCTCATCTAATCAAATTGGTTGTCTTCTTGGCAAAGGTGGCTCTGTAATAGCTGAAATGCGGAAGTCCTCTGGGGCTTATATTCGAATTTTGGGAAAGGATCAAATTCCTACGTGCGCTTCAGAAAATGAAGAAGTTGTGCAGGTTTGTTATGTTGAGATGTCTTCTGAGCTAAATTATGGTTGAAATAATGGAAATAGTCTTAATTGTATACGTTGAATTTTACATTAAGCATTTACTGATGATTAACTTGAGGAGCTGATTCCAGACAAGTCATTGTTCCTCTACCCTTTTTTTTTCCTCAGCTAGTTAGCTTATATCGGGGATAATGAACACTTTAAAGGCCTTGTTATGCTTTGATATAATGACTGGTTTGTATTTAATAGATCTCGAAAAGGTACTTAAACTTGACACATTTGGAAATAATCCCATAGAAATGAAGTTGATGACAGCACAATTCTCTGTCTAAATTAAGGGAAAATGCATGGTTGAGTCAACGCATCGCAATTTTCTCTGTCTGTAACACGTCAAGTATAGAAGTCTTCCAACCATCTACGGAACAGGTGCAAGTTTCTGTTCACTTGGTCATAACAAATGTGACATAAATGACTTTACTTGCAGTCATTCGCTGTCCTCCCATTGTTTCTTATCCTTGGGTGTTTGGCTTATGCTGTATTATCTTTCTGAAAGGCATCATTCTATTTTAAGTGCTTGCTGTTTATGCTGTGTATATTGTAAATGACAGATTAACGGAGAATATGAGGCAGTTCAGGATGCTCTATTGCAGATAACCAGTAGGTTGAAGTTTCACTTTTTCCGCGATGTATTTCCAAGGGCGGATCATCCATCCATTCCACCCTTTCTGGATGCAGCACCTCCTTTTCCTTCATTTATGGGAAGGAGGGAACTGTCACCCCCTGGCATGTATTCCAGTTTTGGTCCATCCATGCGTAAGTTTGATGCTCTAGGTGGTCCCCGTGGTGCATTTTATTCCCATGAAGATCCTCCTTTTTTGCAAAGGCCATTTAGACCTGGTCTACGCCCCCATATCCCTGAAAGAGGACCATGGGGTCAGGTATCACACTATCTCTGATCTTTCTGTTCTATGAGTTTATCCTTTGTATATGTTTTGTGCTTTTATATTGTCAAAGGTTTTCAACAATGGTTATTTGACAGTTTCTAATAATGGCCTGTTAAAGTAGTGGGACCAACTTTTTGCTCTAATCTTGTATAACATGTTTTTAGTTGCATTTTCTGGATTCTGAAGTAGGTTGTGCCTTTAAAATAATTTCATGGCGTATGCTTGATGCCCCTGGGCTTGTCTACATTCGAAATGTGAATGTTATATTCAGACATTATTTGAAGGATGCAGATTATTAGTCATGTATGAAAATTATATCCATAAATCTCAAAATTACTTGCAGAGCCATATGGAAGGCGGTGGCCCTTTGGACTTTCCAGATTTTGCGGGTCCCCCAAGAAGAATTCCAGGATTTGGAGGGTGAGTCTATTGTTTGTTGAAAGTTTCAAACTTGAGGGATGTCACCAATGACTTCCCATGAACTGTATAATTAATCACAAATGATGGGGATTAAATATTTTTTCCAACTAGATCTTTTGATTTGTTGAGAGGCAGTCAACCAGCCATCATTACAAATACCACTGTTGAAGTAGTAGTTCCTCGCTCTCTTGTTCCCGTAATATATGGAGAAGAAGGTGGATGCTTGAAGCAGATCCGTCAGGTGCATTTTGCTTCCTAATTTTCTCTTTGAGCACTTAAATTATAGATATATGCTGTTTCCAGCCTTTTGTCTTTGAAAAAACATATTAATTTGCTCAACTCTAATGCAACAACAAAACCCTAAGCATTTCAGCTATGTGGATTTTTTTACTCCATTGCGCTTTATCTTTACCAAGTTTGTCTAGCCAAATCTTGTGCAGGTGGAAATTGAGCCTTTCCTTTTATATGTATTAATAATGTGAATTAAGTAAATTAACTATAAGTATATTAAAGCAATTTTTGGGTTAGGGTCTTGAGGCATCTTGAAGTCCATTTTTCGGCTTTCGGTACTTCATTTCCAGGGAATGTCCTTTTGAACATTTACTGTGCAGAACTTTTTTACAAGTTACCCCTGTGGTCCACTCAACACATTAGTAAAATACCTTTAGAAAACATATACTTCTTATAAATAATTGTTGATACTTGAGGAACAAATTATGATTCATTTGAAAGAACTTACTACATAAGAGCCCTCAACAAATCAGTTTTATATTTAAAATGATTCTGGCTGACTTTAAGCTTTTGCACATGTATGGAAATCCATGCACATCTATTGATATGCTTCTCATTTACTTGTATGCTCGTGTCACGGGCTGGCAGTTCTTTGGCCACGGAATAGCCCGTGCAGTGCCTGTTGAGAAGATCAGGCAACCTTTTTTCTATAGTTGTTCCTAAGAACAGCATGGCAAATAGCATCCTCGTATTGGATCGTACCATGCTCAGCTTAGCTTGGACATCCAGTCCCTCTAGTGAGACACAAAAGACTTAGGAAAAACAACTCATTTTGGCTTGTTATGCCCTCATCAGAAAAGCGGCATCAGCTCCCAATCAGTTTGTGCACATGAGGCCAACCCCTCCTTCAGAATTCTATAGAGATATAACCATTCTATCCTAGAATTCCTAGCTTAAATGCTTTGATGTCACTCCCATGAACTAGTTATATCATTCTTACTGCATCACTTACTCTTCACCCCGATGATGCCAAGCCCCACTCACAAGGGTACGAGAGTATGCGAGAACCACAGTCCGTGACACTTGCCTAGCTGCTTTCTATTGGTGGTGTATCTGCACCCACCATCTGTTGAATTATGATATAAGTATTCTTCATTTTTCCTCAAGCAGATCTTGGCCTTAAGATCTAGTTTCAATCGACCTTCAGCTTTCTTTTCAACCTGGTTAATTCCTAGTCATTCTTTCTTAGCTGGTAAATTATTTTCAATTGGTTGTTTGTCAGTCAAAATGCTTCACTGGTATATCTTTTGTAGCGAACATGGTATTAGCTTCTGATGGTGGCATAAGAATGATAGCTTGTGGCATATTGGCCTGTTGAATTCTTCAGAATTAATGTTTTGTTTATGAGATGTCTGCAGATTAATTTAGTCATTTATTTGTGTTGACAAAAAAAAAAGAAGAAAAAAAAAGCATGTTAATCACTACTTGAGGATGCCATAGTTTTTTGGTCTTGTGATTGATGTTGATAGGTATCTAAAAGGCATAGTGAAAGGCTTTAAAGACTGTCAAAGAAGGTGGGAATGGTTTTTCCAATGTTATGTGCATATTATGCTGCCAGTCTGATCAACCTGTTGAGGGCTTGATGGCTGCTGGTGCAAATAGGTTTAGGTCAGGCGGGCTTTTTGGTATGTAAACAAAAAAGGTCCATATTACTAGAGAAATGGAATTTTCCCTAGATATTGGATGGATACCCTGGGGTATTTTTATCTATATTCGCCACGGGGAACACCTACTCCCTTACGTCAATCCCATGAGCCTCTTCAAAGAACATAGGATCCAGAACCTCCCTCAAGTAGAAGGATCAAGCTTTATAGGTTAAAAGAAAGATATTGAAGTAATCTGACCATGTATTCCGATGCATAGAGTGTTTAGAAGAAGTAGTTTACAGTCTCATAAAGGTGAAGCACATTGAAAAAGATCCATCTCCTGCTGGTAACTTGGTGGAGCCTGATGCAAATGATGGTTTTGGGATTATATCTGGAGTACCTGGAGTTTTTATGAAAAATACCACTCTATTTGCAGCAAGGAAGGTAAAGGCTGTAAAAATACGGAACAAATTGATAATGTTGAATGATTTTCAACTTCTTGGGCTTGAGCCACATATTTGCTGTAGGGATTGTTGGTTGTCACCAGCAAAGTTGGGATATCTATCATTTACGATGTATTTTCTGTATGTTTGAAAGTTTGGACTTCCCATGTCTTCCGGAATTCGTAGTGATGTTCAGGAGATGAAGAGGCAGATCATAATATTGTGAATGAAGTTAACCAGATACTCAAAAGAATCATCTGTCAAGACCCTAGACATGCTAAAAATCTTTATGGAGAACTACTATGCATTGCTTAAGCATTCATATACTGGATGCAGCTGGCCCATATTGTTTACTAGAAACAACTGCCAAGGATGTCTCAACTGCCAAGGATGTCTTGCTTGTATAAGTCGACTCAAAGCACCTGCAAGGTCCACAAAATGTTATCTAAATCGATTACGAAACTATTATCATTCCGCTTTCATCTTGTATCATATTTTGGTTCACATTGTTTCCACCTCTCAAATAACTTTAAACACACCCTTAAATTTGAATGGTCTAAAATAACCTCATTGGGACCTCATTAATGGCAAGATTGATGAAAGAGGAAAAACATACCTTTAATGTAAATCAATCAATCTCATTATCTTTATACATCTTTTCTCAACTGTTGTTTCGTAGTCTTGTGATCAAATCGGAGAATTTTGCAGATTTGTTGCTTTTTTACAAGAATCCACTAATATACAAGTATTTTAATAGGTTTAATGATCGAAATTGTATTTTAATAGAATATTATAGAGTGGTGATGTCTAAAACATTTATTGGAAACGCTCTCTAAAGTTCAATTTCTGATAAGTCCTTGTCATATACAAATATTTGTTTCAAGTTCTTTTTTAGTGGAATTCTTTGGTTACAGTTGTGAACTCCATATGATTTCAATTTAGATATGAGATATGTTGATTAACAAACATTACCAAAATCCTCATATAATTCAGCTTAAGCACATTTGTCAGTATAAGAGAGGTATAAAAACGAATGGCAAATATCAGAAGGCGGAGAAATAAAATGCTATTGTTTTGACTAATGCAGACAGTTGTATATATCCATGGTAATATGCAGCTTTTGTATTTTCAATACATATCATCTTTCACTCTTTCCACTTTGTGATTTTGACCAATTGATTCTCTTGATGTTATTTGCATCAACTCTATTAAGTTAGGGGTTGCTATGGTAATTTAAATTGTGGAAATAGAGGGAGCCTTTATTTTCACCTCTCTCAGTCTGTAGAATTGGGGGGCAATGCTGATTGACATTTTTGTTTTCCTCTTAATGACCTTTTGCTTTCTTTGTTTATTTGTTACGTCGGTCCCAGCTTCCCATTTTTGATAATCTTAAGTTCCAGGTTAGCAATATTTGGGACTATTGAGAGATGCCAAAATCATTAATGGAATTTTGAAGTTCATGATGACTTATCAGCACTAGTTGACACCAACTTGAATTGCCTTTGTCTGATCCTTTTACAGATTTCTGATGCAAGGATTACGATCACGGAACCAAAGCCTGGAGCCACTGACACTGTGATTATAATATCCGGGACGCCTGAGCAAACTCATGCAGCTCAGTCTCTTATTCAAGCATTTGTGATGATTGAATCAGAGTCAGCTTGATGTTTCTTATTCAGGTAATTCTTAAAACTGACATTAGTTGGCATTGGAAGTTGAGCATTTATAAGTGGTTTGCAGTAGTAACATCCAGGTGCAATGTCATAGTATCAGGAAGATATTCAGTTTTAAAGTGCTTATATGTTACTCGTCAGGTACAATTGTTCAGGACAGATGATGGAGTCTGGGATTGAGCTAGAAGGCCATTTTTCCGGTTATGCTATTCTCGTAAATTGTTGACAGGCCTAGCAAAGAAGAAGCGACAATATTCATGTGCTCGTCAGACTATTTGCAAACGAATTGTGGGGTTGAACAAAGTATAGCAGCTGCTTAAGTTTTAGATTTGTATCTTGAGAGTAGTTTGTGAATTTCAAATTTGTCACAGAAATGTTTGTCAAATCTCAATGCGAATTCCATCTGTGATGTCTAATATGTAAACTTGTTACTCTCGAGACAACTATTCGTGCTAACCACTGCGCTTGATTCATTGGTTTCTCACACTTGATCACGCTTTGAGTTTGGTTAATCTGAGTGGTTTAGAAGCTGATGTACTTTGTCTAGCCAAGAGATGGTACGCATTCCATTCTTTTATTTCATTTAGAAATCATGTGCTTTGTCGACTCTGACGGACCGTGATCCTTTGCGATGGATAGGAATTTGACCCCACCTGAAGAGTATGATCTTAACTACATGTCTTATGTTATTATTGTTCCCCCTCTCTTTTGTCCTCCAGATTTACTGGATCTAATTCAAATTTCAAGAGTTCATTTCAGACTTTATTTGTTTTGCAAAAAATGAATAATTTAAAAAATTCTTTATAAAAGTAATATCTTATATTGTTTAAAATAATTAGTCAATGAAAAATGTTTTGATTATTGACAACAATTTATGTTTAAATTTTGTTGTGAATGATGAAAATATTTTTCGATTATTCATTTTTGTATGCAATGTTTTTTAAGGATAATTTTAAAAAAAATCATTTTTAGTGAAACAAGCACACCAAATCTCCATAAACTAGACTATTAGTTGATAGATATCAAGTCTATTTTGGAAATTGTTCCTTTTAGAGAAGTTTAATATGTACTCCTGATTTGATTGCAATAACTATTTCCGGCTCGTTTACTTCTTTTATAAACTGAATTTTTATTGGCTTCCCACAGCAGATTTTAATGCTTCTACTTCTATCAATTGATAAACATCAATCTTAGAGATTACTTTAAGGTTGATATAAATGGAAAGTACTATGGTTGTTTAATGTCGAAACTTACAATATGATCATATTTTTCAATATTGTGAAAAATTTATATGTGAATTCGTGTTTTTTTTTTTTTTTTTTTATGACAATGGGAACCCCCGCAGCCACGGCCAACAAGGTAAACCCGCGATGACACTAGCGGAGGACCCACCACTTCGACGTCACACTTAAGACGCCAGATGACCTGCCAGCCTCCCTTCAACTTGCGTTGAAGGGGCTTTGAACTTTGGACTTCTAGAGCCTGCCTAACAGAGCCACCACGGCCGATGGTAATTCATGTGTTGATGTGTACTTATGTTGAGAAAGTTTTTTATGTTAAGTGCTAAAATGGTCAAATAAAAAGTTAAAAGTAAATGTTAATACAAAAACTTTCTTTCTTGTCAACGACCCTATTTTGTAACATGTGTCAATTTTGTCCCAAGTGCAAAAGATTGGGCTTATTTTTGGGACCTTTGAAAGGTTGTGTTATTTTTCTGTCTGATTTAAAAATTTGGGTTTCATTTTGGGGTTTGGCCCTAATATGTAATAGGTATTAGAAAAAAAAAAAAAAAGGGCATAGATAATGCATCTAAACATTGTTCCATTGGTGCAAATAACGTGTCAATTAACTAGTATGGTTGAGTGTGTCTAAACGTGGCATAACTAGATTAAAATGGTCAATTATATGGTGAAGTGTGGTCCATGCTCCCTGAGCTGCCCTAAGGTTTCTTTAATTTGAGCTTATATTTTACTAGTAGTTCAGGTTTTTGAGTTTATGAATAGCTATTGGGAATATATAATATATTTTTCTTATAATTGAGGGGTTTGATAGAGATGTGTGGGGTGCCATTATAATGGAATTTATAATAGAATTCCCTGCTGAATGTAACTCTAATTTAAAGGTGACCTAGGATAAACCTTGTGTCTTGATTTTTTTTTCTCGCTTTTGACGTTCTACTTTGTTATATTTGTGGACATAATCCTAACATTATATACGATGCATTTATTACAACGGAAAAACAAATGAGGTTGAGAGGCAGTGGTGGCAGATTGGCCCCATCGAGCGGGGCTAGGGAAAGGAGGTTTTCTCAAGGAAGCTAATGAGCACATTTTGTCTCGTCGGGCTGAGCATTATTATCCCAACGGACAAGGATTGATTCTTGGGGACTCCATCGGTTCTTCGCGTTCCGCCGTATGAAACCAACTGCATGGGGCTGACATTTCCAAAACCATATAAGGTCTGTTCAGTTCTAGCCCTACATGCGACTTTACCACAGGATCGGTACATTTAGAGCATGTGATGAGGATGAGCGAGAGCGATTCGAGCCTTCATCGTCCTCGAGCTGCAGATCAACGTTTAGCAGTGTAAGCAATTTCAGTTCCTTGTAACCTACAGCTTATATTTTTGTTCTCTCTTTTGCCTTCCTCATTAGTTCTCTTTGTGCCTCTCCGTGAGGTAGAGATGTGTGAATTTTCTTGTGAAACCGTTTCTTAGATGAAGTGAAAATGACAAAAGGAAACCAGACTATTCCTGTCTCTGAAAAATTCCTACTGAAAATTAGGGATGAGTGCACTGAATATCCTCAGACTTTCTTAAATTAGTACAACCAAGTATTTCAGTTGAATACAAGGTTGTTGCCTGACTCCACGACTGCTCCAACCACTGTACCCCATCATTGCCTATCCATGCCTGGAACTCAAAAGAAGCCTGGAAACTAGAGTGGCCATGGTTGGGAGCTCGAAGGAGCTTGAGCAGCCATGGTTGGGAGCTCGACAAAGCTCCAGCGACATGGCCAAGCTGGACAAAGCTCGAGAAACCTTTGCTGCGAGCCTAAAGCACTAGTGGCGGGTGGCCGAGCCTTTTGGTTGTAGTTTTAGATTTTTAGATTTTTTATATTTTAAATTTGTCTTTTTTATCCTTCCTTCTTTTTAAATTTTTTTATTTTTTTTGATGTGACACTTGGTTGGCGCTACATCAGTGCCACGTATTTCAAAAAAAAGTAGCCACCTCAGCATTTTCATTAGTTAAATCAAATATAATTAACAGACGAATTTGGTTGCACAAATTTGATAAGTTTCAAGACTTAATTGCGTTTTTGAAAGTTTAAGACTTGATTGCACTTTGGTCACAAGTTTTGAGATTTCTAGTGTACTTATTCTTAAAAAGTAAATATAATATAATACCTAATATATGATAAATATAAATAATCAACTAAATCAACTGAATGTTCTTTTTTTTTTGTGCAAATTTGATTTTGTTCATGAAATCCTTCGTTTCGCTAACTATATTAATAAACATGGATATCATCCATATTTATTTTAAATTAAGTTTGAATAGAGGCGATGTTCATATCTATAATCCTCTAATCATATCTGATTGGAGGAAGGTTTCCTCCGACTGGCATTGAAGAAAATTGTTGACCTTTCCCTTGCTTTTTGTCTGCTCGGACAGCAATTGCCATTTCTAAATTTACTTAAGCTTACATCATTCGCCAACAAAAAGAGACTATAATTATAATATACTCCGGCCTGGTTATTTCCTCCTTCCTCTAAACTTTGTACAGATCAAATGAGCAACGGCTCGACTTCCCCCAAGCCTTTCGCAAGCATTTCTCCAGCTTGTTGCTGTGGCTGATTGCTCTCTTTGGATCACCGTGTTCCGTCAAAGTGGAAGAGAGAATGTTGGTTGCCATCGGAGAATTGTCGATCTTATACTTTGGCGCTCACCTTTGGATCGTCCAGAGGACGATCGACATGAGCTCCCTTCATCTCCAACGTAACTGGACAGCGGTGCTATTGGCATCCGTCATCTTCGGCATGCTAATTTACTCAAATCTTGAGTCTCAGATCAAGTGGCTAGCCATCTGGACCTTCCCTTGGGTTGTCCCCACGACAAATCCCTACTTGCTTCAACTTGTTTTGGCCAAGACGAGCAAGACTTGGAGGCATATTGTTGGAGCATCCAGGTGGGCATTCGAGCAATCGCATGGTAAACTCAGCTGATCCTGGATTGCCCTCCGGACTATGCTGTCAAGCGAGAGAGAAGTTTCTGCTTATTGAGATGCTAGCCATGGCGAGTGCAACATTGGTTGATCCTCCACTCTCAAAGCCCTTCAAGAGATTGTCCCATTTCATCTTTTGTTTTCCTCGTTCAATAATCATGCCGGTTCATGAATGTATTGCAGAAGGCTGATGATGGCTCAGGCGGTTTGTAACGCCTTCATCAAAACCGTCTCTTCTTCCTGTCCAGATCTTCTATATTCATCAGTCTGTTTTGACTTCAAATATCACTGTCGCCTCCTAGAAATCGGCCAGCGGCTATTTGGGGTGCGACTTGCTTTATTACAAATAGCATCGCATGATTCTTTTACGTTGGAGTGGAGTTTAGGAGAGTACGAGTCAACTAATTTCCCATTTTGTACCGCATTCGGCGTTACCTCATTGGCACATTAGAACAACTTGATACATGAAATGATTTGGATTTGGATATGTTCAGTTAAACTATGATAAGCCAAAATAATCGCGTAATGTATTTAGTGTAATTGATTTTAATTGGCCACATGGAGTGATTGTGTCTGCCGCCTCCATAATCGCAACTAGCAAAGCCGTCGGCGACCACCACTTTTCCAGGCCGTGCCATTGCGAACTCCTCTCTCTCTCTCTCTCTCTCTCTCTCTCTCTCTCTCTCTCTCTCTCTCTCTCTCTCTCATATTAGCCTCCCAAACGTGGACTCGGAGGCTCCTCTATCGTGGTTAAGTCTTGATGCCCGCCTCCAAGATTTAGAGGCGTCTCCTCCAGAGATCCGGAGGCGGCGGTCTCGATGGCCATGAGATAGCTTGATGCGGCGTCGATCTACGCCATACGCGACGGACTTGGCACTAGAACTAAGCTTGGGAGGTCGAGAGTGGAGGTGGACTCAGCCAGCATAAAACAAAAATAAATAAAAGGGAAGAAAAGTCAGAAAGGAAAAAAGAAAGCGGGGCTATGCTCCGTGCGTGTGTCCAATAAAGGAGAGAGAGAGAGAGTGCACCGAAGACCACCGAGAGATCAGGGGAGAAAGAAGAAGAAGAGGGCTGAGAATTTGTGATCCCAATTTGAAGGTCAAATGTTGATGGAACTAGGAGAAAGAAGAAGAGGGCTGAGAATTTGTGATTCCAATTCAAAAGTTAAATGTTGACGAAATTAGTTTAAATTTGAATATATTATTCATGAGATCAAGGGTTACAAATTGATTGATTTCGTTTAAGGAGAACTTCCTTCGAATTTTCTAATCACGATTAGGGTTTTCTTGCTCTGTTTTTTTTTTTCTTGAATTCTCAAATTTATAGATTCCTAAGTTTTATTACAATTGAAGAGAACACCTCTATCTATAGGGCTTTTTAGCTTGATGAACAAGTAAAAATCGAAAAGACGAAGACAACAACCCCGACCATACCTAATATCTACATTCTACTCGTTTTTAGAGTAAGTTATTGTCATTCCTCTAAGCTTTGACAGATTGAATGAGCAAGGACTGGAATTCTCCAAATCCTTCCATGAGCATTTTACCAGTTTGCTTCTGTTGCTTCTTGCTCTCTCTGGATCTGTCGTCAAATTTGGAGAGACAATGTTGATTGCTATTGGAGGAGTGTCGATTTTATACTTTGGTGCTCACCTTTGGATCATTCCAAGGACTGTCGGCTGGAGCTCCATCTCATGTCCAACTGTACGATTGCGCTACTGGCATCCGCCATCTTGGCATGCAAATTTACCCCCAACGTGGAGTCTCCAATTAAGTGGCTTATTATTGGGACTTTCCCATGTGTTGTACCCGCGACAAATCCCTACGTGCTTGAAATTGTTTCGGAGAGTTCAAGAAAGATTTTGAAGCATCTTTTTGAAGTAGCTTCTTGGGCATTTGAACGGTCACGTTATAAACTCAGGCCTTGGATTGCTCGCAGGACCACGTCCTCGGATGATAGAGAAGCTTTCGGGAATCAAGAAGTTGGCCATGATGAGCGCAACTCTGGTGATGAGTTAGTCTAATTGATCCTCCGCTCTCATCCTTTGGGCCACTATTTAGATTGTCATTTTTCTTCTTTTGTTTGCTTTATCATAATCAGGTTGTATTTTAATTATATTGCAGAAACAAAAAAGTTTGTTCCCCCAACAAATCCTGACGTGCTGGAGATGGCAAGGAAGATTTTAAAGCATCTTGTTGAAGTAGCTTCTTGGGCATTTGAACGATCACATTATAAACTCAGCCCTTGGATTGCTCGCAGGACCACGTCCTCGGATGATTGGGAAGTTTATGGGATTCAAGAAGTTGGCCATGATGAACGCAACTCTGGTGATGAGTTAGTCTAATTGATCCTCCGCTCTCATAGGCCCTTTGGGCCACTATGTATAGATTGTCACTTTTCATCTCTTCTTTCCTGTATAATAATCACTTCTTCACGTTGTATCTTTTAACGTATTGCAAAAACTAAAGGGTTCATCAGTCCATTGGATGGGACATGAAGACCTGACGGAATTCATGTACCTTCACTTGAGGAGATTGCCAAGAGGGACTTCAAGTAGGATAATACAGTCGTTCATATATTAACTAGTCCACCACATCAATTTTGATATGAAATTTCTATGACACAATTTACATGTAAATCACAACACTTTTCAAGTCACGGGAAGCAATATTTGGGACAATTAAGAGATTACCCAAATCATTAGTGGAATTTTGAAGTCCGCGGTGGCTTACTGGGACTAGTTGACAACATCTTCCTTTGATTCTTTTACAGATTTCAGACGCGAGTATTACAATCACGGAACCGAAGCCTGGAGCCACGAAAACTGTGATTACAATATAGAGACACCTGTACAAACTCTTGCTGCTCAGTCTCTTACTCAAGCATTTGTAATGATTGAATCAGAGTAGGTTTGATGGACCCTAATCAAGTAATTCTTAAAGAGTCGATATTTGTTGACATTGACAGTTGAGCATTTACATGAGATCTGCAGTAGGAGACTACAGGTGCTATATGTCACATAAATTTTATGCTCTCATGTTATAGTATCTCAAAGACATTTAGATTTAAGGTGCGTACATATTACCATTCAAGTCTAATCCAGCAGCAACTGATCATGAGATTGGGATTGAGCGAGATCACTGTTCTTTGGTTATGTTTTTCCTGTAAATTATTGACAAGTTTAGCAAAGAAAAAACGACCAGGTATGTAAATGCTCTATTTAAAAACAGCGTGCCTATTGATGTCAAACGGTAGGGTTGAACCAAGTATCACAGCTCTTTGGGTTTGACTTATATCTTCAGAATAGTTTGTGAATTTCAGGTTTATCACAAGAAAGTTCTTCAAATCTCATGCAACTTCCGTCATCGATCTCTAAAAATTTATTCTCACGACGACTGATCATGTTGGCTCCCATATTTGATTCATTGGTTTCTCCCACATGAACACGCTTTATGTTTGGTCAATAGAAGTTCTTCTGATATTGTTGTCACAAAGAATCTATTGACGAGACCTCTTTGACGGGAGACTATTATGATGTTCTGGCTTCAGACTCAAATTTATGTTCCTATAACAGAAAAAATATAATCGAGCTTTCATTTGTTATTCTGGATTCAGATGTATCACGTTTCTAGGGGGATTTGTACGTTGTGGCATCCAGCAGTCATCAACTGATGACCTTTCCAAAATTCTTAGGCAAGGCATTCTTTTGGGCCATTGTTAGATAAATTCCCAAAAGTGGTCTTTAACTCTGGTCCATCTTCGAATTGCAAAGAGTTTCAGGTCATAAATGATTTTGGATGGTGCTGGCCTTGTGCAAGATCTACTATGCTGTAGATTCATGCTGCTATTTCTGGTGTGTTCTTCCCCATTGCGACAGTTGATGATACGTTGATTTGGAATCCATGTTCACCCGGTTCTTACACTACTGCTAGTGCTCGGAAGACTATTAGAGTGAAGCGCCAGCATGTTAATTGGTACAATGCATTTGGTTCAGCCATCTATTCCAAGCATTGTTTCATCTCTTGGTTGCTTGTTCTCAATAGGCTTGCTAGTCAGACACGGGATTGGTAAGTGGCGTTCTATGTCTTCAACTAGTTGCACTATATGTGGCCTTGTGAACGAGAGAGTAGAGATCATCTATTCTTCGAACGCAGTTTTTCGGCTTTAGTCTGGAGGAGAGCACGGATCTCATTGGCATAAATTGGATGCGCAATGTGGGGACTGCAGAGTTTCATTGGATAAAACAGATGTCAAAGGGTGCTTCTTTTCAGGCAATGCTGGTTAAACTTGCTTGGTGTGGAACCTGCCTACCGGCTTTCACAAGCTAAGAACAGGAGATCTAAGGAAGGAGCTGTGTTGGATGTAGACACCATATACAGAAATATAGTTAGGATGCTAGATTGAGATTGATTGGCAGTGAGTCCATAAAGAGCAATATTTTTGCTGTCTCATAAGCAACTGGGTGAGAGATGGGGTCTGGTTTTGGAGCGAGAATATCATTCTTTGTTTCTGATAGTGCTTGTATTGCAATACAGGATAGGAAGAACGCTGTTATATATACTATTGAAACACTGCAATGCTATAGCACATAAATTGCACTGAACAATTTAGACTATTAAGTGGAGAAGAAAAAAAACATGGTCTCTAGGCTTTGAACTAAAGGAGCTTGGTCATGTTTTTTTTTTCTTGTAACTCTGATTGCAGGAAACATCCTCCATCTACCCTTTGATCAGTAGGTTACAATCATAGGGATATCACTGTGGTGACCTACCTTTTCCATCCATAGGGGAAAAAATATAGGTTTATGGATATTACCTAAAAAACAGGCTTATAGCTCACGATTAAACGTGGGCTCTTCCAAGCTTATATCTCGCATAATGTTGGGGTGTTCATAAAAATCTTCTAATGAGAAGTCACCACCAACTTATTGGAGTCGACTAGAAACTAAATGAGGCATGGAAGTATACCTCAATTCCCACACAACTAGAAAATATAAGATTGGAAACTTGATTACACTAATTAAATAATTAGTACATTTTCAGACACTTAATATTGTTCATTACAAAAAGATTTTTGCCAGGTAATTTAAATAAATATTAGACCTTTCTACTAACATATAAAGTGATAATGTAAGTACGCAATCATTAAAATAACAAACAATAACCAAAAAAATGCATTGAATAAATTGTCGGGAAAAAAAGCATCTAACAACTAAAAGATAATTAGGTGTCATTCCTAACTAAGCTAAAGGGAAGTCCTAATCCAGAAAATTATAAAAAATGAAACATTTAGAAAACCATAAAAAATATTTAAAAATCATAAAAATTCAAAAAATTCAAAAAATCCATAAAAATTCTTGGAAATTTAAAAAAATTTAAAAATACAATTATCTTTTGAGAATTCAAAAATATTAACAATATAAAAAAAACCAAAAAATTCCTAAAAATCAAGAAAATTTTCTAAAAATTTTAATTTCTTGGAAATGGCTAAAGAAGTCTTTTGGGTAGTCTTTTCTTTAAATATGTGAAAATCCTTGGTAAAAATCTCACTCAATTGAATGGGCCTCTAGGGCTTTACCATAGAGTTCTGATTACCCCTCAAAGCCCACTTAGGAAAAACGAAAAGGCCCACGCAGAATTTTTGAAAAAAAAAAGAGACGGCCCCCAGCCCTCTAACCCACTTCACCGCAGCCCATATCACACCGGCCCATCGACCAGCCCAAGCAGACAAACCATAGCCCATTTTCTCTTTTCTTTCATTCTATTTTTTTTTTCTTTATGCTTTTGCTTTTTCCTCTTCTTCTTGGTTTTTTTTTTAATCCTATTTCATTCCTTTCTTCTCCACGCTCAGCCCCTTTTCGAAGTCCCCCTCTTCTCTGCAACATTTTCACCGAAGTTCACCCAAACCATATGCCTCCTTTGCCGATCATCTCCTTCATCGAGCCAAAGCCAAACAAACCATGCCCACTTCGGCTAACACCTCACGCCATCGACGAATGCCAACCCCTACCTCATGGACACACCTCATCAATTGACAAGCCAATGTACAGAAGCAAAGCGTAAATCAAAGAAAATCCACACAAGCTCAGTCAGATACTTTAACGAACACCTAACGGGCATCAACCGAAGAGAGGACACGGGATCAACCGAGACTCCAAACGCACCGAAATATTTAACAACCGATGCGCAAAACTAAAACACAGCACAGCACCACATGGATGGGGTCGGGGCTCGCACAGACCGGGACTCAACGAAGCAAAAAAACGAGACAATAACCAGCACTTCGAGAGCAAACCAAAGTCAGAGGAGGTGGTCACGGATCCGACAGAAACATTTTCACAAGCATTTGGCGTGCGCTACCAAAACGAGGGATTTCGAACTCGATGGGAATTCGGACACAGACCTAACTTCCGAACATGCATACTAGATCATACAGTAGGTTTCACAGAGGACCAACGGGACCAAAACTCCCTTTGTTGGCCGCGAGCTCAGGCCCAATCCCCAAAAAAAAAAAAAAAAAACAAAAAAATAACAAGCACCTACGTTCGAGAGGAAGACCTACCTGGTTCACGGAAAGGTCGTGGCGGACGGGGCTAGTGGACGGACCTCCCACGACAACGAGCCACCTTCTCGACCTCCCTCTCCCCCTGGCTCATTTATCCGAACCCAAAAAAGACCCCCCAGAAAACCTTTTGCTCTCTTTCTTTTAAAGCTTGGCCAGTGACAGGTGCACATGGCTTCTGCCACCGCCAGCCTGTCGCGGCAGGCCTGATCCCCAACCCTGGGATCACGCTGCGACCTGCTGCGACCTTGTCTTTGTACCTCCGTCGCTCTTCCGTTTTAGCTTTTTAGCAGAAAGCGTGAGCGGCGTGAAGGGAAAAGCAGAGGCGTGCAGGGTACGCCCAGAAAAGAAGAGGGCCAGGCGAAGAGTGAGGGGAAGAGGAAGAAAAAATAAATAAAAAAAAAGGAAAGAAGGTTGGGTCGGCTTGGCCCCGGCCCGGTGCATTTTTTTTTCTTATTTTCCTCTTTTTTGTTTTTTTTTTAAATAATCATTCCTTTAATTAATTTTATATTTTTTTATGCTAACAAAAAGGCTCTATTACTACTAATGCAAATGCTCCTAATGCCTATATGCCATGTAATTTAATAAAAATTATTTTTACTAGGGTTTAAAATTTAATCCTTAATTATCTATGTAATTAATAAATAATTAAATGAGTCGCCAAAATTTAAGTGTCAACAATCATCTAGATTTATATTTAGTTAATTTTACACATGGGTGATGTCTGCAATTCGTAACCCACAAAAGAAAAAAAACGATTGGAGAGAAATATAGTCCATTTTGCATTTCATAGCGTAGATTTGCTCCACACAACAATATGTGCAATGCGGGTGACTTGTAGGGTGAAAGAGATCGATCGATAAACTCGTGTATAAACTCAGTAGACAAACATGAATCCACTTATTTTGAGAACATTGGTACATTATTTCTTTTGGATTCACATATGTCTTTTATTTCACGTAGTACAAATGCGGGTTATTGCATTGATAAAAAAGTCTCTTACAACCTTAAATTAGTATGGCCCTTATCAAAGCCATTGAAGCTGAGCGAATCGCGACCAAAACAAATAATATCATGCTAATGCTCCGGCAAGGCTGTCTTCAACACCAAAAATCAAAGTTTGACCATCACGGGCTAATGCTTTTCATGAGCCTACTCCAACCATATTGGAAGAAGTTGAAAGCATAATACAAAAATAAGAGCTCTGCTAGCATAATGATTTTTGGACTATTATGAATATAACAATCACAAATTTTTAAATGAATAGATTTCAAAGTAATATAGAATTATTTATCATTTAATTTCTTGTGATCTAAAATAAACTTTCATTTTGACAGTAAATTAAAGATTATCATTCAATCATTTTATCAAAAAATAATCGATCTTGTTTTTTCACAGTAAGCGGTTGACTTCATAGTTACCATATGTGAACCCTCGCGGACCGACAAGGAAAACGAGAGTTGGCCTTGGATTGAATAAGGTCAAATTTAGTTGAGAGAAGTAAAAAAATTTGAAGTAGTCAACAAAAGGGAAGAATTTGACCAAAAAAAAACAAAAGGGAAGAAAGCTTTTTGGTTGGTAGAGTCAGCACTTTGACCCGGGTGAAGTCGGCGGACGTTCTCCTACCGGTCCATTGGGAAGTTTGTCTAATGTGGTTTCGTATCCTTTTTTTATTTCTGTTGTGTCTATTTCACAAAATATAATATTATAAAAAATATAAAAAACGTTTGATTGTGTTGCTCAAAATAATTAATCTATCAAAAAGTGAAATATTGACAATAATTTATGTTGGGACACGAGGCAATTGAAAGCGGCATATCTTCTAAGAAGTGATGCTCCTATTATCAAATCTATTAGGTAGGACTGTTCTCTTTTTTATTTCCCTTTTCCTATATTTCACCTCTTTTTTTATTTTTATAAATTTCCTAGATTTTTTTTTTTGGTCTACGATCACGTGAATGTCTTTGCTTTCTTAGCCCATTTGAACCGGACCAAATCAGAAAACCGCAAAAAACAGCAGAAGAGGCCACCCTTAAAACGAATCATTCAGTCTCTCAAACTTTTTCCTAGATTTCACTTTTTTTTTTTATAAATTATACATGGTCTTATTGGACCAATTAAGTTTTTTTGTAAGATCATATGTCATTTGGTATAAATTAGTCACGTGAATGTCTTTAATCATTTTAGTGTATTGATTTCTTAGCCCATTCGTTTTTTTTTTTTTTTTTTTTTAAAAATAAAAATAAAACCGGACCAAATCAGTTTAAAAACCGCAAAAAAACAGCAGAAGAGGCCACCCTTAAAACGAAAGGGCCCAATCATAGTCAAAAGAATAATTTTGCATTCTTAGTTGAAGATCAAAGTCGTCTTTTTATTATCCAGATCTCATCGCCATCAAGAATCTTCCCCAAAGATATCTGTAAAAGTAATTGGACCGGGCCACTTGTTGGCGGGCGAAGCCAAATTTTTTTTAAAGGGTTTTCTTGTCTTTTACATTCTTTTTACTTTTAAGTTAAAATTTACATCTCATGTATCAGTTGTTGAGCGGCAACGGCTGAAAAAGGGGCCGAGAAGAAAATAGAGAGAAAATAAAAAAAGAGAAGAAGAAATGGATTTTTTTTTTTTTTTTGGTGAGTAATTTCAATCTCTTTGAAAAATGCCTTTGCGCGGAGTCTAGGATTGGTTGAACTTCACTGAAACTTTATCTTAGATCCGTCGACCAAACACAAAAGCTAAAAGGAATTGCACTTAAGTCAATTAAAGAAAAATTGCGCTTTTCCTGACTAATCATAAGGTGTTTTCATACTTAATGTTAAATCTAGTAAATACTGAAGAACATTGCCCATTACTTTTATCCATCATCATCTTCTTCTTCATCACTTCATCATCATCAGAAAGTCTGAATCTGATGTCTGCCATGTGAGTAGGAAAAATATTTGTAGTCCACTTTTTTGAAGGCCAATGTTTTTTTTTCTTCATTGGGACGCAGCTTCAAGAGTTAAATTTCAAAAGTGCACCCAATAGAAAAATTTCAAGAGAGATCATAACGTATTTGATATTTAATTTCAGTTTGTATCATATCTAAACATTGTGTTTAAACATTTTTTTCTCATCTGTGTTATTGGTCGGGTGAAATATAGAGATACAAATAGAACCGAGTACGAGATTGGAATGAAGTCTTAAAAGCTAGATTTTTCGGTGGGAATAAATTTGACGTATAGAGTTGTGAGAAATCCCCTACAAGGCTACAATCATATCAGGAAGAATACAGGGAAGCAAGTTTCACCGTGAATGATATGCTATATGCGCATAAATCGCACCGAAGAATTTTTTACTATTAAGTGGAGTGATGAGAGACTTGAGTGTATATAAGTTCCATCGCAAGTTTTTTTTTTTTTTTCTTGGGCCAAAAAATCCATAGCAACTCAATGTATAAGTGGTATGAAATATACTACAATGAGTTCTGCCCTATTGCCAAGGATCTAGACCGTTACTTCGATAGGGAATTATCTATCGGCAGAATTTTCCACTAATCCTTGTTGTCCGAAACATCCTACAATTTCCCTTTAATCGATGAGTTACAATACAACTATGGACATTACTTCGCTATATACTATAGTTAATTTTTCGTGTGGATGATGTCCATGGCTCACAACCCACCAATGAGAAGTGGGATTAGCAGGTTAGAGGAATATAAGTACATTATTTACTTCATCGCACGGATTTACTGTTCTCAACAATACATGTAATGTGTAGGACTTGTTGCGCAAAAGAGATCGATCGATGATCAATAAACAAACATGTATCCACTTCTTTTGAGACCGTCAACACATGATTTCTTTCAGATTTCAAAAACGTCTTTTTTGATTCCCTGAGACATGAGTTTGAGTTATCGCACTGATAAATAAGTCTCATGCACTCTTAAACTAGCAGGATGCGTATTAAAGTCGTGAGAGCAAACAATGTTGTGCTAATACTCAATCAAGTGAGGCTGCCTTCAACATAGAATATCTAGTCTCAAAGTTTCGTAAGCCTTTTCCAACCGTACATCTATCTAATTGGGAGAAGTTGCAAGCATGATACTATCCATACAAGCAGGACTGATCTCACTACAAGCGCTCCTGTGATACAACCAAATCAGATCACAACTTGGAGTGCCCACGAGGGGGTTAGTTTTCCACTGCAAGCCCTTTTGGATTTGCCTCATGAAAACAATCAGCAGGAAACAAATATTATATTCGCATTTACGGTTCAATAGCCCCCGAAAGGTACAAATTCTTCAATGCGAATTCATTTGTAATTCTACTATCTCATCGCTTCTAGATTAAGGCCAGAACCAACCACGGTTTTGTATAATCTAAGCCCGAGGGGGAATAGCTGACTTCCGAAGAGGACAGAGCCATAATATTGATCCAACAAAAGAACCGTGTAGGTACTAAGGCTCATGCCATGACTATGTTTATGGTCATACGCAACCATATGCAGAGAAAGTCGTATAAAACGAAACTAAAAACAAAAAATAAGCCCACTACACTTTTATCGTTCTATCATCTTCTATTCAATTATCACCGAAAAATAGGGAGATCCAACTCATTGATTTGCGTAAAGAACTAATCATCTCTTGTAAAAGGAACAACTTCAAAAAAATGCAAACGAGATACAGATGCATAGTTCTATCATCTCTCAACAAACTTATGAAAAAATGAATTACAACCTAAAATGCCGGAAACGTGCCCAGTAGAAATTGCCAGAAGAACATCCTCAACAAGAGGCCATCCAGACCTGAAAAAAAAAAAAAGATGAAGCTAATGCTGTGTAATACTTGCCGTATATGAAACATTAGATGCGTTAACACTTCAATAAACTGTCCAACCAACACTCAAGCATACAATAAACAGTGTAAATAAAGCAACAAGCCATTTTGACTGGGACTATACTACATAATATGACAGAGTATTGATAAATTGTTAAGCATTATCAATCTCAAAATCCAGAATCGTTGTTCTACATATTTATTGAAATTAAGAATCTTGTTGAGTTAATGGGGAAGGCCAGCAACGCCTAGAAATTTCCAAGGCTATTAGAATGGTGTCGGAACTAATAGTCGAAATACAGGTACTATTACAGAAAAAACATGCACCGGGTGGACATTTATCTAGATCTTTAGCTTCTCATCAGATACCACCTAAAACATATTCTGTCAACAGCTGACTAATAATTTCTAAATACCTAGATGTAGGACCTCAAAACCGATACACAGAGAGGTAAATATTGTAGCTAAGGATCAGATTGATTTTCAGGTTTAACAATGTACTTGAGTTATTTGCATACAGTGAAGAAGTCACCACAGCTTGCCATAAATAACCTCCTGTCCACTCATTCGCAGATGAATCGACTGGGAACTATGGTAATCAGTCAAAACAGCGACCGGTCTTTTCAAATGGCAACAGCAGAAATGAAAAAAGACAAGAAGGCATTTCAGATTTTTAAATTAATTACCTGAAGAAAAGGGAACCTTCTTTCATTTTCGTATTCTGGTTTATGGTCATTTTGATCTTTTCGATGCCAGCATTGTCAGTGACCTCCATGACCTTCCCTCCTTCCGCACAAGTAAGGTAGATTTGACCCTTGGCCTTCAGTTTATTATGAAGACAGACCAGTCCCCATGTTGCCAGATCAGCATCAGCAGCAACAAAAAATATCACTATCTGTGCGTTGCAGCTTTTTCCGTTGTGGTTGTACTTGTCACAGTTTATACTGATGAAACTTCCCGGTGGGATTACTCGCCTCAGTTCCTCCATGGGCATGCCATCTGAAGGAGAACAATCACGTCGACTCTCTTGGCTAGCAGGAATATGTGTGAACGAGAGCCGTTCCAGATTAAGCACTCTGCTTCGTGTCACATGTAAATGATCTGTCAACAATTGTATCACTTTTGTCACCTCACATTCTGATTAAATGCATGAGACATTCTAATGGTGCAGTACGTTCATGAACAAATTCCCACAAGAGTCGACCAATAAAAGAAGATAATATAGATAAAACCACAAGTATTTAGTACGACAGCAGAAACTAGGTTCCAAGAATACCACTGGTCCTCTACTTAACCATCCGTAAGGAGTCACTAGAGGCCATGCTTGCCCAGAAGAGGCCAAGTGATAAAAAAGAATGCGCGATATATTATCTCAGTAAGAAATTCACTGTTTCTGAGATGAATTACTCAGAAGTGGAAAAAACATGTGTAGCATTGATTTGGGTATTGCACCGGCTACGCCAATACACTCTTCACCATCGGATTTTGCTTATGACAGAGAATGACCCAATCAAGTATTTGCTAGAGAAGCCAGCTTTAGTTGGGAAGATGGCTAAATGGCAAGTCCTAATTTCCGAATTTGATATACAAAGCATAGCACATAAATCAGTCAAAGGGAGAGCCATAGCCGATATGTTGGCTGAAAATCCTAGAGAAGCAGAATTTTTCGACACAGTAGACTTCTTGGACGAACGTATTTTGGCAGTAGCAAATGATAAATGGACCATGTACTTCGACGGGGCTGTAAATTTATTCGGCTCGGGGGACGGGACAGTTTAGATCTCTCCAGCTGGCCAACATTATCCCGTAGCTGCAAAATTGACATTCCCTTGCACTAATAATATCTTAGAATACGAAGTGTGCATCATCGGCTTGCAATTAGCCATTGACATGAATGTCAAGAATTTACAGGTATATGGCGATTCTGCACTTATTGTTCTGCAAACAGAGGGTCGCTGTTGGACACGCGATCATAAGCTGATCCCATATCATGAATTCCTTGAAGAACTAACGAAGGAATTCGAGGAAATATCCTTTGAATATTTGCCAAGGTCCTGAAATCAATTTGCTGATGCATTGGCCACATTGTCATCAATGTTGCATGTGATGGAGGGATTGGATATTGAGCCATTAAAGATTGAGGTTCTCAAGCACCCAGCTTACTGTATGTCAGTTGAAGGCGAGCTAGACGGAGAGCCATGGTACCACGACATCTTGAATTACCTCCAACTGGGAGAATTTCCTCAAGGATGTGAGGTAGTTGACAAGAAATATATCAAGAAGCTAGCGTCAAAATTCTTTGTTTCTGGCGGTGTGCTCTACAAAAGATCATTTGATTTAGTCCTGTTGAAATGTGTCGATGCTAGAGAAGCAAACCAACTAATGAAAGAAATACAGGAAGGAGCGTGCGGACTACACATGAATGGCCACCTTTTAGCAAAGAAGATCATGAGGCTCGAATATTTCTGGTTAAGCATGGAAACCGATTATATCAAGCATGTTTGCTATTGTCATCGGTGTCAGATTTACGGAGACAACGTCAATGCCCCACCTAACGAACTGCACTTGATGTCTCAGCGGTGGCCATTTTCCATGTGGGGAATAGATATAATCGGGCCAATTAACCCCAAAGCTTCTAATGGGCATCGCTTCATTTTGGTAGCTATTGATTATTTCACAAAATGGATTGAAGCAAGTTCATATGTCAACGTCACTGCGAAAAACGTAGCCAAATTCATTCGTCGTGACATCATTGCTCGTTATGGTGTACCATAAGCCATTGTTACTGATAACGGCTCGAATCTGAATAACAAGATTGTGGACGAGTTGCCTCGTGAATTCCAAATTCGCCATTTGAACTCGTCACCTTATCGCCCGCAAATGAATGGAGCAGTGGAGGCAGCTAACAAAAACATAAAGAAGATCCTATCTAAGACGGTAGACAATTATCGTGATTGGCATGAACGATTGCCATATGCGTTGTTGGCATATGGAACCTCAATACGTACTTCGACGGGGGCAACGCCTTACTCACTTGTATATGGTATGGAGGCAGTCTTACCGATAGAGGTGGAAATTCCCTCGTTGAGGATTCTCTCGCAGATTAAACTCTCGAAAGCTGAGTGGATGCAGCAGAGATACGAACAGCTAAATATGATTGATGAGAAGAGACTTAGTGCACTATGCCATGGTCAATGCTACCATAAGCGAGTTGCAAAGTCCTTTAATCGCAAAGTTCGACCGAGACATTTCCAAGTGGATGAACTTGTGTTGAGGAAGATATTGCCTATCATACCGGACCCACGCGGAAAATTCACTCTAAATTATGAAGGCCCTTATGTCATTAAGAAAATACTACCTGGTGGGGCTTTAATTCTGGTGGAAATGGACGGCCGCGAGCTGCCAAAGCCTATAAACGCTGATGCGGTCAAGAAATACTTTCCATGAATGAAATCAAGGCCGTATAGCCATTTCTTGTACAACCCGAGTCACTTAGCACTTGCATCATGCATTTCATGCATACATTCTATACATGCATATGTATTCATGTTATGTGTATCTAGTTGCTTTGGTGGAAAGATTGTAAGACGAACAAAATTAAAATGACAAAACAAAATGGCAATGGTCCACATTCGAGACATTCCCAGGAGTTGTCGAATACAAACTGAGGAGAAGGGAACATCAGTATCCGAAGAATAAAGCCAAGAAATTGATTTAAGCGGGATACATATCGACCAAGCAAGTATGTGGAGGTAACACATGACAAAGTCACCTAAGTTGGCTTAAAATATGTGTCGTTCTAGAGCCAGTTCAATTAAAAAAATAAAAAAAGAAGTGCCCCATGGACACTACCAGTGCTCCGGCCTAGTGGTATGGGGAATGAAGTGGGTCCGAGAGGTACGAGGTTCGATCCTTGGGA
The DNA here is from genome assembly GCA_017140615.1 of Eucalyptus cladocalyx. Classification (NCBI taxonomy): domain Eukaryota; kingdom Viridiplantae; phylum Streptophyta; class Magnoliopsida; order Myrtales; family Myrtaceae; genus Eucalyptus; species Eucalyptus cladocalyx. Next base: position 21,502,507 of record CM029520.1, read on the forward strand.
ACAGCAACAAGGTTACCATGTAAAAAAATGATAAAAAAAAAAAACTTTTGCATCTCTTATTTTTGCAAAAAGAGGAAAATGCTTGAACTAATGAGACCAAAGACCTGAGATTTCTCTTCAAGCCTTAAAACAATACATTCATTTCGCTGTTTGCTGCCAAATGGTGAAACTGACCAAGGGTAATGTTGTATCGTTTCCAAATTTTACAATCCCTAAGGATTCATGTACTAACACATTTCCTTTTGTTCTTCGTAGGGTCGCCTGACTACCAAGGCACAGGTAAGTATCCTTTTTCTCAAAATCAAATGGAAAACAAATGGAGAATTTCCATCACAAAAAAGAACATCTAGTGTTTTTCTAGAAACGAGCACAAGAAATGGAAATTGAAGAAAAAAAAAAGTTTTCCACAAAGTTTGCAAAAATCTTCTTTATCTTTAAATTATCCATCCACTCGATGGATCACTCATTTCGAATCAAAATTCTCTATGGAGGTTAATCTACCTAGATGATCTCAACAAAAATGAAAGGTGATATTACTTATGCCAAGCGAGAAACACTTAGGATGAAGAAAGGCAAACCCATTTCCAAACATGTCCTTTAAACACTATGGGATTCAAGCGAGAAAGAAAACCCGTGTCGTTTAAGGTCAATGAACTCATTCGCAAGCGGTACATAGATCCAGATGATAAGAGGCATTTCTTTCTTCTATCATACACACTACAGGTGACAATAGTTAGCCCATTTGAGCCTTTTAATGTGAAGAATTTTCTACAAAATACCCCTGTCAAGAACCACCCCATGATGGGGCAATTATGGAGGTTTGGGTTGACATTATTTGGAGAGGAAAGATGAGAAAGGCTTCCTTACACTCACTTGCATAAATCATTTTGTGGTAACTTCAAGTGAGTTCTTATGGAAGCTCGAAGTATCCCAAGGTGAAGAAGAGCATTCTTTTCTCTACCCAAACACCGATACCCTTTGCTTAAACCAAGTTGAGCCTAATCGCTCATTTCTAAAACCCGAAGTGGTGATTACCTCCCCACATTGGGGGCAGGGCATATGATTTACCAATGCAATTGGTGTTTACATGAGAATATGAAAAGCATCTCAAAAGTCTTAAGAGCTCAAAAAGTCCAAAAGAGCAAAAGCCAAATGAAAATTGAAGGGGCATGAAAAAGTAGTGTGCCTGGTAAAAGCAAGGCCAATGCCCAGGGAAAAGAAGTGCTTGCATTGAAAAGAAAATCATTGCAAATGCAAAAGTCATTATGTTAAGATGATTAGTCAAAGGACTTTTGAGACAATTTGAATTTTAAAAGCCTAGTGCTTAAAAAAAAAAAGATGGACAGATGATATGGTAATGATGCCATGATAATCACCAACTCTCAAATTCCTCTTCAAAAAAGTGTTGAGCCTTTTGAGCCTTTCACCGCACCAACATTACAACCTATTCCCGAAGTCTCTTCAGATTGGGATAATTCAAGTTGAAATTGGGATTTCTAAAGAAGATGCCGTTCGAAGAAGTGAGAGCAAGGTTGTCTTTTCTCATCTTAAGGTTTCTTGACTTGTAAACCCGGTGAAGATGTTGATCGGTGATTAATTCATTTCATAGCCAATAATGTTTATCCATTGCTAAAACCATGACCAAACCTGCACTACGGTCCTCCTAAAAGACTTTTAGATTGGTCAATGTGTACTTATTGCGAATGATTCAAAGCCTTGCACCTTTGGAAGAGTGAGATTGAGTGATCAGTTTATTTCCCATATGAATAGATGGGATCAAATAGCCATTTTCTTGAGAATATGAGAGAAGCCCTTTCTGACTAGAGGTCCTTGCTTGGCATACTTAACAAACCTTTCTCATAAGTCAAGGTCATTTCGACAAGGACTTTTCTCCCAAGAGAATTTGACGATTAATGATATCATCCGAGCATGATGACAATTTTGCGAGTTTGTCAAGTAGTTGGAATTAGCTTGATTTGTTCATGCAATCATTTCTTTTGCATTACCGACACACTTTTGATATTGTTTTTGATGATATGTGCTGAAATTGATCTTATCTAGTATGCTTTCGCTACTAGATTACTTGTTATAATGAATACTATTTGATGTGCAGTATCCATTCCAGAATATTCTCGAATGACAGGTTCCTCCAGTGAAACCACACAATTTCAAAGGGTTCATGGATTAGCCTTAAACCATGCATTTTCAAAGGGTTCTTGGTTATCCTTAAACCTTGCAATTTCACAGGGTTCATGGATTAGCCTTAAACCATGTATTTTCAATGGGTTATTGGTTATCCTTAAACCTTGCAATTTCACATGGTTCATGGGTTAGCCTTAAACCATGCAATTTTCAAAAGGTTCTTGGTTATCCTTAAACCTTGCAATTTCAAAAGGTTTATGAGTTATCCTTAAACCATACATTTTCAAAAGGTTCTTGGTTATCCTTAAACCTTGCAATTTCAAAGGGTTTATGGATTAGCCTTAAATCATGCACTTTCAAGAGGTTCTTGGTTACCCTTAAACCATGCAATTCCAAAGGGTTCATGGGTTAGGAGAGGTTCTTGGTCATCCTAAAACCATACAATTTACACGGTTAGTGGGACTGCCTTAAACCACAAGGTTAGTGGGTTTGCCTTAAACCACACGGTTAGTGGGATTGTCTTAAATCACACGGTTAGTGGGACTGCCTTAAACCACAAGGTTCGTGGGTATATCCTTAAACCATACTTTTCAAATTGCTCACAAGTACATCCCTAGATCACGCTCTTTACATTAAGCTTACTTGTATTTTCATTTTACAATTGTAAAAAAAAAAAAAAAAAAAAAAAAAAAACAAAAACAAAAACAAAAAAATTAGTCGTCACCTTATCTTTGAAAGAAATCTCTTTGAGCTTCATTCCAAAGAGGGGCAGCCGTTGACACCCAATTTTTGCCCAAAAATATTTCATTATTGCATATAGATTATCTAGATGTTTAGTATAGATTTTTTTTTTTTTAAATGGAAGATGTTTTTTCCTTAAAAAAAATAAATAAAAAAATTAATTAAATTAAAAAAAGTTAAAAAAAAGATTAAAAAAAGAAAAATAAAAAACACAAAGGCTGGGGCCAATGATCTAAATGTGACTAGCCAAGCCCAGGAGGTCAAATTGGAATTAAAATAGCAAATTGGGGCCAAAATGCAATTTCCAAAAGTTGAAGGACTAATTCGCAAATTTTGCAAAATTTCATCCGAGCCCTTAAATCATCATCTTAGCCCCCAATTAAGTTGAAATTGAACTTGGGCCAGGTCTAATTAAAGGAATTGGGCAAAAATGACCAAATTACATTGAATTGGGCATTTTCGAGCAAGAAAATGGCCAACTTTGAGGGACTTTCTTGCAAAATTGGGTGCAGATAATTGCGAAAAATGGTCAAGATCTTAAACTACTATACATGAGCTTTCTAATTGATAAAAAAATGCAGCCAAATTAGTGGATTAAAGCACTCAAATCAGCAACCAAAACTTAGTCCACGAGTTGGTCTTAATTCGGAGTTGTTGAGCAAGCAACTTGGTGGCCCCACCATATCCTCCTTGGCTGTCCAACCGGCCTGATCTTTGCACGTGATGGAAGAACGTAATGAGTAGTGCAAGTGGACGAAAATTTGCCAGGGATAAGCTGCTGGAAGCACGGGAAAGTCGCAGCAAAATCGGCACACTCAACATCTGCAAAATTGGAAAATTTTGACTAAGTCAGAAAGTGGGTGGACTGCTTAGTTGGTAGGCTTGGCGGGAGGGCAAAAAGCCGGGGAAGAGATTGCTTAAGGCAGTGGATAAGATCTATGAAGCATGCTCGTTTGAGGGATACAAGGGAGAAGACGAAAAACACGAGAGAGAGCTCGAAATCATTCCCAAAACACACCTTTAGAAGCAACTCTAGAAAAGAAAAACCTAGAAATTCCAGACCGACCTAGAGAGAGAAAATTGAGATTTTCACACACTTGCAGCCAAAATTAGCCAAAACCTTCAACTAGAGAGTGAAACTTCATTCAAATATATTTCCAACCATAGGTCGCATGTCCCAAATGAAGATCGGGAAGGCCTCCTAAAGCCCCCCGAAACAGTGCCCTCCTGGCGGGCCCATAAAGTCCGAAAATTTTTCTAAGTGTTGAGCCTAATTGGTTATGAGTGAGGAAAAGCGAGTGCTTTTGAGAAACTTGAGAGACAAATGAGGAAAGCCATGACTTAAAATCCAAACTATAATACATATAGTTTGGGTTGATTTGAATTTGGCCAACAAGGAAGGTTTGGAAGTCTAATTTTGGGAGTCAACGAAAAGCTTCGTTGTCACTTTTTCTTCTGCAGATCTCACTTTCAGCTGGAAGGAACCAACTTCCACGTGCTTCTAGAGGACAATTACGTGGTTTCCTTGGCCAAGAGTCACTTGAAAAAGAAACTAGGAAGCAAGGTAAGCATCCTAGATGTATTTTTGTTCGAGTTTGAACATGTTTTGATTATGAAAATCGAGAAGGAAACTAGTTCGAAGAACTGATTTCTGAAGCTAAAATTTTTCTAAGTGTTTAAAACCTCTTCAATGCCCCTACATGCTTGACTTGTTACTCCCCTTTGCATGCTTTTTTTCGTCGTTGTGACTTTGATAAATGTTACATGGGAGTACAAATAATGCATAGGATAACCCGGTTTAGTCTTTAAATTTCCTTGTGAACCATGAAACCATCTATAACATGAGCCAAAAACCACATTGAGACATGGTTGGCCAGCATAGATCATGCACGAATGCTTCTTGGAGAGTTCATTTTGATGTGTTCGGTTGATCGTTTTCGGTGATGTTTGTTGCATTTGAAAGTAAGCATTACCTATTTTCATCTAGATGGAGTAATATTTCATATAGATATGGCATGTGATGGTTATTGGAGCTTCAATCTGAGCATTTGACATGGCTGTTTGACTTGGGTTCATCACCAGTTTTGCAAAACAGCTCCAACCCGCATGTTGGAGGCCGTTTTCAGTTCGGTTTTTGCATGTTCTAGGCTATGATTTATAGTTAAACCTGTTTCTTGCATGTGGTAGTATAATCTTGATACTTTACCTCCGCATGAGATTGCTTATGGGTCGAGATTGAAGGCCACGAACGTGGCCCGATGAAGACGTTTTGAGGTGATTTGATGCAAGCCAAGTATTCGATAAAATGTTGGGACCAAGTTTCAACCTTGAAATGGTTAATTTAAGCTCTATTATTGTAATATTTATGTGATGTGTTGTTCAATGTTAGCATATATCGGTTTAGGAAATTATTATTATTATTATTATTATTTAAAAAAATCCAAAAAAATTCAAAAAAAATTCAAAAAAATATATAAGTGATAAATGGCATCAAATTAAGGAAAAATGACATATATGAAATTTTATTAATTTTGTAAGGTCATTTTTCCTAATTTAATGCCATTTTGATATTTTATAATCATTTTTTGTAAATACTCTATTTTCCATATATTCAAATTATTTAGAGTAGTTTCGTGTATTTAGGGTAATATCATGCATATTTAAATTCTCATTTCGCTCACGGGGTCCTGTCCCGGGGCATGATAGCAAGGCCATGTAATATTATTTGCCCGACTTGTATCGGGTCTCTCTTTTCCGCATTACTTTTAAGTCCTTTCAATTTCTTGGATGTTTATTTACCGCACCGCTTTTCAATAATTTGAGTGTAAATTTCTTTTCTAAATTATGTTAGGATTAGTTTAGACAAAAAAAAAAAAAAGCCTACAAAAACATTTGCATGGACACTTAGTGGTTTCATAAAGATTATAATTGGTAATCAAGATTGCGTGGCCATTTAGATAAACAACCTTCCAAGTTAGTGGTACCGCAAGGGCGCTAATAGAAACATTGGCGTAAACAAGTCCCTGTTCCTAGAAATCTCTGGTTGCGTAGAAATCGAGGCAACACTCCCGTGTCTCGGTTGGTTTCTAGCCGACTTTAATAGGCTAGTGGCGACTCCTAGAAGTACATAGGTTGTTAAGAATTAAAATTCAAAATCCAATGTTGCGTGAGGTATGGGCTTGGGAGAGCCCACGCCTAATTTAGGGCCGTTGGTCCGTCGCTTTAGGCAAATACCCCTAAACCTTTATTTCTTTTCCCCGGATGGAAAAAAGAGGTCGTGACAGAACTGTGGTTTGATTTTAATCATAAAAGTCATTAGACTAGCATGTAATAGGATGAGTGGCAAGTAATCTATGGTGACCCTAACGGATTGGGGGCTGTCGAGGGGTGCCACATTAGATCTGTTGATTGGCGATGTATACTTGGAATGTTCTACTTAGGGAAATCTAAATCCTGATTGTACGGGCGAGCATGATTGGTGGGCTATCATCACATTTCTTAAGTAACTCGAGATCTCCCTAATTGATTCTGTCCAATGGGTTAATTGGAAGAACTCCTTTGGAAGGTGTCAATGGTTATGAAGGCATGGAGGAGTATATAAGGAAGACGCTCAAGTTATTTAAGTGTGTGCGTGATAGAAAAATTCCAAAGTCTGAAGCTCCTTGTTCTTTGTTGTTTCATTTGTTGAGCTCAAATTGTATTCAAAAGAGAGATTAGATACTTGTGAGACCTTGATGAAGTGTAGCAGAGTCTTTACATTGTGGAATCAAGGACGTGAGACTGTAAAATTTCTTTTGGTTCATAGTGGAATCCAGTAAGTGAGCTATCAATGTGAGAGAGTGGACGTAGGCTTGGTCTAAGCCGAACCACTATAAACCTTATGTTTCAATTCTCTTTCCCTTATCTCTTTACTTTAGTTCGTAACTTTATTTAACTATTTATATGTCTTTTACACCTTTAGTTTGTTATTCTTAGAAGCTGATTTATTCTGTTTAAGTTTCGCAAAAATTTCCTTAATCACCTATTCACCCTCTCTAGGTGCTCATTCTAGCCTTATCAATTGGTATCATAGCTCATGTACTCATTTAATTGAAGTGCTTTTACTTTTGAGTTAAAGATCTATGGCTAGTATGTTGGTTCCAAGTTTGGTTGAAGGCCAAAGCAACACTAGACCACCGTATTTCGATGGAAAGAATTATAGCATATGGAAAAACAAGATGAAGGCATTCCTAAGATCGAAAGATCCTTTGGAATGGGATGTGATAGAAAAAGGAATCACTCCTAAGGCTACATCAGTCTTAGAGAGGGGAAAAGAAGTTGCAGAAGCTAGCGAGATGACTCAAAAAGAGATAATCAAAAGACAAGCTCTTGATGCAAAAGTGATTTACTCTTTATATTGTGCATTAACTCTTACTGAATATAACAGAATATCTTCTTGTGAAACAGCCAAAGAAATCTGGGATAGACTGCACATTACTTATGAAGGAACTGATCGAGTGAAAGAAACAAGGATCAATATTCTACTCGAACAGTATGAAGACTTTAAGATGAAGCTAGGAGAATTTATCATTGATATGTTTAGTTGCTTCACTGAAATTGTAAATGGTCTAGAGTATTAGGGACAGCTAATCTTAGGACCCATGAAGGTTAACAAATTGTTGCGTGAACTCTCAAAAGATTAGAATCACATAAAGATTTCAATAAGGGAAACACAAAGGATCATGCCGCTCTTCATAGACGAATTGGTTGGCACACTTCAGTCCTATGAAGTGGTGCAAATCAACGAGGAAGAAGATCCCAAAGATAAGAAGTCTATTGCTTTAAAATCTAACGATGATTTTGATATTACAAACTCTGAAGAAGATATGGATGATGAAGAGCTAGCACTTATGATAAGAAGGTTCAAGAAACTGAACAAAATGGGAAGAAGATTCAATTGGAAGAAACAAAGCACTCAAAAGTTTCAGAACAAATCAACTGAGGATGATGAATCCAATAAAGATGTGATTTGCTTTAAATGTAAGAAAAATGGACATATCAAACCTAACTGTCCTCTGTTGAAGAAAAATAAGAGGAAGTTTTGGAGGAAGTAAAACCTGTAAGAACATTAACTCCTCAAATTGCTTACAAGCTTTATTCTAATTTGAAAAATGGAGGAACTCCTATGTCCTTGATTAATGAATACCCGAAAGAGAGAGGTTATAAGATTGAGACTCTTTTTCTGCGTGATATGGAAAAGATGGGTATTGCCGAAAAGAGGTCGGCTAAAAAAGCGTTCGCTAACTTCCCTAGCAACCCACGCTTTGGGATTGCTAATCAACCACAAGGACATGACGATAATGAATGTATGTTTACTCATTTTCAGCCTAGATTGGGAGTGGCTGTAAATGTTGCATGTGATGGTTCAAGTCTTTTCAAATCGAAAAGCCACGAGAGGGTTTACTTGAATTTGATGAAGAGAGGGGTCATGAACCCTAGAAGTGCCGATTTTGATTTCCTTGATTCGGTGAAAGTAAGTCTGCGAGAGAAGTTCGCTCTACTACAATTGGAGCGTTTTTGTTCTGAATCTACTACAGCTTTTTCTGAACTCACAGCATACTTTTACTTGAACTTATCTTTCCTAGATGCAAACAATTTCTCTTTCACTGTGAGGGAGAAGGAGTTTTTGGAGAATATGGATACATTGGCTGACATAATTGGGCTGGAAAGATCGAGTTTCCAACCAATTAGTGTCTCTGCTAGTCATGCTACTATGTCATTGGTGAAAGATCGAGATGTTGAAGGAAAGATTTCCTACTTTAGGATGAGTGCTTCTAACATCTTGTTGCACAAGATCGTCATCAACAGCATCCGTCCAAAGTCAACCTCCAAGACTGATGTCTCTCGGTCAGAAGTGAAATTGATGTATGCCATCAACATTGGCTACAAATTCTCTCTGCCCCTCACCATCTTGTTTCACATGTACCGATCAGTGGTGAAGGATAAGGGACAACTTCCTTATTCTGCTCTTATCTCGCGTCTTTTTAAACATTTTAAAATTCATATCCCTGCAGCATTATGTTTGACAACCATTTCTCCAATGGTGATTCGATTTAGAATGGTCACCAAGATACAATTGAAAGAGCTGAACAAGGTGTTGGAGCATATGAAGGATAAGTCTCATGTGAAAGCAAAGCAAGACTCAGCTGCAGCAAAGAGGAAAGGCAAGGAGCCCATGGCTGCTCCAGTGAAGAGGAAAAGAATTATCATCTTGTAGGATGAAGAGGATGAGGATGAAATGACTCTTTCGGCCTTACAAAATTTGAAGAGCTTTGTCAGTTTTCAAGAGACTCGAGAGGAGCCAGAAGAAGGAGAAAGGGAAAAAGAAGAGATAGAGAAAGAAGATGAAGAACAAAGGAGGACAGAGGAAGAAAGAAGAGAAGAGGAAAGAAGAGGAGATGAAGGAGAAGTAGAAAGAGGACAAGAAAGAGGACAAGAAAGAGAAGAAGACCAAGGTCAAGAAGACTCTTTTAAGCCAACTTTGGCTGTCTCCTTGTCTAGCAATTTTGAGATGGCATGAACTAGAGCTGGTGACGCACATTACTTTGAAGCTGAAGTTAATCAAGAAGAAATCATATTTAACTCCACCCGAAGTCAACAAAACAGGGGGAGTTGTTGGGTAGAAAGGTATTTCTTCACCTGTCTTTACTAGTTTTGTGAGTCGTTCTGTAGCAGATCCAGAAGATGTGTATGCCTCTCATTACCCAAAACTTCCACTCATAGTCATGATGGACATTCTGCTGAAGTTCCATTTATTCTTAAAACCCCTGGATTTGATTCAGCTGGTCCTAGTGCTGCAACAGAGTAAACAACAGACTTTTCAAGATTGCTAGAGCTTTTATTGGATGTAAAGAAGCAGCAATATGCTTTGGGGTATGAGATGCAGGATCTCAAGAATGCTTTCATGGCCACTTCAGTGTCTTTGCATGATCAGTTATAGGCCGTGAAGAATCAAGTGCAGTCTACTGTGCAGGGTGAAGAGTTTCAGTCATTGAAGCAGAGTTTTGCAAGGCTTGAGAAGATAGTGCATTCTATGGGAGAATTCGAGCTTGTTCGCCTTCCAAAATAGCCATGATCTCAGCTTTAAATTTTCAAAATGTCTATTTTATTTGTTCTCCACTTTTTGTTGCTGACAAAAATGGGGAGAAGTTGGTGCGATTGCAGATTTGACTTTGTTGTTTTTTTTTTTTTTTTTTCTTTTGATTGGTTTGTGGACTTATCATTTTGTTTGGTGATTTGGACTGATGATTGGTTTGCCTGCAGTAACTTAAGCCTTGATTATAGTAAAGATAGTTGTTTATACAGGACTAACACGTTTTCTGTGGTTGAAGAATCGCTAGTATCCTTATCCTAATCTTTTTATCTTTTATAGGATATCTTGGTTTGCTTAAGTGTTGTCTTGCAGGTCAAAAGTATCCAAATTTGGAGGAAAGTTATGCCACCTTAAAAAATGGGGAGATTTTTGGAGAAAACTTTCCTATTTGTTTTGAAGTTGACAAAACGTTTCTATCAGTCTAGTCTGAAGACTTGCAGATTCTATCGTCAAAGTCTAAAGACTTCTAGACTCAAGATTTAAAGTCTGCCCTCACTGATAGTTTCCAGACCGATGAAGAAAAGTATTATTCGTTGAAGAAGACTTATCCAGATGTGAGTATATCTTTAAGGATTTGATTCGTATGGTTGAAGAAGATCTCATGGCTAGAGATAGCATCTCGAGATCTATTATTCGTATTGAAATTAATCCGAGTAATTAGATCTATTGATTGGAGAAATATACTTGGAAGGTTCTATTTATGGAAACCTAGATCCTGATTGTATGGGCGAGCATGATTTGTGGGCTATCATCACATTTCTTAAGTAACTCAAGATCTTCCTAATTGATTCTGTCCAACGAGTTGATTGGAAGAACTCCTTTGGAAGGTGCCAACGATTCTGAAGGCATGAAAGAGTATATAAGGAAGACGCTCAAGTTATTCGAGTGTGTGTGCGATAGAAAAATTCCAAAGTCTGAAGCTCATTTTTCTTTGCTAATTCATTTGTTGAGCTCAAATTGTATTCAAAAGAGAGATTAGATACTTGTGAAACATTGAGAAAGTCTAGCAGAGTCTCTACACTGTGAAATTAAGGACATGAGACTGTAAAATCTCTTTTGGTTCTTAGTGGAATCCAGTAAGTGGGCTGTCAGTGCGGGAGAGTGAGCGTAGGCTTGGTCTAAGCCGAACCACTATAAATCTTGTGTTTCAATTCTCTTTCCCTTATCTCTTTACTTTAGTTCGTAACTTTATTTAACCATTTATATGTCTTTTACACCTTTAGTCTATTATTCTTAGAAGCTGATTTTTATTCTGTTTAAGTTTCATAAAAATTTCCTTGATTACCTATTCACCCCCTTTTAGGTGCTCATTTTAGCCTTATCAATTGGTATCAGAGCTCGTGTACTCATTTAATTGAAGTATTTAGACCATCGTATTTTGATGGAAATGATTACAGCATATGGAAAAACAAGATGAAGGCATTCCTAAGATCGAAAGATCTTCTGGAATGGGATGTGGTAGAAAAAAGAATCACTCCTAAGGCTACATCAGTCTCAGAGATGGGAAAAGAAGTTGCAGAAGCTAGCAAGATGACTCAAGAAGAGATAATCAAGAGACAAGCTCTTGATGCAAAAGCGATTTACTCTTTATATTGTGTGTTATCTCCTATTGAACATAACAGAATATCTTCTTGTGAAATAGCCAAAGAAATCTAGGATAGGCTGCACATTACCTATGAAGGAATTGATCGAGTGAAAGAAACAATGATCAATATTCTACTCAGACAATATGAAGCCTTCGAGATAAAGCCAGGAGAATCTATCACTGATATGTTTAGTCGCTTCACTGAAATTGTAAATGGTCTAGAGTATCAGGTACAACTAATCTCAGGACCCATGAAGGGAGACTATGGACGTTCACTCCATAATTTATCAAACTCCCTTGGAGATTTCACCTTTGGAAGATTGCGACAAGACCGAGCTACATAAATCTAGTGTAATGATTGATTTCCTCCTTTTTATAAATTGAGTTCATTCTGCTTGATTTAACAATAGTTGTCTATAAATGTTTGTGAGTGTTCCACCCCGTTGTTCATCCAAGGTTCATCTTGATTTATGGGCCTAGATAGTATTAAACCACACTCCATGTTAAGTCAACTTGTGATGGAATAAAAATAAGAGTAAGTGCACTGAAAATCCTAAAACTTATTATGAAATACAACTAAGTCATAAATTTTTTAAAAAGTGTCATTAAGTCCTAAACTAGTCAAATTAGTCAAGTTAGATGGAATTAATGGAAAGACTTGAATGCATCAACTTCACAAGTTTTAGTTTTAGTCGTGCATTTTAAAAGTTTTATAATTCCATTACACTTTTGTAATAAGTTTTATGATTTGATTACATTTTATAAAAGTTTTAGGATTCAACCGTATTTACATAATAAGTTGTAAAACTTTTAGTGTACTTATCCCAATAAAAGGTAGATTTTCATTGATCTCGGAAGTAGTATTTGGACGTCTCCTTCGACTGCTTCTGATTGGAGGCCTATAATGGATAAGCTATAGACACAAGCATCACATATACATAAATAAACTAAAAGTAAATATTCGTTATGTCCATGTTTTACAACTCATCAACTAGAAACTAGGTTCTTTCAATCAGAGATGCTAGAAAATATGCCCTTTCAAAATTAATGATCAAAGAGCAAACTAAAACAAAAGGGAGCAATGTTCATTCCTCTTGCACATTTTAAATCTAGCCAAAAAAGAAACGACTCAGAATGCAAATGAGGATGACATGAGACGTTAATACTTTTGCTCTTAGCCAAAGTATTATTCAAGATTTTATTTCGAAATTTTACATACCATACACTAGTTACATAAGATATAAGGTTTGTTTACACCAATGGATCAGAACTAATATTATTTGTGCATTTGAATGTTAAACAAAGTTGATATCGTTTCCAAAAGTAAAATTTAGACGACGTCTTTTGACCATGATCTAGAGCATCAACTTGGGTAATCTAAACTTTACAAACTCCATGTACAAGATTAAAAATCCTTCTATTTTTTCCATTGCCAGGCATTTCATATCTTACACAATGGGAAAATTGTTCAAAAAGTCTTAAATTTATTACACTTTGGTGAATTCAATTCTAAGCCTTTCAATTTTACCAATTGAGTCAAAAATATTTTTACATTTTTTCAATTGAGTACACTCGGCCGATTTTAGTCGGAAATCACTAAAGTGGATGCCGATTGTTTTATTTGGCATGGCTAATACTGATGTAAACAATTTAAAAACATTTCTTTAAAATTTTGATTGTTTATAATTTTTTTTTTTCATTTTTCTTTCCTTCTTTTTCTTTCTTTTTTCTTCCAAGCTTGGCAAGGGCTAGCTGACCCTCATTGGTCACTTGGCGAGGGCTTCACGGCCCTCGCCCAGTCACCAATCCTCACTTGTGACCACGCTAGCATCCCTCACCGGATTTAGTAGGAAAAAATATTCAAAAATTCAAAAATTCAAAAATTCAAAAATTCAAATTTTATAGAAAAGATTTACAAAAATTTGTCCACGTCAGCACCAAGAATCCTACGTGGCACCCATGGGTGTTCACGTCACTGATTTCCGATTAAAATAGGCCACATGGAGTTAATTGGTAAAATATAAAAAAAAAAATTAGTTCTCAATAGGCAAAACTGAATGTTTAGAACTGAATTGGCTAATTTTTGGACAATTTTTTGATTACACAATGCAAACCTACTTCTTTACAGTGGAAGCATAGTTTAAGGTCAACATAATATTTATTCAATACATGCAAGAAGCCCTTTCAAATTGAAAATCAACTGGACGACATCTACGTAGCTTGACCCCGACATGATCAAATTACTAGTCTACATGCCCCACATATTGACATGTGATCTAGTGTAACATAATGTAAAATCACACTAATCATCCATAACTGCATCAGTGACAACAATGAATTTGTTAGAAACCATATAGCATTGCAGCCGAAAATATCAAAAGCAGCAGCAGTGTCAAATAACACATGGTGTAGCCTTGATTGATTCTAAATCTATAGGGATTGTTCCGTTGCTGCCCCGTCGCTTGGGCATTAGCATTGTTCTGTTGCTGCGGCACCTTTGGCGCTAGCATTGTTCTGTTGCTCTACCACTGCTTAAACATTAGCATTGTTCCGTTGTTGCACCCTCAGATTGGCAAGGTGCACCCTCAGTTTGTCGTGTAGATCCCAGTTGAGGGCCATATTTTCGTAGTACTTCAGCGACATACGGATGTTTACCAATACCGCGAGGGAGTTGCAAATGGAAGCCAGTAAAGAGAGGGCATAAAAGGTCCATTTCAGTTTACACCTGATCATTTCCGAGGACGTCAACATAGAAGAAAAAACAATACCTTGGAAGACGAAGTACAGATTCATGAATTCTTGAGTCCTTCTGATGTGGTTCGAGATAAGCTCTTGTAGACTCTTATTGGCCTCTGTAAGTTGGTTTATGCTATTCTCTAAAATTTCTGGGCTCGCCATTTCTGATTCTGCGGTTGGGGTCGGCGATTCAAATTTTCTCTGTTTGTTGGTGTTTGTGTAGGAGTTAGGACTAATGAGTGACAGAGGGGAGAATAGAAAGAGCGTCTTTCGTATTGGAATTATGATGCATACCGGCATATATATAGGTTGGAACACCCATGTGTTCGTTCCATTGTATGAGCTACTCCAGTACTACGGGTTGAGACGAAGTCATTTTTAAGCATATAGAAATTAGGATTTCCAGGAATGTGCGCCAATTTTGCGCCAAGGAACATGTGGAGTGCGTCAGACAGCTGATTGTCCTCGCTCTTCAACTTGCTGCTCACAACCCAAATAATTTGAATGATTCAAAACAAGAATTAATTGAAGTGTGTGTCAGCAAATTAAGAGGGAAACGTTCTTCGTCTAGGGTTTTATTCACAGTCAAATATTAATTCCAGGAAAAGAAACATGTCAAGTTTCCCTTTTTTGCTCCAGCAATTGATAAATAGGTCTTCCGCTCCAGCGGCGGAAAAAAGAAACATGATTATAGAGTCTTCTTGTCTTTTTCATAGTTTTATATACCTTATTATCGTACATACAACATACGTGTAGAAGATGTGTTTCCTTAATATTGATTCCATAATTCGATAGGACAAATTCCCCGTTAATTTTGTCATGATTAATTTACAAGTTTTACATATTGCTTTTGCCATATCATCAGCTATGGTGGTTATAGATTTCCATCGTCTTCCAAAAGGCTACAAGTTCGACACATGTCATGAATAGATTTTCAGTCAGCTTGTGCCTTGTGCATTTGCTGCCTCATGTAAAAATATGTCCTGATTAATTTGCAGCTTTGTGTATTACATACTTGTTTGGCCATATGCTTAGGTATGGTGGTAAAGAGGTCACACTATCTTCCTAAAGGGCACCGGTTTGACGCATATCGTGAACAAACCTCTAGTCAATTTGTGCCTTGTGTATTTGCTACCACGTGTGAACATGTTTCCTAACTTTTGGCAAGCACTACAATCACCAGCTCATATAGACTAAGGCTACATTTGGTCTGTTATGAAATTGTACGTCGATTCCAAAGCAATAATGCTCGCAAATAATTCACAAAGTAGAATATAATAATAAAATAATAGAATTAGAATAACATGCTAGAAAATTTGTTAACGAAGTCCACCTAAACCTCAGTTACGTCTCCACACAATGGCATTTTGCAAATCCACTAGGCTTTGAAAAAAAATTGAAATACAATGACGATATTTTCTCAAAATCATGGTACAAATAAATTGAGAACCCTCAATAAAGAAAAGACTCACTTTTTTTTTTTTTTAATCTTTTTTTCTTGCCTCACTATTTTCTTTTTTAGTGCTTTGACAGCTAGCTTTTTGCCATCGCTAATATAAAGGTGTAGCTGCCTAAAAGCAAGTCTTATGGAAAAGACAAAAAGCCCCTTAAAATATTTGACTTTATCTATAACAATATTCCACTTGAAAACAAATATACTCGAGCACCAAGCAACTTTGCATCCATTTTCTTCAAAAACTAGTACTTGAAAAACTTGTCCCTTTACGATACTCCTCATCAATCAATATGGAGTAATACCAATGGTAGTAGTACCAAAAATATGCTTTTCTCTGTTTCCTACCTTGGTCAACATGTCAGCTGGATTTTTCGCGCCATCAATCTTTTGCAGTTTTAACTCATTATCATTCAATGCCAACATGATAAAGTGATAACGCTTCTTGATATGTTTAGTCTTTGAATGATATATTGCATTCTTTACTAAGTGCATTGTACTTTGACTATCACTTCGCAATATACTGACTAGCTATTTTCGATGTAGCTCCTCCATGTAATCTTGTAACTGCATGATTTCCTTGGAGGCTTTTGTGATCGCCACTTATTCTGTCCCTGTCATCGATAAAACCACTACTTTTTATAGTTGAGATACCCAACTCACTACTGTACCTGCAATTATAAAGACATATTTAGTGGTATTCTTACTACTATCTCAATCGCTCAAATGATCTACATCTACATAACCTTGCAACTCTAGAGATATACCACCATAACAAAGTGAGTAGTTTGAAGTACTTACTAGATATCTCAATATCCATTTCACTATATTCTAATGCTCTTTACCTGGGTTCTGCATATATCGACTCACAACTTCCACTACTTGTGCAATGTCTAGTCTCGTGCTCACCATGACATACATCAAACTCCCCACTATTGATGCATATGAAACTACCACCATCTCATCTTTCCAAGTTTGAGTGCTCGGATACATACTCTTGGAAATCTTAAAGTGACTTGCTAGAGGAGTTGCAACCGGTTTTGCCTTATCCATGTTAAATATCTTTAACATTGTTCACATAGTCTTCTTACGACAGTCATAATTTCTTATTTTTCCTGTCTCTGATGATTTTCATGCCTAAAATATTCTTGGCCTCTCCCAAATCTTTCATAGCAAAATGTGATGATAACATCTTCACTTCTATGATATTCTTCATATTGGAACTAGCATGTCATCCACATATAAAGAGAGATACACAATATTACCATCGTCATACTTGTGAAAGTAAACATAGTGATCAAACTCACAGTGTGTAAATCCTTTTTTTTATTTCATGAAACCATCAAATTTTAGGTACCATTGCCGTAGAACTTGTTTCAAGCCATACAAGCTTCTCTTCAAGCGACATACCATGTGCTCTTTTATTTTTGACTTCAAAACCCTTAGGTTGTGCCATGTATAATTCTTCATCTAAGTCACCATGTAAAAACGCTGTTTTTATGTCTAATTGCTCAAGATGAAGATCCTCCATTGCAACTATACTTAGTAGAACTCTAATTGATGTCATTTTCACTATGGGTGAAAATATTTTGGAGTAGTCGATTCATTCTTTTTGAGAAAAGCCTTTGACCACAAGTCTTGCCTTGTATCTAATACTACCATCTGTTTCGTTCTTAATCCTATACACCTATTTGATTAACAACGTTTTTTTACTTGTGAATAACTTGGTCAACTTCCAAGTTTTGTTTTGAAGTAATGAGTTAATATCGTCTTGCATAGCACACTCCTACTGCAAGTGAGATGTGTCTATCTTTGCCTTATTGTAAGTCTCCGGTTCCCCTAACTCATAACAATATTAGCTGATGGATTAAAAATTACCTTTGGCTTTCTCACACGTGTAGCATCCTTAAGATAAGTACTTCAAGGTTGTTAGTTTGCTCAGAATCACTACGTTCCTCTCAAACTACCTCCTTACTGATAACAGGCTCATCTTGAACCTGTCCTTCGATTGCACTTTGATCTGCTAGAACCATCTTCATGAGCATTGTGTCTAGCTCAACATATTCAAGTTCTACTATCTTCTTATGCCCTGTCTAATGATTCCTGTACATCTTTTCTTCATGGAATATCATATTCCGATTGCGGATGACTTTATTATTCTCATAATCCCAAAGCTTGTAGCCATACTCATCACCACAGTATCTGATAAAGACACACTTCTAGAACTTAGCATCAAGTTTTTTCCTATCCTCCCTATCAGTCAAAGCTTAAGCAATACAACCAAATACTTTTAGTTGTGAATAATTAATCTTTTTACTTGACCACCGCTCTTGTGGTATGTCTCCATCTAATGCATTAGATGGACTTCTGTTGATAAGATAAATAACTGCATTAACTGTGATAGCTCATAAGTATAGCGGGAGACCCGCGCATAGCTTCATGCATCTCACACATTCTAGAATAGTTATATTCATCTTTTCAACTACACCATTCTCTTGAGAAGTTCTAGGAATAGCCTTTAACTTGTGTATGCCTTGTGACATCCAGAATTTCGACCTCGTCCCGAATATATGAAATGGACATCTCGTTGACACGCCGATGGTTCTTTTTCTCTGAGCTGATCACTCACGAGTTAACCAATCTATTGGGTGAAGCCGTTAAGGGATATAACCGTGGTAAAATCCCTAAAAGCTACTCAACAGGTCGGATCGAACTAAATCGCGTTCGGCCGATTTTAACCATGAAATTGAATTCGGACTCGGGAATCGGACATTCGAACATGTCACGTTCATTTATAGGACGTCATCTTGTCTTTCGGAGAAATTCCATCGAAGTTCGGGACTTATATGAAAAATTGATTCAGACGTCGCATAAAATTATTGGAAATTTGATTGAGCTCATTCGAATGAAATTCTAACTTCTAGACCGAGCTACTTGATGACAGGAAAGTGTGGAAATTTCGTGGGCTTTTCTCACAATTAAATTGGACGTTGATGTGGGAAATTACATAAAGAAATTGAGGTAATTCAATGAAATTCGGAACTATGGCAAGGAGGGTGCAACAATTGCATTTAAGTTGAACTATTTGTGAGTATTGAGGCAATAAAGTATTGGGGGACATGCAATTAATTAAGTGGATTGAATTTGTTGAATTTTCTTCCTCATCCGTGACTTCTTCAACAATCCGTGCCACCGCTTCACATCGCCATGACATCCAGATTTTCGGCCTTAATTTGATTGGATAAATAGGATCCTGCCTCATTTGTCAATTTATCGACGAGTGCGAAATTTCAATAAAGAAATTATCGGAAGAAAATGAAACACCAAAAAGAAAATAGAAAGGAAAAGGAAAAGAGAAAAGGAAAATTTGCATAAAGGAAGTATGCATTTTATTTTTATTTTTCTCTCTCTCCCCCTTTTCTTTTTCTCTCTTTTTCCTCTCTCTTTCCTCTCTTTTCTTTTCTCTCTTTTCTTCCTCTCTCCTCTCTCCTCTCCCCTCCCCCTCGTGCGAAAATCCCCACCGCTCACTTCCCCTCTCTCTTCTTTGACCAGTCAATGCTTATCTCTTCTCCCTCTTCTCTCTCTTTCGCACTCTCCTTCTCCCTTTCACGGATTCTAGCGAACGAAGACAGAAGCCAGCGGACAGAAGCGGAAGACCTCGCCGAAGCCGTCGCCGCTGCACCGGAGCCGGACCGCCCGCACCCGCGACGCACGCCCGCGCACGCCGTGCGCTCCGCCTGCGTCCGTCGCCGCTGCCGCTCCTCCCTCCGCGCGATCCAGCCGACCCAGCCCCCGTTCCGCCCTGTCCGGCCACCTTTCGGCCGCCGTTCGACCCGCCGGACCTTCCCGGCTTCCCCCTCACCCTCCGCCGGCCTCCCCTCGTCACCCTAGCCGTCGGACGAGCTTCGTCCAGCCAAGAACAGTGGCTGGAAAAATGGGTTTCCAGCACTGTTCAAGGCCGTTTTGGGCCGTTTCCGGGCCCCGAACCCGAGGCCCGCTTTGGGAAGAATTGTTCCTCGCGTCGCCGCCGTTGGATTGATCCGATTTGCGCGCGATTTGGTGAGTAATCTCACTAATCCTGGATTAGTTGGCTAATTATGCTTAGGGTTGGTTTAGTTTTAATTAATTATGTTTAGGTTGTTAGATTAGAATAAATTAGCAATTATTAGTCAATTGTGATGTGATTTAGATAAATTGATTGTGCAATTAACAAGTAGACGTGGTCTACTATTTATTGGAAGCATCTCGGGAATTTTCCGACCCCTAATCGGGCTTCAATTTGGCGATTCGGGCCTAAGTGAGATTTTTGGGCATTTAAATATTAATTTTCGGAATTAAATTAAATAATTATTTATTTTCCGAAAATTCAAGGGAGATGGTTCAGAACCGGAAAATTATGCTGATGACTGTGGTGAAGTTCGTTTATTTAATCGGGCTTTATTTTGAGCTAAATTGAATTTTTAATATTAATTATTTAATTTTCGAAATTAATTAATTAATTAATTATTTTTCGGAAATTAAGATTGAGATGGCCGACGACCGAGATCTCGTGTTGATCGTCGTGGTGTAGTCCGTTTATTTAATTGAGCTTTAATTTGTCTTGAATTGATTTAATTGTGAATAATTAGAATTGGATGAATTATCATGAAATGCACGGGGCTTGATGATTAGATATATCACGGAGAATGCACATGGCACAGTGACGAAGATATGTCTTGGAGAATGCATGTATTTCGGTGATTAAGTTTGGCAGATCTAAAAGGACACGTGGGCTAGTAATTTGATGCATTACCTCGGAGAATGCATGTGGTCCCAATGAGTACGTTTGGCATCTTGAAGAGACACGCTTCTCATGACTTGATGATCGCTTGGAGAATGCATGTGGACCGTTGATTTAAAATGACATTTTAAAAAGCATATGGTATACTATATCGCCTTCGGGCGATATGTCACTTTTGGGTGAAGTAGTATACAAGATACTATATCGACTACGGGCGATATGTCACTTTGGGTGAAGAAAGATACTTTATTATCAGCTTTGGGTGAGCATATAGTATACTATATCGCCTTTCGGGCGATATGTCACTTTGGGTGAACAAGATATAGGTATACTATATCGGCCGGGCGATATGCCAGTTTTGGGTGAGCAGTATACCTTACTATCAGCTTTGGG
The DNA here is from genome assembly GCA_017140615.1 of Eucalyptus cladocalyx. Classification (NCBI taxonomy): domain Eukaryota; kingdom Viridiplantae; phylum Streptophyta; class Magnoliopsida; order Myrtales; family Myrtaceae; genus Eucalyptus; species Eucalyptus cladocalyx. The sequence goes on from CM029520.1 coordinate 21,523,469, forward strand.
CGAGCTATGCTATCTATTTATTAGCTTTGGGTGAGCAGTCCTGATCGTGATGGCTTGTAATCAATTAGGTCGATTGATCATTGCTTTGATTTGACGTCGTGAATTGATTGACTGATTGGAAATGACCGTGAGTGGTCTTGTTGGCATTTAATCGACTAGGTCGATTTGATCGATGCTTTGATCAGTGATATGATTGTTTGGGTGCCTATTGTGAATTGTACTGACTTGCAGGTGGGACCTGATGCTAAGGTACGTCTTTTGACCTATGCGTGTTTAGGCAGTTTTTAGTATAATGATTTACTAATTGGGCTTAGTGGGGTAGAACTCGCTGAGACGTAGTCTCATCCCAGTTTGGGGAAAAACATTTCAGGACCCCGTTGAGGAGCTGAGGAGGAATCTGAGAAGGAGAACTCTGAGGTGAAACTTAAAGAGAAGGATTTTTGGAAGAAGAAGATAATCCCGAGAGGGACCTTAAGTATGGCCTGGATGGGCTGAGAGTCTATCTTCTTTTGAGAATTTCTTTTGAAGTGAATAGTTATGAATTGGTTTGTGTTTTGTATAAAAGTTTGGTTATAAATTTCAGTATGAAAAATATATACCGCTTTTCTATCCCATTGTTTTATTATGCGGGGATTTTAATTCGCTTCCGTGTGCTTAATAAATGAAAGGTCGGCGATACTTTATCCTGGATATCGCATTATAAAATCGACCAAGAGAGAAGGATTTGTGCGTGCCTGAGGATCGGGGCGTGACATTCTTCATTTGAAGCCAGCTCACCCGCTCGCCCTTATCTCCTTCAGCAGCTTCTCTTGCACGCCAACATCCCCGAGAACTTCCTTCTTCCTCACGTCTCTTCACCACCGAAGCCCCCTGCCACCATTTCCCTTTCTTTTGTTCCACTGCAGCTACCGCACGCCCCACCGAGTTCTCTCTCCATCTTCGTCGCCCCATGTTCGGTCAACTCAGCGCTCAACAAAATCGGTTTGTTGACCTTGCAGCCGCTAGCTTCGTCCACGTTTCTTCCTCCCACTGCCAGCGAGCGTGCCCCATCTCGGCTTCCGTTTGTCGACAACTCCGCACGTCCCCAGCAGCAGTTCGGCCAGCAAAGTCTTCCCGCGTGAAGCCGCCCACCGATTCTCCTCTGCCACGTCCAAGTTGCCACGCTTTTGTTTTCATCCCCACCGGTCAACAATCCTCTCCACCCAGCTCTTTGGTTGACCATGTAGCTGCCCGTTTGTTCATCAAGCAGCCAACGAAGCCCACATCTCCTCTGGCTATTCACGAAGACCGAAGCTGCCCCGATTTCTTCAATTTTCCTCAACTGAAGCAGTTGAGCAGTCCAGTGTCTTCATCCAACTATCCGCCGAGGCTGCTGCCGTTCGTCCATCCCCACACGGCCGCAATCTAGCGAGTCTTCATCCACCAGCTCACGTGAATTTTTGGCCTAGCAGATCCTAGCCTGTGCCAGCTACCACCGAAGCTGAATACGCTGCTTCTGCTTTCTGCCAGTCCCATTTCTGCGTGAACCGAAGCCCATCTCGTGGCCCAGCTCGCAAGAAGCAACCCAAGCTTCAGCCCATGAAACTCAGCTCAGTTCGGCTCATTTTCAATTTATTTGAAGCCCAAGTTGGTTAGAATCAGCCCGGTCCAGAGTGAGCCCTCAATTTGAAGCCCAAGAAGTTTTAATAGTTCAGCCCGCGAAGCAGCCCAAGAAGTAGGCTCAATCAAGTCCAGCCCAAGCCCAGCTTTTGCTATGGGCTTGCAAAGCTAGTAGGTCCGGCCCGAGTGTTCGATCGACACCGTAGAAAATTCGGATTTCGCCGTCAGCGTCGCTATCATCGCGGTGTCCGGTCCATTTTGTATCAAGTGAGTTTTACTCACTAATGCTTTCTTAGTTTGCTAATTATGCTTAGGGGTTGGTTAGATTTAATTAAGTGCAATTAGGTGGTTAGATTAGTTTAGGACAATTAAATTAGTGACTTAACGATGCATGTTAGGTGGTTAGACTTAGTCATTAACAAGTAGAGACGTACTTTTATTTATTGAATGTATCTCGGGATTTTTCCCGATCCGTTCTGGCGTCCAATAAGGCAATACTGGCCTAAATTGGATTTTTAGTATTTTTTTATTTATTTTTGAAATTATTTATTTATTTATTTATTTTTCGGGAAATTCAACCGGGATGGCTGGTGACCAAAATTTTATGCTGATTGTTGTGGTGTAGTCCGTTTATTTAATTGAGCTTTATTTTGTGCGAAAATGATTTATTTGGGAATTATTTTAAGTAATCTTGGAAAATTAATTGGAAATTAACCGGGCATCAGTTAATGATACCAAAAATGTTTTAGTGGAATACAGAATATGGTGGGGTTTATAAAAATGAGATTATTATATTTTGGCTAGGGCCGATCATGTACCCACACACGACATTTTATCAGAAATAATAAAACTGGTTATTTGATTGTTTGCTTGGAATGACATGTATACCGGCTCGATGACTTTACGAAGCATCTGGAGATAGTACGGTATGATAAATTGTGTGTATACCGGCTTGGTGACTTTATATGTCATCTTGAGACAGGATGGTATGATCTACCGGCTCGATGACTCTACGGAGCATCTGGAGACAGTATGGTATGATAAATTGTGTGTATACCGGCTCGGTGACTTTATATGTCATCTTGAGACAGGACGGTATAATCTACCGGCTCGATGACTCTACGGAGCATCTGGAGACAGTACGGTATGATTTGATAGCTCGATGACTCTATATGTCGTCTGGAGATAAGATAACATACTATCTATATATCACCTAGGGTGAGTAGTCTTGGATGTTGATCAGACTTATAGAAAGTATGGAAGGGGTCGATCAAGAGATAATTTGGATGACATGTAATCAACTAGATCGATTGATCAATGATTCGATCTGATTGGGTGATGTGATGTGATGATGTATATTTGATATATATACTAATTTGCAGGAAGGAGCTGAGGCCAAGGTAAGTCCTCTGACTTGTGATGTGCTTAGGTAGCCTAAGGTGTATTGGCTTACTAATCGGGTATTAGGGGGTAGAATTTGCTGAGACGTGGTCTCATTGGTTATTGAATAACCATTTTAGGACCCCGGGGAGAAGCTGAGGAGGAGGAACCTGAAGGGGAGAAAGACTTTTGAAGAAGCATATGATCTAGAGAGGGATCTTGAGTATAACCCGAATGTGGATTGAGATCCCATCCCTTTTGTAAACCCTAACTTAGTGTAGATAGGTGTGAGACAAGTATGCTGTGAATAGTATTGTAAATATATTATGAGTTGTGCTGTTAATGAAAGTGTGGTTGTGAACTTCAATATGAGAAAAAATATGGTATGCTTTTCTATCCCATTGTTTTATTGTCTGGGGATTTATAACTGCTTCCGCATGCGTAATAAAACGAAAGGGTCGGCGATACTTAGTCTTGGGATATCGCATAACAAAATCGACCAAGTAGAAGGATGTGTGCGTGCCCGAGGATTGGGGCGTGACATGCCTTCCCGACTCAAATATTCTTCAAATTCCTTGCTCTTATATTTACCACCATTATTAGACTTCAAAACTTTAATTTGATAACCTGTCTCTTTTTATACGATGGTCTTCCACATTATGAATATCCCAAAAACTTTTGATTTTTCTCTAAGAGCATAAACCCAAGTTTTCCTTATTGCATCATCAATGAAGGTGACAAAATATCTCTTATAGCCATAAGAGAGTTCTTGGGTAGGTCCCCACACATCAGTATGAACCAACTCTAGTTTCTAGCCTTATTTTGTCGTTCATTCAATTGAAAACTAACAACCTTATGTTTTCCATAGATGCAACTTTCACAAAAATCTAACCCAACTCTTTGCAAACTCAAAAGTAATTTCTTCGAGTGTAACTACTTTACACCTTTTTCACCAAGATGTCCCAAACAATAATGCCAAAGAGTAGACAAATTACCTGTAGCCATTGTAATTGCAATGATATCACTGATATTGTCTCATTGGAGAAGGTAAAGTGTACCCTTACACTTTTTCTTTGCTACTACTCTTTTTTAAATGTTATCTTCCACTCTTCACATCCAAAGGTTGTTACCAAGCCTTCTTGGCTAAGTTTACTAGTTGAAATCAATTTTTTCTTTAATTATGTAATATGCATAGTTTCACACAAAACTAGACGTCCTCCAGCTGATATGTTCACAATCACAGTTCATTTTCCAACAATGGGACACATGTGGCCGTTTCCCACAACCACTTGTCCGAAATCTCTATTGGCATAATCATCAAATATGTCTATTTGTGAGGTGCAATGAAAAGAAGCACTGAACCAATAAACCATTTATTTGTCATCAAGTCAAACTTTGCAGACAAACACAAGTTAACAAAGATTTATTGCTAACCACATTAGTTCCTTGATTCTTATCTTGCTGCTTTTTTTTGTAAGCTTTAAATTGAAACCTTTGGTGTCCAGTTTGGTGATAAAACCAACACTCATCTTTTGCAACCTGTCTCTTACCCCTTGATTGTGACCTGCCACGCCCTCTAAATTTTCCTTTACTTTTACTTCTTCCATGGTTCTCCACTGTGAGTACCGTTGAAGATGTAGATGCCAAAAAATTATCTCCACTGAAAACTTTCCTTTGCATCTCTTCATCCATGATACTACTCACAGCATCATTAAGAATTAAATCAACCTTCATGGTGCTCGAAATTCCCCACATTGCGGTATTGTAGCTTTCTAGAAGAGAACATAAAAATAATAAAGCTTGAAGCTTCATATCTAAATTTATGTTTGTGAATTCCAATTGACCGTGACTTGTGTGAAATTATTAATATGCTCTACTATAGAACCTCTGTCAAATAACTTCATATTAACCAGTTTTGTTAGCAAAAATACATGATTTGATGTGGACGACTTCTCATAAATATTCATTAGAATATCCATGGTTTCTTTAGTAGTTTTTGCTTTCGCAATGTGGTACCCTATCTCTTTCGCCAACCTTAGATGAATCGCACCTAATGCCTTTCGATCAAGAATTTTCCATCCAACTTCTACCGTTAGATCTACTTTCGCCATCTCAGGTTTCCAACCCTCAAGTGGTGCATAGAGATCTTTTTGATAAAGATAATCCTCGATCCGAAATCCTACCCATCAAACTTATCGATTCTGATTTTATCTTTTGACATATTGTTTGCTTTCAACCGAACGTCATCGAAAAACCTTCGATATTCTCAATTAGCCAACCCAAGCTTTAATACCAGTTGTTATGAAATCGCACGTCGATTCCAGAAGAATAACGCTTGCAAACAATTCATCAAGAAAAATATAATAATAAAATGACAAAATCAGAAGAACACGCAGAAAATTTGTTAAGGAAGTTCACCCAAATCTGGGTTACGTCTCCGTGCAAAGACACTTTGCAAATCCACTAGACTTTGAAAAAAAATTGGAATACAACGATAATCTTCTCTCAAAATTAGGGTACAAAGAGATTAAGAACTCTCATAAAGAAAAAACTCACTTTTTTCTTCTTTCTTTTTCTTGCCTCTCTATTTTCTTTTTAAGTGTCTTGACGTCTAGCGTCTTGCCATTGCTAATATAAATGTGTAACTTTTAACCTAAAAGCAAGTCTAATGGAAAAGACAAAAAAGCCCCTTAAAATATTTGGCTTCATCGATAACATGGTCTTCCATACATTTATACCGAATAGGATAAGATCAGATATGATAAGGATATGATAAAATTTGAAATTTTCTATGTGGTGTTTGATAACGTCAAGATCTAAAAAAGATCCAGATAAATATTTCTCAAATCAGCATTTGAAATACATTGACATTCTCACTCAACTCACCTCTCTCGCTTTTTCGCTCTCATGGTCAGTGTTCAAGGAAAATGAGACCACGGACCATCATCATCTTCATCTTTTAGTAAAGGCAAGAGGTTAACGATTCCACATCTGGTATGCACTACTGCAATTCTCTGTTTTCTCGCTCTAGTTGCTCAATGTTCCCTCTTTGCAAGCCGCCTTTTGAATTAGTACTCTGAAATCAATACTTGAGTCCACAACTGAACTCAAATCTTTTGTTTCTTCTCTGAGATTCTGCTCCGAAATGAAGTTAAAACATACTATCACCCAAAATTGAATCAAAGGAAAAATATAGAACTCACGACTTGGTTGCCTCAAGAACTTGTTGACAATGCAGAACAAAGTAATAAAAAAAGACGGACATAGACCCAGAAAGTACTGGTAAATAGAACCTAGATTACGTCAAACAACCTTGTGTCAATGACCTATCATCACAAAATTAAATGGGTTGTAAAGACGAACCGTCCCTGGTGAGCTCATCAATTTAACTAATCACCGCCATCCTTTTATCCAGATCAAAGCAAGAGTGAAGGATGATTGAAAATAAGAGCAACGTTCATCGATATTCTCGATGATAGGCACTAAAAGTTTTCAAAAATAGAATGGGTTCTTCTGCCAGAAAAAAAGAAAAAGAAATCTAAAACTTGTTAGAGGAAGTCAACTCTTTGGATGGCTGTGTGTGACGAAGTTAGAAGCAACATTTTAAGACAATGGCATTCCAGGTCGAGGACGGTGATGTTGAGCTGACAACAAGAAGAGAGATCGACTAAGAGGTGTTCATTTAGTATGTATTGGAGAAAACTCTTTTGATGTTTTGAAGTTGGCAAAACTTTTCCAAAGTCTATTATGAAGAATTCCAGACTTTTGTGTCAAAGTCTGAAGACTCCCAGACTTTATGTCAAATTCTGCTTACTCTGATAAATTTCAAACTGAACGAAAGTGAAGGATGAAGACTTTTCTAGATAAGGGGTTATCTTTCTTTCTTCAAGGGCTCAGTTCGTATGGATTATATATGGTCTTCTGGTTGGAAATATCACATACAAGATTGAATATCTTTATTGGAATCAATTTAGATACACCAAATCTTTTTGAATGGCAAGTAATCTTGAAAAGAATCTACTTATGGAAACCAAGATCTTGATTGTATGGGTAAGCATGATTGATGGGCTTTCATCATAATCTTCAAACGGCTCAAGATCTCTTTGATTGATTCTATCCAACGGGTTGATTGGAAGAATTCATTTGGAAAATACCAACGGTCGAGAAGGCATGAAGGAGTATTTAAGGTGGACTTTTTAGTTGTTCAAAAGAGTGTGTGAAAGAGAAATTCCAAAGTCTGAAGCTTCCCATTCCCTTGTTACTTCTTATATTGAGCTCAAAGTTGTACTCAAAAGAGAGAGAATTATAGTGTGACTTCGTGAGAGACCAGTAGAGACTCTTCACTGTGAAGTTAAGATTGCAAGATTGTAAATTCTCTTTTGATTCATAGTGGAATCCAGCTAGTAGGCTGTAGGTTGTCAACATGGTGGATGTAGGCTTGATATAAGCCAAACCACTATAAATTATGTGTTCATGTTCTCTTCCCTAAACTTCTTTATTTTGTTCATAATTCTATTTAACAGCTAAAGTCTGAACTCGCTCAAAGTATGCTATTCTTCAGACTCAGTTTCAACAGCAAAATATTTTCACTGTTCTTTGCAAAAATTGTTTTCACAATTATTCACCCCCTCTAGGTATTTATACTAGCACTTATAATTGGTATCAGAGCCTGTGTGCTTAATTTTTGAAGTGTTTTACTTCTAAGTTAAAGATCCTCTATGGCTAGTATTTTGGCTCTAGGTTTGGTTGAAGGTCAGAGTAACACCAAACCAACTTACTTCGATGGAAATGAGTACAATGTCTGGAAGAACAAGATGGAGGCATTTCTTAGATCCAGAGATCCTCTAGAGTGGGATGTCGTAGAAAAAATGGATCAACCCTAAAGCAACATTAGCTTCAGACTGAGGAAAAGAAGTCATTGATGTTGACGAAGCAACATGAGCTGAATTTACCAAGAGATAGGCTCTTGAAGCGAAAGCAATCTACTTTTTATACTATGCCTTATCTCTTACTGAATATAAACCAAATTTACCACCCGCTAGGGTGGCTCTGCTGGTTCGGCACTCTCTCTCCCGAAAGAGAGGTCGAGGGTTCGAATCCCCTGCGAAGCGAGGGAATGCTGGCAGAGGCATTTTCGGCGACTTACCTGGTGCACGTGTGTGGTGGCTAGCACGTGTGCCCCCAGGGTTTACTCTCCGGCTGCCGGCCGTGCGGGGGTTCCCTGGGTCATCAAAAAAAAAAAATATAAACCAAATTTCTTCTTGTGAAACAACAAAAGAAGTTTGGAATAGATTACATGTTACCTACGAAGGAACTAACCGTGTGAAAGAAACCAAAATAAACATTCTTCTCGGATAGTATGAAGCCTTCAGAATGAAGCCTGGAGAATCCATTACTGATATGTTCAGTTGCTTTACAGAGATTGTAAATGGCCTAGCTTATCAAGGTCAGCCAATCTCAAGACCAATGAAAGTCAACAAGCTGCTGCATGAGCTTTCGAAAGACAGGAATCATGTGAAGACTTCAATTTGAGAAACCCAAAGGATCATGCCTCTATTAGTTGACGAACTAATAGGCACGCTTTAGTCATACAAAGTGGAACAGATAAATGATGAAGAAGATCCTAATGGTAAGAAATCAATTGCTTTAAAGTCAAATATTGATTTTGATGTTATAGATTTAGATGGACAATGAAGAGCTTGCGCTTATGATCAAGAAATTCAGAAAGCTAAATAGAAATGGAAGAAAATTCAACTGGAAGAAGCAAAGCACGCAAAATTTCCAAAAGAGACCAAGCTGCGGACAATGAAATCAACAAATATGTGATATGCTTCGAATGCAAGAAAAATGGGCATATCAGACCTAACTGTCCTTTGTTGAAGAAGAAGAAAGGAAAAACTGAGAAGCATAAAAAGGCACTCAAAGCTGAAACTTGGAGTGACACCGAGTATGAGGAAAGTGTAGAAGAATATGCCAACATATGTCTAATGGCTCATTCCGACTCAAACTCGAATCAAAAAGAGACTCGATTCGAGACAAAGAAATTGAGATTAGTGATTCAAAAATTCCCGTCAAAGTCTCTCGAATATATAGATGAACTTTGTCTCAGTCTCAAATCCTTTCTTACAAGGATTTCGAACTAAAAGGGGAGAATTCTAAGCTCGAACAACAATGTGCAGTTTATTGGAAACAAAAATTTGAAAGTCTCGAAACAAGTTTTGATAATTTGAAAGAAAATTATGATTCTCTTTCAAAGGAAAACACTTTTTTGAAAAAAGATATCTCAAATATAACAAAAATATTTTCAAAATGATCCGAGAAATTGGAAAAAATTCTTTTAGCTCAAATACCCTATTTTAACAAATCTAGTTTGGGTATGACTTTAGGAACTGTTTCATTAATCGATTTTCCTAAATTAAAAAAAAAAAGAATTAAACAAAGACCTGCAAAGCATTTTACAAAAATCATTTTCAAAATTTTTTTGTAAAATCCGTTGGCCGAAGTGCACTTAGATTTTCAATGTGTAATAGCTTAGAAGATTTCAAGAAAGAATGTCTCAAGGTTTGGAGACCAGTAAAGAAGGACCATGCTAAGACTTTTTTAATACTAACCCTCCTGGACCCATGAAAATTTGAGTACCAAAGAAAGTTTGAATTTTTTTTTTGATCGCAGGTCACTATCAAAAGGAAGATCAAATGGTATTTGAATAGTGGCTGTTCGAGGCATATGATAGGAGATTCAAGCTGCTTTATAAAGCTTGTTAAATTGAATAGAGGAAAAGTATCTTTTGGAGGAAACAACAAAGGAAAAATTGTAGGATGTGGAACTGTGAAGATTGGTAGCCTGACTATCAATAATGTTTCTTTGGTGGAAGGATTGACTTACAATCTGCTGAGCATAAGTTAGCTTTGCGATAATGGTTTAAGAACAAACATCCAAGAAGGCACTTGTTCTGGAACGAGTCAAGACGTCTCTCGGTGTTTCAATAGGCGAAGACGTGACAACATATACCTTCTGGATGTAAACCCAGAAAGTTCTCAGTGTCTTATTTCCATTCAAGATTAAGCAAGTCTCTGGCATCGAAAGCTTGGTCATGTTAACATGAAGCAAATTGCCAAGATTTCTTCTAAAAAGCTTGTGAAAGGGCTAGTAAGATCACCTAGAGGGGGGGTGGATAGGTAATAGAAAGGTTTTTGCGAAACTTCGAAATAATTTGCTAGCAATATGAAAAACAATTAAATAAAAGCTGTAAATTAAAGTAAGGAGTTTACGGGAAAGAGAATAAACACAATGTTTATAATGGTTCGGCTTAGATCAGGCTTACGTCCACTCTCCCACACTAACAGTCCACTGGCTGGATTTCACTAAGGATCAAAAGAGATGTTACAACCTTACCTCCTTGACATTACGATGTAGAGACTCTACTACACTTCTTCAAAGTCTCACAAATGTTTGCTCTTTCTTTTGAGTACAAATAAAGTTTTATGGTTGAAATAGCAAGAACTAAAAAGTTTCAGACTTTGGAATTCTTCTTTCACACACATCCTTGAATAACTTGAGTGTCCTCCTCATATACTCTTCCATGCCTTTTCAAACGTTGGCACTTTCCAAAGGAGTTCTTCCAATCTATCCGTTAGACAGAATTAATCAAAGAGATCTCGAGTCATTTAAGGAATGTGATGATAGCCCACCAATCCTGCTCGCCCATACAATTAAGATTTAAGTTTCCATAAGTAAAACCTTCCAAATATACTTCGCCTTTTCAACAGATCTAATTATCCAAATTGATTTCAATAAGAATAATTGATTATGAGGTGCTATCTCCAACTGTAAGATCTTCTATAAACCGTTCGAACCAAATCTTTAAAAATAAACTTGCATCTGGATAAGTCTTCACTTCGTTGGTCTAGAAACAGTCGGTGAGAGTAGATTTTGAGTCTTAAGTCTTGAGTCTTGCAGTCTTCAAACTTTGACGACAGAGTCTGGAGTTCATCAGACTTTAGCACTTGAGTCTAGAAGGCTTTAGACTAGACTGATGGAAACGTTTTGTCAACTTCAAAATAATAAGAAAGTTTTCTCCAACAATCTCCCTCTTTTTATGGTGACAAAACTTTCTTGCAGATTTGAAAACTTTTATCCTGCAAAACAAACCTTAAGCAATACATGATAACTTAAAATAAGATGATTGAGACTTGGATAATATCAATTCTGCAACCAAAAAAAAAAAAAGAGTGTTAATATTGCAAGATAAATATGCATCCTCAATCAGTATCTCAGGCTAAGTAATTGCAAGCATCAAGGATGCAAATCACTAACAGCCAAACAATCAAGATCCAAAGTCAAAAGATCACAACCAACAACAAAAATACCAAAGTTTAAAGACAAAAGATAATAAAGTCAAACAGTCAAATCTTCACCTTCTCCCCCTTTTTGTCAAAGCAAAAAGTGGAGAATAAAAAAAGTTGAATAGAAAGAGTGGTTGGAAAATCATGCCTGTTTTGGCAAGCAAACAAGCTAGAATTCTCTCGTAGCGCTCACTATCTTCTCAAGCTTTCTAATGGTCTCCTTTAGTTGCTGTAATTCTTCACCCTTCACAGTATCGAGCACTTGATTCTTCAATATGAGTAACTAGTCTTGCAACGAAATTGAAGTAGCTAAGAAAGCCTTTTTGAGATCTTTTACCTCATACTCCAAACCATATTGACCCTTCTTCAAATCCAACAGGACATCCATTATTTGTGAAAAATCCACTAAATGTGCTAGTGGAGCACTAGGGCCAGCCAACTCTGTTCCTAGAGTTTTAAGAATGAAGGGATCCTCAACAGTTTGTCTACTTTGACTTGGTGAGAGGCATAAATGTCCTCTAGATCTGATGCAAATCTACTAACATCACTCGTTATAAAAGGTAAAGAAATACCTCGTTTTTCAGTAGCCTCCCTTGTTTTTGTGCCTTCAAGTGGAGAAGTAAATTCTTATTCTTGATTTGCTTCAGCAACAAAGTGATGTTTTTCTTTTCCTTTTACTCCAGCAGTTCCAGTCCTCGTCTATTCTGAGTTGCTTGACAAAGATACAGCTAATGTAGGCTCAAAAGAATCATTTTGAGCCTCTTCTTCCTCCTCTGTTCTTCTTCCTTCCTCTTCTCCTTCTTCTCTTCTTTCTTCTTCCTCTTCTCCTTCTCTTCTTCATTCTTCTTCTTCTCTTCTTCCTTCTTTTTCTCCTTCCTCTTCTTCTTCTCTTCTTTCATCTCTTCCCTCTATCTCTTGAAAGTTGACAAAACTCTTCAACTTTCTTAAGGCTGAAAGAGTCATCTCATCCTCATCTTCTTTATCCTGCAAGATGAGAGTTCGCTTCCTCTTTACTAGAGCATCCATGGGCTCCTTGCTTTTCCTTTTGGCCGTAGCAGAGTCTTGTTTTGCCTTCACGGGAGACTTTTCATTCATTCGCTCTAACACTTTGTTCAGCTCTTTCAGATGCATCTTGGTGACCATTTTAAAGCCAATCACCATTGTAGTGATGTTTGTCAAACACAAAGGTGCAAGAATGTGAATTTTGAAATGTCGGAAAAGGCGCATGATGAGAGCATAATAAGGGAGTTGTCTCTTGTCTTTCACCACTGTCTTGTACATGTGAAACATGATGGTGTGGGGCATAGAGAATTTGTATCCAGCATTAATGGCATACATCAATTGTGCTTCAGAACGAGACACATCAGTCTTAGATGTCGATTTTGGCTGGATACAGTTGATCATAATTTTATGCAGCAGGATGTTGGATGCATTCATCCTAGAGTAAGAGATCTTGCCTTCAGCAAACCTGTCTTTTACCAATGCCAGTGTAGCATGAGCAACATTGATTGGTTGGAAACACGCTCTTTCCACCCCAATCAGATCAGCCAAGGTGTCCATATCCACCAAATACTCCTTATCCTTGAATGTGAAAGAGAAACCATTTGCATCCAAAAAGGATAGATTTGAGTAGAAGTAGGCTATGAGTTCTAGATAAGCAATTGTAGATTCAGAACAAAAATGCTCCAATTGAAGAAGCGCACACTTCTCTCTCAAACTTACTTGCACAAAATCAAGGAGATCAAAGTCAACGCTCCTAGGGTTCATAACCCCCTTCTTCATCAAACTCGAATAAACCTTCTTGTGGTTTTTCGATCTGAATAGACTATTTCCATAACAATCAACATTTGCAGCCACTCCCATTCTAGGCAGGAAATGTGTGAACATTCATTCGTCATCGTCCTGTCCTTTTGGCCGATTAACTGTGCCAAAATGTGGGTCACTAGGAATGTTAGCAAAAACCTTTTCAGCCGACCCTTTTTTTGCAATGCTCATTTTCTCCATATCTCGCAAAAATAGAGTTTCATTCTTGTAGCCTCTCTCTCTCAGATACTCATCAATTAAAGACATAGCAATACCTCATTCCTTCAACTTAGAATAAAGTTTGAAAGCAACATTCGGAGTCAGCGTTCTTACAGGTTCAACTTCTTCCAAAATTTCTTCTTCTGGTTGAGTTGGTGGAGGAGACTGATGCTGTTGAGAAGGTTAATGCTGAATTGGTCACTGTGGTTGAGACGAATCCTCTTCCTCAGTCAAATCAAAGTGCATAGGACCCTCAGGCATGTGTCGTGGTCCCCTCCTTGCGATTCTCAAAGACTTTCTTGAAGACATTGTCGCTTTAAGGGAGAAATTACAAAACTTGCTTGAAAATGTGAAAATTTTTTGGAATAAACTATGGAGAAAGTGAGAGCAAGTGTGATTTTTGTATTCTAGGGTTTGAGAGTGAAAAGGAAGAAGATGAATCTCAACAAGTATATAAAGCAAGTGAAGTGAGGTAAACGAACCGTCATAAAGGAAAAATAAACCCGCCTTTTTGAAAATGAATAACTGCATTTTTTAAAAAGAAAAACTGCCATAATTTTAAAAACTTGGGAAAGATAAATTCTAAAAATACAACAATCAATTAGCAATTAAAAAGTAACCGTAACTTTTTAGATTTTTATTAATTTGCTAGTATGGAAATGACTTACAGCTGTAACTTTTTTGTCTTTCCGAGTCCGAATACCTTCGACTTTACCTCGAGTCTTGAACACTTCCAGAATTTACTCGATAAAAGATGTGATGTTTAGTTTGGTGCGAATAGATTCAAATAGACTTTTCTTCAGCGGCTTTGTAAATATGTTTGCCAATTGATTCTTTGAGTCAATAAACTGCATCATAACTTCTCCATTTTGCACATGATCTCTAATAAAGTAATGTAGAATCTCTATATGCTTTACCCTTGAATGCATAATTGGATTCTTTGTCAGATTTATGGCACTAGTGTTGTTACATTTGATCTCGGTGCATGATTATTCATTTCCAAAGTCTCTTAGTTGTTGTCTTATCCACAAGATTTAAGAGCAGTAACTTCTAAGAACCACATATTTTGCTTCGGCTGTTGAAAGAGCTACGGTACTCCGTTTTCTTGAAAACCATGATACCAGCTTGTTACCAAGCAATTGACATATACTAGAAGTACTCTTTTTGTCCACTTTACAACTTGCTAAGTCTGCGTCTGAATATCCAAGGAGTGTAAAGCTTCCTTCTTTTGGATACCACAGTCCTAGCTTTGGAGTTGTTGCAATATATTTGATGATGCGCTTTGTAGCAGTTAAGTGAGATTCTTTAGGATTTGATTGGAACCTAGCACAAATGCAAACACTAAACAAAATATTAGGTCTAAATGCAGTAAGATAAAGAAATGAATCAATTATGCTCTTATATAGCTTCTTGTCTACACTCTTTCCTTCTTCATCTTTATCTATCTTTGAAGAACTTGACATAGGTATCTCAGTCTTCTTGCAATTCTCCAAACCAAACTTTTTGATGAGATCTTTCGCATATTTTTCTTAGTGAATGAAGATTCCCTTCTTCAATTGTTTGACTTGTAATCTGAGAAAGAAGGTTAATTCACCCATCATGCTCATTTCGAATTCATCTTGCATAGACTTAGAAAATTTATTGCATAGATTTTCATTAGGTGATCCAAAAATGATATCATCAACATAGATTTGAACGAGTATAAAATTTTTACCTTCTCTCGTAATGAACAAGGTAGTATCTACTTTACCCTTATCAAAATTATTTTGAATTAGAAATTTACTTAACCCGTTATACCAAGCCCGAGGTACCCGCTTTAATCCATAAAGAGCATATTTCAGTTTGAAGACTAAGTTAGGCTTTCTTGGGTCTTCAAAACCAGGTGGTTGTTCCACATAAACTTCTTCTTGGATAGATCCATTTAGGAATGCACTTTCTATGTCTATTTGAAATAACCTGAAATTTGTATAGCAAGCAAAAGTAAGTAATAATCTAATTGCTTCTAACCCTCGCATTGGTGCATATGTCTTCTCATAGTCTATCCCTTCTTCTTGCATATATCATTTGGGTACAAGTTTTTCTTTGTTCCTGACAACTTTTCATTTCCCGTCCATCTTGTTCCTAAAAACCCATTTAATTCCAATAATAGATTTACCTTTAGATTTAAGAGTAAGTTCCTAAACATCATTAATGCTGAACTGTTTGAGCTCTTCTTGCATAGCTTCAATCCAATTTCCTTCAGTTAAGGCTTCTTCTATAGATTTGGGTTCAATCTTAGAAACAAGTGCTAAAGCATTAGACTCTTCACGCCTTTTGGATCTTGTGCAAATTCCTTCATCAATGTTACCAATGATGAGTTCTTTGGGATGACTTGACTTATGCTTCCAATTGCTGATTGGTTTATGAGTCTGCTGATCCGCTGTTTTAGTTGAATCTTCTAGTTCATCTTGTTGTTGAATTTCAGGAGTCTAAGCCACTTTAGGAGAAGTAGACTTTGTAAGATTTGAAGTAGGTTCAGATTCTTCAAGTTGAACTTGATGATTTTGCATTGAGTCTTGAAACTTGACGTTCATAGATTCTTCCACAGACTGACTCTTCTTGTTGAATACTTTGTAGGCTTGAGGTCAAGTAGCCAAGAAAAATTCCTTTGTCTAATCATTCTTCAAATTTACCAGTTCTATCATTTGCATTCTTTAAAATGAAACATTTACAACCAAACATATGGAAATAAGAGATAATTGGCTTATTTCCTTTGAATAACTCATAAGGAGTTTTCTCCATAATAAGCCTTAAGAATACTCTGTTAATAATATAATAAGCTGTGGAAACTGCTTCAGCTGAAAAATGAGAGTAAATATTACTTTCAATTAAGAGTGTTCTAGCCATTTCTTGTAAAGATTTGTTCTTTCTTTCTACAACTCCATTTTGCTCTGGAGTATATGGGGAAGAGAAAACATGTTGAAAACTAGAGTCATCACAAAATTTTGCAAAACCTTGGTTTTCAAACTCACCTCTATGGTTGTTCTAATACACAAAACAGCATAACCTTTTTCATTTTGAACTTTCTTTGCAAATTTTGAAAAGTAAGAAAATGTTTCAGACTTACTTGTCAAGAAGTATACTCAAGTAAAATGAGAATAATCATCCACGATTACTAGGCAGTATCTCTTTCCACCAATACTTTGAGTTCTTGTTGGTCCAAAAAGATCCAAATGCAGAAACTGCAAAGCTCAATTAGTAGAAACTTTGTTATAGGTTTGAAAGAGCTTCTAACCTATTTTCCCAAAACATATGGTGTGCTTAAGTCACACTTTTGATATGTTAGGTTGGGCAATTCACGAACAAGCTTCTTGGAATGCCAGAGGTTTGCTTCATCTTGAATGGATATAAGACACTGAGAGCTTTCTAGTTTTATATCTAGAAGATAAATATTCCCATGTCTTTGTCTAGTGAAAAATTGAGATAAATCCTTACTAGTTCCTGAACAAATGTCTTCTTGGAAGTTAATCTTGAATTAAGTGTCACACAATTGACTGATACTAAGAAGATTGTAGTTTAGACCTTCTACTAAGGAGACATTATTGATTGTGAGACTTACAATTTTAACAGTTCCACATCCAACAATTCTTCATTTGCTATTTCCACCAAATGAAACCTTTCCTCATTTTTCTTGCACAAGTTTTATAAAACAATTTGGATCTCCTATCATGTGTCTCGAGTAGCCATTATCCAAATACCACTTTATCTTTTTCTTAATAGTGACCTGCAATTAAAAAAAGGAACTCAAGCTTTCTTCGGTACCCACATTTTCTTAGGTCCAGGGGAGTTAGTGCAATATACAGTATTTGCTCATTCCTTCTTAACAAGTCTCCAAACCATAGGACATTCTTTCCTAAAATGTTCTAAGCTATTACACTTTGAACATTTTAGTGTACTTACAAAAAAATTTTGAAAATGATTTCTGTAAAATGTTTTTATAGGTCTTTGTTTGATTCTTTTCTTTATTTTTTGGAAAATCAATTAAAGGAATAGTTTCTGTTGTCATACCCAAACCGGATTTGTTGAAATATGGTTTTTGAATTGAAAGAATCATTTTCAACTTTTCAGATCCTATTGAAAACATTTTTGTGATATTTGAAATATCATTTTCCAAGAATATGTTTTCTTTTGAAATGGAGTCTGCATTTTCTTTTAAAATAACAAAAATTTTGTTTTGATTTTCAAACTTTTCTTTCCAAGAGATTTCCTGTTGCTTTAGTTTGGAATTTTCACTTTTTAGTTCGAGAGATCATTTTAAGAGAGGTTTTGAGACTAAGACAAAGTTCATCTGTGTACTTCGAGATTTTAACAGGAATATTTAAATTACTAACCTTGATTTCACTATCTGAGTCTGAATCTGAATCTGTTCCAAAGTCTGAGTTTAATTCTGAGTTTCCCATTAGACATATGTTGGCATATTCTTCATCACGTTCCTCACATTCAGTATCACTCCAAGTTTTTGCTTTGATGGTCTTATTGAACTTTTCAGTTCTTGCTTTCTCTCTCTTCAACAGAGGGTATTGGGTCTGATGTGTCATTTTTTCTTACACTCAAAGCAAACCACATCTTTGTTGATCTCGTCATCCTCATTTGATTTGTTCTGGAATTTTTGAGAGCCTTGCTTTTTCTAGTTAAATCTTCTTCCCTTTCTATTCAGTTTCCTGAATCTCCTTATTATGAGTGCTAGCTCTTTGCCATCCATGTCATCTTCAGAATCTGTATCATCAGAGACATCGTTAGATTTTAATGCAATTAACTTCTTACCTTTTGGATCATCTTCCTTATTGAGTTGCTCCACTTCGTATGACTGAAGTCTGCCTACTAGCTCATCAATTGTAAAGGCATGATCCTTTGAGTTTCTCTTATCAAAGTCTTCACATGATTCCAATCTTTGGATAATCCACGCAGCAATTTATTAACCTCCATTGGTCTTGAGATTGGCTGGCCCTAATATGATAAACCGTTTACAATTTCTGTAAAACGACTAAACATGTCAATAATGGATTCTCCTAGTTTCATTTTGAAGGCTTCATACTATCTGAGTAAGATATTGATCTTTATTTCTTTAACTTGATCAGTTCCTTCATAGGTAACATGTAACCTATCCCAAACTCCTTTGGCTGTTTCATAAGATGAAATTATGTTATATTCAGTAAGAGATAAAGCACAATATAAAGAGTAGATTGCTTTAGCATCAATAGCTTGTCTCTTGGTTATTTCTTTATGTGTCATTTCACCAGCATCTATAACTTCTCTTCCTCTTTCTAAAACTGATGCAGCTTTAGGAATGATTCCATTTTCTAGCACATCCCATTCCAAGGGATCTTTTGATCTTAGGAATGCCTTCATCTTGTTTTTTCAAACTTTGTATTCATTTCCATCAAAGTAAGGAGGTTTGGTATTGCTTTGGCCTTCAACCAAACTTGGAGCCAAAATACTAGCCATAGATCTTTAACTCAGAAGGAAAAACACTTCATTAAAACAAGCACACAAGCTCTGATACCAATTGAAAGGGCTAGTAAGATCACCTAGAGGGGATGAATAGGCAATAAAAAGGTTTTTGCGAAACATCGAAATAATTTGCTAGCAATATGAAAAACAATTAACTATAAGCTGTAAATTAAAGTAAGGAGTTTAAGGAAAAGAGAACAAACACAATGTTTATAGTGGTTTGGCTTAGATCAAGCCTACGTCCACTCTCCCGCACTGATAGCCCACTGGCTAGATTTCACTAAGGATCAAAAGAGATGTTACAGCCTTACGTCCTTGACTTTAAGATGTAGAGACTCTACTACACTTCTTCAAAGTCTCACAAATGTTTTCTTTTGAGTACAAATAAAGCTTTATGGTTTAAATAGCAAGAACTAGAAAGCTTCACATTTTGGAATTCTTCTTTCACGCACACCCTTAAGTAACTTGAGTGTCCTCCTTATATACTCCTCCATGCCTTTTCAACCGTTAGCACTTTTCAAAGGAGTTCTTCCAATCTATTCATTGGATAGAATCAATCAAGGATATCTTGAGTCATGTAAGGAATGTGATGATAGCCCACCAATCCTGCTCGCCCATACAATCAGGATCTAGGTTTCCATAAATAGAACCTTCCAAGTATACTTCGCCTTTTTAACTGATCTAATTATCCAATAGAATTATTTTTTTACAAGATGCTATCTCCAGCCGTAAGATCTTCTATAAATCATTCAAACCGAGTCTTTAAAGATAAACTTGCATCTGGATAAGTCTTCATTTCGTCGGTCTAGAAACAGTTAGTGAGAGTAGATTTTGAGTCTTGAGTCTTGAGTCTTGCAGTCTTCAATCTTTGACAACAGAGTCTGGAGTTCATCAGACTTTAGCACTTAAGTCTCGAAGGCTTCAGACTAGATTGATGTAAACGATTTGTCAACTTCAAAATAATAAGGAAGTTTTCTCCAACAGCTTGTTTGAGGACTTCCTAATCTGGCTTACCAAAAGAATAAATTGTGCACTCTTTGTGTTATGGGAAAACAAGTCGAAGTTCATTTAAATGGTGAATCAAGTCTCTACCTATCGAGCTTTGCAGCTTCTTCATATGGACCTTTTTGGTCCAACCAAGACTTGGGTTTACTTTTTGGCAAGTAAGTTTGAAACATTTTTCCTATTTCTCGAAATTTGCCAAAAAGGTTCAGAATGAAAAGTGGTATGTTATTTCAAGCATACGAATTGACCATGAAGGTGAGTTTGAGAATCAAGACTTTGCTGAGTTTTTTAATGAATCTAGTTTTCATCATATTTTCTCTTCTCCATACACTCCATAACAAAATGGGGTTGTGGAAAGGAAGAATAGATCCTTACAAGAGATAGCTAGAACTCTCTTAATAAAGAGCAAAATATCCTCTCGTTTTTGGGCAAAAGCAGTTTCAACTACTTGCTATATTATCAACAAAGTATTCTTGAGGCCTATTTTTTAGAAAACTCCTTATGAAGTGTATAAAAGAAAGAAGCTGAATGTTTCCTACTTTCATGTCTTTAGCTGTAGATGTTTTATTCTGAAAAATGCAAATAATCGATCTAGAAAGTTTGAAGCAAAATCAAATGAAGGAATCTTCCTTGGCTATTCGACTTCAAGCAAAGCTTACAGAGTCTTTAACAAGAAGACTCAATCCGTGGAAGAATCTATCAACGTCAAGTTTCAAGATTATGTGGAGAATGTACCAGACCAAACACAACTTGAAGTCTGAACCTATTCATGACTTTACAAAGTCTACTTCCCCTAAAGAGGTTTAGACTTCTGGAGAATAGAAACAAGTAGAACGAGAAGATTCAACCAGTGTAGAGGAGCAATCAACTTCCAAACCAAGCAATAACTAGAAGTACAAGTCAAGTCATCCTTAAGAACTCATCATTGACAACATTGATGAAGGAGTTCACACCAAATCCAAAGGAAGTGAAGAGTCCAATGCTTTAGCACTTGTTTCTGAGATAGAACCAAAAGGAGTAGACGAAGCCTTGTCTGATGAAAGTTGGATAGAAGCTATGTAGAAAGAACTCAAACAATTCAGCATCAACAATGTATGGGAGCTAATTCCAAAACCCAAAGGCAAATTTATTATTTGAATGAAATGGGTTTTTAGAAACAAAATGAATGAGAATGGTAAAGTGGTTGGAAACAAAGTAAGACTCGTGGCAAAATGATATACACAGGAAGATGGGATAGACTATGATGAGACCTATGCACTAGTAGCGAGGTTAGAAGCAGATTATTATTTGCTTTTGCTTGCTATAAAAATTTCACGTTATTCCAGATAGATGTCAAAAGTGTATTCCTGAATGGATTCAGACAAGAAGAAGTTTATGTGGAACAACTACCAAGATTTGAAGATCCAAGAAAGCTAGACTGAAAAAGGCCTTGTATAGACTAAAGCAAGGACCTCGAGCATGGTATGAGAGGTTGAGTAAGTTTCTAACTCATAATGGTTTTGAAAAGGGAAAGGTTTATACAACTTTGTTTATAAAGAAAGAAGAAAAATACTTTATATTGGTACAAATTTATGTAAATGATATTATTTTTGGTTCTCCTAACGAAAGTCTTTGCAAGAAATTTTTAAGATCTATGCAGGATGAATTCGAGATGAGCATGATGGGTGAGTTAAAGTTCTTTCTGGGATTGCAAGTTAAACAATCAAAGAAATATATATTCATTCACCAAGAAAAATATACAAAAGATCTCATCAATAAATTTGGGTTGGAGAATTGCAAGAAAATAGAGACTCCAATGTCAAGTTCTTCGAAACTGGACAAGGATGAAGATGGGAAGAAAATAGATTAGAAGCTATATAGAAGCATGATCAGTTCACTTCTCTACCTTACTGCTTCTAGACCTGATATTTTATTTAATGTTTGTATTTGTGCAAGATTTCAATCTGACCCAAGAGAATCTCATCTAAGTGCTGTAAAATGCATCATTAAATAAGTTGCAACCTGTCCAAAGCTAGGTCTATAGTATCCAAAAGAAGGATACTTTACTCTTCTTGGATATCCAGACGCTGATTTAGTAGGTTGTAAAGTCAATAGAAAGAGCACTTATGGCACTTCTCAACTGCTGAGAAATATGTTGGTATCTTGGTTCTTAAGAAAGCAAAGTACTATGGCTCTTTGAACTGCAGAAGCAGAGTATGTTGCTCTTGGGAGTTGTTGTTTTCAAATCCTATGGATATGGCAACAATTGAGAGACTTTGGAATTGAAGAATCGTGTGCTAAGATCAAATGTGACAATACCAGTGCTATTAATCTCACCAAGAACTCAATTCTTCATTCAAAGGCGAAGCATATAGAGATTCGACATCACTTTATAAGAGATCATGTCCAAAATTGGGAGATTATGATTCAGTTCATCGATTCGAAGAATTAGCTAGCAAACATCTACACGAAGCCCCCGGAGAAAAATCTAATTGAGTCTATTCACATCAAGCTGAATATTATTTCTATTTTGGAGTAAAGTCTGAAGTTGGCCAGACTTAGAATTTCCAGATGCTACTTCAGTAAGAGAATGTCTCAACTCTAGGTATTTTATTTTTGGAATGAAAATGTATGATTAATCGAATCATTGCTTGCCTATTTTATTTTTAGAAGTTATCTTTTTCGAATTTTTTGAGTTTTTGGCAGTTTTTTTTTTTTTTTTTTTTTTTTTCAGTTTATTTAAAAAATGCCGTTTCTTTTTCCTTATGATGATTAGATTACCTCGTTTACTTGTGACCTTTCATTTTCTTTATATACCCTCTTGTAATTCTTTCGAGCACTTCTTTCCAAACCCTAAAATACAGACTCTCTACTCTCTCATCAAGTTTGTTCCGCAAGTTTCCATCTTTTTCAATCAAACCTGTCTGTGAAATACTCCAAGCCTGCAAATATGTCTTTCCTAAGAAAATCTTCGTGAATTGCCAATCAAGGTTCACGAAGTATGCCAGAAGGGCTAACTCATTTCGATCTCACTAAGGAAGACTCTCCATGCAACTCTCCACAGCATTCTCCGCAACACTTTACATAGAATGTTCCACCCCAACCTCTGGAAGAGGAAGTTCTAGAAGATGTAGAACCTCTTAGAGCCTCGAGACCCCAGGTTCATTATAAGCTTTACACTCATTTAAAGCAAGGTGGTACTCCTATGACTTTTATCGATGAGTTTCTAAGAGAGAAAGGATATAAGAATGAGACTTTGTTCTTAAGAAGGATGGAATAGTTGGGTATAGCGCTGAAAGGATTGGAAGACAATGCTTTCTTTATTTTCCTGCAGACCCTAGGTTTGGTTCTAATCATCTTGAGAACAAGGATGATGATGAGAGATTTTATTATAATTTTCAACCTAGAATGGGTGTTGCTACTGATGTTCCTGGAGAAAGAACGAGATTGGTTTGTTCTAAGGAACACAAAAAGGTTTACTCACGGATGTTGAAGAGGGTGATGAACCCTCGAACTGTTGATTTTGATTTCCTAGACTCAATCAAGGTTAACTTGAGAGAGAAGTTAGCCTTCCTTCAACTAGAGAATTTTTGCTCTGAGACAACTATTGCTTATCCAGAATTGACTGCATTTTTCTATTCGAATCTGTCTTTTCTTTACCTGAATGGAATTTAGTTCACTATGAGTGATAAAGCCTATGTGGTGGATGTTGACACACTAGTAGACAATATTGGGGTGAAAAGGAGTGGTTTTCAAACAATAAGTGTCTCTTTTGGTCAAGCAATGAGATATCTTGTCAAGGACAGAGTACTGGAAAGAGGCATCACTTATTCTAGATCGTCAGCCTCAAATGTTCTGCTTCACAAAGTTGTCATTAACTGCATCAGACCTAAGGCTGAATCAAAAACTGATGTTTCTAGATTCGAAGCAAGGCTTATGTTTGCTATCTGCAGTGGGATGAGATTTTCACTCCCTCATACTATCCTAATGCACATGTACAGGACAATTATGAAGGATAAAGGACAGTTACCTTATTCTACGCTGGTTACAAAATTGTTTAGACACTTTCAGATCGAGTTTCCCATCTCTCTTTGCTCTAGAGCAGCTGCTCCTATGGTTATAGGACTGAAAATGATTTCAAAGATGAGGTTACAGGATTTGAACAAAGCTATTGGGTGGTTGAAGAATGAGTCCTCAAGCAAAACCAGAGAAGATTCTGTTGGAAGAAAGAGGAAAGGCAAGGAAGTTGTGAAAGAACCTATAAAGAAGAAAAGATCTCTCATCCTATAGGACAAAGAGGATGATGATGATCTTACAATTTCTACCATTGCCTTGAAGAATCTTTGAGGTTTTGTTGGTTATGAGAAACCAATTGAAAGAGGCAGAGAAGAAACAAAGCTAGAAAAAGAAGAAGCAGCAAGAGAAGAAGAACGAAGAGATGAAGAAGAAAAGGGTCATGAGGATGACTCTTACGAGGCGACAATTGCCATATCGTTATCTGAAGATTATGAAGCAACTCGGAGTGGTCAAATTGGAGTACATACAGAGGAAGAACATCACTCTCATCCTGATAACAAGGAGACTCGAGAAGAAGGAATCTCTTCTCCACCTATAAGCACAGAAACAGAGGGAGCTGTTGAGAAAACAGGGACTTCTTTCTCCTCTTTTTGCAAGTGATGGTATCAGTTGATCTCCTGCACACCCAGAAGATGTCTACACTTCTCAATTTCCTAAAGCTGACATTGAAGAATCTACTCCGAGTCATGAGACTAGACAAGTTGATGTTCCCTCGTTTATGAACTCTATTCGTTGAAGCTAGTGCGTAAACAGAACCAAATACTAATTATCCAAGGATGAACGAGCTTCTTTTGGAGGTAAAGGCTCAGCAATATGCTATGTAGATTGAGATTCAGAAACTTCACATTGCGTTGAGATCCTCTTCTAACTTTCACATTGAAAAGGTATAGTCTTTAGATACTCAGGTACATACATTGAATCAGCAAGTATCTCAGAATGTTGCCAAGAATGATCAGACTCTTGAGACTCTCAAGACTATTCAGACTCAAGTCGAGAATATTCACCTTCAGTGCCAGAAGATTGAAAAGGTAGTATAGTCCATGGGGGATTTCCATCTCGTTTGAATTCCAAGACAATCTTGATTCCATTTATCTCTTCTCTATTTTGACTTTCTCCACTTTTTGCTATTGACAAAAAGCGGGAGAATTTGCAGATTTGAACTTGAACTTGAACTTATTTTTGAATTTTTAACTTTTTGCACATTTAAGTTTGTTTTGAACACTTATTCTGTAGCAATTCTTGCAATAGTGATGTTTATGGATGTTTAAATCTTGATATGTGTTTAATGTTTTCAAGATTAACATGTTGTCTATGGTTGCAGAATCACTGCTATTCATATCCTTAACTAACTATTTTTATAAGTTATCATGTATTATTAAGAGTTGTTTTCTAGGTTATAAATCTTTAAATCTGCAGTGAAGTTTTGTCACCATAAAAAATGGGGAGATTATTGGAGAAAACTCATTTGATGCTTTGAAGTTGACAAAACTCTATTTCGAAAAATTCTAGACTTTTGTGTCAAAGTCTGAAGACTCCCAGACTTTTGTGTCAAAGTTGAAGACTCCCAGACTTTGTGTCAAAGTCTGCTCACTCTGACAAATTCCAGAATGAACGAAAGTGAAGGATGAAGACTTTTTCAAATAAGAGATTATCTTTCTTTCTTCAAGGGTTTGATTTGTATGTATTATATATGGTATTCTGGTTGGAAATATCACATACAAGATTGAATATCTTTATTGGAATCAATTTAGATACACCAAATCTTTTTTTGAAAGGCGAGTAATTTTGAAAATAATCTATTTATGAAAATCAAGATCTTGATTGTATGGGTGAACAAGATTGACGGACTTTCATCACAATCTTCAAACAGCTCGAGATCTCCTTGATTGATTCTATCCAACAGGTTGATTGGAAGAATTCATTTGGAAAGTGCCAATGGTCAAGAAGGCATGAAGGAGTATTTAAGGTGAACTCTTCAGTTGTTTGAAAGAATGTGTGAAAGAGAAATTCCAAAGTCTAAAGCTTCCCATTCCCCTGTTACTTCTTATACTGAGCTCAAAGTTGTATTCAAAAGAGGGAGAATTATAGTGTGACTACATGAGAGACCAATAGAGACTCTTCACTGTGAAGTTGAGATCGCAAGATTGTAGATTCTCTTTTAATTCATAGTGGAATACAACCAGTAGATTGTCAATGTGGGAAAGTGGGCGTATGCTTAATTTAAGCTGAACCACTATAAATTCTGTGTTCATATTCTCTTCCCTAAACTTCTTTATTTTGTTCGTAATTCCGTTTAACAGCTAAAGTCTGAACTCGCTCAAAGTCTTTTGTTCTTCAGACTCAGTTTCAAAAGCAAAATATTTTCACTGTTCTTTGCAAAAATTGTTTTCACACCTATTTACCCCCCTCTAGGTGTACATACTAGTACTTACAGTATGGACAAAGTTGAGCGGTGAGTAGCAAAGTGAGTCCATTGGGTTTTTCTTTTTTTCTTTTTTTTTTTGTTTCTTTTTTCCTTATATTTTCCATAAAGTGGGGATTTTTTGCCCAATGAAGTAGTAATGACTTGAACAAAATCTTTCGTAAGGAGTGTGAAACTCTCATGTTAACACCAAGAAAGGTATATGCACTATCACTCCTCTCTACCTTTTCTTACTTATAAAAGAAGAAGAAGAGATCTTTATCTTTTTTATGAGAACTTGTTTTCAGGCTTGTTAAAATTTATCACGAATCCTCTATAACATTATCTCTACTGTCAATAGCATTCATCTCACTTTTGATATTTTCCATGGTAACATTTCATTGAGTTAGGTGATAGGAAAGGACAATAAGCAATGCAGGCGGCGTACATGTTCCCTCCCAAGTATTTCGCATGAATGCACTGTCAAAGAGGCTATGATCTTGTCACTATTCACCCCAATGTATGTCTCCTTGCGCTCAGAAATGAAAAGAAAAAGAAAAAACCCCATGAACTAATGAATCCCACTTGTGAATTTCGATTTTCTTATTCAGAAGTGAAGATGATAGTATGAACACCTAGAATGGGGGTGAATAGATGTTTTTTAAAACAAGTCTTGACAAATAACTACGGAATAAAACAAGTTACGAGCAAACTCTGAATAAGGATCAAAGTTCGACAAACGAGCTACCAGATTTCTGGTAGATGTTCAGAATCTATTATGTGATAGAACAAATTTATGAAATAACTTGTAAGTATGCAATAGACTTAAATAAGAAGGGTTAAGAGAAAAGAATACTGCACACGAAATTTATAGTAATTCGGCTTAGATCAAGCCTACATCCACTATCCTATGCTAACAGCCTTCTGGTTGGATTCCATTATATGATCAATAAGAAATTACAACTTTGAGTGCAAAGACTAAGTGGTAAATTGCATTATCTCACTAAATCACTCTTTTAGTATTTCTTTCATGATCATAAACGTTTAAGCCCATGAAAGACAAGTGTATAATCGAAGTTCCCTTAGACTTTGGAATTCTAAATTCTACGTTCCGTCTCTTACTCACTCCTCGATCCTTTGTTTCCTTAAATACTCATCCACTTCCAAACTAGCCATTAGACAATATCTAGATGACTGTCTTCGAATTTATCTATTGGACAGATCTGTATCTAAAAAAATTAGTAGCAGTTGAGTGACAAAAGTAAAATCCTGAGTTGATTTTAATCACCTATACAAATAGAATCTTGGTTTCCATAAGTAGAGTTTCTTCGTTTAGAAAGTTCTTGTCTTTAAGATCCAATTGTCAATCAATTAGATTAAGTCAATAAAATCTATCTTAAAGTAGAACCCAAACTAGATCACTAGCCGTTATATGTTTGAGACTTGTGTTACGTTCTGTTGAGTTGTCTCGTTCTGAACATTTGTCTTCTAGACCTTATCATGTTCCAGACTTATGATTCATTCTGTATGTAAAGTTTGAGCGTGTTCTGTCGGAAGTAAAGTTAGAGTGTTTTCCATCTGAAGTAGAGTCTAAGTGTCTTTCGTCTGAAATAGATTTTTCAATTTGGACGAAAGTCTAAACATATTCTGCTTCTGAACATATTTAGCCTTAAGGTCTTAATACAATCTGAATAAGTTTAGCTTTAGCATAAAGTCTATCTTCTGATTCTTTCAAGTATAAACTTTGACAATATCCTTTACATTAACTATCATCTACATAGTCTATTACTCAATCATTAAATGTGTTAGTAGCCATTGATTATTTTGTCATCTTCAAAACATCATAAGGGATTTCCCTAACAATCTCCCCATTTTTTAGGATGACAAAATAATCTCTGAATATGAAGATGTGTAAACATGCTTTTAAAGATAATAATAAATCAGGGCAATGTTAAGCACATAAATAGTCTTTAAATATGAGATATTCAAAGAATGTAATTCGAATCAGAAAATAGTAGAAGATAACAAATAGATTGAGCATAATTATATATGGAAAGATAATCGCAGCAAAATGACTAATATCAATACATATGCATATTTATATTCTCTTCCTTTTTTTTGTCATAATAAAAAAACGATAACAATGGAAATAATATCATGTAGAGAATATAAAATGATAACAAATATATCTTGCATGAAACATAATTTCCAAAAGAAAAATTAGCTTTTACAAAGTAAGTTGAATATCAAAGATATGTAATATAGCTTCCTTTGATCATATATATAAGCAAATATCTAATAAAAATCACGGATGCATTATAAAATTCACTTACCATTTTTGTCATAATAAAATGATAATGTAAATAAGATATATGTAATGATAAAAAGTAATAAAAGACGCACTAACTGGATTTTGTGGAACTTAACAAATTCTAACACATTTACCTTTTCCTTCCTTCCATAATAATCAAGATCATGATCAATTCAAAAATATTTTTTCATAATTGATCAATGCTCCCTCTCAATTAGTTGGCATTTGGAGGTGATCAAGATTCTTCCCCTTTCTTTTGGATTCACTTTCTCCCCCCGTCTTCATGACAATATTTGCAAAAAGCACTAATTATGGCTTGTGCACGTTGAACGAAATATTTTTCCATTATTTCCTTCGTAGCAACAACATCTGCAATGATCATTTGCTTTTTAAAGTTCGAGACAGAACTTTTTTTTCTTCAATCAAGCTCGTCTAGAATTGAACCTACATTAACTTAATGAACTTTTTGCACAAATAAGCTGTAATAATATCCATGTAATATATAATGTCATTTCTTCAAATGAATAAATTGAATAGCATACATAAATTTATCAAATATTATAATTTAGAGCTAGTCAACCTTTCGTACGACACATTAGGGATTTGCTCAATAATTTGTGAGAACTTTGCACAAGGAAGAGAATTTCTTAGCCACTAGAAAATAGTATAGAATCTCAACAATTTTTGGATTGAGCTTTCCAAAATCCATATGAAATATTCTTCTACCACCTATGAATTCTTGTATAATAGATAACAATCCTTGTAAAAATATCACGTAATACAATCCTCTAATTTTCGGATCAAATTTGCTAGATATAAGATATCTTCTAAAAATATAGCAAGAATATCCATGAATATGTAATAATATCTTTCAAAATCAAAGGGATTTCCTTAAGCATAAATATCAAAAATATATTATTGATGCATTTTGCAAAAAGAAAGTAGATATTTCTATCACGTGCCAAATCAAGCAATTATTAAAAAAAAAAAAAAAAGATGCCTTATGTTTACGACAAGAGATATTTGCAATATAAATAATATATAATTCATAGGCAATCATCTAGAATCTTCATAAAATTGAGTAAAAATTTGTAAGGTGGGATAAAAAAAAAAAATCTCTTACCCAAGGTATATGTTTGAAATATACCATTGATTAAAAATAATCATTGCCAATTTTTGCATGAGATACTTTTTTGATTGCATGCGTAAATTCGCAATCATTTTTCCTTTATAGAATTTCTTGCAATGAACTCATTTCCTTTTTGACATCCATGAATTTGGATCCTTCCTTTTTGTTAAAGAAAAATATGCAATCTTCATGAATAATCAAATATTCTTTCTAAACTCATCATAACAAAGTATTTAAGGGAGAATATCTTGCATAATGAATTAATATCTCGTAAAACAGATTTCCACTTTGCAAAATATGACCAAATCTGAGAGCATAAAATCAAACCAAATAAACCCAATTGTCTAGATATCAAATCAATCACACATATTAGATCAAATCCCAACTCACAAATAAAGAAAAAAAAATCTAAATCAATCAAGTTACGGAGAGATTATAAGTATAATGAGAATTTTTAAATTATGTACTCAAACCAAATTGAGAATTTTAAAAATATACCTTTCTTACCAAATTCTTTTTCTTCTTTTGTTTTATTTCCTACAAAAATAACTAATCTTTTCTTTGATACCCATATTTTCTTAGGTCCATGAGAGTTAATAGAGTATGTTGTTTTACCTAATCTTTTTTAATAAGTCTCCAGACCTTAGGACATTCTTTCTCAAAGTGTTCTAAGTCTCCATAATTTGAACACTTGAAGGCATTTTGACCAATAGGTTTTGTAAAGATCCTTTGAAAATGCTTTTTGTATATAAGTCTAGGAGATCTTTGTCTAAGTCTCTCCTTAAATTTAGGAATGTCTATTAGAAAATCACGTTCCTTATTGAAGCTAAGTCCCAACTTATTATAGTAAGATACTTATATGGAAATGATATGCTCTTATGTTTTTGAACCCTTTGAAAATTTTGCTGAAATATTTGAAAATTCTTTTTTTAAAGAATCATTTTATTTGACAAGTAAATCTTGACTTTCTTTTGTTTGTAGAAAATATTTTTGTAAAATTTCAAACTTTTCTTTTCGAGAAAGATCATGTTGCCTAAGCCATGAATTCTTATTTTTTAGTTCGGAGATCATTTTAAGAGAAGATTTAAGGTTTAAGCAAAGCTCATTTATATACTTAGAAACTTTAATAGGAATTTTTAAATGACTTACCTCGATTTCCTTGTCGGATTCCGAGTCTGTGTATGAGTCAAACTCTAAGTCTAATTCTGATTTTGAACTTGAGTTTTAGTCTAAATGTGCCATCAAGCATATATTTCCTTACTCGTCATCTTCTTTTATTGTTCTTTTCTGCCCATTGTGCTTGTATTGTCTTCTTCCACTGAATTTCCCTTGTTTTCTACTCAGCTTTTTGAATTTCTTGATAAATCAAGTTCTTCGTCGTCCATGTCGTTTTCTGAGTCTGTATTATTAGAATCATCGTTAGATTTAAGTGTAATGGACTTTTTACCTTTGGGATATTCATTAATGATTTGTTCCACTTTGTAGGATTGAAGAGTACCAATAAGTTCATCAACGAAAAGTGGCATAATCCTCTGAGTCTCTCGCATTGAGATCTTAACATGATTCCAATCTTTTGAGAGACCTCACAAAAGTTTGTCAACCTTCATTGGGGTAGAAATTGGATGACTTTGATACACCAAACCATTTGCAATTTTTGTAAAACAACTGAACATATCTCCAATTGACTCTCTTAGCTTCATTTTGAAGGATTCATATTGGTCAAGCAGGAAGTTTACTTTTGTCTCTTTTACACGATCAGTTTTCATAAGTAATATGAAGTCTATCCTAGACTTCTTTAATTGTTTCACATGAAGAGATTCTATTATACGCAGTAGGACATAAGGCACAATATAAATAATAAATGACTTTTGCATCAAGAGTTTTTCTTTTGGACATCTCCGTCCGAGACATAGGAGCATGGGGTTTGTCTTTGTCATTCTTATTTGATGTAGACGCGGTAGTGGGATTGATTCCTTTTTCCATAACATTCTATTGCAAGGGATCTCTGAATCTTATGAATGTCTTCATTTTGGAAATCTCCAAACGTTGTATTCTTTTCCATCAAAATGTGGTGGCCTGGTGTTGTTTTATCCTTTCATAAGTTCTGGTGCCAAGATACTAGCCATAGAAGATCTTTAGCTCAGAAGTAAAAACACTTCAATAAAACAAGCACTAGGCTTTGATATCAATTGAAGATGCTAATACGAACACCTAGAGGGAATGAATAGGTGTTTAAAAGAAGTCTTGACAAATAAATATGGAATAAAACAAGTTACGAGTAAAGTCTGAATAAGGATTAGAGTCTGACAAACGAGCCACCAGACTTCTGGTAGATATCTAGAATCTGTTATATAATGAAATAGACTACTGAAATAACCTGTAAATATGCAACATATTTAAATAATAAGAGTTAAGAGAAGAGAATGTTGCACATGAAATTTATAGTGATTCGGCTTAGATAAAGCCTACGCCCATTCTTCCACATTAACAACCTTTTGGCTGGATTCTACTTTATGATCAATAAGAGATTACAACTTTGAGTGCAAACACTCAATGGTGAGGGGACTATCTCGCTAAGTCACTATTTTTGTATTTCTCTCATGATCATAAACGTTTAAGCTCACGAAAGACAAGTGTATGATCGAAGTTTGCTCAAACTCTAAAATTCTAAATTTTACGCTCTGTCTCTTACTTACTCCTCGATCCTTGGTTTCCTTAAATACTCCTCCACTTTCAAACTAGTCATTGGACAATATCTAGATGATCGTCTTCCAATCTACCCATTGGACAGACTTTTATCTAGAAGATTTAGTAGTCATTGAGTGACAAAAGCAAAATTCTAAGTTGATTATGATCACCCATGCAAACAGAATCTTGGTTTCCATAAGTAGAGCTTCTTCGTTTAAAAAGTTCTTGTCTTTAAGATCCAATTGCCAATCAATTAAATTGAGTCAATCAAATTTATCTTAATGTAGAATCCAAACCAGATTACTAGCCATTATATGTTTGGGGCCTGTGTTACATTCCATCGAGTTGTCTCATTCTTAACATGTGCCTCATTTTGGACCTTGTCACGTTCTGGACTTGTGTCTCGTTTTGTATGTAAAGTCTGAGTGTGTTTTGTTGGAAGTAAAGTTTAATTGTCTTCCGTCCGTCTGAAGTAGAGTCTAAGTGTCTTCCGTCTGAAATAGATTTTACAATCTGGACAAAAGTCTAAACATATTATGCTTCTGAACATATTTAGCCTTAAGTTTGGACATAATCTGGATAACTTCAGCTTCAGTATAGAATCTATCTTATGGTCCTTTACATGTCTATTATCTACATAGTCTATTACTCAACCGTTAAATATGTTAGTAGCCTTTGATTTTATTTTGTCATTTTCAAAACATCATCAAAGATTTCCTTAACGAGAAGTAGTCAGTTGACTTGAGAAATAACAGTGACAGGAATATTTTTCACAGATTCTTATATCTCGCTCTCGAGTTTCGATTTGTCATTTTCAACAAGGTGCACAAGAATGTTCAGCAAATGAGTTGGCACGGAATGCTAAAATTAATTGACCAAGCTCTTCCCCAAGTGATTTACACAACTGGCCATGTGCACATTATGTTCTTTAGACAACTGAATGAGTCGAGCATTCTGTTTTAGTTATTTTTGGTACTTTTTTCTTTTTAATCGAAATTTGCCTCTCTCTCTCTCTCTCTCTCTCTCTCTCTTTTGATTGAGAATATCATTAATCAAATATAGATATAGAATTTGATAATAAGAGTTAGGGTTAATACCATAAAAAAGCCCAAATTGGTACACCGATGATAAATTTATCCCAAATTAATTTTTGACCATCTAAAATTCCAAACTGGCATATACATGACAAATTTACCCTTTGTTAATTTTTATTAAATTTTGTTGTCAAATTGCTAAATTTGTTGACACATATCAATTGACGAATATGCTAGTTTGGAGTTTTACCTTCCATTTGTCACAAATGTATCAATTTGTAATTTTTTGTGGTATTAATTCAATTTAAGGAAAATTAATAGAAGGTAAATTTATAAGAAAAATATATCAATTGTGGGTTTTTGATGATAAAAAAATTAGTTTTAGTTAAATTTATCATAAGTATATCAATTTAGGCTTTTTGGTGATCAACAAATTAACTTATGGTAAATTAGTTACAGGTTAGTTACATGTGTATCAATTTGAGGTTTTTTGTAATATCAACTCGTGAATTATTTACTTTTCGTGTGACCAGTGGAATATTATTATTTTCGCTTTTATTATAGGTTGAAAGTTACTTTTCCTTATTGAAAAATCAACTAAGTGTGTGAACAAATTAATAGTTACTAATAAGTGGGTGCTTGCTTTTCCAATGAAAAAAAGGAAGCTATTGACCGGTATAATTTATTCATTGGATTTAACAATATATTGGAAATTACTTTTCTAAACCAATAATACTGACTACCATATATAAAGAAGTTACAAATTTATCTATCCACATTCTATACGTTTAAGTCAAAAGTGAGTTTCGTCTCACTTGTATGTTGGTTATATTTTTTATTAATAATAAATTTGCTCCTACTTACTACAGTAAATGGCAAAGAACTCAAGTTTCCCTATCATTGAGAACTATCTCTCAAACCAACTCACTACAACAAAATTGGACGTTTTTCACACTACATTAGCATCATTTCTGAAATTGGCGCGGTAAGATGCACTTAGCGACATTTTAAAAATTACTAGCAGCAATTTTCAATATCATCGGTGGCATTTCATTAGTGTCAGTAATATACTTGTTATTCCGTGGCAATTCTCTACTTCATTGGCTTCTCCAACTTGGACATTTCTTTATGTTTGGTCAATTCAATAGATTAAAGGGTTAATATTATAAAAAATCTAAAATAAGTAAATGTGTGATAAATTTTTCCTAAACTAATTTTTTTACCACCCAAAAATTCCAAATCGGTACACCTATGAGAAATTTATCCCCCATTAATTTCCATAAATTTCACTACAAAATTGCCGAGTTGGATGATATGGGGCAGGCAATGGATTACCTTCCATTTATCACAGGTGTACTAGTTTGTGATTTTTAGGATGGTAAATTTAACATAAATATAGTAATTTGGGGTTTTTTATGAAAGAAAAACATCTAAAAAATTCGTAAATTTATTGCATTCTTGTCAAGTCAGTCTTAACCTTTCAATTTTTCTAATTGAGTTCTAAATATTTTTATGTTTTACTAATTGAGACCATTTGGCCAATTTTGGTTGAAAATTGCTGACATGGACGTTAGCCATTTTATATGACATCTTGGTTTTTGACGTGGAAAATTTTAATAATATTTTAATATTTTAAAGATTTTATTTTTATATTTTTCCTCTATTTCTTCTCTTCTTTTTATTTATTTTTTCCTTTTCTCTTCTCTTCTTTTTCCCTTTTTCCCTTCATTGGCGACCTTTGACTTTTTCCTTCTCTCTTTTTTTTGTTTTCTTTTTACTTTTCCTCTTCTTTTCTTTTTCCCCTTTTCCTCTGCCAACCACCACCAAGCCCTTTGCCAGCCACCACCAAGCCTCATCAATGGCCAGCAAGTCACCACCCTTTGCCTCAGCCCGAGCCGTAGCTATCAATGGTGGTTGGGACCTAGAGGTTATGGCCACCATCACCACTTGAGCTCAAGCTCTGGCTCATGGTCATGGATGTTGGTGGTTATCGAGATCTGGAGCTTGTGGCCCCCATGGCCACTTGAACTTGAGCTCTAGGCTTGTAGCTATGGCCTAGATCTGGAGCTTGTCGCCTTGTAGCCATGGCTAGTTTCAAATATCTTGAGCTCTTGGCCTCGCAGCCATGGCTGTTAATGGTGGTCCTGGAGCTCTTGGCGCTCTAGACCTACAGCCATGGTCAGGATCTAGTGCTCGCATATCTTGAGCTCGTGGCACGCCACGAGCTCCAAATCCCGTCCACTATCGTAGCTATGGTTGTCACTAGAATGCTCTGCAGTATTTGGAAAATAGAAAAAACTTTATGTTCTGTCAGTAGCACATAGATTTAAGACAAATAGTGGAGGAGGCCATGTCAATGAATAAGGACTACTTGAGATGGAACTCTCGTACAGAGAAAAGAGCCAAAAGGAAGCAAAACTCACTGATGATTTGGATCCTACTGTGGAGAGGAATATGGAAGGTAAACATCAATTGATTGCCGGCAAGAGACTCCTTGCATTGTCCATCTTGACTATGGCCGTGAGGCAACGAGCTCAAGATATGTGAGCTCCATATCCCAGCCATGGCTGTGAGACAAAGCTCAAGCTCAAGTGGCCATGGCAGCCACAAGCTCCAAATCTCCATGGTTAACAACCATGGCTAGGCCAAGGCCGAGGCTGGTGAGGGTGGTCCTTCCTGAGTCCAACAACTCATCGGCCATCAATGAGGCCTAAGAGTGGCTGATAGTGAGAAAAATGGAAAAAGAAAGAAGAAAAAGAAAAGAAAAAGAAAATAAGAGAAAAGGGCAAAAAGGAAGAAAGAAAAGAAAAAATTATTAGAAAATCCGAAAAATATTAAAATATTATTAACAAATTGTTAACACTGGTTGTACCACATAAGACATGCGGTGTCCACGTTAGCAATTTCTGACCAAAATTGGTCGGATGAACTCAATTGGCATTATGTGAAAATGTTTACATTTGAATTGAAATGTTTTGGACTGAATTGACAAAAATGTTGTAGGTTTTAGGATTTTTTTGATAATTTTCCCTTTTTGGTGGTTAAAAAATTTAGTTTTGAGTAAAATTGCTACATGTGTATCAATTTGAGATTTTATTTTAGAGTAAATTGGTCACATGTGTACTGTTTGGGGTTTTTTGTGATATTAACTCGAGATGAATTATGCATCTTTTGATATTGTTGACTCAAATAACTTGTTGACAAAACCAGTTGAACGTGAAATTCAAATGTGATGTTTGGACTTTAGATTCAGATTTATCCTCTTGTAACATAATATGCTATCAAACTTTCACTTGTTTTTCCCGATTCAGAAGCATGATGTTTCTCTTTTGGGATTATGCGTTGTGGCATAGAACGATTATTGACTAAGAAGTTATAATCTTTCAAAGAACCTTAGCTAGTCCAGGCATCCTTTTGGGCATTTTTAGATAAATTCTCAATAAGAGTGGCCTCTAATGATTTTTTAAATTGCAAAGTATCCCGGGTTGTAAATGATCTTGGATGGCGCTGGCCCCGTGCAAGACCTGATGCTATGGTGCAGATTCAAACCGATATATCTAGTGTGTTGTTCCCCAATGTGGTAGCTGATTTTTAGTTGATTTGGATTCCTAACTCATCTGGTTATGACTCTACTGCTTGTTCTTGGAGGACTATTAGAATGAAGGGCCAGCATGTTGATTGGCACAGACGTATTTGGTTTTACCCATCTATTCCCAAGCACTGTTTCATTTCATGGATGCTAAGTTGTGTTTCTATGTCTTCAGCTAGCCGCATTTTATGTGCCTCGTGGATGAGAAAAAACTATTTAATCTTTGAATGTAGTTTTTCATCTTTAGTTTGGAGGAGACTGCTGGATCTTTTTGGTACAAATATGATGCACCATGTTAAAATATGTCTCAAGTTTGAGTCTAATGTGAAATGCCGAATATTCTGAATTGGATATGTTGCGGACGTTCGAAATCGAGCAAAGAAGATCCGAATATCAACTTCCCAAAATTTGAATCTGCGTTGGAGAGTTTGGCCACTGAAATAGGAAAGTCCAACTTTCACTTGGATTTGGATTTTATTTAAAATATACAGAGATATGTTTTGAATAAAATCATTTAAGACAGGAAACAAAATCCTATGAGAAGTTGGCAAAGGAATAAGGGTCTCACTAATATATATATATATATATATAGACTTGTGGTCATGGATGGAAAAGAGTTGATCATGAAGAAGTGTTCTTGAAGCGTCGTCTCGTTGTTAAGCGCTTGGGAGGGATTTTCTTTGTCGTGAATTACATCCAAGAAGATTTAGTGTTTAAGCCAATTAAATCTTGTGGTAAGATTTGCATGTAATTCTTTCGTGAGATTGAGAGATTATTTCTTGAGGAATTTTGGGGCTAAACACTGTGTGCGTTATTGGGAGTAATTGGGGCTTGGGAAACATCGAGAGAGTGTTTGAGTGACTCGAGTGTGTAATCCACTTGTATAATCTATAGTGAAATTCGATACTGCTCTCCCCGTGGACGTAGATTTGTACGACCAAACTACGTAAATCTAGTGTCTGATTTATTTTCTTCTTCTGTCTATATTATTGTTCGATCGCTCGCATTTTGCAATAATTGGTATCAGAGCTAGGTTTAGCTAAGTTGAAGCGAATCGATGGCGATAGAAGAAGTAAAAGTAAGAATCGACATATTTGATGGGAAGGATTTTAGTTCCTAGAAGATGCAGATTGAAGATTATCTTTACTAGATGAAACTGCACTTGCCTTTATCTAGGGAGAAACCAGAGATGATGAAGCAAGCTGATTGGGATTTGCTGGATAGACAAGCTATGGGTGTTATTCGGCTGATGTTGGCTCATAACATCGTGTTTAACATCTTGAAGAAGAAGACCATTACTGATTTGATGCAAGTCTGTCGGATATGTACGAGAAGCCCTCTGCGATCAATAAAGTCAATTTGATGCAATATCTATTTAATTTGAAAATGAGTGAAGGTGTGTCAGTTGCAAATCATATCAATGAATTTAAGGTGATTGTTTGTCAATTGGGTTCAGTTGAGATTGACTTTGAAGATGAGGTACATGCTTTGATTCTGTTATCCTCATCGCCTGATAGTTGGAATACTACTATTGCTACTATTAGTAATTCCTCTAGGTTAACAAGTTTGACGTTTGATGGGGTTCGAGATTTGATTTTGAGCGAGGATATTCGTAGAAGAGAATCTGGTGAACCTGTATCTACTACTTTAATAGGTGAAAATATATGAATATCTATAACACGTGTGGGTAAGAGTAGTACTAATATAAACAGATGTAGTCAATCTAGGACTGTTGATGTTGTCTATTGGAGCTGTGGCAAGAGGGGGCATCTCACAAAGAATTGCCTTAAGCTGAAGAATGAGAAGGGTAAGGGAATTATAATTGATTCTGCAGATAATGTTGCAGCTGTAACAGATAATACTGATTATGTCTTATATGTCACTAATGATTCATCGTTTGATGGATGGATTATGGATTCTGGTTGTTCTTTTCATGTCACACCAAACAAAAATTGATTTATCACTTAGCAGTGCACGGGTAGTAGTAAAGTTTCCGTTAGGGAACAACGCTAAGTGCAATGTTGTGGGTGTTGGTGATGTTAAAATTAGAATGCATGATGGCATTGTAAAGACATTGACTGGAATAAGACACGTTTCAAAATTGAAAAAGAACTTAATTTCCTTGGGTGTCCTAGATTCAGCTGGTTGCAGGTATTCTTCAAAAGATGGAGTTCTGAAAGTTGTTCGAGGTGCCCTGGTGATAATGAAAGGAATCAAGCATGGAGGCTTGTATAAACTTTAAGGTGATACAGTGACAAATTTCACTATGGAGACGTCGGATGCATCTATTCAAGAGTATTTTGACTGCTCGAGGAAGACCTGGGTGTTTGTGCCAATGCACAAGTTTGATGCTAGTATCAAGATCACGCGGTTGAGAGCTTTGATCGAGACAGGGACTGGTAAGTCGATCAAGTACATACAGATTGACAATAGTATGGAGTTCTACTCGGAGCTAGCAAATAAATTTTGCATAAAAATTGGCATAGTGAAACATCGCACCAGTGCCAGTAAATCACGACAATTTGTAGAATTGATGAGCAAAACATTA
Organism: Eucalyptus cladocalyx; assembly: GCA_017140615.1. Lineage (NCBI taxonomy): Eukaryota > Viridiplantae > Streptophyta > Magnoliopsida > Myrtales > Myrtaceae > Eucalyptus > Eucalyptus cladocalyx. The sequence goes on from CM029520.1 coordinate 21,563,066, forward strand.
CTAGAGACGGCCCGAAAAATGCTTTCTAGTGCTGGTATGGCTAGGAGATTCCTGGCAGCTGTGTTTAGTACGATAAGCTGCCTGGTGAATAGATCCCCATCAACTGCTATTGAATGGCAGACTCCTGAAGAAGTGTGGTCAGGTAACGTTGCTGGTTATTTTATTATTAGAATGTTTGGTTGCCCGTGTTATTTTTGAGTGAGTGATGGTAAGCTCGATTAGAGGGCAATGTGTATATTTCATGGCTATGAACAAGGTGAGCGGGGCGATTGATTGTGGTGCTCAGATATAAATTCACCTGTTAACTACAGAAAAGTTACCCTTAATGAGTCTTAAATACTTCTAGCTAGAAGTGTTTGTGTTAGTGTTAATACGGATCTAGACGATGTTCAGCTTGAGGTGGAGTTACGACCAAAAACTCCTGAGGTAGCGTATATGGGTAATAACAAATTAATCGACATAGATGGTGCTTGTAGCGAGGTGGAGCTATAGAGCCAATGGTTGCTGTAACTATTGATATTAACATGGTATGTATTCAATCTCCTGATAGATATGGATGCAACAATGGTTTTACTTTGTCTGCGGTTAAGGAAGATGCGTCGGAAAATCCTTGCGTAACAGTTAAAAGTGCATGTAGAGTTAGTATTTTGATAAGTTCCTCAGTTATGGTGAAGTTCAAGCGAGGCTTGAACTTGGATAATATTTGTGGCGGTTGAGCCTATTGGGGGCTATGGGAAAGTAGCAACAGAGTTTGAATTTTTATGAAGTAATTGCGACTTGGCTCAAACATCGAGCCAAGGTGAAGATTATTAAAATATGTCTCGAGTTTGAGCCTAATGTGAAATTCCAAATATTCCGAGTTGCGAACGTTCGAAATCGAGCAAAGAAGATCCAAAGATCAACTTCCCAAAATTTGAATTTACGTTGGAGAGTTTAGCCACTGAAATAGGAAAGTCCAACTTTCACTTGAATTTGGATTTTATTTAAAATATACAAAGATATGTTTTAGATAAAATCGTTTAAGATAGGAAATAGAATCCTATGAGAAGTTGGCAAAGGAATAAGGGTCTCACTTATTTATATAGACTTGTGGCCATGGATGGAAAAGAGTTGATCATGAAGAAGTGTTCTTGAAGCACCATCTCGTTGTCGAGTGCTTGGGAGTGATTTTCTTTGTCGTGATTACATCCAAGAAGATTTAGTGTTCAAGCCAATTAAATCTTGTGGTAAGATTTGCGTGTAATTCCTTCATGAGATTGAGAGATTATTTCTTGCGAAATTTCAAGGCTAAACACTACATGCGTTATTGGGTGTAATTGGGGCTTAGGAAACATCGACTACATGCATTATTGGGTGTAATTGGGGCTTAGGAAACATCGAGAGAGTGTTTGTGTGACTTGAGTGTGTAATCTCCTTGTATTACTTGATCTATAGTGAAATTCGCTGTTGTTTTCCTTGTGGATGTAGGTCTTTATGACCGAAGCACGTAAATCCGGTGTCCGGTTTATTTTCTTTTTCTATCAACACGCCATGTGTGGACTCTCAGTTCCATTGGGTTAAAAAATGTCAGGAGGTGTTCTTTTCAAGCATTGCTATTTGAACTTGCTTGGTCTGCTGCTGGAGATTACATAATGGTGGAACTACGTTGGATGTAAATAACATATGCAGAAAGATTGTTACTGATGTTAGATTGAGATTGATTGGTTATAAGTCTGTAAAGAGCGACATTTTGCTTGAATGTCTTTAGATCCTAGACCAGGCATTAGACTGAAACGGCAACTGCTAAAAAGCAGAAGGTTGTTGAAGAAAGGGAAGAGATGAGAGTCAAAAAGTAGGGCATATGGGTTTTTCTTTGTTTATTAATGATAAAAGGCGTGTATCCAATTAATAAGGGTGAAAAAAGCCTCACCCTAATTTTATACAAGGTAATGGATTTCGAAAGAAATAAATAAAGTTACATAAATATAAAAAACAAATAACTCATATTAGACATAAATTGGTCGCAGAGTTGCGTCAATTAATTATATCAATGGTGCTATCATAGGTAACTTTTTCAAAAGTAACGCCTCTAAATTCATTTTAACTTTAAAAAATCATCTTTTCAGATGCACTATATATTTTGAACTTGTATGAAAAAAGATGAATACTTCTAATACTTTTTTACTGTATTTTCATTGTTTCTTCAACATAAGTGAATTTTTTTACTATTTACAGTTTATTCACTTCATTTGTTTCGCAGAAAATGAATTGTTCGGAAAACATTTTTCTACAAATGATCACATGTCTCATTTCTAAAAATGCATGAACAAAAAATATATTCATTGTTTACGGAAGTATTTAGATATAAATTATTGTCAATAGTGAAAAAAATTTATTAAGTAATTATTTCAAAAAGTATTAATGATTATTTTTATAAATTTTTTTGAAATCATTTATTTTCTACTAAACGCATCTTTAATACTTTCTCAGTCAATCTCCTCCATGACCTTCCCTCCGTCCCCATAAGTATGGCATAATTTGGGCCCTTTGCCATTTTGTTCATATTAAGAAATACCAATTCCACCGTGGCCACTTTTTTTTTTTTTTTTTTTTTTTTGGGTCGATCCTGCTCTACTCCGATTCTAACTCTCACTCTTAGACTTTTGTCCTACCTCTTTGTAGGGTGTGGGAGCAGGGCGTGGGAGTCGAAACCCCATTGTGGCCACTTTAACGCCATTGGGATATGCATAATCGAGTTATTGTTCAATACGAACTGGGCCATCATCATTTGTAGGTTTTTCAACAAAAACAAAATGAATATTCATTTGGACGTTGCAGTTAATTCTATTGAGGTTGTACTTGTGACTGTCCACATCTGTGGAACCACTCGAAAGGGATATATCGCACCAGTTTCTTTCTGACCATGCTGTAAGAAGATGTATCACCATCATTGTCACGCCCCGATCCTCAGACACTCGCCCATCCTTCAACTTAGTCGATTAAAATGTAATATCCCATGACGTATTGCCGACCCTTTCTTTTTAAATATGCACATGCGGAAGTAATTATAAATCCCTAGACAACAAAACAATGGGATAGAAAGGTATGACTCCAAATTCTAAACTTTTAAAAACAACCATGCTTATATACATTGCAAACCATAGTGCAAATATATACAAGACGAATGGTCAAGTCAGGTTTAAACCATAAGTTCATAAAACCAAGTCTGCAACAAGTACTTGACTCCCAACAAAAGTGAATTGCCCTATTACTAACTAATCCAATAGGATCGCCAAGTCTTTAGACTCCACCTGCTTCACTTTGGGCCTTTGGCCCTTCTCCAATACCGTCTAAGGACCTGAAAATGGTTATTCAATAACCAATGAGACAACGTCTCAGCAAGTTCTACCCCCTAAGACCCAATTAGTAAACCAATACGCCAAAAGATTGCCTATGCACAACACGAGTCGGAGAACATACCTTGGCCTCAAATTCACACTACAAATCAGTACAATTCAATAGGCACCCAAACAAACACACCAGATCAAAACATCGATCAAATTGACTTAGTCGATTATATGTCAATCGAACCATTTCCTGGTCATATCAATTGAATTAATCAATTCACAACATCAGATCAAAGCAATGATCAATCGACCTAGTCGATTACATGTTAATCAGACCATCTCTAGGTCATTTCCATTCAATACTATATATTCCTCACTCCACGACGGAACATCTAGTCATCGAGCCTATGTGTATTCTCCAAGATGACATACCAAGTCTCCGAGCCCACGTACATTTTGCAAGGCGACCTATTTGCTAAAATGACATACTTAAATATTGGGCCCACGTGCATTCTCTAAGGCACTAGTTCACTAAGGTGATGCATCAAGTCACCGAGCCCACATGTCCTTTTCACGATGCCATATTGAAACATTGGACCAATGTGCATTCTCTTAGGCACTAAATTCGCCAAAGTGACGCATCAGATCACCGAGCCCACGTGCATTCTCCCAGGTGATAGATTAGTTCATGTGGCACCCCCAACTCACCTAAGGTCGCCACAGGCACCCTCTCTCTAATTACCCAATCTCATGTAACTGTGACTAGAGTTTTTTTTTTTTGAAAACGGTTCCAGCGGAATTTATTAGCGGAAGCATAAACAAGTCTCACCATTTCTCCCTCCAATAACAATAATGCAATGCACACCAACTACGCACCATAAGAAAAGATAAAGCCAAGCCACTTTTATTTATATTTTCATGATGGACTTCTCAGGTCGGTACAACCAAAAAGAAAAGCCAAGACTTTTAGCTAAACTTGGCCACAGCTCAAAAGAGAGATCTCGACCCCCTATATCGATCACGTGTAACCCTCCATCTACAAGTGTCGGCTATCTACAAAAAGTGTCAGCTCCCATTCCTCATGCGGGCCATCACACCCACCCCGGTGCGTCGGGCGATGGCGGCGGCAACATCCCCCGCATCACTCCATCACGGCGGACGTGGACAGACAAGAACTCCTGGATGACCGGGCCCCCATCCAGGCCCACATCATACATCACCAGCACAAGAACCCATTTGAATGTCAGACCAAGGATAATGACACAATCAAGCTCCATGCAATCGACCTCCACGTCAGATGGAAGGCCGTAAAAGGTATCCTGCGTGACTGGAGGGAGAGGCATCTTTCTAATCTAAAATGTTAGTCCCCAAAGGGGTGAGTACAACCATTCAGCAAGTAAAAGATCCATTAAACTACTCAATGCATCAAATAGAACAATCATGACATCATAGTAGAGAACATATCATTCGTGCATCCAAGCATAACTTACTTTGCAACCATGCATATGTCATCATACCATATATGCATACACCATCATGCACTCATCATCAAACATTCATGTATATACCATCATGCCATAGGTGCATATACAACCATGCACTCATCATCAAGCATTCATGCATATCCATGCCTCATGTGCACATACCACCATGCACTTATACATATTATACCATACAGCCATGCATACATGTCACCATACCATGCATGATTCAATTTCAACTTTTTATCTTTCAATTGGGTCACCACATTTTTCTTTCCCAGGACTAGTAATTGCATCCCACATTTTATTACTTGCACCCAACCTGGCATCGCGAAGAACCTCCGGCACACACCTCCAGGCATCTGGCACCCCCACATTGCAAGCATCTCGTATCCCAATTGGCATCATGAGGTATTCCCTCGGCACACATCTCCGAGGCTTCTGACACCCCCACATTCCGGGCATCTCGAAACTCCCGAGGACATCCGGCACACACACTCCGGGCATCCGGCACTCCCCTCCGAGCATCCCGACACTCCCAAGGCATCGTCGGCTCATACCTTCAACAGTATCCTCATTTATCATAATTCATATTCACAATTATGTCTCAATATCAACGTAGCACATGATGTGATGGCAACCGGGTCAATTTCAGCTTTTGATTTTTATATGTAATGCCAAATATCATCACATGTGCAGCAAGATTCAATCACTTAAAAACAATATAATTCATGGGCAAACTCATGGATTATTGCTATTATTTTAGAAACAGAATGCGTTCTTTTAATTTACACTTCTTAAAATTTTAATGATTGGCCCTAATAATTTCTAAGAATTTAATACATCATAGACAAGCTCTAGAGGCATTTATCTCATGAAGAATACAACACCACCCGAATTTCATACAAAACAGAATAATCCATGCATTACAGCCTTTGAAATTCGCACAATCCAGCTTGCACAGTTTTAGAAAATATTTTAATTAAATACCCAAATGACCTTAAAAAATTACGAAATTCGAACATGTGATAGTAAAAACATATAGGAAAATATTTCATGAAGGACACTACAACAAAAGATCCCCATATAATTCGGTATAGACCATGCATCTCAGCACTACTATTCTAACAGTTCAACTTGCACAGTTTTTGAAACACTTTTGATTAAATTGGCAAATGAACTTCAAAAATTACGAAATTTGAATATGTTGTAGGGAAGACATGAAGAGAGATATTTCATGCAGAACATGTTTCCAAAAGAACCTCATACAAAACGATATAGTCCACGCATTGCAACTTACCAAGTCCGAACACATCAGATTGCACATTTTTAGAAACATTTCCGATTAAATACCCAAATGACCTTCCAAAATTATGAAATTCGACTATGTGATAGTCCAGAACCTAAGGTAGATATTTCATGAAGACATCAAAGTCATAATCGTCCTAGGTAGTTAAATATGGATGGTTAAAACCCCTGTTAATAGTACCGAAATTTTCCAGATCTAACTACTTCTGAAAGACCACGATTTCACCTACCTATTCTTGTTTGTTTTCTCTAAATTTTTGATATGTTAAACCTCAGAATGTCTTTTACATCTTTTGTTAAGAAATGTAAGTGAAATTTCAACAAAAAGATTGCCTTACAGTCCATGCATTCATCAAAGGTGGGTACCAAAATCTCCAGATTTAGTCTTTCCATAGAATAACGATTTCACCCACTTATACTTGTTTTTTTTGTCCCAAATTTGAGTATGTTATACTCCAAGAAGTCCTTAACAACTTTAATTTAGGAGTCAAAGCCAAAATTCAACTATAACATCACATGCAAGCCACTAGAACATCCAAGGTCGAGCTGTTTTCTCAAGAACGGTACACTAGACTAGAGCACCACCCTTATAACTTCAATTTTTCACATTCTAAACCTCCGAAATTTTTACCATCAATCACACACACTAGGAAAAACATGCAAGAGTAGATCAAGGGATCCCACTTGCCTCTAGACCGAGCAAACAGCGAGCACAACGGCGAGACACGGCGGCGACAGACGGTGACGCATGGCGCACGATTGACGGACGGTGATGCACGGCCCTTCCTCCTTCCTTCTTCCCTTCTTCCTTTCTTCCTTTCTTCCTTCTCTTTCTCTCCTCTCTCTCTCTCAAACAAACCCTCCTCTCTCTCTCCCTCTCTCTCGCTTAAACCGGCCACTCTCCCTCTAATTTTCCTCCCCTCCAGCATTAGCCATCATTAGATTATGCATGGCTTGAAACACTTGGCAACTAGGAAGGAACACATGGCATTTTCCATGCAAGATGGGCCTCCAATTCAGCTGGGCTTGGGCCAGCTTGGCTAATGGCAGCTCCTCCCTCTCCTTGGGCTTTGTGGGCCGGTCGAGAAAGGGTGGGGCAATGGGCTGGTTTGGTCTTTAAATGTCCAGCCCACCCTCATCCTAATAATCCACCTTAAATCTTAATTATATAAACACATAATTGAAATTTATAATTCTCAAAACTTTGTGACCTAATTTAATAAATTCCAACCCATAAATCACATGGCCAAAAATAGAATTTTCCTGTCAAATAATTACCTACCCACCAAAAGCTTGTCCAAAATCTCAATGCAAAACATGAATTAAAGCACCTCTAAGGATTGACAAGAAATTATAGGATGTCATAGTTCACTGAGCCCACATGCCTTCTCTAAGGCACCATATTCGCCAAGGTGATATAAACAATTTACGTGCATGCTCTCGGGCGTCGTTTTCGCCAAGATAATATACTTCATCACAGAGCCATGCAATAACTATTTTTTTCCCATCTTTACCATACCCGATATTAACGTACCCGAATGGTCTTAGCCAAGAGTACAATCAGTTCACTCTCACAATTTTCTCCACTTTAGCCCATCAAAGCATTATTGGTGCTAAATAATCATACTCGGCCATCTACCAATCAATTACTCAATTTCAATTAATAAATGATTAATTCCTCAAATTGCACAATCAATTCAATTCAACGCAACGTATAGCTCAAATAAATAAACGAACTGCACCACGACGATCAGTATAAAAGTTCGATCGTCGGCTATCCCAATTTAATTTCTGAAAAATAATTAATTAATAAATTAATTTCGAAAATTAATAAATAAATACTAAAAATCCAATTTAGGCCCATAATGCCAAATTGAAGCCGAGACAGGTCGGGAAAAATCCCGAGATGCATTCAATAAATAATAGCACGTATCTACTTACTAATTGCACAATCAAATTACCTAACATGCATCACAATTAATTAATAATCACAAATCTACTCTAATTTGACCACCTAATCCTACTTAAGTAACATTAATCAACCATTAAACATCATTAGTCTATTAAGCAAGGATTAGTGAGCTAAACTCACCCGATTAATGAGTGCGTTGAACCAAACCGACGGAACGTCACAGGGGACGTTTCTTCTCAAAGTGGGCCAAGCATCCGGGGTCCGAAAGCTGGCCAAAACGAGCCAAAAAGCTATTGCCATACCTATTTTTCAAGCTGCTGTGCTAGTGCCAACGGAGGGGGAAACGGGTTGGCTTAGGACCGAAACCAGTAGGGGAAGATCGGCAAAGGTTTGGACGGGCTCTTGGGGAGGTTGAAGGTGGCTCACGGTGGCGAAGACGAGCCCCGATGGCTCCTAGGATGCACGAATAGAGGTAGACGGAGACGGCTAGATGTCGGCGTGAGGGAGGCAGAGACGCGCGACAGCAACAGCATGTGAGGAAGGCAGCATGGCAGTGAATGACAAAGGGCGGTGGCGTCATGTTCAGTCCAGTGGCTTGCTGGCTGCTTCAGCGTCCTCCCAAATCTGATAAGCATCAAACAACCGCTAGAGAAGAAGAAATTGACGGTAGTAGGAGGGAGAGAGGAAGGCGAAGGGCGATGCGGGCAACGGCAGCAAGGCGGTGGCGTGAACGGCGGTCCTGGCTCCAGCGCTAGCTGTGACGGCTGTTTGTTTCTGCTTCAAGACTTATTCTGTTGTTGCTGAAGTCAAGATAGCAAGAAGAGGGAGGGAGAGAGTCGACGGGAGAGAGAAGAGAAAGGAAGAAAGAGGAGAGAAAGAACAAAAAGGGGGACGACTCCACTTTTTGTCTCTTTGATCGGTCCTCCACGTCCTTAGCTGGCTTGCACCCATAATTTTAGACTAAAAACACCCTTCTAGAAGCATTTAGGTGGTCCAAGGTGTGGGGTCCATGGGGCATACGAATTTTGCTAGGATTTCCCTCCAATTGGACCTTAATTCCACTTGAATCAAATCAAATTGATCCCCATATATTCATTCAATACTTCATCAATCAAATTGGTACTTTTCCTTACCAGCATAGTCCACTTGCATCCCAAATTCACAATCAAGAACAGCCCTTTGCAAATTCTGATAAAAAAGGCCCTACCTCAACTTTTTCCCAAAAAATTTCATTTGTCAGAAAAATCTTCTGAGATTGAGTCGTGGGTTCTAGAATTTATTGTGACATGACAGAATCGAACTCAAATTCGTGGTTAATTTCACTTCGACGCGTTTTTAGCGTGACCTAGGCTACCAGGTAGTTTTTAAAGATTTTTAGTGCAAAAAACCCGTGATCGATTTTCTTCGAGCCACAATGAACCCACTCGACACATTGACGACTCTCAATTGTCATGAAAATCTCGAGGATTCAAATACGGACACAGAGTAGCAAAACGACAGTAAAATCAAATTAGTGTCAGTTGATGAGAATTTCCCAATTTAGTGGCGTTGCCCACGATTGTCCACACATCTCAGTCAAACTAACTTATCTCTGATCTCAAATCGATTTTATACTGTGCCGTAATGACCTTTAAAGATGAGCATGATCGAGAAGCTGATTTCTGGTCGAATTCTCAAGTCTATTGCCTTAAAATTCCTTAATGGCTTCCCCATATAGTTTAGTTATCTCATGAGTGGCCATCTCAGAGAAAAACACTATAGGTGTGTCGATGAAATGCCCGATTTATTCAGTAGAAAATAAAATTGAAAATCTGGGATGTCACAATCATGATAAGACTTGGGAATCAGTATTGTGGCTAAATCAGAGTTGTTCATGATTCTACATTGAGTAACATGTGCCATGAGCGCTGTTTCGCATCACAAGTAAGAGAAATGTCTATAGCCCTGCTCTTGGATTCTGACAAGCTGTGGAGTTTCTTGATGGTGTCCACCAAAGAAATACCACTATCACATATGGTTTCTTCTCATTTTAATTAAATGCATGAGACATGTCCCAATGGTGCAACAGATTCCTGAACAAACTCCCAGAAGAGCGGACGAAAAGGCTATGTAGACAAAGCCCATGTTCTTAGTACGACAAAGAAACTAGAATCTCTTCTAAAAGTTATTTGTATCATCTCCTGTCTAGTTAAGACCTACTTCATGTGAAATCTTCATGACAGAAAGGTGTCCGAGCACAATTTGCCAATACTTAAGAGTAAATTGAGTCATGGAAATTCCATAGTGAACACATAGAAATGGCGGTGGAAAACGTGAATTCAGGATATTGTCAAAAAGATAGGAATTTCCTCATGTGCAGTGTTTATCTTGAAATCACAATCCCTTAATTAAAAAATGCCGTTGCACAAGCTGCTGTTGTCTGTTTCGGCTTTAGAAATGCAATGGACTTCTTCAAGGCTGCTTCCGCCGTGGTGGTGGGCGTGCAAACAAAGAGGATAAAATTTGCTAGTGGACACCTCGGAATTATCGATTAACTGCGCACAATAAATCCTGGACGAATGTGAAGGGCATGCGGGCAACTGCTATCCATAACCGTATATTAACTTTAAATGCCACCCATGGGAAGAGCGGGAGCGGTCGCAACCAAATTTCCTTGTTCGACAGGTACGAGAAAATTGAAACGCGGGCGGTATGCACTTTCCTTTCCGCAATCGTGAAGGGAGGACGAAGGGGCTCCCAACCTTGGACACAGTCGGTTGATTTAAACCAGTTAGGAAAGGAAAAATAACGTGCATATACCATATTATTTAATAGGATTTTACTAGCATAATAGTTCTTGAGATATTATGGGAATAAATAGTCTATTATTAGCCATAAATTTTTTAAGAATTATATCCCACACGATAATTTATAATTATTTGTGATTTGGTTTTTTATGATTCAAAATAGATTGTTATTCTTACAATACATTAAAGACTATCACACTACCATTTCTCTGTTTAACACTCCTGTCATGTGTAAGCTGGTGTTACACGTGCAGTACATGATCTGGAAGTAACCACGTCACATTGACAGCCGAAGACAGAAAAAACATGCTGAAAAGCGGAAATATCATGTAAGAGGAAGATGAAAGGGAGTACAACAATTTGAACTCTTGACCTGCGCTTAGTACCACCTGCTTTCGTCAAAATGCTAACGAAGTTGATGGAATACGGTGGGGGCATGACGATCTGCGTTCGTGCTTCCACCCATGTCAGTGTCGCCAACCCCTTTCTTCGTCTACTACGTGGATCATTTTCTTTGACGAGTAGAGCAATCATGCGCGTGTGGACTCCTAAGTGTATCTCACAAAACACACCCACATCCCCTCCAAGTGTAGCCATTCTAAGGCCCCAGGGTCAAGCTAATCCAACGGCTAATCTCGGGCTTCAACTTAACGATCGGCCGACCCAATGTCATGACGCATCTATTTAAACTTTTAAAGAACCGAACTTTGGATCAACAGCCTCAGGAAAATTTCATTTCATTCTTGCATCTTCCTAACCAAAATAGAAGAAAAACAAAGTCCTTATCGAGTTCTTCTTTGCATTTGTTTCCCTTACTCGTCTCTCCTCGTACGCAGACTCTTGAAGATTCACTGAGCTTGATACAACCATTTTTATTGGAGTCGCCTTCGTCTTGGGCTAATTTCCGTTCTGCTATCGTTACTATGGACATTTCCATTTCCGCAAAATCCCGCTTTTTTCCCAAGAAACAAATGGAGATGGAGATTGAGAACGCTGACAGCAACGACTTCCGCGACCTTCATACGAAGAGGCATGACCCGTTGAGCTGGGGGGCACAATTCCAAGCTCAAGGCTCCTTCCAATTTTTGCTAATATTTAAGATAAGTTATTTAAGGTCGGAAGAATGTATCATATATATCGATGTCCTCGGATATTCCACGTAAAGTTTTATTGTACCCCAACAAATAATTGTTATTGACTTTTAACATCACCGTTTGACTTCAAGTCAAGGGGCTTTTTTTTTTTTTTTTAATGTCCTGTTCAGAGAATTTCTGCCACCGTTAGATTGGGCGTACCTCTCAAATCTCAGCCATCAAACATTTCTCCTAAATTAAATCCAGGAGGAAGGGAGTTTTTACTGGGTAATTAAAACATAATAATTAAAATATAGTTGGATCTTGTAAATTTTTACGGAAATCTCCTCGATTTAATGGTTGCGATTCACCTTAATATTTATAGGATGCCGACCACATATTTGCGATAAGGGTGATTTTGTCAGGTTTTTATCGCAACATTTCCAGAGGTGAACCACGAAAATAAAAGTTAATGGACTATAAAAATGAACAAAGGTTCTTCTCATGGAGCAATCGCTTGAAATACAAACACTCTTAAGCAATACAAATCCCAACTGTGTACTCGGTTTAACATATAATTTTCTTACCTTGTGGAGCTGCCCCAAATAAGTTATGGTGAATTAGATACTCAAGTAAAGTATGGGAGAACACTTTATTTTTGTAAATCAGAGATTTATAAATATGGAAACTTGATTATGCTAGATTAATTTAATGCCATTTCGGTATCTTTTTTCTTTATTTACAAAAATATTTTGCAAGTAATCTTGATTGATTTTAATTTTAAGATGTGGGTAAGCAATCAATAGTCTAGCACTCAATAAACCAAGGCAGTAACTAAATTGCTAGATTAGACAAGGACTTCAATACTTTTAAAAAGCTAAGCATAAATTCACTATGATGACAACCCAATATCTGCAAGATTTTCATTAAAAAATATGCAAGCTTACCTAAACATGATTCCAAATGCAATATCAACTAATTCTTTTCTATCTAACAAAGATTAAACTGTATGCAATGCATAAGATGTAATCTTAATTCCAAACTATTTCTATGTGATGCTATGTTAACATGACATGCATGTAATCATATGACCTAATTCTAATGACAAGGAATTGACGATGTGACATATGATGACATCGCATTATGACGTTACATTGGTGATGACATGGCAACAACAATGACATGGCAATCACGTGGCAATAACGATGATGTAGCAGTGTTGCAACTACTTCTATATAATGCATTCACGCTATTTTTATGATTTTCCTTTACAATAATTTAGGGAAATATATAAAATATGAGACTACCTAATTTCTAATGAGTTAAGTTATTCCTAGACATGCAATTCTGTGTTAGAAAAATAATGTATCCTAACATGCAATGCAATTTTGTTTTGTATTTTTCTAAATAGGAAATGTTTGCTAAATTAAAGACATAAAATATAATAAAACCATATAATCATATATTCACCATGACTCAAAACAGGAAATCAACATAATAAAAAATCCGATCCGATGTCTCGAGACTCGAATTCTTGATTATCATGATCCTCAATACAATAACTTTCCTAATCGGGATATGCCTAACAATCTCATCAAATCACATTAGATTTCAATAAGTTCAAACTAGTCAATTTAGATATTTAAATAAGTATCCAGATTGGGAAATTACATAGATAAGCTTCTCACTTCCAAAACGGACAGGTGGTGGGGAGGGTTCCAAGTCGGCCATGAGTGCCTTGCAGCGACAACCATTGATGGAATCGACAAGATTACAAAGATCGGCAGGGACCACTTCAAGTGCGGCAAGGACTACCGGGTGTGTTGGAACCAAGCAGAAAACCTGCAAAAGAAAACTCGCCCGGGGTTGCTGTTAGGGCAAGGTTAGCGCGTAACAATGGCAAGTGAAATAGGCTGACGCGGCTGTGAGTATTGCAGGCACGAGCAAGAACTAGTGTTGATAAAACAACGAAAGACATAGAGTTTTCGTGGATGGACAAGTGGAGGCGGATCGACAGCAAGGAGTGGTGGCAAGACACGACTAGGTACAGCAAGCGTCAGGTCAAGGACAGTGGCTTGTCGGGACTGCAGAGGTGCCATGGCGAGCGCTGGTACGGATGGGCTGCTGTGCTGGTCGTCAAGGCCGGACTGGCCTGGAACCTACACAAAATCATCTGGAATTGCTGGAAACCGTCAGGGATTGATGGCTGGTGCTGTCGAGACGCTGCATGGGTGAACGCCAAAGCTACTGGTTGCAGTAGGCACGACTGCAATCACCGCGGACGTCACCGGGTGAGATAAATCAAGCACAGCGATGAAATTCACCACAAAAATGTTGAATGCATCTATTCGAGATTATAAACTGTGGTATAGGCATTTTGAGCACATTACTAAGAGAAGCTTGAAATTTCTAAGTGAAAGGAATTTGCCAAGTGGTTATGTGCCTAAGAAACTAAGGCCGTGTTTGGTAATATTTTGTTGGAAATATGATGGGAGGTATTGATTATGTTATCAACTAATTGATTCAATTAATTTGTGATTAGCTTCGTAAAGCAGTAATATGCAATTGTGATATAATTGTGTATATTTTATTCCCGTCTTCCTCTTGTAATATAAATAGTACAATGTACTTGTACATTGAAGATACATAAAATACAGATTACAATTTTCTTCAAACGCTCTCTAGTTTCTCTCATAGTATCAGAATCGCTCTTCTTAGCCTAACTTCCGCGATTTTAGAATTGTCCTTGTCTCTTTTTTGAGTTATTATTGTTGCAATTTTCCGTCCTGCAAAACAAATTAAAAAGCTGAGTTGGAATTCAATTTCTTGTACCATGGCAAAAAAAAGGGGATGATCGAGACTTATCTTTGGAAGAAATACCTCAAGATCAAACTCCAGTATCATCAGTTCAAATTAATCCGAGTAATGGAGAACATATCCATCCAGAATCCTGAAGATCCCCATATTACCATCATTTTTCCATCTTCTTTGGTTCAAGCTTCTGGACCAATGCACTGACCTCCGTTTCTATGGTATCCTATCCAAGCCTAATAGGCCACTGGCCTAGGACAGGTGTGGGCTCAATATGGCCCATATGAAGAAGAGAGCTCCCTTATTTTTGGACCTCAGCCCAGAGGAGGTTTGGATCCTAATGGGCATAGAGCTGACCCAAATCAAGAAGTGGGTTAGAGCGATCTGAACCGAGGGATCGAGTCCATGTTGGGTCAAGGGATCGGGTCCATACAGGGTTAAGGGCCAAATCCCTACCCATTTTTTGGACCTAGCTACAAGCCGTACCTATTTCCCATCAGCAGCACTAGCCACCCCGAACCCGGCAACCCTCTCTTCATGTGACTGGCGGATGATCCACATCTTAAGTTCATTCAACTACAACTCAACAGCCTCGACAACTATAGCACTTGGGCGCATGATTTCTAGCAAGCCTTCATCACCAAGGACAAAGACAGATTTCTTGATGGATCTGTGCTCTACTCGACTGATGAACGCCTTCAACGACACTAGCAGAGGTGCAATCAAT
Source organism: Eucalyptus cladocalyx (assembly GCA_017140615.1). NCBI lineage: Eukaryota > Viridiplantae > Streptophyta > Magnoliopsida > Myrtales > Myrtaceae > Eucalyptus > Eucalyptus cladocalyx. Next base: position 21,578,490 of record CM029520.1, read on the forward strand.
TGGTACATACCTAGATTGGAAATTGCCTCACGTCGAACATCATAGTGGGGCTTCCATCGACAAAGGCCTCGAAAACCATTTGGGAAAGCATCTACGAGATGTACAAATGACTCAATCAAGTGAAGTTGTTCACCATAACACAAGCTCTCCTTGAATTGAAGTAAGGGAATATCACAATTACCACTTGCTTCAATCACCTCTTGACTCTCTGGAACAAGCTTGAGGTGTCTGAAGAACAACTTGATTGACCCAAAGCAACACTTCATTAGTTTCGAGCCATGAAGGAAAGAGAGAAAGTAACATGATCCTTACTAAGCTTGAACGAGACATATGCAATTTTCAGGTCACAGATCTTGACGATGGAGCTTTTGCTGTTGTTCGATTGGATTTATCAACTCTGTTCAGGAGGAAAGCCAAAGGCTAGTGACGACCAAGCACGCGAGAACAACTGACGAAGTCACCCATGTTGCCCTTGCAAGTGGTTCCAACTCGCCGAATTTACTGCTCCGTGGCCATGGAGGGATCGAGAGCATTGGAAGTTTCAAGATTACCGGGTGTCTAATGGTCACGAGAAGAGAAAGTGGGAACCGTAAAAACCCATGAATGGACGGCCACGATCAAAAGAGGCCATCCAACAGCCCAAATTCACCCATCAATCTGCATGAATCCAACGTCCGATATCAAAGGAGATCCGACGATGGATATCCCACATTTAGTGCGCCTGAATCCGATGCCTATAACTCGACCATGTTAACACTCATCTATAGGAGATCCAATTGACCATACAATGGCACGTCATCACACAAATCAAGTGGGAAAAATTTGAAAAATAAAGGAAAATTTTATGAAAATTGCAAATTCCAAAATCATAAAATTGAAACATACTGAAAATTACATGGTAAGCCAAGTGACAAAGAGAAAAAGGAAAAAGAATTTTCTGCTTATTAGGTTTCAGCACTGAGGACTGATGAGAAACACCAACCAATTACCCAAGATGAAAATATCATGAAGGCTCTGGATTGATTGACCATAAATGACAAGGTTGTAAGCTTTTCAGGTACTCTCCTCTAAAAGACGAATTCAACATTAGTTGATGCATGGATAATAGATTCATGTGCCATTGACCATATAGTTTGCAATGAGAAATTATTTTCCTATATTCAAAAATATTCACACTTATATTCCGTACGACTTATGAATGGCGATGTCACTCATGTTACTAAGGTTGGAAAGGTTCACTTTAGTTCCAATATTGTCTCAAAAAATGTCCTTCATATTCCAGAATTTGATTTCAATATATTATCTGTCTCAAAAGCTTGCAAAGATAATTCCTATTGTGCCATATTCAATTCTAACAATTGCTTCTTGCACGACCTTTGGACTCACGGACTAATGGACAGTGTTGCACAACATTATTTTTAACTAGCTTTTCTAAAGATTTTGATAAAAGCACTTCTTATAATGCTATTATCAATAATAAAAATCTTATTTCCCATTAGCGCTTGTGTTGTAATATGCATTTCCCTTATCCAAAATGTCCTATCTACCCTCTAACTAAACAGTCTCAGACACACTTTCCAACTAGCACATCTCAAACCACCATTGCTTTCTCTTTACTTCACATTGATAACTGGGGACCCCATCACACGCCACATTGTGATGGGTCATGATTCTTTCTTACTATTGTTGATTATTATACTTGAGCCACTTAGGTTTTTCTCATGCAATCCAAGGGTTGGACTTTTTCAAATTTGTCGAAATTTCTCAGTCTCATTAAAAATCAATACGACAGATTTGTCCAATGAATTTGTACAGATAACGGATGCGAGTTCTTCACTATAGAATATGTCTTTTATACCATTTAAGGGAATAATACATGAAAGCTCTTGCACCTATACTCCCTAGCAACATGGTATCATTGAGCGCAAACGTCGGCACCTCTTAGGGGTCGTTTGTGCTTTTAAATACCAAGCTTCGATTCTTTAAGATTTTTGGAGAGATTGTGTGGTCATAATAGCCTATTTGATTGATCGAATGCCAACTCGGATTCTTAATAGGTGAACCCCTTTTCAATTGCTCTATGGAAAACAACCAAGAATTGATCATCTCAAAGTGTGTGGCTACTTGTGTTATGCTACGACTATAGGCCCTCATAATAAAATGAATCCTCCTGCTATTCCATGCGTCTTTATGGGATATCCTTTTTTGCATAAAGGTTATAAAGTCATGGAGATCTCTACAAGGCATTTCTTCATGAGCAGAGATGTAGTATTTCATGAAGACATATTCCCACCCCTTCATCCTCCATCTCAACTTACAATCATCGTCCTTTTCTATCATAAGAAGATCTATCTATGGAGCCTCAATATGTAATTATTGCACTAGAACAACCTACACCAGTTACAATAGATCTCTCATGTTAGGTGGCTAAATCGCCTACTCTCAAATGAAGAAAATCGCCCATCTAGATCTTCAATAACTTATTCACAACAAGAATCACCGGTTTCTTCACATGACTCCTCACCTGTCAATCCTAAAGAAGCTAAAGTTGAGCAACCTTAACGTTTTGGTAGACATATCCGACCTTGCACCTAGACAAAAGACTACATATGCGCTACACGAAATTCTCTAGGTACACAATATTCCATGTCTTCATATGTTTGATTTAGTTAGCTGTCACCAGAACATGTGTGCTATATTAGTTGAATTTATGAATAACAAGAATTGTCTTCTTATTATGAGGTGGAACATGATTCCATATGGCAAGACGATATAGAGGTTGAACTTAAGGCACTAACTAAAAATCATACGTGGGATATTGTTCCATAACCACCACATTGAAAGCCCATTGGCTGCAAATGTGTTTACAAGATTAAATTCAAGACAGATAGTTCCATTGAAAGATACAAGGCTTGGTTCATTGCAAAGTGTTTCACGCAACGGGAAGGTTTTGATTATTGTGAGACCTTTTCCCCTGTAGCTAAGGATGTTATTGTTTGTTCCTTTTTATTTACCGCTACTCTTCTCAATTGGCAATTACATCAGATGGATGTCCATAATGCCTTCTTACATGGGGACCTGGATTAAGAAATTTATATGGAACTTTCATAGGGTTTACGTAGACAATGGGAGTCTTGTGTGTGTCGTTTCTGCAAATCCCTGTATGGACTTAAACAGACCTTCAGACAATGATATGCCAAGTTCACTACTGCCCTAATCAACATAAGATTCCAGCACCCCGAGCATGACTATGCTTTATTCACTTACACTAAAATGCTTTATTCACTTGCACTGAAGGTACTTCATCAATTTGTTTGTTGATATATGTTGATGACATTCTTATCACGGGGAATAGTGAGTTTCATCAATTTATTTGTTGATATATGTTGATGACATCCTTATCATGGGGAATAATAGTGAGTTGGCTATCACAAATTTCAAAGAATATTTGCATTATGCTTTTCATATCAAGGATTTGGGACCTCTCGCATATTTTTCTTGGCATTAAAATAGCTCGATCTGATAAGGGAATTTGCCTTAGCCAATGAAAGTTCATTTTGGTGATAGCTTCAAAAGCAAGGTTATCAAGATGCAAACTAATTACTATATCGATTAAACAAAGTGTGTAACTGACAACACATGAATACAATATGAGCTTATCTTCATCCATTGTTGATCCATTGCTTAAGGATCCATTGGGATATCAATGTCTTGTTAGAAAGCTAATTTGCCTCACTATGACAAGACCCAATAGATGTTATGTAGTAGTTAATTCATGCACAAGACGAAGCAATCTCATATGAATGTAACACTGAAAGTTATGAAATACTTGAAGGGATGTCAAAGACTTGGTATTTTTCTATCTCATGACCGCAATATGAAGATGACGGCCTATTATGATATAGATTATGCTACTTGTCTGATGACAAAAAAATTAGTTAAAAGATTAGTTACTGGTTTTTGTATCAAACTAAGGAAATCACTCATTTCATGGAAGACAAAGAAGCAATCAACTAGGGGTGAGCATCGGCCCAAGGTTAATGTCACGCCTCGATCCTCAAGTGCGTGCCCATCTCTTGATGGTCAATAAAATTTGCGAAGTCTCAGGACGCGTCGCCGACCCATTCATTTTATTGCATATGCAAAAATGAATAAATATCCCCTGACAGTAACAGCTTGGGATAGAAAAACAGGAAACAGATTCACAAACAAAACACGCCTTTATATTCACACTAAGTCATATACAAAAGTCAACAACCAAAAGCCTACAAAAGACCGGCTCTAAAAAAGAAGCTATCCTAACTAACCTACACCTCAGATCTCTTAGTTCAGCTCTAGGTCCTCCACCCTACGGTCCTGAAAAGAATTTAGCCCACAGGGTGAGATATAAATCTCAGCAAGTTCACATTCTAAACCCAATTATGCGGGTAATACGCCTAGAGGCATCCTAACCACACAACCACACAACCATAGAGACTTACCTCATCTCATATCCTCTATCAAGTCAACACAATTCATATTATGGACAGTCACAAAAACATAAGTAGCAAATAAGCTCATCAACTGGAATGCCACACTCAATTTCAACCGAGCATAGGGGTCCTCATTATATGGCCAAATTGTTACGACACGTCCCATACTATGCCACACAATTTTGTCTCATAATCTGGCGCATTCAACTCAATTAATCATGCGTTCCTTGTTTTGATCTCAACTTATAGCACGGCCTACTCTCTGTTCGACAGTCTTCTGGCATAGCCAAGCGTCGTCTCACCCCATTGAGCACGGCAATGTCTCTACTAGACGGCTTTCCTGAAAGAGCTTAGGTCTAGAATCTATTGCGACCGACTTCCATTGTCCAAAGGCATCCCATATAAGGGGTACGTCCACTCGACTCATTTCGAGGACGGGTTCTCTTTGCCAACACACAACCATACAATCTTGTTCTAGGACACTGTGCATTGCACTCAAATGCCTCAATTAAAATGGTGAACCTGGCCTATCTTCTTCGTATTAAAAATACACGGTAAAATAGTTGTGTGTGGGTACACGGTCAGATTGAACCCAAGAAATTGATATCCCCCCTTTTAAAATCCCACTAGTACTTAAAACCATTTTCGACGTCAAAACCCGACACCTAGTCATTTTTACATAATTACCAAAATTTCCAAAATTTGAATTAAATACTCAATTTGCACAATTTAACACTCAATTGCAGAAATTAACCACACTATTGCAATCATGATGAAATTCTGGTCACCAGCTATCCGGTCTAATTTTCGGAAATTATTAAATAATTAAATAATTTTCAAAATTAATTAAATATATACATATTAATTTAATAAATACAAACTTAGGCTAAAAATTGCTAATTTAACCACCTATTGAACTAATTAAATTATCCTAACCATTCTAACCACAAGGCCCTACAATAAACTAACTAATTACAATTTCTAACCACCTAAATCACTAATCTAACTAACCTAAATTAATTAAAAAAACTAATAACTACACTAACCTATTATTAATTTAATCTAAACACCTTTTAAAAATCATTAAAACCCTAATGAGAGTTTAATGCATAAACTCACCGATTTAGCGCGAAAATCGATTCATGGTGACAGTGGCGTGATGGCAGCCGAAACTTGGGCCTACGGCGGCGCCACGAGAGCTCAGACCAAGCTGAAAGATGTGAGGGATGCTCACGGTTTGGGCTGGTCGAAGTTGCTCTGGAGGGTTGAGTTGGGCGGACTAGCTACGGGTTGATGGCGAGAAATTGAGGGGAAGTGGTGGCTGAGTGGGGTCATGGACATTGTGACCTTCGGTGGAGGTGTTGCGGCATTTATGTTGGTGAGTTGTTTCAGTAGGGTGAAGGGCATGTGAGGAAGAGAAACGGTGGTGGTTTGGAGATGGCAGCTAGCGTTAAAGGAAGCGGAGAAGGAGCAGCTTCGGGCGGGGCTTCACTACTGGGAGTTGACCCGGTGGAAGGAGGTGCTAGCGATGGACAAGTGGCAGGGTAAGAGGACAAATGGAAGGCTTCGGTGGCAGAGGAGAAGAGAAATGGAGGGATTCGGTCTCTGTTGGGTGGGAGAGAGAAATGACGTGGAGATAGGCTACTTCGACGGAAAAAAAAGAGAAAGAAGGGCATAACCAAAAGGAAAAAAAAAATTGAAAGAGAAGCCGTGGAGGGGGAGTCGGCGAAGTTGCCTTGCTCAAGAAGCTAAGAAGGGCGAGAAAGAAAGTCCACAAAAATATTCAAAATTCATCAATTCTTGGTCACAAAAGTCACCATGCCTATCCCTTGTGTCCCCTAATACTTTATAGCACAATAATTTCCACAAATAGCTAATTTGATGCCAAATGTTGCAGCCCCTATACCAGCTTGCAAATTTCACCACTAAAGCTTCAATATCTTCACCAAACTCCCCAATTTGATGTCCAATTTTGCTAAGGAGGAAGCCCACACAATTTCCACAATTTCCCTTCACTAGATAGGTCACTAAGGAGGCCAAAAATCCACTCAATTTGGCCCCTTCGAATTTCCTTTCCTTTCCAAATCATCCAAATTGATTTTCCGTAAAAATCCTGAGCTCGTCGAAAATTCTTCAGAGGATGAGTCGACATTCCTAAAATAAATCATGACATGACAGAACTTTCAATTTCTAAAATTGGGTTTAAATTCGTGGTTAATTTCAATCTGATGCGATTTTCACGTAACCTAACCTATTTGGTAGCTTTTAAGAATTTTCAGCACATTTGACCGTGGTTGATTTTTTTCAAGCCACCTTGTGCACTTTCGATACATTGACGACTCTCGATTGTCATGAAAATCTCGAGGTTTTAAATACGAACACAGGGTACAGAAATGATAAAAAAAAAAATTGGTCTAATGCCGTTCAATAGAAATTTGGCAATTAAGTGGAATCACCCACACACTAATCACATATCTCTGTTAAATCGACCTATCTCTGGTCTCTGATATATTTTGATGGTACCGTGATGACCCTTACAGACTAGCACGGTCGAGCAGTCGATTCCTGATCGAATTGTCAAGTTTATTGCATTTAGATTTATTAACGGCTTCACCTGATATGCTAATTATCCAGTGAATGGCCAACTCAGAGAAAAAAAATATAAGCACATCAATGAAAAGCCCTACTTAGTCAATTAAAAATAGAACCTGAAATTCATGATGTCACAACTCCTCCCCTCTTATAAAAGTTTTGTCCTCGAAATTTAAACCATTACAATTCCTTAAACAAAAAGGTGAGGGTATTGCCGTCTCATCAAATCTTCACTTTCTCAGGTTGCTCCTTCTGTGCCGTGATGTTGCAAGACCACTTTAACCAACGAGATCATGCAGAATTTGTTCCTTGCGATCCACAATTTGAACTGGCCTTTCCACGTATGACACTCTGTTGTCCACGTCTTACTCTTCAAAATTTAGCACATGGGTCGGGTCAAGCTCATACTTTCTCAATATCGACACGTGAAAGACGTCATGCACTTATGACAACCTCGGCGGCAATGCGAGACGATACGCTAAAGTCTCTATTATTTCCAAAATCTCAAAGGGACCTATGTACCTCGGACTTAGTTTCCATTTCTTACTAAAGCGTGAAGTACCCCTCATCGGTGACACCTTCGAAAGATGTGATCACCAACTTGCAATTTCAATAGCCTCCGATGCCTATTTGCGTAGCTTTTCTGGTGGCTCTGAGTGGTCTTTAATTTGTCTTTGATGTTGGCAACTGCATCCATTGATTGCTAAACTAACTCTAGGCCTGTGATATTTTGTTCTCCAACCTCATCCCAACAAACTGGCGTCCTGCACGCTCTGCCATACAATACTTCAAAATGAGTCATCTGAATGCTTTGCTGGAAGCTATTGTTATAGGCAAATTCAACAAGATGAAGCTATTCCTCCCAGCTTCCCTTGAGATCCAACACGCAAGCTCGCAGCATGTCTTCAAGTGTTTAAATCATCCTCTCAAATTGGCCATCCGTCTGAGGATGATAAGTGTACTGTATTGTAGCTTCGTTCCTAAGGTGATTTGCAAACTTTTCCAAAAGGCAACTGTAAACCTCAAGTCTCTATTAGATGTAATTGTCACCAGCACTCCATGTAGACGAACTATTTGACGCACATACAACTCTGCATGCCTATCCAAATCAGGGTCCTTCCATACTGCGATGAAGTGAGCTGATTCCATCAGTTTGTTGACTTTTACCCAAATGGAATCATTACCCCTTTGACTACTTACTCATATTTCCATTCAAGAATCTCGAGAGGTTGCAGAAGTCCTCCCGGCCTACAATGTTGTGCCCTTACTTGCTGACACGTTAGACACTTGGTGATAAGCTTGGTGATGTCCGCCTTCAGACCCGACCACCAATGATGTTGTCGTAGATTTTGATACATTTTCATACTACTAAAATGAATGCTGTAACTACTACGATGAGCTTCTAACAAAATCTCTTCCTTAAGCGTTGTATTGTGAGGTACACACAATCATCGTCGGAACCTTAGTGTTCCATCATCAGAAATCTAGAAATCAACATTTCTCTTTTCAGTATCTTCTTGCAGGATTTTCTGAACATCCAAGTCTGTCGGCTAAAGCATCTTGATTTTTATCTGCACTTCTAGTTCAATTCTGAAAGTGGCTATAAGATTCGAAAGGTGGCCTACCTCAAACTTGAAAACTGAATCTCGAGCTCTCTTGAGTAAAATCCATTCCTTAACCATCATATGCGCTACTGAAGACTTCCAACTCAGCACATCTGTGACTTTATTAGTATTTCTAGTGTGATACAGAATATCACAATCATAGTCCTTCAGGAGTTCCATCCAACGATGTTATCTCATATTCAACTCCTTCTAAGAGAATAGATACTTGCGACTTTGATGATTTGTAAAGATCTGGAATCTTTCTTCATACAAATAATGTCTCCAAATCTAGAGAGCAAAAATAATCATCGTGAGTTCCAAGTCATGCATCGGGTAATTCAGCTTGTGGGGTCTTAACTGGAAGGACGTGTATGCAACAATCCTACCATGCTGCATCAAAAAGCAACCTAGTCCTCTAAATGACACATCACTATAGATCTCGTATCCTCTAGGACCATATGGTATCGTCAACACGGATGCGGTAGTCAGCTTCTGCTTAAGCTCTTGGAAACTATACTCGCACTTATCTATTCATACAAATTTCTCTTCCTTCTTCAGGAGTCGAGTCAACGGCGAAGCTAAAGCTAAAAACCCTTCCACAAACCTTCTGTAATAACCTGTTAAACCCAAAAAGCTTTTCATTTATGTCATTGTAGTCAATCTTGGCTAGTTGACGACTACTTCGATCTTGGTTGGGTCCACGGAGATTCCTTCGCCTAAAATCATGTGATCTAGGAAAGTAACACGAATCAACCAAAACTCACACTTGCTAAATTTAGCGTTCAATTCATGATTCCTCATAGTCTGGAGCACCAACCTCAATTGCCTTTCGTGCACTTCAGAATTTCTCGAATACACCAGGATATCGTCGATGAATACGATCACAAACTGGTCTAAATACTCTTTGAACACGCGGTTCATCAAATCCATGAAAGTAGTTGAGGCATTCGTCAAACCAAATGGCATTACTGTAAACTCGTAATGGCCGTATCGTGTACGAAATGCTGACTTCAGTATGTCCTCCTTCTGAATCCTCAACTGATGATATCCTATCCTTAAGTCAATGTTAGAGAATATCGATGTTCCTTGTAGCTGGTCAAACAAGTCATCGATCCTCGGGGGTGGATACTTGTTCTTGATCATCACTTGATTGAGTTGACGATAGTCAATACACAAGCGCAACAAACCATCTTTCTTCTTCACGAACAGAACTGGTGCTCCCCAAGATGATGCACTAGATGTATGAATCCCTTATCCAACAATTCTTGCATCTGCACCTTCAATTCTTTCAACTCAGACAACGCTATCCGGTAAGGAGCCTTAGAGATTGACTCTATCCTGGGGGCTAACTCGATCACAAACTCAATCTCCCTCTCTTGTGGCAGGCCTGGTAATTCCTTTGGAAACACATATGGAAACTCTTGAACCATTGCAATATCCTCGATCTTCAGCTCCTCAACTGTTGTATCCATGACAGTTGCTAAGTAACATTGGCAACCCCCATCTAACAAGCAGGTTGCCTCAAGCGATGAGATTAAGGTAATCGAGGGTCCTCCTCGACTCCTAATAAACTCAAAACTTTCACCTGCTAACGAGTTAAACTGAATCACTTTATGATAGCAGTCCATCTTAGCTCGTTGCTTGTTGAGCTAGTCTATGCCAATTATTACGTCAAAATCATATGTGGCTAAGACTATCAAATCTATCCTCTCCTCTCGCCCACCAATCATTAACTTGCAAACAGAACAACCCACTGTAGCTAACACCTTATCCTTTAACGGTGTAGATATGCAAACCACTGACTCTAACAACTTAGGAATCAATCCTACTAGCTTAATGAATTGCTCAGCTATAAACGAATGAGTTGCACTAGAGTCAAATAAAGCATAAGCAATGTGGTTGTTTAGTGAAACGGTACTTGTAATCACATCAGGCGAGTCCTCGGCCTGTCCTTTAGTGATAGCGTACGTCCTTCCTTAAGTTAGACACCTGTTCAATCCACCCTATTGTGCATTCGGGGGCAAAAATCCTCGGTTCTGACCCATCGATGGCAGCGGTGGCAACTATGGCGGTCCCATCAATCTTCTGGGACAATTCCTGGCCATGTGACCCTACTGGCCACACTTAAAACAAGCACCCAGCCTAGAATGGCATGAGGTTGATCCATGTCGTCTTCCGCAAAAATGACACACACCATTTTACCCTAATACCAACTTTCCTACTACACCCTTCCTATTGGGCGGAATCGGATACCTTCCTCCGGTCATCGGTCTCTTCCCAAACTGATTCTCATCCCTATTTGAACCAAACCGCGACCCAGATGTAGCAGCTTGTTCGTTCTGGTCTCTCTCTATCAGCTGGGCTTGTTCATACAAGTCGTTGTAATCTTTCAAATTGAATGGCACCAGTGGACTCCTCAATTCTTGTCTAAGCCTATCTATGAATCTTCTAGTTCGATCTACCAGATCTTCTATCAATTTAGGGGTGTACTGCGACAGCTCAGTGAACTTCGCTTCATACTGATCTACTGTCAGTGTACCTTGGTGAAGGCACTGGAATTCCACCATCTTCAGTTCCCTAGCACTGTTAGAAAAGTATTTATCGTAGAATACTTCAACAAATGTGTTCCACTCTAGGACCACACCTTTCGGAATCACTATACCTCTAGTGGCCCTCCACAAAGTGCTTGCAATTCCTTACAGCTGGTAAACAGCAAGGACGACCTTTTCCTCCTCTATGCACCTCAGCTGTGCAAAAGCCTTCTTTAAGTCTTGAATCCAAAGAGCTATCGCTTCAGGATCTTCTACCCTGGTGAATCTTTAGGGGGGGTTTAGTTTCAGAAACTGTTCAACCAGCTTATGCATCGGTCTCTCTCTCTTCACAACCACGTTCCCAGCTGAAACTTTGGCAAGTGCGCCAACGGCTGCGGCGGCAGCATTGGTGGCCGTAGTGGTGACTACGGTAGAGGCGGCTATTGCAATGGCTGAAGCAGTGGCAACGGTGGCTTGATTCTAGGCCTGCTGCCTTACCACATTCTCGAGAGTCTCTAGCGCTTGCATGATCTCAGCAAACCTTGGATCATCAGGGGCTACTACCCCAGGACCGATAGGAGGTGGTGCTACTCCACTAGGGCTAGCCTAAGCGGGCAATCTACCACGACCCCCTTAGGTATTGACCCTAGTCGGCATCCTACCCTGAGTCATAAGTCCAATGGTTCTCTTCCTAGGAGTCCTCTGCTCCTAATCACTCATTTTATAGACTTTCTACAGAACCTATTCCTAATTCCATACAAAATTAGAAACTGAGTGATTCCCACAAACAAGTTACCAAACAACTATCATTCATATGCATTCGCAAAATATAATGATCTTTCCTACTAACTATCCCATGAACCATCGCACATTATCACTTCAACTATCGACTACCTCTGATACTACTCCAGGTAGGGATGTCACGCCTCGATCCTCGAGCGTGTGCCCATCCCTCGGTGGTCGATATAATTTGTGACGTCCCAAGATGCGTCGTCGACCCATTCATTTTATTGCACATGCAGAAGCGAATAAATATCCCTTGACAGTAATAGCTTGGGATAGAAAAGTAGGAAACGAATTCACAAACAAAACACACCTTTATATTCACACTGAGTCATATGTAAAAGTCAACAGCCAAAAGCCTACAAAAATCGGCTCTAGAAAAGAAGCTGTCCTAACAGACTTGCACCTTAGATCCCCTCAGTTCGGCTCTAGGTGCTCCACCCTACGGTTCTAAAAAGAATTTAGCCCACGAAAGGGTGAGATATAAATCTCATCGAGTTCACACTCTAAACCCCGATTAGGAGGGTAATATGCCTAGAAGCGTCCTAACCACACAAACATAGAGATTTACCTTATCTCAAATCCTCCCTACAAATTAGCACAATTCATATCACAGACAGCCACAAAAACATGAGCAGTAAATAAGCTCATCAACTAGAATGCCACATTCAATTTCAATCAAGCATAAGGGTTCTCAGCTTATGGCACGATCTACTCTCTGTTCGGTTCTCAACTAGAATGTTCAACTCAATTAATCATGCGTTCCTTGTTTTGATCTCAGCTTATGGCACGACCTACTCTCTGTTCGGTGGTCTTCTGGCATAACTAGGCTTCATCTCACCCCCATTGAGCATGGCAACGTCTTTATTAGATGACTTTTCCGAAAGAGCATAAGTCCATAATCTACTGCGACCGACTTCCGTTGTCTAAGGGTATCCTATATAGGGGGTACGTCCACCTGACTCATTTCAGGGACGAGTTCTCTTAGCTAACACATGACCATGCAATCTCATTCCAAGACACCATGCATTGCACTCAAATGCCTCAATTAAAATGGTGAACCTAGCCTATTTTCTTCATATTAAAAATACATAGTCGTATGTAGGTACATGGTCAGATTGAACCCGAAAAATTGATATTCCCATTTTTAAAATCCTACTATTTAATATAGTACTTAAAACCATTTTCGATGTCAAAACCCGACACTCGGTAATTTTTAAATAATTGCCAAAATTTCCAAATTTTGAGATAAATACTCAAAATTACAATCACCACTCAATTTGCATAATTTAACACTCATTTGCAGAAATTAACTACACCATTGCAATCAGCACAAAATTCCGGTCACCGGCTATCCCAGTCTAATTTATGGAAAATATTAAATAATTAAATAATTTCCAAAATTAATTAAATAAATACATATTAATTCAATAAATACAAACTTAGGCTAAAAATTGCTAATCTAACGACCTATTGAACTAATTAAATTATCCTAATCATTATAACTACAAGGCCACACAATAAACTAACTAATTACAATTTCTAACCACCTAAATTACTAATCTAACTAACCAATTCAATTAAACAAACAAATAACTACACTAATCTAATATTAATTTAATCTAGACACCCTTTAAATGTCATTAACACCCTAATGAGAGTTTAGTGTATAAACTCATCGGTTGTGGCACCCCTCGACACGGCCCCCGATCCGCTAAGGTCGCCACAGCCTACTCACCTATCACTTGTCCTAATAACATTCCACTCTGATACCATTTCAATTGCAGCGGGTCTATATAACCATGGCGGTTTACATCTTTTAGATCGGTCCCAGCGTAGTTCATATAACGGAAGCATACTTAACATTTCTCTAACCCATACACAAACTAAATAATACGATATAATAACACCAACTATAACCTTTCATATATATATGCATTTTAGGGCCAAATCACTTTTATTTACATACTAAGATGGATTTCACAAGTCGGAAGACTATAACTAAGCTCAGCGATACTAAAAAAGAAACCCGACTATACATCAAACGTAAACATCTATCCATCAGCTAGTGTCGGCCATCCCAAAAAGTATCAACCTTCATCAGTCACACGCTCCTATCACACCCATCCTGGTGCATCGGCCGGCGGCAGCAACAGCATCCCCATCATCCTCCCATCTCGATGAACATGGACAGACAAAAACTCTTGTACTACAGGACCATCAGGTAAGCCCACATCATACATGACCAAAACATAGACGCGAATAAACACCAAACCATGAACACCGATGTGGGGGTGTTCCGAGCACTCAACCTCAACCTCAGACAGTAATCCATGAAACGTACCACGTGTGACAGATGCAAGAGGCATCGCTCAATCTGAAATATTAGTCTGCAAAGGGGTGAGTACAACCACTCAGTAGTAAAGATCAACCAAACTACACAATGCAACAAGCAAGACAATCAAGATATCACGAGTAAAGCACATATCATTCATGCTATCAAGCATACATCACCATGCAGACGTGCATATATCACCATGCAATCATGCATATCTCACCATGCCATCGTGCATGTACCAACATGTAGTCATGCTTGTATTTCCATGAGGTTCATCCCAGACCATATGCACATACATATGCATGATTCATATCATCCATAAACTCATGTATATATCCCCATAAGATCCATTCAAGCCTTCATGATCGCATTCTCAATGTCAAATAGCATCAATTTACTTTCATAAGCAGATCATGCATCATGCCATATGCATACACCCATGCACATGATTCAATTTCAATATTTATCTTTCACAAGGATCTCATCATTTTCTATCTAGGGACCAATGTTTGCATATCTCAATTTATCACTCGCACCCAACTTGGATTGCGAGGAGCCTCGGGCACAAACCTCCGAGCATCTCGCATCCCAACTAGCATCACGAGGGAACCCCCCTGGCACAAACCTCCAAGGCTTCCGGAATTACGTACCGCCATACAACCAGGCATTCCCCCTGGACATTACGTACTGTATACTACCAGGCATCTCGAAACTCCCAAGGACCTCCGGGCATGTATCGTAATACAACCGGGCATCTGGCACCAACCTCTAGGCATCCCAACACTCCCGAGGCATCGTCGGCTCACACCTCCGACGGTCTTATTATTATCACAATTTATAACCATATATATATATATATATATATATATTTCATTTTCAACATGGCATTTGATGCAACAATATCAAAGGTCTAAACCAGTTTTTCGATGTCATATGATATGCCAAACGTCACCATATATGCAGCACACATAACACCCACGATATCATATTTCATCAAGAATTTCTTTGGCTTTTTGAAAATAGAACCAATTTTCGGGTAAAACAGAATGCACGTCTTTAGTAAAAATTCTTGGAAAATTAGTAAAAAAATCTCAATAAATTCTGAAAATTTGACATAATAAAAACAAGATCCAAAGGAAGATATTTCATGCAGAACACCATGTCAAGAAAGTTCCACATCAATCACATAAATCCACACATCACAGCAAAAGAAATTCCAGCACCACTTTTGCACAGTTTTGGAAATAATTTTGATTAAACCCTTAAATGAACTCCGAAAATCTGATATTTTAATATGTCATAGCTAGGATCTAGGGAAAAAAGTCTCATGAAGAAATTGAAGTCTAATTTGTTCTGTATTAAAAGATATAAATTTTGAAATTCTCCTTAACTCTCGGTTCACTGTCCAGATTCATTCTTTCCAAAGAAAATCATTTTTCCCTGATCAATACTTGTCCTTTTATTCTTAAATTTTAGTATGTTACTCCTCAGGATGTCACCTACAACTATTATCAAGAACATGAGATCAAATTCCAACTGGATAATTTCACAAAATTCACAGAATCACAATAGACCAACATAACAGTTTCCAGATCTAGCTTCTTTAAAGAAAAATGGTTTCACCGACCTATACTTGTTCATTTCCTCTGAAATTTTGATATATTACTCTACAAGAAGTTCTTTACAACTTTCATTCAGAAGTTGAAGTCATATTTCAACTAGAACATTGCATGCAACTCACGAAAACATCATTGGTCGGACTATTTTTCCCAGAAACAGAACACTAGGCTAGAACACAACTCCTATAACTTCGAAATTTTACACTTCATCCACATCCGAGATTCACCATTCATCACACACCAAAAAAAATAAGCAAAGGGTAGATCAATGGACTCTACTTGCCTCTAATCCAAGCAAAACACAGCAAGCAAACGGCGGGCTCGATGGCGGGACACGGCAGCTCGATGGCAGCGACTCGGTGGCACGCATGGCAGCAAACGGCCTCCCTCTTCCTTTCTCTCTTCTTTTCTTCCTCTCTTTCTCCCCTCTCGCACGGTAGCTCTCTCTCTCCCTCTCGGCACTCCTCGCTCATTCCGTCCACTCTCCCTCTCTTTTCTTCCCTTTTGCAGTGATTTGCAATCATTAGATTGCATGCAAATGCCACTTGGCCAAACCCCTTAGCCACTTGGCATTTTTCCCATGCAAGGTGATGGGCTAGAAGATGGGCCGGCCTCTCCCTCCATTCCTCTCTTCCCATGGTCAACAGCAGCCCCTTCCCTTTAGGCTTCACGGCCAGGCCCAAATGGCCAAACAATGGGGCTTTTGTGGGCTAGTCTTGGCCTAAGAACTTTGGCCCACTTACTCCTTTAATAATCTACTCTAAACCCCCACTCATATAAATACATAATTACACTTACTCACTTGGCCATAAAACTTGAAATCATAAATCAATAAATTCTAACTTATAAAACACATGGCCAAGAATAGAATTTTCTTTCCTATCAAATAATTATCCACTAAAAGTTTGGCCTTAATCTTATTGCAAATCATGGATCAAATGGCTATAATATAATTTGATGGTGCTTCCATCACCTACCCAACTTTACCTTTGACAAAACCATTCTGTATTAGGAACTTACTTAGTCTGTCGTACCAAGCTCGAGGTGCTTGTTTTAAACCATATAATGCCTTTTTCAGTCTGAAGACTGAGTCTGGCTTCTTTGGGTCTTCAAATCCAGGTGGTTGTTCCACATAAACTTCCTCATGGATAAATCCATTTAGGAATGCACTTTTGACGTCCATTTGGAATAACCTGAAATTTTTATAACAAGCAAACGCAAGTAATAGGCGAATAGCTTCTAACCTTGCTACGGGTGCATAAGTCTCGTCATAGTCTATTCCTTCTTCTTGCGTATATCCTTTGGCCACGAGTCTTGCTTTGTTTCGTACGACTTTTCCACCTTCATTCATCTTGTTCCTGAATACCCATTTGGTTCCAATGACAGTTTTACCTTTTGGTTTAGATGTCAATTCCCAGACATCATTGATGTTGAACTGTCTGAGTTCTTCTTGCATAGCTTCGATCCAGCTTTCATCAGATAATGCTTCTTCTATGCTTTTCGGTTCAATTTCAGAAATTAGAGCCACAGCACTAGATTCTTCATGTCTTTTTGATCTGGTGCGGATTCCTTCATTGATTTCGCCAATGATGAGATCTTTGGGATGACTGGACTTGTGCTTCCAGTTACTGGTTGATTTGTCTGGTTGATGATCTCTTTCTTTATTTGAATCTTCATGAACATTTTGATGATAGATTTGCAGAGACTGAGATGCTTCTTGAGTTGTAAGTCTTGAAGGGTCTAGAGTAGGTTCAGACTCTTCATACTGAATCTGACTGGATTCATCTTGCGTTGAGTCTTGGAATTTTACATTCATAGATTCCTCCACTGACTGGCTTTTCTTGTTATAGACTCTGTAGGCTTTGCTTGATGTAGAATATCCAAGGAAGATGCCTTCATCTGATCTTTCTTCAAACTTACCAACTCGATCATTTGCATTTTTCAAAATAAAGCATTTGCAGCCGAACACATGAAAGTATGAAACAATGGGCTTCTTACCTTTGAACAATTCATAGGGAGTTTTCTCTAAAATAGGTCTTAGAAAGACTCTGTTAATTATATAGCATGCTGTTGAAACAGCTTCAGCCCAAAATTGAGAAGAAATTTTACTTTCAATTAAAAGTGTTCTAGCCATTTCTTGAAGAGATTTATTCTTTCTTTCCACAACTCCATTTTGCTCTGGAGTATATGGAGAGGAAAACATATGATTAACACCAGATTTATCACAAAATTTTGTAAAATCTTGATTTTCAAATTCACTTCCATGATCTGTTCTTATACTTGAAATGACATAACCTTTTTCATTTTGAACCTTTTTAGCAAACTTTTCAAAGTACGAAAAAGTTTCTGACTTTCTTGCAAGAAAATATACCCAGGTAAAGCGAGAGTAATCATCTACAATTACTAGACAATATTTCTTACCTCCAATGCTCTGGGTTCTTGTTGGTCCGAAGAGATCCATATGTAGTAACTGTAGTACATGATTAGTAGAGATATGATTTATTGGCTTAAATGAATTTCTTACCTGTTTTCCCAGAATACATGGTGTGCATGAATCAGACTTTTGATATGGCAATTTTGGTAGTCCATGAACAAGTTTCTTTGATGAGATTTTGGCTAATTGCTTTATGTTGACATGGCCAAGCTTCCTGTGCCATAAGATCGCTTCATCTTGAACAGAGATTAGGCACCGTGATTCATTTGGTCTCACATCAAGAAGGTAGATATTTCCATGCCTTCGACCCATGAAAGACTGAGTCGAGTCTTTACTAATTCCAGAACATATTCCTTCTTGAAAGGAGATCTTGAAACCCGTATCACACAGTTGGCTAATGCTGAGAAGATTGTAGTTGAGTCCTTCCACTATAGAAACATTGCCTATTGTGAGATTTCCAATTTTCACAGTTCCGAATCCCACAATGCTTCCTTTGCTGTTTCCACCAAATTAGACTTTTCCACCATTTACTTGAACAAACTTTATGAAGCAATTTGAGTCTCCTGTCATGCGTCTTGAGCATCCGCTGTCAAGATACCACTTTACCTTCTTTTTGACAGAGACTTGCATTCAAGAGAGAGTCTCAAGCTTTCTTTGGTACCCAAATTTTCTTGGGTCCTTTGGTGTTAGTAGGATAAGCATTATTAGGCCATACCCTTTTAACAGGCTTCCAAACCATAGGACACTCTTTTTCAAAGTGATCTTGATTGTTACACTTTGAACACCTTAGAGCATTTCGACCTACAGATTTTACAAACACTTTCTTGAAATGATTTTTGTAAGCCTCTCTTGACGGTCTTTTCTTAATTCTTTCTTTTACTTTCGGAAAATCAATCAAAGGGATTGTTTCTGCTGTCATACCTAGACCAGACTTATTGAAATAAGGTCTTTGCACTGAAAGAACTTTTTCAAGTTTTTCAGACCCTATTGAAAATTTCTTTGAAATATTTGATAAGTCAGTTTTTAAGAAAGCATTTTCTTTTGAAAGTTTATCTTCATTCTCTTTAAGAGTAGAGATATTCAAGTCTAAACTTTTCACTCTTTCTTCTAAAGTATTTTCCTTTTGTTTTAGAACTGAGTTTTCCTTTTTCAGTTCGGAAATCTTTTTGAGAGAAGTTTTAAGACTAAAACATAGTTCATCAATGTATTTAGAGACTTTGACAGGAATTTTAAAATCACTTACCTCAAATTCACCGTCCGACTGATCGATCCAGTCCGAGTCCGATTGTGCCATCGACACATTGGCATATTCCTCATCACTTTCTTCACACTCGTATCGCTCCAAGTTTCGGCTTTGAGAGCTTTTCGAGACTTTTCAGCTTTTCCTCTCTTTTTCTTCGAGAAGAGGACGGTTGGGTCTCGATGTGTCCCTTTTTCTTACATTCGAAGCGAGACTACATCTTTGTTTGGTTCCTCATCATCAACAAACTTGGTTTGCTGTTTTTGAAAACTTTGTTTTCTTGAGTTGAACCTTCTTCCTTTTCTGTTCAGCTTTCTGAATTTTCTTATCATAAGAGCAAGCTCCTCATCATCCAGATCTTCTTCAGAATCTGCATCATCAGAATCATCATTAGATTTTAATGCAATGGATTTCTTACCTCTTGGATCTTCGTCTTCATTAATTCGTTCCACTTCGTAAGACTGAAGAGTTCCAATCAGCTCGTCTACAGATAATGGCATGATTCTTTGCGTCTCTCTTATTGAAGTCTTTATATGATTCCAATCCTTGGAGAGTCCACGCAGCAGCTTGTTCACCTTCATGGGGTCAGAAATTTTCTGTTCTTGATTCTCAAGACCATTGACAATATCTGTAAAACGACTAAACATATCAGTTATAGATTCTCCTGGTTTCATTTTGAAGGCTTCATATTGACCAAGGAGAATGTTAATTCTTGTCTCCTTCACTCGGTCTGTCCCTTCATAAGTGATATGTAATCGTCCCAGAGACTTCTTTTCTTTGTGACACAAGAAGATATCTGTTATATTCAGTTGATGACAAAGCACAATATAACGAGTAAATTGCTTTTGCATCTAATGCTTGTCTCTTGTTGATCTCTTCTTGAGACATTTCGCTGGTTTCAACAGTTTCTTTCCCTTTTTCAGATACTGATGCAGCAATAGGAGTAATTCCTCTCTCCACGACATCCCATTCCAGAGGATCCTTTGATCGAAGGAAAGCTTTCATTTTGTTCTTCCAAATGTTGTAATCCTTTCCATCAAAGTAGGGAGGTCTGGTATTGCTTTGCCCTTCCATCAACCCTGGTGCTAGCATACTAGCCATGGATCTTTTACTCTGAAGTAAAACACTTCAAATAATGTGAGAACACGAGCTCTGATACCAATTGATATAGCTAGTATGAATACCTAGAGGGGGGGTGAATAGGTATATAAAAATTCTCTTGATGATTGCACGATAGTTAGATAGTTAAAGAATTCGCAATAATCAATAATCAATCGTAAGACTGAGTAAATGAAAGAGAGAATTAAACACGAGGTTTATAGTGGTTCGGTTTGATTCAAGCCTACGTCCACTCTTCTGCACTGACAGCCTATTGGCTGGATTCCACTATGAACAAAGAGATGTTACAGTGTTGATCTTCCTTGACTTCTCGGTGTAGATGATCTACCACACACGCTCAAGGTATCACTATGAGTAAGTACTCTCTGTGTTTACAATTTCGCTCAAACTGTATCGACTAATAATCAAGGGTCTTCAGACTCTGGAATTTTTCTATCGATCACGTTCTATAAAACAACTAGAACGTCTTCCTTTTATACTCCTTTATGCCATCATAGCCGTTGGCACTTACCAAAGGAATTCCTCCAATCTACCCGTTGGATGGAATCAATCAAGAAGATCATTCGAGCTATTTAAGGAACCTGATGATAGCCCATCAATCCTGTTCGCCTATACAATCAGGATCTTGGTTTCCAAGAATAGAACATTCCAAGAATAATTCGTCGACCATTGGATCTTCAATCGTTCTTAGATAAGAATTAAAGAATCCGAAATGATTATCCAACCAAGGGATCTTCTCCAGAAGATAGGATCAAATCCTCAACCATATACTTCGGCTCTGGATATCCTTCGCTACTGGATTAGAAAAACTGTCGGTGAGAATAGTCTTGAGTCTTGAGTCTTGAGAACATAAGGTCTTCAGACTTTAAACTGTCGGTCTCCGAATGTCCAGACTTAAACTGATAGAAACGTTTTGTCAGCTTCAAAATATTCTGGAAGGATTTCTCCAACAGCCATGACAAATACTATTTGTGAAATAATCTGGATATGTGGATTACTTTTAGACCTTGTAGTATAAGTCAAAGGACCTAGCGAACTATTTTGTGACAATGGTGCTACACTTAAGTTAGTGGCAAATCTAGTTTTTCATGAAAAGACTAAGCATATAGAGGTTTATTGTCATTTCACTTGAGACAAGATTTGAGAAGAAATTATTATAGCAAAAAGAATTGGAATTGTAGAGCAGCCTACAAACATCATTACCAAGCCATTATGTCAACGACAATATACATACCTTCTAAGCAAGCTAGGTGTCCTTGACATATATAGACTACTAGCTTGAGGGGGAGTGTTGGAAATATGATGGGAGATATTGATTTTGTTATCAATTAATTGATTCGATTAATCTATGATTAGCTTAGTAAAGCAGGAATCTAATCATGATATAATCGAGTATATTTCCCTTCCTGTCTTTTTCTTGTAATGTGGATAGAAGACATACTTGCACAATGCGAATACAGAAAATATATATTACAATTTTTTTCTATCACGTTTCTATTTTAACAATTTCTTTTCGGAAATATTTTTTTTTTCAATTTCTATTCCCTAAAACAATTTTGATAGAATAGTGCATTTGATAACTATACAAAATTTCTACTCTCAAAATAAAAAAGGAACATGAATGCAATTGGTGCGACCCACAGGTTATTTTATAATGTAGAATCTCTTTTAATTTTTACTATATTTTAGATTTTTCTTTTTTTTTTCTTTTCTTTTTCCCTATCTTCTTCTTCCTCCTCTATTTAGTGGTAACAACAATGGCAACAGAGGTAGTGGGTGGCAACGACGGGCAGGTGGTAGGTGGCGACTAATAATGACAATCGGTTAGAAAAGGAAGAAGAAGGAGAAGAAAAGAAAAATAATGACTTATTCCATAAATTGTTTCTGGAAACAAAAAGTAACTTTTTCCTATTTTTAATTTTTGTTCCAAATCTATTTCTTAGATACTTTTCTATTCCAGGGAATAAAAGAATTAGCTAACGTTCCAAGCGGAATTCTATCATTCTTTCGTTCTAGCGAACAAAAGAATAGAAATTTGGAGAAATAGAAATGTTATCAAACGGAGCCTAAATGTATGCAAGACAAATCAAAGAAGTGTAGTTCAATATGACTATCAAAGAAACCACGGATATTCTCGAGTTGATTCGCTTGGATGTTCATAGACTATCACAATTTCCTTCAAGGAAGAATTTCGAATTATTGCCGATAGTTGTGGATGAATACTCAAGGAGAATCCGGGGGTCTATGCTAAGGTACAAGTATGATGTTGTTGTTAGGATCATGTAGTTTGAGAGATTTGATAATGTACACACACACACACGTATAAAAGGAGGCTTGTAAAATAATCAAGTATGTGTGGACTAACAATAGCATGATGTTCTGCTTGGAGCTATCAAAGGAATTTTGCATGAAGAAAGTCACAGCGAAACACCATAACATTTATAGAGTTAATGAGTAGAATATTACTAGAGACAGCCCATAAAATACTCTCTAGTGTTGGTATAACTAAGAGATTCTTGGCAGATGCACTTAGTACAGTGAGCTATCAATAAATCTCCATCGACTATGATTAGATGTCGGACTATCATAGAAAATGGTCAACCAAGCTCATTATTTTATTGTTAGAATATTTGGTTGCCCGTGTTATCTTGAGTGAGTGATGGTAAGCTCAATGAGATGACAAGAAAGTTCACATTACTAGGCCATGTACAAGGTGAGCAAGGTTATCAATTTGTAGTGTACAGACTTCAATTCACATGTTATTAGTAGAGTAGGTACATTTGACAAGTTTTTCTAGTTATGAGTGTTCGTGGAAGTAGTCATACTGATTTAAATGGTATTCAACCTTGAAATCGAGTTGCAATTAGGAAATCCTAAGATAGTGCGGGCTAGCGAGGTAATTGATACAGATAGTGCTTGTAACGAGGTGGAGCGAATTGAGTCAATAATTGCTATAAATACTAAATTTAATAAGTTACGTGTTCAATATCCTAATTGATATGCATGCAATGGTGGTTTTGCCTTACCAATAGTTGAGGATGTAGTGTCTGCAAATCATTAATTAAGGTGCAAATGGAGTTGGTGTTCTAATTAGGTTTACTACTATGGTGAATTTCAAGCAGGTTTTGCACTTGGAAAATGCTTGTGGTAATTGAGCCCATGTGGAGCTATCAGAGAGTAGTCGTAAGGTTCAAATGTGCGACAAAGTAATTGTGACTTAGCCCAAATGTTAAGCTAGATAGAGATTGTTAAGAAATGTCTCGAGTTTCAGCCCGTGAATGAATCCCGAGTCTAAATAAATTGCAAGAAAATCCCGTTGATTAAAGAAAGTCCGAAGTATTTGCTCAAAAAAAAAAAAAGTCCGAAGTATACATGCATAACCTATATACAGTATATCATGCACATGTTGTATCCTTTTACATAGAGATTATGATCATGTTTAAGTAATTATTCTGCACGTCATAAATATCGTGTTTCTTTATGAAAAAAAAAATAGAAAAAGAATTACATATGCGCATATAGCATATGGAACCAAGCCAGGCCTTTAAACCTGTGTGAGCAAAATAATGAGTTCACGGAAGCATCTTACAACTAAATTTTGCATTCACATAAAATTGGGTTATAATAATCAAATTGGGCAACTATACGAAAAATAGAATTCATAATTAGATTTTGTTTGTTTTGCAAAAAAAGTGGCATTTCTGAAAATATTTTATAGGAAGCCATTTTCTAGGAAAATAATCATATTTTTTTTTATGTTTGACTGAAACTTGAAAATAAATTAGAAAATATTTTTTGTTATAAGGTTTGAAGAATTCGATTCAATTTTTCCCCACACACTCATATTAATAAATTTTTTATTTTCTTTATTTCTTTTTTTTATTTTTCTAAATTTTTTAACTTTTCAATTTTCTTTCAATTTTTTTCTTTTTCTTTTTTATTTTTTCTTTTGCTCCTCTTCCTCGTTGGTCACCAGATGATGATCGAACATTATTGAGCTCTAGCGAGCTAGTCGAGTGCAAGGCTTGTCGATCAACGAATCAAAGGCTCTCGCCGATCAATCTCGGTGAGCAGTAGCACCAGGCTCGCCAATGGCTAGTCGCCAACCATCGTGTGGCTAGCGACCTACCAAAAAACAAGAAAAGTAAAAAGAAAGAAAGAAAAAGAAAAAAAAACATAATAAACAATTCGAATTCTTAAAATAATAAAAATAAAATAAAAATAAGAATGAAGTGGGGACTAGTCGGGGTGTAATATAAGAGAGAAAGTGAGGAAAACATTTTCTCTTATTTGAAAAGTGGAAAAAGATTTTCTCATATTTTAGAAGATTTTGTTCTTTTCATGTAAAATGTTTTCCAATAA
This sequence comes from Eucalyptus cladocalyx, assembly GCA_017140615.1. Classification (NCBI taxonomy): domain Eukaryota; kingdom Viridiplantae; phylum Streptophyta; class Magnoliopsida; order Myrtales; family Myrtaceae; genus Eucalyptus; species Eucalyptus cladocalyx. Next base: position 21,603,584 of record CM029520.1, read on the forward strand.
ATTATTTTTCGTAAAATGAACAGAGCCTTAGATAATGGATAGTAATTAGGGGTGGTCATGACACTCCAAGCTCCACATTTGAGTGAAAGACCTACTGCCTCTAAGTGTCTGAAAATTGTCTAAACAGTTTTAAATCTATTACACTTTTGTCAATTTAGTCATAAAACTTTTACTTTTGACAATTTAATCCTAAACATTTTTATATTTTGCCAATTGACTCTATCTATCTAATTTTGGCTGATATCATTAACGTGAATACCGATCATCCTACGAGGCAAGGCTGGCATTGAAGTAGATAATTTTTAATGATATTTTAATATTTTTTTAAAGAAATTTGTATTTATTTTGTCTTCTTTTCTTTTTCTTTTCTCCTTTTTCCCTTCACCGACCCAATTGGCCTCATCAATGTCCGATGACCTACCAGCCTCAACCAAGGGCCACCCTCGTTGGCCTTGAGCGAGAGTAACCAGTGCTTGGCCTAGTGAGGGTCACCCTTGCTTGGGTGGGTGTGGACCGCGCTCACTCAAGCTAGCAGGGGCAACCCTCACCAAATCTAGTGAAGGCTTGCCGTCGCTAACCTAGGTGAGGGTGATTATCGCCAACCCAAGCCTAGGTGTCCCTCGCCCAAGGTCGATGAGGGTGGTCCGACAATGGCTAGTGGGGGAGAGAGAAAAAAAAAAAGAAAAAAGAAGAGAAAAGAAAAAAAAAGTAATGAAGGAAAATATAAGAAAAGAAGGAAAAAAATTGAGAAAAATAGTAAAGTGTTACAAAAAGTATATAGGTCAGCATCATACGTGTCATAAAAGATGCCCAATATCCACATTGGCGATCTGGATGAACTCAATTAACAATATGTAAAAAGGTTTCATACTCAATTGGCACAAATAAAAATTTAAAACTAAATTGACAAAAGTATAATAGATTTAGAATTTTTGAACAATTTTCTCCCGTTATCATCAAATTTTAGGTCGTGACGGTACACTAGGAAGTCAAAACGGATTTCGTGAATATGGTTTTTTTATTAGAGAGGAAGAAGACAAGGTTTTGAAGAGGAGTGTCAGACAACAAGGCTTTCGTTTGATTTCGTTGAGAAGAAATGCATAAGTGGATTCTCATTACCATTAATTTCATTAAATGAACATATTTTTTAATGGTTTGAATGACAACATTTTTGGTATTAAACACGTTCAATTATCAAACAAAATGAGATCTCCTTTTTCTTTTTCTTTTTTCACCTTTTCCTTCTTCTTCTCCACCGACCCAACCAACCCAGACCACACGAACTTCGCCTATGCATCACTGTGCCGATGCCACCATCAAAACGAATGGAGGTCAACGAGAACCTCCATTGATGCCACCTCTCTCTCTCTCTCTCTCTCTCTCTCTCTCTGCACATAAGTTGCAACCAGCAGCGATGGAGGTCATGATCATGGCCATGGAGGCCAATTGGAAGCACACGTCCACATGTTTATGGTCACGTGGTCCGAGTGACTTCCATTGAAACGAATGAAGAAAGTCGCGACCTCCATGACATCTCGACACGGAGATCACAACCCATGACCATCGCGGTCAATTACTCCGATGAAGGTCGGCTTGCCTAGCGTAATGCCAGATATATGGTTGCACGAGTTCGCGACCTCCTCCTGGACGTGGGGGTGGGGTTGCTATCTATCCGGGTTGGTTGGGCAGAGAGAGAGAGAGAGAGAGAGACCTATGCAGCACGACCACAATGCAAAGATGATGATGGCGGCAAGTGAAGATAATGCTGTAGTGGCGAGTGGCATTAGGAAGTCAAGGAGGGGCTCGTTCCACAGTCTATGATGCTTGCAAGTAGAATAATTAAGGTTTGGTCATTTCACCGAAAAGTTCTGGTCGCTCGAAAATATTCTTAGGAATTTAATTTCAAAGTAAATCATTTTTTGGCATTTGTTTGCATTGAAAGCAAATTGAAACGGTGTTTGATAATAAGTGAAACCCCTGAAGACATCTTATATCATTAAAAATTACTTACATGAATAATGAACTATGCAACATCTTCTTTATTTATTTTGTAATCCATCAAAATAACATGGATTACAAGGAAATTTGGACAGAAATAACGGAATCATATATGTAAAATATTATATATGATGGTATTTTTGGGAATGTAGAAAAACATAGTATTCTGAAGTGGAGATGATAGAAAAAAATTGATGACACAAAAAAAGTTTAGAGGATTAAGGTCATAGTAGGTATAGTTTAGAAGTTTTGAGTGACACACAATAAAGTTTAGGGTATTGATATCATCGTGATATAATTTAAGACTTTTAGTGAAAAACACTTTAGTACTGTAATTTTTAAAAAATTTTCACCACAAATGTTATGCCTTGTCCAATTTCCAGCAATGGAGTGAAGTTTTTTAAAAAATTTTCCACTTAAGTCATCAATTAGAAGTTATGGCACTTAAGTAAATATTTTTTCGAAGTTAGTGCAAATGGAGCACTACACAAAAGTTGTGGTATTCAAATGACTGTCGTATGAAAATTAAAACACTTATAGTATCATTATTTCATATACAAAGTCCGTCTTTAAATTTATGTAATCTTGAGCAAATATCTACTATCTAGCTTTCCATTCGTTTTATTAATTCTTTCACATATTTCATTTTTCGACATTATTTAGACATGTTATTGGTAAAAGCATCATGATTTTGGTCCACGTGCCATATCCCAATCAATTTCGACGAGGTTTCTTTTCTTCTTATCAGACTTTCTGGGCTTCGTTAACAAATTGGGAGTCAAGCAAGTTCTTCCAATCTTCCTGGTTTTAGTGATTTATAGGTGGCAACCTCGAAAAGTGACATGTTGATTTCGTTCATTTCGAGTAAAATAATTAATTTTAATTTTTTTTATAAATAATTACTTGAATCAGTTAAAATAATTAGTCAATGAAAAATAAATTCATCATTGATAAAAATTTGTGTATAAATATTCTCATGAATGATAAAAATATTTTTCATTCATTTATTTTTGTAAGTAATACAAATGATCAATTTTCAAGAAATTACTCTTTTCACATCATTCATTTTTAGTAAAAGAAACACATCCATAGTACTATAAGTTTAAAAAGGTAATTCCATCTCGCATGCACTGCGAAGGACATTGTGTAGCCCCCTTAAAAGTTGCATCTTAGAAGATGAGTAAGTATTACATCTAGCCGATCCTTGCAAGCTCTCACCATTCGATCGCTATATCTAATTTGGATCTCACGTAAGACCCACAGTACTCGATGGCCAAGAAAGAGTGAGCCCAAATGTTCCGAATGTATAAAAGAATTTTTCAAAAAGCGCCTAGAAAGGTTTGAATATGAGTGATCGGTTACAAATTATTGAACTAAAAAAGGGTTTTTTGCCTACTCTGGAAGCAATTGTTGCTGGTCCTCTTTTTGGGTCAAAACCGTCGCAGGGTCACTTTAGCTTCACCTCTTTTCCTGAATGGATTAGAAATGGGTCCATCACAGATCCCCTTTAACCCAAATGCAGGCGGCATTCAGTTCCTTAACCTGTTCAGTCTCGCAATAAAAAATTCAATAAACTTACATTACCAATTGATCCATTGAAAATGGGATAAAAGGTAGGTTTACCATCCATATTACCACCTCTACTCCTATTTTATTCATTTTCTGATAAATTGATAATTTCATACAATATTTTCTTTCTTAATAGTAAGAATTGATAAGCCAGCATAATTAGGTGCATTGATGATGAAAGGACTTATTACATAATTCATGAGATTTTAGAATCGTTGATTAGATTGAATAATTATTACATATTAGGAAAAGACGTCCGCATCCTCTCTCTTGTCTCGGAAGAGCATCTCTCTCTCCATAGGGCAAAGTTTCTCCTTTTTCTTCAATGGCAGATAGTGCAAATCATCTTCTGCAACCACCATGATTCTGGAGTAGACGCTCACCCCAGATGGATTTGAGAGCTCTTCAGATCTGGTTTGCTAAATCCCAGAACCCTAACCTTTGATTTCTCCAGATTTCTTTCAAAACACCAACCACCCAAACACGAACCATCACCGGGAAACCCTCTCCCCATTCCACAACTCTGCCTTAGTCCAGTTGTCATCATTCAGCTAATCGTTTCACCATATTCAGAGCCCCCTTCAATCTAATACCCAAACTTCAATGTTTCAACCATTGCACCAACCGAGGAACCCAGTTTGGGGTTTCGAGTAAGCTCCCCCCTCCAAGCCACATTTAGCCCTAAATCGTTGCAGATTAAGAGTAGTGAGACAACCTGCAAAAGGAAGAGATGGCGGGTGAGAACGAGAATGAGTTGTGACTAGCCGCATTGTGCAAAAGCCTGGGTGATCTCTAGTCAGCTAGTGATGTTGTTGAGGTGTCAACAGAAATCCCTCCTAACAAAAGGCATGAATGCAATCTCACTCTGTTTGGTAAGCTATTCTCTAAACCTAATGTTAACTTCCAAGCCTTTTCTAGCACGATGAAGAAGGCATGGAAAGTAGACTCAGTTGCTTATTTACAAAAAGAGCCAGGCTTATTCTCTTTTGTGTTTCAAACTGAAGAGGAGAAAGATAGAATCCTTAAAACCTGTCCATGGTCTTTTGCAAGTAATCTTCTAGTCCTGAAACAGTGCAAACCAGAGATTCTAGAACACTGTTATGATTTCTCTTGTTGCGCCTTATGGGTTCAAATGGGAGGAATGCCTCCAGGATAGTTCAGAGAGGATGTGTTTTCTGATTTAGCTGAAAGAGCGGGACAAGTTGTAGATATACAGCTAGAAGCAAGAGCAAACGGACCCTACAAAGCAGGAAAGGTGAAAATAGATTTGGATTTGACTTCACCCTTGAAATCAGGGGCTATATTGGACATAGGGCATAAGAAGCTATGGGTGGAATTCAAGTACGAAAGACTTCCACATTATTACTACTCATGTGGGAGAATTGGTCATTATGCCACAAATTGTGAGGAAATTCCCTATGACCAGACTAAATGGGCAGAAAACAAGGTAGGGAAGTATGGACCTTGGCTAAAAGCGGAAGTGCGAGATCACAGCCCTTATTGGGAAGCCTTTTATGGGAAATTAGAGACAAATCATGATGCTGAAGAAGTCGTCCCTAAAACGCCTGTAATAGAAAATGATATGGAAAGAGGGATGAGAAATGACTCGAAGATCCGGGCTACTACTACTCGCAACAAGAAAAGGGCAGATTGTGATGATTCTCATTATTTACTTGAAGGCTCTACAATGGACCATAGCAAAAAAGACAAAGGCAAGCAGATTATGTGTATTAATCCTCCTACAGTTATCTATTAGACCCATGACAGTAACAGTAAAAAATCTTTGAAGACTCAAAAAACCAAAAAACAAAAGAGATCAGTGGACAATGCTTCTCTCCACATTGAAGACATGGAGCTGCTAGAAACACCTGTTCAGATAGTGAAGGAAGGAAATGACTGGGCTTTGGTGGCTAGCCCTAATAAGCCACCAAAGACATCATGAAGATCATAAGCTGGAACTGTCAAGGGCTGGGCAATCCCCTGACGTTCCAAGAGCTGAGAGCATTAGTTGCTCATGAAAGGCCTACTATCTTCTTTTTAATGGAAACTAAAAACAAGGAATCAAAGGTTAAGGGCGCCATAAAACGCCTAAAATACCCAAATAAAAATATAGAGAATCCGGAAGGTATCGCATGAGGTTTAGCACTTATGTGGAGTGAAGGGGTGGACTTAAGAGTGAATTCCAGCAACAAAACTCTCATAGATGTTGAATGTCATGATAGGACAAGTGGATGTCTTATGCGAATTACTTTTCTCCACGCTCCTACCAATTATGGGGAAAGGCTTATTTTATGGCACAAACTAAGGGAAATTCAGTCACAAAATCACATCCCTTGGATTTGTATGGGGGATTTCAACGAAATTCTTTATGTTTGGGAGAAGGAAGGCAGAAGAGCAGCTGATTACTACCAAATGGCAGCGTTTCGTGAACTCTTGAATAATTGTTCCCTAATAGATATCGAAAGTAAAGGCTGTGCCTACACTTGGGCAAATAATAGAGTAGGAGAGGAGATGGTGAAAGAAAGGTTAGATCGAGCTCTATGTACCATGGACTGGAGGGTGGCGTTTCCAAATGCTGAAGCTCTGGCCACAATCCACTTCTTCTCGTAATGCACCTTGAAAATCATAAACGGAAAAAACAATTCAGGTTTGAAGCTTATTGGTTGGAAGAAGAAGAATGTAGGGAGATTATAAAGCAAATATGGGATGGCAATCTCTTCCATGAAAATAGCTTTTCAGATAAAGTGCAAGATGTCTCTAAAGAACTAGCAAGATGGAGCAAGCAAAAGTTTCCAAATGCTGCCATTTGCATAAGAGAGTTAAAGAAGAAATTAACTGAGCTCACTAACAGATAGTCAGAAAATTTCAGCAAGGAGGAATATCAACAGGTAATGGATCAACTCGAAAAATTATGGAGATAGGAGGAAAAGTATTGGGGGCTAAGGGCGCGACTTAATTGGCTTAAATGGGGAGGAAAAAATACCAGTACTTTCACGCCACAATAGTGCAAAGAAGGCAGTGAAACAGAATAACAATGCTGAAGGTTAATGAAGATACATGGTGCAGGGAACCGAATTTGCTGAAGCAACATATCAGGGACTTTTATTAAACACTCTATGAAACCATGGGCCTGAGGAATTTTCAACCAGTACTAGATCAGTGTCCCATACCAGTAAATGAAGAAATGAACTCATATCTGATGGAAATTGTGAAAATAGAAGAAGTAGAGGAGGCGGTATTCCAGTTGGGTGCACTCAAAGCACCAGGTCCTGATGGGTTAAATGGGGAATTCTATCAGCACTATTGGGAGGAACTGAAGCATGAAGTTTTTCAGCTAGTACGGCTTTTCTTTGAAACAGGTACTCTCGATCCCTTCCTAAATCAAACATATATCACCCTAATACCAAAGGTCAAAAACCCAGAAAGTATAAACCAGTTCAAACCTATTAGCCTATATAATTTTAGCTACAAAATTATTGCTAAAGTGATGGCAAATAGACTGAAGATATGGCTACCAGATATTATTACTTCCAAACAGAGCACCTTTGTGCAAGGGAGGCAAATTCAAGACAATATCTTAATAGTTCAGGAAGTTATTCACCAGCTTAGAATCAAGAAGAGAAAAAAGAAGTTTCAAGCCATTCTGAAACTTTATATGCAAAAAGCGTATGATAGAGTGGAGTGAGATTTTTTGAGTGCATGTTTGTTGAAATTGGGCTTCAATTCAAGGTGGGTAGGGTTGATAATGCAATGCGTCTCCACAGCCACTTTTAGTGTGAAAGTAAATGGGGAGCCTATGGAATATTTCAAACCTTCCAGGGGTTTAAGACAAGGTGATCCTTTATCACCTTATCTATTCATACTAATGTCGAATGTTCTGTCATGGCTAATGCATAAGGCTATGGAAGACGGGAGCGTAAAAGGGATAACTTTGAATACATATTGCCCTACTTTATCACATCTCCTCTTTGCCGACGACTCTATTTTCTTCTTGGATGGGACCGTTTCAGAGTGCCAAAACCTTGCGGTAGTCCTAAATCAATATTGTTATGCTACGGGCCAAGCAATTAATCTAAATAAATCAGGAGTGAGTTTTAGCAGCGGCTGCCCTTTGAACTTGAAAAAGAACTTGACGCAAGAGCTCAGAGTCCCAATCATAGACAAGACAGGAAAATATCTTGGCATCCCGATGGATTGGGGCCGTTCAAAAAAAGAGATGTTCGCCTGGATCCTAGCTAGAGTAAACATGAAGATGGAGGGATGGAAAGAGCAAATTCTGTCCAAAGCAGGAAAAGAAACATTGATCAAAAGTGTTGTACAAGCTCTCCCCCAATATGTCATGTTGCTCTTTAAAGTACCCATCTCACTATGCAAAGCAATTGAAAGAAGAATCGCCTCTTTTTGGTGGAAACAAAATGATACAAGCAGGGTTTGCATTGGAAGAAATGGGATGTTTTGAAAACAAGAAAGGATGAAGGGGAGCTAGGATTCAGAGATTTAATAAATTTTAACAAAGCAATGCAAGGAAAACAAGCGTGGAGGTTATCTCAGTCTCCTTTAGCCTTATGGAGTAGAATACTTAAAGGAGTTTATTTTCCAAATGGAGATATGTGGAAGGCAGGTAAAGGGCGGCGTCCATCTTAGGGTTGGCAAAGCATTCTAATGGGGTGAGAAACTATTGAAAAGGAGGTACAATTGAGGGTAGGTGATGGCAAAAATATCAGCATATGTGAGGATAGATGGCTGGATTCCGGTGTGATAGGTGGCCCGGCTAATCAAAATGACCCCAGAACTGTAGCTGAACTTATAAGTGAGGAAAATAGGGGATGAAAAGAAACAGAGGTACTGAATCTATTTGAAGACAGAATAGCAAATGAAAATTTTATCTATTCCTCTCAATCCCAATGAGCAGGAAGATACACTAATGTGGAAGGGCAACAAGGTTGGAAAATACACGGTCAAAAGCGGATATAATACATTATGTGCACAGACTAAAGCAGCAGAACAAAACGGAGCATCAATATCATTTCAGCCTCCTCGAACATTGTGGACAAAGCTCTGGCATTTATCTATACCCCCTAAGCTGCGTATCTTTACATGGAGTATCTGCCATAATGCAATCTCAACAAGAGAGAATCTCTACAAGTGAAAGTTGTTACCTGACCCAATATGCTCGCTTTGCAATACACGGCCGGAGACTACCAAGCATTTGTTCCCACTCTGCAAATGGACAAAGAACATATGGAAAGATCCAAGGCTCAATCTTACTTGTAATCCTAACTACATAACCTGGTTTGATAAATGGTTGATGGAGAATTTCGCAGGTGATAGAGACCTACCCGAAAAGGAGTTGGTGGCGACGGTGCTGTGGTTCATCTGGAAAGCCCACAACAACTCAATTTTCAAAGCCAAACAACTGGATCCAAACACCATCGTGGACCTCGCACAAGCACACCTCCAAAACTTCAATAGATGGCAGAACAAAAAAGAGGCAGCAAAACCCCCAAACCCAAACTCACCACGAAGATGGATTCCGCCGGAGAAAGGGCTACTAAAACTTAATGTAGACGGCTCTTGGGTCCATGGACAACAGGTAGGATCAGTTGTCAGGATCTTGCGGGGATCATGCTGGCCAACTCATCGACGGCGTCGCGCAATAGGTTCGAGCTTCCTCCCCTCTTCAAATCGAAACCCTAGCGATTTTGGAAGGGTTGAAGTTTTTGCAGTTCAGAGAACAACTGCACGTGGGAGAGATGGAAGTCGACAAAGTACATCAGGGTCAACTAGTTTGTGAAACGGATAGCTTATCCGCTGAACAAAACATCATAGGCCGGGCTGAACCTTCTTGGACTGTCAAGCCCATTGTTGAACAATGCAAAAACCTGCTCTCCAACTCGGAATCGATGACTTTGACTTACTGCTCGCGGGAAGCAAATAATGCAGTGGATCTGATTTCGAAGATGCACCGAACCAGTTCACTTCCTCAATGCTGGAAATCCTCCCCTCCTCCAGTTCTTTCGGAAATTTTATGTGCGGAATCTTACCTATCAACTTCTTGTAGTTTTCGCACTTAATGAATGAAAGTAGCTATCATTTTCGACCAAAAAAAAAAAAAATTAGGAAACGACATATATAATAGAGGAATAAGTATGAACTTATCTAACTCAGAATACTAGATTAGATGTTTAGTTGTGTCATTTTGGCACACTTGGTGGGTGTTTTTTTTGTTAATTTAAGGAAGCTTTCATGGCAAGAACCAAAAACTAACAGGAGGCAAATAATGCTATTGCTGGCAACAACAATCTAATATTACAATATGGAAATGAAGTTGTTGCACATTCCCAGAGTCTTCAGCCACTGGTCGAGCAGTGGAAGAAAGTTGACATGAGGGAATTGATCTTCCTATGCATTTTACTGAAGCACAATTAAAGGAAGTTGTACCAAATCCAAGCGTGTTGGCAACTATGAGGACATTATTTGAGAAATAGTAAGGTGAGATCACGAATTACATCGGAAAATCATATATTCAACGTGATCAAGCTGTTGACACAAAAAAAAAAAAAATGATGACCTTTTGGTCATTATCAAGAAGTAACAAACTGAATCAACAAAGACAATGTGGTCATAATCGACAACTTTAAGAAAATCGACAATTTTCCAATAAAGTCATCAATAGCAAACTTTAGTTATTGATGAGAACTTTCAACAGGGATAAAGTCATGGACACCCACATATAATTATTAAATGGCGATATTTTCAGATATGTAACTTTTTGTAGGTCAATGTCGCTAATGATAACAAATTGTGCAACTTCTTGTAAGTAGTAATTGGATTATAAAGTTATCTCTTCATTCAAATTTATTAATTGCCTTATACAACCATCTGTAGAGGGTATGAATACCCCGAGTGTATTCATTGTAAAACCCCAACTCAATAACATGACTCATTCTTTTCCAATTTATCTTTATCTTTAGTTTCCTGCAGTTTACATGGTTGGACACGATTATCTCCAATCTCCATACTTTTAAATTTATCATTATTCACTTTCCTATCCAAAATCAACAATAAATCTTTCACAACTTTTGTTGATTCATATATTGATCCATCCATATTCTCGAAGGATAATTATTCATTTTCGGTGAAGCACAAGCTAATGGTCATCAATGCTGTAAATGACGACTCGTTCAGGCAAGGATCTTCCAATTAAATTGACCACTTCAATGGAACCCTATTGCACTAAGATATGTTCCTAACCTTCCTTTATTTCAGGAAACTTGGTCTTGAGTCCCAGCAGCGAGGCCCAAGACCTACACTTGTCCACTAGGTCTTGGTTTAGATGTTGGGCGTCAGGTTCTTAGTCCCCTAACATCAAGATCCTAGGTCTGAGGGGTGGGGACTCCGGCCCCGTCACCATGACCTGAGCCCATATTGACGTGGATGGTAAATGAGGCTGGTAGATATTGAACAAAATTACAGAAGATGGTTTTCACTTCTTGAAAGTATCAATCATTTTCGGAAATTTAAGTATAATTTTTGTATGGATAACATTTTAGTATGAGATTTTGTTCCCTAGGTGCACCCAATCAACAACGAAAATATCGATTTATATTAGCTCTTTTACCGTAATTCATCAACACGTTCTTTCATAAGTTCATATCCGACGGACACGAATCTTATGTCACATGAAGATTTTTTCAAGCTTGCTAATAAAGCTCATCATCCTATGGAAACTCTCTAGATACATATCAGAAAATTATGAATTTGTTGAATTGTCCATATAAGATGGATGACTTCCACCCAGTCAATTGCAATGAATCACATAAGATTTTCAATATGCCTGGAGGACAATTCATTTTTGGCAAAAGCTTAAACTGGTTAGACATGAACAACAATGTCTATATAACATGTCATTTAACACTTTATACGCGCAACACACTATGTGAATGTATAGACAACTGAAGATACTAAAACATGCGAAGTAAGGAAAATATAAAGTAAAAGAAAGATGAAAGGAAGCGCAACAATTTGAGCTCTTGATATTGTGCTTAAATTCTATGTTAAACAGACCATATATTGCAAAATCTTATCAAGTTGCTGGATTTGAGCACGCATTATAGAAATTTGAACTTCCTCCGCCTGCTCATTTTTTGCCCATATTTTATTCAGTTTCTAATAAATTTAAAATTTCATACAATTTTTTTCTTTCTTAATAGTAAGATAAGTCGGCATAATTAAGTGCGTTAATGAATAGGTATTAACTTATCTCGCTTAGAATATTACATTAAACATGTGGTTGTGTGACCCATTAAATAGGTGGATAGGGTCAGGTTTGTGTCGGTCGAAAATGTTCCAACCCAAATTGATCTATTTTTATGCAGTGCAAATCTAGTGACACATACCTGACCCAACACATATTGATAAAATACTTCCAAATTTAACTCAATCATCCAAACTGAGATGAGAGTGCATAGTGAGGGAGAGAGAGTCATAAGGGGGGTTGAGTTTAAGTAAGTTGTGTATCCATTTAATACCTATATTATTTTGAGTTTTATCATTTTTAATAGGAAAAATTATTCAGAAAATCCTAAACCTATTGCACTTTTATCAATTCAATCATAAACTTTTTAATTTTCCCAATTCAGTCTTAAACCTTTTTTTATTTTTTGCCAATTGAGTCCATCCACCTAATTTTGGCTAAAAAATGCTGACTTGGATGGCGGTGGTGCCATGTAAGACCTTGGCTTTGATGTGGATAATTTTTAATAATATTTTAATATTTTTTTGAGTTTTTATTATCTTATTTTTTTTTTTTTTTTTTACTTTCTTTTCCTTTTGGCTTTCTTGTTTTCCATTTCTTATGGTCAACCATTGGCCAAAGTCAGTTGGCTGGCCTTGCTTGCCACAGGTGAGGCCTAGTGAGGGCTGGCCTTGCGCAGGCCAAGAGAGGTTGACCCTTGCCCGGGCGACGGCGGCCTTGTTAGATTTGGCCTAGGCAAGGCCAGCCCTTGTCAAGGCTCGCCCTCGCCATGCCAAGCCTTGCTTATGTGGCACTGCCAGCGTCCACGTTAGTATTTTCCAATCAAAATTTGCAAGATGAACTCAATTGGCAATAAGTGAAAGGATTTAGAACTGAATTGACAAAAGTCCAATAAGTTTAAGATTTTACGCACAATTTTCCTATTTTAAATCCATTTATGACCCTAAATATAACTAAGCCATATAATAATGCAACCCATTAAATATGAATTAAGAAGTGGGTTTATAACCCATTTTTGCAAGTTTAGTTGTGTCATAAACCGGGTCTATCTCTTTTCGCATGTGTGGTTTTATGGATCGATTTGTAACTGTACAGGCATATTGCAAAGTCGAGTTCTAGAGGGGGAAGTATCTATCGGGTCCATCACCAAGCCATTTCTCTTTTGCGCATACGATACCCACTACATTTGTAATAGTTGGGCTTGAATATTAAAATAAAAGCCCAAAGTGCAAATATTATTTTGTCAAGTCCACCCCAAAGAAGCTAGAAGAGATCTTCCTTCTTTCGGGTCCATAAAGCCATTTCACAGAGAAGAGAAGAAAACAAGAAAAAGGGGAAGAAGAAATGGCTTCTAAATAGCATGCTCCAACTGGGAAGGGGGACGTGGGGGTTTCAAATCCCCACCTTCTCAGGGAGGGATTGGGGTGGGGACAATTTCATTTCAGGAGTGGGTTTCGACTCCCACGCCCTGCAAAAAGACAAGGCAAAATCTGAGAGTGTGTGTTAGAGTAAGATTAGAGTAGGACCGACAAAAAAATAAAAAATTAACTCCATTTCACAGCACCTAATAAGGAATAAAGCCATTTATTCAAAGTCTGATTATGGAGTTGTTAGTTATGGAATTTAATGGAAATCATGGATTAGGACATTGTGGAGTCGTGGAGTTTGGGAGTTAATTCTAAATAAAAGTTTTCTTGGAACAAAATTTTACAATATTGTGTGCGAGCTCCTCATTGTGGATGGCTTTGAATAATCGCTTTGCATGAGCAATTTGTGGGTGCATGTGAGTAGTTTTATTAGCGTTTAAGTTTAGTTTAGTCGAGTTGTTCATTAAAGAAGTGTATTACTTGGTTTTTGATATCTCTTTTTGATTAAATATAGGGATTCAAGTGTGTCGGCTCAAATAACCATCACGGGTTAGTTTTAGGCTTTCTCAAGTGAGTGATGCTATCTATTTTTTGAATTTGCAAACTTATTAAACAACTCATACTTGATTTAATATTATATATATATATATATATATATATATATATATGTTATATTTTGGGTTTGGATTATGAGTTTGTGTTATTGCTCAATCTACTTATAAGAGATTGCACTATTTACTGACCTATGGTTGCTCACCCATTTCCTTTGCAATCTTTTTTGGTTCCTCGGTTAATGGCCAATAGAGTGACAGCGATATTGACATGGACTTTTAGGAGTTGGATTCTAAGTGACTTGAGACCGTGTCCTTATGATGAAGGGACACCCTTGTCATCCCCTTTTCTACTAGGAATTGGGGTGTGATGACATTAGTAATAAATAATGACATAGCTAATATTTAGGACATACTCTAAAATAACATTTGAAGACCCAAAAACATAATACAATGATCTTATTATCATCCCTAAATACATAACTTCTAGTGAAAGATAAATCACCATATATATCCAAAAATAACAAAGAAAGATGAAAAATCACCAAAAGTTGTCAAATCATGTCTTTATTTAATAGCTTAACTTTTTAAAATAGTTGGTAATTAGCCAACAAAATTTTTCATGATATCAAAGTGATCAGACCAAGCGTATCACGCATTAATCTAAAAATTTAAATTTTCAAAATTGTTTGCAGTAATACCATAAAATCTTTTGGACTCTAATAAAACTTAACCATGGATATGGCTACCAAAATCAAAGTTAACAAAAAAAAAAAATGCACCTATTCAATTAAAAGAAACTTGCCCAAAACATCCAAAAGCCGCATCACTCTTCACTGTTTACGCCCCCATTCACTTTATTTCGTATAAAGCTTTTGTTCGAAACTAGATTTTATGGTGTATAGAGACGAGAGTGTCTACGTAAGCATTTTAGGGAGACGTGAAATGAAATGAAAGGAGGATGATGGTGGTCCGAGAAATGAGCTAAAGAAGAGGACAGACTTTCTCTTCCCGCTCAACTGTGACCACCATCCTGCATCCATCTGGTCATCTCTTGGCTGGAATATAAAAAATTTTCCCACTTGTCAAGTCTTGTTCGAATGCTCGTTTCTAAGCCTCCAAGTCAGTTTCAGTTTCAGGAGAGAGATCCGATGATATGATTAAGATAGTGGAGTCGGGCTGGTCCCCGAAAATGTCCGTGGGGGTTAAAAAAATTCCATGCTGTATTGACCAAAGAGCTTGCCCGCTTGCCCATTTGCTTTGAAAGTGACAATATATCGTGCGTTGCATTATCTAGCTATAGCGGTTCAGATCTTGTGTCTCCAATCATCACCAAACGCTAATAGAAAATTATGTGTAGATCACACCATAGAAATTTAGAATCCCCTTTAAAAAAAAAAAAAAATTCTCGCTTAATAGAGAAATTTTCAGAAAAATCATTCTTGTGGTGTTTGGGAAATTCAATTCAAAATTAAGGCCAATGGAAATGCTGCATCCATGTGAGATATGTTATAGCACATAAATCGCACCTGAGAAATTAGACTAATAACCGGATATAGATTTGGTGCATGTAAGATCCATAGCACTTTTCATGGAAGAACATGGCTCAAGCAACTAAAGTCCAAACTAAAATGCAAGAAATGTGGAGAGTCCGGATTTCCAGATGAACTTTCTTAGCAAGATTCAACTTGATCTGAAAAAAATATAAAATAAAAGCTATTTCTATGGAGTTCTTGCCGACCGCAATGAAGTGTCTCCAACTAATGCTCAATCATATCATAAAAAGTGTAAATAAAGCAATAAACGAAGCATTTGTCACTTTGGCTCGGACTATATCATATAGTATAGAACGGAGCAATGATAAACTGATAAGCAAATCACTCGCAAAATTTGGAATCGTCATTCTTTTTATATTTGAAATCGAAAAAAATCTATGTCTTACTATAGTTAACGGGGAGGGCCAACAACGCCTAGTATCGTGACCAAATTTTCGCGTTTGAACCACCTAGGGTTTGGCTAATAGATTGTTAAGCCTATACTTAACTCGGGCTCTCCCAAACCCATACCAATTCGTGACTTAGGTTCAAGTTCTTAACATGCAATTGATTTTTAACTAGGAGTCGCCACTAATCTATTTTTGGCGGGTCGATTAGAAATCCAAGTAAAGTAACGGGAGATTCACTTTACTCCTACGAACCAGAGATTTGGGTACGGGGATTTGATTACGCTAGATTTTTCTAACGCCCTTTCAGTACCATTTCTTTTATTTTGAAAAAAAGCGGTTTTTATCGATTGAATTGATTTTAATTTACTTTCCTAACATGTGAGGTGACCATGCAGGTGCGCAAACCACCAATTTAACATCCAAAAAAGCAATTAAATAAGGCAAGACTTACCTCAAAGCAACGAAAGCATTTGCAGTGTTAAATTAAAATTCACATCAACAACCCTAGATATGGTTTCTAATTAACAAGCAATTACTCAATTTTTTTTTTCTCTTTCCAACAAAAATATAGTCCGTATGCAATGCAATACTTCTAATCTAATATGAAATGATATGGTATGACAATATGTCCTAAACTATAAGAATGAGTAAAAAAACTAATGATTTTTTAATGAACATGCAATAATTAAATATGCAATCTAAATTAACCAGAATGACTAATTCTAATGACATGTGATGCAATGCAATGACGTACAAAATTATTTCAACTAAAATGACATGCAACATGCAATTTAATATGCAAGCTATATGTCACGCGACATTTATTAAATAACCTGATCTAATGACGGGTAATTTTTAATTAAATGGACCTAACAACAATCAATAAATGACGTGCATTTCATGAACCTAATTTTATATGACATGGACATTTTTTATTTTCCTACCAAAACATGCAACTTATCTAGGAGAGATTATCTACCTATAATTGATATACATGCAATCCTAACATGTAATGACGTGCAAAGAATGCCCTAATTCAACATGATATATGCATGATGATTTTTATTTTGTTTCTTTTTATAAAATTCGAAATTTAAAATTGCCAAATAATTAAACATGCAATTCAAATTTAAAACTAACATCCTAAATGAATGCATCTTTTTTTGGATTTTTTATTTAAAAATTTGAAATAAGATTGCAATCCTAAATATTCAAAATAACCCTAAGACTAGGAATATTCTAAAACAAACCTAATCCTAATTCACAAATTTTTTTGGATTTTTTCCTTTTACGAAAATAAAATTGACTCAACCAACTTGACGACAGCAAATCAAGCAAGTTAAAATTGATATCCAAAAATTAGCGAACCATATCTCGCGCATGAGATCGGGTTGACCAATTTTAAATTAAATCGCGAATCGAATCTCAGGCTTGAGATTGGATTATCGATTTTTGTAAGGGATTGCGAGTCGGATTTGGTGCGAAAAATCGGATTGTCAATCCTAATCTAAGGAGCTCTTTCATATTGGAATATCAATCATATATTTAAGGAACAATTATACTAAAAAAGTAAAATAAAATAAATAACATAAAAAAATAGAATAAAGCAAATAATAAAAAAGGCTACCTAATCAGGTTTTTTCTTTTTTTTTGTTTTTCCCTTTTCAGCTTGGCTCGTGGGTCTCCAAGGGGGAGCCGACCGTCAGTCCGGTGAAGGGCTCCAGCAAGGGTGAACCAGCGGCAGCAGCAGATCGTGGATGGTGCGCTACAGGCATCGGGCGGAGATGTGGGCGCAGTCAGTCGGAGCTCCAGTGAGGAGACAGCAGACGCGTGGTGGGAGGCGAGCTGCTGTGGCACCGGTGCTCGGGCGGAGGGATGCAGGTGGAGGCGCAGCGTGGAGATCCGAGCGTGATGGTGCGTGGTGGTGCAGGGGCACGGTGGTGCGACAACCAACGGTGTGTAGGGTAGCGGTCTGGCTAAGATCTGCCGAAGTTGAGCACTCAAGCAGGCAGATCAAGACAGCACTTGTGGTGTCGTCTATCGGGCGTGGATCAGCAGCACTCGGAGTAGGGGCATGCGGTGATTGGTGGCTGGGCGCGGGCTGTGCGGGGTGCAGGAGCAGCAGCAACGGCGTGGAGGCGATGACTGGCAGGCGGTGGGGGCGCGGCTGCCGACGTTGGTAGCGGCGGAAGGGGAGTGTAGAGGGTCGGCGGGGCTCTGCACGAAGAAGGAGAAGAAGACCTTTTTTCTTTTCCTTTTTTGTCCTCTCTCTCTCTCTCTCTCTCTCTCTCTCTCACGTCGCTTTCACTCTCTTTTCCCTCACTTTCTGCAGAAGACATTTTCACTTTTCTCAACCGGAGGAGAAATTTCTTCAATTTTTTTTACTTGCCCCTGAGAAAAGAACCCCCAATTTACCGTACGTGACCCCTTTTATAAGCCAAAAAATTGTATCTTAGGAATAAATTTCATTTCTAATTTTGCTTGAGCACGATACCCCTAAATATATCATTGAAATGTTTTCGCATATTCCGTCAAGAAAATTCCCATTTTGTGCAAAAGTGCATCTCCTAGTGTATATTACCTAAATATATGAAAAATCTTAACGAAATATAACAAAAAATAAAAATTTTCTAAATTATATGCCATGTGATTATAATTTTTTTATTTTTTTATTTAGCAAAAATTAACCCCAAAAATTTATGTGTCAACACCTAGAAATTCCAAAAGCCATTGAAACCTACTGTACAGAAACCTGATAATTGGAATACAACCATGTTTCTTAATACAGAAAAAAGGATGCACCAAGTGGATGTATATATCTTCATCCTTAGAAATAAACAGCTTTTGATCAGGTACTACCTAAAACATATACTATCAACAGCTAACTCATGAGTATTTCGAACTTTCATATTGCATACCCTAGTTACATAATTTTCGAAGATCGTTGACACTACTCGACCTGAATTAATATCAATTGAGTATTTGAATGTCAAAGTTGATTTGGTTTCCAAAAGTAAAGTTCAGAAGATGTGTGTTATGACGTCCATCTACTACAACAACTTGGGTAGTATGACCTTTACGAAATCCATATACGAGGTTAAAAGTCCTTTTATTTTCTTACATTACCAGGGATTTCATATTTTGCACAATGCAGACTTCCACCTTAACGATGGAAGCATAGTCTTAGGGTCCAGATAAAACTAATTAAATTCACACAGGAAGCACTTGCAAATGGAAAACTAACTGGGCGACATCTACGTACTTTAAGCACTTGCAAATGGAAAACTAATTGGGTTACATCTACGTACTTTGTGATATTCCAAAAATTGGTACCTATTTTGAAGTATATGAAATGGTTATCTTATAGATACACTTATGATTAATTTATTCCGAACTGATCACTCACGAGTTAATTAATCTATTGGGTGAGGCTATGTAGGGTTAAAACGTGAAAGTCCAGAGAATTCGAACAAGGATAGACTGCTCAACTATAAGAATCGACAAGGGTCAATACTACGTTATTATAAATCAATTAGCGAATGGATATAAATTTATTCAATGGAAGTACGTAGTTGGTTTGTGGGTAATTCCGCACGATTACGATATTAGCATCAAACAACAATAAACCGATTTTATATTGATATTATATTCAGAGTACGTAATTGAACCATCGCGATTACATAACAACCGATGGTCATCTATTATTCGAAGAGGCACAAACATGAATCGAGAATAATCAACCACGGGTCAATCACGCTAGAATCTCTAAAAACCACCCGATAGTTTAGGTCGTACCAAAGTCACATTCAATCGATTTTCAATCATGAAATTTAATTCGATTTCAAATACTGAACTTTCGAGGATCATGCGACTAATTTATTGGACGTCGCCTGATTTTTCGTCGAATTATCGGCAAATTCAAAATTTTCGAAAAATGAATTATTGGACCGAAATTTGAGACTGGAAAAGGAAAAATCAGATCTAGTGGCAAAATTGCGATTTTGGCCAAAAGTTTGGTCTTTAAAAAAAATAAAAACCAAAACAAAAAAGGTGTGAAGGAGAGCAAACTACGGAAGATTTCTTTTTTAGGGAAAAATATTATCTCTCTCTCTCTCTCTCTCTCTCTCTCTCTCTCTCCTACCCCTCACCCTACCACATCCAGCCACTCTTCCCTCCATCTCTCATTCATTTTCTTATTATTTCTCTCACTTTTTCCCCTCCCTTTCCTTTTCTTTTTCTTCAACTCTCTCTCTCTCTTTCCCTCCCCTTTCACGCCACCCTTCTGCCACACCCCCCTTTCCTTTTATTTTCTTATTATTTTCTCTCTTTCTTCTCCCTCTTCTCTCTTTCTCTCTTCTCTCCCCCAACCCCACGCCATTCCCCCTCCCCACAGCAAAACAGCCCCTCCCTTTTCCTTTCTTTTTTCTCTCCCTCTCTCTTCTCTCCCTCACTCTCTCCCTCTCTTGCGTCCATTTCCTTAGAAGCCACCAACAGCCCATTCCTCTCCCTCTCTCTTCTTCATTTCTTCCCCTTCTTCTTCTTTACTTCTCCCTAGGTTGCCATTTTGTGCCGCCTATTCACCGCCATTTGCACCACCACTGACTACCACCCATAGCCGCTGTTGCTGCTGCTCATCTGTCGTCCCTCACACTGTTCGTCATGCCGTTATTCCGTCCCTCACTGCCGGTTCACCATCAAGTTGACCTTCCCCTTGGCTGTGAGCTTAACTTTGCCAAACTGCCATAGTCGAGTTTCCGTTCGAGCCGCAAGTGTCACATTCTTGACACCGTCACGCCATCGTCACCATGAGCTCACTATCGTTGAAAACCGGTGAGTTAACTTCCTAATCGTGGGTTAGGATGTTAATTACATTTCGGGGATATATTAGTTTACAAATAATGGTGTTAAATATTAGTTAATTTTAGTTTAGCCTTAATTATGATTAAGGACAATTTAGATTAAATTTAAGTGCGATTAGTTTAAGTAAGTACGATTAGATTAATTAATCATGATTAGATTAATTAATCAAGTTTAATTTAATTAATCATGATTTATTTATTAATTGTGTTTTATTTTTATTTAATTGTAATTTATTTAATTAATCATGATCATTTTAATTAACAGTGATTAGTTCTTAATTAATTATAGTTAGGTTAAATAATCTAGTTTAGCCTAATTAATTGCAATTAGCTTAATTAATCGTTATTAGTGTAATTAATGATGGATTAATCATTAAGTAAAACTTTATGCCCGTTTTTCTGGATGAGTTTGTGCATAATTCCGACAATTCATGGAAAGATTCTTTGTGATAGCCATGCCTCTGACGCGATTATTGAAGAAGGATGAAAAGTTTCAATGGATTGATAAGTGCGAGCATAGTTTCCAAGAGCTTAAGCATAATTTGACAACCGCACCTGTGTTGACGATTTCATCTGATCCTAGAGGATATGAGATTTATAGAGATGCTTGTACAAGAGACTAGACTGCATTTTGATGCAACATGGGAAAGTAGTTGTGTACATGCCCCGTCAGCTGAGGTCTCACGAGTTAAATTATCCAACGCATGATTTGGAGCCGGTAGCAATCATCTTTCCCCTGAAGATTTAGAGGCATTACTTGTGTGGAGAACGGTTCTAGATTTTTTACGGACCATCAAAGTCTCAAGTATTTGTTCTCTCAAAAGAAACTAAACATGAGGCAGCATTGCTAGATAGAGCTTCTTAAAGACTATGATTGCAATATCCTATATCATCCTGGAAAGGCCAATAAGGTTATGGATGTGCTAAGTTGAAAGTCATCGATTGTGCAAATGATGGTTCAGGAGTGGATTATGCTCAAAGGAGTTTGAGATTCGGATTTCAAGTTTGAGGTATGCTGCCTTTCAAGTCTATGGCTACCCTAAGAATTGAATCAGAAGTGTAGGTGAAGATTAAGACACTGCAGTCAATAGACCCTGAAATCCAGAAAGTTCTGCAAGAGAGTGCAGAAAAGAGGAAAGATGATTTCCAAGTTACGAAGGACAAATTATTGAAGTTTTGTGGACAATTGTGTGTGTCCAATGGTGTGGAGCTTAAGGAGGAAAATTTGTTAGAAGCTCATTGTAGCAGTTATAGCATTCATCCGGGTAGCACAAAGATGTATCATAATCTACGCTAGTACTTTTGGTAGAATGGTATGAAGGCATATATCGCCAAGTATGTTGCCAAGTGTTTAATGTACCAACAAGTGTAGTCATATCATTGCAAACCTCGTGGACTTTTGCAACCCCTGGAGATTCACAAGTGGGAATGAGAACATATCACAATGGATATTGTGATGGGATTGCCGAGGAGTCAGTGGGGTAATGATTCAATTTGGGTCGTGGTCGATAGATTATCAAAATTTGCACACTTCATCGTCATACGAAAGGACTTTGCTTTGGACATATATGCTAAATTATATGTAGGACAAATAGTTCATCTTCATGGAGTGCTAGTAAAGATCACGTCAAATCGAGACCCAAAGTTTACGGTAACTTTTTGGAAAAGTTTACAAACTGTCTTGGCGACGAAGCTGCAGTACAACACGGCTTACCATCCACAGACAGATGGCTAATTTGAAAGGACTATTCAGATACTCGAGGATATGCTGTGAGCTTACGTACTGGATTTCAAAGGAAGCTAAGAGGAACAACTTCATTTGGTTGAGTTTGCCTACAATAACAGCTATCAGTAGAGCATCAAGATGGCACCATTTGAAGCATTGTATGGCAAGGCCTGCAGAATTCCTGTTTGCTAGGATGAAGTTGGTAAATGCAAGATTAAAGGCTCTAAGTTAGTTCAACAGTTAGTGGATACTATTTAGGTCATTCGAGAAAGGCTTAAGATTGCCCAGAGCTATCAAAAGAGTTATGCAAATGAATGGCATAGGCCCTTGGTGTTTCAAGTAGTCAAGCATGTTTTTCCTAAGGAGTCACAAATGCGAGGTACTTTGTGTTTTGGCAAGAAAGGGAAGCTAAGCCTGAGATACGTTGGTCCCTTCAAGATTTTAGAGTGGATTGGGATTTTGGCCTATCATCTCACGTTACCACTAAGATTTGTTTAAGTACATGACGTCTTCTACGTGTCGATGCTGAGGAAGTATGAACCTGATACAACCCCACGTGCTGAATTTTGAGGATATATACATGGATGATGGGGTGTCGTACATGGAAAGGCCAATTTGAATAATGGATCGAAAAGAGCAAGTGCTATGCAACAAGACGATTTCCTTGGTTAAAGTGATCTAGCAACACCACGGAATGGAGAGAGCCATGTGGGAAAGTGAAGAGTCGATGAGGTGTCAATATTCTCACATTTTTGTTGAAAAGTTGTAATAGTTCAAATTTCGATAACGAAATTTTTGTAAGAGAGGAAGAGTTGTGATATCTAGAAAATTGGTCTCTATTTTGAAATATATGAAATGGTTATTTCATCGATGCATTTATGATTACTTTAATCTGAATTGATAATTCACGAGTTAACTAATCTATTGGGTGATGCTGTATAGGGTTAAAACACAAAAGACTACAGAATTCGATCAAGGATAGACTGCTAGATCATAAGGATTGACAAGAGTTAATACTACGGTGTTATAAATCAATTAGCAAATAGATATAAATCAATTTGACGGAAGTATGTAATTGGTTCGCGAGTGATTCCACTTTATTACGATATTCGCGTTGAATGACAATAAGGGTGTGTTTGGTAAAGTTTCTGTTCTAGAGAATAATTTTTGAACAGAAATAGTTTTTTTTTTTTATTTCTGTTCCTGGGAACAATTTTTGAGAACAAGAACGCGCTTGGTAATTGCAAAAAAAAAAAATTATTCCAGAAATAAAAATGTGTTTGGTAAACTTGTATAACTTTGTTGTTTCTTTTAATTTTTCAATATTTTTCTTATATATTTTTCTTTTTTCTTCTTCTTTCTTCCTTTTGGCTGGTTGTCGGCCTCGGTCATGGTTGGCAACCGGCCAATGAGGGTCGACAATCTCCCTAGAGCGTTGCCAGCCCCCGGCAAGGCTGAGCCTCGCTGTGGCTGGGCGAGCTCGAGCTCACCCAAATCTAGCAAGGTCAAGCTCGCCTAGCCACGGCGAGGCTCGACCTCGCCCAGCGACGTGAGGCTCATCCTTGCCTTATTTGGGCTAGCATGAGCTCGCCCAAATCTGGTGAGGCCGAGCTCGCCCAGCCATCAACGAGGCTTAGCCTTGCCAGGCCACCACCGGGCAACGTCGCCTTAGCGATTGCTCGACTAGGTCGAGCCTTGCCGAGGCCAGCGATGCTCCAGCAAGGTTGCTGGCCCTCGTTGATCGGTCGCCGACCATGGCCAAGGCTAACGACTAGCCAAAAGGAAGAAGAAGACAGAAAAAAAAAAAAAAAAAGAATAAGAAAAAAAAGAAGTGTTTCTCGAAATTGTTCCAAGAAACAAGAATCAACTTTTTTTACTTCTTATTTATGTTCCAAATCTGTTCTCGAGAACAAAAATTTTACCAAATATGTTTCTGTTCTTTTTTTGTTCCCTGGAACAAAAGAACATAAATTTTTGTTCGGGGAACATAAACAATTTTAAAAAAAGAGGGCATAAATCGATTTTTTATTGATATTATATTTGGGGTAGATAATTGAACCCTCGCGATTACATGACGACCGAGAGTTGTCCACTTTGAAGAGGCACAAATATGAATTGAGAATTATCGACCATGGGTCAACCACGTGAGAATCCTTACAAGCTATCCGATAGTTTAGGTCTTACCAAAGTCAAGTTTCATCGATTTTTAACCATGAAATTTAATTCGATTTTGGGTACTGAACTTTCAAGGGTCACAAGACTAATTTATTGGACATCACCTCATTTTTATTCAAATTATCAGCAAATTCAAAATTTTGGAAAAAGGAATTATTGGACGGAAATTTGAGACCAGAAAATAAAAAAATCAGACTTAGTGGCTAAGTTGCGATTTTGGCCAAAAGTTTGGCCTTAAAGAAAATAAAAACCAACAAAAAAGGTTTGGAGGAGAGTAAATTAGGGAATTTTTTTTTTTGGGAAAAATATAAATTTTTTCCTTCTCTCTCTCTCTCTCTCTCTCTCTCTCTCTCTCTCTCTCTCTCTCCTCCCCATCATGTTACCACCTCCTGCCACTCTTGCCCCCATCTCTCATTCATTTTCTTATTATTTCTCTCTCACTTTTTCCCTCCCTTTTCTTTTCTTTTTCTTCTCTATCTCTCTCTCTTTTCCCTCTCCTTTCAAGCCACCCTTTTGCCACGCCACCCTTTCCTTTTATTTTCTTATTATTTTCTCTCCTTGTTCTCCCTCCTCTCTTTCTCTCCTCTCCTTCAACCCCACACCATTCCCCCTCCTTAAAGCGGAACAACCCCTCCCTTTTCCTTGTAAGATTTTTCCTAATATGGACTACATTAATTGATATTGTAATTTACCGTTTTACGGCTGGCATAAAACGGGATTGGTCTACGATGAGATAGAAGATTTCTTAATTAGTCTACTATGGAGCTAGCTAGTGTAGGCCAAGTTGAGCCTGGCCCGTAATGAGAGGGCTTGGTTGGAAACTCTATAAATAGTGCTTAAGTCCCTCATCTAACCTGAATTCTCACTAGTATCCTCACATAAGGAGTGTTAACCTAGTGCTAAATGGTAAGGGGCTATCTCATTGAGCCAATAATACAGAGGGCAATAGAGGAGAAGGATTTGCATGTGGAACATTAGTTTTCCACTTTCGCTTCAAGAACGATAGATCCCAAAACAGGTGCGTTAATCTTTCTACTAAAGTATGCATGTTCTTATTTTGGTTATAGAGATCTTGGGGTTGCACGTTTTGCATCTAACATGTGATATCAAAGCTATCATAATCCTAGAACTTAAACGCATAGAATTTTTGCCCTAAATTTGTGATTTTTTGTTCAATAAATATAAAATTAAATTGTAAATTTGAACTAGGCTTGTTGAGACGAGCAAAGCCATGGGCGATGCATCGCCAAAGGAGGTTGCATGCACCCCCACGCATGGCCACGCACCGCTAGGGCATTGCAGATGCGCCCCACACACGGTCACGCGCCCTCACGCGCTCCCACACGCGGGGTGTGGCTTGCGCATGCGACGCACGTGGGCATTGACCTCATGATGACGTCAGCGACCCAGGCCCAACTCGAGGACCCGACCCGGTTGACTGTTGACTGGACTGGGTGATTGGACCAAATGGTTGAGCTCGGAACCGGTTGGACCGGTTTTGACTGGTCAATTCCGTTTGCATGTGAGCTCCACGCGCCGCGCACTTAGGCAGCCCGTGCGTGCGCGTGGATGCTCGATTGGTGCGTTGCTGGCGGCGTTGCATTTATATGTTCATCCTCTATGTTGTGGTGTATTTATTTTACATGTAAAATACATGCGAAACCCTAAATACGTGTATTTTTAGTATATTTTTTGCGTATTTTTGTTGTATTTTTCTGTGATATTAGAAATACAGGTGTTGGGTTACTAATATGTTATCACATAAACATTATAAAAGTGTTATTCATTAATAATATACAATAAAGTTTAATATTTTTAATGAATAAGGCAATATAATTGGCATGATATGTGATTTCAGTGATATGCTGCCCCTATCACTAAAGTTAAAATCACATGTATATGGGTGTATATGAGATGTAAAGTTTATATTCTTGATATGAGAGAGTTTCAAAGATTCAATTGAGTTGTGACCGCCAAAGTTGCACACTCGATTGGGTTTGAGAAAGTTTGGTCATATATAATGATTAGGATGTCCCCTAGTCTAATGCCTAGTTATACTTCCAAAGGAGGTGATTATGTATCAGTTCAAGGACGGATAAATGATGGTGTGGTAGAAGAGTGACTAATCCTAGTGGTTCATATGCCCAAAGGTGATGAATTCACGAAGATTGAAATATATTTTTATAACCCCTATCATGTGGGGAGTGTACAATTGCATGTCATATATTTTGCTCAAAGGTGATTATGTGATTTTGTATGTAACTCTTGTCACAACCTCTTTTTTTTCCGTCCGGGAAAAAGAAAGAAAAGTTTAGGGGTATTTGCCTAAAGAGACGGACCAACGGCCCTAAATTAGGCGTGGGCTCTCCCAAGCCTATACCTCACGCAACATTGGATTTTGAATTTTAATTCTTAACAACCTATGTACTTCTAGGAGTCGCCACTAGCCTATTAGGGTCGGCTAGAAACCAACCGAGACACGAGAGTGTTGCCTCGATTTCTACGCAACCAGAGATTTCTAGGAACGGGAACTTGTTTACGCCAATTTTTCTATTAGCGCCCTTGCGGTACCACTAACTTGGAAGGTTGTTTATCTAAATGGCCACACAATCTTGATTACCAATTATAATCTTTATGAAACCACTAAGTGTCCATGCAAATGTTTCTATAGGTTTTTTTTTTTTTTTTGGTCTAAACTAATCCTAACATAATTTAGAAAATAAATTTACACTCAAATTATTGAAAAGCGGTGCGGTAAATAAACATCCAAGAAATTAAAGGACTTAAAAGTAATGCGGAAAAAGAAAGACCCGATACAAGTCGGGCAAATAATATTACATGGCCTTGTTATCATGCCCTGGGACAGGACCCCGTGAGCGAAATGAGAATTTAAATATGCATGATATTACCCTAAATACCGAAACTACTCTAATTAATTTGAATCTATGGAAAATAGAGTATTTACAAAAAATGATTGTAAAATATCAAAATGGCATTAAATTAGGAAAATGACCTTATAAAATTAATAAAATTTCATATATGTCATTTTTCCTTAATTTGATGCCATTTATCACTTATATATTTTTGAATTTTTTATGAATTTTTTTGGATTTTTTTTAAATAATAATAATAATAATAATAATAATAATAATTTCCTAAACCGATATATGCTAACATTGAACAACACATCACATAAATATTGCAATAATAGAGCTTAAATCGACCATTTCAAGGTTGAAACTTGGTTCCAACATTTTATCGAATACTTGGCTTGCATCAAATCACCTCAAAATGTCTTCATCGGGCCATGTTCGTGGCCTTCAATCTCGACCCATAAACAATCTCATGCGGAGGTAAAGTATCAAGATTATACTACCACATGCAAGGAACAGGTTTAACTAGAAATCACAGCTTAGAACATGCAAAAACCGAATTGAAAACGGCCTCCAACATGCTGGTTGGAGCTGTTTTGCAAAACTGGTGATGAACCCAAGTCAAACAGCCATGTCAAATGCTCAGATTGAAGCTTCAACAACCATCACATGCCATATTTATATGAAATATTACTCCATCTAGATGAAAATAGGTAACACTTACTTTCAAATGCAACAAATATCACCGGAAATGATCAACCGAACGCATCAAAATGAACTCTCCAAGAAGCATTCGTGCATGATCTATTCTGGCCAACCATGTCTCAATGTGGTTTTTGGCTCATGTTATAGATGGTTTCATGGTTCACAGGGAGATTTAAAGATTAAACCGGGTTGTCCTATGCATCATTTGTACTCCCATGTAACATTCATCAAAGTCACAACGACGAAAAAAAGCATGCAAAGGGGAGTAACAAGTCAAGCATGTAGGGGCATTGAAGAGGTTTTAAACACTTGGAAAAATTTTAGCTTCAGAAATCAGTTCTTCAGACTAGTTTCATTCTCGATTTTCATGATCAAAACTTGTTCAAACTCGAACAAAAATACATCTAAGATGCTTACCTTGCTTCCTAGTTTCTTTTTCAAGTGACTCTTGGCCAAGGAAACCAAGAAATTGTCTTCTGGAAGCACATGGAAGTTGGTTCCTTCAAGCTGAAAGTGAGATCTGCAGAAGAAAAAGTGACAACGAAGCTTTTCGTTGACTCCTAAAATTAGACTTCCAAACCTTCCTTGTTGGCCAAATTCAAATCAACCCAAACTATATGTATTATAATTTGGCTTTTAAGTCATGGCTTTCCTCATTTGTCTCTCAAGTTTCTCAAAAGTACTCGCTTTTCCTCACTCATGACCAATCAGGCTCAACACTTAGAAAAATTTTCGGACTTTCTGGGCCTGCCAGGAGGGCACTATTTCGGGGGGCTTTAGGAGGCCTTCCCGATCTTCATTTGGGACATGCGACCTATGGTTGGAAATATATTTGAATGAAGTTTCACTCTCTAGTTGAAGGTTTTGGCTAATTTTGGCCGCAAGTGTGTGAAAATCTCACTTTTCTCTCTCTAGGTCAGTCTAGAATTTCTGGGTTTTTCTTTTCTGGAGTTGCTTCTGAAGGTGTGTTTGGGGAACGATTTCGAGCTCTCTCTCGTGTTTCCCGTCTCCTCTCTCTCCTCCCTTGAAAGACCTTGCTTCAGTGATCTTATCCCCTGAATTGAGGGATTTTTGGTCGGTCTTTTGTCCACCTACCAAGCCTGCCAACTGAGCTATCCACCCACTTTCTGACTTAGCCAGAATTTTCAAATCTTGTAGATGTTGAGTGTGCCGATTTTGCTGCGACTTTCCCGTTCTTTCAGCTGCTTATCCCTGGCAAATTTTTGTCCACTTGCACTACTCATTACGGTCTTCCATCATGTGCAGAGATTGGGCTGAATGGGCGGCTGAGTGGGATATGGTGGGGCCACAAATATGCCTACTTAGCAGCTCCGAATTAAGACCTAACCGTGGGCTGGGTTTTCGTAGCTGGTTTGAGTGCTTTAATCCATCAATTTGGCCGTGGTTTTTGATCAATTAGTAAGCTCATGTATAGTAGTTTAAGATCTCGACCAGATTTTGCAATTGTGCCCACCCAATTTTGTAAGAAAATCCCTCAAAGTTAGCCACTTTCTTATCCGAAAATACCCAATTCAATGCAAATTTGGTCCTTTTGGCCCGATTTGATTGATTCGACCTGGCCCAAGCTCAATTTCAACTTAATTGGGAGTTAAGATGATGATTTAAGGGCTCAGGTGAAATTTTACAAAATTTACGATTTGATCCCTCAACTTTTGGAAATTGCATTTTGGCCCTAGTTTGCCATTTTAATTCCAATCTAACCTCCTGGGCTTGGTTAGTCACATTTAGGTCATTGGCCCCAACTTTTTTATCTTTTTTTTTTTTTAAATTTTCTTGTTAGGGAAAACATCTTCCATTTTAAATATCTATATGCAATAATTTGGGTAAAAATTAGGTGTCAACAGCTACCCCTCTTTGGAAGGAAGCTCAAAGAGATTTCTTTCAAAGATAAGGTGACACCTAATGTTTTGTTTTGTTTTTTTGTTTTTTTGTTTTTCTGTTTTTTTGTAAATAGCAAAATGAAAATGCAATGAGCTTAATGTAAAGTGCTTGATCTAGGGATGTACCTAAGAACAATTTGAAAAGTGTGATTTAAGGATATTAACCTTGTGGTTTATACCCACTAATCGTGTGGTTTAAGACAGTCCCACGAACCTTGTGGTTTAAGGCAGTCCCACTAACCGTGTGGTTTAAGGTAATCCCACTAACCTTGTGGTTTAAGGCGGTCCCACTAATCGTGTGGTTTAAGACAGTCCCACGAACCTTGTGGTTTAAGGCAATCCCACTAACCGTGTGGTTTAAGGTAATCCCACTAACCGTGTGGTTTAAGGCAATCTCACTAACCGTGTGGTTTAAGGTAGTCCCACTAACCCTGTGGTTTAAGGCAATCCCACTAATCGTGTGGTTTAAGGTAATCCCACTAACCGTGTAAATTGTATGGTTTTAGGATGACCAAGAACCTCTTGAAAATGCATGGTTTAAGGCTAACCCATGAACCCTTTGGAATTGCAAGTTTAAGGATAACCAAGAACTTTTTGAAAATGCATGGTTTAAAGATAACTCATAAACCCTTTGAAATTGCAAGGTTTAAGGATAACCAAGAACCTTTTGAAAATGTATGTTTTAAGGCTAACCCATGAACCTTATGGAATTGCATGGTTTAAGGGTAACCAAGAACCTCTTGAAAATGCATGGTTTAAGGCTAACCCATGAACCCTTTGGAATTGCATGGTTTAAGGGTAACCAAGAACCTCTTGACAGTGCATGATTTAAGGCTAATCCAATAACCCTTTAGAATTGCACGGTTTAAGGATAACCAACCTCTTGAAAATGCATGGTTTAAAGATAACTCATAAACCCTTTGAAATTGCAAGGTTTAAGGATAACCAAGAACCTTTTGAAAATGTATGGTTTAAGGCTAACCCATGAACCTTTAGAATTGCAAGGTTTAAGGATAACCAAGAACCTTTTGAAAATGCATGGTTTAAGGCTAATCCATGAACCTTTAGAATTGCAAGGTTTAAGGATAACCAAGAACCATTTGAAAATGCATGATTTAAGGCTAATCCATGAACCCTTTGAAATTGCAAAGTTTAAGGATAACCAAGAACCTTTTGAAAATGCATGGTTTAAGGCTAATCCATGAACCCTTTGAAATTGTGTGGTTTCACTGGAGGAACCTGTCATTCGAGAATATTCTGAAATGGATACTACACATCAAATAGTATTCATTATAACAAGTATTCTAGTAGCGAAAGCATATTAGATGAGGTCAATTTCAACATATGTCATTAGAAACAATATCAAAAGTGTATCGGTAATGGGAAAGCAATGATTGCATAAACAAATCAAACTAATTTCGACAACTTGACAAACTCACAAAACTGTCATCACGCTTGAATGATATCATTAATCGTCAAATTCTCTTGGGAGAAAAGTCCTTGTCGAAATGACCTTGACATATGAGAAAGGTTTGTTAAGTATGCCAAGCAAGGATCCCTAGTTAGAAAGGGCTTCTCGCATATCCTCAAGAAAATGGCTGTTTGATCCCATCTGTTCATGTGAGAAATAAATTGATCACTCAACCTCACTCTTCCAGTGCGTAAGGCTTTGAATCATTCACAATAAGTACACATTGACCAATCAAAGAGGTCTTTTAGAAGGACCGTAGTGCAGGTTTGGTCATGGTTTTAGCAATGGATAAACATCATTGGCTATGAAATGAATTAATCACCGATCAACATTTTCGCCAGGTTTACAAGTCAATAAACCTTAAGATGAGAAAAGACAACCTTGCTCTCACTTCTTCGAGCGGCATCTTCTTTAGGAAGTCCTTATTTCCACTTTGAATCATCCCAATCTGAAGAGACTTTGGAAATGGGTTGTAATGTTGATTCGGGGAAAGGTTCAAAAGGCTTAGCTCAAAAGGCTTAGAACCTTTTGTCAAAGGAGGATTTAGGAGTTGGTGATTATCATGGCATCATTACCATATCATCCATTTTTTTTTTAAAGCACTCAATGTTTAGAATTCAAATTGTCTCGAAAGTCCTTTGACTAATCATCTTAACATAATGGCTTTTGCATTTGCATTGATTTTCTTTTCAATGCAGGCATTTTTTGCCATTTTTGCTTTGACAGAGATATTCCTCTTGATGCAATTGTTTTTCTTCCACTCTCTCTCCCCCTTTTTTTTGTGGGCATTAGCCTTGCTTTTATCAGGCACATTGCTTTTTTCATGCCCCTAATTTTCACTTGACTTTTGTTCTTTCAAACTTCTTGAGCTCTTGGGACTTTCAAGATGCTTTTCATCTTCTCATATAACACCAATTGGATTGGTAAATCATGTGCCCTGCCCCAATGTGGGGAGATAATCACCACTCGGTTTTAGAAATGAATAGTTAGGCTCAATATGGTTTAAGCAAAGGGTATCGGTATTTGGGTAGAGAAAAGAATGCTCTTCTTCACCTTGGGATGCTTCGAGCTTCCATAAGAATTCACCTGAAGTTACCGCAAAAAGATTTATGCAAGTGAGAGCAAAGAAACCTTTCTCATCTTTCCTCTCCAAATAATGTCAACCCAAACCTCCATAATTGCCCCATCGTGGGGTGGTTCTTGACAGGGGTATTTTGTAGAAAATTCTTCACATTAAAAGGCTCAAATGGGCTAACTATTGTCACCTGTAGTGTGTATGATAGAAGAAAGAAATGCCTCTTATCATCTTGATCTATGTACCGCTTGCGAATGAATTCATTGACCTTAAACGACACGGGTTTTCTTTTTTTCACTTGAATCCCAGAGTGCTTAAAGGACATGTTTGGAAATGGATTGCCTTTCCTCATCCTAAGTGTTTCTCGCTTGGCATAAGCAACATCGCCTTTCAATTTTGTTGAGATTATCTAGGTGGATTAACCTCCATAGAGAATTTTGATTCGAAATTAGTGATCCATCGAGTGGATGGACAATTTAAAAATAAAGAAGATTTTTGCAAACCTTGTGGAAAACTTGTTTCTTCAATTTCCATTTTTTGTGCTTGTTTCTAGAAAAACACTAGATGTTCTTTTTTTGTGATGGAAATTCTCCATTTGTTTTCCATTTGATTTTGAGAAGAAGGGTACTTACCCGTGCCTTAGTAGTCAGGTGACCCCTTGATCGGTTTCACCATTTGGCAGCAAACAGCGGCATGAACCTATTGTTTTAAGGCTTGAAGAGATTCTCAGGTCTTTGGTCTCATTAGTTCGAGCGCTTT
Source organism: Eucalyptus cladocalyx (assembly GCA_017140615.1). Lineage (NCBI taxonomy): Eukaryota > Viridiplantae > Streptophyta > Magnoliopsida > Myrtales > Myrtaceae > Eucalyptus > Eucalyptus cladocalyx. Next base: position 21,636,815 of record CM029520.1, read on the forward strand.
CCTCCTTTTGCAAAAGTAAAGGATGCAAAATTTTTTATTTATTATTTTTTTTTACATTTTATGGCAAACTCATTGCCCTTCCGGAGATCGAACCCTGGCCGTTCCCGGACCACTTCATTCCCCATACCACCAGGCCGAAGCACTGGTAGTGTCCATGAGGTGCTTCTTTTTTATTTAATTGAACCATCTCTAGAATAACACATCTTTTAAGCCAAGTTAGGTGAATTGGACATGTGTTACCTCCACATACTTGCTTCGTCGATATGTATTCCGCTTAAATCAATTTCTTGGCTTTATTCTTCGGATACCGACGTTCCTGCCAAATAGGGAAACTACATCAAAAACAAGAGGTTAGAGAGGGTATATCGGAAATGATACCAAATTACCCTTCTCTTGAGTTTGTATTCGACAACTTCGGGAATGTCTCGAATGTGGACCATTGCCTTTTGTTTTGTCATTTTAATTTTCTTCATTTTACAATCTTTCCACCAAAGCAACTAGATACACATAACACGAATACATATGCATATATAGAATGTATGCATGAAATGCATGATGCAAGTGCTAAGTGACTCGGGTTGTACAAGAAATGGCTATATAGCCTTGATTTCATTCATGGAAAGTATTTCTTGACCGCATCAGTGTTTATAGGCTTTGGCAGCTCGCGACCGTCCATTTCCACCAGAATTAAAGCCCCACCGGGTAGTATCTTCTTAATGACATAAGGGCCTTCATAATTTGGAGTGAATTTTCTGCATGGGTCTGGTATGATAGGCAATACTTTCCTCAACACAAGTTCATCCACTTGGAAATGTCTCGGTCGAACTTTGCGATTAAAGGACTTTGCAACTCACTTCTGGTAGCATTAACCATGGCATAGTGCACTAAGTCTCTTCTCATCAATCATATTCAGCTTTTCGTATCTCTGCTGCATCCACTCAGCTTCCGAGAGTTTAATTAGCGAGAGAATCCTCAACGAGGGAATTTCCACCTCTACCGGTAAGACTGCCTCCATACCATATACAAGTGAGTAAGGCGTTGCCCCCATCGAAGTACGTATTGAGGTTCGATATGCCAACAAAGCATATGGCAATCGTTCATGACAATCACGATAATTGTTTGCCGTCTTAGATAGGATTTTCTTTATGTTTTTGTTAGCTGCCTCCACTGCTCCATTCATTTGCGGGCGATAAGGTGACGAGTTCAAATGGCAAATTTGGAATTGACGAAGCAACTCATCCATAATCTTGTTATTCAGATTCGAGCCGTTATCGGTAACAATGGCTTCTGGTACACCATAACGAGCAATGATGTCACGACGAATGAATTTGGCTACGTTTTTCGCAGTGACATTGACATATGAACTCGCTTCAATCCATTTTGTGAAATAATCAATAGCTACCAAAATGAAGCGATGCCCATTAGAAGCTTTGGGGTTAATTGGCCCAATTATATCTATTCCCCACATGGAAAATGGCCACAGCTGAGACATCAAGTGCAGTTCGTTAGGTGAGGCATTGACGTTGTCTCCGTAAATCTGACATCGATGACAATAGTGAACATGTTTGATACAATCAGTTTCCATGCTTAACCAGAAATATCCGAGCCTCATGATCTTCTTTGCTAAAAGGTGGCCATTCATGTGTGGTCCGCACTCTCCCTCGTGTATTTCTTTCATTAGCTGGTTGGCTTCTCTAGCATCGACACATTTCAACAAGACTGAATCAAATGATCTTTTGTAGAGCACACCGCCATAAACAAAGAATTTTGACGCTAGCTTCTTGATATATTTCTTGTCGCCTACCTCACATCCTTGAGGAAATTCTCCCAGTTGGAGGTAATTCAAGATGTCGTGGTACCATGACTCTCCGTCTAGCTCGCCTTCAACTGACATACAGTAAGCTGGGTGCTTGAGAATCTCGATCTTTAATGGCTCAATATCCAATCCCTCCATCACATGCAACATTGATGACAATGTGGCCAATGCGTCAGCAAACTGATTTCGCGACCTTGGCAAATATTCAAAGGATATTTCCTCGAATTCCTTCGTTAATTCTTCAAGGAATTCATGATATGGGATCAGCTTATGGTCGCGTGTCCGACAGCGACCCTCTATTTGCAGAATAATAAGTGCAGAATCGCCATATACCTGTAAATTCTTGACATTCATGTCAATGGCTAATTGCAAGCCGATGATGCACGCTTCGTATTCTTAGATATTATTAGTGCAAGGGAATATCAATTTTGCAGCTACGGGATAATGTTGGCCAGCTGGAGAGATCAAAACTGCCCCAGTCCCAGAGCCAGATAAATTTACAACCCCATCGAAGTACATGGTCCATTTATCATTTGCTACTGCCAAAATACGTTCGTCTAAGAAGTCTACTGTGTCGAAAAGTTCTGCTTCTCTAGGATTTTCAGCCAACATATCGGCTATGGCTCTCCCTTTGACTGATTTCTGTGCTACGCTTTGTATATCAAATTTGGAAATTAGGACTTGCCATTTAGCCATCTTCCCAACTAAAGCTGGCTTCTCTAGCAAATACTTGATTGGGTCATTCTCTGTCACGAGCAAAATCCGATGGTGGAGAGTGTATTGGTGTAGCCGGTGCAATACCTAAATCAATGCTACACATGTTTTTTCCACTTCTAAGTAATTCATCTTAGAAATAGTGAATTTCTTGCTGAGATAATATATCGCGCATTCTTTTTGATCACCTGGCCTCTTCTGGGCAAGCATGGCCCCTAGTGACTCCTTATGGATGGTTAAGTAGAGGACTAGTGGTATTCTTGGAACTAGTGGTACCAGCACTGGTGGCTGAAGAAGGTATTGCTTTATCTCTTTAAAGGCTTTCTGGCATTCGGCGTCCCATTCAATCTTGGTATTCTTCCTCAGGAGTTTGAAGAATGGTTTGGCTGTCTCCGACAATTGAGAAATAAATCTTGCGATATAGTTCAATCTACCCAGGAGACTTCGAACTTCCTTGACAGTAGCGGGAAATTTGAGGTCGCAAATGGCTTTAACTTTTGACGGATCGATTTCAATGCCTCAGCTACTGACCATAAAACCTAATAGCTTCCTAGACTTTGCTCCAAATATGCATTTGGCAGGATTAAGTTTCAGCTTAAATTTCCTCTATTTCCTCATGCATCATGTCATGGAATAAGGTGACCATTGCTCTTTGATATGTGGCTCTCGCATTCTTTAGGCCAAATGGCATCACCCTGTAACAAAAGGTCCCCCATGGTGTAATGAAGGATGTTTTACTCTTATCCTCCTCTTTCATCTTAATCTGCTTGTATCCAGAGAACCCATCCATGAAGGAAAATAGTTCAAATCCTGCGGTGCTATCAACCAAAACATCAATGTGCGGTAGCGGGAAATCATCCTTTGGGCTTGCTTGATTTAAATCCTGATAGTCTATGCAAACTCTCACCCGTCCATCCTTCTTCATGACCGGAACGATATTAGCAATCCAATCATCATAATGGGATACTTCGATGAATTCCACTTTTAATAGCTTCATAACTTCTTCCTCAATCTTCTTAGAAAGCTCAGGTTTCGTTCTTCGAAGTTTTTGCTTTTTTGGTGGCATATTTGGGTCAGTTGGTAGAGTGTGCTCCACGATTTATGGGTCTAGTCCTGGCATATCCACGTAGGACCATGCGAATATATCTTGATATTCCTTTAAGAATTCAACCATTCTTTTTGCCTCGATCTCTAAAAGGCCCGCCCCAATCTTGGTTTCCTTAACATTTTATGTGTCACCAAGATTTACAATAACTGTTTGTTTGGCTGTCAAGGGTTTAGATTATTCATGACGAATCCAATCTCTTTCGATGTCTTTTTCTGAATATCATTATCCTCGTTAGATTCGAAGAGACTTTCATCAAGCAATTCTGAGTCACATATATATGCATCATGATTATGTCGAATGACATGCCTGAGATGCAAATGAGGGGGTCAGTAAAATCACTTAACGAATGCCATGCATGATGCACATTCAAAAGTTCTTTTTGAATAACAATTTGAAAAATATGAATTAGGAGATTGTCCTCATATCCTCGACATCTTTTCCCAAAACTTTGAAAACTAGGAGTCATGAGGAAGTCCAAGCCTCAAAGCATCATCATAGGACGGTGGAATACTTCCTCACGCCCTTAATAAAACATGGATGCATTTGTATTAACATGATAAGGCCGTTTTACAAGGTTCAGATCTTGGACCACGGCTCACAGTCCAATACCTTGATTACAAACGAAACTAACAAAAGTAGCTAAACAACTCTTCCCATGTAAGGGAATACATAAAGGAAATGACATAAAACTAAACAGGATAGGTAAGTAGCATCTCTACTCCGAAAGCTGAAAGAAGCCCGCAGAAGGCTCCACCTTGTCATCATCAAATGTGACACACACATAGTTGGTACCAAATAGGTCTGCTATGTCTAAGATTGCTCTCTCCTCTTCTTGTAGTAGCTCAGGTGACTTGGTAAAGGTCTTCTCCAATGGTGGATAAAGATCCTTTAGTGATGGAAGGAGTAAGCCTTGCTGATTTTGTATTGCATTAGTGCAACTTCCATATCCAATTCGTCCCATATAACCTCCACGCACATCTCGGCCCCAACGGTTACTTTGGCCCATGTGTCCCCCATGCATACTTCGGCCTCCACGATTGCCTCGGCCCATATGGCCGCCATGGTAACCTCGGCCTCTACCTCCGCCATATACGCCTTGACCATCAAGCTCTTCATATTTCTCCAGATATTTTTGGTAGCCTAAACCTACTCTTTTATGATTCTTGGGGGCTTCAATGGGTTTGGTAATACCTTGGGCATACACTCCGAATCCCAATCCGGGAGTATGACCGTACTTCAATAGCACTCTACTTGACATGATAGACGGGCCAGACATTTCAGGACTCTTGAGAGTGGTCCCAATGGGTACATGGACCATTGAGACTAGCTCAAAGGTATGGTAGCTAGATTCCTCCTTCTCCTCAGGCTCCACATACGGGATGGCTGTGTCTTAAAAGATCTTAAAATCAGTTTCTGCACGAACGGTTACAATTTTCCCCTCCGAAATGAACTTAACCATCTAATGTAGAGAGGAAGGTATAGCTTCAGCGGCATGGATCCAAGGTCGACCCACTAAGAAATTAAAAGCGCTGGGGATATCCAACACTTGGAATTTTGTCAGGAATGAGGTAGGGCCGATCAAAAGGTTGAGCTCAACTTCCCCGATCGTCTCTTTCTTTACACCGTCAAAAGCTCGGACGGTATACTTGGATGGTTTAATTTGCTCTTTACCAACCCCAAGATGACGAAGGGTGGCTAATGGACAAATATTCAGAGCGGACCCATTATCAATTAAGACCTTGGCTACCATCATATCGCAACACTTGGCCGATATGAGTAAAGCCTTGTTATGATCACGTCCCTCCTCCGAAAGATCTTCGTCTAAGAATGAGATTTGGTCCTTCAAGAGAATGGACCCAATGAACTCCTCCAGCTGCTTCTCCCCAATAGTCTCCGGTACGTGTATCTCATTTAGAATCTTCAATAGTGCATTTTTGTGTTTCTCAGAGGTCTTGAACAACTCTAAGAGCGAAATCTGGGCGGGCATATTCCTTAGCTGCTTTACTACTTCAAACTCACTAGATTTGATCATCGCCAAAAATTGCTTTGCTTCCTCATCAGTAACAGCTTTCTTTTCCATAGCTTCTGCGGGTGCATAACAACGACCTGATCGGGTAAAAACATCGACTTCATTTGTCCCATAATCTCATGGGACTGCCTTAGGATCGAAACTAGTGACAGGGCTTTTTGGGATCTCATCTGGATCGCATGGTGGCAACCCAATTACCATCCGTTTGGACTCAACCTCTCCTAGCTCTAAGTTCGCGAACTCCTCGGCCGCTAAATCAATAACCACTTGTTTAAACTCGCACTCATTAGAGTCCCATTGTTCTTCTTCAATAGATAAATCGATGATTACTGGTGTCATCATGGCGACGGTTTCTTCCTTGAACTCGGTTAAGTCGTCCATACCTCCCCACCCATCAGGGACGGTTTCTTTAGGATCCATGAAAAAGCTTGGAGGAGGTGAGTATTTGACGAGATAGTCATACTTTCCACTTGGTTGGCCTAGTGTATCTACCACTTCGCCCTTTTCTAGTGCCATCTTCAAAAATGCACGATCTCCGCAAACTCTTTTAGCTTTGAGCTCGGATTCAGCATCTAAGGCTTCTCCTTCATTTATGATCAACGATTCGGTTTCCTTGGCTACGTCGGCATCATTTGGTATTTTGACAGTGCTTACCTCCTTGACTAACATCTCCACAACCATCCCAAATTCACAACAAGAATACTTGGGAGAGAAATCAATTACAGCTGTCATCATCTCATTTGCTTGGCCTCCTCCTCCATTGCGGATTATGCCCATGTTGATCATCCTGGTGACACGCGCTAGTTTCTTCTCAGTTGGGACAACTTCATTGCTCCTTTTGTAATAGCCAGTTAAAATCAAGTCTTCATACAGTTTGTGGACGTCAACCCTGACCATTTGCACATTCCTTTCCTCTCCTTCAGCAATCATATTGACATCCCCGACATGAACGGGTAAAGGGTTTTGCTTGACGTTGGGCTGCGTCTCCTGAAACGACAAGATATCTTTGTCCAATAGGCTCTGGAGCTTGTTCTAGAGTGTTTGGCAATTATCCACATCATGGCCTTTCTCACCCATATGATACTCGTAGGACTTTGTAAGGTCGAACCCTGGGAATTTAGGAGGGTTGTCACGAGGAATCTCTTTAGCTACCAACCCTTTTTGCAGTAACATGGGTAACAACTTGGACAAGGGCCTAGGCAAAGGTGTGAATTGCCTTGGCGTCCACTTCCTGGGCTCATAATTCTGGTACCTCCCTCGTGATGCAGAAGGATTTTGAGGATTCGAAAATGGTTTTGATTCGGGTGGGACTTGCACGTAAGCTACTTCTACTTCTTTCTCCTTCTTATTGGTAAATTTCCTGCTTGTGCCTTCGGTTATCCGACCTTCATGCATGGCTTCTTCAATTCTCTCTCCAATGGCAACCAAACGGGTAAAGTTTCTACAGTCAGAGCTAATCATTTTGTTGTAAAAGTCAAGAGGAAGGGTATTAAGGAAAAGCTCCACCATTTCAGCGTCGTCCAGTGGTGGTCGAACCCGAGCAGCCAAGGCGCGCCACCTTTGTGCGAATGACCTGAAGGACTCATTTCTCCTTTTCTCCGTGCGCATTAACACTTTGCGCGTCAGGGCAATCTCGGTATTGTATTTATATTGTAGCACAAATGCCTCCGCCAATTCTTCCCATTTTTCCATCTTTTCTGGTTCCAACAGGATGTACCATTGCAAGGCCGGGCCGGATAGACTCTCCTGAAAAGTTTGAATCAATAATGGGGTGTTCTGTGCATAACGCCCCATCCCATTCAAATAGTACTTCAGATGGATTTTTGGATCGCCAGTACCGTCATACTTAGCGAAATCGGGAACTTTAAACTTCTCGGGAAAGTCCATTTTGGCGTATCGAGACAGATCCTCGATCATATTAGTTTCATATCCCTGTATGGCTTTAAGCTTCTCCTCAAGCTTAGCAAATCTTTTGTTGTTCTCCTCCTCCATTCGAGCTGAGATGGCTTCCGAGATGGGATCCTGTTCCACCAATACGGGTGTTTGATGGGGAATCTCTTCAGCAACGTTCTCCCTAACGTTGGCATTGCTAGCCTCAGAAGTAGGCACGAGCGTGTCTCTATTGGGGGCTGCAGCCACTAGGCTAGCTCGAATCTCATTCGCAAATTGGGTAAATTGGGTTGCCAAGTCGGTGATTCTATTATCCAAGGCATTAAAACGGGCGTTTTGTTCTTTTGTATTCATCCTTGCAGCTACAGAACGGGTCCTGATGGGTGATCATCTTAAAGCCATGTTGTCGGTACCTTGTTAAATAAAACAAAAGAACAAACAAATCAGCATACAGAAGATGAGAAAGAAAATAAAATACAATAAAAAACTTAAAACCCTTCAATTTTATATTTTCTTATAACAAAATAGAAATAAGAAACCCTTGCATAAGCCGAATCTCACATAAGTGGCTTCTTATCAATATTTTGTCATAGGAAGTTATACAATTAAAGGGGTAACACATGATGATTGATCAATATGCCCATCTCATATTCCATTAGAATCAAAGTAATTATAAGGGAGGGAAAAATATCACTAATTACACCAAAAATTGTGAAGGAAGATCCCTATACATCCACTAAAGTAGAGGAACTCCTAAAAATTGCTACTAATATTTCATATAAGGAAAACCTTATACAACTTTTCTAAAAACACAACTCTAATGGAATATGACTAATCCTTTAGTTTTCCCCTCAAAGCAACTTGCGGATGCGTTTGTTTGTTTCGGTCAAACGCTCCACCTTAGCTAAGGCTTCATCCCTTTCCCTTATAATCCGCCCCATTTGGATTTCCTTCGGAGTTGCCTTCATAGGAAACTTTGGAATGACAACGGCAACTTCGGGTTCAATACGGCGATCAATATATCCTCTTGATGCATGGTGCTCCCTCATTTCTCCTTCCAACTCGGTGACCCACTCAATATCCCTCGGTGAGCAATGATGAAGGATGTTAATGATGTTTTCCACTTCTTTTTTCATGTCTTCGATTTGGTTCCCCTTGACAACCTTATCGCGAAAGTAAAAACGAAACAACCCCGACTTTAAAGGAGGAGGGATTTCTTGAAGTACTCGATATTGACGAACTACTCTTAAAGGGTAATAAGATGTAGATCTTGTCAAACCTAAGAGTGGAATCGGGTCATCGTGACTACTCATAAGTCGTGCTTTAGGGAAGCGAATCCAAGGGGCTTGCCACAAGATTTGGTTTGGGGTGATATTTTCAAAAAGTTCTACCCATTTACGGAATGTCCAAGCATGCATGGAGGAATTTTTCTATATCCTTAAGTTTGGTGAGAGGGTTTGTATCATTATCGATGTTGATAATAGCCAAATTCCCTCCAAATACATTTAAGTGAGAGAGAATCCAAACTTGAAGGATGCCTATAGGTGCTCTAAGGATTGAACCCTTGTCCTCTTTGAAACGGTTGAGAGAGAGGAACATTTTGGCAAGAAGCATGTGTGTAAATCCCCTAAGGTGAAGGACTCTATAGACAACATGAGCAAGGCTAGGATCCATTGTCTTTTGGGTGAACGGGAAAAGAATGAATCCGAAGAATGCTAGAAGGAAAATTTTAGCATTTTGAGGATTGGGGCTTGGGAGAAGACTATGGAATCTTTGTTCGATGAAAGACAAAGGGAGGCCTTTTGAATTCCTATTAAGAAGTTCTTTAATTTCAAGAGGAGGAACTCCTAGGAATTGACTCAATAGTGGGATAGGATCTACTCCTAAAGGAGGGTCGACAAGACCGAATGCAGGGACATTGCCAACAATGATTTCTAATTCCTCTAAAGTTGGGGTTAATTCATGATGACCAAACACGAACGTTGAAGTCTTGGGGTTCCAAAAATGAGCCATGGCCTTCACTAATGGCACGTGGGACTCTCGATATAAGAGAAAAATAAGATAGCCAAGTTTCTTCTCTACAAAAGTCTTCTTGTCCGCATCAAGTGCATCCCACATGTCTAACAACGCCTTCTTTGGGATAGGGATGATACGAAGCTCAAGGAAACCCATGGTATCTAAACCTAAATAGGCATTTTGATCAATCACCATATGTCACAAAATAAGCTAAACTTAATGATAAAACATTATATGCACAAAAAGCATTATTTACATCAGGGAATAAAATACTAGTACCTTTGATAGAGAGAGAAAAAAAAATGCGGCAACCACAAAGACACATCGCATGTCGACTCGTGAAGCTCACTAAAAGGTATGATTCTAAAGGCTAAAGGTTCCCATTTCAATTAGATCAAAAGAGTTTTCCCCACTCCGCACTTACGTCGGACAGTTCTCTTTATCGTTAATCAAAATGAGCGGGACCAAAAGTGGATAACCATGGGTCATTCCCCGCATGGGTTCCATCTTTTGGCACCTCCTATGGGCTTCCTAGTGCGATCGGGGTTTTAGATCGCAGGTTGTGTGTGTAAATGTGTAGTGCTAAGGTAAGTATAAAGGCACACACAACAATTGATATCCAAACAACACTTCAATTTCATCCATATAAACATACATTCCTACACCTCCCTACAAAAGAAATGGGTTAACATACACTCCACCCCTTATTACTCCAAACCTACAAAAACAATTAACACGTTGTTAGTGGACTAACCTTGTCTTCCACGTGGCTTTGACATGCGCTATCAAATGAAGACCATGTTAGTGAACAACCAACCAAATTATTACGGCCTAAGTCCTCTAAGGTTTGTAACCAAATCCCCAACGGAGTCGCCAAGCTGTCACGTCCTCTTTTTTTCCATCCGGAAAAAAGAAAGAAAGGTTTAGGGGTATTTGCCTAAAGAGACGGACCAACGGCCCTAAATTAGGCGTGGGCTCTCCCAAGCCTATACCTCGCGCAACATTGGATTTTGAATTTTAATTCTTAACAACTTATGTACTTCTAGGAGTCGCCACTAGCCTATTAGGGTCGGCTAGAAACCAACCGAGACACGGGAGTGTTGCCTCGATTTCTACGCAACCAGAGATTTTTAGGAACGGGGACTTGTTTACGCCAATGTTTCTATTAGTGCCCTTGCGGAACCACTAACTTGGAAGGTTGTTTATCTAAATGGCCACTCAATCTTGATTACCAATTATAATCTTTATGAAACCACTAAGTGTCCATGCAAATGTTTTTGTAGGTTTTTTTTTGTCTAAACTAATCCTAACATAATTTAGAAAAGAAATTTACACTCAAATTATTGAAAAGCGGTGCGGTAAATAAACATCCAAGAAATTGAAGGACTTAAAAGTAATGCGGAAAAGAGAGACCCGATACAAGTCGGGCAAATAATATTACATGGACTTGTTATCATGCCCCGGGACAGGACCCCCATGAGCGAAATGAGAATTCAAATATGCATGATATTACCCTAAATACACGAAACTACTCTAAATAATTTGAATCTATGGAAAATAGAGTATTTGCAAAAAATGATTATAAAATATCAAAATGGCATTAAATTAGGAAAAATGACCTTATAAAATTAATAAAATTTCATATATGTCATTTTTCCTTAATTTGATGCCATTTATCACTTATATATTTTTTGAATTTTTTTTGATTTTTTTTTGGATTTTTTTAAAATAATAATAATAATAATAATAATAATAATATCCTAAACCGATATATGCTAACATTGAACAACACATCACATAAATATTACAATAATAGAGCTTAAATCGACCATTTCAAGGTTGAAACTTGGTTCCAACATTTTATTGAATACTTAGCTTGCATCAAATCACCTCAAAACGTCTTCATTGGGCCATGTTCGTGGCCTTCAATCTCGACCCATAAGCAATCTCATGCGGAGGTAAAGTATCAAGATTATACTACCACATGTAAGGAACAGGTTTAACTAGAAATCACAGCCTAGAACATGCAAAAACCGAATTGAAAACGGCCTCCAACATGCGGGTTGGAGCTGTTTTGCAAAACTGGTGATGAACCCAAGTCAAATAGCCATGTCAAATGCTCAGATTGAAGCTCCAACAACCATCACATGCCATATCTATATGAAATATTACTCCATCTAGATGAAAATATGTAACACTTACTTTCAAATGCAACAAATATCACCGAAAACGATCAACCGAACGCATCAAAATGAACTCTCCAAGAAGCATTCGTGCACGATCTATGCTGGCCAACCATGTCTCAATGTGGTTTTTGGCTCATGTTATAGATGGTTTCATGGTTCACAGGGAGATTTAAAGACTAAACCGGGTTGTCCTATACATCATTTGTACTCCCATGTAACATTCATCAAAGTCACAACGACGAAAAAAAGCATGCAAAGGGTAGTAACAAGTCAAGCATGTAGGGGCATTGAAGAGGTTTTAAACACTTGGAAAAATTTTAGCTTCAGAAATCAGTTCTTCGGACTAGTTTCCTTCTCGATTTTCATGATCAAAACATGTTCAAACTCAAATAAAAATACACCTAAGATGCTTACCTTGCTTCCTAGTTTCTTTTTCAAGTGACTCTTGGCCATGGAAACCACGAAATTGTCCTCTAGAAGTACGTGGAAGTTGGTTCCTTCAAGCTAAAAGTGAGATCTGCAGAAGAAAAAGTGACAACGAAGCTTTTCGTTGACTCCTAAAATTAGACTTCCAAACCTTCCTTGTTGGCCAAATTCAAATAAACCCAAACTATATGTATTATAGTTTGGCTTGTAAGTCATGGCTTTCCTCATTTGTCTCTCAAGTTTCTCAAAAGTACTCGCTTTTCCTCATTCATGACCAATCAGGCTCAACGCTTAGAAAAATTTTCGGACTTTCTGGGGCCGCCAGGAGCGCACTATTTCGGGGGGCTTTAGGAGGCCTTCCTGATCTTCATTTGGGACATGCGACCTATGGTTGGAAAGATATTTGAATGAAATTTCACTCTCTAGTTGAAGTTTTTGGCTAATTTTGGCCGCAAGTATGTGAAAATCTCACTTTTCTCTCTCTAGGTTGGTCTGGAATTTCTGGATTTTTCTTTTCTGGAGTTGCTTCTGAAGGTGTGTTTGGGGAACGATTTCGAGCTCTCCCTCGTTTTTCCCGTCTCCTCTCTCTCCTCCCTTGAAAGACCTTGCTTCAGTGATCTTATCCCCTGAATTGAGGGATTTTTGGTCGGTCTTTTGTCCACCTACCAAGCTTGCCAACTGAGCTATCCACCCACTTTCTGACTTAGCCAGAATTTTCAAATCTTGTAGATGTTGAGTGTGCCGATTTTGCTGTGACTTTCCCGTGCTTTCAGCTGCTTATCCCTGGAAAATTTCCGTCCACTTGCTTATTGGTAGCCACTTTCTTATTCGAAAATACCCAATTCAATGCAAATTTGGTCCTTTTGGCCCGATTTGATTGATTCGACCTGGCCCAAGCTCAATTTCAACTTAATTGGGAGTTAAGATGATGATTTAAGGGCTCGGGTGAAATTTTACAAAATTTACGAATTGGTCCCTCAACTTTTGGAAATTGCATTTTGGCCCCAGTTTGCCATTTTAATTCCAATATAACCTCCTGGGCTTGGCTAGTCACATTTAGGTCATTGGCCCCAACTTTTTTTTTCTTTGTAATATTTTTTAACCTTTTTTTTATCTTTTATCTTTTTTTTTAGGGAAAACATCTTCCATTTTAAATATCTATATGCAATAATTTGGGTAAAAATTAGGTGTCAACAGCTCTTTAGATGTATACTTGTACATCAAGTTACACAATGCTCACATGATGCTAATTATATACACTGTTTGTCTTTCAGTCACATTTTCTGTAAACGGTAACTTCGTCACTATTAAGGTTCTTGCCAGTTCAAACTTTAATAAATTGAGAGAAGATTTTATATTTGCTATGGAGATGGTAGATGTTCATATAACTCTTACTTGTCGATCGGTCAGTGATATTATTATCAAGAGTATAGAGGCTCATAAAGCACATTTTGATGCCTAGGAAAAGAGCAATAGAATTTGCTAGCTGTCCATGAAACGTTCCATTCATGAACACTTGAAAAGTTGTTTACCTATGGACTGCATTGCTAGGCAAATGATGGAAGCCTTGGTGGTTAGAAACCGTGTCTCGTCTAATGCTGAGATAGGGACACACTTGCAAACATTATTTACTATGAAGTATATGGTTCTTGTGGAGTTAGAGATTATGTTCTGAGGATGGTAGATTGACAGACAAAAGCTTTAGGCTCTCAATGTTGATATTCCCACTACTTGCATTGTGCATCAAGCTTTAAATACTCTTTCTCCTAATTTTGGGATTAGTGAGATTAATTATGGTTCCCAAGATGAAACCTGGTCAGTTAATAACCCGATTGCAAGGGTGGTGGCAGAGAAAGAGAAATTAAATAAAGATAAATGGCACATTGCTCTTTATACTTCTAGTTCTGGTAGTGATAAGGGTAAGAAGTTGAAAAACTATACCCACAAAGGCAATTCTGAAGCTAATGGTCATTCCAACAATAAAGGAAATTCTGAAGGTACTAGTCATTCTAATGGTTTGGGTCATAAGAAAGCATTCCCCAAGAAAGATGGTGTTCTTTGCACTAGTACAAGGTTCTAGAGGTAACCCGCATGAAATATTGCTATCGTGTAGTATTTAGTTCTTGACTATGCATGACAGTACTGCAAAGTTCTAGATGTGGCTCCCATGTGACTTAGTTCACCATATAGCACTTAGTCCTTTACCTGCTCACAACACATATGATTGCCTCAACACATCATCTTATCTTTCAATAGTCATCTTGTCATGACAATAAACCATAACCCTAGCACAACCAATCACATATCATCACGCATAAGTACCAAACATGTCACAAACCAACCACATTACCAAATATGCACAAATTAACCATCAATTGCACAAATTAATTGTGCCACAACAATGAGCATGAAATTTTAACAACTGGCTATCCTGATATAATTTTCAAAAAATAATAAATAATTAAATAAATTATAAAATAATTAAATAAATGTAAATAAATAAATAAATTGTGATTAATTAAATAGGACTACTTAATTAATCTAACCATGTAGGCACCTCATCAGCCAAGCTGACTCTTAGGTTCCAACATATAATCAAAACATCAAAATCAAAATCCCCTTTTAATATAACCTTAGTAACTCCCCTTTTTTTTTTTGTTCAAACTTTCCGAAATAAATTCGTACGAGGTCACGTACTTGAAATTAACCTGCCAAACTTTGCACGCATCTAGATTGAAACCTCACGGCTTTATTGAGCTTTTCTAGTTTCTTTTCCAACCACCCTCTTTTGAAAACCAATCTTAGTAACCCCATTTTTTTTTGTTCAAACGTTTAGAAATAAATTCATAAGTGCTCACGTATTCAAAATTAATCCGTCAAACTTTGCACGCACCTAGTTTAAAACTCCATTGTTTTATTGGGTAAATAAGTTTTGGGATCCGGACCCAACACCTCATTTATTTTCTATTTAATAGTCCAAAAGGCTTTGTTTTGCAATAACAATAAACAACCAACAAAGAGCAATCCACATCTCACACATAAGTTCTCCGCATGACAAATATCCACCAAGTCACATAATAGGCACTTCCCAGCAAGCAAAACACTAAGAACAACCATACGACCACAACCAGCCCTAACTGGTAGAAACCGAGCCACCCGCACGTCTCCAAGTTTAAATCCAGAAACATAATAAAACGAACTCATAAAATTCTCAAATTTGAATATGTTATAAGAAACACCTAAAGAAAAAATTTATGAATACACCTTAACCTAGATCTTTCTAGATTAAGAGCAGTAATTCACTCAAATCATAACAAAAACTGTGCCAAGTTTTAGAAAGTTTGTTTTCCAAAATTAGTTTGATTCTGGGTCCAAAACTTGTCCATTTGATTTGAAATTCGAGTACGTTAAACTAAACAATGTGAAAAAGAACTTTTGTGAAGAAACCATTTCAAAATTCGAACACTAAGGGTTGATAAAAATCCAGTGAATCCCAAAAAGGTCACCAGTTCCAGCAAAAATAGAGGTTCTGTTTTCAAATGATGGAGCTAAAATCTCATTCTTTTCAAATTCCTAAAATCTTGAATAAAATACATGTCATATATGAAGATATCTAAAACATTTTTTATGAAGGAAGTAACCTTAAAATCGTAACACATTTTGATCCACTAGAATGACGAACGTTGAGGGTCTAGTAAACCGAATCTAAAATTAAGCTAATCCACTTAGCACTAATTTAACCGGGCTAATTAACACTAATCTAACTAAGCTAATTAACACTAATCTAACCTCATAAGTGTAATTAACAACCCAATCAATGATTAAGGAGTTAACTCACCAGAATTTGACGGCGGCAGGTTCACAGCAACAGCGGCACGACGGTGGTGAGACCCCGCAATTACCGAGTCTCCAACGGAGGCCAACCGGCAACTAAAAAAGCCCTACAAGCCTTCAGCCAAGGCTGGTTCTTGCTGAGCAAAGGTGGCTGGTTGGGCTCAGGGATGTCGGCTGGATGAACAGGTGAAGCTGCTAGTGGTTCGGTGGCTGCTCGATGGTGACGGCGTGGCTGTTTTTTGGCTGCTTGGTAGAGTTCTGGATGTGAGGGGTTGGGCGTGTGGTTGCTTGAAGGACGCTGGCGGAATGGAAATAATGATGATGGAGATGGGATGATGGGCGTGGGGATAGGCGTGCGTGAAATGGAGTGGCAACCAGGGAGTTGGGAAATGGGGAAGGGCTAGTGAAAATGGAAATGATGTGGGCGGTGGATGAGGAAGTGAAGAAAACGTTGGGGTGGGCTGTTCGTTGGTGAGGGAAAGAAATAAATAAGGAAGAAGAAGAAGAAATGAGGAGGAAGGAAAGAAGGAAGGGGCAGATGGGAGTCGGCTGAGGAGGAAGGCACGCAAGAATGGGGAATTGGAGCCTTGAAGGTCAATACCACAACCAATCAAAGGCCTTGATAAAAATCTAAACACTCAAGTATAGCCTCAAAATTCTTCAAGCTTCATCCACTTTGTTCCCCAATTACTTTCTTAGCTTTAATTTCCCAAAAATAAGCTTAATTAGGGTAGAAAAATCCAACTTGGTCTACCCATCCGAATTTTACTTATTTTCCCGAAATCCAATTTTTCCGCAAAATTCCGAACTTGTCGAAATTTCTCTAAAAGATGAGATGATACCCTAAAAATGAGTCATGACACACTCGAACAAACACGATTTTAATACAACCTAACTTATCGAGTAGCTTTTAGGGATTTTAGCACGTTTGACTCATGCTCAATAATTTTCAATCCACATTTGTGCATCTCCGACTTGTAGTCGACTCTCAGTTGTCATAAAAATCGCAAGGTTTCAATTATGTGTCAGAGTATAATTTCAATAGAAAATAGGGTTAGTGCCGTTCGATGTGACTTTCACAATTATATGGAACCTTTTGCAATTCAATTACGTGTTTCTATCGAATCGACCAATATCCGTAATCGATTATAACGGTGTCGTATTGACCCTTGCCGATTATTATGATCGAGCAGTCGATTTCCGATCGAATTCTCGAGTCTGCCACGTTTATATTCCTTAACAGCTTCACCTAATAGATTAATTAACTCGTGAGGGGCCCTACTCAGAGTAAAATAACCGTAGGCATGTCGATGAAATATCAATTTCATATATTCGAAACGGGGTCGAATTTGAGGATGTCACAGAAGTCTTGAACAAAATGGTGTAGCTGAAAGGCATAATCGTACTTTTATGGACATGATGAGAAGTATAATTAGTAGGACCAATTTATGTGGTTTTCTATGGGGTGAAGCTTTGAAACAACTTTTTATATTCTAAATCGCGTTCCTACTAAAGCAGTTCCATTAACTCCTTTTAAGTTGTGGACCAAACGTAAACTTAGGTTGAATCATCTTAAAGTTTGGGGATGTCCAGCAAAAGTGTAGTTATATAATCCAACATTGAGTAAGCTGGATTCCAAAAATACTCGATGTTACTTTGTATCTTACCCAGATCATTCAAATGGGTATTGCTTTTATAACCTTAATGGAGGTATAATAATTGTGGAATCTCATACTGCAAAATTTCTGGAATTTGATGTAGCCAAAAATGGTAGCTGCTTAAAAACTATTAAAGATGATAATATGGTGGGGATTACTAGATCCCTATCTCATCCTGTGCAGACAATTATGGAGCCTCCTGCACCACAAACTGAGCTTGTTGTGGCCCATGATCCTATTATTGAGATAGTTCCTAATGAAATTCCTCAAGTCCCTTAAATTCAGAATGAGGTTGAAGTAGCTCCTCTCAGAATATCGACTAGGGAAAGGCGTTTAGCTATACCATAAGACTATGCTGTCTACCTAGGAGATCATGATTATGATATTGGCTGTGTTGTCGATCCAGTAACTTATAAGGATGTCATCTCATGTCCTTAATTAGATTTGTGGCTAAATGCGATGAAAAATGAAATGCAATCTATGAAACATAATGGTGCTTGGGAGCTTGTTAAATTACCTGAAGGTTGTAAACCTATTGGCTGCAAATGGGTATTCAAGACTAAAAGGGATTCCAAAGGAAAAATTGAAAAGTTTAAAGCTAAGCTAGTAGTCAAGGGTTTCACTCAAAGAGAATGAATAAATTATGATGCAACATTTTCCCCAGTTTCTTCTAAAGATTTCTTCAGAGTGATCTTGGCATTGGTAGCTCATTTCGATATGGAGTTACACTAGATGGATGTTAATATTGCTTTTCAAAATGGAGATCTTAATGAGGAGGTTTATATGATGCGGCCTAAAGGTTTTTACAGCAGATGACTTAGGTAAGTTTGGTTGTAAATTGAAAAAGTCTATTTATGGCCTTAAGCAAGCTTCTAGATAGTGGTATTTAAAATTTCATAATATTGTCACTTCATTCGGATTTATTGAGAATAAAGTTAATTAGTGTATATAAACCAAGGTTAGTGGGAGGAAATATATTTTTCTCATATTTTTCCTATCCTATGTTGTTTGTTGTCAGGGATTATTATTCGTTTCCACATGTACATTAAAAATGAGAGGGTTGGCGACTAGTCCTGGGAAGTCGCAATTATATCGACCGCAGTGGAATGTGCATGCATTAGAGGGTCAGGGCGTGACAGTATTTGAGTGACATGTCATTAGTATAGGCCTAGAAGCATCTGGGGATGCTGTTATTTAGTGGAAGCGATGTTTTATTTTTCTTTGAATTATGTTTACATCTGTATCTGTTACAATTTAGTAACACTTTGATATATATGTGTGTGTGTGTGTGTGTGTGTGTGTGTGTGTGTGTGTGTGTGTTTGTGTGTGTGTGTCAACTTTTGTATTCAATAAAATATGTTTGAATATATTGTTATTATGTTGAATACATATTGATAAAGTCTCAAGGTATTATATAAACCTTGAGTGAAGGTTAGGGGTATCCAGTTATTAGCTTTGTGTATATGTCTTGTTATACATAAATAAAGGTTAACTGTAAGGACAAGAAACATGTGTGTTCATTGGAACCATAAAGACATTCTCTAGTGGCGCAAGTTTTTTGTGACGCTTAAGGTAAGAAAATGGTGACTAACAAATGGGATTTCTCTATGAGAGATGTTATTCATTTGTCACACTACCATATTAAATCCATATAAATAAAGTTGAAAGCACTTGTGACCATGAAAGGCTTTGTGTGTATACATGCAGTTATCGCCATAATTTGGTATTTGAGAGTTTATGGAATATGATTAACTATTAAGAATTATCTCTAGACCAATGTGTACACATACAATATAATTTCAATTAATATAGTCTAAATGGGAGAATATAAGAGTTTTCCTAATGTGAACTACATTAATTGATATTGTACTTTACCGTTTTACGGTTACCATAAAACGGGGTTAGTCTAAGGTGAGATAGAAGATTTCTTAATTAATCTAATATGGAGCTGGCTAGTGTGGGTCGAGTTGAGCCTAGCCCGTAATGAGGGAGCTTGGTTGGAAACTCTATAAATAGTGCTAAAATCTCTCATCTAACCCCAATTCTCACTAGTATCATCACATAAGGAGCGTTAACCTAGTGCTAAAAGATAAGGGGGCCGTCTCATTGAGCCAGTGATACAGAGGACAATAGAGGAGAAGGATTTGCACGTGAAACATCAGTTTTCCGCTTCCACTTCAAGAACGATGGATCCCAAAACAGGTGCATTAATCTTTCTACTCAATTATGTATGTTCTTGTTCTGGTTATGGAGATCTTGGAGTTGCACGTTTTGCATCCAACATTCCTTTCTTTTCTCTCTCTCTCTCTCTCTCTCTCTCTCTCTCTCTCTCTCTCTCTCTCTCTCTCTCTCTCTCCTCTCCCTCCCTTGTGTCCATTTCCCTAGAAGCCATTAACAGCTCGTTCCTCTCCCTCATTCTTCTTCATTTCTTCCCCTTCTTCTTCTTTACTTCTCTTTAGGTTGCCCATTTTGTGCCACCTATTCACTGCCATTTGCACCACCATTGACCGCTACCCATGGCCGTCATTGCCATCGCTCATCCGTTGTCCCTCACGTCATTCATCGCGCCATTATATGCCATCCCACATTGCCAGCCCACCACTAAGTTGATGCCCACTTGGCCATGAGTTTAACTTTGCCGAATCGCCATCGTTGAGTTTCCATTTGAGCCATGAGCATCACGTTCTCGACATTGTCATGCCGCCATTGCCGTGAGCTTGTTGTCGCAGGAAACCAGTGAGTTAACTTCCTAATCACAAATTAGGATATTAATTTCATTTAAGAAATATATTAATTTATGGATAGTGATGTTTAATATTAGTTAATTTTAGTAGCCTTAATTGTGATTAAGGACGGTTTAGATTAAATTTAAGTGCGATTACTTTAAGTAAGTACAATTAAATTGATTAATCATGGTTAGATTAATTAATTGATTATAGTTTAATTAATAATGATTTACTTAATTAATCATAATTTGTTTAATTGATCGTGATTATTTTAATTAATAGCAATTATATTTTAATCAATTATAGTTAATTAATTAATCGAGTTTAGCCTAATTAATTGCAATTAACTAATTAATCGGGTGTTGCCTAATCAATCGTGATTAGCTTATTTAATTGCAATTAGTGTAATTAATGATGAATTAGCTGTTAAGTATAATTTTATGCTGATTTTTTTGGACGAGTTTGTGCATAATTCTTACTGGTTGCACATGTGGTGCCATGTTATTGATTGCTTTATGATAAGTTTCATTTCCTATTCCAAAAGAAGATTTTATAGGCAATAAAATGGTGAAGTTTGAGGTGTTGAATTCGGATGCTAAATTTTATGTGCTAAATAAAATAATAAGGTTTTAAAATGAAAGTATGCAAAGTTTGACGAGTTGATTTCAAATATGTGACCACATATGAATATTTTATTGAGATTTTTAAATGTGAAAAATTGTCAAAGTTAATTATTTGAAAATGAACTCTTTATTCTTGGCTAATTAATGGCAACAAGAATTGATTTGATTGTTGGCGTGTTTGAGTGGTCATTTAATCAAACCTGTTACCCAACAAGAGTTTGGGGATGATGCCTGATTTTTATTAGATGCGTGGTGAGGATTCGGATGCTAAGTTGCGATTGAGACTGGATCAATGCTTCTTTATGGAATGTTATCTAGGTAAGGGTTCTAGATGATGCCATGCTCGATGGGGCGGGACGATTCCAGTCATGCTAGAAGGTCATCAACTCTTGTGCTAGCCATGGCTCGAAGGGTCGTAATAATTGAAATACGTGTGTCGGCAATGCGCTTGGATTATTTCAAATTTTTTTTATCATTATTTATGTGTGTTGCACTAATATTGCCATGCGAGATGTACTAATATGCATGTTTTTTTAATCATTATTTAGAAAGTTGACTCGCTGAGATTTATATCTCACCCCGTTGTTGTTAACTATTTTCAAGATCATAGCATGAAGAATTGCTAAGTGCGGTTGTGATGGACACAAGATACGACACTTTTAGCTGGCCTTAGTGTTAGCGACACGTCTTGGGACGTTGTAAATTTAATTGACTGTCATGAGATGTTCGCACACTCGGGGTTCGGGGCGTGACATTCTTTAACCCCGTATGGTCGAGAGACTAGTCTATATGCCAAACATATTCATGTCTGATCTGGTGTTACATTACGTAAAGATCACATTATGTTCTGCGATGACATTAGTGATGACTCTCAATTTGGAGGCAACTGAATAACATTACGCAAGTAAACACCGAAAGCAACAGCAGTGTGGATAATTCATGGTGTAGCGTTGTCGTGAGGTTCCAATTTCATCTGGCTGTGCCTGCGGTCCATGGTCGGCAGCTTGTTGTGAGTTTTCGCGACCAGTGTCATGTAGGGCTCGCCTCTCATTGTCCAGTTGCGCCCTGTTGTTGTCCAACTCTTCGTAGTATTTCAGTAATGTCAAGATGTTCTTCCTTATGGCGAAAAAGTTGAATACGAAAGCCAGTAAAGAGAGGGCAAATGGAACCCATTTCAGCTTGCACTTGATCTTTGTTTTTATTTTTTTTTTTGGTTAAGAACTTCATCTTTGTTGAGGATGACATAATAGAAGAAAAAAAAAAAAATCACACCTTGGAAGACGAAGTAGAACTTCGTGAATTGGAGAGTCCTGTTAATGAGGTTCGTGATACGCTCTTCTAGCTTCTTACTGGCCTCATTAAGTTTCTCGATGTTCTTTTTAACTTTCTCGCGAGTTGGTGCGGTGCCTTCCTCTGGGTTCGACATTTCGAATTCTCTCTTTCTATGGGCGTTTGCCTAGGACTTCGGACTAATGAGCGACAGAGTGAAAAGAGCGCCTTCAGTAATGCCGTCACGATCACTATGGGCATTTATATAGGTGGTAACATCCATTTGAAAGTTCCATTGAATAACATCTAGCTACCACAGAACTACTTGCTGAGAAGAAGTCATTTTAAGCATATAGAAACTAGGGTTTCCAAGAATATGCGCCAATTTTAATCGAGGAACATGTGTAATGCGTCTTGCAGCTCATTGTCCTCGGCTTCGACTTGCCCTTAACAACCGAAGAATTATTTTTTATTAAACAAAACTAGAATACATTGAAGAGTGTGTGAGTAAGGTAAGAGGAGAATGTTCTTCGTCTATGGTTTTATTCAAAGCAAGAATTATTTGAAGAATGTCTTGAATAGCTCACGGTTTTGTGTAATGTACACAGGTTCTGCCATATGCTTAGTTGTAGCGATAAAGGGGTTATGCTATCTTTTTTGAGGTCACAAATTCAAGTAATGTTGTGAGCAAACCTCTGACCAGCTTATGCTTTGGGTATTTACTGTCTTATGTGAAAAAGCTTTTTGACTTTTGGCAAGCCGATAACTCGTATACCTATAGAGATGAGCATCAGTCTAGGGTCAACCCTAGACCAACCCTGGATCAGCCCAACCCTGTCGGTCCTAGTCTAGATCCTAGGGAGACCGGATCGGTCCTTGGTCCTGGGATTCCTGGACCAGCACTTTGCGGGTTGGTTATCGGTCCTGAGAGTTTAGGGTCGGTCCAATCCGGACCCACCCTAATTATATATATATATATTATATCTAATTTATTATTTATAATGTTTTTATATAGAGAAAACCCTAAAATAAACAGCGTTAACAACATTAAATAGCTCATTAGTGAGGAGTTCAAGTAATTTTACACTATTTTTTAACAACTTAGATCTTTTAATGTCTTTTACAGTGTCAACAACCATAATTTACAAAGGAGCAAAATGTTTTTGTGAGATATCCTCACAGCGTTCAAAATGGCATAAATAGCTCATTATGGCATTCTCCTCTAGTACTAGTTCTCTTCTGTCTTATTTATCCTCTTAGTCTTTAATTTGCAAAAATTGAAAGACTCAACTTCTCCACTCGCTACTCGACATTCACCTCACTCGCTTTGGGTCACTCGTGCCACTCGCCACTCGATGCTCACTTGGCTTGTTGCTCCACACTCGACACTCGACACTCACCCCACTCGACACTTGTCACTTGCCTCTCTTAGCTGACCTTGCTCGTCATTGAACCTATAGGGTCAGTCTGATCCTCGCTCACCTTTTCAAGGAGTACAAAAAATGAAACAAAAATTATCGGTTGATCCTGGGTTGACCTTGGAACCGGACCAAATCCATTGGGTCAGTCCGGTCCTCGGTTGCCTTTTTAGAAAGTATAAAAAAATAAAATAAATAAATTATTGGTTGGTCTTGAGTTGACCTTGGAACTAGACTGAACCCATTGGGTCGGTTCGATCCTTAGTCCCAAGCTCAATAGAATTGGTCATCGGTCACAAAAATTGAGGACTAGCATTGTATGGGTTAGTCCTAGGGTTAGAGGGTGGGTCGACCCAAACCATGCTCACCCCTATATACGTATGAGTAGATTAAATAATTTGATTCAAATAGAATATTCCGAAGTAAGTGTGGGACTCTTGTAGTAAAATATCTACGCCAATTGTCCCTACCCAGTTATTATTTATAAAAATACAAATAAAAATGTTCTCTGTTTGCTTTTTTCTGTTAAGATAACTTGTTTTTAACTTTGTGTAAACTACAAAGTTATCTATACCGCCAACGATGTGATTTGCCTCACTGTTTTCCATACTAACATTTCATTGAATTACGTAATAGAAAGGACCATAAGAAATGGAAGTGCCGCTCATGCTTCCTCCAAATTATCGCGCTCGAATTCAATGTCAACTGGCAATCGTTTGCTCATTTTACGCCCCCAGGTATGCCTCCTTGCACTCAAAAAAAGAAAAGGAAAAAAAACCGCAGACTATTGAATCCTATCTGTCATTACTGCGTTTGAATTTTCATATTCAAAAGCCGTTAATCGACTTGAGAATTAGGAATATAATATAAATTGTCTCTGTGAAACTATGTGTCCATTCATCAAATGAAAAAACCCGATTCATTAGATAATTATTATTAATTGATAGTTCTTTATATATGGTGTTGTTAAGGTGCACGTGTGAGTTACCATGGTGATATCAGCCATCAGATCAAAATGATTCAATTTCAGTTGTTAAATACATCAGTTTCATGGCGGCTGGATAAAAAAATGTCACCCCTCGTGTTGGGCACCACAAATTTGCCTAGCACAAAGGCACAGCACGCTAGAACAACCCGGCGTTCTATTCTACATTAGCCAATGGCTCTTCAAAGAGCCACTAATGTTTGTTGCTGGAACCTGACACCAAAGACCGAGGAACATTATATTCCTGAAGAAGCAAGTGTCCGGAAGAGACTGCGTCACTCTTTTGTCGACAGGATGGATCGTCTCTAATCATTCTGATTATTCTTCTTTGACCAATTAGCTGGAGTTTGATTTCAGATGGAATCCTACCAAATGTGCACGAATGATGCTTCCTAAGATTAATTATCCAAGGTCTTCTCTAGTAGTCTGTAAAACGTGCACATCATCTTCTCCAGATGTTGAGGAGTCGTCGTTTGTTCAGTTTCGCTTTCAACAAACTTGCGGAATTCTATCCCGGACTTGTGTTATGATAACAAACAGGTCGATGGAAATTGAAAGATCACCCACTGCTGAGAATTTGAAAATGATTTATAATATTGACAAAACTTGATGCATAAAAAATTTACCAGTTACCGATAAATATATGCAACTCTAGGGTGAAAAATTATTGACTGCTACTTATTACATTATGACTTTACATACTGAACTAACTTTTTACCTGAAAAGAACCATGACCGTGGACATTATTTTTAGTGAAAAGTTTTAGTCACTTCTCTTCGCGGAAATTTGCCAAATTTTCTTTTGATAAATCATCAATCCAATGTAGATTTATTGATGTCGCCTTCTCTTGCTGTCCCTCTCTCAAGGTTGGTTCCTCCTTTGCCCGACGCTTGCCGTCTCTTTAATGTGGCTACCGCCATGACCAAGGCTTCCGCACCCTTGTCATAGCTGTGACCACCATGAAAGCTAGGCTGGGTCATAGGCTGTGATTGACCCATGAGGCTGTCACCAAGGTTGGTAGTGACAGTCGCAGTTGTTGCCATTGCCGTCAATATGTGAAATTGATATCAATCAGGATACCTATTGCAAATTGTGAGTGTTTTGTGTCCTTGCGATGATTTGTAATCTAGGCACCTATCAATTTCTGTGTTCATGATAGTTGGAGGTGTTGCCATCAATAGGTATAATTGGTGTTAATTGTGATTGAAAGGGCTAGTAAGAACACCTAGAGGGGGTGAATAGGTATTAAAAGAAATTTTTGCAATACTCGATGAAAGTAAATTGCCTTTAGAAGATAATAGACTGACGATGTAATCAATTATAAACAGTTATATAAAGCTACAAATTAAAGTAATGAGTTCAGGCAAAGAGAATATAAACACAAGATTTATAGTTGTTCGGCTTAGATCAAGCCTACATCCACTCTCCCGCACTGACAGCCTACTAGTTGGATTTCATTAAGAATCAAAAGAGATTTTACAGTTTCACGTCCTTGACTTCTCAATGTAAAACCTCTACTACACTCTTTAAAGTCTCATAAGTATTTGCTCTCTCTTTTGAATACAAGTTCAGCTCAACAATTGAAATAACAAAAAACTAGGAAGCTTCAGACTTTGAAATTTTTCTTTCACGCACACACTCAAACAACTTAAGAGTCTTCTTTATATACTCCTTCATGCCTTCACAATCATTGGCATTTTCCAAAGGAATTCTTCCAATCTACCCATTGGATAGAATCAACAAGAAGATATTGAGTCATTTAAGGAATGTGATGATAGTCCATCAATCCCACTCGCCCATACTATCATGATCTTAGTTTACATAAGTAGAACCTTCCAACTATATTTCGTCTTTCAAGAGATCTGGTTATTCTGATTGATTTCAATAAGAATAATTGATCATAAGATGCTATCTCCAGCCATAAGATCTTCCATAAACTATACGAACCGAATCCTTAAAGATAAACTTTCATCTGGATAAGTCTTCATTTCTTGGTCCGGAATCTGTCGGTGAGATCAAACTTTGAGATTAAAGTCTAGCAGTCTTCAGACTTTGACAGTAGTGTCTGGAGTTCTTTAGACTATAACACTTGAGTCTGCAAGTCTTCGAACTAGACTTTTGGAAAGCTTTTGTAAGCTACAAAACAATAAGAAATTTTCTCCAACAATCTCTCCATTTTTTATGGTAACAAAACTTTCATGCAGATTTGAAAATTTTTAACCTGCGAAACAACACTTAAATAAAACATGATATCTTATAAAAATAAGTTTATTAATGTTGGAGAAAACTTCATTGAGTGTTTTGAAGTTGACAAAACGTTTCCATCAGTCTTGTCTGAAGACTTGCAGACTCTTCTATCAAAGTTTGAAGACCTCTGGACTGCCAGACTTAAGACTCAAAGTCTATTCTCATTGACAGTATTTAGTCCATCGAAGAAAGCTTATCCGAAACAAAGTATTTTGTTAAGGATTCGATTCTGTCGACTAAAGAAAATCTCTTGATTGGACATAGCATGTCAAAATCCATTATTGAAATCAAGATTGATTCAGGGATTTTGGATCTGTTGATTGGCGAAGTATACTTGGAAGGTTCTACTTATGGAAACCTAGATCCTATTTGTATGGGCGAGCAGGATTGGTGGGTTATCGTCATGTTCTTTAAATAGCTCGAAGATCTTCCTAATTGATTTTATCCAACGAGTAGATTGGAAAAATTCCTTTGGTAAGTGCCAACGGGTGTGATGGCATAAAGGAGTATATAAGGAAGACATTCCAATTGTTTAAGTGGGTGTGCGATAGAAGAATTCCAAAGTCTAAAACTCCTTGTTCTTAGTCAATTAAACTGTTGAGCGAAATATTGTACGCAAAAGAGAGTCTATATTTTTTAGAGACCTTCAAGAAATGTAGCAGAGTCTCTACACTATGGAATCGAGGAAGAACTTCACTGTAACAACTCTTTTGTTTCATAGTGAAATCCAGCCAGTGGGCTGTCAGTGCGGAAGAGTGGACGTAGGCTTGGATTAAGCCGAACCACTATAAACTCTGTGTTCATATTCTCTTCTCTACGCTCTTTTACTTTGATCGTAACTCGTTTTGTTTACAAGAGATGAATTACCTTTTCATAATCTATTGATTGATTAGTGTTGTACACTTATCTCGTAAAATTGTTTTTACACCTATTCACCCCCCTTTAGGTGCTCGTACTAGCTTTCACAATTGGTATCAGAGCATGTGTACTCACTTAAGTTGAAGTGTCTTACCTCAGAGTTAAAGATCCATGGCTAGTATGTTGGCTCAACATCTGGTTGAAAGGCAAAGCAATACTAGATTGCCTTATTTTGATGGAAATGAATACAACATATGGAAAAACAAGGTGAAGGTATTCCTAAGATCAAAGGATCATTGGGAATGGGATATAGTAGACAAATGAATTATTCCTAAAGCTGCAGCTGTCTCAAAAAGAGGAAAAGAAGTCGTTGAGTCGAGTGAAATGACTCAAGAAGAGATAACAAGGAGACAAGCTCTTAATACAAAAGCAATTTATTCTTTATATTGTGCATTATCACCTACTAAATATAACCGAATATCTTCTAGTGATATAGTTAAAGAAGTTTGGGATAAATTACACATCACCTATGAAGGAACTGATCGAGTGAAAGAAACCAGAATCAACATTCTGCTCGGTCAATATGAAGCATTCAAAATAAAATAAGGAGAATCTATCACTGACATGTTTAGTCGTTTTACAGAAATTGTGAATGGTCTTGAAAATCAAGTTCAACCAATTTCTGATCCAATAAAAGTAAACAAGCTACTGCATGGACTCTCCAAGGATTGGAATCACATAAAGACTTTAATAAGGGAGACACAAAGAATTATGCCACTCTCTGTTGATGAATTGGTTGGGACTCTTCAATCTTATGAAGTGAAGCGAATTAATGAAGATGAAGATCCTAAAGGTAAGAAATCAATTGCATTAAAATCTAATGATGATTTTGATGTCACAGATTCTGAAGGCGATATGGATGATGAAGAGCTTGCTCTCATGATAAGAAGATTCAGAAAACTAAACAGAAAGGGGCGAAGATTCAATCCAAAGAAACAAAGTTTTCAAAAGCAACAGTCGAAGTCAGTTGAGGATGATGAATACAATAAAGATGTAGTTTGCTTTGAATGTAAGAAAAAGGGACACATTAAACCCAACTGTCCCCTTCCGAGGAAAAAGAAAGGAAAAGCTGAGAAGTATCGAAAGGCACTTAAAGAAGAAACTTGGAGCGATACAAAATGTGAAGAAAGTGATGATGATTATACCAATATTTGTCTTATGACACAATCAGACTCAGATTAAACTCCGAGAAAAACTCAGATTCAGACAGTGAATTTGAGGTCACTATCAAGAAAAAAGTTTAAATGTTACCTGGATAGTGGATGCTTAAGGCATATGACAGGAGATTCAAATTGTTTCATAAAACTCGTTCAAGTTAATAGTGGAAAAGTTTCTTTTGGAGGAAACAGCAAAGGAAGAATTGTAGGATACGGAACTGTAAAGATTGGAAGCCTTACTATCAGTAATGTTTCATTAGTGGAAGAACTCAATTACAACTTGCTAAGACCGGTTTTAAAATCAACTTTCAAAAAGGAATATATTCAAGAACCAGTAAAGACTCCTCTCAGTCTTTCACGAGTCGAAGACATGGGAATATCTACCTTTTGGATGTCAAACCAGATGAAACTCAATGTCTAATCTCAATCCAAGAAGAAGCTAAGTTATGGCACAGAAAACTTGGGTACATCAACATGAAGCAAATAGCCAAAATCTCAGCAAAAAAGCTTATTCGTGGACTGCCCAATCTGTCATATCAAAAGTCTAATCTATGTGCATGTTGGGAAAATGCGTAAAAAAATTCATTCAAACCAATAAATCAAGTTTCCACTAATCGTGTACTGCAGCTCTTGCATATGGATCTCTTTGGACCAACCAGAACTCAGAGCATTGGAGGTAAGAAATACTGTTTAGTAATTGTGGATGATTATTCACGATTCACTTAGGTATATTTCCTGACAAGTAAGTTTAAAACATTTTCCTATTTTACAAAGTTTGCTAAAAAGGTCCAAAATGAGAAAGAGTATGTTATTTCAAGTATACGAACAGACCATGGAGGTGAATTTGAAAATCAAGACTTTACAAAATTCTGTGATGAATCTGGTTTTCAATATATGTTCTCTTCACCATATACTCCAGAGCAAAATGGAGTCGTGGAAAGAAAGAATAAGTCGCTTCAAGAAATGGCTAGAACTCTTTTAATTGAAAGTAACATCTCTTCTCGTTTTTGGGTTGAAGTAGTTTCTACGGCATGTTATATTATTAATAGAGTATTTTTAAGGCCTATTTTGGAGAAAACTCCCTATGAGTTATTCAAAGGAAAGAAGCCTATTGTTTCATATTTTCACGTGTTTGGATGTAAATGTTTTATATTGAAAAATGCAAATGATTGAGTTGGTAAGTTTGAATAAAAATCGGATGAAGGTATTTTCCTTGGATATTATATCACAAGCAAAGCTTACAGAGTTTACAACAAGAAGACTCAATCTGTGGAGGAATCGATGAATGTCAAATTTCAAGACTTTATACAAAACCAATCGATTCACACTCATCTTGAAGAATCTGAACCTGCTCCAGACTCTACAAAGTCTAAATCTCCAGAAGCAGTTCAACCTTCAGAAGATGAGCAACAAATGATCAACGAAGATTCAAATAAGGAAAAAGATCAACAGTCTATTAAATCAACCAGCAACTGGAAGCATAAGTCCAGTTATCCCAAAGATCTAATTATTGGTGATATTAATGAGGGAATTCGCATAAGATCCAAAAGGCGCGAAGAGTCTAGTGCTGTGGCTCTTATTTCTGAAATAGAACACAAGAGTATAGAAGAAGCTTTAACTGATGAAAGCTGGATTGAAGCTATGCAAGGAGAACTCACGCAGTTCAACATCAATGATGTTTGGGAATTGACTCATAAACCTAAAGGTAAATCCATTATTAGAGCTAAATGGGTTTTCAGGAACAAAATGAACAAGAAAGGAAAAGTCATAGGAGATAAAGCAGGACTTGTGGCCAAGGGATATACGCAAGAAGAAGGGATAGATTATGATGAGACTTACGCACCAGTAGCGAGGTTAGTATCAATTAGATTATTACTTGCTTTCGCTTGTTATAAGAATTTCAGGTTATTTCAAATGAACATTAAAAGTGATTTCCTAAATGGATTTATCCAAGAGGAAGTCTATGTGGAACAACCACCCGGTTTTGAAAACCCAAGGAAACCACACTCTGTATTCAGATTGAAAAAGGCTTTATATGGTTTAAAGCAAGCACCTCAAGCTTGGTACAATAGACTAAGTAAGTTTTTAATTCAAAACGGTTTTGTCAAAGGTAAAGTAGATACTACATTGTTTATCAAAAGAGAAAGCAAAAGTTTTCTACTTGTTCAAATTTATGTTGATGATATTATTTTTTGATCTTCTAATGAAAGTCTGTGCAAGAAATTCTCTAAGTCTATGCAGGATGAGTTTGAAATGAGCATGATGGGTGAACTAACCTTCTTTCTCGGGCTTCAAGTGAAACAACTAAAGGAGGGAATCTTTATTCATCAGGGAAAATATGCTAAAGAACTTGTCAAAAGGTTTGGACTTGAAAATTGCAAAAAGACTAAAATACCAATGTCAAGTTCTTTGAAGCCGGACAAGGATGGAGAAGGGAAGAAAGTTGACCAGAAGCTATACAGGAGTATCATTGGTTCACTTCTTTATCTAACTGCTTCTAGACCTGACATTTTATTTAGTGTTTGTATTTATACCAGATTTCTATCAGACCCTAAAGAATCTCATTTAAGTGCTGCAAAGCGTGTTATAAAATACATTGCCTCAACTTCAAATTTGGGTCTCTGGTATCTTAAAGAAGAAGACTTTACTCTTCTTAGATACTCAGACGCTGACCTAGCCGGATGCAGAGTTGATAGAAAGAGCACATCGGGCACTTGTTAACTACTTGGAAGTAGGACAGTATCTTGATTTTCAAAGAAGCAAAGTACAATAGCTCTTTCTATGGCAGAAGCATAGTATGTAGCTCTTGGAAGTTGTTGTTACAAATTCAGTGGATAAAACAATAGCTGAGAGACTTTGGAATCGAAGATTCATGCACTGAAATCAAATGTGACAACACCAGCGCAATCAATCTCACCAAAAATCCGATTCTTCACTTAAGAGCAAAACATATAGAGATTCGACATCATTTCATAAGAGATCATGTTCAAAATGAAGAAGTTTCAATTCAAGTTATTGATTCGAAGAATTAACTGGCGGATATATTTACAAAACCTTTAGAGAAAAATCAATTTGAAGTCATTCGTTCGAGACTTAATATCTTAAAGTATGAAGAAGTTCAGACTCATGACTGAAAGTCTAAAGGCACTCAAACTCAGACAATCAAGATCTATGACTGTAAGTTATTTCTATTTTAGAAATTTATCTCTCAGATCAAATCTTGAAAAGGTACGATCATCTATCCAAAATTGATTGGTGTTATTTCCCAATTTTTCATGATTATTGAAATCATTCCTTTTCGAAAATGAAGTTATTTTTGAAATAACAGTTATCTAATTTTTTGAAAAGGCAGTTAATTTTAAAAGGCATTTTTATATTTCCTTTTTACGGCGTTCCGTATGCCTCGCTTCGACTGCCTTATATACTGTTAGTTCTTATTCTTTGTTTTACTCACAAAAACCCTAAAAGAGCACCAATCTTCCACTTCTGCCTTCTTCTCTTGTTTAATCCTCGAAAAGTTTTCATCTTTTTTGGGAAAACAAGCTTGGAATCTCTCAAAGACTATGAAAGATGTTGTCTCAAAGAAAGTCTTTGAGGATTGCAAACAGGGGACCACAGCAAATGCGTGAGGGGCCTACGCACTTTGATCTCACCGAGGAAGAAGAATCTCCTAGACAGTAGCAGAGCCCACAACATTCTCAGCAGCGTCCATCTCCTCCATCTAAACCTCAAGATGTTGCACATTAAGAAGAAGAAGAAATCATCGAGGACGCAGATCCCGTAAGTACTCATAAGCCCACTTTTACCTACAAGCTTTACCGTGCTTTGAAGAGGAGTGGTACTCCGTTGAACTACATTGATAAATTTCTTAAGGACAAAGGGTATAAAAATGAAACTTTCTTTTTACGCACAATGGAACGATTGAGAATTACCCCTGCGGGGTCGGCGGAAGAACTCTGGCAAGTATCCCAAGCGATCCACATGTTGGAGGGCTAAGTCAACTAGATGGGAATGATGATGATAGGATGTACAGTCAGTTTAAACCTAGATTGGGTGTTGTGGCAAAAATCCGAAGCAAAAGGACAGACTTGTTTCGCTCGGAGAAACACAAGCAACTGTACTCTAAGTTGCTAAAGCGTGGGGTGATAAACCCTAGAAGTGTGGACTTTGATTTTCTTGACTCTGTGAATGTCAATCTACAGGAAAAATTTAGTTTTCTTCAACTCGAACAATTTTGTTCTGAATCGACAGAAGCTCATGCTAAACTTATTGCTTATTTCTATTCAAATCTCAATTTCTTGGATGCAAATAGATTCTCTTTTAGTGTTCGAGATCAAGATTATGTGGTTGACATGAATACATTAGCTGATATGATTGGGGTTGAAATAGGGAAATATCAACCTATCAGTGTGTCTATTAGTTGTGCGACGATCGAGCTTGTTAAAGACAGAACAACGGAAGGGAAGATCTCCTATTTGAGGATGAATGCGTCCAACATTTTGCTTCACAAGATAGTGATTAACTGCCTCAGACCAAAATTTACTTCAAAGATCGACGTTTCAAACTCGGAGGCAAAGCTGATGTATGCCATCAATGCTGGCAAAAAGTTCTCTCTTCCACACACTATTATGTTCCACATGTACAGGACAATGGTGAAGGATAAGGGTCAACTTCTGTACTCAGCACTTGTGACCAAGTTATTCAGACATTTGAACATTCGGCCTCCTCGGATTCTTTGTGTTCGAACATGCGATCAAATGGTGGTGGGACTGAGAATGGTCTCTAAAATGTGTCTGAAGGAACTCAACAAGGCTTTGGAGTAGATTAAGGAGCAAACCCCTGTCAAGACTCATTCAGTCTCTTCAGCGGCAAAGCGAAAAGGGAAGGAGCCCATGGTTGCTCTATCCAAGAAAAGAAGAGCACTTATCATTGAGGATGAAGAGGATGAGGATGATGTCACCATTTCTGCGATGGCATTGAAGAACTTGAGTTGTTGTTCAGGAATCAACGGAGAGACAAAGAAAAGACAAGGATGCAGAACAGAGGACTGGAAAGAGAGAAGATTTGGAGAAAGAAGCACAGGAGAGAGATGCAGAGGAGGAAAGAATTGAGGAAGAAGAAGAGGAGAGAGGACATCAAGTAGAAGCAGAGCATGAGGAACACTTTTCTCCACTTGAAGGCATGGAAACAGGGGGAGATCTTGAGAAAAGTGGAACATCCTCATTTCCTGCCACTAGTGAAGGAGTAAGTCGTTCTCCAGCTAATCTAGAGGACATCTTCGCCTCTTAATTTCCTGAGGAGGGACATGAGGTTTCATTGCCCAATCTGCGTGATCGTGCTGAATGGCCATCATCAGCCAATACTCCGTCTAATCGTGCATAAGCTAGTACTCAGAAAGATAATTCGGCAGACTTTTGCATAATACTTGATGTTCTTTTGGAGATGCGAAGACAAATTTATGCTATGGGATGTGAAGTACAGAACTTGTAAACTGTCGGTCAAGCCTCTTCAGTTTCTTTGCATGATCAGATCAATGCCCTTGCTATTCAAGTTCAAACAAATGCTAAGGGTGAAGATACAGTGCAACTGAAGGAGGATTTGGAAAAGCTGGAAGGGATTGTCCAATCAATGGGAGATTTCCAGCTTGTTCGTGTTCCCAAGCAATCTTAAAGCCATTCTCTTTTCATCTCTACCTTTTTAATGATGACAAAAAGGGGGAGAGATGTGGTGCAGATTTGATTTTGAACTTTGCACTCTTGACTTTTTAAACTTTTGTGACGATTATGTTTGATTGACTTGACTTTTGTTTGGCCGTTTGGATTTGGACTACATTTGGATTTGACTGTTTGAACGTTTGTTTATCTTAAGCACTATTGATATCTCATGGCTTTGCTCATTTACAGAACTAACATATTCTCTGTGGATACAGATTCTAATGATATATTTATTAAGCCATTTATCTTTTGTGAGATATCCTTATTTACTTGAGTAATGTTTTATAGGTCAAAGTTATCCAAATCTACAGGAAAGTTTTGTCACCATCAAAAAGGGGGAGATTGTTGGAGAAAACTTCCTTGAGTGTTTTGAAGTTGACAAAACGTTTCCATCAATCTTGTCTGAAGACTTGCAGACTCTTCTATCAAAGTTTGAAGACCTCCAAACTGTCAAACTCAAGACTCAAAGTCTATTCTT
The DNA here is from genome assembly GCA_017140615.1 of Eucalyptus cladocalyx. Lineage (NCBI taxonomy): Eukaryota > Viridiplantae > Streptophyta > Magnoliopsida > Myrtales > Myrtaceae > Eucalyptus > Eucalyptus cladocalyx. The sequence continues at coordinate 21,672,027 of CM029520.1, forward strand.
ATTGACAGTATTTAGTCCGTCGAAGAAAGCTTATCCGAAACAAAGTATTTTGTTAAGGATTCGATTTTATGGACTAAAGAAGATCTCTTGGCTGGACATAGCATGTCGGAATCCATTATTCAAATCAAGATTGATTCAGGGATTTTGGATCCGTTGATTGGCGAAGTATACTTGGAAGGTTCTACTTATGGAAACCTAGATCCTATTTGTATGGGCGAGCAGGATTGATGGGCTATCATCATGTTCCTTAAATAGCTCGAAGATCTTCCTAATTGATTCTATCCAACAAGTAGATTGGAAGAATTCCTTTGGTAAGTGCCAACGGGTGTGATGTCATAAAGGAGTATATAAGGAAGACATTCCAGTTGTTTGAGTGGGTGTGCGATAGAAGAATTCCAAAGTCTGAAACTCCTTGTTCTTAGTCAATTAAACTGTTGAGCGAAATATTGTACGCAAAAGAGAGTCTATATTTTTTAGAGACCTTGAAGAAATGTAGCAGAGTCTCTACACTGTGGAATCAAGGAAAAACCTCACTGTAACAACTCTTTTGTTTCATAGTGAAATCCGGCCAAATTTTGTCGGTGCGGAAGAGTGGACGTAGGCTTGGATTAAGCCAAACCACTATAAACTCTGTGTTCATATTCTCTTCTATACGCTCTTTTACTTTGATCGTAACTCGTTTTGTTTACAAGAGATGAATTACCTTTTCATAATCTATTGATTGATTAGTGTTGCACACTTATCTCGTAAAATTGTTTTTACACCTATTCACCCCCCTCTAGGTGCTCGTACTAGCTTTCACAATTAGAACCTAGATAGCATCGATTTTGCAACCACAGAAAACATATTATTCCAACAAAATAAGATAACTATCCAATCACAATCAGTATCACATGCTTAGTTGCTACAAGCTTCAAACCTTCAAATCAAGATAGCAGTAAAAGGTCCAAAGTCCAAAGCAAAAAATACCAAAGTCTAAAACCGCAAAGCTCATCAAAATCAAACCAAAAAGTATTTAAGAAATATAAAAAGATAACCATCAAATCTGCACAACTTCTCCCCCTTTTAGTAAAAATGTTGAGTGAAGAGAGTTTTGTGAAAATCATGGCTGTTTTGGAATCCGAACGAGCTGGAATTCTCCCATGGATTTGACTGTATCCTCAAGCTTTCCAAGAATCTCCTTCAGTTGCTATAAATCTTCACCCTTCACAGTATCTTGCACTTAAGTCTTCGGGCGAGTAGCTGTTCTTGTAGAGAACTGAAGTGGTCAAGAAAACTTTCTTTAGATCCTTTATCTCAAACTCCAAGCCATATTGCTATCTCCTTAAATCCAACAGGATACCCAGCAGTCTTGAAAAGTTTGCTGTTTGTTCTGATGCAGCACTAGGTTCAGCCGAGTCAATTTCAGGAGTCTTGAGATGTGAGAGATCTTCAGCAGTTCGTCCACCATGACTAGGAGTGGATGCCTCAATATTTGCTTCAGGATAGTGAGAGGCATACACATCCTTTGGATCTGCTATAGATCGATTGACATCACTAGTAAGAGTAGTTGAAGAAATACCTTGTTTATTAACAACTCCCCCTGTTTATGTGCCTTCAGGTGGAGAAATTAATTCTTCTTCATGTTTTGCGTCAGCTTCAACATTTGAGTGATGTGTCCATTTTCCTCTTTCTCCAGCAATTTCACTCCTTCTCTTTTCAGAGTCACTCGACAAGGATACAGCCAAAGTTAGCTCAAAAGAGTCATCTTGACCCTCTTCTTCTTCTTCTTCTTCTTCTTCTTCTTCTTCTTCTTCCTTCCTTTATTCTTCCTTCCTCTTCCTCTGTTCTCATCTCTTTTCTTCCTTCCTCTCTCTTCTCTGTTTCTTCTTCTTCTGCTGTCTCTCTTCCTTCCTGAAATCTAACAAAACTCTGTAAATTCTTTAAGGCAAAGGTGGTGAGAGTATTGCCATCTTCATCTTCTTCAGCTTCCAAGATCAGTGCTTGCCTCTTCTTCATAGGTTCCTCTATTGGTTCCTTGCCTTTCCACTTTAATGATGCAAAGTTTTGTTTTCCTTGACATGGGACTTCTCCTTAAAGCTCTCCAAAACCTTGCTGAGCTCCTTCAGACACATCTTTGTGACCATCTTCGATCCAATCACCATTATAGCAATGCTTTGCATACACAAAGAAGTAGGAATATGAATATTGAAGTGTTTGAAGAGTCTTGTGATGAGAGCAGAATAAGGAAGTTGTCCTTTGTCCTTCACCACTATCCTGTACATGTGCATGAGGATAGTATGAGGCAGAGAGAACTTGTAGCCAGTGTTGATGGTGTACATCAACTTTGCTTCTGAATGAGAAACATCAGTCTTTGACGTTGATTTGGGCCGGATGCAATTGATCATGATCTTATAGAGCAAGATGTTGGAGGCATTCATCCTTGTGTAAGAAATTTTGCCTTCGGTGAAACTATCTCGTACAAGTTCCAGTGTATCGTGAGCAATTGATGCACTAATTGGTTGGAAACACCCTCTTTCCACCTTAATCAAGTCAACCAAAGTGTCTACATTGGCCACAAATTCCTTGTCTCTTATCGTAAAGGAAAAGCTATTCGCATCCAGAAATGATAGATTTGAATAGAAGTACGCTGTGAGTGCTGGGTAGATGACTGTTGTCTCAGAGCAAAATCGTTCCATTTGAAGAAGTGACAACTTCTCCCTTAGATTTACATTCACCGAATCAAGAAAATCAAAATCAACGCTTGTAGGATTCATACCCCCTCTCTTTAGCAATTTTGAGAAGGTCTTCTTATGATCCTTAGAGCGGAAAACACTCGCTCCCTCACCATGAACATTTGCAACCACTGCCATCCTAGGCTGAAAATGTGTGAACATTCTTTCATCGTCGTCTTTTCCTTCAGGCTAATTGAAGGTACCAAAGCGAGGGTCGCTTGGAAAGTTGGCAAATGTTCTATCAACCAACCCTCTAGGTGCCATGCCCATCTTTTCCATCTCTCGCAAGAATAAAGTTTCATTCTTGTAACACCTCCCTCTCAGAAATTCATCGATTAAAGTCATTGCAATACCACATTCTTTCAACTTCAAATAAAGCTTAAAAGGTATTTCAGGTTTTAGCATTCTTATAGGATCTACATCTTCCACAATTTCTTCTTCTAGTTGTTGCTGTGGAGGATCTTGTGTCCTGTATTGAGAAGACTGACGCGGTTGAGAATATTGTTATTGACTTTGCTACTGCTGTTGAGGTGAGTCATCTTCCTCGGTCAGATCGAAGTGCATAAGACCCTCATACATATGATGTGGTCCCCTGCTTGCAATTCTGGAAGACTTTCTTGAAGACAATGTTGCTTTCTAGGTGAAATTCTCGAACTTGTTCATGGAAAAGGTGAAAACTTTTTTGAATGAACTAGAGAGAAAGTGAGAACGAGTAGGATTTTTGTATCTAGGGTTCATAAGTGAAGACAGAGAAGAAGAAAATCGATAAGACATAAGGCAAATGAAACGAGGTATACGGATCGTCATAAAGGAAAAAGTAAAAATTGCCTTTTTGAAAAAAAACAAAAACTGCATTTTTGAAAAAAAAAATTGCCATAAATTCAAAATTAAAAAGATAATCATTAAAAATAAAATAAGTAATGATTCAAAAGGTCAACATACCTTTTCAAATTTTTATCCAAATAATTCAATTGTTAGAACGAAATAACTTACGAGTTGCAATTTTTGGTTATTACGAGTTTGATCATCTTCGGACTTTAATCGATAAAGAATATAATGTTCAGTTTGGTATGAATAGACTCAAATAGACATTCTCTAGTGGCTTTGTAAATATATCTGCCAACTAATTTTTTGAGTCAATAAACTGCATTATAACTTCTCCATTCTGAACATGATCTCTAATGAAATGATGTTGAATTTCTATGTGCTTTGCTCTTGAATGAAGAATTGGATTCTTTGTGAGATTGATGGCGCTAGTGTTGTGGCATTTAATCTCGATGCATGAATCTTCGATTCCAAAGTCTCTTAGCTGTTACTTTATCCACAATATTTAAAAACAATAGCTTTCAAGAGCCATATGCTCTGCTTTTGCTGTTGAAAGAGCTACAGTATTTTGCTTCCTTGAGAACCAAGATACTATCTTGTTGCCCATCAATTGACAAGTACCAGAAGTACTCTTTCTATCAACTCTATAACCAGCTAAATCTGTGTCTGAATATCCAAGAAGAGTAAAGTCTTTTTTTTGGGATATCATAGACCTAGCTTTGTAGTAGTTGCAACGTATTTGATGATGTGTTTTGCAGCACCTAAATGAGATTTTTGGGATCTGATTGAAATCTAGCATAAATGCAAACATTAAACAAAATATCAGGTCTAGAAGCAGTAAGATAAAGGAGTGAGCCAATAATACTCCTGTAAAGCTTTTGGTTAACTTTCTTCCCTCATTCATCGTTATCTAGCTTCGAAGAACTTGACATCGGTATCTCAGTCTTTTTGCAATTTTCCAATCTTAACTTCTTAATGAGATCTTTTGTATACTTTTCTTGGTGAATGAAAATTCCTTCCTTCATTTGTTTTATTTGTAATCCGAGAAAGAAAGATAATTCACCCATCATGCTTATTTCAAATTCATCCTGCATAAACTTAGAAAACTTCTTACATAAATTTTCATTAGATGTTCCAAAGATAATATCATCAACATAGATTTGAACAAGAAGAAAATCTTTACCTTCTCTTTTAATGAACAAAGTAGTATCCACATTTCCTTCAACAAAACTATTTTGAATTAGAAATTTACTTAACTTTGTCATACCAGGCTTGAGGAGCTTGCTTTAATTCATATAGGGCATTTTTCAGTCGAAGACTAAGTTTAGCCTTTTTGGATCTTCAAATGCAGATGGTTGTTTCACATAGACTTCTTCTTGGATAAATCCATTGAGAAATGTAGTTTTGACATCCAATTAGAATAATCTGAAATTTTTATAGCAATCAAAAGTAAGTAATAATCTAATTGCTTCTAACCTTACCACTGGTGCATAGGTCTCATCATAGTCTATCCATTCTTCTTGCGTATATCCTTTGACCACAAGTCTTGCTTTGTTTCTAACCATTTTTCCTTTTTCGCCCACCTTATTCCTGAAAACATATTTAGTTCCAATAACAAATTTACCTTTAGGTTTAAGAATTATTTCCTAAATATCGTTGATACTAAACTATTTGAGCTCTTCTTGTATGGCTTCAATCCAGCTTTCATCAGATAGGGCTTCTTCTTTACTTTTGGGTTCTATTTCAGAAATGAGTGCTAGAGCACTAGACCCTTCTCACCTTTTGGATCCGGTACGAATTCCTTCATCAATGTTGCCAATGATGAGTTCCTTGGGATGACTGGACTTATGCTTCCAGTTACTAGTTGGTCTGAAGGTTTGCTGATTCTTTGCTTCAGTTGAATCTACTAGTTCTTGTTGTTGTTGTTGTTCAGAAGTCTGAACCACTTCAGGAGAAGTAGACTTTGAAAGGTTTGGAGCAGGTTCAGAATCTTCAAGTTGAGTCTGATTCAGCTGATTCTGCATAGAGTCTTGGAATTTGACGTTCATAGATTCTTCCACAGACTAAGTATTCTTATTGAATATTCTGAAGGCTTTGCTTGAGGTTGAGTATCCAAGGAAAATTCCTTGATCTAATCTTTCCTCAAACTTACCAGTTCGATCATTTGTATTTTTCAAAACAAAACATTCACAACCAAATACATGAAAATAACAAACATTTGGCATTTTTCCTTTAGAAACTTCATAAGGAATTTTCTCTAAAATAAGCCTTAAAAATACTCTGTTAATGATATAACAAGCTGTAGAAACTACTTCAGCCCAAAATCGAGAAGAAATATTGTCACACCCCTCAATAGCCTTAAAAATACTCTGTTATGGTCGCCATAGTTCGCATACCTTTCACTTTCCCTAATAACATGTCACTCTGATACCATTTCAATTGCAGCGGGTCTATACAACTTAGGGGTTTATATTTTTTTTTTATCGGTCCCTTGCGTAATTCATATAGCGGAAGCACATCCATCAACTCCCTTCCTTATATTCAAAAAAAGATGTAGACCAACTAATCATTTATAGGCAAAAGCCGAACACTTTTATTTACTTAAACTAGATGGACATCATTCATCAGTACATCAAAATGCAATGGTTTTCTATACTTGGCTATACTTCAAAAGATGATCGACATCTCCTCCAACAGTCGTATACTTAAAGTCTATCGATTAGTGTCGGCATCCAAAAGTTCCTTCCTTTGCTATCCTCCTCCTCGCGGTTATATCCAACCACTTAATCCATCTACTGGTGGTAGTGGCAGCAGAGGTATCTTATCTAGTCTGAAATGTTATTCCACAAAAGGGGTGAGTACAACCACTCAGCAATAAAGATCCACCAAACTACTCATTGCGTCAAACAAAACAATCAAGGCATCATAACAAAGTACATATCATTCATGCATTCAAGCATAACTTACCTTGCAGCCATGCATATGTCATCATACCATGTGTACATATACCATTATGCACTCATCATCAAGCATTCATGCATATATTACCATGCCATTTTGTGCATATACCACCATGCACTCATCATCAAGCATTCATGCATATATCACCATGCCATATGTGCATATACCACCATGCACTCATCATCAAGCATTCATGCATATATCACCATGCCATATGTGCATATACCACCATGCAGTCATGCATATCTCACCATGCCATCGTGCATATACCACAATGATTCATATCATCAATGCTATCAAATATACATCACCATGATATCCATTCATGCCTTCATGATTGCACTTTCAATATCAAATAGCATTAATTTATTTTCATAAGCAGATCATGCATCATGCTATAGGCATACACCCATGCACATGATTCATTTTCAATTCTTATCTTTTACAAGGATCTCATCAGTTTTTTTTTTCTTTCCAGGGACTAATGTTTGCATCCTACAATTTCTCGCTCGCACCCAACCTGGCATCATGAGAAATCTCCGGCCCACACCTTTGGGCATCCGGCACTCCTACATTCCGGGCATCTCGTATCTCAACTGGCATCACGAGATATCCCCTCGGCACACACCTTCGAGGCTTCTGGAATTACGTACCGCCATACCAGTAGGCATTCCACCTGGAATTACGTACCGTATGCCACTGGGCATCTCGAAACTCCCGAGGACCTCCGGGCATGTATCGTAATACAACCGGGCATTCGGCACCCCCACATTCCGGGCATCCCGACACTCCCCGGGCATCGTCGACTCACACCTCCGACAGTCTTGTTATTATCACAATTTATATTCACACATGTATCTCAACTTCAACATGGCATTTGATGCAATAATGCCAATGATTGGAATCAGCCTTTTTAAAATCATATAATATGCATTGGGAAAAATATTATTTGATGCAATGGTTTTGAGAAACTTCATTGAATTCATGAAAATCCATAAATCTTTTGATGTCATATGATATGCATTAATGTCACCACATCATTGCACGAATGATAATCCAAGATATCACAATTTATATAGCAAATCAATAACCTGTAAATAGAACAGTTTTTCAGCTTAAAAAGAATGCGTGCTGTTTATGAAAAATTATGGAAAATTAATAAACGATAGAAATTAATTATGAAAATTTAACACATTGTAGATAAGATCTAAGAAAACACATTTCGTGAAGAACACCATATCAAACAAGGCTTCACAGAATACATACAGGTCCATGCATCACCGAAAAAGGATTTTAACATCATCCATGCACAGTTTTGAAAACAATTTCGATCAAACGCGTAAATAAACTCGGAAAATTCTGAAATTTGGACAAAATGTATTTAAGACCTAGAAGTACAAGTTTCATGAGGAAATCTTAGTCCAATTCGTTCTGAATTAAAAGATAAAATCGATTTACTTTTTCAATTCCCGGTATCGTTTTCCAGATCTACCCGTGTTAAAGAAAAAATCGTTTCCTTGGTCATTACTGGTTCATTTACTCTGAAATTTCAGTATGTTGTTCCCCAGAATTGTACCTAAAACTTTCATTCAGGATACATGATCAAATTTTAACAGTATGATTTTATAAAAATCCCGAAATTATACTAGGTCAAAGCAGCATTTTTCCTAGATCCAGTTTCTTAAAAAAGACAACGATTTCACCAACCTATTTTTGTTCATTTCCTTTAAATTTTTTATATGTTCTACCCCAGGAAGTATAATACAACTTTAGTTAAGAGATCAAAGTGAGATTTTCACAAGAAGGTTACTTTACAGACCACGAAACCACTGAAGGTCAGCACAACGGATTCCAGATCTACTCTCTCCAAAGAAAAATCATTTCACTGAACATTTCTTGTTCGTTTTGCCTCAAATTTTAGTATGTTGTTCTTCAAGGTGTTCTCTAAAACTTTCATGAATAAATCGAAGCAATATTATGATTAAAAAGTCACATGCAACACACAAACTCATGGATGGTCGGACTGGTCTTTCCAGAAACAGCATACATGGCCAACGAATCTCTCTCCAAAGCTCCGAAATTTCATCCCATCTACCACAAGCAAGACTTGCCATCTACTACACATACACACAGCAATACAAAGGGTAGGTTTTAGGACTTCACTTGCCTCAAATTGAAGGAAAACACAGCAAGAATGACGGCGGGACTAGGCGGGCTCAACGGCGTCTCCTCTTCTTGTCTTCCTGTCTTCCTCTCTTCTTTCTTTGGACGCCCCTCCCCCTCTCGAGCTCTCCATCCCTTTTCTTTCCTCCCCTTCAATGAATTGATTGCATGCAGCCACCCAAAGGAGCCAATGGGGGCAGCCACACTTGGCTCGACCTCCATGCCACTTGTTAATTTTGCCACGCAAGATGACACTTGGTCGATCCCCTTAGCCATTTGTCAATTCTCTCATGCAAGGTTAATGGGCTTCAGTTTTTGGGCCGGTCTTGGGCCTTTATGGGCCGGTCGAATGGGGGGCTGCATGGGCTAGTTGGACGGGCTTTGGGCCTAAAAATCAGCCCACCCTCTCCTAATCCTATTCCATTTAATCCTCAATTAAATAAACACATAATTTCAGCTTATAAGGTCACAAAACTTTGTAATTTAAATCAATAAAATTCTACTTATAAAGTGGACCCCCAAGAATAAGATTTCTATATCAATTTGCATCTTAATGAAATCCTTGGGTCACTTGTAAACACATCTCCATCCTAACAATTGTCCATTACAATGCCCGGCCTTAAATTAGTTGAAATTCATTGATTCAATGGCTGATTCATGATCCAATAGCACTTCCATGACCTATTGATGGTTCATAGCTTATCCAAGGGTTGTCATGAAATTTTAGGATGCCATAATTCTCCCATTCTTAGAGAATTTCGTCCTCGAAATTAAACATTTCTTATGTCTCTTGAAATAAGTGAGAGTATCTTTCCCTCATCTCATTTTCACTCTCACATGTGGCTTCCTCCACATCATGATATTGCCATAATATCTTAACCAATGGAATTCTCTTGGTCTTGAGAATTTGTTCATTTCGATCCAGCACTTGCACAGGCTCCTCAATGTACCTCACTTCCTCATCCACTTTGATAACTTCATGATTGAGTATGTGACCAGGGTCTGGCTGATACTTCCTCAGCCATGCCTATACTTTTCTGAAAACTATTATTATATACAAATTCTACCAGGTATAACTTTTCATCCCAACTTCCTTTAAAGTCAAGGATGCAAGCTCTTAACATGTCCTCTAATACTTGGATCACTCTTTTCGTTTGTCCGTCCATTTGTGGATGAAAAGCATTACTAAATGGGAGCTTCATCCCTGAGGCGGTTTAAAGACTTCACCAAAGGTTGGAAATAAATCTTGAGTCTCGATTCAATGTGAAAATTACAGGAACACCATGTAAGCGTACCACTTGGCTTACACATAAATCAGCAAATTATCCATCGGATAATCTATGCGAATTGCTAGGAAATGGGTAGACTTAGTCAAGCGATCCACTATCACCTAGGTAGAGTCGTGACCACTTAATGTCCTTGGTAATCCTTGCACAAAATCCATCATCACATGGTCTCTTTTTCCATTCTGGTATATCTAACGGTCTCAATCTAACACACCATTTAGCCGAATTATTCCTATACCTTTGTCATCATCAATTCAAGCCTAGAACCATCAAAATCAACACCATTAACAACTCATTTGGTTCAGTCCAACAAAGACATTCACTATGCTTTCACTGCAACATAGATTCAAGCCTAAAATATAGCATCATTCCTTCAATTCAAATGTCGATAGTCCACCAAGACTTATTCAATTCAAAGATCGACAATCCACCAAAATAAGAATTTGTCTAGTTTCCATCAAGTATGTCTCATGTCTCATCCTAAAGGATCACCACTTGGACTAATCACTCATAAAATTCACAACTTGAACTTTCACATTTTCACCTTGGAAAGACTATAACCACAATTGATCATATCCACTAATTCCACCAAACCTTTTCAAACTGAGATCATCACCTAAAATTAAAAGTTGACCACCATCGATTAAACCTATTATTCCGACATATAAACCACAAATAATTTCATGTCTCATATGACCACTCAATCTCATGACTTCCAAGATCAATCTATACATACTAAATGCCTCCATGTAACGCATCAAGACTTCCAATGAGATCCTCTAATAGGAAGTCACTACCTAGCTCAAATGATCATAACTAAATCCTCACATTCATAACTCGCTCTCCATAATTCATTTCTTAAGCTTTGCTTGCAGCACTACACTTAGATGCTACGCATGTTCTTCAGGTCCTTTAGAATATATCAGGATATCATCAAATGAAGACAATCACAATTTGATCCAAATAAGGCTTAAATATCCTATTCATTAAATCCATGAATGCAGCTAAGGCATTCATCAATCCAAATAGCATAACTAGGAACTCGTAGTATCCATAGCAAGTCCTAAATACGGTCTTAGGAATGTCTTCTTTCTTAATCCTTAGTTGATGGTATCCTGACCTTAAGTCAATTTTAGAAAAGACTAAGCTTCCTTGCAACTGATCAAATAAATCATCAATTCTAGGTAATGAGTACTTACTCTTAACAATTACATGATTCAATTGCCTATTATTAATGCATAAACGCATCGACCCATCCTTCTTTTTCACAAACAAGAGTTCTACAAGCTTAACCATGCTTCTACTACATTACTCTGATAAAATTATCCCAGAAACACTACCTTCCCAGTTTAGTTCATAGTTCGGTTCATTCCTGCCCCCTTTTTGCCATCCTAGAAGCCTGCCAGGAGCCACTCCTTATTCAGGTCCTCTAACCTCGGCGTCCACTCCCCGCCCTCATCGGATTGGGTCATTATAGGTACACCAGCTTTCACCTGGTTCGGAGCCAAACTACACATCCATTGAAGGGTCTCGTTTGGATAGGGGCTAACTTACAGAGATATTATCCACTTTGGCCTATCCCATTCTTAGCCTCATGGTTTTTATCCTTAGCGCATGAGTAAGTACTATCTCAAGAGGTCATTCATCCTAGTCCATTGCTTACGGAGTTAGTTCATTCCTACGATGACGTCAAAGTCATACAACTATCACTATCAAGTCCATACCAGATCTCATTCCCCTAAGGTTATCTCACACATCTCACATCCTAACGTAGATAACAACATGTCCTTCAGTGATGTAGAAATATGAAGAGGCATATCTAGAGATTTGTTCCTATATTTCACAATCATCTATATTTTTCGGACACAAATGAATGTGTGTCACTTATATCAAATAACGCATATGCCTTCTTATCCATCTATTGAAATCATACCTGAGATAACATTTTCGAAAGCTTCTGCTTCCTCTTGGGTGACTGCATATACCCTTCCTTGTGCTGGTGGCCTCTGTGGATTCCTTGGTAGGTTTGATCCACCAGTACTTTGTTGTACCCATCGCACCGAGCTGATATTTGGCTGCGACGTCTCTTGTGGACAATCTTTCTTAAAGTGACCTCTCTACCCACAACCAAAACATTTCAATTGATCATTACAGGGTCCTAGTCCATGTTGTCCACCACATCTCTGACAAATATTACTTTGGTAGGGTACTCTCCCTAGAATATGGCCACTCTTGACTTTTCCAGAATTCCCAAAATTATTCCTCTTCTAAGATTCCCAGGGCTCTCCTTGATCAGGATAAGGTCTCTTACCCCTTCGAACATTATTAAGGGTCATTTGCCTCTTAGATTCTGATTGCTCTCTCACTAACTCTTGCTCCACTAACTGTGTCCTCTCATAAATCTCATTATAATCCCTTATATTCAAAGGCACCAGTTGTTTCCTAATATAAGTCCTCAATCCTTTCATGAATCTCTTAGCTTGTTCCTCTCAATCCTCAACCAATCTGGGAGCATACCTAAACAGTTCAGAAAATTTTGCCTCATATTGATCCACTGTTAGCTCCCTTTGTTCTAACTGAACAAATTCAGTGATCTTCCTATCCTTGGCATAATCAGAGAAATGCTTCCTATTGAAAGCCCTAAAAACCCATCCCAATTTATCTCAGTACCTGGTGGAAAGATTGTGTCTCTTGAAGCTCTACACCAAAACTTTGCATTTCCCTCTAGTTGATACTTTGCCAATGTTATCTTTTTAGCATCGCTACAGTTCAACAACTGGAAAATCCATTCCATTCCATCAATCCATTGCTTCGCCTCCTCAGGACTTCCCATTCCACTAAACTTAAGTGGCTTCAACTTCAGAGATTGTTCCACCAGTCCTTAAGGGCGACGTTCTACTCCGGGTTGTTGCTGCACTTGCCTTTCCATCAGATTTCTAATATTGGCCAATGCCTGCAGGATATCTTCCATTTGGGGTTCAGCCCTTGCAGTAGAGGCTTCAGTCCTCAATGGATGAGTACTTCCAGCTCGCACCATGATTTTCCTGCAATTTTCCAAGCATTTGCCTCAAGAATAATTTGCAACTCGGTGTCACTAGTCAAATCATTAATTAAGGTTATTACCAAAGTCACATAAGTAAGATAGAATGTTACTGACACACAAAAGCAACATCACACTAGTTACCAAGGATCTACGAGTGAATATCCATCACCCGTTGTTCAAAGTTAGTCAACTACTCTTGGTTAGTACCATATGGTGTGCATCATTGTATCCTCATTTCCATCTGAGGCACCTTATCACTCCAAATAGACCATAGCTCTGATACCATTACACGTTATGACACCCCTCGACGGCCCCCGATCCGTTAGAGTCACCATAGTTCGCTTACCTTTCACTTTCCCTAATAACATGTCACTCTGATACCATTTCAATTGCAGTAGGTCCATACAACCTAGGGGTTTACATTTTTTTTTTTTGATCAGTCCCTTGCGCATTTCATATAGCGAAAGCACATCCAACAACTCCCTTCCCTATATTCAGAAAACGATGCACACCAACTAATCATTTATAAGTAAAAGCTGAACACTTTTATTTACTTAAACCAGATGGACATCATTCATTGGTACATCAAACCGCCATGGTTTTCTATACTTGGCTATACTTCAAAAGATGACCGATATCTCCTCTAATAGTCGTATACTTAAAGTCCATCGATCAGTGTCGGTGTCCAAAAGTTCCTTCCTTTGCTATCCTCCTCCTCGCGGTTATATCCAACCACTTGATCCATCTACCAGTGGTAGTGGCAGCAGAGGTATCTTATCTAGTCTGAAATGTTATTTCCCAAAAGGGGTGAGTATAATCACTCAGTAGTAAAGATTCACCAAACTACTCATTGCATCAAACAGAATAATCAATGCATCATAACAAAGCACATATCATTCATGCATTCAAACATAACTTACCTTGCAGCCATGCATATGTCATCATACCATGTGTGCATATACCACCATGCACTCATCATCAAGCATTCATGCATATATCACAATGCCATATGTGCATATACCACCATGCACTCATCATCAAGCATTCATGCGTATACCACCATGCCATATGTGCATATACCACCATGCAGTCATGCATCTCTCACCATGCCATCGTGCATATACCACAATGATTCATATCCTCCATGCTATCAAGCATACATCACCATGAGATCCATTCATGCCTTCATGATCGCATTTTCAATATCAAATAGCATTAATTTACTTTCATAAGTATATCATGCATCATGCCATATGCATACACCCATGCACATGATTTACTTTCAATTCTTATCTTCCACAAAGATCTTATCAGTTTTTTTTTTTTCTTTCGGGACCAATATTTGCATCCCATAATTTATCGCTCGCACCCAACTTGGCATCGCGAGGAATCTCCAACACACCTTCGGGCATCCGGCACTCCCACATTCCGGGCATCTTGTATCCCAATTGGCATCACGAGGTATCCCCTCAGTACACACCTCCGAGGCTTCCGGAATTACGTACTGCCATTCCCCCTGGAATTACGTACCATATATCATCGGACATCTCGAAACTCCCGAGGACATCTGGGCATGTATCGTAATACAACCGGGCATCCGGCACCCCCACATTCTGGGCATCCCGACACTCCCGGGGCATCGTCGGTTCACACCTCCGATGGTCTTGTTATCATCACAATTTATATTCACACATGTATCTCAATTTTAACATGGCATTTGATGCAATAACGTCAATGATTGGAATCAGCCTTTTTAAAATCATATAATATGCATTGAGAAAAATATTATTTGATGCAATGGTTTTGAGAAAATTCATTGAATTCATGAAAATCCATAAAATCTTTTGATGTCATATGATATGCATGAATGTTACCACATCATTGCACGAATGATAATCCAAGATATCACAATTTATATAGCAAATCAATAACCTGTAAATAGAACAGTTTTTCAGTTTAAATAGAATGCGTGCTGTTTATGAAAAATTATAGAAAATTAATAAACGATGGAAATTAATTATGAAAATTTAACACATTGTAGATAAGATCTAAGAAAACACATTTCGTGAAGAACACCATATCAAACAAGACTTCACAGAATACGTACAGGTCCATGGAACACCGAAAAAGGATTTTAACATCATCCATGCACAGTTTTGAAAAAAATTTCGATTAAAACCTTAAATAAACTCAGAAAATTCTGAAATTTGGACACGCTGTATTTAAGACCTAGAAGTACAAGTTTCATGAGGAAATTGTAGTCCAATTCATTCTGGATTAAAAGATAAAGTCGATTTACTTTTCCAATTCTCGGTATCGTTTTCCAGATCTACCCGTGTTGAAGAAAAAATCGTTTCCTTGGTCATTACTGGTCCATTTACTCTGAAATTTCAGTATGTTGTTCCTCAGAATATTACCTACAACTTTCATTCAGGGAAAATGATCAAATTTTTAACTGTATGATTTAATAAAAAGACAACGATTTCATACTAGGTCGAAGCAGCGTTTTTCCCAAATCCAGTTTCTTCAAAAGACAACGATTTCACCAACCTATTTTTATTCATTTCCTCTAAATTTTTGATATGTTCTACCCCAAGAAGTATAATACAACTTTAATTAAGAGATCAAAGTGAAATTTTCACAAGAAGGTTACTTTACAGACCACGAAACCAATGAAGGTCAGCACAACGAATTCCAGATCTACTCTCTCCAAAGAAAAATCATTTCATTGACCATTTCTTGTTCGTTTTGCCTCAAATTTTAGTATGTTGTTCTTCAAGGTGTTCTCTACAACTTTCATGAAGAAATCGAAGCAATATTACGAATAGCACATGCAACACACAAACTCATGGATGGTCGGACTGGTCTTTCCAGAAACAGCATGCATGGCCAACGAGTCTCTCTCCAAAGTTCCGAAATTTCATCCCATCTACCACAACCAAGACTTGCCATCTACTACACATACACACAGCAATACAAAGGGTAGGTTTTAGGACTTCACTTGCCTCAAATTGAAGGAAAACACAGCAAGAACGACGGCGGGACTAGGCGGGCTTGACAACGTCTCCTCTTCCTCTCTTCCTCTCTTCTTTCTTTGGACGGCCCTCCCCCTCTCAAGCTCTCCATCCCTTTTCTTTCCTCCCCTTCAACAAATTGATTGCATGCAGCCACCCAAAGGAGCCAATGGGGGCAACCACACTTGGCTCAACCTCCATGCCACTTGTTAATTTTGCCATGCAAGATGACACTTGGTCGATCCCCTTAGCCATTTGTCAATTCTCTCATGCAAGGTTAATGGGCTTTAGTTTTTAGGCCGGTCTTGGGCCTTTATGGGCCGGTCAAATGGGGGGCTGCGTGGGTTGGTTGGACGGGCTTTGGGCCTAAAAATCAGCCCACCCTCTCCTATTCCTATTCCATTTAATCCCCAATTAAATAAACACATAATTTCAGCTTATAAGGTCACAAAACTTTGTAATTTAAATCAATAAAATTCTACTTATAAAGTGCACCCCCAAGAATAAGATTTCTATATCAATTTGCACCTTAATGAAATCCTTGGGTCACTTGTAAACACATCTCCATCCAAACAATTGTCCATTACAATGCCCGGCCTTAAATTAGTTGAAATGCATTGATTCAATGGCTGATTCATGATCCAATGGCACTTCCATGACCTATTGATGGTTCATAGCGTATCCAAGGGTTGTCATGAAATTTTAGGATGCCAGAAATATTGCTTTCAATTAAGAGAGTTCTTGTCATCTCCTGTAAAGATCTATTCTTTCTTTCCACAACTCCATTCTATTGTGGATTATATGGAGAAGAGAAAACATGTTGGAAACTAGATGGTCCATCTATTCTTTCTTTCCACAACTCCATTCTATTGTAAAGCGAGAGTAATCATCCACAATTACTAAGCAGTATTTCTTTCCATCAATGCTTTGAGTTCTAGATGGTCCAAAGAGATCCATATGCAAAAGCTGCAAAACTCGATAAGTAGAAACTTGATTTATAGGTTTAAAGGAACTTCTAACCTATTTTCCCAAAACACATGGCACGCATAGATTAGACTTTTGATAGGTCAGATTGGGGAGTCCATGAACAAGTTTCTTAGAAGAGATTTTGGCAATTTGCTTCATATTAACATAACCAAGCTTTCGATGCCAAATGTTTGCTACATCTTGGATGGATATTAGACACTGTGAACTTTCTGGTTTTATATCCATAAGATAAATATTACCATGTCTTCGTCCAGAGAAAGATTGAGATAAGTCTTTACTAGTTCTTGAACAAATTCTCTCTTGGAAATTAATTTTGAATCCAGTGTTGCACAGTTGACTAATGTTGAGTATATTGTAATTCAATCCTTCCACCAAGGAAACATTGTTGATTATGAAACTTCCAATTTTCACAGTTCCATATCCAACAATTCTTCCTTTGTTGTTTCCACCAAAAGAGACTTTTTCACCATTTATTTGCACAAGCTTAATGAAACAACTTGAATCTCTAATCATGTGTCTTGAACAGCCACTATCTAAATACCACTTGATCTTTTTCTTAATAGTGACCTGCAATTATAAAAAGAACTTAAGCTTTCTTTGATACTCATATCTTCTTGGGTCTAGGGGAGTTAGTACTAAATACAGTTTTTTCCCACTACTTCTTAACAGATCTCCAAACCTTAGGACATTATTTCTCGAAATGTTCTGAGCCGTTACACTTTGAACATTTGATAGCACTTCGGTCAACAGGTTTTACAAAAACTCTTTAAAAATGATTTTTATAAAATGTTTTTGTAGGACTTTCTTTGATTCTTTCTTTTACTTTTGGAAAATCAATTAAAAGAATGGTTTCTTGTGTCATTCACAAACCAGATTTGTTAAAATAGGGTCTTCAAATTGAAAGAATCTTTTCCAATTTCTCATATCCTTTTGAAAACCTTTTTGTGATATTTGAAATATCTTCTTTCAAAAAGATTTGAAAGAATCTGCATTTTCTTTCACATTAGCAAGACTTTCGTCTAGATTTTCAAAATTTTCTTTCCAAAAAGTTTCCTATTGCTTAAGTTTAGAATTCTCCCTCTTTAGTTTGGAAATCCCTTTAAGAGAGGTTTTGAGACTAAAACTATACTTCGAGACTTTAGTAGGAATTTTTAAATTACTAACCTCAATTTCATTGTCTGAGTCTGAGTCTGTTTCAAGATCTGAGTTTGATTCTGAATTTGCCATTAGACATATATTGACATATTTTTCATCACTTTATTCATATTCAGTATCATTCCATATCTCTGCTTTGAGAGCCTTTCTGTATTTCTTAGTTTTTCCCTTCTTTTTCTTCAACAGAGGACAATTGAGTCTGATATGCCCTTTTTTCTTGCATTCAAAACAAATCACGTCTTTGTTGGCTTCCTTATCCTCAATTGATTTGTTTTGAAACTTTTGTATGCCTTGTTTCTTCCAATTGAATCTTCTTCCCTTTCTATTCAACTTTCTGAATTTCCTTATCATGAGTGCCAGTTCTTCATCATCCAAATCATCTTCTAAATCTGTATCAGAATCATCATTAGATTTTAAAGCAATTGACTTCTTACCTTTAGGATCTTCTTCCTCATTTATTTGTTCCACTTCATATGATTGAAGTGTGCCAACAAGTTGATATGGCTAGAATAAGTACCTAGAGGGGGGTGAATAGGTATATGCAATAATTTTATCGATAATTTCACAATACTAGACAGTTAAAATATTCGAAACAAACGGTAATCAAAGTAAAACTGAGAGAAGGGAAGAGAATATTGAACACGCGGTTTATAGTGGTTCGGCTTATTTCAAGCCTACGTCCACTCTTCTGCATTGACAGCCTATTAGCTGGATTCCACTATGAACAAAGAGATGTTACAGTGTTGTTCTCCCTTGATATTTCGGTGTAGATGATCTATCACACTCGCTCAAGGTATCACTAAGTATAGACACTCTCTATGTGTACAATTTCGCTCAGAATGAATCGACTAATAATCAAGGCGCTTCAGACTCTGGAATTTTTCTATCAATCATATATTAAAACAGCTAGAACGACTTCCTTTTATACTCCTATATGCCATCATACCCGTTGGCACTTTCCAAAGGAGTTCCTCCAATCTACCCGTTGGACGGAATCAATTAAGAAGATCATTCGAGCTATTAAAGGAACTTGACGATAGCCCATCAATCCTGTTCGTCCATACAATCAGGATCTTGGTTTCAAAGAATAGAACCTTCCAAGAATACTCCGTCGATCGTCTGATCTTCAAACGATCTTGATAACGAATGAATGAATCCGTTACCATTATCTAGCCAAGAGATCTTCTCCAGAAGATAAGAATAAATCTTCAACCAAATACTTCGGCTCTGGATTTCCTTCGTCACTGGATTATAACAACTGTCAATGATAATAGTCTTGAGTCATGAGTCTTGAGTCTTGAGTCTTGAGTGGTGATGCAAAAGTCTTAGACTCTAAACGAAGGCTTGCAATTATCCATTAGACGATAGAAACGTTTTGTCGGCTTCAAAATATTATGGATATATTTCTCCAACAATCTCCCCCTTTTTGATGGTGACAAAACTTTCCTGTAGATTTGAACAACTTTGACCTGCAAAATATTACTCAAGCAATATGGCTATCTCATAAAGATTTATAAAATCAACAACCAGACTCTGCATCCACAGCAAATTGGTTAGTCTTTCATGAGTAAACCATATGGCAATACTTGATATAAATGCAAATAGTCAAACATTCAAAGTCCACATCCAAATCAGCAAATTTAAGTTCACACCCAAGTCATACTCAAAAACAAAAACATTCAAACACACAAAAACAAATTTAAAGTCAAAGATTGAGTTCAGAGTTGAGTTCAAATTGCAATTCTCCCCCTTTTTGTCATCATTAAAAAGGTGAGAAAAGTCAATTCTGCTTGGGAATGCGCACGATCTGGAAATCTCCCATCGACTGCATGATGCCTTCCAGCCTCTTCAAGTCTTCCCGTAGATGAGCTACCTCTTCTCCTTTGGCATTGGCTTGAATTTGAAGAGCTAGGTCTTTCATTTGATCTGCCAGGGAAATAGAAGATACTTGTCCAGCATTCTTCAGGACTTGAATTTCGCAGTCCAGAGCATATATTTGACCACGCATTTCCAGAAGAACATCAAGGATACAACGAAAATCTGCTGAATTGTCCGTTTGTGTACTTGCATGTGCTTTATTAGATGGAGTGCCGACAGACGATGGAGCTTCGGTGACATCGAGCAAATCTGGTACTGATGTATCATGTCCTTCTTCAGGCATTTGAGAAGCCTGAAAATTTTCTGGATTTGCTGGTGAGCGATTCATATCTTCATTGTGAACAGTCTCTGGTGTAGTCATTTCTTGCTCTCCATCTCCCCCTGTCTCTAGGACCTCGATTGGGGAAGAATGATGGTCATGCTCTTCATTCCCTTTCTCTGCTGCTTCACCTGCAGACTTTTCTTTTTCTGCTTCCTCTTCTTCTGCTTCTTCAACCTCTTTTTCTTTCTCTTGTTGCTCCTCTTCTTCTCTGTTCCTTGCTTGTCCCTCTATTTCTCTCTGTATGTTATTCGATTACATTAACGAACGTCCTGGTTCTTTTCAATGCAGGAATAGAGAGATCTTCTTCTTCATCTTCATCCTCCAGGATAAGACTTCTTCTCTTTTTGATTGGAGCACTCATGCGCTCCTTCCCTTTTCTCTTTGATGCATAAGAGATTGGAGTCTTCACTTTGAATTTCTCCATTACCTTAAAAGTAAAATTATTTTTTAACTCTTTAAAATAGAATAAATAAAATAAATTTATTTAATTTATTTAAAATAATTTATTTATGATAAAATAATAAATTTTTATCAGTGTTTTGCCAAATAATTTTTTTTTCAAACCTACCACCATTTTGTCGTAAAATAAAATAAAATAGAATAAATAAAATAAATTTATTATATTTATTTAAAATGGTCGAACACAAAGAGTGTGTGGAGGCTCAATGTTTAAGTGTCTGAAGATCTTGGTCACAAGACCTGCGTAAGGCAATTGGCCCTTGTCCTTCACCATTGCTTTGTACATGTGAAAGAGAATGGTGTGAGGGAGAGAGAACTTCCTTCCAGAATTGATTGCATACATCAATTTTGCTTCGGAGTTGGACACGTCAGTCTTTGAAGTAGACTTTGGCCTAAGACAGTTGATCACAATTTTGTGAAGCACGACGTTGATGGCACTCATCCTTGAGTGGGTGATTCTTTTGTCTGCATCTCTGTCTTTGATAAGCTCCAGCGTGGTACGAGCAATCGAAACTTTGATCGGTTGGTAGCGTCCTCTTTCAACTCCAATTATGTCTGCCAACATGTCCACATCTACCACATAGACTTGGTCTCGAACACTGAAAGATATTCTATTCGCATCTAAAAAGCTGAGATTTGAATAGAAATATGCTGTTAATTGAGCATAACCGTCTATGATATCGGAGCAGAAATTTTCAAGTTGAAGCAAATTGAACTTCTCTCTTAAGTTCACATTTATCGCATCCAAGAAGTCGAAATCCACACTCCTAGGGTTTATCACCCCTCTTTTCAACAATCTGAAAAACAGATTCTCCTGATCCTTTGATTTGAACAAATCCATCCGATTTCCCTTCACCTTTGTTGCAACACCCATTCTAGGTTTGAATTCAAGGAACATTCTATCATCATCATTCCCGTCAATCAGATTCTGTCCTGGTACACGAGGGTCACTTGGAATGTTCGCAAGTGCTTCCTCAGCCTTTCCTTTGGGAGCAACTCCCAAATCCTCCATTTTCCGCAGAAAAATATACTCATTCCCATAATTCTTATCCTTAAGAAATCCATCTATGATATTCAGCGAAGTCCCAATGCTTTTCAACGAACGATAGAGCTTATAAATAAAAGCGGGTTTTTGGACTCTTACAGGGTCGGCGTCGTCGATTATTTCTTCCTCCTGTTGATGACCCACACCTTGTGGGGTAGATGGTGAAGATTAACATGGAGGAGAGTTAATCGGGCTATGTCGCTGACTCGAAATATCTTCATCCTCGGTGAGATCGAAATGGGTAGGCCCCTTACCCATTCTCTGTGGTCCCCTGTTCGCGATTCTTGATGACTTTCTTGAAGAAGACATCCTTCTTTGTCGATGAAAGATTCCTTCATTCGCTTTCCCAAGAAAAGTTGACTACTTTCTCGAATATGAACACGAAGTGGAGACAGGATTGGGAGGAGAATGCTTTTCTAGGGTTTTGGAGTTTAATCGAGAAAAACTGTATATACATATATATAACCAATCGGCACAAGGAAAGTGAACAGACGTATCTTTTGAAATTGATAACTGCCAATTTTAAGTTAATCTTTTTGAAAAGACACGATTCCATTTATCACGGAAATTATAAATTAACTGAACTAATGATCGTACCTTTTTGAGATTGAATATAACAACTTACAATCGATAGCCATGAATGTCTGAGTCTGAGGATTGGATAGTCTCTAGACTTTAACTTTCTCAAGCTTTAGAATGTTGAGTCTGGAACGGATAAAATCGAATTGATTTTTCTCCAAAGGCTTTGTGAATATATCCACTAGTTGGCTTTTTGAATCAACAAATTGAATCGAGATTTCTCCATTTTGAACATGATCTCGAATAAAATGATGTCGAATCTCTAAATGCTTTGCTCTTGAGTGAATAATTGGATTTTTGGTGAGATTGATTACGCTGGTGTTGTCACATCTAATCTCTGTGCTTGAATCTTCAATTCCAAAGTCTTGTAGCTGTTGTTTTATCCATAGAATTTGTGAACAGCAACTTCCAAGAGCTACATACTATGCTTATGTTGTTGAGAGAGCCATAGTGCTTTGTTTCCTTGAAAACCACGACACTGTCCTGCTTCCAAGCAACTGGCAAGTTCCCGAAGTGCTCTTTCTATCAACTCTGTAGTCGGCCAGATCTGCGTCGAATATCCCGGAAGATTAAAGTCTCCTTCTTAGGATACCAAAGATCGATGCTTGAAGATGAAGCAACATATTTAATAATACGTTTCAAAGCACGGAGATGAGATTCTCTTGGATCTGATTGAAACCTAGCATATATGCAAACACTCAACAAAATGTCAGGTCTAGAAGCAGTAAGATAGAGAAGTGAACCAATGATGCTCCTATACAGCTTTTGATCAACTTTCTTTCCATCTTCATCTTGATCTATCTTCATCGAACTTGATATTGGTATGTCGGTCTTTTTACATTTTTATAGTCCAAACGTTTTGACAAGATCATTAGCATATTTTTCTTGATAAGTAAAAGTTCCTTCATTCAATTGTTTTATTTGAAGTCCAAGAAAGAACGTTAACTCTCCCATCATACTCATTTCAAACTCATCCTGCATAGACTTCGAAAATTTCTTGCACAGAATTTCATTAGAGGATTCAAAAATAATATCATCCACATATATTTGAACAAGTAAAAAGCTTTTGTTTTCCTTTTTGATAAATAGAGTAGTATCTACTTTACCTTTAACAAAACCATTATGTATTAAGAACTTACTTAGCCTGTCGTACCAAGTTCGAGGTGCTTGCTTTAAACCATACAAGGCCTTTTTCAGTCTGAAGACTAAGTCTGGCTTCTTTGGGTCTTCAAACCCTGGTGGTTGTTCCACATAAACTTCCTCATGGATGAATCCATTTAGGAAGGCACTTTTGACGTCCATTTGGAATAACCTGAAATTTTTGTAACAAGCAAACGCAAGTAATAATCGAATAGTTTCTAACCTTGCTACTGGAGCGTAGGTCTCATCATAGTCTATTCCTTCTTCTTGCGTATATCCCTTGGTCACGAGTCTTGCTTTGTTTCGTACGACTTTTCCTTTCTCATTCATCTTGTTCCTGAACACCCATTTGGCTCCAATAACAGTTTTACCTTTAGGTTTAGATGTCAATTCCCAGGCATCATTTATGTTGAATTGTCTGAGCTCTTCTTGCATAGCTTCAATCCAGCTTTCATCATATAAAGCTTCTTCTATGCTCTTTGGTTCAATTTCAGAAATGAGAGCCACAGCACTAGACTCTTCATGCCTTTTAGATCTGGTGCGAATTCCTTCATTGATGTCGCCAATGATAAGATCTTTAGGATGGCTGGATTTATGCTTCCAGTTACTGGTTGATTTGTCAGGATGATGATCTCTTTCTTTATTTGAATTTTCACGATCATCTTGATGCTGGTCTTCCAGAGTCTGAGATGCTTCTTGAGTTGTAGGCTTTGGAGGGTCTGGAGCAGATGCAGACTCTTCATGATGAGTCTGACTAGATTCGTCTAGCATAGAGTCTTGAAATTTGACATTCATTGACTCCTCCACAGACTGACTTTTCTTGTTGTAGACTCTGTAGGCTTTGCTTGATGAAGAATATCCAAGGAAGATGCCTTCATATGATCTTTCTTCAAACTTACCAATTCGATCTTTAGCATTTTTCAATATAAAGCATTTGCAACCGAACACATGAAAGTATGAAACAATAGGCTTCTTACCTTTGAATAACTCATAAGGGGTTTTTCAAGAGAAGGTCTTAAAAAGACTCTATTGATTATATAGTATGCTGTTGAAACAGCTTCAGCCCAAAATCGTGAAGAAATCTTATTTTCAATTAAAAGAGTTCTAGCCATTTCTTAAAGAGATCTATTCTTCCTTTCCACAACTCCATTTTGCTGAGGAGTGTATGGAGAAGAGAACACATGCTTAAAGCTAGATTTATCACAGAATTTTGTAAAATCTTGATTTTCAAATTCACCTCCATGATCTGTTCTTATACTTGAAATAACACATCCTTTTTCATTTTGAACCATTTTAGCAAATTTTTCAAAATATGAGAAGGATTCGGACTTACTTGCAAGGAAATATACCCAAGTAAAGCGGGAGTAATCGTCCACAATTACTAGGCAATATTTCTTACCTCCAATACTCTGAGTTCTTGTTGGTCCGAAGAGATCCATATGTAACAACTACAGTACATGATTAGTAGAGACATGATTTATTTGCTTAAATGAATTTCTTAACTGTTTTCCCATAATACATGGAGTGCATGGATTAGACTTTTGGTATGGTAATTTGGGTAGACCTCGAATAAGCTGCTTTGATGAAATTTTGGCTAATTGCTTCATGTTGACATGACCAAGCTTTCTGTGCCATAAGCTTGCTTCGTCTTGAATTGAGATTAAGCATTTCGATTCATCTGGTTTCACATCCAGAAGATAAATATTTCCATGTTTTCGACCCATGAAAAACTAAGAAGAGTCTTTGCTAGTTCCAAAACATGTTCCTTCTTGAAAGAAGATCTTAAAACCAGTGTCACACAATTGGCTAATACTGAGAATATTGTAATTGAGTCCTTCCACTAAGGAAACATTACTTATTGTGAGATTTCCAATTTTCACAGTTCCAAATCCCACAATACTTCATTTGTTATTTCCTCCAAATGAAACTTTTCCACCATTTACTTGAACAAGCTTTATGAAGCAATTTGAGTCTCCTGTCATGTGTTTTGAGCATCCACTGTTAAGATACCATTTTACCTTTTTCTTGACGGAGACTTGCATTTAAAAGAGAGTCTCAAACTTTCTTTGGTACCCAAACTTTCTTGGGTCCTTTAGTGTTAGTAAAATAAACAGTATCTGCCCATACTTTCTTAACAGGTTTCCAAACCATAGGACACTCTTTTTCAAAGTGATCCGGACTTTTGCACTTTGAACATCTGAGGACATTTCGACCTACAGACTTTACAAAAACTTTCTTGAAATGATTTTTGTAAGCCTCTCTTGGGAGTCTTTTCTTAATTCTTTCTTTTACTTTAGGAAACTCAATCAAGGGAATTGTTTCTGCTGTCATATTTAGACCAGACTTATTAAAGTAAGGTCTTTGAGCTGAAAGAATTTTTTCAAGCTTTTCGGACCCTATAGAAAATTTCTTTGAAATATTCGATAAGTCAGTTTTTAAAAGAGAATTTTCTTTCAAAATATTTTCTTTATTTTCTTTAAGAGAAGAGACATTTAAGTCTGAACTTTTAACTCTTTCTTCTAAAACGATTTCCTTTTATTTTAGAGCTGAGTTTTCCTTTTTAAGTTTGGAAATTCTTTTGAGAGAAGTCTTAAGACTAAAACACAATTCATCAATGTATTTGGAAACTTTGACAGGAATTTTAAAATCACTTACCTGAAATTCACTGTCTGAGTCTGATCTAGAGTTTGACTCTGAGTCTGAATATGCCATCAGACATAGATTGGCATATTCAATATCACTTTCTTCACACTCTATATCACTCCAGGTTTCGGCTTTGAAAGCTTTTTGAAACTTTTCAGTTTTTCCTCTCTTTTTCTTCAGAAGAGGACAGTTGGGTCTGATGTGTCCATTTTTCTTACATTCGAAGCAAACTACATCTTTGTTTGGTTCCTCATCATCAACAGACTTAGTCTGCTGTCTTTGAAAACTTTGTTTCCTTGAGTTGAACCTTCTTCCTTTTCTATTCAGTTTTCTGAATCTTCTTATCATGAGAGCAAGCTCCTCATCATCCATGTTATCTTCAAAATCTATATCATCAGAATCATCAATTGATTTTAATGCAATGGATTTCTTACCTTTTGGATCTTCGCCTTCATTGATTCATTCCACTTCATAAGACTGAAGAGTTCCAATCAGCTCGTCGACAGATAGTGGCATAATTCTTTGCGTCTCTCTGATTGAAGTCTTTATGTGATTCCAATTCTTGGAGAGTCCACGCAGTAGCTTGTTTACCTTCATGGGATCAGAAATTTTCTGTCATTGATTCTCAAGACCATTGACAATATCTGTAAAACGGCTAAACATGTCAGTTATTGATTCTCCTGGTTTCATTTTGAAGGCTTCATATTGACCGAGGAGAATGTTAATTCTGGTCTCCTTCACTCGATCTGTTCCTTCATAGGTGATATGCAATCTATCCCAAACTTCTTTTGTTGTAACACAAGAAGATATTCTATTATATTCAGTTGGTGACAAAGCACAATATAAATTGCTTTTGCATCGAGTGCTTGTCTCTTGATAATCTCTTCCTGAGTCATTCCGCTGGTCTCAACAGTTTCTTTTCCTCTTTCTGAGACTGATGCAGCTGTAGGAGTAATTCCTCTTTCTACAACATCCCATTTCAGAGGATCCTTTGATCGTAAGAAGGCTTTCATCTTGTTCTTCCAGATGTTGTAATCATTTCCATCAAAGTAGGGTGGTTTGGTATTGCTCTGACCTTCCACCAGCCCTGGTGCTAACATACTAGCCATGGATCTTTTACTCTGAAGTAAAACATTTCAAATAAAGTGAGTACACGAGCTTTGATACCAATTGATATGGCTAGAATAAGTACCTAGAGGGGGGTAAATAGGTATATGCAATAATTTTATCGATAATTTCACAATACTAGACAGTTAAAATATTCGAAACAAATGGTAATCAAAGTAAAACTGAGAGAAGGGAAGAGAATATTGTACACGCCGTTTATAGTGGTTCGGCTTATTTCAAGCCTACGTCCACTCTTCTGCACTGATAGCCTATTGGCTGGATTCCACTATGAACAAAGAGATGTTACAGTGATGTTCACCCTTGATCTTTCGGTATAAATGATCTATCACACTCGCTCAAGGTATCACTAAGTATAGACACTCTCTGTGTGTACAATTTCGCTCAGAATGAATCGACTAATAATCAAGGCGTTTCAAACTCTGGAATTTCTCTATCGATCATGTTCTAAAGCAGCTAGAATGACTTCCTTTTATACTCCTTTATGCCATCATACCCGTTGGCACTTTCCAAAGGATTTCCTCCAATCTACCCGTTGGACGGAGTCAATTAAGAAGATCATTCGAGCTATTAAAGGAACTTGACGATAGCCCATCAATCCTGTTCGCCCATACAATCGGGATCTTGGTTTCCAAGAATAGAACCTTCCAAGAATACTTCGTCGATCATCGGATCTTCAAACGATCTTGATAACGAATGAATGAATCCGTTACAATTATCCAGCCAAGAGATCTTCTCCAGAGGATAGGAATAAATCTTCAACCAAATACTTCGGCTCTGGATTTCCTTCGTCACTGGATTAGAACAACTGTCAATGAGAATAGTCTTGAGTCTTGAGTCTTGAGTGCTGAGTCTGGTGATGTGAAAGTCTTCAGACTCTAAACAGAAGGCTTGCAATTATCCAGACTAGACCGATAGAAACGTTTTGTCAGCTTCAAAATATTCTTGATAGATTTCTCCAACACTAGTTCGTCTACAGAGAATGGCATGATCCTCTAGGTTTCTCTTATTGAAGTCTTCACATAATTCCAATTTTTGGAGAGTCCACATAGCAATTTATTAAACTTCATTAGTCTTGAGATTGGTTGTCTTTGATATGCTAGACCATTTACAATTTCTGCGAAACAACTAAACATGTCAGTGATAGATTCTCCTGGCTTCATCTTGAAGGCTTCATACTATCTGGGTAGAATATTGATTTTTGTTTCTTTAACTCGATCAGTTCCTTCATAGGTAACGTGGAACGTATCCTAGACTTCTTTGGTTGTTTCACAAGATGAAATTATGTTATACTTAGTAGAAAATAAAGCACAATATAAAGAGTAAATGGTTTTAGTATCAAGAGTTTGTCTCTTGGTTATTTCTTCTTGTGCTATTTCGCTAGCGTATGCAACTTTTTTTCCTCTTTATGAGGTGGATGTTGCTTTGGGAATAATCCATTTTTCTACTACGTCCTATTTCAAGGGATCTTTCGATTTCATAAATGCCTTCATCTTGTTTTTCCACACATTATATTCATTCCCATCGAAGTAAGGAGGTCTGGTGTTGCTTTGGCCTTCAACCAAACCTGGAGCCAAAATACTAGCCATAAATCTTTAACTCAGATGTAAAAACACTTCAATAAAATGAGTACACATGCTCTAATACCAATTGAAAGGGCTAGTACGAACACCTATAGGGGATGAATAGGTGTTAAAGTAAATTTTTGCAATACTTGATGAAAGTAAATTGCCTTTAGAAGATAATAGACTAGCGATATAATCAATTATAAACAGTTATATAAAGTTATGAATTAAAGTAAGGAGTTTAGGGAAAGAGAATAGAAATACAAAGTTTATAGTGGTTCGGCTTAGATCAAACCTACGTCCATTCTCCCACACTGACAGTTTACTAGCTGGATTTCACTAAGAATCAAAAGAGATTTTACAATCTCACATTCTTGACTTCTCAGTGTAGAACTTCTACTACACTCTTCAAAATCTCACAAGTATTTGCTCTCTCTTTTGAGTATAAGTTTAGCTCGACAATTGAAATAACAAAGAACTAGGAAGCTTCAAACTTTGAAAATTTTCTTTCACGCACACACTCAAATAATTTAAGAGTCTTCCTTATATACTCTTCTATGCCTTCACAACCGTTGGCACTTTCCAAATGAGTTCTTCCAATCTACCCGTTGGACAGAATCAATCAAAGAGATCTTGAGTTGTTTAAGGAATGTGATGATAGTCCATCAATCATGCTCGTCCATACAATCAGGATCTTGGTCTATATAAGTAGAACCTTCCAAGTATATTTCGCTTTTCAAGAGATCTGGTTATCCGGATTGATTCCAATAAGAATAATTGATCATAAAATGCTATCTTCAGCCATAAGATATTCCACAAACTATACAAACCAAATCCTTGAAGATAAACCTTCATTTGGACAAGTCTTCATTTCTCGGTTTGGAATCTGTCAATGAGGTCAGACTTTGAGATTAAAGTCTAGCAATCTTTAGACTTTGACAGTAGGGTCTAGAGTTCTTCAGACTATAACAGTTGAGTTTGCAAGTCTTCAAACTAAACTTTTGAAAAGGTTTTGTCAGTTTCAAAACAATAAGGAATTTTTTCCAACAGTGATAACTGATGAATAAGTTCTTGTGGTTATTTGCATTCTTGAAATCTATCAGTCTTTGTATTCTAGTGATAATTGATGTTAATTAGAAATCATTTTTTGTGCTTTTACGATAATTGATGTTAACTTGGAGCCTTTGAATTTTTTTTTCTCGGCACATATTATGTTATTTCTAAAATTAATGACAATATATAAAAAGGAACCTTATATTCTCGTTGGAGAAAAATCAACGATACACAACTCTTGCACTTACCGAACAGTTTCGACCACATTTCTGTATTGAGCATTATTCTTCAATTGTCCTTGTGGACAGTTTGAGAGGGTTTGCGGCAGCATATTCCCCTATGTAGCCTACATATAAGGCATTACTACTGAAGTTTTTGTGTATCTAAGAAATTAGAGAGATGTTGTCGAATTTTTTCCGAGGTTTAGAAGACGTGGGTGACGATGTAAACTTGGCGCCATCCTGAATGCGATAGGATCACTACTTTGTAGGTTGGGGATGTTAGGCATTATGAAAATCAACATGCCGAAATAATTTCATCATGGTATGACCATGATCCTCATATATTTGCTACTCAAGGGCCATGAGTATTCTATGTGAACTATACCAAATTCAAAGGGGCTCGGCGAGTTGTGATGTGTGCTCAACATTGGCACTTTTTTGATCTAGTTCTTCCTCATCCTCTGCTGATGACGTCTTTCTATGAAAGCTAGTACGAGCACCTATAGGGGGTGAATAGGTGTGAAAACAAGTTTTGCAGAGTAAAGTATATAATTTTGCTTTTAAATCAATGCTGCTTAACAATAGATTATGAAAAGGAAATTAGACTCTAAAAATCAAATAGAATTACGATCAAAGTAGAAGAGATTATGAAGAGAATAAGAACACAAGGTTTATAGTGGTTCGGCTTAGTCCAAGACTACGTCTATTCTTCCGCACTGACAGCTCACCGGCTGGATTTTACCAAGAATCAAAAGAGTTGTTACAGTATAGCTCTTCCTTGATTTCACAGTGTAGAGACTCTACTACACTTTCTCAAGGTCACACAAAAGTATAAACTCTCTTTTGAGTACAAGTTTTCGCTCAACAGTTGAATTTGACAAAGAACAAGGAGTTTCAGACTTTGGAATTCTTCTATCGCGCATACACTCGAATAACTGGAACATCTTCCTTATATACTCCTTCATGCTATCACACCCGTTGGCACTTTCCAAAAAAGTTCTTCCAATCTACCCGTTAGACAGAATCAATTAGGAAGATTTCAAGTTATTTAAGGAATATGACGATAGCTCACCAATCATGCTCGCCCATACAACCGGGATCTAGGTTTTCATAAGTAGAATCTTCCAAGATGCTTCGCCAATCAATGGATCTAAATTACCCGTATCAAAACGAATAGTAGATTCCAATATGCTATCTCCAGCAGAGAGATCTTCTTCAGTCGATAGAATCAAATCCTTAATGAAATACTCAGTTCTGAATAAGACTGCTTCGACGATCTAGAAACTGTCAATGAGAATAGACATTGAATCTTGAGTCTGTCGGTTTAGCGGTCTTCAGACTTTGATGAAAGAGTCTACAAGTCTTCAGACTAGACTGATGGAAACGTTTTGTCAGCTTCAAAAAATGCAATGAAGTTTTCTCCCACAATCTCCCCATTTTTGATAATGACAAAACTTTCCTGCAAATTTGGATATTTTTGACCTGCAAAACAGTACTCAAGCAAACATGGATATCTCACAAAGATAATTAACTTAGTAAAGACAACATTGAATCTGCATCCACAGGAAAAGGTTAGTCCTGTAAGTAAACAACTATCTTTGTCATGAAATACCAATAGTGCTTAAAATAGACAAACAATCAAACAATGCAAATCCAAATCTAAATCCAGTCACGTCACAACCAAACAACCAAACAAAAGTAAAAAGTCATTCAAAAAGTAAAGTCAAATGAGAGTCAAGTGAGTCAAGTTTCAAATCTCGCACTAACTCTTCCCCTTTTGTCAGCATTAAAAAGATAATGAAATCATGGTTGCCTAGGAACACGAATGAGCTAGAAATCTCCCATTGACTAGACAATTCCTTTTTGCTTATTCAAATCCTCCTTCAGTGGAGCCACATTTTCACCCTTGGCATTTGCTTGAACTTGAAGAGCAAGGGCATGAATTTGATCATGCATGGAAACTGAAGAGGCTTGACCTGCATTCTGTAAGTTCTTAACTTCGCATCCCAGGGCATAAATCTAGCCTCGCATCTCCATAAGAATGTCAATCACTCTGCGAAAGTCTGCTGAATTATCGGTCCCGAGTAATCGCTTTCGCACGATCAGTGGGAGTATTTGCAGATGATGGCAAGCCAGCATGATCACTCAGATTTGGTAATGAAACCTCATGACCTTCCTCTGGGAATTGAGAAGCATAGAGGTCTTCTGGATCTGCAGGTGAGTGACAAACACCTTTATTAGTAACATCAATTGAAGATGTACCTCTTTTCTCAGCAGCTCCCCCTGTTTCAATGCCCCCAGGAGGTGAGAAATATGCTTCATGCTCTGTTTCTTCCCGTTCTCCTCTGCCTTCTTCTTCTTCTGCAATTCTTTCTTCCTCTGCTTCTTTTTTGCATTGATTCTCTCTCTCCACTTCTTTCCTCTTCTTCATCTCTTTATTGATCCTATCTCTCCGCTGTCTTTGGAACAGCACTTTGAAGATTTCTCAGTGCAATAGCAAAAATGGTAATATCATCCTCATCCTCTTCATCTTCCAAAACGAGTGCTCTTCTCTTTTTAGATGGAGCTGTCATAGGCTCATTCTCTTTCCGCTTTGCCACTAAAGAACCTTTGTGAGATTTGACAGGGGTTTTCTCTTTCAATTGCTCCAAAGCTTTGTCCAGCTCTTTTAAACGCATTTTGGAAACCATTTTCAGTCTCACTACCATTTGATCACATGATCGAACACATAAAATCCTAGGAGGCTGAATATCGAAACGCCTAAAAAGCTTTGTAACCAGTGCTGAGTACGAGAGTTGCCCTCTGTCTTTCGCCATAGTTCTGTACATTTGAAACATGATTGTATGAGGTAGAGAGAATTTCTTTCCAGCGTTGATGGCATACATCAACTTTGCTTTTGAGTTAGAGACGTCTGTCTTCGAGGTTGACTTGGGTCGACGGCAATTGATCACGATCTTGTGAAGCAAAATGTTAGAGGCATTCATCCTCAAGTACGAAATTCTTCCTTCAGCCATTCCATCTCGAACAAGCTCTACTGTTGTACGACCAACAGACACACTAATCGACTGGAATACCCATCGCCCTACTCCAATCACATCCGCTAATGTGTTCATGTCAACAACATAGTGCTAGTCTCGAACACTAAACGAAAATCTATTCGCATCCAAGAAACTGAGATTAGTATAGAAGTAAGTAGCTATCACTACTGAATTTTTGGGTGCACCACCTAAAACTAAGCTAATGAATTACTAAGTTTTTAAACTTAGCTCGGGCTCTCCCAAGCCCAGACCAATTCGCAACTTAGGTTTAAATTCTTAACATGCAAATGATTAATAACAAGGAGTCGCCACTAATTGGTTTATGGTAGGTCGATAAGACACCTAAGTAAAATAATTAGAGGATTATTTTACTCCTACGAACCAAAGACTATGGGTACAAGGATTTTGTTACACTAGATTTCTCTAATGCCCTTTCGGTACCATTTCTTTTTAATTTTCAAAAATATTTTTGCAAGCAGCTTTGATTCATTTTAACCTAAATCTCTATCATGCAAAAAGGCGATCACACGAGTGCTCAACCATTATTAAAAATTCAACAAATGAAATAAATTGTATCACATGCAGCTAACAATTTTTGGGTTTTCTTAGATTTTTTATAAAATGCATTTCTAACTACATGACCTAATTTTACTAACAAGCAAATTCTAATTAAATGATCCTATTATGCAAACTAGTTAATATGCACCTCATGACCTAATTTTACTAGTAAATAAATTCTAATCAAATGATCCTATTATGCAAACTACTTAATATGCACCTAGTATTTTGTATTTTTTTATTGAAATTCGGAATTAATAAAAACCCTAATTAATTTATCTAAAAAGGGATAATTTTCTAATTTATTCTAGGAGTTAATTTGATTTAAACCCTATCCTATCTTAGAGAACTTTTTTTTTTGAAAAATGAGATAAGTAAAATGTGCAAACATTATCTAAAAAGTTACTTTAGGTCCAACCCTAACTTATTTCTAAAAATGTAACCCTAAAAATGTAATCCTAACAAAATTCTAATTTACTAAACCTACATGTCCGATTTACTAAACCTATATGCTCATGCAGAATTTTGATTTTTTTATTTTTTAAAGGATAAGTAATTATTAAATAAATATTAAATCTAAGCTATCAACAAAATAAAGGATCAAAATAATCGAAAAAAATAACATGTTGTCTCACGAGGTTAAATTAATGATTACCTTAACCCTAATTATCATGACAAAGAGTTCAAAATAACTAAAAATCTGATTCAAATTCTTATGGATCAAATTAATAATTATATTGATTCAACAATTAAAGTACTATCAACAAATCCCAAGAATTAATATAATTAAAAAATGGCCCAACGGATAATGCCCCGCGGATAATGCTTACAATAAAACGAAAATCAATTCCCAATATTCCAATTGGTACAATAATAGCAAAACTTAAAAAATAACATAAAATAAATGAAAAATAAAAATAAAAATAAACAACCTAAGGAAAGGGGGCGGCAGATTGGTCGACGCCGGATAGAGAGGATGGCGTCGGAGCTTCGGTGAGGGTTGGCGGCGGCGATGGTGAGGGGTGTTGCGGGCGGTGGTGCCGCGGCAACGGGCACAAAATGGTGTAGAGCCATCACAAGGAAGAGGGGCGTCGGACGCCGGCGGTCGTGGAGTAGTGCGGGTTCGGCGCGGGCTTTGGCGGCATTCAGCTGGCAGCGACGGCAGCCATAGTTCGCGGCAGGCATAGGTGGATCTCAGGCAGAGGTGTCGTGACGGTAAATCGTCGGGCAAGTGGCAACTCGGATGGCGGGGCCACGAGCAATAGGTGGGTTGCGGGTTGGCGCGGAAGAGGTAGGTCGCGGCGATGACCGGCTGAATCGCGAACTAGTGGGTTGCGACGAGTCGGGGCGAGACCAGCGTTCTGGTGCAACAAATCGGGCTCTGAACAAGGGGCGTAGGCGGAGGTTGAGGGGGGTCCAGCAGTTGCTGCGAGCGAACGGCAACAGGAGAGAGACAGCAATAGTGGTGTCGGACTCCGGTGGTGCTGGTAGGCATCGGCGCTGGGGTCGCGGGCCGGAGCAGGTGGTGGCGTCGAAGATGGCCAGTAGAGACAATTTCGGCGTCGACTGGTGCGGACGCGGGGCCTATGCGGTCGAAGCCCCCCCACGAAGAAGACGATTCGGTTTTCTTTTTTTCTTTTCTCTCTCTCTCTCTCTCTCTCTCTCTCTCTCTCTCTCTCTCTCTCTCACGTCACTCTCCTGCTGACTTTTCCTTTTCTCTGTAGTTTGTCAAGAAGAGAAAAGAGAAAAAGCTCTCTTTTGACTGAAGATGGACATGGAAGAAAGCCTTTGTCTCTCTCTTTTCTTTTACTTCGACGAAGAGAAAAACCCTAGAAAAAGCCCCCCACTTATTTCGTACATGTTGCTTTTATAGGTAAAAGTAGGTGATCTTCGTAGAATATTTGATCTCGTTTTTTTCAATATACAAGAAGATAGTCTATAACCTCTCGAATATAAAAAAATTATCTTATTTTCCTCATCTCCTTAATATTCCAAACAATTTTATCATCTAAAGACTAAAGATAAGATTGCAACCCGATTCCAAATCTCAGTTTCCTACGAGATAATTAATTAAAGAAACAACGGGCTTGGGCTAATTTACTCCTTTCACGGGCCTAATCTAGCCTACCAAGCTAGAGTTCAAAAATATTAATTCAAACCCATCCACCACCAGTCCTAAAAATAAAATGAAAAACATGTAAATTAAAAATAAATGCACCTAAAATCGAATTATAATGTTTTTTCTTAGGGTTTAAAAATTAATCCCTAATTTTTATGCAATAAATGACTAAACGGGTCGTTAAAATTTAGGTGTCAACAGCAGTAAGTTCTAGATATGCCTCAGTCGTCTTAGAACAAAATCGCTCAAGCTGAAGTTGAGTGAATTTCTCTCGCAGCTTCACATTCATAGAGTCAAGAAAATCAAAGTTAACACTTCTCGGATTGATCACCCCTCTTTTTAACAATTTAGAGTAAAGTCGCTTGTGTTCCTCCGAGCGAAACAAATCTATTTTGTTGCTTCAAATTTTCGCTGCAACACTCATTTTATCATCATCATTCCCATTAGGCTGACTAAGACCTCCAACACGAGGATCATTAGGAATATTTGCAAATGCTCGATCTGCCGACCCTGTAGGAGCAATCTCCAATCATTCCATTGTTTGCAAAAAGTGGGTTTCATTTCGAAACCCTTTCTCTTCAGAAAGTCATCGATATATTTCAAGGGAGTCCCTTCCCTTTTCAAAGCAAAGTAAAACTTATAGATAAAAGCGGGCTTTTGAGTTCTTACGGGTTATAATCCTTCAATGATTTCTTCCTCCGCTCTACGATCACTACCTTGAGGCCTAGCTTGAGGAGATTGACGTTGTTGAGAATGTTGTGGGCTCTGCTCCTGTCTCGTAGATTCTTCTTCCTCAATGGGGTCAAAATGTGTAGGATCCTCACGCATGAGTTGTGGTCCCCTGTTTGCGATCCTTGAAGACTTTCTTTGGGATGCTATTCTCATGGTTTTTGAGAGATTCCAAACTCAATTCGCGAAAAAAGGTGAGAACTTTGAAGATTAAACTAGAGAATAAAAGTAAGAAAATGAAAGTCTGTGCTTTTAGGGTTTGTGAGGAAGACAATCAGTATATAAAGCAATCGAAAAGAGGCATACAGAACGACGTAAAAAGGAAAAAATAGAAAATGCCTTTTCAAAAAATAACTGCCTTTTTGAAAAAATAGATAACCGTCTTTTCAAAAATAACTCATTTTTCGAAAAGGAATTGTTGCAATAATCATGAAAACTGGGGAGATGATCGTACCTTTTCGAGATCAATCAATTACAGATTAATAGATAATCATACATTTTCAAGATTTTATCCAAGAAATAAATTTCTAAAAATGAAAATAACTTATAGTTGATGATCTCCATCTTCTGAGTCTGAATATCATTAGACTTTTATCCCTGAGTCGAACTTCTTCGACTTTAAGATATTGAATTTGGAATAAATAAGCTCAAATTAACTTTTCTCCAAAGGCTTTGTGAAGATGTCCGCTATTTGATTCTTTGAGTCAATGAATTGAATCGAGACTTCTCCATTTTGAGCATGATTTATAATGAAGTGATGTCGAATTTCTATATGCTTTGCTCTTGAATGAATGATTGGATTCTTGGTCAGATTGATTACGTTGGTGTTGTCACATTTGATCTCAGTGCATGAATCTTCAATTCCAAAGTCTCTTACCTGTTGCTTTATCCACAAAATTTGCAAACAACTTCCAAGAGCCACATATTCTGCTTCTGCTGTAGAAAGAGCTACGGTACTTTGCTTCCTATCAACTCTGCATCCTGCTAGATTTGCGTCTAAATATCCAAGAAGAGTGAAGTCTCCTTCTTTAGGATACCAGAGACCGAGATTAGAAGTAGATGCAACGTATTTGATGATGCGTTTTGCAGCACTTAAGTGAGATTCTTCGGGATCTTATTGAAATTTGGCACAAATACAAACACTAAACAAAATGTCAGGTCTATAAGCAATAAGATAAAGAAGTGAACCAATGATGCTCCTGTATAGCTTCTAGTCAACTTTCTTTCCTCCTTCATCTTTGTCCAGCTTCAAAGAACTTGACATTGATATATCAGTCTCTTTGCAATTCTCCAGTCCAAACTTTTTGACAAGTTCTTTAACATATTTTTCTTGATGAATGAAAATCCCTTCCTTCAATTGTTTTACTTGGAGTCCGAGAAAGAAGGATAGTTCACCCATCATGCTCATTTCAAATTCATCCTGCATAGTCTTAGAGAATTTCTTGCACAGATTTTCATTAGATGATCCAAAAATAATATCATCAACATAAATTTGAACAAGCAATAAGTTTTTGCTTTCTTTTTTGATAGACTGTGTAGTATCTACTTTACCTTTAACAAAGCCATTTTGAATTAAAAACTTACTTAGTCTGTCATACCAAGTTTAAGGTGCTTGTTTTAAACCATATAACACCTTTTTTAGTCTGAATATAGAGTCAAGTTTCCTTGGGTCTTCAAAACCGGGAGGTTGTTCCACATAGACTTCCTCTTAGATAAATCCATTTAGGAAAGCGCTTTTGACGTCCATTTGAAATAACCAGAAATTCTTATAACAAGCAAAAGCAAATAATAATCTAATTGCTTCTAACCTTACTATTGGTGCGTAGGTCTCATCATAGTCTATTCCTTCTTCCTGCGTATATCCTTTAGCCACGAGTCTTGCTTTGTTCCTTACGACTTTTCATTTCTCGTTCATCTTGTTCTTGAAAACTCATTTAGCTCCAATGATAGATTTGTCTTTTGGTTTAGGAGTCAATTCCTAGATATCATTGATGCTAAATTACCTGAGTTCTTCTTGCATAGCTTTAATCCAGCTTTCAATAGATAAAGTTTTTTCTATGCTCTTGGGTTCTATTTTAGAAATAAGAGCCACAGCACTAGACTCTTCACGCCTTTTGGATCTTGTGCAAATTTCTTCATTAATATCACCAATAATGAGATCTTTGGGATGACTGGACTTGTGCTTCCAGTTGCTAGTCGATTTGTCTGACTGTTGATCTTTTTCTTCATTTGGTTCTTCAATGATCATTTGTTGCTAGTCTTCTAAAATCTGAGTTGCTTCTAGAGATTTAGACTTTGTAGAGTCTAGAACAAGTTCAGATTCTTTCAGTTGAGTCTGAATCGATTGATTTTCCATAAAGTCTTGAAATTTGACATTCATCGATTTCTCCACAGATTAAGTCTTTTCACTAAATACTCTGTAAGCTTTGTTAGTGGTTGAATATCTAAGGAAAATGCCTTCGTCTGATTTTTCTTCAAACTAACCAACTCGATCATTTGCATTTTTCAATATAAAAACATTTGCATCCAAACACATGAAAAAACGAAACAATTGGCTTCTTTCCTTTGAATAACTCATAGGGAGTTTTCTCCATAATAGGCCTTAAAAAAACTCTATTAATAATATAGCACGTTGTAGAAATTGCTTCAGCTCAAAAAGAGAGGAAATGTTACTTTCAATTAAAAGAGTTCTAGCCATTTCTTGTAGCGATCTATTCTTCCTTTCCACAACTCCATTTTACTCTGGAGTATATGGTTAAGAGAATACATGATGAAAGCCAGATTCATCACAAAATTTAGCAAAGTCTTGATTTTCAAATTTACCTCCATGGTCTGTTCATATACTTGAAATAACATACCCTTTATCATTTTGAACTTTCTTAGCAAATTTTGTAAAATAAGAAAATGTTTCAGACTTACTTACCAAGAACTATATCTATGTGAATCGTGAATAATCATCCACAATTACTAGGCAGTACTTCTTACCTCCAATGCTCTAAGTTCTGGTTGGTCCAAAGAGATCCGTATGCAAGAGCTACAGTACACGACTAGTGAACACTTCATTTATTGGCTTGAATGAATTTCTTACCTGTTTTCCCAACACACGTGGTGTGCATAGATCAGACTTTTGATATGTCAGTTTAGGTAGTTCACGAACAAGCTTTTTTGCTGAAATTTTGGCTATTTGCTTCATGTTGATGTGCCCAAGTTTTTCTGTGCTATAAGTTTGCTTCCTCTTGAATTGAGATTAGACATTGGGCTTTATTTGGTTTGATATCCAAGAGGTAGATATTCCCATGTTTTCGCCTTATGAAAGTCTGAGAGGAGTCTTTGCTGATTCCTGAACATATTCCTTCTTGAAAGTTGATTTTAAAACCTGTGTCGCACAGCTGACTGATACTTAACAAGTTGTAGTTGAGCCATTTCACTAAGAAAACATTACTGATCGTGAGGCTTCCAATATTTACGATTCTGTATCCTACAATTCTGCTTTTCCTATTTCCTCCAAAAGAGACTTTTCCACCATTAACTTGCACAAGTTTTATGAAATAATTTGAGTCTCTTGTTATATGGCTCGAGCATCCACTATCCAAGTATTATTTAACATTTTTCTTGATAATGACCTGCATTTAAAAAAGAAACTCAAGCTTTCTTTGGTACCCATATTTTCTTGGGTCCATTGGTGTTAGTGTAATATACGGTTTTTGCCCAAACCTTCTTAACAGGTTTTAAAATCATAGGACATTCTTTCTCAAAATGATCTGAGCTATTGCACTTAGAACATTTTAGAGCACTACGGCCTATAGGTTTTACAAATACTTTTTGAAAATGATTTTTGTAAGAATCTTTTGTAGGTCTTTGTTTAATTCTTTCGTTTACCTTAGGAAAATCAATTAGAGGAATGGTTTCAGCAGTCATTCCCAAACCTGATTTGTTGAAGTAAGGTCTTTGTGCTGAAAGAATCTTTTCAAATTTTTCAGACCCTATAGAGAACCTTTTAGAAATACTTGAGATATCATTTTTCAAAAAAGCATTTTCTTTTGAAAGATTGTCTGCATTTTCTTTCAAACTAATAACACTTTTATATAAACTTTCGACCTTTTTTTTCCAAACAATCTCCTGTTGCTTCAGTGCAGAATTTTCCTTTTTAAGTTCGGAAATCCTTTTGAGAAAGGTTTTAAGACTAAGACATAATTCATCAATGTTTTTAGAGACTTTAGTAGGAATTTTTAAATTACTTACCTTGATTTCACTGTCTAAGTCTAAGTTTGTCTCAAGGTTTGAATCTAAGTTTTGATTGTAATATGAGACAAATATTGGCATAATCATCATCACTTTCCTCACATTCGGTATCACTCCAAGTTTCTGCTTTAAGTGCCTTTCGATATTTCTCAACTTTTCCTTTCTTTCTCTTCAATAGAGGACAGTTGGGTCTGATGTGTCCATTTTTCTTGCATTCAAAGCAGACTACATCCTTGTTGGATTCATCATCCTCAGCTAATTTATTTTGTAGCTTTTGAGAGCTTTGTTTCTTTGGATTGAATCTTGTTCCCTTTTTGTTCAGTTTTCTGAACCTTCTTATCATAAGAGCAAGCTTTTCATCGTCCATATCGTTTTTAGAATCTGTGACATCATAATCATCATTAGATTTTAATGCAATAGATTTCTTACCTTTGGGATCTTCATCTTCGTTGATTTGCTCCACTTCATAAGATTGAAGAGTGCCAACAAATTCGTCAACAGAGAGTGGGATGATTCTTTGTCTCTCTTATTGAGGTCTTTATGTGATTCCAATCTTTAGACAGTCCACGCAGTAACTTGTTAACTTACATGGGTCAAGAGATTGGTTGATCTTGATACTCAAGATCGTTCACAATTTCTGTAAAACGACTAAACATGTTAGTGATAGATTCTCCAGATTTCATCTTGAAAGCTTCATATTGACCGAGTAGAATATTGATTATGGTTTCTTTCACTGGATCGGTTCTTTCATAGGTGATGTGCAATCTATCCCAGACCTCTTTAGCTGTTTCACAAGAAGATATTCTGTTATATTTAGTTGGAGATAATGCACAATATAAGAAATAAATTGCTTTTGCATCAAGAGCTTGTCTCTTGGTTATCTCTTATTGAGTCATTTCACAAGACTCAAGAGCTTCTTTTTCTCTTTCTAAGACTGTTGCAACTTTAGGAAAGATTCCTTTGTCTACCACGTCCCATTCCAGAGGATCCTTTGATCTTAGGAATGCCTTCATCTTGTTTTTCCATATGTTATATTCATTTCCATCAAAATAAGGTGGTCTGGTATTGCTTTGCCCTTCAACAAGACCTGGAGCCAACATACTAGCCATGGATCGTTAACTTTGAAGTAAAAACACTTCAACTTAAGTGAGTACACAGGCTCTAATACAAATTGTGAAAGCTAGTACGAGCACCTAGAGGGGGGTGAATAGGTGCAAAAACAAATTTTGCAGACTAAAGTATGTAATTTTGCTTTTAAATCAATGCTGCTTAACAATAGATTATGAAAAGGAAATTAGACTTTAATAATCAAATAGAATTACGATCAAAGTAGAAGAGATTAGGAAGAGAATAAGAACACAAGGTTTATAGTGGTTGGCTTAATCCAAGCCTACGTCCACTCTTTTGCACTAACAGCCCACCGGCTGAATTTCATTAAGAATCAAAAGAGTTGTTACGGTATAGCTCTTCCTTGATTCCATAGTGTAGAGATTCTGCTACATTTCCTCAAGATCACACAAAAGTATAAACCCTCTTTTGAGTACAAGTTTTCGCTCAATAGTTGAATTTGACAAAGAACAAGGAATTTCAGACTTTGGAATTCTTCTATCATGCACACACTCGAATAACTGAAATATCTTCTTTATATACTCCTTCGTGCCATTACACCCGTTGGCACTTTCCAAAGGAGTTCTTTTAATCTACCCATTAGACTGAATTAATTAGGGAGATTTCGAGTTATTTAAGGAATATGATGATAGCCCACCAATCCCGCTCACCTATACAATCAGGATCTAGTTTTCCATAAGTAGAACCTTTCA
This sequence comes from Eucalyptus cladocalyx, assembly GCA_017140615.1. NCBI lineage: Eukaryota > Viridiplantae > Streptophyta > Magnoliopsida > Myrtales > Myrtaceae > Eucalyptus > Eucalyptus cladocalyx. The sequence goes on from CM029520.1 coordinate 21,714,711, forward strand.
AGTATACTTCGCCAATCAATGGATCTAAATTACCCGTATCAAAATGAATAATAAATTCCAAGATGCTATCTCCAGCCGAGAGATCTTTTTCAGTCGATAGAATCAAATCCTTAATGAAATACTCAGTTTTGGATAAGATTGCTTTGACGGTCTAGAAACTGTCAATGATGATAGACTTTGAATTTTGAGTCCAGCGGTTCGGCGGTCTTCAGACTTTGATGAAAGAGCCTGCAAGTCTTTAGATTAAACTGATAGAAATATTTTGTCAGCTTCAAAACATGCAAAGAAGTTTTCTCCAACACTTTCAATAGGAAGTAAGATGCAAATTGGGTGGACACTTTCGGAACCATCATTCTTCCGAACAAAGGTGGAGTTTGTCTCAGTGCATAGGGAGGACTTGGAATTCGAAGATGTTGGTGTTTCGGCTCAAGCAACACGAGATGTTGGCTTCGTCAATGATGATGTTGAAGATGATTTAGACGTATAAAGTACTTCAAAGTCAGAAGAGTTGATGGACGTGAGTACCAGTTCAGAATTGAAATTAACTTTTGAATACTCTATAAGTTTATTTTAACTGCTAATACAAAATTCTCACATATATTAATAGCTGGACCGGTACAAGGTCGCATCAGACAACTTGTGCCCGCGTCGGCTGCTCCAGCTGTGGGCGCACCGGTTATGCGAGAACATTGAATGGCCCACCTTTGATTGCGCCAGATGTTCCACCTGCAGTGGTGGATGGGCACGAAGTCTATGTAGTGGATCCTATAGTCGACACTGCAGTTGTGCCGCCGGTGCATACAGGTATCAAAAGTTCATAAATTGTATTATCATATCTGGTACTTATCTTAAGTAAAGTAATTCATCTTTTAAACTTTATATTACGTAGCTCCAAGTAGGCCTCGTAAGTTCAGAGCCAACTCACGTGGATTGGCGCTGCAGCGTTACATTGCCCGATATGGGGCACTGTATATAGCTCTACTGATGGTCGTCCAACTAGCAAATATGCTGCGTGAGTGCCGTATGAGATTAGTCTCAAAATGAAAGCGTTCTCTTCATGGACAACAAAGGGATACTCTCAGATCAAGCAGCATGAAACAGATGATCTCAATGGACATATCAAAATAAGTAGTAGTAAAATTTCAATTGTCATGAAGATAAATTGATTATTTAACAGTGCGACTCCTTATTACTAATGCAGGCGATGATTCCTTATAATGCAGACGATAATGAAGTTCATTAAGTGCACTGACATGCAAGTATAGGATATGATATTGCAAAGGACCTGTACGAAAAATAGAAGTATAAAGGCTAGGTTTTATCAGAACTCACAACAGGAGGGACTAGATTCGAGAGCAATGTAGAGGACTGAGGCTTTTATATGTACTTATTTTTCCACCTCTGGTGCACGAAGACAGGCACAGATGAAGGGGTTCATAAGCAAGTGCGTAGCGACTATAAAAGTAGTTTATACTTTTCTTGTTGCCATAGCTTCTTCAAGTATATTTTGTTCGAGTAACATTTAAATTTAATTAATTTACGAGCACTGGGAGTAGCTCAGCGATACCCAATCTCGAGATGTCCACAGAGGTTTGCTATTCGCAGCCCGTAGCAGAGGAGGGCATCAGGCAGGCACTGCCCGGACGCAAGTCTATATATAATCGGGAGGTTAGACGCCATGACAAGCCCCCTAAGGAGATTAGAGTAGATGGCTCGTCTCAGGTGCACGTGGAGTTAGCAGCTGCAAAGGAGGAAACGGTGATCGCAATGAATAGCCTGGCAATGGCAGAAACTCAGTTGACCACCGCATATTGTTGGAGCTACCAGATGATTATCATGTCAGTTATGATCGATAAACTTGGTATCGACCTAGCAACACCTCCAGGGATGAGTACAGCTCGTCATGGCGGTTAATATGAACCAGATGAATTTCTCTTTATGCCATCTACTAGAGTTCATGCCGGAGTTTAAATGTCTCTTGGAGCGGGCTCAAGTCGAGAACCTTGGGTGACAAAATTCTATTTCGTCATTGTCAAAAAGCTGAGGCCATGAAATCTAGTTCATCATTGTAGGTGCAACAGAGCGGCAAACCATATTTTATCGCTATGGAACATCTATAGCGATAAAATCTGATTCCTCACATTACTTACAATACTATAATGTTGACGATCAGAATTTCGTCACTATGGATCAGAGCTTTAACAGCATTAAGAATTTTGAAGACAACTCGGTATGACCGCAAGGTCCATGGTAAAAGAGAGTAGTCAGTGAGGGGAAGTAATGAAGACCACCACCTCTCTCTCTCTAAAGCTTTCTAGATTTTCTCGATCTCTTCAAATTTTCTCGGTCACATCTTTGTTTCTTTAGTCAAAATCCTTGCTGGACAAGTAGCCGAAATTGTTGACAACTCGCAGTCGGCAAGTTGACAAATTGAAGGGCTTCACTGACTTCCCACGCCTATTAATAGGCATTCCCTCTTCCCTTTGTGGTGGTGTAGTGTGGAGTGAGGTGTGTGAGGCGTGTGTACTATAAACTATAAAGTGGTAGAGTGATAGTGTGTGTAGTGAGTGACGTGATGTGTGTGTTGTGTCGTGTGTGTCATTTGTGAAGGGAGTGGTGAGTGATGTGTGAGAAGCGTGTGTGTGTGAGTGTATTAGTGTGGAGAGTTGTAGTATTGTTTATAGAGGAGTGATTATTTTACTTGTATAACCGCTTGCTTTTCAACAGCCATGACCTCCTCTCCTTCCACAGCAAGGTACATACGACCATGGGCCCTTAGCTGATGATGAAAGAAGACCGGTTCGAAGTCTGCCGCTTCGACTCCATCGGGATGGGCATCATATTGGAGTTGTTTGAGACGAACTCCACTACCATTTTTAGCAACGAAATGGATCCTAATCTGAACGTCGAAGTTTGTATGATTGGGGTCGTACCTGCGGCAGTCTACATCTGTAAACCTATTTGGCGGGATCTCTCTCACCAGTTCCCCTCTAACCCTGCTGTCGGAAGCAGCAGCACCGTCAGGATAAGACTTGGGAATCAGCATTATGGTCGATTCAGTAGAATGGTTATAGATTCGACAATCAGTACGAGACGCCACGAGCCCTGTTTCATATCACTAAGATTGGTCGATAATGTTGCTCTTGAATTCCGGAAGGCTGTGGATGGGAAATGAATGCAAATGTCACTCACATACGTCTCTGTAGCTAGTAGTGATGAGGATTGCTTAGCCTTAGAAAGTCTCTAATTACATTGAAAGAACAGGTTTCCTCCCAAATTTCGGTAGAGAGGTCTAGTATTCTGATATGATCGAAATTGCCCTGTAGCAATGGAGAGAAAAAAAAAACAGTCAGGTTCGCGACATGGAGAATAGGAATGTCGAGAAAAAGATGGGTAAGGAAGCGATTGAACTCGGAAAATGCGGTGTCTGCTGCTCGCTATGAAAAGATGCCATTTTCACGCAATGAAAACGAGAAATGATTTGCTTTTTGATCCTCAGAATCTATCTCTCCCTCTCTCTCTCTCTCTCTGCAAAGAAAACCAAGAAAGAACAGACAGCTATTTGTTAGCTGTATGCCCTAAAGCAACCACGTAATAGTTACACGTTAGGGATTATTTAATGGCAAATGAGTTTTATTAATTCATCATCCAATTTATATAAATGAAGTCCATAAGATCAGCTACAACTGAACCTATTCTTAAGGTGTTAAGAATATGTGTAACAGGTTACAGTTATGCTGAATTTTCAAACAATTCTTGGTCAATGGATCATTGAGAGGATATTGATGATCCTGTTGAGACTGGTGTGTTCTCAAGCTTCACTTCAGTATTAGATACTTGAGGGGATGATGAGTCACAAGTCATTGGGTATTGTGATATCCGAGCTAGTACGCACGTGCTTGTCTTGGACAAGTTCACTGAACGTGACATAAATAGAACGATTGGCGACATGAAAGTTTTTTAGCAAGGTCAATGTCTGATCATTCATGCTTTGGTCAGGTATAAGATCCTTAAACTTGAGGTACGATGCTGACTTGTGTGTTGGATGGCTATGGTTCACAAGTGTGCAAATTGAAGCTTTGTCGAATCATCTTTGTACTTGATGGTTATAGTTTGTTCACATATGAACGCACATGCGTGCGCAATATGGAATCTGTCTTTTTGTTATACAAGATTGATGTCCAATGCGATCTAATCGTGATGCTATATTGAAATTCAAAATCGGGGTTATAATCGAGAAAGAATGGTTCATATCTCGAAGAATACATGTCAATTAGATTTGCGTATATGATCGACTTGGTGACTTGACCAATAATTTCATTGCCTTTGTTCGATCGAGACATGGTGAGACAGAATGATTGAATTACACTATCGCCAAAGCTGACAGGTTCATTATGTTTTGGGACATTTCACACTGTTTGAGTAGCCATGATATAATGATAAATGTTACTCATGGTTTGCAGGAACATGAGATTGATCTAGATAATCAGTTCTCTTGCTTGTGCTAATGTGTTAGGACAAGTTTTGCTACCAGCTTAGTGATGAATCTAGGGATGTCATACACTATAACCAGTTAGAATGGCGTTTGAACGAGAGAGACAATATTGCAAATGTGTTTGCAATTGAGCTAATCAGATTGAGCGGTCTAGAAATAAAAGTTCTGATGAAGGGGCATCAAAGTTTACAAACTCTGAAGCGGGCTTCAGACTTTATGGCCAAATCAAAACTCTGAACCATGTTCAGATTCAATGACCAAATTAATAATTTGAAGTGAGTTTAGAATTAATAGCTGCATTAATGATCTAAAGTGAGTTAAGAGTTAATCGCATCATTAATGATTTGAAGTGAGTTCATAATCAATAGCCAAATCAATGATCTGAAATAGCTTTAGACTTAATGGCTAAATTAAAGATTAGAAACGTTTTTCAGATGTAACGGTCACATTAAGTTATGAAACGGTTTCTGTTACGCCCCGAACCCCAAGCGCGAGTCCATCCCTCTCTGGTCGAAAATATTTTACGACTTCCTAGAACGAGCTGCCGACCCCTGTCTTTTTATTGCACATGCGGAAGCAAAATAAAATCCTCTAACAGTAACCATCTCGGGATAGAAAAACAGGACAACAATTTCACAAACAAACATGCCTTTATAAACATACTGAGTCATATACAAAGTCTGTGGCCAAAGGACTAAAAAAGACTAGCCTTGCAAAAAGTAGTGGTCCTAACTGACCTATGCTTGAAATCACCTCCTTTTAGCTCCAGGTCCTTCACTCGACGACCCTAAAATGGATATACAATAACCAACGACACAATGTCACAGCAAGTCCATGCTATAAACCCTGATTAGGAGAGAAATACACCTAGAAGCGTCCGAATCATCCAATCATATTGTGGCATCCAAGAATTTCAACGAATCCTTGGATAGGTGATGGTCATGACCAATTGATAGAAGTATCATTGAACTATGGCATTGGTAGCACTTATGGGCAGTAATCCGTATTTGTTTATTTGTTGGATTGATATGATATGTTTGACAACGAACCGATCAACTGTACAACAAAAGAAAATCTTTGGATTTTGATTGACTAATATTTTTAATTTATTTTAGATCCGAAGGGATGAAAATTCGGTCATGCGTGAGGAACATGCATGCTGAAATTTAAGAATAAAATTTTGAGGAGTTGGATTGCATGCGAGAATTTCGGCTATACATTTGTTCTTGAAGCAATTGAATTATGTGAATAAATTGATTCATTTAGAAAACAAAGTGCTTCATAATTATGGGCTTATATTTTAAAGACCATGGGCCTTTGAGTTTGAGTTTGGACTTTTGGCCTTATTTTTTCAAGCCCAAGTAGGCCCAAGGAGCCTCCAAAGCCGTCGACCGAAAAAGGAGGGGTGGGGGGAGGAGAGAACCGGACAAGGAAAAAAATGCCACTCAACCTTCTTCCACTTGTCCCTTCCTTGAAGCCATTTGTCATCAGCTTGCAAAAAATTAGTAAATTAACTAAGCAAAGAAAGCAAAAGCTTTCAATGGGAGCAAGTGAGAGAGAGAGACCAAGAGTGAGTGGGTGAGCAAGTGAGAAAGAGAGGGTTTAAGCGAGAGTGAGCAACGAGCAGTTCGAGCGAGTGAGGGCAGAGAAGGAAGGCCGCCCTCCGCCCGTGCCCGAGTCTGAGCTGCCACCGTCGACGTCGCCGATCCCTGTCGCCGATTGAGCCAAGCCGAGACCCCGAGCCCCTGTTTTTGCTTGTAACCAAGTAGGAAGACTTGAGGCAAGTATAAGTTCATCCATCTATGTCTTTGCATGCTGCAATTATTTGGTGAAATGCTGGTAGATGTGAGAAAATACAGAATTGGGAGCTTGTATGTGAATTTTTGGATGATTGAGATGAAGAATGAATGCCGACCTATGGAGGATTGAATGTGATCTTGCTTTTTTGTGTTGGATTAAGTTAGATGAGTCCTAGATTGAAGCTACCAGTCATTCCATGTTGCATTTGAGGCTTGCATGTCCTGAAATCTAAGTGTGATTAAGCTGTGATTGTCGAGTAAGGTCAGAAAATGGTTGCCGAGTGAAGAGATGTGGTGTGTGTTGCGGAGAGTAAGCTTAAGGATGAATACATGCCTTGAGCCAAGCTATGGAAGGTTTCTTTGTTAAAGAAAGACCTATTGAAAGTACTCTTAGATGCTGAGGAAGAGTCTTGAAGTGTTGTAACATAGATTAGTAGAGAAATAAATGGTTTGATTGAGCTAGAAATGAAGAAAAACCATATATAACGATTCTGCTTTATTGAAATTTAGATAGGAAATCCTTTTATTGTGTCACCTTGATTTCTAAAGATGAAGATAAGGAAAGGAATCATTTGAGATGGAGTTTGACATTTAACTATAGTCATATAAATGTAAAAACATGAAAATAAAAGTGTACCTATTGAAAACGGTAAGCTGTTTCGTAGAGAATACCTTGACCTTTGATGATTATGTGAATTTTCGGTAATTATCTAGAGAGAGTTGGACCTCAGACCCTTAATTAAAGTTATATGAAACATCCTTAGGAATAACATATCAAAATTTGAGAGTAAATGGATAAGATTATGTGGTGAAATGAATTATTTTCTGTAGATACTAAATCTGAAAGTTTACTACAGAATTTTTGAAACAGCAAACTATTACTCTTTATACATGAAGAATCTGGTTTCATGTCCTTCACGAATTTACTTCCTTTAGGTCTTATCTATAACATACCAAAATTTTAGAATTCTCTGAATTCAATTAGGGATTTTTCCGGAATTTTCATTAAAACTGTGCATTCTGGTTTTCGAACTGTTTATTCCGAATTTACTCAACTTGTTTCAAAAAGCGAATGCATCTTGGGTTGTTATGTGGCATGATGATATTGGCATTCAATATATCATGAAATATTGAGATTTGATGAGACTCAAGGGATATTTGGTCATTGCATTGAACATGTTTTTGGGATATGAAAATGTTAATTGATACCATTGGACCCTCGGGTCAACAATGCCCCGGGAATCGGGATTTCCGAAGGATCAAATGGGTCGATGCCCTGTGGATGCTCGATGGCCCCGTGTGGCTGAATGTCGGAGGTTTTTCCCTGGGAGCTTCGGGATGCCCGGTGGTATGCTTGTCAATATGTAATTTTGGATGGCCAGGGTAACCAATTTCATGGGAGGCCCCCAAGGTTCCTCGTGATGCCAAGTGGAGTACGAGATGCCTGAAGGCGTGATCCACTCCAGATGCCTAGTGGCCCTGTGTGGATGAATGCTAGAGGCTTTCGCGATGCCAGGGTGGATGCGAATGGCCAAAAGGATGCAAACATGGGTCCTCTGGGGGATGCAAATGGATGATTATATTAAGTGTGAGTGTGGTCTGGTTATGGGATTAAATTGTATGGCATGGAATGGAATGTGTCATTACAGTTTGGTCTTAAGATAAGGTCTTGTGTAACTGGACATGATGCATCTTGAGGGTTTCGAAATCTTACTTGCCATTGCATTAAGGAATTTCATGATTTTGATGCATATTTATCCTTGATTACCTGTTTTTGTCTATCTTGCATGAATCTAGATATTGATAGTACTGCTTGATATAGCTTGATGAATCTTTTACTGCTGAGTGGTTGTACTAACCCCATTTGGGGACTAACATTTCAGATTGAAAGATGCCTCTGCTGTGGCATCCTAGAATTTCATGTGAATCTTTAGATGTGCTTTGACCCATGAATAGGTGATGGAAGTACCATCAAGTTGTATTGTAGCCATTTGATCCATGATTTGCAATAAGATTTATGGCCAAGCTTTTAATGGATAATTATTTGATAGGAAAGAAAATTCTATTATTGGCTATGTGATTTATAGGCTGGAATTTATTAAATTATGTTGCAAGTTTTATGGCCAAGTGAATAAGTGTAATTGGGTATTTATATGAATGGGTAATTAGGTGATGAATAAAAGGGAAAAATTAGAGAAGAGTGGGTTGAATTTTTAGGCCCAAGACTAGCCCCACCATTCGGCCCTTTTGGCTTGGCCCATGAAACCCAAAGGAAAGGAGCTGCCGTTGACCAAGGGGAGGAGGGCCAGCCCATCTTCTAGCCCATCATGTGCATGGGAAAAATGCCAAGTGTTTTTCCCTTAGAGCCAAGTGGCATTAGCCATGCAAAATCCAATGATTTCAAATGATGAAGGGGAAAGAAAGAGAGGGAGAGTGGGCGGATTGAGAGAGAGGGTTACAGAGAGAGAGAGAGTGAAATCGAGAGAGGGAGAGCGAGCATGCGAGAGAAGAAGGGGAAGAGGGAGGCCGTTCGCTGCCGTTTGTTGCCGCCGTCGAGCCGCCAAGTCCCACCTTGTCCCGCTGTCTTTGCTTGCTGTGTTGTGCTCGGATTAGAGGTAAGTAGAGTCCATTAATCTACCATTTTCTTGTTGTGTTATGTGTGTGTTGAATGGTAAATTTCGGATGTGGATGAAGTGTGAAATCTCGAAGCTATAAGAGTTGTGTTCTAGCCTAATGTTCTATTTCTGGAAAAACAGTCCGGCCTTTGATGATTGCGTGAGTTGCATGCAATGTTCTAGTGGGAATTGGGCTTTGACTTCTTGATGAAACTTTTAGAGGACTTCTTGGAGAGTAACATATCAAAATTTCAGAAGAAATGAACAAGTATAGATCGGTGAAACTATTTTCTTTGAAGAAGTTAGATCTGGAAATCGTATTGCTGACCTAGTGTGATTCTGTGAATTTTATAAAATTCTCCGGTTGAAATTTTATCTTGTGTTCTGAAAGAAAGTTGAATATAACATATTAAGGAGTAACATACTAAAATTTTATAGGAAATGGATGATTTTAAGTTGGTGAAACAATCTTTATCTGGAACGGTTAGAACTGGAATTCGGTGCCGAGGGTTATGGACAGTTATGGTTGTTATAGTTTTTAATTTGTCTTGAATTAGATTTCGAGTTCTTCATGAAATATTTACTTCTGGACTTTTTCTATAACATATAAAAATTTTAGAAATTTTCGAGCTGATTTATGATTTATACCAAATTTGTGAATGAAACTGCGTATGGCAATATCCCGAAATTATAAAGACCGTGATGCGTGGACTGTACTGAATTGTATGATGTTCTTTTGATATGGTGTTCTGCACAAAATATTTTCCTCTAGATCTTGTATATAGCACGTTGAATTTTTAGAAACTTATTAATGTTGTTTTCAAATTTTTCAAGAATTATGACCAAAGGAGTGCAATCTGTTTTTATCCGGAAATTTGCTGCATTTTCAAAAATAAATGAATTTGCTCCATGTGATATAATGTCTAGAGTGGTTGATTATGCTGCATATGTGGTGACATATGACATGTTATATGACATCAAAAGCTAGTTGAGACATTTGATATTGTTGCATCAAATGCCATGTTGAAATTGAGATACATATGTGAATATAAATTATGAAAATGATGATACCGTCAGAGGTGTGAGCCGACGATGCCCCGGGAGTGTTGGGATGCCTGGAGTGTGGGTGCCGGATGCCTGGAGTGTGTGTGCCAGATGCCCCGGGAGTGTCGAGATGCCCGGAGGTGTGTGCCGAAAGCCTTGGAGGTGTGTGCCAGGGGGATTCCTTGTGATGCCAATTAGGGTACGGGATGCCCGGAGGTGTGTGCCGGAGGCCCTCGCGATGCCAAGTTAGATGCGAGTGATAAATTGTGGGATGCAAACATTGGTCCCTTGAAGAAAAAAATGATGAGATCCGAATTGAAATTGAATCTTGTGCATCGGTGTATGCATATGGCATGATGCATGATTTGCTTATGAAAGTAAATTGATGCTGTTTGATATTGAAAATTTGATCATGAAGGCATGAATGGATCTCATGGTGATGTATGCTTGATAGCATGGATGATACGAATCATGGTGATACATGCACGATGGCATAGTGGGATATGCATGATTGTATGGTGATATATGCATGATGGCATGGCAAGATATGCATGACTACATAGTAATATATGCACGACTACATGGTGATGTATGCTTGATAGTATAAATGCTATGTGCTTTACTCGTGACATCTTGATTGTCTTGCTTGTTGCATTGTGTAGTTTGGTGGATCTTTACTGCTAAGTGGTTGTGCTCACCCCTTTGGGGATTAACATTTTAGATTGAAAGATGCCTTTGTCACCAATTGTGCATGGTACTTATTATGGATTGCCATCTGATGTTAAGGTGGAGTGCACGGAGCATTCCTGTGTTAGTGTACCTGGTCTGGTGTTTGTCCAAGTCCGTGTCTTGGTGATATACGATGTGGGTCTTACTGATGGCCCTGTTATCCAAGAGTTTTTGTCTATTCATGTCCGGCGTGATGGAGTGATGCTAGGGATGTTGCCGCTGCCTCCAACTGACGCACCAGGTTGGGTGTGATAGAGCATACGACTAGTGGACAGTGATACTTTTTGGTTAGCCGACACTAAATGATGGATGGGTGTATATGTCAAACGTAGGGTTGTGTTCTTTTGAGTTAGCCGAGCATAGTTAAAAGCCTTGGCCCTTTTTGTTGTACTAACCCAAGACATCCATCACGTTTATGTAAATAAAAGTGACTCAGCTTTATTTTTTTATATGGTGCATAGTTGGTGTGCATTGCATTATTGTCGTTGGAGATGGATTAGGGAATTTTGATTATGCTTCCGTTAAATGAATTGCACTGGGACCGATAAAAAAAAAAAAAAAAAATGTAGACCCCCAAGTTGTATGGACCCGCTGCAATTGAAATGGTATCAGAGTGGAATGTTATCAAGTCAAGTGATAGGTGAGTAGGCTGTGGCAACCTTAGCGGATCGGGGGCCGTGTTGAGGGGTGCCACATTTGCTACCTGTCACTCACGGTACTTTTTACGGTGTCCCAGTCGATGTTGAGTGTACGTGTTCAGAGCACATTCATGTTGAGATTCGAGGATCGGTTTTCATCCGAGTGTGTGATCGTATGTGACGGGTAGCAGATGAAGCTTTTTGGACTGCCGACACTGACTGATAGACTTTTATATAGGACTACATGAAAAGGAAAGAAAAAGGGAGGTCGGGTTATCTTTTGTTATGAAGCTGGGTATAGAAAATCATGGCAAGTTTTGTTATACCGACCGATGTTGTCTATCAAGTCTATGTAAATAAAAGTGTTCGGCTTTGACTTATAAAATGTGTAGTTGGTGTGCATTGTTTCAAATTTTGGGATAGGGAGATGTTGATTTTACTTCCGCTATATATCTATATATTGCATAGGGACCGACCTAAAAGATATAAACCCCCAGGATTGATAGACCCTCAGGTCAAGTAAGAGAGAGGTAAGCGAACTGTGGTGACCCCAACGGATTGCGGGTCGTTTTGGGGGTGCCACACATACAATCACAGAGCCTTACCTTGGCCTCAAATCCACCATGTAGGTTAGTACAGTTTATAATTCAGACAACATGAAAGCATGAGCAACAACCAAGCTTAATTAAACATCTGTTCCTAGTCTTGATCTCAGCATATAGCATGGCCTACTCTTTATTCGACGGTCTTTTGGCATTGACGGGCATCGTCTAATCCCATTGAGCACAGCACGTCTCTTTATTAGACGGCTTTCCCGCAGGAGCATAGGGCCCATAATCTATTGCAACCGGCTTACCGTTGTCCAGGGGGTATCCCGATTAGGGATAACGTCTAGCTTAACAGCCTAGGACGATTTGTGGCATCCTAGAATTTCATGTCAACCCTTAGATGTGCTATGATCCATAAATAGGTGTGGGAAGCACCATCAAGTTATATTGTAGCCGTTTGATTCATGATTTGCATTAAAATTAGGGCCAAGCTTTTCAGTGGATAATTATTTGATAGGAAGGAAAATTCTAATCTTGGCCATGTGTTTTATAAGTTAGAATTTATTGATTTATGATTTCAAGTTTTATGGCCAAGTGAATAAGGGTAATTAAGTATTTATGTGAATGGGTAATTAGGTGATGATTAAATGGGAAAAAAATTAGAGAAGAGTGGGCCAAAATTCTTAGGCCAAGACCAGCCCATAGCCCCACCATTCGACCGGCCCAAGAGGCCCAAAAGGAGGGCTGCCGTCGACCAAAGGAGGGAGAGGCCGGTGCATCTTCTAGCCCATCACCTTGCATGGGAAAAATGCCAAGTGGCTAAGGGGTTTGGCCAAGTGGCATTTGCATGCAATCTAATGATTGCAAATCATTGCAAAAGGGAAGAAAAGAGAGGGAGAGTGGGCGGTGCGAGCGAGGAATACGGAGAGGGAGAGAGAGAGCAACCGTGCGAGAGAAATAGAGGAAGAGAGAAAGCGGGCGTGCGAGAGAGAAAGAGAGAAAGGAAGAAGGAGGAGGTTCGTTGCCGCCGTCAAGCCGCCGAGTCCCGCCGTCGAACTGCCGTTTGCTTGCGATGTTTTACTTGGATTAGAGGCAAGTAGAGTCTATTGATCTACCCTTTGCTCGTTGTGTTTTGTATGTGATGAATGGTAAATTTTGGATGTGGATGAAGTGTGAAATTTTGAAGTTATAAGAGCTGTATTCTAGCCTAGTATTCTGTTTCTGGAAAAACAGTCCATCCTTTAGTGTTTTCATGAGTTGCATGCGATGTTATAGTTGAAATCTGACTTCAAATTCTTGATGAAAGTTGTAGAGGACTTATTCGAGAATAACATATCAAAATTTGAGATGAAATGAACAAGTATAGTTTGGTGAAACCATTTTTCTTTGAAGAAAGTAGATCTGGAAACCGTTTTGCTGACCTAGTGCGATTCTGTGAATTTTATAAAATTATCCAGTCCGAATATGATTTCATATTCTTGTTAAGAGTTGTATACAAATCTTGAGGAGTAACATACTAAAATTTTAGGATAAAATAACAAGTATTGATTGTAGAACACGATTTTCTTTGAAGAAGATAAATCTGGATAGTGAACCGAGAGTTAGGGAGAGTTATAAAAATTATAGTTTTTAATCCAGAAGTAATTTGACTTTGATTTTTTCAAGAGACTTTTACCTCTAGATATCAGCTATGACATATTAAAATCTCATAATTTTCGGAGTTCATTTAGATTTTTTAATTGAAATTATTTCCGAAACTGTGCAAAAGTGGTGCTGGAATTTCTTTTGCTGTGATGTGTGGATCTATGCGATTGATGTGGAACCTTCTTGACCTGGTATTCTTCACGAAATATCTTCTTTTGGATCTTTCTGGCATCATGTTAAATTTTCATAATTTTTTGAGATTTTTTACTAATTTTACAAGAATTTTTACTAAAGAGGTGCATTATTTTTTACCCGAAAATTGGTTCTATTTTCAAAAACCATTGAAGTTCTTTATGAAATTTGATATTGTGGGTGTTATGTGCACTGCATAAATTGTGACATTGGGCATATTATATGACATCATAAGCTGGTTGAGATATTTGATATTGTTGCATCAAATGCCATGTTGAAAATGAGACATATATGGTGTGAGCCGACGATGCTCCGGGAGTGTCGAGATGCCTAGAGGTTCATGCCAGATGCCCGGTTGTGTCATGATGCATGCCCAGAGGTTTGTGCCGAATGCCTGGTTGTATAATGATGCATGCCTAGAGGGTTATCGGGAGTTTCGAGATGTCTGGTGGTATACAGTACGTAATGTCGAAAGGGAATGCTTGGTTGTATAGCGGTATGTAATTCTGGAAGCCCTAGAGGTTTGTGCCCGGGGGATTTGTCATGATGCTAGTTAGGATGCAAAATGCCCGGTTGTATTACGATACATACCCGGAGGCTCCTCGCGATGCCAGGTTGGATGCGAGCAATAAATTGAGGGATGCAAACATTACTCCCTGGAAGAAAAATGATGAGATCCTTGTGAAAGATAAAGATTGAAATTGAATCATGTGCACGGGTGTATGCATATGGCATGATGCATGATCTGTTTATGAAAGCAGGTTGATATTATATAACATTGAGAATGCAATCATGAATGCTTGAATGGATCTCATGGGGATGTATGCTTGATAGCATGGATGATATGAATCATGGTGATATATGCACGATGGTATGGTGAGATATGCATGACTGCATGGTGATGTATGCTTGATAGCATGGATGATATGTGCTTTACTTGTGATATCTTGATTGTCTTGCTTGTTGCATTGTGTAGTTTGATGGATCTTTACTTCTGAGTGGTTGTACTCACCCCTTTCGGGACTAATATTTCAGATTGAGCGATGCCTTTAGCACTTGTCACGCGTGGGACATTTTATGGTTTATCGTCCGATGTAGAGGTCGAGTGTACGGAGCATCCTTGCGTTGGTGTTCATGGTTTGGTATTCATCCGAGTCTGTGTTTTGGTCATGTACGATGTGGGCTTACCTGATGGTCTCGTAGTACAAGAGTTTCTGTTTGTCCATGTTCGTCGAGATGGGAGGATGATGGGGATGCTGCCGTCGCCACCGACCAAAGCACCAGGATGGGTGTGATAACAGCGTGTAACTGGTGGAGGTTGTCACTTTTTGGGATGGCCGACACTAGCTGATGGATAGATGTTCACGTTTGATGTATAGTCAGGTTTCTTTTTGGGTTTAGCCGAGCTTACTTAAAGTTTTGGCTTTTTGTTGCACCGACTTGTGAAATCCATCTTAGTATGTAAATAAAAGTGTTTTGGCCCTAAAATGCATATATATATATAAAAGGTTGTAGTTGTTGTGTATTGCATCGTATTGTTTAGTTCGTGTACAAGTTTGGAATATGATAAGTATGCTTCCGTTATATGAACTGCACTGGGACCGATCTAAAGGCAAACCCCCAGGTTGTATGGACCCGCTGCATTTGAAATGGTATCAGAGTGGAATGTTATCAAGACAAGTGATAGATGAGTAGGCTGTGGCAACCCTAACGAATCGGGAGCCGTGTCAAGAGGTGCCACATGATTTCTCTTAACCATTACACGATCACTCAAATATGGCCCAGGGCACCGTGCATTACACTCAAATGCTTCAATTAAAATGGTGAGCCTAGCCTTTTTCTTCGTATTAGAAATTCACATGAAATTACTCGTGAGTGGGTACACGATCATCTTGACCCAAAAAAATTGACATTCTTCCTTTTTAAAATCACACTATTTTATTTAGTACTTAAAACCGTTTTTGGTATCAAAATCTGACACTCAGGATTTTCTGAATAAATATTGAAAATTCACACTTTTTGGAAAATCAGCACTCAATTTGCATAATTTAACACTCAATTGCAAAATTTAACCACATCATTGTAATCAGCACAAAATTCCGGTCACCGGCTACTCCGCCTAATTTCCGGAAAAATAATTTATAAATAATTAATTTCGAAATTTAATTATATAAATCAATTTAATTTTTAAAAATACTAACCTAGGCCAAAATTACTAAATTAAATACCAATACGGACCCGGAAAATTCCCAAACCCTTCTAGATAAATAGTACAATTTATTTAGGCCTTAGCTAAACCATGCTAACCACCTAACATGCTCAATTAAATAATTAAATTTCTAATTTAATCTAACCGCCTAATTCTTAATTAAATAAATCTAAACACCTCTTAAACATCATTAGCCTACTAAGAAGAGTTTAGAGTGTAAACTCACCGATTAATTGTGGAAACTGGTTCACCGCGACGGCGGTGCGGCGGTGGCCAAAATCTAATTTTTCAGCAGCGTCGGCGAACTCTCGGGCCGGGCCTAAAACGAGCCCAACAAATCTCAGCAAGGCTGAGCTTCGGCCTTGGGCTTCAGCAGGGCTGCTGGCTGCCGGCTTGGGCTTCAAGACTGAATTATGCTGGGCTGATTTCTTGTGGGCCTGACTTCGTTTGGGCTTCAAATGGCATGGCCCAATGAAGCTTCTGGGCTGAAGACAAGTTGAATCGGAGCTGCAAATTTGGGCCGAAGATGGGCTGTTGGGCTCGTGGGATTTACTGGCCAAACTGTGAGCTGGCTTCGTGGGATCAGCAGCAAGGAAGTCGAGCTGGAAATGATCAAGCAGGTTGAAGACTTCGCTGGTTTCAACCGGTGCAAAGGCTCGGCTTCGTGGCTTGCTCGGTGGACGCTAGATTTCGATGGAGTGAGAAGTGGACGAAGGGCAACCGGCTGCATGGGATCGCTCGAGTCCTCAAGCGGTGCAAGCGATCAACAACGAGGCTTCTGTGGATAGAGGTGTTGACCGGCTCAAGTGGTGTAGGGACAAGAAACAAAACAGAAAGGGAAAATGTGGAGAGGGGCCGCGGCTTCGGTGGAATTTCGAGGTGGTCAAAGATGGGGCTCCTTCTGGTTTTGGTTGACCCAAACGTGGCAGTAGCTTGGCGAAGAGAAATCGGTTGAGTGGAGATGGACGCCAGCTTCGGTTTTGAGAGACAATTGAAAGAAAGCAAAGTTGCAGGCGTGGGGGAAGAGATAAGATGATCCAACAGCAAAGCAGAAAAAGGAGCCGCGAAGGAGACGGTCAGCTTGAAGATTTGCTCGAGAAAATTAAGGGGGAGATGTCAATAAACCTATCCCCAAAAATAAGTGCTTGGTCCCCCGAGGCCTTCAAGCATATCCTCATGTCCCCTAATACTTTCCAACCAATTTTCCACCAAAACAATCTAAATTGAAGCCAAAAAGCCCATCCTCTTCCCAAAACCGAACTTCACCACTTTAGATTTAATTTCTTCACTCAATTTCCCAAATTGAGGTCTAATTTCGATGAAGAAAAATTCCGTATAATTTTCTATAAATCCCCGACACTCAAAGGATCGGCTTAAAAGTCCAAATTTCCCTTAATTGGGCTCTAACGAATTTCCAATAATTTTTCCGTGGCGTCCAAATGATTTTCCTTGAAAATCCCAGAATCTCTGAAAATTCTTCAGAGGATGAGTCGACATTCCTGAAATAGATCGTGATACCACAAAACTTTCAATTTCTGAAATCGAGTTCAAATTCCCAGTTAATTTCAATCTGGCACGTTTTTAGCGTAACCCAATCTCTGGGTAATTTTTAGGAATTTTTGGTGCAATTGACCGTGATCGATTTATCTCGAGTCCCAGTGTACATTTTTGACACATTGGCGACTCTCGGTTGTTGTGAAAATCTCGGGGTTTCAATTACAGTGCACCGGTACCAAAACGATAGAAAAATCGGTTTGATGCCGATTAACGAGTATTTTGAAATCAGGTGAAATCACCCACACTCTGATCACATATCTCAGTCAAATCGACATATCTCCAGTCTCTTATCTATTTATGACAGTGTCATAATGACCCTTGCAGATCAACACAGTCGAGCAGTCGATTCCTGGTCGAATTCTCAAGTCTATTGCATTTAGATTCCTTAATTGCTTCTCTAGATAGTCCAGTTATCTGGTGAGTGATCAGCTCAGAGAATAGCACCATCAACGTGTCAACGAAATGCTTGATTTATTTAATCAAAAATGAAATATGAAAATTCAGGCTGTCACAGTTTCAGAATTTAATGGTCACATTAATGATCTGAAACGGTTTCAAAATAAATGGGCAATTTAATGATCTGAAATGGCTTCAGATTAATAACCAATTAATGCTTTGAAACAGTTTCAAAAGTAACGGCCAAATTAAGTATTTGTGACAGTTACAAAGTTAATACACATAATAAAGATTCGTAATAGTTACAAATAAATGTCTGGAATAATGCTTTGTAACAGTTACAAAGTTAATGCCCGACTTAGTGTCTATAACAGTATCAGAACTTACGGTAGTCAAGAGTTACGATTGAATTAATTCTAAAATGGTTTAGAGTTAATGCATCGATTTATATGTGATCTGCACTGTCTATAAAAGAGAATGCAGAGAGCAAATTACCGGATGATGGACGATTGATAATAGACAATCAATAATTGAGAGTGCTAATACTAATCAACAAAACACTCACACGAGAGCAATTGCTAGCACAATTGTAGTTTTGAGATCTCTCAATTTCTCTCTTCTGCTCAATGTGATAATTGGTGGTGTGTCCAAATTAGAGGCCCAACACTTGTGGGGCTAGATCTGAAGAACGTCAGAGCCTATGAAGAGATCATACGTTATGCATCTAAAGAACATCAAAACCAGTATTATCGGAAGACGTCAAATGTTTGTGATCAAGAATCCAAGAACATTAGGACCGGTGTTAACAGAAAGAATCAGATGTTCACGGTCAGAGTATAAAGAACATTAGAACTACTGCTATGAGGACATCAGGCATTCGTGTTTAGAACCCGAAGAAACTTCTGAACCAAATTTTGGAGCACGGTATAAGGTTAATATGATTAGCCCCTTTAGCTCTTCTATGCATTTTTGTTAAAATACACGTAAATGCTATAGAAGCACGTGTATAAGTATTTTTACTTTCGCTGTGATCAGACTTTTGGTCTTAATTTACTTATGCACGTATGCTTGTTTATCGAAACAAACACCAACAGTGGTATCAGAGCCAATCCTTAGACATTTTCATGTTTTTAATTGTTGATTGGTTCATATTGTTTGTATGTTCTTATGACTAATTCTCATTTGTGATGAGAATTCTTTTAAAGTTGCTTTCAGATTTTTATTTGATATGTTAATATGCAAGGTGAGATCATTGATAATAAAGAAAAAAATCTCCTTATTTTTGGTGTTAAGTTGTAACGAGTGCTTGAACTCGTGGCCTACCATCATCATGGTTTGTTCCTATGTTTTGATGGTAGATTGGCTGATTAGGGATACATTGGAGTCAATTGTTATTCAAGAACATATGACCACTCCATTATACATTTGATGGTGTGCGGTTTAGGTCGAATGATATCCAATAACTGTTAGGTAGGGAATCATTTGTGTCCAAAATACTTGTAGGAGATGATGGGGTAAAATTAACTATAGTCATGAGGCTAATGTGACCTAGAGGCAGAAGTACGATTGGGACTCACATATGATGCGTTAGATATGTGATCCACTCACTAAATTCAAAGGACACCAATAATTGTCAAGTGAGGTGGACTATGAATTAGTGGGACTCCAATCCCCACTAGTGATCTTTTCCCAACGAAGATTACCGTTTCTTATCTTAAGGAGTGTAAGATCTAAAAAGAATAGTGGTATACAATATTTCATTCAACGGCTAACAATTATTTTTCTAGCAGATTTTTAATACTTTGAAAAAATGGTTAAGACAAACCTACTTGCTTCAATTCTTGACAAGAATTGTTTGACGGGACCCAACTATATCAATTGGGTGAGGAATTTGAGAATTGTTCTCAATTCCGAGAAGATTAGGTATGTGCTTAATTAGAACTTACCAGAACACTTTTCGGGTGGTACTAATGAAAGCGCGAAACTTATGAGAAGTGGCGCGAAGATGACCTAAAAGTTAGGTCATACATGCTTGCTTCTATGAACAACACAAGGCTCACTGTAATGGCTGTAGCAGAGGCTTCCTCTTCAAAGAGTATGACTACTTTGAAGAAAAGAAAATGGAAGAAGTCCATAAAGCCTGCTACACGTCCAAAGCCCATGATTGAAAAGGGGAATTTTCACTATTGTGGTGTCAAGGGACATTGGAAGAGGAACTGCAAGAAGTACCTTGCGAGCTTGAAAGTCAAGCCAAAGAACCGACCTTATGAACGTATGGTGTCCATGCTTATTGAAACTAACCTTACAGTCGGTTCTAAATCTAGCTTATGGGTTCTAGATTCTGCTGCAACTTCACATATTTGTATGTCTTTGCAAAATCTGGAAGTAAGCAGAATGCTGCAGCAAAATGAGATAGATCTGACATTTGCAAATGGAGCAAGAGTTACTGCATTAGCTATAGGGACTTACCGTATATCTTTGCCTTCTTGACATGTACTGGTTTTGAATAATTGTTTGCATTATAAGAATGCAGTCAAGAACCTCATCTCTATACCTCATTTGAGTAAAGAAAATTATGAATTATTTTGCCGATGATGTGTATTCCATTAATTATAACAAAAGATGTGTTGGTTTTGGTACGATGACCAGTAATCTTTGTACCATTACAGTGTCCGGTAACATGATTACCAATGCCAATAAGCAAAATGATATAAATGCCGTGATTAATAAACGACCTAGAGATAGACCAAACCTGAAATATGTTTGGCATCTCCAATTTGGTCATATTAGAGAGGATAGGATCGATAAGTTGAGTAAAGATGCTTATATTGATCCATCAGGCTTTGAATCGTCCCCAACTTGTTAGGCAAGTCTCTTAGGAAAGATGAAAAAGGCACCCTTTGTAGGACAAAGTGACCAAGCTACTGACATTCTAGGATTGATACATCTAATATATGTGGTCCACTTAATGAATCAACTCGAGTTAGTTATTCTTACTTCATTACCTTTACCGATGATATGTCACTGTTGACACCTAAATTTTGGCGACCCAGTCATTTATTTGTTGTATTTAAAATTTGGGATTAATTTTTAACCCATAAGCAAAAATATTAGAATTAAATTGTGTAGCATATAGTTTTAGGGGCATTTTTTATTTACATTTACATTGGGCTAGTGACGGATGGGTTTGACTTGATGGTTTTGAGCTTTAAATTGACAGGTCGGACTAAGCGCATGAAGAAAGCAAATTGGCCCAAGCCTGTATCCTCGAGGAGATATTACGAACTCATCTTTGCGAGATTTCAAATTTGAAGAAATCCTATTGTAATCTTGAAAAAATCAGTAGAGAATATTCATTTTTGCAAAGGAAATCTAGAAGAGATGTGGAAAACAAAAAGTAATATTGCGTGCGGAAAAGGAATCTTCACGGATGTTGATTTGAAAATGAAATTAAAACCCTAGTCCTTGGCTTATAAATAGGTTGCTACACTACAGAAGAGGGGGGGCCACACATTGAATATACGGCCGCACAAAAGGGTTTTTTTTTAAAAAATATTTGATCATGTCGATGGGGCTTTTCTCTCGATTTCAAGGTCAAAACTCAAGACGAAAAGAGAAAAAATTTATTTCTTCGTTTCTAGGATTTTCAAGGGGCTTTTCTCAATTTTTGAGGTGAAGAAATTCGAACACAAAAGGGAAATTCTTTTCGTTTCTTTTTTGGGAGAAGTCAGCAGCCAAAATGGTTTTTTTAGCTTCTGTAGAAAGAAGAGCATAAGCTTTTTCCCTTCTACTGACAGCAGCAGAGAGAGAGAGAAACAGCAAAGTGAGGGAGACGTGAGGAGAGAGTGAGAGAAAAAGAAAAAATAGAGCTTCTACTCGTCGAGCTCCTCTGTTGCTGAGCTCCTCACCGTGCAGAGTCGCCAACCATCGCTCGCTTGTCGCTGTGTCCGTCGTCGTTGGACCACTCTGCCCAAGCGTTGACACTGCTGCATTAGCTCCTCCGTCTCTGCCCGTTGTCTGAGTGCTGCCCCTTATCCTCTCCGTGCTCTGCTTGCAACCCCTCGCCGCACCACCACTGCCCTACAGCAGATCCCGAGCCCCTTCCACTTGCCAATCCTTTTCTGCCTGCATATTCGCCCAACTCCACCAACGCTAGCAAGTAAGCTCTTCACCGTGCGACCTGCAACTCCCACTCGTCACCGCGCTTGCCGCCCATCGCCGAGTGCCGCTCGCCTTCACTACTACCACCTCTCTGCTTAGCACTGCTGCCCCAATGCAGCAGAAGCTCACACCGCTACTCTGCCGCCCTACCTACTCTGCCACCCTGCCAAACACCGCGTTGCTACCCTACTAGCCTTGGCCACCTCTCAGCCACGACCTAGCTGCAACCATCCACCCGCCTGCAACACCTCCAAGTGATGCCCGTAGCTGCTACAACCCGAGCTGCTCCGGCCCTTTGCCCGCTAGTTCGCTTGCCCCTGGTCCTCATTAGAGCTCTAGCGACCTACCATCATAGCCACTCGGCCTTGAGACACACCAAGCATCTACTGTGATCCACGAACCACCGGTTGCTAAGCTCAATTAGGAAAAAAAAATCATATTAGGTAGAGTTTTCTTTTTTTTTAATGTTTTTTTATTTGAGATATTTCTTGATGCATAATTGAAATCCCCGACCGATGTTGGCAATTTGAGTAGCATTAACAATCCGATTTTAGGGTTATTTTGCATATCTAGAATAGGAGATTCATTGTTTCAAATTTTTGAAAAAATAAAAATCCAAAAGGTGCATTCATTTAGGAAGTTAGTTTTTTTTAAAAAAAATTTAAATTGCACATTTAATTATGTGTCAATTTTAATTTCAAATTTCATGAAAAAGGAAAAGGAAAAAACTAGAATTAGGGCATTCTTTGCACGTCATTGCATATTAGGATAAGATTGCATGTTTAATTTTATTTTTTTTAATTAGCTATAAGTTTAGATGATTTTTCCTAGATAGATTGCATCTTAGGTTATGGATTACTTGGTTAAGATAATGTTCTAGTTTAAATTAGGATTTGGTTTAACCTAATTCCTACAAATTGGATGATATCTTAACCTGCATAGATAATTTTCACATTTTTCTATTTTCAACTTTCATGGAAAATACAAAAAATTTTGTCTTAGAATAAATGAATTTCATTCTTTAGGATAGATTGCATTTTATTAATGTCATGTAGTTTAGGTCATATTGCCATATCATATAATTTCATGTTAAATTAATAGCATTGCATTGCATAAAACATGATTCTCATTAAATAAGTGAAAACAAAAAAAGAAATTGCATGTTAATTAGAAATCACATGTAGGACTGTCGATGTGAATTCTGATTTAACATTGCAGATGCTTTCGTTGTTATGAGGTAAGTCTTGCGATTTATTCATTGCTTTATCTGGGTGTTAACTTGGTGGAGTGCGCATCCGCATGATCGCCTCGCATGTTAGGGAAGTGAATTAAAATTAATTCAAGCTGCTTGCCAAACATTTTTTCAAAATAAAAGAGAAAGGTACCGAAAGGGCATTAGAGAAATCTAGCATAATCAAGTTCCTGAACTCACAAATGAGGGATGCAAACATTGGTCCCTAGATGAAAAATGATGAGATCCTTTTGAAAGATAAAACGGAAAATTGAATCATGTGCATGGGTGTGTGCATATGGCATAATGCATGATCTGTTTATGAAAGTAAATTGATGCTATTTGACATTGAGAATGCAATCATGAATGTTTGAATGGATCTCATGGGGATGTATACATGGTAGTATGGATGATATGAATCATGCGTATGTATGTGCATATGGCAATAGGATGAACCTCATGGAAATACAAGCATGAAATCATGGTGGTGTATGCACGATGGCATTGTGAGATATGCATGACTGCATGGCGATATATGCACGATCGCATGGTGATGTATGCTTGATAGCATAGATGATATGTGCTTTACTCGTGATATCTTGATTGTCTTACTTGTTGCATTGTGTAGTTTAATGGATCTTTACTACTGAGTGGTTGTACTCACCTCGTTTGGGGACTAACATTTCAGACTAGACAAGATACCTCTGCTACCACTGCCACTAGTAGATGGATCGAGTGGTTGGATATAACCGCAAGGAAAAGGATAGCAAAGGAAGGAACTTTTAGACACTAACACTGGTCGATGGACCTTAAGTATACGACTGTTGGAAAAGATGTCGGTCATCGTTTGAAGTTTAGCCGAGTATAGAAGACTACGGCATTTTGATGTATTGATGAATGATATTCCATCTAGTTTAATTAAATAAAAGTGTTTAGCTTTTACCTATAAATGTTTAGATGATGTGCATCGTTTTCTGAATATAAGGAAGGGAGTTGATGGATGTGCTTCCGCCATATAAGTTACGCAGGGACCGATCTAAAAGATGTAAATCCCTAGGATTTATGAATTATAATGAAATTCCTTGGTATTAGAGTTTTATATTATCAGGTCAAGTGAAAGGTAAGCAGACTGTGGCGACCCTAACGGTTTGGGGGCCGTCGAGGGGTGCCACAGAAATAGTTTTGTAAGGAAATACCAAGCTTTCACAAAAATGCTTTTCAAATAAGTTTGTATCAAAGTAAAAATCAAAGCATATCCAATAAACACATGAACCGGCTTCTTCCAAAGAAATTCAAACCAAAGTACAAGCCAAAGCTCATCAAATAAGGATCGAACTCAATTAAGGAACAAGATCTAAACTGATCTAAGGAACCACAACCAAACCTCAAGAAAGAACGTAGTCACAACGTTTCAATCAAGGACTCGTTACACATTTGGATTAGCGTAACATAACACCCTAACGACATATCAGTAAGTTCTACTTACCACATTTCAAGGAATGGCCTGGGTGACTGAGCAACGTGTAGGCAAGCAAATGGGCAAGAGGGGCACGGCCATGAGAAAGAGGGAGAGGGCTATGGTGACAGTGAGGTCGAGAGAGTGAAGAAGGAAGAGGGGGTGGTGTGTGGAAATGAGGGGAGGGAATGCTTCTATTTATAGGCAAACCCCTCATGATGATTTTTCAAAATGGACCAATCATCTTCATGTAGGTGAACAATATAGGTTGAGGAGGTGGCAAGCTAAAGAGATGGGTGGCAAGTGTAGTTCTTTGGGGCGACACTTGCTCATCTTTCCATTGGTCCATCTAAGGGGTTGAGTCATCATGGAATAATTACAAGTAATTACTATGGAGACACCTAATCCAATGACTAAGCCTATCCCATTTAATGTTTGAATCTTGAGTAATCATTAGACTAGATATCTTCATATTACAAACTTGCTCTCCAAGGTTTTAGGTTGGGAGGCATCATGGCCTATTCCTTTGAGGGACACCTCAACTTAGCATTGAAGAACTAGAGTCCAAAGATATTTAATGCATCCTTTTCCTAAATTAAGAAGACTCTAGATTAGCCTTGTTCCTTAAGTTGGGCGTGCAGCCCCTCCCTTTCCAAGTTGGCCGTGTGGCCTTCTTATCCTAGGGTGAAGGCAGTTTCGACCGATTTTAAAAATCAGCGTTAATATCTTATCAAATGGGCTCAAAAATTTATAAAATTTTAATATGTTGTAGATAAGACCCTAAATAATTTTTTTTTTTTCATGAAGAAAGCCAAGTCCAATTCATTTTGTGGAAAGAGCAACAAATCGCTGAACACAACCCAAAAATTCATGCATTGAGCAAATTCAATTGTTGGAGAAAGACTCATTTCGAAATCTAAATCTTCAGAAAAATCTTTGAAATTTCTATGTTGTAGAAATGGATGTCTTTTAAAAATTTTATGAAGAAAGCATGTTCAAATTTGAAAGGGAAAAGTTTATAAAAAATTGAGAAGGCATTTGGGTTGCTGTTTTTACTATGCCGGTTGGGCAAGTTCTGTACGGTAATTGATTGGGCCATCGTCCCAACATTTTACCTTAAAAAAAAATATGAAATTTAAGTATGTTATAGATTAAGATGCTTTGAACAACATTCATGCAGGAATTTTCTCCAAATTCAAAGTACAAAGAGCTATGTAGAATTGGAAAATGGCAAAGGTCTAGGGATTTCGAGAATCTGAAGAGTCAAAACCTATGGAACCTTAAGTGGCAAGCCTAAGGAGAAGGGGTGGTGCCCTACTTGATCTTTAAGATCCCTTGTCATCATTTTTCTAGACTATGAATCACTCCCTACCATTAATGAGCTTATGACTCACCCCCCTCTTAACATATATCCATAAAAAATTTCATGATTACCTTTCAAGAGTAAGAGTAATTGTGCCAAGTGTTCTACTTAGTCATCATGCATTAATAGGCTACCTTCCAAGTACATGAAATACACCAAGGGAAATATCAAGCTAGAAGGTCATCTCATTAGGTGGGAGTCAATCGAGTCTAACCACGATCAATTGCCTTATTTGGCCCAAGTTTCGTGCCTAAGCCATGATCGAATAGCCGAGCACAATTAGGCTTAACTAGTTAAACCGAGTTTGGACTTCTCTCTATAAAGGGCTTGAAGTTGAGGATGTTACATTCATGGTCTCGGTATGGTAATGAGGCGTATCATCCCCGAGCCGAGTCTGGTACTAGGTCGGTGAACATGTCACGATGGGCTAGTCCTATCATGATATTGGTGCGATATCGAGGAATATCATTCTTGAACCAAGTTGGGTACTAGATCAGTGCTCAAACATGTCGGATCAAGTCGCGATCCTTGATTCGTGCTTGGCATGCTTAACGTCTTAGTTTCGGTAAGTCACTTCACACACTTATGCATGGCATGCCTTCAGGCCCTTGAACTAAAAGCAAAGATAAGAATCGGATTGTCATGCTTGACGCATGGACACACGATGGCGTAATTTATGCCGTCAACTAATGGATTTGGCAATGATGCCCTCTCAACAATGGGATGCCCCCACACCAATAGGATGTCATGCCTCTTCAGAAGGATGGGATGTTGTAATAATTCTAGTTGTCGCCCTTCGATTAGGGGACGTTGCTTGATTTAATTCGGATGCCAAGTGGATTTCGGAAGAGTCAATGGATTTCGACTATTAATAAATGAATCTCATGTGCATCAGTTCCTCACATTATGAAATGGATATTGTTTATGCTTGCATATGAGTGAGGCATGAGTTCCTCGTATTATGGAATGGATCTTTGTTTATGCTTGTATAATATTGAGTGAGGCGTGAGTTCCTTGTGTTGTGGGTGAATATCAGGTTATGCTTGTGTATTATTGATTGAGGATTTCTCATTAAGCTTTTATTTTGCTACCGATCTATCATCGAATAATGTTTTGGATGAGTTATGTGCTTGTTGATGGGCAAGGCATCATCCTACCCAGAAATTAGTGGGTTGTACTTGTTGAGTCTATGACTCACCCTGTTGTTTCTCGGAATTGTAGACACTGAGGTCTTCCACTATGCTGGAGTTGCAATCTTGCTAAAGGAGTTAAGGTTTACCCGGCCTTTAGAGCATAGAAAATGTAGTTGGTGTAAATATAACGGCCTGTGACAAAGAGGCCTGTAAATGTAATTGATGTAATTGTATATTTTTAAATGGTTGTTTTCCTGGCTGCTTATTATTGTCCAGGTGTTGTTTGTAACACCTCCGCATGTTCTTAATGAAAAGATAAAAATAAACGGGATGGTGACGTGCCTAGGACGTCACGAAAATAACCATTGCACTTAGTAGATGAATCCAGTGCTCAAAAGATCTCTTCACATCATGACAAATCAACGAGAAATACTAGAAGCACCCGTTTCTCTTGTTGCATCTCCATCTACTTCCACTCCTTCAAACTTCCGCGTTTCGAATGCTTCGAAGATAGACTATCTCTATGAAGTCTCTCTTAGTGATGAAACAAAGATTTTTGAAACCTAGCTTCCCTTGATGAACCCCTATTCCGCTTTTGCTAAGCCCACTTCATCATTTTCTCCCATACGCTCCATTAAACAGCTTATTCGCCAAACTCCAAAAGAAGTGAAAGAGTATGTTTAGTCCTCCAAGTTCAATCAACATCACATTCCTGCAATGGAAAAGGAGTACTTTGTTACTCTTCAGATCCCTCCAGAGTTTCCCAGACAATGGATTCAGCAAGGATATACTCATGTGCATTATGGAGTTGTTCGTCTTGCCCTTACTTTTCATGGTCACAAAGGTTTGCCAGTTGTGGCACGAATTGCTTTACTAGATACCAGATTCCTAGAATACCAGTATGCTTGCATTGATATGATCCAAACCACTTTGAATGCTGGAACCGTTTTTGTGACTTTGTATCCAAACTTCAATATTGCTCTCTCAGATCCCCAGTTGCTTTCATTTCTAAAAGTCCAGATCCAGCTCATTGGAGCTCCCCAAACTGCTGATTCTGTAGCAGCAACACTACATTATCAGATGATTTATTGAGTGCAGAATCATGCTCTTGATTTAAATCTCCACAATGGAAATGAAGATGCCCTGTTCATCTCTATGAAAAATGATTAGGCATCTTGCATTCATGTTCCTAGACATATCCCAAAGGAAAAGTTGGCCACTCTCCTTCCAGAGATGTGGATCACCAACTATGAAAAATTGCATCATAACAACAAGCCTTTCTAGTCCTAAGACTCTGAATTTGTCAGAAAGAAAGATGGAACTGTTTCCATCAAATTTGGCAAGGAAAAAGGAAGAAAGTCCTTCTATCTTCTAGACCCTCTTCATGATTGAGCCATGTGTTCCTGAGTCAATTTTCGAGCCAGATCCAAAAAAGCTTGTTCGACATTTCAATAGTGATGGACATCTTGTCCAATACTATAAAGACCGGTATGGTCACTGTTTTGGGGACCCTTTTTGCCAATGCTCTTATTGTATAAATTCTTCCAATGAGGTAGACTCATTTGCAAAACCCCCACCTCGTAGGAAGCATAAAAGGCCCAAGGACCCTGTGTACCAAAGGTATCTGAATAGAGATCCCTCCGTTGACACTCTTAGTGAGTATAATAAGTTCTAGTTTATGGTTTCTTATGCACCAACTCCACCACCAGAGTATATTGCTTCCCCCTCAGTTTCATCAATTCCACCACCATCACCTCCTTCATCTCCCCCTCTGAAAAAAACAAACTCTCTCTCCATTTTATAAGCCAATCCAAAAGTGGGCAAATAAACATTCCTACCCACTTAAGGTACCAGCAGAAATACCACCCACTTCTTCCATTGCAATGTTCCATGAAACAGACTTTCCTCCTCTTGTTAGGGAAAGTTTCAAACTCTCATTTCCTGCTCCAGAAGAGTTTATTGATCCACAAGGCAAATATAGGCATGTTCCTAAAATACCTGCCCCCACTAATGTGGATGATCATGAAAGACAGAAAAGAACTCCTACTGCTGAAGCATTTCTAAATTGGCAATCGAAAACTCTTGTGGCACATAATAATGCTTTCAAAGCAATTGATTCTAAAATTGGAAATGTACAGCAAGACTTGCGAAGGTATGATGAAACCACCAAGAAGATACTTTCAGATTTCTAGAAGAGGCTTCATGCCATGGAATCTGGACAACATTTAGGATATCATTATCTTGAAAGTCCTAGAGCCAAGATAGAGAAGCTTAAACGGCAAATCCAAATCCTTGAGGAATGAAGACTTAATCCATTTCCAAGTATTTTGAGAGCAGAGCCTCTCCCTCCTCCACCACCTCCGACATCCATCTTTGCTAGTATCACAGATATTCCTGTCAAATAAGACAAGACCGATGTGGCTGAGATGTGAAATTGTCTCAAAGAATTGGATCAAATAAGGAAAGAGAAGGGAAAGGAAAAGAAGTCTGAAGAATCCTCGCTTGTCATAAAAGAAAGGCCGGATCAATTGATGTTGTCAAATCCATTAGAATCATTTCTTAGAGATTTGAGTAATTAGGAACCACGGCCTGATCCAATTACTCTACAACCTCCACTATAGATTGATCCCGTCACTCTGACAGACCAGGTTCTGTTCCTAATAGAATCAGCATTTCCAAATATCTTTGATACTGAATCAAACTCGATATCTCTCTCCTCTTCATCATCCTTTTCAGTACCTACCATTGATTCCTTTCCCATAGCACAAATAACTTCATCAATATTCATGGCCAATCCTCCAAATCATGACATGGAATCAAACCCTTTCGAACCAGAGGTCATTCAACCAAATAATTACTCCCAAAGTGTGTCCACTTCATCAAAACAGTTTTTCACTATTGATGACATCCCTTATCACAAATGGCCAAAAAGACTTGAAGAATTTCATACTTGGCTAAATATCCAGGCCATTACCAATCAGGACAAGTATGATGTTCTCTTCAACTTTGCCACAAGGTTTACAGGCAATCTTAAACTTTGGTGACAATCTGTATGAGAACAAGACCAACTTCACCTTTTACTCTCACCAAACTTTCAACATGCCATTACCCTTCTATACCATTTCTTTGTGGGGAAACCCATTGATCTCATAGAACTCAAAAGAAAAGAATTTTTCCAAAGAAAATGTTGTTCTCTTCAAAAAAAAAAAAAAAAAAAACACCTTGATAAGCATTATCGAGAAATGCTTAAGCTCTTTTATCAAATTAGAGCCAATGCAAATTTGAAGCATGTCTTCCTGACCTCTATTCCCAAAGAATTATCTCAAACAGTTGAGAGAACTTCTCTTTTAAGACAAAAGAGGATTCGGGATGTTCCATTGGGAGAACTCCAACAAGAAATTCATTTGTGCCTTGAAAAATTGTGTTTAAAGCACCAAATGATCCAGACTTATGTCCATGACAATAGAGAACTTGACAGAGCATGTTCTCACCAGAACCTAAAGATCAAATGCTCCAAAAAAGATTGTGATGGTTATTGTGGCAAATCTTCCAGGAAAAAGAAGCATTTCAAGAAGCTTTGGATAAACAACTCTAAACATGGTTCTAAATACTTCTGAAGAAAGAAGAAATGGCGATACCTACGCAAAAGGAAATATTGCTCAAGCCATAAAAAGTCAAATCAATGCTTCATCTGCAACAAAAAAGGACATTTTGCCAAAAACTGTCCCCAAGCAAAAAAAGGTCAGACCCATTTGATACATCATATAGATAATGAAACTAGTATTTCTCTTGAAAGTGATGATATTGAATCTTTATTTTCTATGGATGAAGAATCATCTGAACAAACTCTTTGTGTCATCCCTTATTACCAAACTCCTAGTGAAACTGATTCAAATTCAGATCCTGAAGATATTTTCCACATATCTTTTACTCCTTTAGAAGAGAACACTGACATATTTTCGAGCCAAACTCATTGCTTCCATTTTTCTGTGAAAATATTTACTTTAAAATTTGCCAAGCCAATCACTATTATTGCACTTATAGACACCGGAGCAGCTTCTTCAATTTTAAACACTAAAGTTCTTCCTGAGGAATATTGGACATCCTGTGTTCGATATTTCAATTCTACTTCTGGAGATACTTTTTCTACAAATGTGAGAACCACTCTAATAACTGTCCAATTGTTTCTACAGTGTTCCATAACCATAAAAATCTTTGGCTCTAGTCTTCCCAACAAAGACTTAATCATTGGTTGGGACATTATGACTCAAATTTCTCAACTTTGCATCATTCCTGGAAAAGGTCTCAAATTTAAAGATTAGTTTTCTGAATTTGTCAATATTCAGAGACTTTTCTCCATTCATATGAGTCTGTTAGATCCCACTACGTAAAAATTGTTGGAATCTTGTTCAAAATCTCATTCTGAATTTGCTCAAAAGTGTTCTCATTCTTTATGGAAAAACCTAGAGTTCTTTGTTTGCCTTCCTTTAAATAAGAATGAAGATATCAATCCAACCAAAGCGAGTCATATGGGAATGAATCCAGAACACGTAATTTTAGCTCAAAAGGAATCCTCAGAACTATTGCAACAAGGCCTTATTGAAACTTCAAATTCTCAATAGGCTTATGAAACCTTCTATGTTAATAAGCGTGCTGAGCAAAACAGAGGAAAGATGAGATTGGTAATCAATTACCAACCTCTTAACCCTTTCCTCCAGGATAATAAATTCCATTTACTCTCTAGAAATTCTCTCTTTGTTGGATTATCCAAGGCCCAAATCTACTCCAAATTTGATCTCAAAGCCGGATTTTGGCAATTAAGCATTCACCTTGAAGGCAGACCCAAAACAGGGTTCTGTATCTCAAACCAACGTTTCCAATGGAAAGTTCTTCTTTTTGGCCTAAAAGTTGCACCATCCCTCTTTCAAAAGGCCATGTATCGAATTTTCCAATCAATCTTGTCAAGTGTAGCAATATAAATTGACGACATCTTGCTCTACAGCCTTGATGAGCAATCATATTGCCAACTTCTTGAACAGTATGTAGAGATTGTGAAAAAGCATGGCATCATGCTTTCTCAAAGAAAGATGACATCACCCAGACATAAATTGAATTTCTTGATATGCACCTTAACAAAGGGACATACTATCCAAAGCCACATATTGCTCAAGAATTGTTGAAATTTCATGAAGAAAACTTCACAACAAAGTAAGTTCAGCAATTTCTTGGGATAATTAATTATCTCAGAGACTTTGTTCCAAATCTTGCAAAACTGCTGATTCCATTGCAGACGATGTTAAAAAAAATCCTCCACCTTGGGGAAAATCTCAGACTAAAGCAGTTGCTAAACTTAAGGAGATTATGCAAACTCTTCCTCCCTTGCAAATTCCATCAACAAGGAAGAAAATCCTCCAAACTGACGCCAGTGATGAATACTAGGCTACCATCCTGCTTGAAGAAATTTATGGTAAGAGGCATCTGTGTGCCTACAAAAGTGGAAAATTTTCCCAAGCTAAAATGCATTATCATTCCACTTTCAAAGAAATCTTGGCAGTAAAAAATTGAATAAAAAAAATTGAATTTCATCTCATTGGTCATCACTTCCTAATAGAATTGGAAATGGCATCTTTTCCTCAAATGACCAAATTTAAACAGAAGCAGGTTCCAAATTCTCAGCAGCTTCGATGAGTTGAATGGTTTTCAAAATATTCTTTTGAAACCAAGCATATTGTCGAAAAGAAGAATGTGTTAGCCGACTTCTTGTCAAGACCAAAAGCACTAGCAAAAATCAACATGTACATCATATGAGGCATGCTTTCCATACTTTTCATCACAATGAGAAGTATAAGCTTGAGAAGATCAAAGACTAGACAAGCTGGCAATACCCCTAAGAGATTATTGAACAAATCCAGCATGACAGTCTAACTGAAAATTTAGACAAACTCATGTGGCAATGCCACACAGATCTGTTCAGATTCAATGGAGGTTCAATTCTTTATCATTTTGGCTCACATCCTCTTATCTGGAAGGAATATGATTTTCCAGAACAACTTCGATGGTTGTTATGGTACTTAACCAATAAGTACTTAATAGCTATTGAAATTCCAACCAGAAGATTCATTGCCAACCTCACTAAGGTATTTGGACTCGGCAAAGGAAAAATTGAGAATGAGAACGACAAAAATCTCTTAGATTTCCTTAATTGGTTTTATCCTCCCACCCACTAGAAATGGCTCTTGCAGAAAGAACTGACATCCACACAGCCAAACCCTGAGGTCCATACCATTCTGTTTTTCAAATGACCATGGGCTTTTCTTACAAATAATAACAACATCATCAATGCCCCCCTGAGTATAGGTACATCATCCTATAAACCTATCTCACTCAGTACAGAAGCTCGAGTTCACAAGTTCTATCCAGGACCTACTAGTTACTGCGAACACCAATACAAAGAACTTCAAAGGATTTTATGCCAGGAAAATAAAATCATTCCTCCAGATGCATGGAATTATAATGTACCCACGGCATGGGATCATTATGACCTAGCATCAAAAGCCAATGATGCACTCAAGGAATTCAGACAAGCCGCATCATCACAGGAGCATGAAATGACAGACACAAATGATGTTGCACAGTCCTCTCAAGACCCCTATGCTAAATGGGGAGGTCCTCTTTCCAAATACCTCTATGATCAAGAACCTTTGTCCTTATCTCAAGGCATGAACATATCTTTCTATGCACAGCCATCCAATTGGCCTCAGCCAAGCATTCCTGCCGACACTATAGATGACGACAATACAGACTGGGCACAGGAAGAAGCATTCGCAACTACATCATACCAGCTTAACCAAATCCTCTCACTAGAAGACCTTGAAGCACTTGAACAAAAATATGATGAACATCTTCTAGCAATAATGCACAACTTAGATGACTCAGATTATGACTACAATGCTCGTGACGGACGAGACCGTTGAATGTCCGTACAATTTCACTGTAGCAAGTTAATGTTCACTTTTTACTGTAGCAGTAAGCTACTGTTCATATCGTGTGAATAATTTCCTATCAAAATTTTTGGAAGCCTCTGTTTGTTCAGGTTCCGTGAGTTTTGGTCATTGCTTGTTTGTAACCTCTAATTGCCTATAAAAGGTGAGGACGATGTAATGTGTTGGGCAGAGTCCCTGAAGTAAAGTGAGTGTTTTGTGAAAACTCTTTATGGCTTTCGAAACCTCCCTTCTTCTCTAGCCTAGTAGGATCCTCTAAGAAATGCAGTTCGAATTGTTAGAAATGTTACCATCCTAGTTCTATCTGGGTGTCTCTAGGTGCTGAACTAAAGGGCAAAGTGGTTTTCTGCTAAAAAGCTGTCCCTGAAGGGCTTGAACAGGAGATTCACCCGCTGTGGGAAGGCAATACCTGCAGAAAATTGACTTTGTCATCCTTGGTTCTAAATCTAGGTCCATTCAGTGGTATCAGAGATTGAGTTGGGGTCGTTACATAATATGATTAGCCCCTTTAGCTCTTTTATGTGTCTTTTGTTAAAATGTGCATAAATGCTATGGAAACATGTGTATAAGTGTTTTTACTTCCACTACGATCAGACTTTTGGTCTTAATTTACTTATGCACGTATGTTTATTTATCGAAACAAACACCGACACCATCATAGGCGGAGAATCAAGGACCTAACTGAACAAGAAAAGCTCACCCAACAACCAAGCCATGGAGGGACGGTACAAGGCGTTTGCGACGGTCCAGGCAAGGCGATAGCTGGGAGGGGAATAGGAGGCGAAGCAATAGATGGGTGGCGATTAGATTGAACGAACTGTTCGGGGGCTCGGTTAATAGAGAGGGGAGGGAAACAGACGCTTATCGATTAAAATATTGCACACGCGGCGATCATCAAATGGTACCCGACACGTCGCGGCGGGAGCGACATACCACGGATACGCGTTGTTTTAATCTGACGCTATAATCCATACCGTCCATTTCGAACCTCTTTGCCCCATGATAGAAATTAAAGGCGGCCCCACCGTTGCTACACCGTTTTTTGTTCTGCAATGGGACCGCGACGGACGCCTAGAATTGCCCGTTGAGTTTAGGTGCGAAGATACCTCCATGCCGCACAATCCGTGCCTCCACGCTAGAATTATGGCCGCGTCAATCGAATATTCTGGATGATCGACGCCAATCTTTGCTACCGCATGCGGGTCCCGCGCCATGGGCAGGGGTCATTTTCTTCACTGTTCTTGCTGGTTTTGTTCTATCCAACTCTGGATCGCGTGGAAAATCGATCGGTGACTCTACTTCAATGCATCCTCGCACCAACCAACCAACCACAGATGATGCGGGAGCGAAGCGAATTTCTTTGGACCTCCGTCGCTCGGTATAAGCAAGGTTTAAGGAATTTGAAGATTATCTGTCCAGCCTCGTTTCGAAGTATTTTCTGGATGATCTGAAACGTGATGAGCCTTCCGAGCGGAAGAAACTAGGAGTGTCGATGGTAAGAAAAATTGTACAATTTACCTCGTGTTGCTGTTGATCTGTGCATTAGTCCTTGGAATACTAGTATCTTTGTCCAAATCATTGGCAAGAAGTTTAGATTTATTTAAAATTCCATGGTGTCGTGGATGCGCTGTGGGGAAGGGATGGTTCGATCGATGTTTCGTTGTAATGCAGAATGGCCTTTATGCCTTCTATTGAGTGTCAGCAGTGGGTTTTATGTGGCGGCATTTGCTTATTCCGCATCAGCCTCTAATTCTTAGAAGTTTGTGGCGTTTCTACCTCGAAGACTGATGCCTTTGTTGATCAAGCTTAGCTTAACATTCCAACCAATTTTTTGACCGTTGAAGGCCTCAGTTATATCGCTAGTGGCAAGTCCAGTGGCAAAACTCTTGGTTTCGGATCGGGCGACAGCTAAAAATCTAACGGTGGATGATGCTAAAGCTTTTGTCGGCGTGGGTCCTACCTCGCAATTGCCAAATTCTATTTCCGTTACTGTTAAATCTGGTCAGAAATTGGAGGTTGACGTGGCTCATTTGTGGAGACCTGGTATGGACTTCTTCTTGAAAAGAAGAAGAAAGCCTGGGTTTATAAAGCTACTGAGCTGCCTGAGAATCCAGGGGATTCTGATGCTATTCAGAAATGGTTGCTGACGAATTAATGGATGGTTGACTCTGTTGTGATGGCTCCTGGTAAGATTTATGAAGTTCCTGTGCTTGATCTTTTGCCTGTTATGAACCATTTTGCTTCCTTAATTTGCTTGACACCAGGTGATTTTGGTAAGGATGTTGTTTTCTTACGAATTTCTGCTAAGAGTGATGCTAATGATTTCTTCAAGGATATTGAAAAGCAAATGAGTTGCTCGTGGTTTCATCTAGTAATGTGAGGGTGGGTTCTTCCACTCCTGCAAGCTCTAACTGGATGAATATTCATGTTTCGAATATAAGGTGGGGTTTAATGATTGTTAGTAGTATGGTGCACCAGAAGAACATTAATTTAATATATGCTGGAAATTAGAGCCAGACAGAAAATTTCTATCGCTATTCTTGCTAGGTTTCTTCCTGGTTGCACTTGTATTCAAAAGTATAGCTCAGAAGTTACTGGGTGTACGATGTTTGTTCTCAGTAATAAAATTAAGGCTCTAAAACTTGATTTAAAGAAGTTCAAATGAATAGCTTTATGGATCTATAAATATGGTACAAGCTAAAGAGCTTGTACTTAAAGCTTTGCAAGATGGGATTCTTTCTGGTTTTTATCAAGATCTGAATCAGAAAAAGAACAGTCTTGTGAGCTCCATGACTTGAAGATTGCTGAGGAAGTTTCCAATGAACAGAAGTCCAGGATTTCTTGGCTTCCGTTGGGGGACCAAAACACTTGTTTCTTTTCCAAATGTGTTCAAGCAAAGTTTTCCAGAAGCACTATTAAAGTTCTTTATTATGGTCAAGGTGTAAGGCTTACTATTTAGAGGGAAATCAAGAATGAAGCTTACTATTTAGAGGGAAATCAAGAATGAAGCTGTCTCTTTTTATCAGTCTCTCTTGGGCTCTAGGTATACCGGTCGCTTAGGAGGTTCAGTGTCTGAATTGGAATCCTGTACTCGGTTTCACGTAGTCTGCTGATCATAAAGCTTTATCATCCGAACCTGTAAACTGAATCGGAAAGCAAGAGCACTCTCTTGTCAATGAACAGTGAGAAGAGTCCTGGTCCTGATGGCTGCATAACTCTCTTCTTTTAAGAAATCTTGGAATGTTGTTGGGCAGGATGTTGTAATTGCTGTTGCTGATCTTTTCAGATCCCCTAAATTGGTTGGTGCTGTGAATTCTACAGCCAATACCCCAGTTCTTAAGGTGCCTAGTCCCACTAAAATGAGTGATTTTAGGCCTATTTATTGGCGCAACATTTGTATGCAAGTTTGTATTGCTTCAATTTTTGCTAGATGATTGAGAGCCGCTCTTTATATTGTTTGCCTTAATCAATCTGCTTTCATTAGTGGAAGGAGGGTAGTATACTCGAAGATTGAGAGCAGTTCTTCTTTTTAACGCTTTGAATAATTTACTCAATTGTCTTTTAAGTTCAAAACTTAATAGTTTAATAGTATGCTAGAAAAAAAAATTGATTATTTATTTGTAATGAAAGTCAATTTAGTAACCTACATATGTAATTAACCACTGGGGGTTCGCCCCAGTGGCCACCCTTCCAACATGGAAGGGGGAGGTGAGGGGTTCAAATCCCCACCTTCTCAGGGGGGATGGGGGTAGGGACGCGTAAGTTTCGAGAGTGGGTTGCGACTCCCACGCCCTGCAAGAGGCAGGGCACAAGTCTGCGAGTAAGTGTAGAGTAGGAATAGAGTAGGACTGACAAAAAAAAAAAAAACCTACATATGTAATTAATACTTAACTTTGAGGAATCACGGAACAAGTGAAGATTTATTTACACCGTAATAAGTCTCTTTCAAGCATTTATTAGGTGTAGGGAAACACGTATTCAGGACGGTCGCAGAGCAAGCCATAAACAGGAGTTTATGGGCTTTTCAATTACTGTACTTTGCTTCAAAGAAATTCTATACTTAAGATAAAATACTGGTTTAAGTCAAGAATTCTTAGGCACTTTGTTTGGTAACCATCCAAATAGTGTCTGATTTTGACTTTTTGTTTCCGGGATTAGTTTGGGAACAGAATTGCGTTTAGCAAAATTTTTGTTCTCGAGAACAGATTTAGAGTAGAATCAAGAATTAAAAAAAAATTGATTCTTGTTCCAGGAACAAAAAAAGAAGAATAAAAAAAATCGGAACCCTTCTCTCCCCTCCTCTGTTGCCGTTTGCCACCATTGTTCGCCACTACCCATTGCCGCCGTCCGCCACCGTCTACCGCCATCGTCCGCCGACCGCCGGCAACCAGTCTAGTGAGCTCGCTAGGCCAGGGTGAGGTCCAACAAGCTCGCCGGAGGCAAGCTTAGCCACCAGTGAGGCTCGGCCTCGCCAGATCTGGGGAGGCAGGTCCTGCTGGGACTGGGCGAGGCCCGCCTGGCCTCGGTGAGGCTTGCCCAACCCCACCGGTGGCCAGGCGGGCCTTGCCCAGCCCCGGTGAGGCTCGCCTGGCCACTGATGAGGCTCGGTCTTGCCAAATCTGGCAAGGCTGGGCATGTCACGCCCTGACTTTGGGTAACGTGACCATCCTTCCATCTTGGTCGATTTTTTTAAAAATGCGATATGCCAGGACTATATATCGCCGACCCTTTCATTTATATATGCACATGCGGAAAGCAGTTATAAATCCCCAGACAATAAAACAATGGGATATACAAGTAGGACTAGGAAATTGAACATGAAAACCAACACTTTTATGCTCATATACAAGCCATACTAAAACGATTGGTTTCTACTCAAATTGATTCTATAACAATCGTCATCAGAATCCTACTCTGGATCATCCTCAAGGTTCTCCCTCACGTACTCCTCTTCAGGTTCCTCAACAGGGATCTCCTCATCAGATTCATGCTCCTTAGGCTCCTCATCCAGGGCCTGAAATGGTTATTCAATAACCACTGAGACAACGTCTCAGCAAGTTCTACTCCCTAAGACCCGATTAGTAAACTAATACACCTTAGGGCTGCCTATGCACAACATGAGTCAGAGAACTTACCTTAGCCTCAGATTCCACCTGCACATTAGCACAAATCAAATAGGCATCCAAGCATTAACATCACAGATCGAAGCATCGATCTAATCGACTTAATCGATTACACGCCAACAAGACCACTCACGGTCATTTCCATTCAATCAATCAATTCGCAACATCAAATCAAGGTAATGATCAATCACATTGAATCACACTCAGATCAAATCATCGATAAATCGACCTCGTCGATTACAAGTCAAACCGACCATTCCCTGGTCACCTCCCTTATTCAGTCTCAAAATCTTACTCACTGCTTCACGAGCACAGACTACCAAATCTTGGCAACAAATTACAGTCCCGAAGGACACGACCTATCTTTAGGTAGCAAATTACGGCTTAATGGGCGCGACCTTTAATAGGTGGCGGATTACGGCCTTAACAGGTGCGACCCGTATCGGGTGGCAGATTACGGCCTTAACAACCGCGACCCATATCGGGTGGCAGATTACGGCCTTATCAGGCGCGACCCTTATCGGGTGGCAATTTACGGCCCAGCGGGCGCAACCTTTAATAGGTGGCAAATTACGGCCTTAACAGGCGCGACCCTTATCGGGTGGCAATTTACGGCCCAACGGGCACGACTGACTCCCAATTCGGTGGCAAAACTTGGCCCCACTGGGATAGCCATATCTTGACGGCTTTCGAGATTCTACTCACAACCTTTCACAACCAAATTCTAATTGAATACCAATACTGATCAATTTTTGGGATAAATCCCCACATACTCATCAACTCACCAAATTTCCACCAACCAGTGCTCAAATAAATAAATAGATTGCACCATGAAAATCAGCACCGAATTCCGGTCACCGGCCATCCCGGTTGAATTTCTGGGAAATAAATAAATTATTTAATTTAATTCTGAAAATTAATATTTAATTCCTAAAAATTCCACCGAGGCCCGATTTGCTTAATTAACACTCGATAAGGGACGGGAAAAATCCCAAGAAGCTTCCAATAAATACTAGAGGCAATTCTCTATCTAATTACACTAACCAAACAACTAACATGCAATGAAATTAACTAATAATCACTAATCACTTATAATCTAACAACCTAATTACACTTAATTAACACTAATCAACCTTTAAGTATAATTAGCAAACTAAGAAGGCATTAGTGAGTAAAACTCACTCAAAACGACGGGCTCGACGCGAGGATCAACTTTCCTCAAAGCGGGCCAAGCATTCGGGCTCGGGAAGGCGGCCAAAACGGGCCTCGAAGTTGTTGCAATACCCATTTTCTTCATCTCTGTTTGCTGCTGATTGGGGGCAGATCCAGGCTCGGATTGAAGCAACAGCAGACTTAGATGGACGGAGGGGCTGAACAAGACTTAGGCGAGGCTTCCCGGTGGTCGGAGGAGGTTGGGCGGCGGTCGTAAGTGGCTGAACGGAACCAAACCGAGGCAAAACAGAGGCCGGATAGAGGCGGCAGCTCAACAGGACGAGGCGAACGGCTTTCGAGTGGGCGAGAGGGAGACAAACGGCAACACGACGGCGAACGGCGGAGCAGCGGCGTGCGGTCGAGCAGGCGGAGGTCGGTGGCATCACGCGTGCGGCGTTGGCTGCTCCAGCGTCCGTCCCAGATCTACTGGGATTCGGAGTCTTCAAGGCACACCGAAGAAGGAAAAGAGACGGCCGAACAGCAGGGGGAGAGGCGGAGGGCACGCGGCGGTCGACTCCGGCGCGACGGCAGTGATGGCGGCTCCGGTTCGAGCGACATGGCTGCTGTCCCTGTTTCTACTTCATTCGAACCAGAGGAGGGAGAAGGGGCGGA
Source organism: Eucalyptus cladocalyx (assembly GCA_017140615.1). Lineage (NCBI taxonomy): Eukaryota > Viridiplantae > Streptophyta > Magnoliopsida > Myrtales > Myrtaceae > Eucalyptus > Eucalyptus cladocalyx. The sequence continues at coordinate 21,755,869 of CM029520.1, forward strand.
GATGCGCGGACGGCAGCACGGCGGCGGGCTCGGGTGTGCGAGCAACTCCGGTGCTTGCGGGCGTGCGACGACAATGGCGAGAGGCGGCGACGGCAGCTGCTTCTACTTCACTGGTCTTCCGTTACTGCTGAAGAAGAAAGCCAAAGAAAAGAGGAAGAAGATGGAGATGCCCGATGGAGGAGAGAGGGGAGGAAGAGAAAACCAATTTTTCTTTCTTTTCTCTCACTCTCTCTCTCTCTTAGGTCAGCCACACATGGGCCACCACCAGCTGTCCACCACCTTCATTTTTTTTTTACAAATATGCCCCCTTCTAGAAGCATTTAGGTAGGCCAAAGTAGGGGGTAAAGGTGGCATACGAATTTGGTATTTTCCCCCCTTCAATTTTACTTAAATTTGTTCACTTCTCAACAAACAAAATTTCAATTGAAGCCTAAATAAATCCATCAAGGCATCGTTGTCCATTTCATGACTTTTCCCGTCATATAATCTAACTTGCATCCCAATTTCGAATTCAAGAACGGTCCTCTGAAATTTTCGATGAAAATGACCCTACTTATCCAGTCGAAATTAGAACTCGAAAATCTAGATGTCACGGGGCGAGCCTTGTCGATGGCCGGGCGAGGCTCCCCCGGCTTTGGCGAGGCTCCCCCCGGCCTGGCCGGGTGGCCGGGCAAGCCTCACCCGGCCCTAGCAAGGCCAGCCTAGCCATTGGCGAGGCCGAGCCTCGGTGGGGCTAGGCGAGGGCTGGGCGAGCCTCGCCCAATTGTCGGCAAGGCTCGGCCAACGAGGGTCGGCCTCGCCGAGGGCCGATAAGAAGAAGAAGAATAGGAGAAAAAAGAAAAAAAAAAAAAAAAAGGAAAAAAGTATAAAAATTATTTAAAAATTAAAAGAAATTGATTTGGAATAGAATTAATGAGTATGGTACCAAACGCAATTCTATTCTAAAATTAGAAATTTTGGACAGTTACCAAATGGCTTAAAATGCTTAAAATCTATTTCAGGGAATAGAATGAAAAAGAATCATTTCTGATCAGAATCTACTCTTAAGAACATAATCGTTACCAAACGCGACCTTAATTGCGTGGATCTTTCAAAGATTTTGTTCATATTGTATGGTATATGGATGTTTTTGTTTTTTTTATAACCAAGAACTCCACCACAGGCCCCTTGTACCCAGACAGCACCGAAGGGCTGGCCCCTATACCTCGAAGGAGACTAGCACAGGACCCCAACACTATAGCCCCCTCCTTACAATGCTAGCAATCGGCAAGATTCGAACTCTCGACATCGACGATAAGAGAGGAACTCTAATACTAGCACGGCTACCTACGGTTGGGTATGGTATATGGATGTTTTCTAAGCTTCCACGTGAAGAATATTTAATTGGGGAAGATTCCACGTGAAGAATATTTAATTGGCCCCCAACAAATAATTGTTATTGACTCCCAACCTCAGCGGTTGACTTCAAGTCCGGAGTTGTTCATTTTCTTATTTCGAAAAATTCTGCCGACATTGGAAAATCCCGCCATCAAACGTTTTTTCCTAGTCTTGACTTGGAATTAAATATTGTAATTAAAATTTATTTGGATCTTATGAATTTAACGTCAATCTCACTGAATTCAACGGTTAGAATTCACTTTAGTATGCATAAGATGCCAACCAAATATTTTCGGTGAAGGGTGCTTTTGACAGGTATAGAAGAAGCATTTACGCAGCGTATTTTATTGATAGAGAGGAAAAGAACATTGACTCACTTTGTTATGACGTGTTACCCGAGACCGAATATAACAATGGAGTACAGTAAAAAAAATTAACTACTATGACATGAGGAAAATTTCTAAATATATTCTCCCCAAATTTTACCTGCATTTCCCTCCCAAAAAAATGCAAAGGGTAAATTTTGATGTTTAGATTGGCTGGGTGGAAAAAAGAATATCATGTATGGAGATTAGAGTTGGCAAAATGGGTCATAAACCCATATTATGATCCATTTATAGTTAAATTGGTCATATATGAGTCAAGTTAAAGTTAAATATGGGTCACAAATGGATTTTCGAAAGTAAAGTAAGAAAAGAAATGGTTCTCAATGGGTTATTAGGAAACCCACTTTGAACCCATGCCTTCCTCCTCGGCGGCAGAGGCTACTACAAATCGTTGGATGAGTAGAGCACCCCCTTTCCTTTTTGAACCCAACCGATTGCAACCACCACCTACCTCGCCGTCATGCCACCATCTTCGTCACCAATCCTGAGCTCGTCATCCTCAAGTGAGCCGCGAGCTCCTCGGCCTTGATGGAGCTTGGGCTAGTCTGGATCGGGCGAGCCGCGAGCTTGCCAGCCTTGGCCGAGCTCGAGCTTGCCTAGATCAGGAGAGCTGCGAGCTCGCCGACCCTGATGGAGCTTGAGCTCACCTGAATCTGGAGAGCGCGAGCTCATCGGCCACGACGGAGCTCGGGCTCGCTTGGATCGGCCGAGCCCCGAGCTCACCGGCCGCAACAAAGGTCGGCAGCTCGGGCTCGCCTAGACGGGCGGAACCTTGACCTCGCCGAATTGCGGCTTGGCCGGTCACCATCAACGGAGTAACAAGGAAGAAGGAGGAGGAAAAAGAAAGAAAAAAGAAAAGAAGAAAAGAAGAAAATAAAATAAATAACAATAATAATAATTAAAAAAATTAAAAAAATAAAAGATTCGATTTTTTTAATGATATTTGGTAGATAGATATCCATATATATACTACAGAAGTACTTTTAGACGAAACTCGATGCTATTTAGATCGATAAATAGAAATTCTAAATATCATAACGTAATTTTTAAGTTGGTGAACTAAAATCAAGAAATCAACCAAAATTAAAAACAATTACAATTAAGAAGCTATGCATTCTCACATTCAAGAAGATATGTTATAAGCAAATATTATTTTCATGTCAATTATTAGCTCATCAAACTTTTTCTTATCAAGAGCTCTTCACAAGTATTTCAATTTAAAGGTTTTTCACATTTTTTAAATTTATTTACTTTTTAAATTTGGTGTGAAGTTTTTATTTAAGTAACTAAATTGAGTTAAATATAAATGTGTTTCGATAATATGGGTCAGATTGGGTATGGGTCATCAAATTTACATTGCATGAAAATGGGTCAAAACGGGTTAAATGGGTCAATTAGGTCAGACCATTTTCGACCCGACCCACCCATTTGACGGCCCTAATGGGGATTGGCTTGCTTGGCGACGATGCCTTCATTTTCCACGCACTCTCTCCTGTCCTTATTTTTTGCTCATATTTTATATATTTTCTAATAAATTCAGGAATTTCATACAATCTGTTTTACTTTTGGTAAGAATTGACAAGTTATCGTAATTAAGTGTGCTGATAATGAAAGGGACTTGTTACGTAAATCATAAGATTTTGAAAACCTTAATTAGATCGACTAAAAATTTGAGTATTCAATTAAGAAAAAACGTAAATTAAAGGAATATGCGCGAACCAATCTCACCTAGAACACTAGATTAGATGTGTAGTTGTGCTGTTAACCAAGGCAAAATCTTCTCACAATTGTAGTTTTAGGATGTTGACACCTAAATTTTGGCGACTTGGTCATTTATTCATTGCATAAAAAATTAGGGATTAATTTTTAAGCCCTAAAAAAGATATAATATTAATTGCATAACACATAATTCTAGGTGCATTTATTTTTCTTATTGTTGCATTCGCATTGGATCAACGATGGTGAATGGACTCGAACGAATGGTTTTAAGCTCAATAGATATGAGGGTATTCTATTTTTCGATGTGATATTTTTTTATTTCAAACAAGAAATAAATATCTTCGTCAAATATTTGGAGGGAAAATTCACAATCGGAACAAGACCGAAAGAAATATTGTGTCAATATTCGTTCAAGAGCATAAAAGGAAAATTTGACCAATGAAAATGAATAAAAAGAAAGGATGATATGGTAGTCGACGTTTTATATATTCATGCAATATATCGAAAAATAAGGATTGAAAAATAGAAGGAATGTGTATTTGGGCAAAGTCGGTCAGCAAGGAGTGTATATGGCATGATATATTCTTTGTTTGAAAACATGAAAGTCACAGATTTCGAGCGCACCCCAGAGAGGAAAGAAAAACAAAAGCGAAGATTTTATAATATTTTATCATATTTTCTTTCCTTGGTGGGGGCCTTTGTGCTTTCTTATAAAAGGGGGGGCCACGCACAATTGAGAACAGAGAACCATTGGAAAGAACAAACGTGAGTGAGTTACAGCATAAGGAGAAGAGAGCGTGAGAGATTGGTCACGGCCAAACATCTCGTGGCCGGGACCCTGCTGATTTGTGGCCGCATTTCACCGCCAAGTTGTAACCTGAGCTTGCTACACCACTCTATCTTGCGGTGCCCTCAGCTACAAGACAACGCACTGCTGTTCCAGGGCCTAGTGTGACGACCCACCGCTGAAACGCAGCGCGGTTTTCCAGTCCCAAGCATCGGCTAACCAGTTTCCAGCATCCTCGGCGAGTCTCCCTGAAGGTTGCGGGTTCCTGTCAAAGTTGTCATTGTCCCGTGGTTCACGGTCCTATCCAGCCACCACCCAACGCGTTCTAATTTGGAAGTGTTATTCGCGTGATATTGCGAATTAGGTAAGAATCTTGATTAATTCGTTATTGTTGCCCAATCCGTAGAATTGTGATGATGTTTGAATATTTGATCAATATTGTCATATCTAAGAGATCTCTTGATCCCTCATGAATTGTGAAATTTTTCTAATTTCACAACGTGCATACGATTTACAATCCGATTTCACGCTTGAAATATGACTTGCAATCACACGGAAAAATCGCTAATCCGACCTCACGCTCGAGATATCATTTGTGATTTTGTTAAAAATTAGCCAATCCGATCTCATACGCGAGATATGATTCGTCATTTTATTATGTAGATATTAATCACATATTGTTTGATTTGTTGTTATGTTGTTTGAATCGATTTTGTTTCTATAAAAGAAGACCCAAAAAAAATATATTTGAGTTACATTAGGTTTATGTTAGAATATCGCTTGTTTTAGGGTAGTTTGTATGCTTAACATTAAAATTTACTTATTTAGAATTTTTTCAATAAAAATACCAAAAACATTAATTTAGGATGTTAGATTATTTTTTCATTAATTTAGATTGCACGTTTAATTACTGGACAATTTTAATTTCGAATTTAAAAAGAAGAAGAAGAAGAAGAAGAAGAAGAAGAAAAGCCTAGAACTAGAACATTCTTTGCACATCATCTAGTCATTGCATATTAGGATAAGATTGCATATTTAATTAAATTATATATAATATTTTTAATTAATAATAAGTTTAGATAATTTTTCCTAGATAGATTGCATTTTAGGTTATGGATTACTTAGGTAAGATAACATTCTAGTTTAAATTAGGATTTGGCCTAATCTAATTCCTAATATAAGTTGGATGATATTTTAATCTAAATAGACAATTTTTGCTATTTTCTAATTTCGAATTTTACGTAAAATACCAAAAAAAAAAAAAAACATCGTCTTAAAATAAATTAGTTTTTTTTTCTCTAGGATAGATTGCATGCTTATTTTAAAAAAAATACTATACTTATGTCATGTAGTTTAGGTCATATTGCTATGTCATGTCACTTTATGTTAGATTAGTAGCGCATGATTCTCATTAAACAAGTGAAAATAAAAATTAAGTGATTGCATGTTAATTAGAAATGTTGATGTGAATTCTAAGCTAACATTGCAGATGCTTTCGTTGCTATGAGGTAAATCTCATAATTTATTATTTTTTTTGTGTTAAATTGGTGGTTTGTACACCCGCATGATCTCATCATATATTAGAAAAGTAAGTTAAAATTAATTCAAGTTGTCTGCAAAACATTTTTTTCGAAATAAAAGATAAAGGTACCGAAAGGGCGTTAGAGAAATTTAGCGTAATCAAATGTCCGAACTCACAATTTCTGGTTCACAGGTTACTTTACTTGAGTTTGTAATCGACCCACTAAAAATATAATAGTAGTGACTCCTAATTGAAAAATCATTTGCATGTTAAGAACTTAAACCAAAGTCGTGAATAAATATTGTCTTGGAAGAGCCCAAGCTAAGTTTAGGCTTAGTAATCCGTTAGCCAAATCTCAGGTGATGCACCCGAGGTTAGGCCACGACAATGGACCAATTCGTACTAGTATCAATCGCATCCATCTCTCTAACTTCCCTCCTTTGCAACTTCCATGCTCAGCCCTAAAAAGATGATGAATAATCATTCAAGTTAAGACATGCCACATCTTGTATGCTATTTATTAAATTGCTAATAAGTAATGATATATCTCTTCTAGGACATATACTATAATTACAATCGAGCACATAAAAATATAGTACAACGATCTTATTATCATTGCTGAATACATAGCTTCTAGCAAAAGAGAAATCGTAAAATTTATCCCAAAATCAAAATAAGAGATGGCAATCACCAAAACCTAGTATGACTTTAATAAAACTTTACCATAGATCTAGATACCGGAACCAAAAAATTTAAAAAAGAAGAAGTTAATCTTAAGAAATTTGCGCAAACCATCCAAGGGCCACATCACTCTTCATTATTCCCACCTCTATTCACCATATTGCATATAAAGTCTCTGCACGTATATAGTACATTATATCTGTTAGCTGGGTTCACTCCTATATGAAGGAGGCCCAATGAGTTGCAAGCCCAAAAAAGACTTGAGCCCATATGATAAGTTATATGAGGAAATAGGGTTTCTCATTATTTATATAAAGAGGTAGCCGCAAAAAACGAAATAGTAACAAGAAAAAAAGAGAAAGCAGAAAATTTGGGGTTTGGGGCAATATTTGATTTACATCAAGTTGGCATCGGAGGTCGATTCATGGTCCGATTGAGCTGAAATTTTGTCAGCATGTTTGTGGTACAATTTTCTCGATTCCGAACGGTTTGATAGTGAAGATTTTTGGGTGGACTCTAGTCCCGTAATTTTTGATCTCCTCACATCGAGGAGGTTTTCCACGTAAAAAAATTGTCTTGTGTTCGCATGCTTGGTATTTATTTTACACTATTATATCGATTCCTATTAGGTTTATACAAGAGGGGAGATTATTTTATTCCGCTGCGTTGATTTGATATTGTTCGAATTATTAGTGTTCTCCCATAAGAATAGTATCAGAGCATTTGGTTATTGCTTTATTTTTCTGCCTTGTGTTAAACAATGTGAATGAATACGAGTAGAATGGTTACTCTGAATGATTCGAATTATCATATTTGGAAAAGGAAGATTGAAGACCTTTTATATGTGAAAGATTTTTATTTGCTTGTATTTGCCAAGGAGAAACCACAGAATAAAACTGATGCTGAATGGTCTATATTTCATCATCAAGTGTGTCGTTATATTAGGCAGTTGGTGGATGATAATGTTTTGAACCATATTATGAAGGAAACACATGCACGCACTTTATAGGATAAGCTCGAATAGTTATATGCTCGAAAGACTGGGAATAATAAGTTATTTTTGATCAAATAGATTATGGCTCTAAGATATCAAAATGGTACTCGTTTGACTGATTATTTAAATTCTTTTCTAGGAATTATAAATGAGTTGGCTGTGATGAGAATCAAGTTTGATAATGAGATACAAGCATTCTGGTTGCTTGGTACTTTGTTGGACTCTTTGGAGACGTTTTGAACATCTTTGTCTAATTCTGCCCTAGATGGTACGATTATCATAGATTTGGCTAAGAGTAGTATTTTGAATGAAGAGATGAGAAGGAAGACACAAGGATCGTCCTCTTCACTTTCTAATACCTTGGTTGTTGAGAAAAGGGGAAGAAGTGAGTCTCGAGGTCCGAGAAATAGAGATAAAAGTCAAGATAAAAGCAAATGTAAGTATAATAAATATGCTAATGTTGAGTGCCATTATTGTCATCAGAAGGGACATATTCAGAGGTTTTGTTGCCAGTTAAAAAGGGAGAAACAAAAGGAGAAAGGTAAAGAGAAAAAAAGTGATAATGACAGTGATGACAATCATGTCGCTGCACTTAAAGAAGACCTTCTCATTATTTTTTATGGTGATGTGGTGAATTTTGTATCTCATGAGACCAGTTGAGTACTTGACAGTGGTGCATTCGTTTATGCTACGTCTCGTAGGGATTTCTTTACATCATACAGGTTAAGTGACTTCGGATCTGTGAAAATGGGAAACAATGGGCTAGCTCAAGCTGTAGGCATCGAATGTGTGCCTAGAAACTAACAATGGCACAAGGTTAGTATTGAATAATGTTAAACATATGCCTGATATCCGTTTGAATTTGATTTCTACAGGCAAATTGGATGATGAGGGGCATTGTAGCACCTTCAGTAATAGTCAATGGAAGCTCACCAAAAGTTCTCTTGTTGTGGCTAGAGGTGAAAAATATTCTCCATTATACATTATGCAGGCAAAGTTATCCACAGACAAAATTAATGCAATAGACAGCGAAATGCAACTGAGTTATGACATAAGAGGCTTAGTTACATTAGTGAAAAGGGTTTGTCACTATTGGCCAAGAAGAAGCTCCTTTTAGAATTGAAAAATTCGGCACTAAAGAAGTGTGCTCACTATTTAGCAGGAAAACAAAACAAAGTTGCATTTAAAAGCTCTCCTCCTTCAAGAAAGTCAGGTATACTGGATTTAGTACATTCTGATGTTTGCGGTCCTATGAAAAAAAAAATCACTTGGTGGCTCTCTTTATTTTGTTACCTTCATAGATGATTTTTCAAGGAAAATTTGGATTCATACCTTGAAAACTAAAGACAGACTGGAAAGAAATTAAAATACATCAGAACTGATAACGGGGGAGAGTATATTAGACCTTTCGATGAATATTATAGACAATAAGGTATTCGACATCAAAAGACACCTCCCAAGACGCCTTAGTTAAATGGCTTAACTGAGAGAATAAACACAACACTGGTTGAAAGGGTAACATGCTTACTTTCACAGTCAAAGCTACCTAGATCCTTTTGGGGTAAGGCTTTAAGTACAGTTGTGCATGTATTAAATATTACTCCATGCATTCCTTTAGAGTTTGATGTTCTTAATAGAGTTTGGACAGGCAAAAATGTTTCTTATAATTATTTGTGTGTCTTTGGGTGCAAAGCATTTGTGCATATTTATTGGTTATGGACAGGATATGCTTGACTACAAATTTTATGATCCAGTTGAAAAGAAAATTGTAAGAAGCAGAGATGTTGTGGTTATGGAAGATCAAACAATAGAGGATATTGAGAAATCAAAGATGATTTCAGCACCACAGGTTAGTGATAATTTGGTTGATTTAGATCCAATCCCTCATACAAACATTCCTACACCAGTTAATGAAGAGCAGCAGGAAGTCAATGTTCCAAATAACGCACATGTTCTTGAACATGTTGAAACAAATAATATTATTCTTGAACCAGAGGCTCAATTAGATGTTCCATTGGATGTTCCAGTCCGGAGATCCATTAGAGACCAACGACCTTCCACCAGGTATTCTGAAGATGAGTATGTATAATTGACTAATGTAGATGAACCAGAGTGTTATGGAGAAACAATAGAAGATAAGTACAAAGCAATTGGTTCGATGCTATGTGAGATGAGATGCAGTCACTTTATGATAATTATACTTTTGAGTTGGTGAAGTTACCTAAAGGTAAAAGAGCTTTGAAGAACAAGTGGGTATATAGGTTGTAGCAAGATGAACATACTTCACAACCACAGTACAAAGCTAGATTGGTTGTTAATGGATTCGGTTAGAAAAAGGGTATTGATTTTGATGATATATTTTCTCCGGTAGTGAAAATGTCTTCTATCCGTGTGGTTCTAGGCTTGACAGCTATCATTGATTTGGAAATTGAGTAAATGGATGTTAAAACAGCCTTCCTACATAGTGACTTGGAGGAAGAGATATATATGGACCAACCTGAGGACTTCAAAGTGAAAGGAAAAGAGAATTATGTGTGTAAATTGAAGAAAAGTCTTTATGGCCTAAAATAAGCACCGAGGCAGTGGTACAAAAAGTTTGCGTCAATTATGACAGAACAAGGCTATAAGAAGACTTTCTCGGATAACTGTGTGTTTGTCCAAAAATTTTCTAATGATAACTTTATTATTCTGTTACTTTATGTTGATGATATGTTGATTGTTGGTAGGAATGCTTTAAAAATTGAGTTATTGAAGAAACAGTTGAGTAAGTCTTTTGCCATGAAAGACTTGGGCTTGGTGAAGCAGATTCTTGGCATTAGAATTACCTAAGACAGAGATGCTATGAAGTTGTTTTTGTCGCAAGAGAAATATATCGAGAAGATACTTCAGAAATTTTACATGGACAAGGCTAAAGTGATTAATACTCCTTTTGCTGCTCACTTTAAGTTAAATATGAAGCAAAGTCCTACGACTGATAACGAGAAGAAAGATATGAAAAATATTACATATGCCTCAACTGTAGGAAGCTTAATGTATGCGATGGTATGTACATGCCCAGACATGGGACACACAGTTGGTGTTGTTAGTTGCTATTTGTCAAATCAAGGCAGAGAGCACTGGAATGCAGTGAAGTGGATTATGAGATATTTTCGGGGAACTGCAAATTTGAAACTCAATTTCAGGACCGGGAAACTTGAGTTAGTTGGATACACAGATTCCGACTTGGTAAGAGATATTTATACTCCTAAATTTACTTCTGGTTATTTGATTTCTTTTGCGAGTGGAGCTATGTCATGGAAGTCAAGATTGCAGAAGTGTGTTGCACTTTCTACAACCGAAACTGAATTTATTACAGTGACTAAAGCTAGTAAAGAGATGCTATGGATGAAGAAGTACTTAGAAGAACTTGGATTCAAGCAAAAGAGGTATGTGCTATTTTGTGATAATCAAAACGCAATTCATCTTGGTAAGAATTCATCTTTTCATTTTAGATTGAAATATATTGATGTTAGATATTATTGGATAAGAGATGTTCTAGATGAAAAGTTATTGGAGCTTGAGAAAATTCATACGGATCATAATAGCTTTGATATGATGATGAATACTCTACCAAGAGAGAAGCTTGAACATTGCCAATTGATAGCAGGGATGGTCAATCCCTCCACATTGTTGTGAGGGGGAGATTTGTTAGTTGGGTTCACTCCTATGTGGAAGAGACCCAATGAATTGCAAGCTCAAAAAGGGCTTGAGCTTATATGATAAGTTATATGAAGAAATGGAGTTTCTCACTATCTATATAAAGAGGTAGCCACAAAAAATGAAATAGTAACAAGAGAAAAAGAGAAAGCAGAAAATATGGGGTTTGAGGCAATATTTGATTTACATCAAGTTAGCATCGGAGGTCGATTCGTGGTCCGATTGAGTTGAAATTTTGTCAGCATGTTCGTGGCGCAATTTTCTTGAATCTGAATGGTTTGATTTTCATTTTAAGCTCCCTATATCAGGTTTTCATGGATTAATCAAAACCTGTGTTTTTTATCAGATTTATCATTGATCTCTTGCGAAATTCAAGTGTATTGCCAAGAATTATGTTATTGAGGTGTTTGTTGCTATGTACCTCTAGTATTTGGTAGAGAAGAACATTGTTCACCCTATTTTGTTGATAGTGAAGATTTTCGGGTGGACTCCGATCCCGTGGTTTTTTATCTCCTCACGTCAAGGAGGTTTTCCACGTAAAAAAATCGTTTTGTGTTCGCTTGCTTGGTATTTATTTTACTCTACTATATCAATTCCTATTAGGTTTACACAAGAGGGGATATTATTTTATTCCGCTGCGTTGATTTGATATTGTTCGAATTGTTATTGTTCTCCCATCAATATCATCTTACAAAGTAGGTTTTTTGGTGACAAATCCCGAGAACAATAAGGAAGATTGTAGAGAAGCGACTTTAGCTGGGAAGGCTGTGGCAGAAGGCAAACCAGAAAGATTACCACAACAATGGCAAGCAAGATGAGAGCAATCCTGAGAACCAGACTACTTCAAGCACAGCCATGGGGAGTTGGTGCCATGTGGCTTCTTGTAAATGTCGATGGAAAAGCAATATGACGACATCATGCGCAATTAGAGACGCGTGACGAGATCTTGTGTGTAAGAAGAGGGCATGTCATGCCCCGAACCCCAAGCACGCAAACATCTCTCTGCGGTCAATTAAATTGCAACATCCCAGGACGCATCGCCGACCCATTCTTTTTATCTTTCAATTAAATGCATGCGGAAGCAAATTAAATAAATACCCAGTCAATCAACAAAACGGGGATAGTAAAACACAACAAATATTACCGAAAACAACAGATTTATTTATCCACTGTTACCCCTAGGAAGTTTAATAATTACAAGCCTTTCTACGACCACTTCCTATCGACCCTCTCAAAAACCTTTAGGGATTAGGGTTAACCTAAACTTCACCAATGGCAAGGCTAGCCAAAAGATGTCGCATCTCATGTCCACCAAAGCCGCACTTAACAGATCCCCATGCTACAGCCCTGAAAAATGGTTAATAATAAGGGGGTGAGATAAAATTTTGCAACGGCATACAATCTTACCTTGCTTTGGCACACCCCTGCATATTAGCATGTCACATATGCTATTATCAATACAATGTGTATAATCAATATTCATAACACATAACTCTTATGCACCAAGCATCCACACGGGTCCCGATTATAAGGTAAAACTTGTTTTAGCATGTCTCATACCATGCCTAATAGTTTTACCCCATAATAAAGAGCAATACATCAAAATTATTCACATGTGTTCAAATTATTACGACCCATCGGGCCATGGCCAACACACGAGTTGGTGGTCTTTCGGCATGATTGGACATTGTCCCGCCTTATCAGGCATGGCAATGTCTAGAACCCCCACCCAAACGGCATTCCATCGGTCCAGCCTCAACCATGACTCGGCATCCAGACCCCCACCGGACATCCGATAAACATTGGACATCATCCCCAAACTCTCGTTGGGTGACAGATTCAATTAAATGATCACACAAGCATGCCAACACTCAAGCCAAGTTTTATCTTCCGTCAATTAGCCTAGTGTAAAAGAGTTCGTGCTTAAATAAAAAATCTCAAAGAAATCTTTACATTTAAAATTCCAGTAAAATAATCGCACATGATCACGTATTTAAAGTCAACCCATCAAACTTTGCACGCTTTTATTTTAAAACATCATTACCCCTTTTATCAAGTAAAATACAATGTCCAAACACAACACGTCAAAGTTTGCTTTTTCTCACCAATAAACCATCTTTGAAAAATAGCATTTAAAATACATTATATGGGCAATCAACATCATGGCATTACATGGAATCAAGTGTAAATTCATCCAGTAGAACAAGCATAAAATTTTACTTAATGACTAATCCGTCATTAATTACACTAATTACGATTAATTAATCTAATTGCAATTAATTAAGCTATTTACGATTAACTAGACTAATTATGATTAATTAGACGAATTACAGTTAATTAACTAAACTCGATTAATTGGACTAACTTTAATTAATCAAAAATTAACCAATGTTAATTAAAATAATTACGATTAATTAAATAAATTACGATTAAATAAATTAATTAGGATTAATTAAACTAAACTCAATTAATTAATCTAATCGTAATTACTTAAACTAATCGCCGTTAATATTAAACTAACCACCCCCGAATGCAATTAACGCCTTAATGAACGATTAGGAGGTTAACTCACCGATTTCCGGCAATGGTGAGCCCATGGCGACGGCAGCGTGATGGCGATTTAAGACACGAGTCTCACAGCACCAATGGCAGCATGGCGAAGACGGCAGCAGTTGGGGCTCAAACGCATAGCCAAGGGGGAAGAGCTTGGCCGGGGGGGGGGGTGGTGGTTCAAGCATTGGCAGCAAGGACGACCGAGCGAGCAGTGGCGAGCAAGCAGCGGCTCGTCGGGCTCGATGGCGAGATGGTGGTTTGGTGGTGAGGACGGCGAACAACACGGCTCGAAGTGGCAAACAGAGGTGGCATGGTGGTGAGTTGGGGGCGTGGGCAGCGGTGTGGCGCCGGTGGTGGGGAGTTGGGTGGCGCCAGGAAGAAGAAGAAGAAGAAGAAGAAGAAGAAGAAGAAGAAGAAGGGGGCGGAGAGAAAAGAGAGAAGAGGGAGAAGAAAAAGGAAAAAAAAAAAGGGTGTGGAGGGCAGAGGGGTAGCGTGTGGGGAGGAGAAGAGAGAGAGAGAGAAAGGGGAAGGTGGGGGGGGGGGGGGGGTGAACGGCAGAAAATGGGGGAAGAAATCACCCGGGGGAGAAGACGTCGACTTTCTCTTCCCGGTCAACTGCGACCACGATCCAGCATTTATCTCGCCATTTCTTGGCTGGGAAAAAAAAAAAAACATTTTCCCACTTCGATTGAGATGTCGTGTGACCATTCATCACCAAAAACGAAGTGAAGAACACGTGTCGAACACACTGTAGAGTCCCTCAGAAAAAATGCTCGCTCAATTAAGTAATTTTCAAGAACTCACTGTTGTGGTGTCTGCTTAATCCAACGCAAAATTCTAAACTATAACATGGAGAGTACATTTATATACTAAGTCCAAGTGAAACACCGCATGGAGAATTTGAACTATTAAGTGGAGAGAGATTAAGTGTACACAAGATCCATATCAAATTTAAGCAATTGAAGTCCAAGCTAAAAGGCAGGAAATGTGCAGAGCCATGATTCCCAGATGAAATTCCTTAACAATAGGTCAACCTGACCTTAAAAAAAACAAGAAAGCTCATGCTCCGTAATTCTTGCCGTAAATGAAACATTTAAATGCATTAACACTGCAATAAACTGTCCAACCAATGCTTCAACGTAGAATAAAGAGTTTAAATAAAGCAACAAGAAAATAATTTGATGAAATACCTTTCAAAATATGGAGCGATGAGTAAATTGACAAAAGTTATAAAGGATCCTTTATTTATTCATAGATAGGAAACGTAAATTATGAGAAATTAAAAGTATTGAGACTGGAGACAACCGTGTCTAGTCTAGTAAAATGTACCAAAATGTAAGAATAAACTGGAAGATAAAATCAAGCAACTAGTGTTCTTTGATTGATTGATGGTCTTTTCTAAAACTACAGTCATAATATTTATACCTACGATCGATAGCTAACAAAAGTTATAAACAAATCAAAAGCATTCTACGTGGCTCTTATAATTCAGCAAATCCTATTTAAAGACGGTTACTCAATATTTACCGACTCCACTACTCCATGGTTGTCACCTTCTCCACTACTTCAACGGTTGTGCCTTCTTTTCTTCTCCACAATTGCCACTCTTAGTTGCTCATAAACTTCTTGGCTCCGCTACTCGGCGGTTGCGTCAATTTCTACTTTCATGAAAGTCACTCCGATAGTTGCATTGAGATTGTTGGATCCAATACTTGGAGGGTTACATCATCCTTAGTCGATTTCCCCTTTCATGAAAGTCACTCCGATAGTTGCATTGAGATTGTCCGATCCAATACTTGAGGGTTACATAATCCTTACTCCATTGACAATTAAGTCAATCTTAGCCTTTCGTTACTTTAATTTTTCGTCATGAACGAGTTTTATTTATAAAATAAACTGGACTCAGCTAGCAGATCCCATACCGGGGGCGTCGTTACAAAGCAAAGCCCAAAAGACCTAAGGAGGAGAAGATAGCCAAGTTTGCGAAAGATTTTTTTCCTTTGAGCCCGCACAGCTCAATTTGCCACTGAATTTGCGTTTCTTGGGCAATAACCCAAGCCCACTCCTAATAATCTTGATAACAGAGAGGAGCAGTCTTCGATGATCGCTTTTGCTTTCCAACTGAAAGTCCCTTCGTTCTGCAGCGTACTTATCAGATCCTCACGATTTGACTCCGCCACCACACCACTAAACTTGTTCTGGTCGATGTAGGTAAGTGCTGCTAGTAGAGCTAAGGCTTCAATCTGTGATGGCCCGAGCGGCGGTGCGCGGGGAGGAGGGATGGCGGTGCGTCCGCGCCTCGGTCCCCGGACGTGCGCAAGGAAGGGATCCTCTCCCTCTTGTCCCACATCGCTTAGGGGGGAGTCCTGGGCCTTGTTTATAAGGCTTGGGTCCCTTTAATTGTGTGACGCGTTTTAAAGCCGTGATAACTCAGTGTCCAAAGCGGACAATATCACACAGTGGGGCCCAGGATGTTACAATGGTATCAGAGCCGACTCCCGACAGCGTGTGGGGCCACAGCGAGGACGCTGTTCTGTTAAGGGGGGGGAGAGTGTGATGGCCCGAGCGGCGGTGCGCGGGGAGGAGGGATGGCGGTGCGTCCGCGCCTCGGTCCCCGGACGTGCGCAAGGAAGGGGTCCTCTCCCTCTTGTCCCACATCGCTTAGGGGGGAGTCCTGGGCCTTGTTTATAAGGCTTGGGTCCCTTTAATTGTGTGACGCGTTTTAAAGCCGTGAGGACTCAGTGTCCAAAGCAGACAATATCACACAGTGGGGCCCAGGATGTTACACAATCTGTGCCAGAGAGGACGCTCAGATGGATTGGGTGAAGCCGTCGACAGACAAGGCAACCCGTATGGTCCCGACATATGCAGGCGATTGCACCCTCCATCGACCCTTCACCAAGAGACTCGTCAACATTAATTTTCAAGATCCCCTCCATCGGAGGTGTCCACACTTGTGCTGTGGTGAGATTTCCTCTTTCTCCTATATTTTGAGTACGAAAGCCAACATTTTTTCGCATTTTGCTGCATACTCCGAACTAATTGCACAGTATCTCTTGCATTTGGTTTGCTTCCCTGAATATCCAATTGTTTCGGGCCTTCCACAGATGCCATAGAACAGTCGCCACCATCTTAAATTCAGGTAAGTTCGTCGAATTACTCATAAAATTCATCAACCAACTGTCAATCCGAGTAACCCCTTGTGTTAAATTTTTGATTTTGAGACTAGGGTAAGAATATATGTTCATAAAATTCGCCACCATACGAGCTCTGTCCAATGGCAATGTAAGAATATATGTTCAACCATTTCCACTTTACTTCTACACAGGTCACATACAGGATCACGTAAAATATTTTTCTTCCACAGATTTCCTTGGATGGAATGGCATTTTGACATAAATTCCATAGAAAGATCTTTTACTTTTGTGCATGTCTGCAAGTTCCATAATGCAATCCATAGGGATTTTGGGATTTGGAAAGATGTTGATGGCTGAACTTCTTGTGCCTTGTTTGCCGATTCTTGTGTGAGGGTATTATATCCATTTTTTATTGAGAAATTTCCACACTTGGTGCCCGTCCACACTAGGTCATCACTTGTACTCTGACGCTTGATTGGAATAGCTAAGATTTCCTGTGTGGTTTGTTCATCAAACAAGTTATTTAGAAGTTGCTCATTCCAACTTTCCTCTTCAAAATTCATTAACTCTTAAACAAATTGTGGATCGTTTCTATTCCCTGGACCTCCACTGAGGCCCCTCTTCAGCCACTTATTGTTCTAATTTGAACCTTTTTTTCCATTTCCTATTGACCACATTACTGAATTTGAAATTGCTTCTCTCCCCACCAAGATACTTTGCCAACCCCACAATGGTCTCGACCCTTTCTCAGCATGCCAGAAATTAGTATGATTGAAATACAATCCTTTTAGCAACTTACTCCATAATGTGTCTAGATTTTTCGCCAATCTCCAAGCTTGTTTTCCTAGCAAAGCTTTGTTGACAGTAAGTAAATCTCCGAAGCCCATTCCTCATTTGTCTTTTCTTGTTTTCATGACTTCCCATCTATTCTAGTGTAAACCAATTTTTGTTTCACTGTTTTTCCACCAGAAATTTGCTATTTTTCGCTCTATAGCTTTACAAACTAACGTAGGAATTTTAAAGATTGACATTGCATAATGTGGAATAGCTTGAACCACTAATTTCAGTAAAATTTCTTTGTCCACTTTAGACACAATTTGTTCCTTCCTTCCTTCTAGCTTCATATTTACTCTCCCTAAAATCTGCGCGAACATATGTCTCTTTGAATTTCCCCAATCAGAGGGGATGCCAAGGTCTCAATGCTCCCACCATATTGTTTCTTAATAATTGAGGGCAACCTTGCTGAAAAATATACCTAATTTATTCAGATTTATAGCTTGCTTGATGGCATAGCAATACTAGTTAAGAACATTTGAAACATTTTCACAATCTTGAAAGGTTCCATCCAGGAAAAAGATGGAGTCATTTGCAAATAACAAGGGGGAGAGTGTTGGACAGAACTATTCATTTTGATCCCTTTCATATGTCACACCTTGAACCCCGGGCACATGCACACCCCTCGATGGTTGACTAAAATGCAACGTTTTTTTAATTAAGGACATGCGGAAGTGAATTACACAAACACCCAGACAACCAACCAAACACAGGGATAGTCAAAACATATTGACGCCCTTTTTTTCATAAACCACACTTTATAGACATGCCAAGTTAGTCTTACATGTCTATTCACATAAGTCTGTTTCAAAAAGAACCTACCAAGTCACCTACACTCCGGACCCTTCCGCCTCACGCTCCGGGTTCTCCATCCTAGGGACCTGAAAATATTTAATCACGACGGGGTGAGATAAATCTCAGTGAGTCAAAAATCTAAACCTTGATTAGGATGCAAATTCACCTAAAGGCAGCCTAAACAGGCGTCACACACAACTTACCTCGCCTCAGCATCTCTTTGCAAATTAGTGTGCCATATATATCATATGCATATAGCAAACGTATTTAATAACCGAAACACCTTAATTTATCTTTCAAACAATCACAAGGGTCCCGATTATAAGGCCAAACCGTTATGACATGTCTCATTCTGTACCACACAAATTTGTCTCATAATCAGGTGCAACTATCTCAACCACTCAGGCATGTCTTAGTTATTACGACCTATTGGCCACGGCCAACTCAACAGTTGGTAGTCATCTGACGTAACCGGACATTGTCCTGCTCCGTCGAGCACGACAATGTCTCGTGCAAATGTATCAAGACGGCATTCCATAAAGGAGCATCGTCCTAGCTTCCACTGTGACCGACATCCGTTGACGTGGGGCATCCGAACTCAATAGGCATCATCCCACGTAAACGCATCCAAATGGATTCACTATCCCATGTAAACACATCAGGGTACTTAGGTGACCACACGCGCACATACTTAGCCAAGAACATCGTGCTTTGCTCTCAAATACATCAATAATCGTGTGTGATCATGTATTTAAGTCGAACCATTAAACATAGTACGCTCCCAATTTAAAATTTCACGATTTTAAATAGTATATAAATTTTTGGTGTCAAAAATCGACGCTCGGTATTTTTCTATTTAAATACAAGAAAATCAAATCTTTGCAATAATAATCCATAATGATCACCAAGTACTCAATTGCACAAATAGGCTTTCATATATAGATTTATCCACAACGATTAGCATAAAATTTCACTAAATGGCTAATCCGTCACAATTTACGCTAATTATAATTAATTAAATAAATCTTGGAAATATAAATTATTTTAATTTAGTTAACTTAAACATGATTAAATAAAACTAACCATGATTAACTAACCACGGTTAACTAACCAACCCTAGTTAACTAACTAACCTAGGGTAAACTAACCTAACTAACCCTTAACCAAACTAATCTAACTAACCACCTAACTAACTAGCTAGCCTAACCAACTAACCTAACTAACTAGTTCATCTAACTAAGGATTAACACTAATCTAACCACTAAGTGCAATTAACTTCCTAATCCAAAATTAGGGTGTTAACTCACCGGAATTCAAACGGCGGCAGGTTCACAGTGTTGGCGACACAAAGACGGTGAAGACTTGAAACTACCGAGTCTCTAACGGAGGACCGACCGGGGCTGAAAATAGCCTACAAGGCTCATGGCCAAGGGTTGGAATCTGGTTTTGAGCTGAGCTGGTCGAGCTTGGCTTGGGGGTAGAGCTAGTTGAACACAGGCAGCTAGGCTGGTGGACAGATGAGCTGGGCAACGCAGACAAGTGTAGCTGGCTGGTTGGTTGGTTGAGACGTTGAAGCGGATGAGCTGGGTGGTCTAGCGGTCGCTCGGTGAGTCGGACGGCCAGGGGACAGCGAGTTTAACCAGTAGATGGGGATCGGGCGAACTGGTGAGACGGTGACATGGTGTTGGACTGAAGACGGCGACGTGGGTTGGCTAGCTGCTAGAGGCTTGTGGCACCAAAGGAAATGGAAATGAAGAAGAAAAAGAAGAAGAAGGAGAAGCAGAAGCAGCAGCAGGGGATTCGGTTAGGGTTGCACGCACACATGGAAGAGGGGGAACAAGGGGAGAGGAAGTCAAGTAAAAAGCCAATAGGAGCCAAGGGAAAATATTCCATGCACTTGAGTGCATTTGCCACAAAGTCTTCAGCCCTCTATGTCAAAGCATCATCCAATGGCAATTTAATTCTCAATTCTTCACAAACTAAGGCTTTTTGGTGGCCAAAAAGCCTAAGGAAGTAGCCCATACGAATTTCTTCACTTTATAATTTTTCCAAATTTGAT
Organism: Eucalyptus cladocalyx; assembly: GCA_017140615.1. Taxonomy (NCBI): domain Eukaryota; kingdom Viridiplantae; phylum Streptophyta; class Magnoliopsida; order Myrtales; family Myrtaceae; genus Eucalyptus; species Eucalyptus cladocalyx. The sequence goes on from CM029520.1 coordinate 21,776,409, forward strand.
TTTTTCCGTAATATTCCGGGCTCAACAGAAATTTCCCAAAATATGAGACGAGATCCTAAAAATAAATTGTGACGGGCTCGAACGTTTGATTCCCGAAACTAAATTCAATTTCATGGTTAAAATCGACCAGATACGATTTTAGCGTGACCTAACCTACCAGGTAGCTTTTAGGGATTTTAGCACATTTGACCCGTGGTCGATAATTTTTTATCCACATTTGTGCATCTTCGACTCGTCGGCGACTTTCGGTTGTCATAAAAATCTCAAGGTTTCAATTACTAGTATTGAGTACAAAATCAACTGAAAATCAGGTCAGTGCCGTTTGACGCGAATTTCGCAATTATATGGAATCACCCGCAATTCAATTACGTGATTCCGTCGAATCGACCTATATCTGATCACTAATCAATTATAACGGTGTCGTATTGACTCTTGCCAATTACTACGGTCGAGCAGTCGATTTTTGATTGAATTCTCAAGTCTATCGCATTTATATCCCTTAACAGCTTCACTTGATAGATCAATTAACTCGTGAGTGGCCAACTCAAAGAAAAATGACATAGGTGCATCGACGAAATGCCCATTTCATATAATCGAGATGGGGTCAAAATTTAGGATGTCACATTATATCCCATTAGTCATGGCATTCTCTATCAAAGAGGATAAACAATTTGAAACCAGAATAAAGAGGTAAGGTGACATAGGATCCCCTTGTCCGATGCCTCTAATTAGGTTAAAAAAAGGAAGAGGCTCGCCATTTAATTTCACATTAAAGGATACTGTAATAATGCATTGCATAACCCAACATACCCATCTCTCACAAAAACCCATTTTCAGCAAACATGCTTTCAAAAAATCCCATTTCATTCTATCATAAGCCTTTTGTCTATCAAATTTCAGAGCAGCCTGGAATTTTTCATTTCGTTCCCTCACTCTCAATTGGTGTAGCACCTCTTGTACAATAAAGATATTATCTTGGATTGGTCTTACATTAACAAATGCACTTTGTTCTCCATAAATCAACTCAGGCGTCCAGCATTTAAGCCTATTTACCATTATCTTCGAAATTATCTTATACGTAAAATTGCAAAGGCTAATTGAACGAAATTGCTCAAGTCTTTCTGGATTGGGGCTTTTTGGTATGAGAGTGACGTGGGTTTTGTTCAAAGCTGAATCCAAGATTCCCGATGTGAAAAATTCTTTAACTGCCTCAAAAATATCCTTTTTTTTTTATCACTTCCCAGTGATGATGGAAGAATAATCCATTTAAACCATCTGTACTAGGAGCCTTATTCGCTCTATGTTAGAACACAGTAGCCTTCACCTCTTTCATGGTTAGTTTTGCCACTAAAGAATTGTTCATTTCATCACCAACTCTTTTGGGACAAATATACAATATAGGTTCAAAGTTTTTAGGCCCCACTGATGTATATAGGTCTCGAAAAAAAAGTGATTGTCATGTTTTGAAGTTGCTACTTATCCCTTATCCAGTTATCTTCTATGGATCTCAGCATCAAAATTCTATTTCGTTGCCTCCTCTGGATAGTGGTGGCATGAAAATATTTGGTATTCTTATTACCCTCATTTCAACCACTTAATCCTTGATCTTAAACCCCAATACGTCTCCTCTCTCCTCCATAGATTTTCGATTTCCTCCTTAATATTTTGAATTATGCTACTATCCTTAAGGATGTTGGTTCTATAATTTAAAACCAATAGCTCTTGCTCAAGTGCTTCAATACGACTGAGTGTTGCTGGGAAATTTTCTTTTGCTCCAACATTTCAAAGCCTCTGTAGTGATTGGCAATTTTTCCTTTAAACTAGCATTGTCCACTAGTGGTTGCTCCCAAGCCTCTTTTACAACTTTCTTGCATTCAGCGTCTTCTATCCAAAATGCCTGGAATCGGAACTCCCTTTGTCTCTTTACTAATTTTGCTGCATAAGATAATAATAAAGGGCTAGGGTTGGAACAAATAGCCAGAAAAGCAAAACTTTCAGCTTCAAGGTATACGAGTCTCCACTCCAAGGTTACACAAGATCCTATCCAGTTTCTCTTTGATTAAGTGTTCCCCATCCCTATTATTGGACCAAGTAAATGCACACCCTTTACATTCAATATCCATCAGCGAGCAGTCATTCAAACAATCACAAAAAGCATTTACGCGATATTGTTCTGCCATCCTATTCCCTACCTTCTCCCATTTATAAAGTACCTTAAAATCTCTCAAACAAACCCAAAGAAAAGCATCAAGTGTACTGACCTATTGCATTTTATCCCATAATCTCAGCCTCTCTTGGAATACATTTGGAGCATGTATAAGAGATAATCTCATTTTTGTTCTGGATTCATTGTTGACACATATTATATTTAGTATCTCTTAAGAAGCCAACTCCACTGTCATTTCCACGAAGTCATTCCACATCACAGCTAATCCCCTTGCAGTCCCTATATGATTCACCACATAACTAAACTGAAACTTTAAGGTCATCTTAACTCGATTTACTACATGTTCTTGATTGTCGGTTTCCATTAGTAGAACTAAGTTGGGTTTTTCTTGAGCCACTAAGGCTCTAAGTGCCTGAATTGTCAGGGGAGTACCCAAACCCTGACAATTCCAGCATAATATCTTCATTTGTACCCCGATGGCTTATGCAGGCTAGCCACCAAAGCCCATATTTGAGCTTCTTCCACCGTCTGAATTGGAGTATCCATCCCCTCAGTTTCCTCAAACGAATTTTCACAAGTAAGTTGGGAATCATAAGGGGGATATCTCTTTACCTTTATGCTTGCTTGAACTAGTCCTGTACCCTTCTTCACTTTCTCCTCCTTTGATGTACTAGGTTGTTTACAAACCTCCAGAACTCCTTTACCAGCAGACAGACTAGAATCTGGTATTATAAGAGCCTTCTCCATCATATCCCAGCTATTCTTTTCAAGAAAGGTCTTTTTCTTTTCTCACCCGCCCTGCTACAATTATTACTTGACTTAACAGCTTGGTCACTATTATAAACCACCATTTGCCCCGAGTTAATAGTCGTCTCTGGAATATAGTCTTCTTCCATTAGCTCTTCCATACTTTTCTCATAAAATAATTTCCAGAAAGGGTTGTGTTCATTTGCCTCCGCTTTTAACCATGAACCAAAGGACATCTCATTTGCATCATTAAACTGATCTTCATTATAAGGTATGTCACGACAATACTGTGCATAAAGAGCCCCAGTTTTCCACATGAATAACAAAAATGTTGTAATCTCTCGTACCTAAAATCCAGCCATAATTTTTCTCCCTTGTTGCTGTAAATCGATCCTGATTAAAGAGGTGCCAATATACCCATTGTAACTTTCGTCTTTCCCAATTTATAAGCCACATAACCTTTGGCTTCAATCTTTACTTTTGACACGCATCCAATATCTCCTGCTATTCCTGCTATTATCTCTTCTGATACCCATTCAATGGGAAGTTCATGTATCTGAACCTAGAACGTGCATGTATCATATGTATAACGAGCAGGGGGGTATTAGGCTTCCATGTTTTTAGCAGCAATAGATGATTTGCAAATGACCAGGGGCCCATATTCAATGCTCTATCTCTATCCAATTCCAAATAAAAACGAAAGCCAAAAACGCCTAGGGCTAGCAAGTTAATGTCTACATTTTCAACTCTCCAAACTTTTCTCATTGTGTTCTGAAATGCTTGTATGTTCACCTTTGGATTTTGGTATAACTGTCCAACTAAAGTCAGTCTACTTTCCATTACCTTCTCTGCTGAGATAGCATCATCTACTGCTGTTATTTTCCTTCTTGACCATAAATTCTCCAATCTTTTACAGAGGGCTGCACCATGAAGATCTGATTCTTCTCTTTCTACCATTTGATGTCGCCACCGGGATACAGGTTACCAAAGTTACAGAATGTGAGCCAAGAGGAGTGGTCCAAGAAAGGTTTGAGAAGTTTCTGGGTATGGGATATGGAATGGAACACAGAATGAAATGCGCATCAAAAGTTAGGTTAGTGGGATGCGAAATGCAAGGGAATGAGACAAAATACTAGTGGAACTTTTTTGTTTTGGGTTTAAGGAGGAAAGAAAACTGGGAATCTTTGTTTTTGATATTCTGCCACTTGGACTGAGCTGAAAGAAGACGGGAGGAAGGATCGGAAATGACGCCATGTGTGGGTGGATTTTGTGTTTTGTTTTTTAGGAAGAAGCTATCGAAATGATGCGATAGAGCTTAGGGATCTGTGCATATGAGCGTCATCCACTAAGCTAAGGCAAGGGAATCTTGAAGAATGAGACGAATGCAGAAGGATTTAGGGTTTTTCATGGACTTGATGGAGCTACCATTCTGGTAGAGAGAACTCTTCAGGTAAGAGAGAAAACCGTTCCTGAGTGATAGTCCTCTGGCCTTTTGTTACTTGACTAGACATCATTTGTCAACATTCTACGCCTGGACACATTTAATTCTCTTTTATATTCTCTCTCCTCTTCCTTCTCACCTTCTCTGAAAAGGAAGAAGAAAAGCGAACCCTCTTTTAAATTTTGAATGTTTGCCAGATTTTGCTACTCCACGTTACCTGCGTTCGTCAAGCGGCTGTTCCCCGCCATCGCTGACGAAGCACATTAAGACCACCCTCGTGCAGCGGCACGGGACAGTGAAGCCGAACAGGGCGGCCATCACAAAAGGGAGTGAGGCAGAGGCCGAGAGGCGTACTACCACCCTTGACAGAGCTTTGGGTTCTCAAAGATTTTTGGGAGCATGTACGAGCTTGGTGACGAAGTTGGGACTTGGGAGAGTGCATTTGATTCTACTATCTATTCAAGGTCCAAGATGGGTCGATTTTGATAAAACCGTCTTGGATGTCACGCCAATGACGGCATTTTTCTTTATTCACTCCAGAGATCCGAAGCATGCAATTAGCCCGTCATGTTTTCACCGCGGAGAAGCTGCGGAGATCCGAAGAGGGGCGCCGCGGGGGCGTCGGGGAGAGCGAGGAGGGGGTGTTGCTCCAGAGGTACTTGGAAGATCAGCTGAGACTGGTGGGATTTGTGTACGAGTGCGGGGACGATGGTGTTAAAAAAGTGATCCATTTTTTAGAAAATTCTAGACTAGACTAGAGAAAAAGTTGGTGAAAACAAACCTGCAAAAAGCAAGCCTAGAAGACTCTCAAAGGCTGAAGAAATTTCTGGTACGTGGGCAGCAGACGTGGACAGCAAATGGACAAAAGAAAAAGTAAACAAGTCAACAAAAGCTGTAAAGCTGAGAATAGAATAATAAAGAAAAATGGAGAAGCACCTACAAGTACTAATGTCGGTGGAGAATGGCGGTGATAGGCCTATAAATAGAGGTTGGGGGTGTGTGTTTAAGATGTAGAAAAAAACTACACACACTCCTTCCAAAATCCTTCCTTTGTACTAAAAATTTTCATAATAAAAGCTCTTCTTTTGCTATTGTAGTCCTTTTATTATTCACACATAACATTTGTACACACACACGCTTCCGCAAAATTACCAACAGATGGCGATGGCAACAACAACGGGGATGTCGGATTTCTAGAGAGTTGTCGAAGTCCTCTCCTCGCTTGAACTTTTTTTTTTTTGATGGTATAAACCTCGCTTGAGTTTGATTGGTAGATGGGATTAGATTTGGTGGGATTTTCTTTCCTTCTTTTCTTTTTAGTTATCATGATTTTGTTTCGTTTGGCCGTGAATTTATGTGTGCCCGATGAAATGCTAATTAACAGCGGGTAATCATAGAAAAATGTGAGACTGCCCTTCGATCAAGTGGCTCTTTCTTTGTTCTATTTCGCTTTACTCTTTTCATTGATTGGATGTGAAATGCAATTTCGACCATTCCTGAACTGTTCACTTCGAATCTTTGTTCACTCTCTCTTCAAAGTCGAATAAGAACTTGCCATTTTCCATCAGTCGTCAATAAACAGAAATAACAGATGCTCGCAGAATTAGTCATTGTGCATTGCTCACTTTGGAAACTTTCACGGTTCACTCGCCCCCGAGGGAGCTAACACGCAATCCAAACATTACAAATTTGTTCTGTACCGATCGAAACTCAGAGATGATACATAAAAATTGAGGGCGACCATCGACCATCGAACGCTCGAAAGGATCCTAATGTAATTCGACACCCCACCTAAATTGGAATCAAACTCGCACTTGCTCTCGAAGAAGTTCAAGAACCCAAAGCTCTTGGGGAGGGCTGTCACCTGCCCCTCGGCCTCTGCCTCATTCCCTTTGGGGATCGCCGCCCCGTTCAGCTTCACTGTCCCGCGCCCCTGCGCCTCTGCTTGAGGGGCACCCTTAATGTGCTTCGTCAGCGACGGCAGGGCAACGGCCACTTGACGAATGCCAAGTAACGCGGAGTAGCAAAATCTAGCAAAGATTCAAAATTTGAAAGCGTTTGTCGGAGAGGAAAGAGGGTTTGGTCTTCTCCTTCCTTCTCCGAAGAAGGAAAGAACAGCGAAGAAGAGAGAAAATACGAGAAAGAAATAAATGCGTGCAAAGCAGGAGAGACAGTACGCGACACAAGAGAGAGAGGGCTAGTGTGTGCAGGCTTAGGTGACAAAGAAAGAGAATTATTTTTTGTGCAGAAATTCGATGGCTCCACACTTCCTCGTGACCCCACAAGTTGCTTTGTGAGTAGCTCAGGACCACGCTAACGTGGAGTCCCCATACCACTCAATATTTTCTTGATAAATGCTCATTTGTCACTAATATGACCTTTTTTATTTTGTTGTTGCATAAAAAAAAAAGGGATTTTATCACGATCAAGACTCCTAATCTTGAGTTATTACCTTTAGTCACTCGTTGGCTAAAAATCATGTTTATACATCAGTCTTTCTAAATACTAGTTCATTAATACTTAAGTGTAGACTACTGCCCTTGTGGATGATTTTTTCATATCAATTTATATACTAGTCCTTTTAATACTAATTCATACCACATTTGAGTGTGGATCACCACTCTTGTGGATGGTTTTTTACTTTCTGCATTATTTTATTTGTCATTTTATATGTCGCTTTTGCATTTTATATCATTTTTAATACTCGAGATTGTATTTAGCTTTATATTTCGAATAGTCATAACTTTAGAATTAATATAAATAAACCGTAGGAACCTTGATCCTTTGGTCTATTGATCCTTGTATCTATGATTTTGCATATTCACCTAACAAACGTAGACGCCTTTAGAAAAATCACTTTATCTTCACGATTTTCTTCTTTTCGTCATATAAATCCCTAGATTCTTGGGTGTTTATGGTTTACACCCACACAAACATTTCATGTATCAGCGTCAAATTCAAGCATCTGCACATTTGCTCATTTGCTTTGCATATCTGCATTTATCACTTCTCTCCCTTTTTATCAAAAGGGGACTACACTTAGAATAGAACTTGGCCAATGTAGGTAATCAGTGCCTTTGCAGTGCCTCTCTTAGGCCTTATCCTATCGGTACTGAATTTTAGCATTCGGCTAAATTTATATTCTAAACATAAGGCCTTCTGGCCTCAGAATTATGATGGACAAGATTTTCATGAAGGATAAGTGCTATCTTACCATTCTGAAATATTTGATACCAACGAGGAGTATTGAAGAGAAATGGGAAGAAAATTAGCTTTGCATGAGTTATAACACAAACACGATTTTATTGCAGAAGGCTCGTTGTTCTCTTCTCATGATACAACCAATGCCTTATATAGGCATAAGGAAAAGAAAATACTAAGGAGCTTTCACCACTCGCGACTCAAACATCATACATCTGACACTAATAAAGCAAAACACACTAGCAGCAAATTCATTGACGGACCAGAATGTTAAAAAACAATACATAAACCAAAACACCAGTTCCAACGGCCAAATAAAAACAACAGTCAATCAAGCCAAGTAAAAAAATACATCAAGATAAGTTTAAAATCATTTGGATGAGGAAGCTGTATCGGTAGGGAGCAAAAGGTTCAATTCTCATCGAGGTTCAGTTCCACTCCAAGTTCTTCCAAAAACGTCAGGAGGGTTGCCATTTTAAACTTTAGAGCTTCAACATCCCTTTTCAATTCTTTGACTTCCCTGGTCGGATCCGGTAGAGATCCCGTCCGAGTCTCCTTATCAGCTGATTGTGATGGATGCTTTCCTTGTTCTGGTCGCTTTTCCTTTTCATCCTCATAAATGAAGAGCTTTTCATTAGATACTACCTAAAGCATATCCTATCAACAGCTAACTCATAATTATTTCTCATGAGGGACCTCAAAACCAATACTGCGGAGAGGTAAATACTGTAGCAACGGATCAAACATATTTTGAGGTTTAAGAATACACTATTGAAGCATAAATATTATTTATTTAACATTATGATCTATTAAGTATGCATTTGCATACGCAAAGAAGTTCGACCTAGAACAGCTTGCTAAGACCTCCATGTCCATTCTTTCGACCAATGAGTCAACTAGGAAGTATGTCAAAAGAGCCACCAAAATCAGCAAAAAGAACAACAAAAAATCATTTCAGAGTTTTTGAAAGTAACTGCCTGATCATATGTGCCCACTTCGACCTTATCTCCTTTAAGCTTAAGGTACAGGTCACGCATCTCACGCTTATCACGCTTCTGACACAAGATAGTATGATCTTGGATGTTTTCCTTTATCAATTCACTGACCTTCCTAGGGGAATCTTTCAATTCTCCCAGAAATTTTTTGAGATCATCTTTTTTGCTAGCAAGAAAAATAATTTTTGTGTTGGAGGGGTAACTCCTGCAACTTGGGCTGTACTGCCACCACCACACTGACGCAACACTGTCCTTCTCGATTTCTATTGCCAGTTCTTCGTCAATTTTGCCAGTCGATAGAGCCAGTTCTTCTTCGCTTTTGCCAGTCGATAGAGGTTTATCATTGCGAAAGTAAAAGATGGGGATCAGAAATATGGTCTTATCTGACTCGTTGTGGATTTTAGTCGGAAACGGCATCAACCCTGTTTCAATCACAAGAAAAATATTTGTTAATAATCCTTCTCTTAGATTCCGTCTAGCTGTGAAGTTTCTTGATGGTGCCCATCAAACAAATATCTTTTATCACTTATAATCTCCTCTCATTTTAATTAAATGCATGAGATTTATTGCAACGGTCCAATACATTAACAAACAAATTCCCAGAATAGCGGACCAACAAGCGAAGATAATGCAAATGAAATTCCCAACTTCTTAGTAACACAGCAGAAACTAGAATCTCGTCTCATGCAAGTAGTTTGTAATGCCTAGTTGCACCTACTTCATGTGAAATCATCACGACAGAATGATGTCCATGCACAATTTCTCTGTACTTGAAACTTATTGAGTCGTGGAAATTCCATAGTGATTCATGGAAATGGTGGACAACGTGAACTCAGAATATTGTCAAAAACACAGAAATTTCCTCATGTGTAGCTGTTATCTCGAACTCACAATCCCTTACTAAAGATTGCCAGGATGTTGGTTATGGCGTTTTTGGCGTTCGCCAGCATCTTTTTTGTATTAGCTCCCGCCATGGTGGTTAGCGTGCAGAAAAAGAGGATATTAGTGATTGTAGGAGGAGAGAGGTTGAATGTTGTGATGTTGCAGGCTTGAAAGGATATCCTTCCTTTTTATAGAATCATGATGGAGAAAGGTGTGTAAAAGAATCGAGAACCGGAGTGAACCGGATCGAAACTAGCAGTTCCCAAGGGAGCTAGTATGATTTCCAATTCCAATTTATTGGAGCCAGTGGGTGCTGGTCTAGTTTCCGTTTCTAGATGTGGAACTGTCCACCCACCCATCCAGACTGGACCGGTAATATATAAATACATATTTAATTTTAAAGAAAACTTTCCAACCCAAAAATAATTTAAGAAAAATGAAAACCCTAATAACCCTACTTTAGAGCTCAACATCCATTAACTGAGTGCTCGTCTCATCCCACTTTTACCTCGTTTGAGTTGTCTCTCTACCTCTCACTCATGGCCTCCACTCTCTAGCTCAACACTCATCAACTCACGGCCTCAACTTGCAACTTTTAATATGAGTTTAATTTTTTTACTGATATTGCAACTAATAATACAAAAGTTCTTCGTTTTTTGCTTTATTTTGACTTTCTGGAAAATGTCGGACTAAGTGCGTGAAGCATGATGGGACAGTTTCATGGACCCAACCGAGAACTGGACTGGACCAGCGGTCCAATTCCCGGGTGGATCTTTGGAACTAACGTGCAATTCGTGATTTTAATTTTTTGGAACTAGTCATTGATATAGCTAGAATAAGTACCTAGAGGGGGGTGAATAGGTATATGCAAGATTTTTCTCGATAATTTCACAATACTAGACAGTTAATGGATTTGAGACAAACAATAATCAAAGTAAGACTGAGAGAAGGGAAGAGAAAATTGAACACACGGTTTATAGTGGTTCGGCTTATTTCAAGCGTACGTCCACTCTTCTGCACTGACAGCCTATTGGCTGGATTCCACTATGAACAAAGAGATGTTACAGCGATGTTCTCCCTTGATTTCTCGGTGTAGATGATCTACCACACTCGCTCAAGGTATCACTAAGTATAGACACTCTCTGTGTGTACAATATTGCTCAGAATGTATCGACTAATAATCAATGTGCTTCAGACTCTGGAATTTCTCTATCGATCATTTTTAAAGCAACTAGAATGACTTCCTTTTATACTCCTTTATGCCATCATACCCGTTGGCACTTACCAAAGGAATTCCTTCAATCTACCCGTTAGACGGAATCAATCAAGAAGATCATTCGAGCTATTAAAGGAACCTGACGATAGCCCATCAATCATGTTCGCCCATACAATCAGGATCTTGGTTTCCAAGAATAGAACATTCCAAGAATATTTCGTCGACCATCGGATCTTCAAACGATCTTGATAACGAATGAAAAAATCCGTTATATTAATCCAGCCAAGAGATCTTCTCCAGAGGATAGGACTAAATCCTCAACCAAATACTTCGGCTCTGGATTGCCTTCATCACTGGATTTGAAGAACTGTCAATGAGAATAGTCTTGAGTCTTGAGTCTTGAGTGCTGAGTCTGGTGATCTGAAGGTCTTCAGACTTTAAACAGAAAGTCTGCAAATATCCAGACTAGACTGATAGAAATGTTTTGTCAGCTTCAAAATATTCTGGATAGATTTCTCCAACAATCTCCCCCTTTTTGATGGTGACAAAACTTTCCTGTATATTTGAACAACTTTGACCTGCAAAACATTACTCAAGCAGTATGGCTATCTCATAAAGATTAATAAAATCAACAACCAGACTCTGCATCCACAGAAAATCGGTTAGTCTTTCATGAGTAAAACCATATAGCAATACTTGATATAATGCAAATAGTCAAGCATCAAAATCCACATCCAAATCAGCCAAATTTAAGTTCACACCCAAGTCATACTCAAAAACATTCAAACACACAAAAAGAAATTTAAAGTTAAAGTTTTAAAGAGAGTTGAGTTCAAATTGCAATTCTCCCCCTTTTTGTCATCATTAAAAAAGTGAGAAAAGAGTCAATTCTGTTTGGGAATGCGCACGATCTGGAAATCTCCCATTGATTGTACGATGCCTTCCAGTCTCTTCAAGTCTTCCCGTAGATGAGCCACCTCTTCTCCTTTGGCTTTGGCTTGAATTTGAAGAGCGAGGTCTTTCATTTGATCTACCAGGGTGGTAGAAGATGCTTGTCCAGCATTCTTCAGGACTTGAAGTTCACAGTCCAGAGCATATATTTGACCACGCATTTCCAGAAGAACATCAAGGATACGACGAAAATCTGCTGAATTGTCCGTCTGTGTGCTTGCATTTGCTCTCTCAGATTTAGTGAAGTCAGACGATGGAGCTTCGGTGACATCGAGCAAATTTGGTGTTGATGTATCATGTCCTTCCTCAAGCATTTGAGAGGCTTGAAAATCTTCTGGATTTGCTGGTGAGCAACTCACACCTTCATTGTGAATAGCCTGTGGTGTAGTCCTTTCTTGTTCGCCATCTCCCCCTGTCTCTAGGACCTCAATTGGGGAAGAGTGATGGTCATGCTCTTTAGCGCCTTGATTCCCTTTCTCTCATTCTTCATCTGCAGACTTTTCTTTCACTGCTTCTTCTTCTTCTTCTTCTTCTTCTTCTTCTTCTTCTTCTTCAACCTCTTTCTCTTTCTCTTGTTGCTCCTCTACTTCTCTGTTCTTTGCTTGTCCCTCTTTTTCTCTCTATTCTGTTGATTCTAGTACAGAACGTCTGGTTCTTTTCAATGCAGGTATAGAGAGATCTTCCTCTTCATCTTCATCCTCCAAGATAAGAGTTCTTTTCTTTTTGGATGGAACACTCATGGGCTCATTCCCTTTTCTCTTTGATGCAGAAGATGCTGGAGTCTTCACTTTGAACTTCTCCATTGCCTTGCTAAGCTCTTTCAGACGCATTTTTATCAGCATTTTCAAACCTACCACCATTTTGTCGCATGGTCGAACACAAAGAGTATGTGGAGGCTCAATGTTCAAGTGTCTGAAGATCTTGGTCACAAGACCTGCGTAAGGCAATTGGCCCTTGTCCTTCACCATTGCTCGGTACATGTGAAAGAGAATGGTGTGAGGGAGAGTGAACTTCTTCCCTGAATTGATCGCGTACATCAATTTCGCCTCGGAGTTAGACACGTCAGTCTTTGATGTAGACTTTGGCCTGAGACAGTTGATCACAATTTTGTGAAGCACGATGTTGATGGCACTCATCCTTGAGTAGGTAATTCTTTTCTCTGTATCCCTGTCTTTGACAAGCTCCAGTGTGGTACGAGCAATCGAAACTTTGATCGGTTGATAGCGTCCTTTTTCAACTCCAATTATATCTGCTAACATGTCCACATCTACCACATAGACTTGGTCTTGAACACTGAAGGATATTCTATTCGCATCTAAAAAACTGAGATTTGAATAGAAGTATGCTGTTAATTGTGCATAACCGTCTGTGGTATTGGAGCAAAATTGCTCAAGTTGAAGCAGATTGAACTTCTCCCTTAAGTTCACATCGATGGCATCCAAGAAGTCGAAATCAACACTCCTAGGGTTTATCACCCCTCTTTTCAATAGTCTGAAAAATAGATTCTCTTGATCCTTCGATTTGAACAAATCCATCCGATTTCCCTTCACCTTTGCTGCAACACCCATTCTAGGTTGGAATTCAAGGAACATCTTATCATCATCGTTTCCGTCAGTCGGATTCTGTCTCGGTACACGAGGGTCACTTGGAATGTTCACAAGTGCTTCCTCAGCCTTTCTTTTGGGAGCAACTCCCAAATCCTCCATTTTCTGTAGAAAAATATACTCATTCCCATGATTCTTATCTTTAAGAAATTTATCTACGACGTTCAGTGGAGACCCAATGCTTTTCAACGCACGATAGAGCTTGTAAATAAAAGCGAATTTTTGGACTCTTACAAGGTCAGCGTCCTCAATTATTTCTTCCTCCAGTTGATGACCCACACCTTGTGGGGTAGATGGAGAAGATTGACGTGGAGGAGAGCGAATCGGGCTCTATTGCTGACTCGGTATATCTTCCTCCTCGGTGAGATCGAAGTGGGTAGGCCCCTTCCTCATTCTGTGTGGTCCCCTGTTTGCGATTCTTGATGACTTTCTCGAAGAAGACATCTTTCCTTGTCCTTGAAAGATTCCTTCACTCCTTTTCCCAAGAAAAGTTGACAACTTTCTCGAAGATGAACACGAAGTAGAGACAGGATTGGGAGGAGAATGCCTTTTTAGGGTTTTGAAGTTTAATCGAGAAAAACTGTATATATATAACCAATCGGCACAAGGAAAGTGAACAGACGTCTTGTCACGCCCCGATCCTCAGGCATGCACACATCCGTCTCACTTGGTCGATTTTATAATGCGATATCCCAGGACAATGTATCGCCGACCCTTTCATTTTTAAGCACATGCGGAAGCAGTTAAAATCCCCAGACAATAAAACAATGGGATAGAAAAGCAGGGCCATATTTTTCATATTGAAATTTACAACCAAACCTTTATACATGGCATTAGACAGAGCACTTCACAAACTATTCACAACTTCAGAGTCTCAGTCTATCTACACATATACAAAATGGTTCACAAAGAGATGGGATTTCAATCCTCCTCTAAGTCATACTCGAGATCATCCTGATCCTCCTCTGATTCCTCTTCACTCAGATCATTCTCTTCCTCAATTTCACTTGCGAGTCTCATTCACAAATTCCTCCTCCTTAGCTCCTCGTCGGGATCCTGAAATGTTTTCCCCAAACTGGGATGAGACTACGTCTCAGCGAGTTCTACCCCACTAAGCCCAATTAGTAAACTATTATACTAAAGGCTGCCTAAACATGCATAGGGCAGAAGACGTACCTTAGCATCAGATCCCACCTGCAAGTTAGTACAATTCACAATAGGCACTCAAGCAATCATATCACAGATCGATATCTCGATCAATCGATCCAATCGATCACACACTAACAAGACCACTCACGGTCATTTCCATTCAATCAATTATTTCACAACAATCGAATCAATTCATTGATCAATCGAACTAGTCGATTACATGTCACTTGGATCATTCCCCAATCGTTTCCCTTATTCAGCTTCAAATCGTACTCACAACTTCACAAGCATAGACTACCAAATCTTGACAACAAATCACAGTCCCGAAGGACACGACCTATCTTTAGGTAGCAAATTACGGCCCAATGGGCGCGACCTTTATCAGGTGGCGGATTACGGCCTTATCAGGCGCGACCTGTATCGGGTGGCAAATTACGGCCTTAACGGCGCGACCCATATCGGGTGGCAGATTACGGCCTTAACAGCGCGACCAGATCGGTGGCGGATTACGGCCTTAACAGCGCGACCAGATCGGGTAAGATTACGGCCTTAACAGGCGCGACCCATATCAGGTGGCAAATCTCAGCCCAACAGGCATAGCCATACTTCAGCGGCTTCCGAGGTTTAACTCACAACCTCTCACAGTCAAATTCTAATTGAATGCCGACACTAATCAATCTTGGGATGAATCCCCACATACTCATCAACTCACTCAATTTTCACATGATATTAACATACCTAATGAATCTTAGCCAAGAGTATATTCAAATCACTCTCACAATTCTACTCACTTTACAACTCAACCAAGCATTATAAATGCTGAATAAACATAATTGGCCACTTACCAATCAATAATTCAATCTCAATCAATTCCAATCAATTTACGGTAAATCCCTAAAATATCACAATTTATTCAATTCCATACAACGTGGAGCTCAAATAAATAAACAGACTGGGCGCGCCACGACGATCAGCACGAGATTTCGGTCGTCGGCCATCGAAATCTTAATTTCCAAAAAAAAATAAATAATTAATTAATTAATTTCGAAAATTAATTAATAATTATTAAAAATTCCATTTAGCTCAAAATAAAGCCAATTTAAATAAACGGACTTCACCACGGTCATCAGCATAATTTTCCGGTTCCAGACCATCTCCCTTGAATTTTCGGAAAGTAAATAATTATTTAATTTAATTCCGAAAATTAATATTTAAATGCCAAAAATCCCACTTAGGCCCGAATCGTCAAATTGAAGCCCGATTAGGCGTTGGAAAATTCCGAGATACCTGCAATAAATAGTAGACCACGTCTACTTGTTAATTGCACAATCAATTTATCTAAATCACATCACAATTGACTAATAATTGCTAATTTATTCTAATCTAACAACCTAAACATAATTAATTAAAACTAAACCAACCCTAAGCATAATTAGCCAACTAATCCTGGATTAGTGAGATTACTCACCAAATCGCGCGCAAATCGGATCAATCCGACGGCGGCGACGCGAGGAACGATTGTTCCCAAAGCACGGCTCGGGTTCGGGGCCGAGAAACGGCCCAAAAGCGGGCCTAAAGCCGCTGAAACCCACTCCGTTGGGTGGCTAGTCGGGGCTGAACGGAGCCGCTCCGGCGGCTAGGGCGGCGAGGGGAGGCCGGCGGAGGGCAAGGGAGTCGTGGGGGAGGTCCGGCGAGGTCGAATGGTGGCCGGAGGTGGAGCTGGTCGGCGGTTCGGCGGCTTCTTCAGCGACTCCCGAAGCTGGACAGAGGCGGAGCAGGGGTGAGGTCGCACAGGGGAGGACGGCAGCGAGCGGCGGACGCGTGGGCGCGCGCGGGCGGCAGCGGGACGAGCGGCGACGGCTTTGGCGAGCTGCGGTCTCCGTGCGCCTGCAACTTCCGCTCAAGCTTCTCCTTTCTGGTTTCGCACGAAGGAGAAGAAGAAAAGAGAGAGAGAAGGAGTCGGTCATGTGGGGTTGGGGGGAGAAGAGAGAGGAGAGAGAAGAAAAGATAAGTATGAAGGAGTTTGACTGGTCAATGAAGAAAAGCAAAGTGGAAGCCAGCAGGGGAAATCGGTGGGGAGAAACGCACGAGGGGGAGGGGAGAGGAGAGAGAAAAGAGAGAGAGAAAAAGAGAGAAAAGAAGAGAGAAAAGGGAGAGAGAGAGAAAAGAAATCTAATAAACATATTATTCTTATTTTTCTTTTCTCTTTCCCTTTCTAATTTCTTCCGGTCTTCGATTTTTCCTCCGATAATTTCTTTCTTGAAATTTCGGACTCGTCGATAATTTGACGATCGATGAGACAAGGTCCTAAAAATGAATTGTGACACGCTCGGATATTCGATTCCCAAAACCGAATTAAATTTCATGATTAAAATCGACCGAACGTGATTTTAGTCCAATCTAACCAATTAGGTAGCTTTTAGGGATTTTACCGCGGTTATATCCCTTAACGGCTTCACCCAATAAGTTAGTTAACTCGTGAGTGATCAGCTCAGAGAAAAAGGACCATAGGCATGCCGACGATATGCACATTTCATATGTTCGAGACGGGGTCGAAATTCGGGATGTCACACGTCTCTTTTGAAATCGATAACTGCCAAATTTAAGTTAATCTTTTTGAAAAGACATGATTCTGTTTTTCACGGAAATTATAAATTAACTGAACTAATGATCGTACCTTTTCGAGATTGAATATAATAACAACTTACGGTCGATAGCCATCGAGTCGAGTGCGAGGGTTGGATAGTCTCTAGACTTTAACTTCCTCAAGCTTCAAAATGTTGAGTCTCGGAACGGATAAAATCGAATTGATTTTTCTCCAAAGGCTTTGTGAATATATCCGCTAGTTGGCTCTTTGAATCAACAAATTGAATCGAGATTTCTCCATTTTGAACATGATCTCGAATGAAATGATGTCGAATCTCTATATGCTTTGCTCTTGAGTGAAGAATTGGATTTTTGGTGAGATTGATTGCGCTGGTGTTGTCACATCTAATCTCTGTGCTTGAGTCTTCAATTCCAAAGTCTTGTAACTGTTGTTTTATCCATAGAATTTGCGAACAGCAACTTCCAAGAGCTACATACTCTACTTCTGTTGTTGAGAGAGCCACAGTGCTTTGTTCCCTTGAAAACTAAGACACTGTCCTGCTTCCAAGCAACTGGCAAGTTCCCGAAGTGCTTTTTCTATCCACTCTGCAACCGGCCATATCTGCGTCTGAATATCCCAGAAGATTAAAGTCTCCCTTCTTAGGATACCAAAGACCGATGCTTGAAGATGAAGCAACGCATTTAATAATATGTTTCGCAGCACTGAGATGTGATTCTTTTGGATCTGATTGAAACCTAGCATAGATGCAAACATTCAACAAAATGTCAGGTCTAGAAGCAGTAAGATAGAGAAGTGAACCAATAATGCTCCTGTACAGCTTTTGATCAACTTTCTTCCCTTCTTCATCTTTGTCTATCTTCAAAGAACTTGACATTGGTATGTCAGTCTTTTTGCACTTTTCCAGTCCAAACCTTTTGACAAGATCATTAGCATATTTTTCTTGATAAATAAAAGTTCCTTCCTTCAATTGTTTTATTTGAAGTCCAAGAAAGAATGTTAACTCTCCCATCATACTCATTTCAAACTCATCCTGCATAGACTTAGAAAATTTCTTGCACAGAATTTCATTAGAGGATCCAAAAATAATATCATCCACATATATTTGAACAAGTAAAAAGCTTTTGTTTTCCTTTTTTGATAAATAAAGTAGTATCTAATTTACCTTTTACAAAACTATTATGTATTAAGAATTTACTTAGCCTGTCGTACCAAGCTCGAGGTGCTTGCTTTAAACCATACAAGGCCTTTTTCAGTTTGAAGACTGAGTCTGGTTTCTTTGGATCTTCAAACCCTGGTGGTTGTTCCACATAAACTTCCTCATGGATAAATCCATTTAGGAAGGCACTTTTGACGTCCATTTGGAATAACCTGAAATTTTTGTAACAAGCAAATGCAAGTAATAATCGAATAGCTTTTAACCTTGCTACTGGAGCGTAGGTCTCATCATAGTCTATTCCTTCTTCTTGCATATATCCCTTTGCCACGAGTCTTGCTTTGTTTCGTACGACTTTTCCTTTCTCATTCATCTCGTTCCTGAACACCTATTTATCTCCAATAACAGTTTTACCTTTGGGTTTAGATGTTAATTCCCAGACATCATTAAAGTTGAACTGTCTGAGCTCTTCTTGCATAGCTTCAATCCAGCTTTCATCAGTTAAAGCTTCTTCTATGCTTTTTGGTTCAATTTCATAAATGAGAGCCACAGCACTAGATTCTTCATGCCTTTTAGATCTGGTGCGAATTCCTTCATTGATGTCGCCAATGATAAGATCTTTGGGATGACTAGACTTATGCTTCCAGTTACTGGTTGATTTGACAGGTTGATGATTTCTTTCTTTATTTGAATATTCACGATCAGCTTGACGCTGGTCTTCCAGAGTTTGAGATGCTTCTTGAGTTGTAAGCTTTGGAGGGTCTGGAGCAGATTCAGACTCTTCATGATGAGTCTGACTGGAATTGGCTTGCATAGAGTCTTGAAATTTGACATTCATTGACTCCTCCATAGACTGACTCTTCTTGTTGTAGACTCTGTAGGCTTTGCTTGATGAAGAATATCCAAGGAAGATGCCTTCATCTGATCTTTCTTCAAACTTACCAATTTGATCTTTAGCTTTTTTTAATATAAAGCATTTGCAACCGAACACATGAAAGTATGAAACAATAGGCTTCTTACCTTTGAATAACTCATAAGGGGTTTTCTCAAGAGAAGGTCTTAAAAAGACTCTATTGATTATATAGCACGCTGTTGAAACAGCTTCAGCCCAAAATCGTGAAGAAATCTTACTTTCAATTAAAAGAGTTATAGCCATTTCTTGAAGAGATCTATTCTTCCTTTCCACAACTCCATTTTGCTGAGGAGTGTATGGAGAAGAGAACACATGCTTAAAGCCAGATTCATCACAAAACTTTGTAAAATCTTGATTTTCAAATTCACCTCCATGATTTGTTCTTATACTTGAGATAACACATCATTTTTTCATTTTGAACATTTTTAGCAAATTTTTCAAAATATGAGAAGGATTCGGACTTACTTGCAAGGAAATATACCCAAGTAAAGCGGGAGTAATCGTCCACAATTACTAGGCAATATTTCTTACCTCCAATGCTCCGGGTTTATGGTTGGTCCGAAGAGATCCATATGCAACAACTGCAGTACATGATTAGTAGAGACATGATTTATTGGCTTAAATGAATTTCTTACCTGTTTTCCCAGAATACATGGAGTGCATGGATTAGACTTTTGGTATGGTAATTTGGGTAGACCTCGAACAAGCTGCTTTGTTGAAATTTTGGCTAATTGCTTCATGTTGACATGACCAAGCTTTTTGTGCCATAAGCTTGCTTCGTCTTGAATTGAGATTAGGCATTGCGATTCATCTGGTTTCACATCCAGAAGATAGATATTTCCATGTCTTCGACCCATGAAAAACTGAGTAGAGTCTTTACTGGTTCCAGAACATGTTCCTTCTTGAAAGAAGATCTTAAAACCAGTGTCACACAATTGGCTAATGCTGAGAAGATTGTAATTGAGTCATTCCACTAAAGAAACATTACTTATCGTGAGATTTCCAATTTTCACAGTTCCAAATCCCACAATACTTCATTTGTTGTTTCCTCCAAATGAAACTTTTCCACCATTTACTTGCACAAGCTTTATAAAGCAATTTGAGTCTCCTGTCATGTGTCTTGAGCATCCACTGTCAAGATACCACTTTACCTTTTTCTTGACGGAGACTTGCATTTAAAAGAGAGTCTCAAGCTTTCTTTGGTACCCAAATTTTCTTGGGTCCTTTGGTGTTAGTAAAATAAACAGTATCAGCCCATACTTTCTTAACGGGTTTCCAAACCATAGGACACTCTTTTTCAAAGTGATCCGAACTTTTGCACTTTGAACACCTGAGGGCACTTCGACCTACCAACTTTACAAAAACTTTCTTGAAATGATTTTTGTAAGCCTCTCTCGGGGGTCTTTTCTTAATTCTTTCTTTTACTTTAGGAAAATCAATCAAGGGAATAGTTTCCGCTGTCATACCTAGACCGGACTTATTGAAGTAAGATCTTTGAGCTGAAAGAATTTTTTCAAGTTTTTCGGACCCTATTGAAAATTTCTTTGAAATATTTGATAAGTCAGTTTTTCCAAGAGAATTTTCTTTCAAAAGATTATTTTTATTTTCTTTAAGAGTAGAGACATTTAAGTCTAAACTTTTAACTCTTTCTTCTAAAACGATTTCCTTTTGTTTTATAGCTGAGTTTTCCTTTTTAAGTTCGGAAATTCTTTTGAGAGAAGTCTTAAGACTAAAACACAATTCATCAATGTATTTAGAAACTTTGACAGGAATTTTAAAATCACTTACCTCAAATTCATCGTCCGAGTCGATCCGAGTTTGAGTCTGAGTCTGAATGTGCCATCAGACATAGGTTGGCATATTTATTATCACTTTCTTCACACTCTATATCACTCCGTGTTTCGGCTTTGAGAGCTTTTCGAAACTTTTCAGCTTTTCCTCTCTTCTTCTTTAGAAGAGGACAGTTAGTCGATGTGTCCCTTTTTCTTACATTCAAAGCAAACTATATCTTTGTTTGGTTCTTCATCATCAACAGACTTGGTCTGCTGTCTTTGAAAATTTTGTTTCCTTGAGTTGAACTTTCTTCCTTTTCTATTCAGTTTTCTGAATCTTCTTATCATGAGAGCAAGCTCCTCATCGTCCATGTCATCTTGAGAATCGTATCATCGAATCATCATTTGATTTTAATGCAATGGATTTCTTACCTTTTGGATCTTCGTCTTCATTGATTCATTCCACTTCATAAGACTGAAGAGTTCCAATCTGCTCGTCGACAGATAGTGGCATAATTCTTTGCGTCTCTCTGATTGAAGTCTTTATGTGATTCCAATCCTTGGAGAGTCCACGCAGTAGCTTGTTTACCTTCATGGGATCATAAATTTTTTGTCCTTGATTCTCAAGACCATTGACAATATCTGTAAAACGGCTAAACATGTCAGTTATTGATTCTCCTGGTTTCATTTTGAAGGCTTCATATTGATCGAGGAGAATGTTAATTCTGGTCCCCTTCACTCGATCTGTTCCTTCATAGGTGATATGCAATCTATCCCAAACTTCTTTTGCTGTAACACAAGAAGATATTCTGTTATATTCAGTTGGTGACAAAGCACAATATAAAGAGTAAATTGCTTTTGCATCGAGTGCTTGTCTCTTGATAATCTCTTCCTGAGTCATTCCGCTAGTCTCAACAGTTTCTTTCCCTCTTTCTGAGACTGATCCAGCTGTAGGAGCAATTCCTTTTTCTACAACGTCACATTCCAAAGGATCCTTTGATCGTAGGAAGGCTTTCATCTTGTTCTTCAAGATGTTGTAATCATTTCCATCAAAGTAGAGTGGTCTGGTATTGCTTTACCCTTCCACCAGCCCTGGTGCTAGCATACTAGCCATGGATCTTTTACTCTGAAGTAAAACACTTCAAATAAAGTGAGTACACGAGCTCTGATACCAATTGATATAGCTAGAATAAGTACCTAGAGGGGGCTGAATAGGTATATGCAAGATTTTTCTCGATAATTTCACAATACTAGACAGTTAATGGATTTGAGACAAACAATAATCAAAGTAAGAATGAGAGAAGGGAAGAGAAAATTGAACACGCGGTTTATAGTGGTTCGGCTTATTTCAAGCCTACGTCCACTCTTCTGCACTGACAGCCTATTGGCTGGATTCCACTATGAATAAAGAGATGTTACAGCGATGTTCTCCCTTGATTTCTCGGTGTAGATGATCTACCACACTCGTTCAAGGTATCACTAAGTATAGACACTCTCTGTGTGTATAATATTGCTCAGAATGTATCGACTAATAATCAAGGTGCTTCAGACTCTAGAATTTCTCTATCGATCATTTTTAAAGCAACTAGAACGACTTCATTTTATACTCCTTTATGCCATCATACCCGTTGGCACTTACCAAAGGAATTCCTCCAATCTACCCGTTGGACGGAATCAATCAAGAAGATTGTTCGAGCTATTAAAGGAACCTGACGATAGCCCATCAATCACGTTCGCCCATACAATCAGGATCTTGGTTTCCAAGAATAGAACATTCCAAGAATATTTCGTCGACCATCGGATCTTCAAACGATCTTGATAACGAATGAAAAAAATCCGTTATATTAATCCAGCCAAGAGATCTTTTCCAGAGGATAGGACTAAATCCTCAACCAAATACTTCGGCTCTAGATTGCCTTCGTCACTGGATTTGAAGAACTGTCGATGAGAATAGTCTTGAGTCTTGAGTCTTGAGTGCTAAGTCTGGTGATCTGAAGGTCTTCAGACTCTAAACAGAAAGTCTGCAAATATCCAGACGAGACTGATAGAAATGTTTTGTCAGCTTCAAAATATTCTGGATAGATTTCTCCAGCAGTCATTAATAGACGGTTTAGGTTCTAGGGTGGAAATCATCCTCTCAGACTATGCTCACCCCTAGTTGTAAGCAAAGAAGAGGGGTGGCTGTTCTGTTGTGCAGAAAGTATCCTAAAGTCCCTAACATCCTTTTTCGAGGTTGTGGGTTCCAAATTCTTAATAATCTTTTTCAATGCGATGGTCCTCCAGTCCCAAATAATGGTGTTATTATTGTTTCACTGGGAATTCTTCCATCGACTAAATATTATTCATCAATGGTCGATCTTGCAGGTTCGAATTTCGAATTCAATGGCAATTGAGAGAGAGATATGAAAACGTAATGAGGATCTCCGCTGACTAAATCTACGGATTAGAGAAATGCAACTACTGGAAACTAGTAAATCGATATATTTTTTCGATCGAAATAAATTGATAAATTAAAAAGTACATAATTATGTTCGTGATTGTCAGAGGCCATTTCAATGATTCGACATTGGCTTATATAGCCTATTATCAAACATAGCTGCTTCTTCAGACCCCAAAAAAAAAAAAAAAAAAAAAAAAAAAAAAAAAAAAAAAAAAAAGAAACTTTGCTACTTCTAAGCGGCTAACATTCAAACTTGAAATTACAACCGAAATGTCCTTGATTTTTGGCTCCATGATCATGTTATTGCAATTTTGTTTCGAAAATAAACAACACGTGCATAGGTAAAAATGAATCAAAACGATTCATAGCGGAAGTAAAAATATCCATACATGTATTTCCACAGCATTGTTCATGCATTTTAATGAAAGCATGTAGAAATGAGGAGGCTGTTCACATTATCCTTGGTCCTTGCTCAAAAGGTTTACTTCTGACGTTCTTCATATTCTAACCACGAACGTCTAATATTCTCACAACGTTGGTTCTAACATTCTTTAGATTCTAACTACGTGTTTTGCCGGATTTGGATCTCGCAACGAAATATTACCGACACCTAAATTTTGATTTGGTTTTTAATTCGGCCTTAGTTTCTTTGTTCTTCTTTTTTCGGATAATAAATAATAGATAATAAAAATAAAAAAAAAAACAAACAAAAAGCAGAAGTAGCAAATTTGTTGGGGCTAGGCCTCCAATCCCAAGCCCATCCCTTTTTTCTCTCTCGCACATGCCCCCATAGCCTGGCCCGTATGACCCAGCCCAGCCCCCTCTCTCATTCTTCTTCCTTCTTCTTGCTTCCTCCCCTTTGCCTCTGCAACTCACGCGCAAAGGACATTGACACACGAAGGACAAGCTAGGCAGAGAGAGGAGTGTAGGCCAGTTGCTGAGAGGATGCAGCATTAAAGGTGAACAAGCCTCCGTGGAGGGGGAAGAACTGACACCTGTTTGGCCAGTGCAGGAAGGCCGGTTAGCGCACCAAGGACCGCCAGCCTAGCCATCGTCGATCGGTCCCCCCGCGCCTATAAATAGGGCATCGAGGGAAGGCCAAAGGGCACGGCCTAAAGAGGATCAAAGCTAGCGAACTCCAAGGAACTTCCCTTGAGAGACTTCC
The DNA here is from genome assembly GCA_017140615.1 of Eucalyptus cladocalyx. Taxonomy (NCBI): domain Eukaryota; kingdom Viridiplantae; phylum Streptophyta; class Magnoliopsida; order Myrtales; family Myrtaceae; genus Eucalyptus; species Eucalyptus cladocalyx. Next base: position 21,800,813 of record CM029520.1, read on the forward strand.
AGGGAGGTTTGAGAGTGAGCTGGCCGAGATCCAAGGGAGGCTGATCGGAGAGAGGAGGAAGACTGGAGGAGCTCATGGGCAGAGCTAGGGTCGGAGAGAGAAAGGGTCGAGCTGAGCGAGGAGCCGAGATCCAAGGTCCAGATTTGAAGATCCTAGGGCGAGGGTCGGCAAAGGGGCCAGATCTGACTGTGTTGGATCAGATCTGAGAATCGCCGTCACCCACTGCAGCACCAAGCTAGCCACCATTGTTGTTCGGCCACTGATGACACCGATAGACCACACCCTCCCAGTTGCCACCCGCGCGCATAGCTCTAACACTGTCCTCGGCAAACTAATCGCAATCCCCTGTTATGTTGGGCTGATGCACATTGAGCTATCGTTATCGTCCCTTTCACGAATCCTTGCTAAGTCGACAACTGCGAGCTGAGTGTCGCATAGTGGTCAATCCTGCCCCAGTTGTCTATCTTGAAGCAACCCCTCGACGAAGGCATCACTATAGCTGCCCGTCTCGACACCTGCTACCATGTTGTGCAAACTGGTGTGGCCTGCCGTGTGTAGGTAATGACAGTCTCTGACGCTTTCGTCGTCGTTGCTTCCTCGAAAACCCAGCTGCCACCCGACGCCTCCATCGCCATCGATTCCCCCAAAAACTCAGTTGCCATATAATGCCCCTGTCGTTGTCACTTTCCCTGTCATTGACCCCTTTGAGCGACCGGCTGCTACTACCCGCTAAAGCACTACAGTGAAATGTTAGGTTGCCGCCGACTGACTCCACCCCCTAGCCTCTCCAATTGACACTGCAGATGGACGAAGGGGGAACGATCGCACAGCCGGGTCAAGCCAAGGTTGGGTGCGTGACTGGCGGCGTTAAGGTTTGGGCGTAGCGGAGTTGAGTTGATTTCAAGCATGCATGGGCTCGAGAGAATGTTGGCCTATTTTATTTTATTTTTTTGGAGGCTATGGGCCGGGCTTGCGCTTTAGGCCCATCCAGGCCAGCCTCTAGTGACTCGGGTTGGGCTCGAACCGAAATTTGACCCAGTTGCATAATATTAATATTATAATATTAATAAATAATAAAAAATAATAATAAAATTATTTTCAAAAAAATTGAGAAAATAAAAAATATCCCATATTTTCCCAAAAAATCCAAAAAAGTTAGAAAAAGACAAAAAATTATTTATATTTTCAAACAAACCAAAAAAAAATCCAAAAAATCCTTTTATGTTAAAAAAATAGAAAAGACCAAAAAGTGCTTTCCCTCCACCAAATGCAAGAAAAACCCTCAAAAATCCAAAAATTCTTAGGATTTAAATAAGATTAGGTACTAGAAGGGCATTAGTGAATAACTAGTGTAACCAAGTCCCCGAACCTAGTTTTTTTGGTTGCACAAAAGCGAGTATTCTTCCCAATACTTTGCTTAGAATTCTAATCAATCCACCCTAAATTGATTAGTGGCCACTCATCTTCAAAATTGACTCATAGGTTATTAAAATACCAAACCATTAAATCATGAATTGGTGGGCTTGGTAGAGCCCAAGCTGAGCCTAATAGACTTAGCCAAACCATTAGCCTCCGCAAGCTCCTGCCCCTAATCGGGTGCTGAAAAAGGGGTCGTAATTTTACCCTCACATGGGGGCAAAATAGAAGTTATTGCCATTCAAGCAGCATAGCCTAGAGTGCCGGCTAAAGATAAAGACTCAAGAGTCTAATAGCAATACTTCATTTGAACTTGCCTAGGCCGGTTCCTCTAACGACAAGAAAAAGCAGGGGCATAAAAAGCAATGAACTTGATAAAAGCAAGGTCAATGCCCATAAATAAAAATTGGAATTGGAAAAACTAGGGGCATGAAAAAGCAGTGTGCCTGGTAATAGCAAAGCCAATGCCCTAGACAAAAAGTGAATTTTAGCCATTAGTGCTTCCAAACAAAACGGCTATTGTGGTTCAACCAATAGAACCTCCATCTGACAGTGGGAAGAAAGACTAGTGACAAATGCCAAGGCAATCACCAACTCTCACCTTGTTACACATGAGTCAAGCCTACATTGTGTCCCATTGTAAAACTCTCTTTAGACTAAGGCACTTCAATTAACATAGGATTTCATGTCTATAAGCATCACTCAGAGGAATACGAGCAAGATTATTCTATCTCTTTTCAAAGGATTCTTGACTTGCAAACCCAGAGATGATCGTGAGTGAAAAGTCCTTTCAGACTGAAAATCCTTTCATTTAGCATGTTCAAGACATCTACATTTTGAATGAAGGTTGTCTTTCAAAATCTTCCCTAGTAGAACTCAGATGATACAAAATTGACGAAATTGTCATGCATGAATCACATTTAAATTCACGAATTTACAGCACGTATAATCATTGTGTGCATATTGCAAGTTGCTCAATAGCAAACATACTTCTAGAGATCAAAGATATCATCAGGTAAGCTTATATCTACCTTTATTTCCAAAATTTTGTCTTTGAGTGCCGTCCATCCCTCAAATACTCTGTCTCCTTGACACTCGACCTGTTCGAGCTGTCTCCATAATTTTGATACTTGTGACTGTCCAAGTATCCCTTTTGTCTTTGAATACTGGTTACTGTTCGGATACTCCCTTTTCCTGACACTCGACCTATTTGAGTTGTCTTCATATTAAGGATGCTTGCAACAGTCCAAGTATACCCCACTTGTCATTAGGTACCTACCACTATTTAGGTACTCCCTAATTGACACTCGACCTGTTCGTGTCATCTCTTCGGTATAGGTTCTCAAAACTGTCCAAGTATCCCATTGTCTTTGAGTACCTACCAAATTATTTAGGTACTCCATTTCCGTGCCGCTTGACCTGTCTAAGTTGTCCTCAAAATTGTATTATTGAATATAGCAGCTCTTCAAGCATTCCACTACTTTGTGTACCTACAGTGTGGCATCCACATTTTTGTTGACCTCAGAAAAATAACTATACATTGTGGATTGACGAAATTGTTATCGGATTTCGTCATCGGCACCAATGTTGGACCCCGCCGTATCATTGTCATCGTCGGCACCACATTTGACCACTATTTCATCGCCACCCAACGTCCCAAAACATCTAACATATTTTACTATGAGACCACCGGATGCCCATGCACGGCCATGCGGCCATGTTCCTTTCTTTTCCTGTAGAAGCTGGTCAATAAAAGAAAAAGCTTGACCAATGCAGCCCCTTCTTTCCACAAGTGAAGAGTCGTGCAACCGGTCAACTATGGAAGAAATTGTTGACCAGAAAGGCCACGTAGTTGCCTCGCTGCCAGCGAAGAAGAAGCCCACGGAGAAGTCGTGCTGGCTCGGCAAGAGGGGAGATCAGCATGCAGGAGGCCACGTCTTCGACAGCTGCCCCTTTGCGCATGCGACCACTGAATTGCAGAATTATTGACCAAATTAGTCGACTAACAAAAAGAAAGAAACCGAGAGAGAGAAGCAAGTGGTCGAGCAAGTAGAGAGAGTGGACAGCGGCGAGTGAGAGAGAGAGAAATCGAGGGAGCAGAGCGAGTGATCCGCGAGAGAGGGCAGCGAAGGAAGAGGGAAAGGACCGCCCCTCCGCCGTTGTGACAGTCTGATTTTTCGCTTCTGTTTTCAATTAAATAATTCGGGCTTTTCGTCGACGTGCTTATAGCGCTATTCTCTGAGCTGATCACTCATGAGATAACTTGACTAATCGGGAAAGTTATTAAAGGATTTTGATGCAACAGACTTGAGAATTCGACCAGGAACCGACTGCTCGACCGTGTTAATCTATAAGGATCATTTCAGCACAGTCGAAAATCTATCAGAAATCGGAAATAGGTTGATTCGATAGAGATAAAATTCGGCTTGGGTGATTCCAACTAATTATAGAAGTCTCGTCGATCGACATTAAACCGATTTTTCTATTGTTTTGGTACCCTGTGCTCGGAATTGAAACCTCAAGATTTTTCACGACAAACGAGAGTCATCACTGCGTCGAAGATGTACATTGTGGCTCAGGAATAATCGACCATGGGTTAGTGCACCAAAAATTCCCAAAAACTAACCGATAGTTTAAGTTGCGCTAAAATCACATTTTGATTGAAATTAACCGAGGAAATGATGTCGATTACAGAAATCGAAGAATTGTCACGTGTCACAATTCATCCCAAGGTCATTGTTGCGTCTTCTTAAAATTTATTGATGATGGAAATTGTTCATGAAATGTGCAAGATCAGCAAATTAAAAGAGCAAGGGAATTGCCACGTTTTAAGTAGGATTTTAAGACCTTTAATGTGAAACAATTTAAGAGGTACTATAAGTTATTACTAAGGGACTTGACCCTATTGAATTAGATGTTAGATTGGTAATTAAATAAAGAGGAGAAGTCTCCTCAAAAAGGGAAATTCGTAGGAATCCCTCTCTCCTACAACTTCACTTCAATTTCCTTAGTATTTAATGGAGATTGACTTGGAAAAGATAGGGGGACCACTTGATAGGGAAAGTGTCACGCCCCGATCCTCGGGGACGCGCCCATCCTTTCAATCCGGTCGATTATTAAAGTACGATATCCCAGGACTAATTATCGCCGACCCTTTCTTTTTATTACGCATGCAGAAGCAGTTATAAATCCCCAGACAATAAAACAATGGGATAGGAAAGCAGGCCATATTTTTCATATTGAAATTGACAACCACACTTTCATTAACAGCACAACCCATAGCATATTTACAACATAAAAGTCTCACACCTATCTACACCAAGACAGGGTTCACAAAAGGGATGGGATCTCAATCCACATCTGGGTTGAGCTCAAGATCCCTCTCTGGATCATCTTCTACTCCAAAATACTTTCTCTCCTTCAGGTCCCTCCTCGGCTCCTTCTCAGGGTCCTGAAATGGTTATTCAATAACCAATGAGACCACGTCTCAGCGAGTCCTACCCACTAAGACTCGATTAATAAACCAATACGCCATATGGTTGCCTAAGCACAACACGAGTCAGAGGACTTACCTTGGCCTCAGTTCCAACCTGCAATTCAAGGTTAAACACATATATTCAAACAATTCACGACATACGATCAAGCATTGATCCAACGACTAAGTCGATTACATGTCAATCTGACCATCTCTAGGTCATTCCCACTCCTACCATAACTTCTCAATGGTGTACTCATTCACCAAATCACATGTGTTTCTCGGGCGTCGTTTTCGCCAATGACATACCGATCACCGACACCGTCCGTTCTTTAAGGCGCCGTTTTCACCGGTGATATCCTCGATCACCGAACCACGTGTCCTTTCTAGGCGCCGTTTTCGCCAAGGTGACATCGGCTATAGACAACACCGTGAGTTCTTTAAGGCGTCGTTTTCACCAGTGATATTTCCTTAATCACCGAACCACGTTTGTCTATAAGTCATTTACGTGCGTTCTTTAAGGCGCCGTTTTTCGATGATACTCCCAATCACCGAACCACGTATGTCCAATAACATCGCACTGATTGGTTTCAGCCAACAATATTCTCAGTTATCTCTCATCATTCTCTCTACTATATAGCCCATCAACGCATCGGCGCTATATACCCACGCTCGGCCAAGCACCAATCAAATATTCAATAACAAACAATTTAGGACAATTCCTAAAATTCCACAATTAATTCAATTCCACACAACATAGAGCTCAAATAAATAAATGGTCTGCACCACGACAATCGGCACGAAATTCCGGTCACCGGCCATCCCGGTTGAATTTCCGGAAAAATAATTAATTAAATAATTAATTTCGAAAAATAAATAAATAAACATTAAAAATCCAATTTAGGCCCATATTGCCTTATTGGAGCCCGAAACGGGTCGGGAAAAATCCCGAGATGCATTCAATAAATAACCAAACATTTGTACTTGCTAATAGCTAGGTCTAACCACCTAACATGCATTATTAAGTCACTAAATTAATTGTTCTAACCTAATCTAACCACCTAAGTGCATATAATTAAATCTAACCAACCCTAAGGCATAATTAGCAAATTAATAAAGCATTAGTGAGTAAAACTCACTTGATAAAAAGCGGGGACCGAATCACCGCGACGGCGACGCGACAACGGCCGAAACTCGGGTTTTCGACAACACCGGCGGACTTGAACCGGGCCTTAAGCTTAGGCCCAACAAATCTCAGCCTAATTGAGATTTGTTCTTGCACTGAAATGGGCTGGACCTGCTGAATTTCTGGACTGAACTAACTTGGTCTTCAAATTGGTGGGCTGGACTTCAATTGGTTGTTGGAAACTGGGCCTCAAAAAGGCTGGGCTTCAAGATGTCAAACTGCAGGCTGCTTGATGGACCAAAATGCTGATCATTTGGGCTGCGAAGTGGGCTGCTATTGGGCTGCCGAAATTAATCAATTGCTGGGCTGAAGTCATTGGCCTCATGGGCTGGGCTGCTCCACGAAGAGAAATTTGCGTGCGCTGCTTCGGTCTTCGCTGGAGGGTGCTGCGACTTCAGCCAATCAATTCCTTTGGCGGTTGAGATGAGCTGCAGTGGATTTGTTCGATGGACTCAACAAATTGGAAGGAGCTGACGCGTGGGGAGGCTGGCCGAAACGGTGGAGGAGTCTTCAATTTGCTTCGTGGGCGGTTGGGCTTGGACCGTGCGACTTCGGTCTTGTGGCTTCAACTCTCGGTACTAGCGATGGGTGAAAGGTGGGGAGAAACGTGGCAAGCTGTTTCGGTAGAGAGAGGTGCGGGCATGCGCTCGTGGCCAAGAGATGAAGCGGATAGCTGCAGCTTTGAAGAATTCCTCGTCGATGGAGTCAACACGGCTGCTGCTTCAACCAAGAAACAATTTCGGTGGACTCGTGCGGCTTCACTTCGGTCTTCAACTCAGCTGTGTTGACCGAAACAAGAGAGGATGCAGCCAAGTGGCAGCAAAACCAAGCTGCTCGGTGGAGAAGGCGTGCGGCGTCCTGGCGTTGCTGGTTTTTCCTGCTTCCGCTGGCTTCTCTGTTCTTGGCTCCGTGTGAGGAAAATGGAGAGATGGAGGAGTGGGTGAAACCGGTTAGAGGCGTGAGAGAGAGATGGATAGGAGTGAGGGGTGAGGGCCCCTTAAGCTTGATCTTTTTCCACACAGATATCTCTTGCTCTTATCTCTCCACATAGCTGTCATCCACCAATCCATTTTCATCCATCAATCGACGCCTCAATGTCTCAATCGTTATTTTTCTTCACCCATGCATCCAACATGCATCTCAATTTTGCAACTGAAAACCATCTCCGGCATTTTCTCGCACTAAAACAATTTCGGTGACGACTTTTTTCCCAAAAAGTGTCGTTGTCGAGAAAAAATCTTCTGAGACCGAGTCGACACTCCTAAAATTTATTGTGACATGGCCAAAACTTCAATTTCTGAAATTGGACTCGAATTGGCGGTTAATTTTCATTCGACGCGTTTTTAGCGTGACCTACACTATCGAGTAGTTTTCAGAACTTTTTAAGGCAAATGACCCGTGGTCGATTTTCTTCGAGCCACTATGAACCCACTCGACACAATGGCGACTCTTGATTGTCGTGAAAATCTCAAGGATTCAACTACGGACACGGGGTACCAAAACAATAAGAAAATCAGTCTAGTGTCGGCCGACGAGAATTTTCTAATTCAGTGGTGTCACCCACGATTAGTCACATATCTCTATTGATCCAGTCTATCTCTGATTTCAAATCGATTTTTAACTGTGCCGTATTAACCTCTAAAGATGGACATGGTCAAGAAGCCAATTCCTGATCGAGTTCTCAAGTCTATTGCTTTAAAATTCCTTAATCATTTCCCCAGATAGTCTAGTTATCTCGAGAGTGATCGGCTCTGAGAACAACCCTATAGACGCGTTAATGAAATGCCCGATTTATTCAGTAGAAGACAGGGTTGAAAATTCTGGATGTCACAACTCTTCCCCCCTTATAAAAATTTCGTCCTCGAAATTTAAATCTTACAAGACTTGATCAAAAAGGTAGGGGTACAATTCTCTTATTGACTCCTCAGTCTCCCATGTCGCTCCTTCTGTACCGTGGTGTTGCCGGACCACTTTGACTAAGGGAATAGTCTTTGTACGCAGAACTTGCTCTTTGCGATCGACAATCTGGACCGGTCTTTCGACGTATGACACACGGTCATCCACGTCCAATTCCTCGAAATTGAGCACGTGGGTCGAGTCAGGCTCATACTTCCTCAACATCGACACGTGAAAGACATCACGCACTTGCGCCAATCTTGGCGGCAACGCAAGACGATACGCTAAGGTCCCGATTCTTTCCAGAATCTCAAATGGATCTACGTATCTCGGACTCAGTTTGCCTTTCTTACCAAAGCGCAAAGTTCCCCTCATTGGTGACACTTTTAGGAAAACGTGATCACCAACTTGGAATTCCAAAGACCTCCGGCGCTTATCTGCGTAACTTTTCTGCCTACTCTGTCTTTGTCTTTCGTCTCTCGATCAACGCCACGGCATCTACCTTCTGCTGAACCAACTCGGGCTGTTATCTTTCTTTCCCCAACTTCATCCCAACACACTGGTGTTCTGCATGCTCTGCCGTACAATGCTTCGAATGGGGCCATCTGAATACTCTGCTGATAACTGTTGTTGTAGGCGAATTCTACTAGATGAAGCTGATCTTCCCAACTTCCCTTGAAGTCTATTACACAAGCTCTCAGCATGTCCTCGAGAGTCTGAATTGTCCTCTCAGACTGGCCATCCGTCTGAGGATGATATGCCGTACTATACTGAAGCTTTGTACCAAGGGCACTCTGCAGGCTCTTCCAAAAAGCAGCAGTAAATCTCGGGTCTCTATCAGATGTTATTGTAACTGGCACTCCATGCATTCGAACCACTTGACGCACGTACAGGTCTGCGTGCCTATCTAGACTGAGGTCTTTTCGAACTGCAATGAAGTGAGCCGACTTCGTCAGTCTGTCAACTACTACCCAGATCGAATCATTCCCTCTCTGACTTCTTGGTAGTCCAGCCACAAAGTCCATCGTGATATGTTCCCATTTCCACTCTGGGATTGCGAGAGGTTGCAGAAGTCCTCCCGGCTTGCAATGCTGAGCTTTTACTTGTTGACATGTCAAACACTTGGCCACATGCTTGGCAATATCCGCCTTCATACCTGACCACCAATAGTGTTGACGCAGATTCTGATACATCTTAGTGCTTCCAAGATGAATGCTGTAACTGCTACGATGTGCTTCAGATAAGATTCATTCTCTAAGCTCTACATCATTAGGTACAACCAATCGTCCTTGGAATCTTAGTGTCCCATCATCAGCAATCTGAAAATCAGCCTTTCTTTTCTCTGCGTCCTCCTGAAGAATTTTCTGCACATCTGGGTCTATCGGTTGGAGTTGTTTGATTCGAACTTGGACATCCGGTTCAATTCTGAGGGTGGCCATAAAACTTGAAAGGCGGCCTACCTCAAATTTGAATACTGAATCTCGAGCTCTCTCGATTAAGTTCCACTCCTTAATCAGTATATGAGCCACTGAAGACTTTCGACTCAGTGCATCGGCGACCTTGTTCGCCTTTCCTGGGTGATACAGAATGTCACAGTCGTAGTCTTTCAGTAATTCCATCCATCGGCGTTGTCTCATGTTCAACTCCTTCTGAGAGAACAAATACTTGAGACTCTGATGGTCCGTGAAGATCAGAAACTTTTCCCCGCACAAGTAATGTCTCCAAATCTTCAGGGCAAATATAATGGCTACGAGCTCTAAGTCATGCGTCGGATAGTACAATTCATGAGGTCTCAACTGATGGGAAGCGTATGCAACCACTCTGCCATGTTGCATCAACACGCAACCCAATCCTCTAAAAGACGCATCACTATAGATCTCGAATCCTCCAGGACCAGATGGAATCGTCAGTACCGGTGCGGTAGTCAGCTTTTCCTTCAGCTCTTGAAAACTACGCTCACACTTGTCTGTCCATATGAACTTCTCTCATTTCTTCAGGAGTCAAGTCAATGACAACACTGATGTTAAGGCTCTTTCCACAAACTTCCTTAAGTGACTTGTACAACCCATACGGCTTCTGATCTCTGATACTATCGTCAGTCTTGGCCCACTAATAATTGACTCGGTCTTGATCGGGTCCATGGAAATTCTTTCACCAATTTCAGGTGTCTCTCGGGCTCCTTAGCATTTCTTGAATACACTAGAATATCATTGAAAGATACGATCACAAACTGAACTCAATATTCTTTGAACACTCGGGTTGTCAAATCTATGACAGTTACTGGAGTGTTCGCCAGACCAAACATCATTACATTATACTCACCAAAGCCATATCAAGTACAACACACCGTCCTCGGTATAACCTCTTTCTTGGTTCTCAACTGATGAAAACATATCTTCAAGTCAACCTTTAAAACATATACGCTCTTTATAACTAGTCACACCATTCATTGATCTTCGGCAATGAACATTTGTTCTTGATTGTCACCTAATTGAGTTGACGATGGTTGATGCATACTCACAACAAACCATCTTTCTTATTCTCACAAACAAAACGTATGTTTCCCCAAAGTGATGCACTGATATGCATGAATTCCTCATTCATCAATCTTCACATCTGCATCTTCAGTTCTACCAATTCATATCACAACAACTGGTAAGACGCCTTCGAGAGTGGCTCTATCCTGGTGCTAGCTCGATCACACTTTCTATCTCTTTCTCTGACGACGTTCTGACAGTTCTTATGACAACACATCTAGAAATTCTTAGACCACTAAGATGTCCTCCATCTCTAGTTCTCCAATCAATCCTACCCAAGACAATCGCCAAACAACCTTGGCAACCTCCGTCTAACAAACAAGTTCCCTTCAGCCAATGAGATCAATGAAATCGAATATTCTTTTCGACTCCCAATAACCTCGATACTTTCACAAGCTAATGGATTAAACTGGATTACTCCAAGATCGTGATTCATTGTCACTAGATGCTCCATGAGCCCACACTATTCTTGTGGCATCAAATTCACACTTCAGCGACTAGTCAAGCACGACTATTGCTAGTGATTCCCTTCTCTTTCACTTTTACTTCAACAATTTAAGTTCAACCAACTCAGCACAAACTTTGCTACGCTGCTCTGATAAAATCACTTCCAACACATTCTTTCTCTGATTGATGCAAGGTCCATTCTACTCCCATTCCTTCCTGGCCACAGTATCGATGTCTATGCTACCTTAGACTTCCACTGACAGTCATTCACTCGATGACCATGCTGGTAATCATCACAACAGGTTCTCATTATACTCAGACACTGGATTTATCCATACTTCCTTCTACAATTCCGACACCTATCTGGTGCATCTTCTATCTTCTATTAAGCGAAAGCATGCACCCTTTCCGGTTGCCCCATCATTCTGCTAGGATCACTCCCGACCAGATATCCCCGTTAGCTATACTCCAAACAAATTCGCGTCCTAGGAAGGACATAATGCCGATTTCCATCATCACGTCCGAAAACAACCTGATCTATTTGACTCGGTGCTGACTTGACTACTCCATCCTTCCTCGAGAGTGAAATAGAATGCTTTTCTCTCGGCCTCGGTCTTTTCCCTGACCGATTTCCATTTATGCCTGAACTGGATCTATACCTCGACTCGAATGCAATGAGTCGCTCTTGGATCACATCTACATCTCCACCCTGGATCTCAGCATGTGAAGCGACAACAGCGGTAATGATAATGACAACAACAGCGGCTTGATCCTGAGCTTGCTGGCTCATCCAATTCCCAAGGAACACTAGCATCAGAACGATCCTATCGAACTTAGGATCATTCGACGCTGCTACACTAGTACCAACCTGCGGTGGTACTCTTACACTCGAGCTGGCCAAAGTCAATACTCTGCCATAACCACCTCGGGTACTGAACTTAGTCAGTGCATCATCCGGAGTTACAAAGGACATTGTCCTCTTACTAGGAGTTCTCGGCTCACCTTTCGCTCATGGTTCAGTCTTTACACTGCAACCCAACTTCCAAACCCACACTGGATTAGAAGGTGAGCGATCCACACACCACAAACAATTTTAGCATTCAGCTAACATAAACATGCACCAGCATGAATTTAAAGGCCTTTCCTACAAACTATCCCATGGTCAACGCTCCTTATAACTCCAATATTGAACTTCGCTCTGATACCACAAAAAGGGGATGTCACGCCCCGATCCTCGGGGACGCGCCCATCCTTTCAATCCGGTCGATTATTAAAGTGCGATATCCCAGGACTAATTATTGCCGACCCTTTCTTTTTATTACGCATGCGGAAGCAGTTATAAATCCCTAGACAATAAAACAATGGGATAGGAAAGCAGGCCATATTTTTCATATTGAAATTGACAACCACACTTTCATTAACAGCACAACCCATAGCATATTTACAACATAAAAGTCTCACACCTATCTACACCAAGACAGGGTTCACAAAAGGGATGGGATCTCAATCCACATCGGGTTGAGCTCAAGATCCCTCTCCGGATCATCTTCTACTCCAAAATACTTTCTCTCCTTCAGTCCCTCCTCCTCGGCTCCTTCTCGGGGTCCCGAAATGGTTATTCAATAACCAATGAGACCACGTCTCATGAGTCCTACCCACTAAGACTCGATTAATAAACCAATACGTCATATGGTTGCCTAAGCACAACACGAGTCAGAGGACTTACCTTGGCCTCAGTTCTAACCTGCAATTCAAGGTTAAACACATATATTCAAACAATTCACGACATACGATCAAGCATTGATCCATCGACTAAGTCGATTACATGTCAATCTGACTATCTCTAGGTCATTCCCACTCGTACCATAACTTCTCAATGGTGTACTCATTCACCAAATCACATGTGTTTCTCGGGCGTCGTTTTCGCCAATGACATACCGATCACCGACACCATGCGTTCTTTAGGCGCTGTTTTTCACCGAGTGATATCCTCGATCACCGAACCACGTGTCCTTTCTAGGCGCCGTTTTCGCCAAGGTGACATCGGCTATAGACAACACCGTGAGTTCTTTAAGGCGTCATTTTTACCGGTGATATTTCCTTAATCACCGAACCACGTTTGTCTATAAGTCATTTACGTGCGTTCTTTAAGGCGCCGTTTTCGCCAGTGATACTCCCAATCACCGAACCACGTATGTCCAATAACATCGTACCTGATTGGTCTCAGCCAACAATATTCTCAGTTATCTCTCATCATTCTCTCTACTATATAGCCCATCAACGTACTGGCGCTATATACCCACGCTCGGCCAAGCACCAATCAAATATTCAATAACAAACAATTTAGGACAATTCCTAAAATTCCACAATTAATTCAATTCCACACAACATAGAGCTCAAATAAATAAATGGTCTGCACCACGACAATCGGCACGAAATTTCGGTCACCGCCATCCCGGTTGAATTTCCGGAAAAATAATTAATTAAATAATTAATTTCGAAAAATAAATAAATAAACATTAAAAATCCAATTTAGGCCCATATTGCCTTATTGGAGCCCTGAAACGGGTCGGGAAAAATCCCGAGATGCATTCAATAAATAACCAAACATTTGTACGTGCTAATAGCTAGGTCTAACCACCTAACATGCATTATTAAGTCACTAAATTAATTGTTCTAACCTAATCTAACCACCTAAGTGCATATAATTAAATCTAACCAACCCTAAGACATAATTAGCAAATTAATAAAGCATTAGTGAGTAAAACTCACTTGATAAAAAAGCGGGACCGAATCACGCGGACGGCGACGCGACAACGGCCGAAACTCGGGTTTTCGACAACACCGGCGGACTTGAACCGGGCCTTAAGCTTAGGCCCAACAAATCTCAGCCTAATTGAGATTTGTTCTTGCACTGAAATGGGCTGGACCTGCTGAATTTCTGGACTGAACTAACTTGGTCTTCAAATTGGTGGGCTGGACTTCAATTGGTTGTTGGAAACTGGGCCTCAAAAAGGCTGGGCTTCAAGATGTCAAACTGCAGGCTGCTTGATGGACCAAAATGCTGATCATTTGGGCTGCGAAGTGGGCTGCTATTGGGCTGCCGAAATTAATCAATTGCTGGGCTGAAGTCATTGGCCTCATGGGCTGGGCTGCTCCACGAAGAGAAATTTGCGTGCGCTGCTTCGGTCTTCGCTGGAGGGTGCTGCGACTTCAGCCAATCAATTCCTTTGGCGGTTGAGATGAGCTGCAGTGGATTTGTTCGATGGACTCAACAAATTGGAAGGAGCTGACGCGTGGGGAGGCTGGCCGAAACGGTGGAGGAGTCTTCAATTTGCTTCGTGGGCGGTTGGGCTTGGACCGTGCGACTTCGGTCTTGTGGCTTCAACTCTCGGTACTGGCGATGGGTGAAAGGTGGGGAGAAACGTGGCAAGCTGTTTCGGTAGAGAGAGGTGCGGGCATGCGCTCGTGGCCAAGAGATGAAGCGGATAGCTGCATCTTTGAAGAATTCCTCGTCGATGGAGTCAACACGGCTGCTGCTTCAACCAAGAAACAATTTCGGTGGACTCGTGCGGCTTCACTTCGGTCTTCAACTCAGCTGTGTTGACCGAAACAAGAGAGGATGCAGCCAAGTGGCAGCAAAACCAAGCTGCTCGGTGGAGAAGGCGTGCGGCGTCCCGGCGTTGCTGGTTTTTCCTGCTTCCGCTGGCTTCTCTGTTCTTGGCTCCGTGCGAGGAAAATGGAGAGATGGAGGAGTGGGTGAAACCGGTTAGAGGCGTGAGAGAGAGATGGATAGGAGTGAGGGGTGAGGGCCCCTTAAGCTTGATCTTTTTCCACACAAATATCTCTTGCTCTTATCTCTCCACATAGCTGTCATCCACCAATCCATTTTCATCCCAAATTGCCCCTTCTAGATAGTTGAATTGGTCCATAAGTCATTACTCATGGTGGCACACGAATTTTTCTAGTAACATGGCATCAATTATACATCAAATCTCTCTCAATTTCTTCTCAATCGGTTCTCATAAAAAATCAATCGACGCCTCAATGTCTCAATCGTTATTTTTCTTCACCCATGCATCCAACATGCATCTCAATTTTGCAACTGAAAACCATCTCCGGCATTTTCTGCACTAAAACAACTCGGTGACGACTTTTTCTCAAAAAGTGTCAGTTGTCAAAAAAATCTTCTGAGACTGAGTCGACACTCCTAAAATTTATTGTGACATGGCCAAAACTTCAATTTCTGAAATTGGACTCGAATTGGCGGTTAATTTTCATTCAGCGCGTTTTTAGCGTGACCTAGACTATCGAGTAGTTTTCAGAACTTTTTAAGGCAAATGACCCGTGGTCGATTTTCTTCGAGCCACTATGAACCCACTCGACACAATGGCGACTCTTGATTGTCGTGAAAATCTCAAGGATTCAACTATGGACACAGGGTACCAAAACAATAAGAAAATCAGTCTAGTGTCGGCCGACGAGAATTTTCTAATTCAGTGGTGTCACCCACGATTAGTCACATATCTCTATCGATCCAGTCTATCTCTGATTTCAAATCGATTTTTAACTGTGCCATATTAACCTCTAAAGATGGACACGGTCAAGAAGCCGATTCCTGATCGAGTTCTCAAGTCTATTGCTTTAAAATTCCTTAATCATTTCCCCAGATAGTCTAGTTATCTCGAGAGTGATCGGCTCTGAGAACAACCCTATAGCC
Source organism: Eucalyptus cladocalyx (assembly GCA_017140615.1). NCBI lineage: Eukaryota > Viridiplantae > Streptophyta > Magnoliopsida > Myrtales > Myrtaceae > Eucalyptus > Eucalyptus cladocalyx. Next base: position 21,816,490 of record CM029520.1, read on the forward strand.
GCGTTAATGAAATGCCCGATTTATTCAGTAGAAGGCAGGGTTGTAAATTCTGGATGTCACAGAAAGGACTCAACCTCCATGGGAAAAAGTTACGAGAATCCACTCCAAAATTCGGATTCAGCAGTGCACATGGACTTCAACCTTTTCTTTCATCCCATTTAGAAGAGACAAGGTTGGAAACTTTGTGGGGCCTATGAGGGTAATGGGTGGGCAAAGTTTCCATGGAAAATTAGGCCAAAGGCTGAAGGAAACTTCAATGAAACTTCTCAGCAACTTCCACTCTCTTTCCCCACCCTTTTTTCTCACGCATAGAAGTCTTTCTACTGTAAGTCTGTCTACTGTGAGTTTGTCTGCTGTATTTTACATGGCAACTTCCATCTTTCCCTTTCTTCCTCTTAGTTTATTCTTTTCCCTTGTCTTTTTCAACGTACAAGCCGTTGTTTTCTTTTCCCTTGAACGTGCTACTTCCATTTTTGCTTTTTCTTGTATGACAAACCGGAGACTAAGAAACAAAACAAAGCAAGGCGTGAACGTGACGTTACCAAAAATATTCTTGGACCCACATAAACGTCGACCGTCTACCATCATGGTTTTTGTATTTAAGTCATTTAGTTGGAAGGAGGAAAAAGCCCCCTCACCCGCACAAGAACCGCACGACCGAGCAAACTCCATATTTAGTTTCCTCTACTGAAAAATTTATAAGTTCGTGTGTTGCTGTTGCCATCGCACCACAGCAGATTTTTCTGCGGTTTCGGCTCAACACCATCACCAAAAGGACCAAGGCTGTTCTCTGTGTGCTGCCCAACCACCAACGAGAGCCGCCGTTAGCGGCAATTAGGTGAGTTGTCTTCTAAATCTGGACTAGGGGTTGAGTACCTCTATTAGGGATTCGTACAAGTTAAAAATATGTAGATGACGTTATATATGGATAGATGTTGGTTAGGGATGTTAGGATAGACATAGAAAAGCTTAGATAGGGTTTAGAGAGTGAGACAAACGTCGTGGAGGAAGATTCGGACTAAAACAGTGGCTGGTTTCTGAAACAGCTTCCAGAACGTGTGTATTTTACTAATTTTGTAGACAATTGTGTGTTTCGATTTTGAAGAAATTTTGTTCTAAAGAAACTTTTGGGACATCCTAAAGAGTAACATATATTTTTATTAGAATTTTTAGAAATTAAAAAGATGACGATTTTAATGACGTCATCTTCAGAACAGTAATTTGGACAGTTTTATAACCCGCGACCTGTTATGATTCCGAGGACTATTAATGATCTTGTGAGATCGAATTTTTAATTGGTTCCTTCATGAAAGTTGTTTTTTATAACTTTTAGTTTAACATACTTAAATTTCAAGTCAAACGAACCAGATTTCAACCCAAAAACGAACTGATCTCGATAAGTTAGACTCTCTGGAACTAGACCCGATTTTTGTGCTGGATAGAAACAATTTCTGGGCCGAATCCAGAGGGATCTGGATCTCTATGTCTTCATGAAAAATGTTTTTTTATATGTGTTCTAGCACGTGTTCGAATTTAAGAATTTTTCGAGATCGTATGGATGAGTTTCTGACTTCGAAATTGGGAGAGCGTTATTGGGCAGTTCTCTGTCAATTTGGATGAAAAAAAATATATGCTTGTTTTGAAGAATTCTTGCTATGAAAGTGCTCAATTGATATTGTGGATGCTGTATATAATTGATTATTGAAATGTGACATTGATCATATGCATTCATAACATGAGATTCCGCCACGTGCCTTTGGGGCCGGGCTATGCTCCTTCGGGAATGCCCCACGTCAACGGATGCCGGTCGCAGTGGAGGCTGGACTGATGCTCCTTAATTGGAATGCTATCTAGATGTAGACGTTGCCGCGCTCAACGGTGTGAGGCGATGCCCGGTTATGCCGGAAGACTATTATCTGAGCATTAACATCATTTGTGACTCATGAGATGCCCGGTTTTGCCGGAAGACTGTAATATGTTGCATTGACTATGGCCTATATGCTTACATGGATATCCATGCCCTTGCTTATGCTCATGTTAAAGTGTTCTTGTGATGTTTGAATTTGATACTGTTAGGAATATTTTATTTGATGCTAATATGCAGGAAAGTACTAGTATTAAGAATGTATGAGAAATGTGATTAGATTGTATGCAGGATGTACCCTTCTCCTAATCTGGAATTAGGGGATTTACTCGCTGAGATGTGATCTCACCCCTTAGAGGGCTAACATTTTTCAGGTCCCTAAATGGAGGAAGGCCGGATCGTGTACAGTCGGTTGCAGTAAAGGAGAAATAGGACTCTTGCTATCTCCTTCCAAGTGATGACGGGTTTTCCGTCAAGACTAGATGTAGGGTGACAGCTCACCCCCGAGATATCGAGAATTATGATATTGTAATAGTAAACCCCAGTCTTATAGATAGAAGCTTAGTTAGTAGGAAATCAAACAGCTTCACTTTTTGTATCAGACCTTGGGGTGTTAAACTGGTCTATATGTATAAGTACTGTGATGTTATAGGTGTGACTTATTAAAAATAATATACTACGTTTCTATCCCATTGTTTTGTTGTATGGAGATTGTTTTACGTTTCCGCATGTGCAAAATAATGAATGGGTCGGCAACAGTTCCTGGGATGTTGCCAATTTTAAAATCGACCATTGAGGGATGTGCATGTGCTTGGGGCTCGGGTCGTGACAGCCGTGTGCTTGGATGCCATCGTTGTTCTCATCACGCCGAAGCCCACCGTTCCACTTGAGCCGCAGCTGCCGCACCACCGCACCAAACACCTCACCGTTAACACCGTAGGACTTGAGGCAAGTTGAAGTCTACTAATCTATATAGTGTAGTGCTATTGCTGTCTGAGGAAGTGTCTTGATAGGTTGGATTGCCTGAATTTGATGTTGAATGGCGATTTATAGCATAACTGAAACTGTTTTGGGGTTAAATGGTTGAGGAAACCATGTAATTTTCAGGTTTACATGTGATTTTGGACTCCGTTAATACATTGATTTTAGCATTGACAAAACTTTGAAAATTCTGTTTAGAAATGGTTTGGAAAACCTCCCGACTCATGCTGAAATTCCTATGTACCGAGGCGCCGCTCATCAACGTTTCAAAAAGAAGAGGAAAGTGTTTTGGTGCCCTCGAAATCTCAAATATTTACATGAAATAATTTTAAAAACCTTGAAGTTGGGAGTGAGATTTCGACTTGTCAATGTGCCGAACTCAAGTTTCTTATATTTTGATAACTCCTTCTGATTTTGACCATGAGGTGCAAGTGCGGTCCATGAAATTGCACGTGGTTTTTGAAATGCATTGGAAGGTTAACCGTGGAGGTGGACCTATGAGTTTGATATTTTACTGCTGATTTTTGAGAATTGATTCCATTGATGTGAAAATGGTATATGTTTTGAAGCCTACTGTTGTTGGATTGACATGCCTTTGACCATCTCAATTTACATTGCTTGATATTAGACAAGGGAGATTGTCAAGAACCCAAAAGGATTTCACATGTTGATGTTGTTTTGAAAATGGTTTGGCATTGAAATGATTTGGTTGATATACCATGGCTGAGATATGATTGATGCCGTCGGACCCTCAGGTCGATGATGCTTCGGGAGTCGGGATGCCCAGAGGTTCGAATGAGTCGATGCCCTTTGGATGCTTGGGGTCCGCAGTACCTCAGAGGTACCCTGGGAGTGTCAGGATGCCCAGTTGTATTTTGAATACATGCTTGGAGGGTAGGGGTGACCATTTTCATGGCGAGCCCCAGTGATTCCTCGTGATGCCAGGTGGGATACGAGATGCCTAAAGGTGTAATGCAACACGCTCCAGATGCCTGGTTGTATTATGAATACATGCCCGGAGTCATTCGCGATGCTAGGTTGGGTGCAAATGTCCAGAGAGACGCAAACACTAGTCCTCTGTGATAAACATAAGAAAATGAAAGTGAACCAAGTTCTAAAATTAACGACCTTGCTGATAATTGCGCCTGATTATGGGACAAAATTTTATGGCATGGAATGGAACGTGTCATAATAGTTGGCCCTATAATTGGGACTCGTGTGATTGAAATCATGTGTTCTAGTTTTGAAACTGAGTTATGCCATTGCTTGAAAAGTTCTATTGATTTGATGCATACTCATTCTTTTGATTATATGTTTTGTCTATCTTGCATGGATTTAGATAGTGATTGCTTGCATGGTATAGCTTAGTAGATCTTCAGCCGCTGGGTGGTTGTACTCATTTCTTTTAGGGACTAACATTTCAGACTAGACAAGAAGCTTTTACTACCCGTACCTCCCAGCACATTTTATGGAGTCCTAGTCGACTTTCGATGGGAACGATTAGAGCATCATCATCCTGAGGTTCGAGGGCTGTCTTTTATACGAGTGCGGGTGATAGTAGTAGTTAACATTGGTCCTCTTGCCGACCCTGTACTATAGGAGTATATTGCTATTTTTGTCTGTCGAGATGGATGCTTGCTGGGGTTGCTACCACCGCCACCAGTAGACGGACTGAACGAATGGGTGTGACCGTGAGCTAGGGCCAGTAGAGGAAGGATTTTTGGATGCCGACATTGACTGATAGACTTATGTAGTCGGGTATCTTTTGAAATGTAGCCGGGTATAGAAAACCATGGCATTTTGATGTACCGACGAATGTTGTCCATCTAGTTTTATGTAAATAAAAGTGTCCGGCTTTTACCTATAAAAATGTTTAGTTGGTGTGCATCGTTTTTTAATATGGGATAGGGAGACGTTGGATATGCTTTTGCCATATTTTGCGCAAGGACCAATGGAAAAGAATATAAACCCCCAGAACTCATGGATATATAGAAATCCTTTGATATCAGAGTATCAAACTTTTAGGTTGAGAGAAAGTTGGTGATATGTGGTGACCCTAATGGATCGGGGGCCGTCGGGGGGTGCCACATACAGTTACCCATGTATGCTCTCTTATCATCATGATGCTTGGACCTGTCTAAGTGGTCCCAAATTGTATCATTAAATATTTGTGTTTATCCAAGTATTCCACTAATTTGCATGCCTACGGTTACCCATGTGTTCTAGCCCTTTTAAGTGCTTGTGGCCATCTAGGTAAGCCTCATGCTACATTCAAATTTATGTTATCAGGAGGTGGGAGACCTTCATGAATGTGCGAGGCGTGTCCTCAATATTCTATCTGCCAGGAGGTGGGAGACCTTCACGAATATCCCAAGTATGTCCTCAATATTCTCATTACTAGGAGGTGAGAGACCTTCACGAATATCCTAGGTACGTTCTCGATATTCCTAATTACTAAGAGGTAAGAGACCTTCACGAAAATGCGAGGCGTGTGCTCGATATTCCCACATACCAGGAGGTGAGAGACCTTCACAAATATCCCAGGTACGTCATCGATATTTCACATACCAGAAGGTAGGAGACATTCACGAATATACGAGGCCGTCTTTGATATTCCACATAACAGGAGGTGAGAGACATTCACAAATATCTTAGGTACGTTCTCGATATTCCAATTGTCAAGAGGTAGGAGACCATCATGAATATGCGAGGCGCATCCTCGATACTCCAACTACTAGGAGGTGGGAGACCTTCACAAATATGCAAAGCACGTCCTTGATATTCCAATTGCTAGGAGGTGGGAGACCTTCACAAATATGCGAGGCGCGTCCTTGATATTCCAACTGCTAGGAGGTGGGAGACCTTCACAAATATGTGAGGCGCGTCCTCGATATTCCACATACCAGGAGGTGAAAGACCTTCACGAATATCCCAGGTACATCCTCGATATTCCACATGCTAGGAGACGAGAGACCTTCACGAATATCCCAGGTACGTCCTCGATATTCCACATACCAGGAAGTGGGAGACCTTCACGAATATGTGAGGTACGCCCTCAATATTCATCTATCAGGATGCCTTCAAAAATGACTAGGTATTCTCTAGAGTTTAGTACTGGTGATCATCCAGGTATCCCTTTTGATACCTGTGAACGTTCAGGTATCCTCCAAGAGTTTATACTTATGATCATCCAAGTACCCCTTCGACACCTACAAGGGACTAGGTCTAGATATCCTCAAGGTTAATACTTGTGAATATCCAAGTACTCTTTCAATGCTTATGAATGTCCAGGTATCTTCCAAACCAGATGCCTTGAGAAAGGTCGGTGCATCCCCCCCAAAAGGTCAGATACCATTGGTGTCCTTAATGAAGATCAGGCACCAACAAACAAGTGCCTTGAGAAAGGTCAGCGCATCCCTCGAGAAAGGTAGAGTAACCATCAGGTGTCCTTAACGAAGATCAGGCACCCCATAGACAGATGCCCTAAGAAAGGTTGGTGCATCCCCTGAGAAAAGTCGGGTACCATCCAGTGTCCTTGATGAAGATTAAGCACCAATAAATAGATGCCCTGAGAAAGGTCGGCGCATCCCCGAGAAAGGTTAGCACATCCGCTGAGAAAGGTCGGGTAACAAACCGGTGTCCTTGACAAAGGATTAGGCACCCCATAAACAGATGCCCTGAGAAAGGTCAAGGCATCCCTCGAGAAAGGTTGGGTACCATCCAGTGTCCTTAACGAAGATCAAGCACCAACAAATAGATGCCTTGAGAAAGGTCAGCACATCCTTCGATAAAGGTCAGGTTCCAACTGGTGTCCTTGATGAAGATTAAGCACCAACAAACATATGCCTTGAGAAAGATCGATGCATCCCCCGAGAAAGGTCAGGTTCTAACGGGCGTCCTTTACGAAGATCAGGCACTAACAAACAAATACCCTGAGAAAGGTTGGTGTATCCCCCGAGAAAGGTCAGGTTGCAACCAATGTCTTTGACAAAGATCAAACACCCCACAAGCAGATGCCCTGAGAAAGGTTGTCGTATCCCCTAAGAAAGGTTGGGTAACCAACCGATGTTCTTGACAGATAATCAGGCACCCCACAAATAGATGCCTTGAGAAAGGTTAGGTACCATCTAGTGTTCTTGATAAAGATCGGGCTCCCATAGATAGATGCCCTAAAAAAAGTCGGTGCATTCCTCGAGAAAGGTCGGGTACAAAGCGGTGTCCTTGATAAAGATCAGGAACCCACAAACAAATGTCTCGAAAAAGGTCGGCACATCCCCCGAGAAAGGTTGGGTCAACAACTTATTGTTCTAACAGGCAATTCAAGGATGGTTCGAGCCTTGGAAAAATAATTTCCCATAAGTTGTTCCACATGCATAGACAAAATTTAGGTATCAATTTGTCTTTGAATACAACCTCTACGAGCTTACTTTCAAAGAGGGCGGTTGTTGACACCTAAATTTTAATTATGTTTTTAATTAGGGCTTAGTTTCTTTTTTTTTTTTTTCGGAGAATAAATAATAGATGATAACTAGAATTAAAAAAAAAAAACAAAAGCAGCAGCTGCTGGGGCTCAGCCTCCGAGCCTAGCCCCATCCCTTTTTTTTGCTCTTTCGTGCGGGCCCCCATGGCCTGCCACACACGACCCGGCTCAGCCCCTTCTCTCCTTCTTCTTCCTTCTTCCTACTTGCTCCCCTTTGCCTCTACAACTCATGTGTGGAGGACGCTAACGTGCGAAGGACAAGCTAGGGTAGAGAGAGGAGCGTAGGCCGGTGGCTGAGAAGACACAACACTAAAGGTGAGTAGGCTTTGTAGAGGGGGAAGAACTGACACCGGTTCGGCCGGCGGAGGAAGGCCAATCGGCGCACCAAGGATCGCCAGCCTAGCCATCACTAACTGGCCCTCCCACACCTATAAATAGAGCGTCGTGGGAAGGCTAAAGGGCATGATCAAAAGAGGATCGAAGCCGGCGAACTTTGAGGAACTTACCTCGAGAGACTTTTAGGGAGGTTCGAGAGCGAGCTGGTCGAGATCCGAGGGAGGTCGGCCGAAGGGAGAGGGTTTGGTCCAAGAGCGAGCTAGCCGAGATTTGAGGGAGGCTGGCCAAAGAGAGGAGGAAGATCTGAGGAACTCATGGGTAGAGCCAGGGCCAAAGAAAGAAAGGGTTGGGCTGGGTGAGGAGCCGAGATCCAAGGTCCAGATTTGAAGATTCGAGGGCGAGGGTCGGTAGAGGGGCAAGATCTTACTGTGTTGGATCATATCTGGGACTCGCCGTCACCCACCGTAACACCAAGCCGGCCACCAGTGCCATTCGGCCACTGATGACACTGATAGACTACATCCTCCCAGTTGCCACGTGCGTACACAGCTTCGACGCTGTCCTCCGCAAACCAACCATGACCCTCTATTATATTGGGCTGATGCATGCTGAGCTACCGTTGCTGTCCCTCTCACGAATCCTAGCCATGTCGACGGCTGAGGGCCGAGTGTCGCGTAGCGGTCGATCCCACCCTAGCCGTCTGTCTTGAACCAACCCCTCGACAAAGGCATCACTACAGTCGCTCGTCCCGACGCCTACTATCTTATTGTGCCAACCGGTGTGGCCCACAGCATGCAAGTAATGATAGTCTACGACACTTTCATCACCATCGCTTCCTCAAAAATGCAACTGCCACCCGACTCCTCCATCATCGTCGCTTCCGCCGAAAACTTAGCTACCACCTGACGCCCTCATCACCGTTGCTTTCCTTGTCGTCGACCCCTTTGAGCGGTCGATTGTTGTTGCCCGCTATGGCATCGCTGTCGAACGTCGGGTTGCCACTCGACTGACTCCACCCCCCAGCCTCTCTAATCAGCGTCATAGACAGACAAAAGGGGAACGGCCGGGAAGTCAAGTCGAGCTCGGGTTGGGCGCATGACCCGGTCACCCTAGGGTTTTGGCATAGTGGGTTGAGTTCAGATTTGAAGTGTGCGTGGGCTCGAGAGAATATGGGCTTGTTTTTTCTTTTTCTTTTTTAGGCTGCAAGCTGGGTTTGCACTTTAAGCCCATTCGGGCCAACCTCTAGCGACCTAGGTTGGGCTTGACCTAGAAGTTCGACCCAAGTTGCATAAATTTAATATTATGATATTAAAAATTAAAAAAAAAATTATTTAAAAAAATGAAGAAAATAACAAATATCCCATAGTTTCCCAAAAAAAAGACCCAAAAATGTTACAAAAAGCCAAAAAAAATGATTTATATTTTCAATATAACCAAAACAAATCCAAAAACTCCTTTTATGTTAAAAAAATTAGAAAAGACCATAAAAGTGCTTTACCTCCACCAAATGCATGAAATACCCCTAAAAAATCCAAAAAGCCTTAGGGTTTAAACAAGATTAGGTACCGAAAGAGTATTAGTGATTAAGTAGTGTAATTAAGTCCCCAAACCTAGTTTCTCTAGTTGCATAGAAGCGAGTATTTCTCCCGATACTTTACTTGGATTTTTAATCAACCCACCTCAAATTGATTAGTGGTAACTCATTTTCAAAATTGACTCATAGGTTAAAATACCAAACCATTAAGTCATGAATTGGTGGGCTTGGGAGAGCCTAAGCTAAGCCTAATAGACCTAGCCAAACCATTAGCCTCTGTAGGTTCTCACCCCTAATCGGGCGCCGAAAAAGAGGTCGCGACAAACATCTTTCACCAAGTGTTATGTTTTGGTTTTTATCAAAGGAGACTTAGGTTTTGTGCTAATATTGGACAGAGAGGGTCAAACGCGAACGAAGCTATATCATATGGTTTCATATGTTATAATGTCGCCTTATATGAGGCCAAAATCAATGATAATCAATGTTGTAATCTAATCAACAGATTGATCTAGACTCACTTTAACAATGAAAGCCCATTAAAATTAAAGTGATTTGTACAATGTCAAAGCTTATTCGACAACACTGGATATCAACAAAAACACCTAGAAAGTGCTACTTTCAAATGAGTTTGAGAACACAATGTCGGACTCTAATCAATGACACTAGACAATGGGAATAACACCTATTAGACACTACTCCTAGGAATATGAGGACACAACATTGTAATTTAATTGACAACGCTGGACAATGGTAACAACACTTGGTGGGTACTCCTCTTGGATGGATGTGAGGATACAACATTGGAATCTAATCGACGAAGTTGGATGATGGTAATAACACCTAGTAAACACTACTGCTAGATGAGTATGAGGACACGACGTCAGTATCTAATCAACGACGCTAGACAATGGTAACAACACATAGTAAACACTGCTTCTAGATGAGTTTGAGGACACAACATTGGAGTTTAATCGATAACGCTAGACAGTAGGTTAGTATTGGAATCTAATTAACAGCACCACATGTGATATAGACACTTGTTGAAATTGAATCTATGACAGGAATGTTAAGCTACAGCTAAACTAGACTAGATTTAGATAAAAAGGTAAGATAAAGTAGTTTTGTAGGTTGTTTTGGGGGACTGCTCTGTTGGATTGCTTGCGGTATTTCTAGAACAATTTAATAATCATTGGTGGTTGGTTGCTTCCTCCTTAAAAGCCGTTTCACGTTCTATGCTAAATCACCTTATCCATATCTAGTTACTTTCTAACCTATTTGACAATGTTCTCATGGCTTGTTAAGCAAGTATTAACCACTCCTTTGATCATGGTGCCCTTTTAATCATGGTGCCCTTTTAAGCATCAACCATTGCCGCCGAAACTTCACTATCAATTTCATCTAAGTATTATGTTTTCAACAACGTCTCTTGACTTGGACACGTGGCAATCAACTGCTTTATTGAATCATGTATCTCTACTTATAGGTGCATCGAAATCTAGCCCAAGGGCTCTCCAAATACTCAACCATCCTTTCTGTTTAAGACTACTATGGACTAGTCTGATGTAAATCATAGCCTGCACGTAACAGTGAGGGTGTTTCTAAAGGGTTTTATCCCTTGTGATCAACACATAATAGCAAGGGTATTTTTAGGTATCAACATATGCCTCCTTTTAAAAGAAGTAAATTGGAAATTGATTTCTTATAAAGGAGAGACCCTGTTTTGCTCGCCATTTGCTATAGATGATCATCATACCTTTCTATTCTCTGACATATCTACAACTAATATGAATCAATGGTTCTTGTTTTATCTTGACATGTTGCTTTAGCTTTTGATAGACATCCTTAATTTTAAATTGCTGTCATCTACTATAAATAGAAGGATACATTTCATTGTCTTTTCTTTGGACTCTTTTATCTTCTTCCTTAAACCCTAAACCCTCTGCATCATGTTCGTAAGTTTCCATGCCCATCGAAGTTCCCAGATTCGTCCCTAAGTCCTATATTTTGAATTTCAATGGTCTTTGTCATACCAAAAAGGCTAACTATTACTGATTTCAGTTGCCGAGCATTGTAAAGGAGCATCTAGAATCACTTCTTCTTAGGCCTTGTCTCTTGGATCACAATCACGTTCTATCATCTATTAAACTATGTTCCCACCAAATTTCGGAGTTTCCATCTATTTGAAGAAAAATTCCTCTTCTGGTACTTGTGATTAAAGGATGATTTGAGAACCCAATTATCATGGATGAATGCAGGCATAGAGATGGCATTGGAGGTTAGTATGTGTTAGAGAAAACATCTTCAATTGATTTTGATGATATACAAACTATCTTTAGTATATTATCACTATAATGTATTTAAATGTTTGGACCATAGGACTACGCAACATCCATGGTATGATTCATTGGAAAGAAGTTTGCAAATATCCTATTGTGACAAACAGTACCAATCAACCTAAAAGATCAACAGTTGATAATGTTTATGTCGAAGCTGTAAAGATCAAGTCAATAGTGATGTAACAACCAACTACATTTGATGATATTCATTAGGCCAGCAAAGTCACCATTGAAAGACTTGGATTTGCACAGCAGCTGAATCCAGATAAAGAAAGTAGCAGAGCAGTTTGGTTGTCTGACAGGCTAGTTAGAGACTGTAATTGAGAAGACAACAGTAGTTGCCATTTTTTGTTAGTCTATAGAGATTCGAGAAAACAAACTATATTGATAGTATCTTCCCTAGACAACAGCTTAACAGAAACTCTCCAACGACTATTTTCTTCTCTAATTTATCTTCAATGGATAGATTGAGAAAGAATATAAAAGAGAAGACCACAGAAAACCAAAGAGGGTGTGACATAAAAAAATTAAGAAGTTTAGCTCCTGTTGTTTTTAGTTATAAGCTCTCTCTCATACTGCTTTGATATTTGAGCTATTTAACAATTGTGCTAAGGATTAGTGCTAGTTGTTTATAACTTTCTAAGCAAGATATTAGTGGAATCCAGCCCATCTTGAGGCTATTAATCTGAAGAGTGGATGTAGGCTTATAGATAAAGCCAAACCACTATAACTCCATGTATCCTAGTGTTCTCATTTTGTTTACATACATTGGCATGCAGCTAGTTGATGTTTTCTCAAACATTAGGTTGGGTTGATCTTTATTTAGTGATTAGATAATTTTTGCGAAAGATCATCAAAGTTAGAAAGCAACCTATTCACCCCCTCTAGGTTGTATTGTTAGCCACCAACAACTGGTATCAGAGTTATTTTGCTCGTTATTTGAAGTGTATTTCTTCTGAGTATAAAGATCCTTTATTATTAATAACCTTGGTAGCTTCTTTATAAATGATACTCAAGCTCCCAACAAGCCACCGTACTTTAATGAAAGCAACTATGGCTATTGGAAGCAAAGAATGAAGTCATACATAGAGGCTGCAGACCTGGTGTCACGACCCCAACTCTATCTCTAGGGTCACGAGCGGCAAGGGTTAATTTCGCGAGTCCTAAGCTCATCCCCGTCCCGATTCTTTTTATCTTGTTATCATGCACATGCGGAAACATGAACGAACAACTCCTCAGACAAACAACAGTTGGAAAACTGGGACATATATCACACTGAACACACTGACTTATATTATAACAATGCTTTAACAAGCCCTTTCTCTACGGGCCCTCTTACCTTTTTACATCACAGTATAAGTTTTCCATATAGGCCAGGGGAAATCCTATCTCCCCTAGCATGACTGCAACTCCTAAAATTGACGAGAGACTTCCATGCCTATAAGACTGAGAGATGAGGGATGAGTTTTAGGGAAATCAATAAGTAAAATTCCTAGTTCTCTACTAGGAAAACATCTCATCATCGAAGCCTAGAAAGTACAACACTTGCTTTCAGTGTCAATGGTAGATCAATAGCAAACTTGTTGCTACCCTTGAATACATGCAAATGTCCATCGCAACATGCTTCAATGCATACTTACCATTGGCTTATCAATAAATATATCAACATATCATTCTTATGAATATACCGGCACTCATGCAATTTTACTTAGCATCGTCTTGGTTCAACCATGCCCTCCCTGCTCAACCGAGGCTTCCAGCTTCTTGTTGGGCTTCTTGGTTCAACCAGGGCATCTCAGCTCGACTAAGGCTTGTCGGGGCTAGCTTTCTAAGGCTTCCTGGTTCAAAACCTAGGCATCCCGACTCAACCAGGGCATCCCGGCTCAACTGAGGTATCCTGTTCAAGAAACGAGGCATCGCCGCCAACGCTGTGTGGTGACAAGCACCTTTTCCTCTTTAAGTGCATCTATAAATGAATCATACAAGCCGGTTCTTATCTTATTTCTTAGTCGACACATGCATAGCCCAAAGGCATGCTCATTCATTCGTGTGTGTCATGAGTTTCTTATACTTCACTAGCAAACATGTTGGGAATGATCTTTGGTCCGTAACTTGAATCAATCACATAACGCCAATCCCTGCACCGAACAAGGCTTGGAAATGGTACGCCTCAATACCGATCCAAGACCTTGAGGCTTGGGAACACCTTGTTTCAATGACAATCCCAAGCTTGGCGAACCTCGGCTCTAACCCGATGTGAATACATATGTATCAAGAATGACCCTCGGCTCGTGATTTCATTCAATGCCAAGCATAAAGTCCCCACGCTCATTTGGATAATGGAAATCGGCATGCTTGGTGCCTTACCAAGATCTCGTGGAATTGGGCGATCCCCGTACTGTTCAAGGCATAAGATTGACACACCTCAATGTCGACATAGGACCTTACAGCTTTGGGCGATTCCCGCATCAAGCGAGACTTGGACCCGGTGTCCTATTTATGCTGAAACCAATGCTTTATGGCTTAGGTGATTGTGTCTTGCAATGAACTCAACTCGAATGAACCTTGGCCTCATTTTGGACATGAACAACTCAAGCACACATTCAAGGACAAACATGAGCAAAACCATATAAAAAACCCAACATCCTACCCACGGCTTGACAGGTGAGCACTTAACTAGACTCGACAATGGAGACTACCGCCCTAGAGGAGACATAGGGATCTTACTTACCTTGGCAACCTTGAAGACCAACTTAGATTAGTTTGAGGGATCAAGGATGAAGATCAAGAGAAAGGAAATAGAGGATGAAAGGAGAAAGTGAATGGCATGGTGAAAAATAAGGAGGGATCCTCCTATTTATACTACTCAGTGCCATCATTACTTATCCAAGCCTCCCAATCACATTTCTTGAAGTGGCACGGCTAGTTTGCAAGGTGGTAGGCCTAAGGTCCTAAGAGAACATTTGCCATCTTCTTATTAGATCACTTATTGACTTGCTCTTCAAGGCTCAATTTGAGGCTCATGATGTGCCTATACTCCTAAGAGACACATAAGTCCCTTTGATGCCTAATGTCCTCTCTTGATTGGTTGGCCTTTGCCTTGCTCACCAAGGCTATCTTTTAGGCTCATCATAACCTAAGATTCTAGAGGACACCTAAGCTTATGAGTTACCAACTTCTTCTCCAAGGAAAATCTCAAGCCATCATTACTAAACCAAATGGTTCACTCTAATTTTTCCAAGTGACCCGCCTAAAGTCCTTGGGTGGCAAGTCTATTTTGCCTCATGATTGTACCTAGAAAGTGAGTTGGCCAAGCTAAAGGCCTTACTTGGCAATCTAAACTCCTAGGCATCATTGATGATATCCCGCTTTTTGCTCTTCCATTGGTCCACCTATATGCCGCATTTAATAGAAATTTAATGAAGTTTGACAATAATTATCCTATAGTTGCCAACTCAGCAATCCTGGAACATTCGATCATAATGAGGGCTCGTGTATCGCTCTCTAATTGGTCCACTTTTGTTCCACCTTTTTCTAGAATCTTCAAAGATATTTTGTTCACCATCATAACTTTTGACTATTCAAAGAACAACTCACCCCTTCATTTAATGAAGTGTTTCTAGAATTTTTCGTACTTTTTTATTTTTCTTCATTAATGAGGTGGTCTAGAGAATTCTATCATCCAAGTTGGTTCCAGGGTTGGAGAATGGATCATTAGGTACACCTCAAAAAATTGAATCACATATACCTGAGGTTTGGCCCTTACGTCTCATATTTGCCCAAACCATTCCTTTGGACGGTCGGTCGGCCAATTGGGTCGATTGTCCTTAGAGCGGTTTGAGGCCAATTCTAAGGCTACCCATGGCCTAGCACTAAGCCAAGGCACTCATGGACCTTAGAATTGGTGACAGAATAGCCGAGTCTATCCCTGGGCTCATTTCGATCGGCTCCTAATGCACCGGTAGGGTTCATGGTCAATGTGTTACCGATCCATGATCGGACATCACCAATTCAAGATTCTATTATGATCACTGAAAATTAAATAGGGAATGATGTATGTTTTGGTCATAAGACGGTCACATTTGATCAATTCGGATCGTGTGTGTATAAGTGTATAACTGGGTAGAATCACTCGTGACTAGAAATTGCGACTAGTCGGATCGACCCATGACCATCCACCAATCCAAAATCATCCCATGACCAGTTCTCATGATTAAAAAGTCATCTTATGAGCTGGTGATCATATCCCATCGGTATGGTCAGTAGAAAATTTAGGGCCAATACCTCAACCAATTCGTGACCAGTCGGTTAGTTGGTCGGACAGACCATGACTGATCCACGATTCTTTGCTGGTCAAACCAATCAATCCATGGCCAATAGCCCATGATCTATCCTTTTAAGACCTTATGACTAATCTTTATGGGTCCGGAATCGAGGATGTTACACCTAGATATGTGGGACGTAGTTGCAAATGGCACATGAATACTAGTTCTTAGAGAAGCTCCTGCTCAACAAGATGTTCAAGAAGCAACAACTGTCAACAATACATAAAAAGCTCGAAAAAGAGCTGCTTTTAGTGCTAAAGTCAAACAACTCCTGTATTGTGCACTATCACCATTTGAGTTTAATAGAATTTCCTCTTGTGCCACAGTAAAGGAAATCTGGAACCGCATCATGTTGACATTTGAAGGAACAAAAAGAGTCAAAGAAACAAAGCTAAATATCCTATTCGGGAACTACGAGCTGCTCAAAATGAAGTCTGATGAAATAGTAACACATATGTTCACAAGATTCACTGAGATAGTGAACGATCTTGCTCTCCAAAGAAAGATTTATATTGATGCTAAAAAGGTGAACAAACTATTACGAGCCTTGCCCAATGAATGGAGTACCATGAAGACTTCACCACGAGAAACTATGAGGATTCAAACAATCAAAATGGATGAACTAATACGAACCTTTATTTCTTACGAAATTGAGCTCCAAAATGAGGAAAGTGACTCAAAAGGTAAGAAGATTATTTTATTTAGAGCTGATCATGATGATGCAGGTTGAGAAATATCCTCAAATGAAGAAGAAAGTGACGAAGACATGGCGTTATTAATGAAGAAATTCAAAAGCTTCATGAGGAAATGCTGAAACTACAAATGAAGAAAGTTCATCTAACCATTCTGATGACAAGAAGCCATACAAGAATAAAGAAGAATCCAAAGGTAAGGATATCGTGTCCTATGAATGCAGGAAATTGAGACATAAAACCAGAGTGTCCATCTATCAAGAAAAAGAAAGGAAAGTTTGAGAAGAAGAAAAAGGCACTAAAAGCTAAAATATGGAGTGACACCAAATGTGAGTCAAGTGATGAAGAAGAAAAAAATCTTTGGTTTATGGTTCACTTAGAACTAGAAGAAGATGAGGTAAAAGATTCTGAACTATCTTATGAAGAGTTACAAAATTTTCTAAGAGAAATGTTTGAGGAACACCAAAAAGCTTCAAAAAGAATTTATGTTTTGAAAAAGAAGGCTCATAATTTTACTACTGAAAATCTCTTTGGCAAAACTCTCATCGATGAGCTAAAAAAACTTGACCTTCAAATAAATGAGGTGAAGCTTCTGCAAGTTGAAAATTAAAATGTTAAGGATGGGATTTAAAAAATCAATACCAAATTTTCTCCTGGTTCAAAAACGTTATAGCACATTATCTCAATTCAAATTCCTCATTAGAATAAGAATGGTCTAGAACGTGATGGAAATGAAAATGAGAAAAATCCTTTTCCAAACACAAAAAGTAAATTAAAGCACAAATCTCCTATACACTATTACAAGTCTCATTTTAATAAACAATTTACTAGAGCCACTGGCAAAAAGTTTCCCGAGTGCTCAAATTGTGAAGGATATGATCATTTCAAAATAAATTGTCCAAAACAGCAAAAAGGATTTTGGAAGACTAGCTAGTCTTTTGGTCTGAATCAAGACCTAATCGAAAGGGACCCAAGCTTATATGGGTACCAAAGAAAAAATGAGATTTTCTTTGATTTCAGGTAATCTTGAAGAAAAACAAGTGGTACTTGGACAGTGAGTATTCTAGGCACACGACTGGAGACAACAACAAGTTTGTAACGCTCACGACCATTGATGGAGGCATAGTAACATTTGGAGGAAAAGACAAGGGAAGAATCATCGGACATGGAAACATCAGGTTATGAAATCTAGTTGTTGAAGATATCTCACTTGTTCAAGGGCTAAAGCATAATTTCATAAGCATTAGCCAACTCTATGACAAAGGATATAAAAAAAAAATTTCGAAAAAAGTAAGTGCATTGACACAAGCAAGGATAAATCACGAATATTCATTAGAAACAGATATGGAAATATCTATTGACTTGACAACAACTTTGAAGAATCTTACTATCTAATGTCCATCAAAGAAGAGAGTGATCTATGATACAAGAAATTAGGTCATATCAATGCAAAGCAGATTTACAAAATATCCTCTAAAGATTTTGTTTGTGGTTTACTAAAGATCAACTGCAGCAAATGTGATCGTCGCAATGCATGTACATTGGGAAAACAAGTAAGAAACTCATTCAAATCTACAAAAGTTATTACAACTAACAGATCTTGGCAGCTATTGCACATGGACCTCTTTGGACCAACATGAACAAGTAGTCTAGGAGGAAGAAAATATTGTCTTGTAATAGTTGATGATTTTTCAAGATTCACATGAAAAATGTTCTTATCATACAAGAATGAAAGAATAGGCATTTCATTCTTTTAAAAATTTTGCTAGGTAAGTCCAAAATGAGAAAAGATACAACATCACTACCATCAAAACTGATCATGAAGAAGAATTTGACAATCAACGCTTTGCTATGTATTGTGATGAGAATGGGGTAGAACGCAACTTCTTCACTACCTATACTCCTCAACAAAATGGGATAGTAGAGAGAAGAATTCGATCACTTCGAGAAATGGCCTAAACCATGATGATCAAAGTGGTGTACCTACTTACTTTTAGGTTGAAGCTATTGCCACTGCATGCTATACACTCAATAGATTACTACTAAGACATACGGTAGGAAGACTCCATATGAAATCTTCAAAGGAAGGAAGTCAACTCTACATTACTTTCATGTGTTCCAATGCAATTGTTTCATCATAAAAAATGCAAACGAAATATTGGGAAGTTTGATGCATGAGCTAGTGAAGGTATTCTTCTTGGTTATTGAACTACGAGTAAAGCTTATTGAGTTTTCAACAAGGATTCAAAGGTAGCAGAAGATTCCATAAATGTGAAGTTCAAGGATGATAAAAAGGAGTGCAAATTGATGATTGCGAATACATCATACAAACATCTGCCCTAGTCACTTATAAATAGCAGCAACCACCACCATCAATTGATCTTTCAAATTGAGGACAATCTTCCAAGGACCGGAGATGTAAGTCTAAATATCCTAAGGAACAAATTATAGGAAAAGTGGATGAAGGAATCGAAACTAGATCATTTCTCAAAAACATGTTGAACTCCTTGGCTCTCATATCCCAACTTGAGCCTAAAAAAGTGGAAGATGCTCTCAAGGATGAGAACTGGATTAAAGCCATACAAGATGAATTACATCAATTCAAAGTCAACAATGTATGGGAACTAATTATTCGACCTAAAGATCAAACAATAATAGGAATCAAATGGATATTCCAAAACAAACTTGATGAAGCAAGTAATGTTGTCCACAAGAAAGCAAGATTAATTGCTAGAGGATATCTACAGGAAGGAGGTTTTGAAGAATCAAGAAGATCAGGTGATGTCTATCATGTCAAGAACACACTCTATGGATTCAAACATGCACTTAGAGCATGATATGAAAGATTAAGTAACTTCTTGATTGATCATGAATTTGAAAAAGATAAGGTAAACACTACTCTTTTCATCAAAAGAAAATGCAAAGATTTGCTCATTATTCAAATATATATTGATGATATAATTGTTGGAGC
The DNA here is from genome assembly GCA_017140615.1 of Eucalyptus cladocalyx. Classification (NCBI taxonomy): domain Eukaryota; kingdom Viridiplantae; phylum Streptophyta; class Magnoliopsida; order Myrtales; family Myrtaceae; genus Eucalyptus; species Eucalyptus cladocalyx. Next base: position 21,836,009 of record CM029520.1, read on the forward strand.
AACTGATGATGTACTGTGTAAGGACTTTGCAAACATGATGAAAAGTGAGTTCAAGATGAGCCTGATTAGAAAACTAAACTTCTTTCTCGAACTTCAAATCAAGCAAACTCCCGAAGGCACATTCACACATTAAGAGAAATATGCCAAGGAAAAAGTAAAGAAATTTGGTCTTAAAGGATGCAAGAAAATTGAGACACATATGTCATACTCTATCAAGTTACATAAAGATGAGAAAGGTAAGTCTGTTGACTCTAGGCTATATAGAAGTATGATAGGGTCATTACTATACCAAACAACATCTAGACCTGATATTTTATTTTGCACCTGTTTGTGTGGTCGCTTTCAATTTGGTCCAAAGGAATCTCACTTATTCGCTGTTAAGCAAATTATTTGATATATCAGGTCCTCTCCAAAACAAGGGATTTAGTATCCCAAAAATATAGATTTTATGTTACTTATATACTCGGATGCTGACTACATGGGTTGTAAAATTGATAGAAAGAGTACAACAAGTACTTGCTAATTGCTAAGTAGTATGCTGATCTTTTGGTTCTCAAAGAAGCAAAACTCAGTCGCTCTTTCAACTATTGAGGCTAAATATATCACTCTCGGAAGTTGCTGTGCACAACTTATTTAGATGCATCAACAAGTCAGTGACTTCGGAGAAGATGGAGAATGTGTTCCTATTATGTGCAATGACACTAGTGCTATAAATTTAACCAAGAACCCAATTCTGCACTCAAGAGCAAAACACATCGAGGAAAGACATCACTTTCTTAGAGATCATGTTAGCAATGGCACATACAATTTGTAGAATCAAAATAGTAGCTAGCAGACATTTTCACCAAGTTGTTGGACAAGCCAGCTTTTAAATATATTTGTGGTGAATTAAGAAAATGCAATGCAATGTAATGATATGCCTCAGGTAATATTTCATTTTTGTCAACAAAGATAAACACATCAGTTACGATTAAAATTACAGGTACACACCTACTGTTTTATTTCAAAAAAGTTACCATTACAATACTACATTGTTATCATTATGATTATCTATACACTCTATCTAGGGTTGTTAATATTGTTTCAATAGAATCTATGAGTATAATATCACTGCTTGCTTAAATGCTTAAAATTGAATACAAAGATAATTATGGATAGGAAAGTTACCGTTGAAAGACAACATCTAACTCTCTTTATGTGAAATTCTCTACTCCTATTTATGGAGATATAGTATTCACACTCTTTACTCACCTAGTTTATACTTTTTTTTATCCACTCAAAGTCAGAGTGTGGCTCAAGCTAATGGATCAACAATTGTTAGCACTGCACTGCCCACGTCAACTGACAAGGAAACACCTATAAGGAAAACACTAGAATCAAGGCTGTCAACTAAAAATGATATAGGCGTTGTACCACTTATGGCACCATTGGTCATAGCCACTCCATCACCATCAGCTCCTGCTCAATCTCCTTCCAGAAGATTTGCTAAAAGGTTTAGCCGCTCTCATGGAAATCCATGGATTAGAACTAAAAAAGCTATTAAAGTTCGAAGCCACAAGCTCGCAAGCCTTGCAAATTGAACAAGCATTGACGGCACAAGAAAAACCAGCTTTTGAACCATCACATTTAGTTGCTCAACCCTCTTAGCTCTCTTAGCCATTGCCATAAAAATCCTCAACCAAGGAAGAAAGAACCTCTGAACTTATCATTGCCTAGGACAAAGACAAATAGTTCATTGTAGAGCCTGAGGTTATTCTTGAAGCGATTATCTAACAGTCTAAAGGAAGAGAAACAACAAAGAAAAATGAAGAAGTCTTAGGAGACAATCGTCAAGAAGATGACGATGACAGGGTATTTCAAAACTTCGAACCTATTGTTGTTTTTGAAAAAAACAAAAATTTCGAATCCGATTTCTTTTTGTCTTTAGAACATGAACTTGCAAACCATGCTTTCTACAATTGAGGTACTATTCCTCACCGCTTTGTTGATTTGGAGTTTTTAGATAATCATGGAATCTTTCTGTGACATCGTGATTTTCAAGTCTGTTTTCGATTGAATGAATTGAGCTTTTCACCGATGCGCCTATAGTCTTGTTCTCTGAGCTGAACACTCACGAGATAACTAATCTATCTGGTGAAACCGTTAAGGAATCTAAACGCGACAGACTTGATAATTCGATCAGAAATCAACTGCTCGACCGTGCTAATATGCAATAGTCAATATGGCACTATTAAAATCAACTAGAGACCAATGGTAGGTCGATTCGACAGAGGCATGTAATTAAAGTGTGGGTGATTCCACCTAATTGCAAAATTCTTGTCGAACGACATTAAACTGATTTTTCTGTCGTTTCTGTACCCTATGCCTGTATTTGAAACCTTGAGATTTTTATGACAACTGAAAGTCGCCTATGAGTCAAAGATGCACAATGTGGCTCGAAAATAATAGACCACGGGTCAAATGTGCTATAAATTCCTAAAAGCTACCCGGTAGGTTAGGTCATGCTAAATCTCGTTCGGTTGAAATTAACCACAAAATCGAATCCGATTTCAGAAATTGAAAGTTCTGTCATCTCGTGATTTATTTTAAGAACATCGACTCATCCTCTGAAGAAAATTCGGCGAGTCTAAAATTTTGGTGAAAATTCAAATTTGGGTGTTTTTGAACCGGGAAATTAAGAGGACCCTTTTGTGTGGATTTTTCACGTTCAAGGTGGATAACTTGGCAAGGAAAAATGTGGAATTTGAGGTGGGCATCTACCATGACATTTTGGCTTTGGAATTGAGTCCAATTGGAGAGGAATTGAGTTAAATTGGAGAGGAATTGAGTTCAATTGGAAGGGAAATATTCAAAATTCGTAGCCATGAGGTGCAGCAACATTTTGGACCCCTTGGGTGGCTTCTAAGGGAAGTTTCGTGAAGGAAAGATGGTTGTGGACACGGCTAAAGATGGTGGGGCCTTGGATTTGAGTGTATTGGATATTTCTTGAAGAATTTGGAGGTTCTTGGTCCCCCTCAAGCCAAGAGAACACTTTCTTCTTCTTCCTTAGCAATTCCTCCTCCATTGTTGCTATTTTGGAGCTAGAAAACTAGAGAAAGCAAGCAAAAATCGAGCCCTTGCTACCGTTGACCAGCCAAGCCGCACACCGCCCGAGCCCGCTGGTGTCATCATTCACCCGCCTGCCTCCTGCTCGCATGCCATATCTTGTGCCCGAGCCCGCATGTCGTCCAGCTCGTCACCCACGCCCTAGTCCTTGTCACAGCTCTACCTAAGCCTTCTCCACCGCCCGTGCAAGCTAGCCGTCATCGCCGAGAAGCCAGTAGCCCGCCTGGCCCGTTTCCTTTTTGTTCCTACCATTCTAGCCCTCTATCCTCTTCAGCCCAACCCTTGGACAGAGCTGAACTCATAGCCTAAGCTATGAGCTTCGTGGCCCATTTTCGGCCCCTTCCGAGCCTCGTTGGGCATCGCCATAGGCCCATGTCCCGCTTCGCCTCCGCGCCGCCATCACTGTGAACTCATCGGCTTGCTAATTCGATGAGTTTAGTTGCTAAACCTTGCTTAGGGGGTTAATGATGCATAAGGGATAATTAGATTAGCTTAATATTGGTTTAGGTGGTTAGTTTAGTTTAATTAGTGGTTTAGTCGGTCAATTAAGCTTATTAGGTGGTTAGATTAGTTTAGTTAAGGGTTAATTTGGTTGTAGAATTTACTTAGCTCAGTACATTATTTTTCTAAGTCCAATTAGGTGGTTAGATTAGCATATTTAGGTTAATTAGTCATTTATGTAATTAATTTGCATTTATTTAATTACTTTTGTAATTTATTTAATTATATAATATTTTCCGGAAATTATACCGGGATAGTTGGTCACCGGAATTTTGTTTTGACTGTCGTAGTGTGATTAGTTTATGCAATTGAATGATAATTTGTGCAATTGAGTGATGATTGTTGATTTTCAATTATTATGTCAAAATTGTGAAATTTTGGTATTTAATTAGAAAATATCAGGTGTCGGGTTTTGACGCCGAAAAGTGTTTTTAAATACTATATCAAATAGTGAGATTTTTAAAAGGAATGATATCAATTTTTAAGGTTCGATTTGACCTTGTACCCACACACGATTATTTTACCGAGTGTTTTTAATATGAATAAAATAGGCCAAGAATATTATTTAAATTGAGACATTTGAGTGTGAAGCACAATTTCCTTGGCTGAGTACAGATGTGCGTGTGAACACCTAATAACCCGACATGTTTACGCGGGGTAGTAAAACCATCTTGATGCGTTTACTCGAGATGATGCTCCTATATGGAATGCCCCTAACAACAAATGCCGGATCGCGATTGAGGCCAGACCAAAGCTCCTTCGGGAATGCCATCCAGAGGTAGATGTTGCCATGCTCAAGGGATGAGACAATGCCCGGCTACGTCGGAAGATCGATGTGTGTCGTGTAGAACGTGCCTATGCGGGCAGTAATCAATTGGAACACGTGAATGATTGAGATAAATGCACCAGATTATGGGACAAAATTGTGTAGTATGAAATAGGACATGTCGTAACGATTTGGCCATATAATCGGGAACCCTGTGATTGTTTGATATATAAATTGAGGCATTCCAATGGATGTGTGCATTTATTATATGCGTCTATTATATGAATTGTGCTGACAAGCAGGAAGGAACTGAGGCGAGATGAGTCTTCTGTGATGTATGGTTAGACTGCCTCTAGGCGTATTTCTTTCCTACTCGGGGTTTAAGGCGTGAACTCGCTAAGACATTGTCTCACCCCGTCGTGGGCTTAATCTTTGTAGGTCCTTAGATGGAGGCGAGGCTAGTTTGTTTTGGATAGCCGCGGGGGTATATCGAGAGTACCGACATCCTTATCCCTGGGAGTCCTTAGCTTCATGAGCACATCGTGACCACTATCTTAGTCGATGAGGGCCTACAACATTTGGTACCTCATCAATTCAAAGCATGGTTCTATCATGGGCCTAATGGGGTATGGGAAGGTCCACTACAGGGTTTTGACGTCCCCACCATTACGGTCAACGCTGTTACGGGCAATGGGGTAGATGACCCACCTAACGGTGTCGTAGTAGACCTGGAGCCCAAGTAGATAAAGTCTGGGGTAAAGTCAGCTAGGGACTTCTATTTGAGACCTCGACTTTTGTGTATATAACCTTGTAGGCTGACCTTGGTTGTTTATAAAAGTGTTTCGTGAAATTTATTATCTTTCTTTTCTATCCCATGTTTGTGTTGTCTGGGGATTGTTTTATTATACGCTTCCACATGGGCAATAATATGAATGGGTCGGCGATGTGTCCTGGGAATGTCGCAATTTTATCGACCATCGAGAAATGTGTGTGCGCTTGAGGGTCGGGGCATGACATCCCTGCCCGAAGTGCTATCAAAGTTGGTTAGTGTTTAGAGTGATAAGGTGTCATGGGTTATATGATAGTTAGTAGGAAAGGCCTGTTTATTATGCTGATGCATGTGATTGATAACTGATTGGTAGATTGTTTTGGGTGGGTCGCTCAAATTTCTAATTATATGTGGAATTGGAAAGCAGGTTTCTATAAAAATCTTGTAGAATGAGCGATTCGGAGCAAAGGACTCCTCGGAAGAGAATGGTCACGTCTGTCACTCGAGGTAGGACGTCGATAAGGGTCGGTACCTAAGAAGGAGTGCGGGCTCAGGCCAGCACGAGTGTAATAGCCGCACCGCAGGTTGGTGTTGGTGTAGTAGCACCTAGCAATCCTAGAATTGAGGGGATCATGCAGGCACTAGAGACGTTGGGAACCATGGTAGGGCAGCAGGCCCAGAATCAAGCTGCCACTGCCACTGCCACAATCGCCGCTATCGCTGCCGCTACTCCTACCACCAATGCCGCTACTGATGCTGCCGCTGCTGCCACAGTTATTGTCGCACCTAACAAAGTTCCACCTAGGAACGTGGTTGCTGAGAGGCCGATGCACAAGCTGGTGGAATAGTTTTTGAAGCTAAGCCCGCCGAGGTTCACAGGTGTAAGAGACCCCGAGGCTGCATCACTCTGGATCGAAGGCTTGGAGAAGGCTTTTGCACTACTAATGTGCACCAAGGAAGAGAAAGTTGTCATTGCAATATATTAATTGCAGGGCAACGCAAGTACCTAGTGGAGGGCCACCAAAGGGAGAATGATCCCAAAAGACATGGTTCTGGTGTGGAACGCCTTCCTCGAAGCTTTTAACGGCAAGTATTTCTTCGACAGTGCTAGAGAATAGAAGATGGAGGAATTCCGGTGCCTTCGTCAAGGTCTAATGTCTGTAGGCAAATACGAGGCCAAGTTTATCGAGTTGTCACAATACACCCCAAGACTAGTAGAAGATCTAGAGTATAGAGCTAGGAGGTTCAGGAATGGTCTCAGACCGAAGCTGAAGAATCCACTAGTACCACTCAACTTGAAGGACTATAACGACTATAACGACTTATATGAACGGGCCCAATTGATAAAGAGGAACCTGAGTGAGCAAGCTACGGCATCTGGATCAAGATTCAATTCGAACAGAGATGGAAACCGGTTTGGAAAGAAGCCCGTGACTGGAGGAAGATATCCTATTCCGTCCAACTGGAAGGGTGGGGTACAAAAGTTAGTGCCAAGCTATAATGATGTGTGTCACTTTTGTGGAAGGTGACATGGATCAGTCCCGTGCTAGTCTAGGATGGGTGCTTGCTATTGATGTGGCCGGTTCAACCATCAGTTAAGGAACTATCCGCAAAGGCAGATGGGACCATAATAGTTGCCACCGCCACCATCGATGGGCCAGAATCGGCGATTCGTGCCACAAAATGCGCCACAGGGTGGACTAAAATGACCTCCAGCTCAAGGTAGAGTGCACGCCATCACCAAATGACAAGCTGAGGACTCACTTGATGTGGTCACAAATATGGTCTCGCTGAACGACCATGTTGCTTATGCTTTATTTGACCCTGGCGCTACTCATTCATTTGTAGCTGAGTTGCTCGTTATGTTGGTAAGGTTGAGTCTTGAATTATTGAAGTCAGTGGCTAGTATATCTACACCATTAAACGATAAGGTCTTATCTACAGTAGGCTGTCCTAATTGCAAGTTAGTTATTGGTGAGCGAGAGGGAAGAATAGACTTGATAGTCCTAACCATGTATGATTTTGATGTGATAATTGACATGGACTAGCTCACCAAGCAATGAGCTACTGTTGGTTGCTATCGTAAAATGATTTAGTTTATCCCGTTAGTGAGTGGAAGTTTTGAGTTTATTGGGTGTTGATGAGGACCCTCAATTACCTTAATCTCGTTACTTGAGATAGTCTGTTTGTTAGACGGGGGTTGCTACGGTTACTTAACGACTGTCATAGATATGACAATTAAGGAGCTGAAGATAGAAGATATTGCAGTGGTACAAGAGTTTCCATATGTATTTCCAAAAGAATTACCTAGTTTGCCCCCGGAAAGGTTGATTGAGTTTGTAATTGAGTTGGCCCTCGGGATGGAGCCAATCTCTAAGGCTCTTTACCGCATGGCGTTGTCAAAGCTGAAAGAACTGAAGGTGTAGATGTAGGAGTTGTTGGATAAGGGATTCATATGTCCCAGTGCATCACCTTGGGGAGCACCAGTTCTGTTCGTGAAGAAGAAAGATGGTTTGTTGTGCCTTTGCATCGACTATCATCAACTCAACCAAGTGACGATCAAGAGCAAGTACCCGCTACCGAGGATAGGCAATTTGTTTGACTAGTTGCAAGGAGCATCGATATTTTCTAAGATCGACTTAGAGACAAGGTATCATCAGCTGAGGATCAAAAAGGAAGATGTATCGAAGACATCATTTCGTATGTGATACGGCCATTATGAGTTCACTGTAATGCCGTTTGGTTTGATGAACGCCCTAGCTGCTTTCATGGATCTTATGAACCAGGTGTTTAAGGAATATCTAGATCAGTTTGTGATCATTTTCATTGATGATATTCTGGTGTACTCAAGAAGTCTAAAAGAGCACGAAAGGCACTTAAGGATGGTGCTTACGACTCTGCGGAATCATGGATTGTATGACAAGTTCAGTAAGTGCAAATTTTGGTTAAATTGTGTAGCATTCCTAGGTCCTGTGATTTCAAGAGAATGAATCTCCGTGGACCTGACCAAGATTGAAGCAGTGATCAACTGGTCAAGACTGACAACCGTGATAGGGATCAAAAGCTTCTTGGGTTTAGCAGGGTATTATAGAAGGTTTGTGAAAGGATTCTCAGCATTAGCCTTGTCATTGTTCGACTGCTAAAGAAGGAAGAAAAAATTATATGGACAGATAAAAGCGAGCGTAGTTTCCAAGAGCTTAAGTAGAAGCTGACTATCGCACCAGTGTTGACAATTCCATCTGGTCCTGGAGAATTTGAGATCTATAGTGATGTGTCGTTCAGAGGACTGGGTTGCGTGTTAATGCAGCATGGCAAAGTCGTTGCATACGTGTCCTGTTAGTTGAGACCTCATGAGTTGAATTACCCAGCACATGACTTAGAACTCGGGACGATTATTTTCGCTCTGAAGATTTAGAGACACTATTTATGTGGAGAAAGGTTCTAGATCTTTACAGATCATCAAAGTCTCAAGTATTTGTTCTCTCAGAAGGATTTGAATATGAGACAGCGTCGCTGGATGGAACTTCTTAAGGATTATGATTGCGACATCTCGTATCATCCTAAAAAGGCTAATAAGGTCACAAACGCGTTAAGTCGGAAGTCTTCTATAGCACAGATGGTGGTCAAGGAGTGGGTCTTACTCAAAGGAGTTTGAGATTACCGAGTGGAAATGGTAACACATCACAATGGATTTTGTGATGGGGTTACCGAGGAGTCAGAGGGGTAATGATTCTATTTGGGGTGTGGTTGATAGATTGATGAAATCTACTCACTTCATCACCGTATGAAAGGACTATGAATTGGACAAATATGCTAAGTTGTACGTGCGTCAAATAGTTCGTCTGCATGAAGTGCCAGTGACAATTACATCTGATAAAGACCCAAAGTTCACAGCAGCCTTTTAGAAAAGCTGATAGATTGCCTTGGGAACGAAGTTGCAGTATAGTACGGCTTCAAAGGAAGCTAGGAGGAACAGCTTTTGTGTGCTAGACTTCAAACCTCGATGACATGCTGAGAGATTGTGTGCTAGACTTCAAAGGAAGCTAGGAGGAACAGCTTCATCTCGTTGAGTTCACCTATAACAACAACTACCAATAGAGTATTCATATGGCACCTTTTGAAGCGTTGTATGGCCGAGCATGCAGAACTCCAGTTTGTTGAGATGAAGTTGGGAAACGAAAGATCACAAGCCTAGAGTTGGTTCAATAGTAAGTTGATGTAGTTACAGTTATCTAACACAGATTAAAGACCGCTCAAAGTCATCAAAAAATTTATGCAGATAGGCATCGAAGACCATTGGAATTCCAAGTTGGTGAGCACGTCTTTTTAAAGGTGTCACCAATGAGGGGTACTTCACGCTTCAACAAGAAAGGGAAACTGAGTCCAAGGTACGTTGGTCCCTTTGAGATTCTAGAGAAAATAGGAACTCTAGCGTATCGTCTTGCGTTACCGCTAAGACTGGCGCAACTGCATGACATCTTCCACATGTCAATGTTGAGAAAGTATGAGCCTAACCCGACCCACATGCTGAATTTTGAAGAGTTAGATGTGGATAGCAGAGTGTCATACGTGGAAAAACCGATTTAAATTGTGGATTGCAAGAAGCAGGTTCTACGCATCAAGACAATCTCGTTAGTCAAAGTGGTTTGCCAACACCACGGAACAGAATTAGCAACCTGGGAAGGTGGAGACTCAATAAGTCGACAATACCCACACATTTTTGTTTAAGAATTGTAATGGTTTAAATTTCGATGACGAAATTTTTATAAGAGGGGAAGAGTTGTGACTTCCTGATTTCCGAGTCTTTTTTTATTAAATGAATTGGACTTTTCATCGATACGCCTATAGTCTTTTTCTCTAAGCTGATCACTCATAGGATAACTAATCTATCTGGTGAAGCCATTAAGGAATCTAAACGCAACAGACTTGAGAATTCGATCAGCAATTGATTGCTCAACCGTGCTAATCTGCAAGGGTCAATACAACACTATTAAAATCGACTAGACCGGAGATAGGTCAATTCAACAAAGGCATGTAATTAAAGTGTGGATGATTCCACCTGATTGCAAAATTCTTATTGAATGGCATTAAACCTATTTTTCTCTCATTTTTGTACCTTGTGCCCGTATTTGAAACCTCGAGATTCTCACGACGACCGAGAGTCGCCTATGAGTCGAAGATGCACAATGTGGCTCGAAAATAATCGACCACGGGTCAAATGCGCTAAAAATTCCTAAAAGTTACCTGGTAGGTTAGGTCACGCTAAAATCGTGTTTGGTTGAAATTAACCACGTAATTGAACCCAATTTTAGAAATTGAAAGTTCTATTATGTCATGATTTATTTTAGAAACATCGACTCATCATTCCAAGAATTTTCGGTGAGTCCGAAATTTTGGTGAAAATTCAAGTTTGAGCTTTTTGGGACAGGAAATTAAGTGGACAATTTTTGTGTGGATTTTTGGTGTTCAAGGTGGATCACTTGGCAAGGAAAAATGTGGATTTTGGGGTGGCCATCTACCATGACATTTTGGTTTTGGAATTAAGTCCAATTGGACAGGAATTGAGTTCAATTGGAAGGGAAATATTCAAAATTCGTAGCCATGAGGGGCAGCAACCTTTTAGACCCCTTGGGTGGCTTCTAAGGGAAGTTTGGTGAAGGAAAGATGGCTATGGACATGGCTGAAGATGGTGGGGCCTTGGACTTAAATGTATTGGATATTGTTTGAAGACTTTAGGGGCTCGTGGTCCCCCTCAAGCTAGTAGAACACTTTCTTCTTCTTCCTCAGCATTTCCTCCTCCATTGTTGCTGTTTTGGAGCTAGAAATCCATAGAAAGCAAGCAGAAGCCGAGCCCCTATTGCCGTCGACCAGCCAAGCTGCACACCACCCGAGCTTGCCGGTGTCACCGTCTGCCTGCCTGCCTCCCGCTTGCATGCTGTCTCCCACTCCCAAGCCCACACATCGTCTAGTTCGTCACTCACGCCTTGGTAGCCGTCGCAGCTCTACCCGAGCCATCTCCACCACTCGTCCAAGCCAGCCGTCGTTGCTCAAGTAGCTAGGAGCCTGCCTGGCCCATCTCCTCACCGTTCCAACCATTCCAGCCCTTGGTCCTCTTCAGTCCAGCCCTTGGATAGAGCCAAACTCACAGCCCAAGCCGAACTCACAACCCAAGCTATGAGCTTCGTGGCCTGTTTCTGGCCCCTTCCGAGCTTCGTTGGGCGTCGCCGTAAGCCCGTGTTCCGCTCGCCTCCACGCCATCGTTGTTGTGAACTCACCGACTCGCTAATTCGGTGAGTTTACTTGCTAAACCTTGCTTAGGGGGTTAGTGATGCTTATGGGACAATTAGATTAGCTTAATATTGGTTTAGGTGGTTAGTTTAGTTTAATTTGTGGTTTAGTTTGTTAAGTAAGCTTATTAGGTGGTTAGATTAGTTTAGCTAAGGGTTAATTAGGTTGTAGAATTTGTTTAGCTTAGTATATTATTTCTCTAAGTTCGATTAGGTGGTTAGATTAGCATATTTAGCTTAATTAGTAATTTATGTAATTAATTTTCATATATTTAATTACTTTTGTAATTTATTTAATTGTATAATATTTTTGGAAAATTATACAGGGATAGTTGGTCGCTGGAATTTTGTGTTAACCGTCATAGTGTGATTAGTTTATGCAATTGAATGATAATTTGTGTAATTGAGTGATGATTGTTGATTTTCAGTTATTATTTCAAAATTGTGAAATTTTGGTATTTAATTAGAAAATACCGAGTGTCGGGTTTTGACATTGAAAGGGGTTTTTAAATACTATATCAAATAGTGAGATTTTTAAAAGGAAAGATATCAATTTTCATGGTTCGATTTGACCGTGTACCCACACACGATTATTTTACCGAGTGTTTTTAATTTGAAGAAAATAGGCCAAGCACATTATTTAAATTGAAACATTTGAGTGCGAAGCACAATGTCCTTGGCCGAGTGTGGATGTTCGTGTGAACACCTAATACCCTAACGTGATTACATGAGGTTGTGAAATCGTCCTGACGTGTTTACGCGGCACGATGCTCCTATATGGAATGCCTCTATCAACGGATGTTGTATCGCAGTAGAGGCCAGACCGAAGTCCCTTCGGAAATGCCATCTAGAGGTAGACGTTGTTGTGCTCAAGGGATGAGACGATGCCCGGCTACGCCAGAAGACCGATGTGTGTCGAGTAGAGCATGCCTGTGCAGGCAGTAATCTATTGGAGCATGTGAATGGTTGAGATAAACGTGCCTGATTATGGGACAAAATTGTGTGGCATGAAATGTGACATGTCATAATGATTTGACCTTATAATCGGGACTCCTGTGATTGTTTGAGATATAAATTGAGGTGTTCTAGTTGATGTGTGCATTTATTATATGCATCTGTTATATGAATTATGCTGACGTGCAGGAAGGAACTGAGGCGAGGCGAGTCTTCTATGATGTGACGTTAGACTACCTCTAGGCATATTTCCTTCATAATTGGGGTTTAGGGTGTGAACTCGTTGAGACATTGTCTCACCCTATGGTGGGCTTAATCTTTATAGCTCCTTAGATAGAGGCGAGGCTTGTTCATTTTGGACAGCCGCGAGGACATACCGAGCAAAGTACTGACATCCCTATCCTTGGGAGTCTTTGGCTCCATGAGCTCATTGTGATCATTATCTTAGTTGATGAGGGCCTATCATAATTAGTACCTCATAAATTCAGGGTGTGGTTCTGTCATGGGCCTAATGGGATACGGGAAGGTCCTTTACAGGGTTTCGACGTCCCCCCCATTGTGGTCAATGCCACTGCAGGCAAGCGGGTAGTTGACCCACCTGATGGTGTCGTGGTTGACCTGGAGCCCAAGTAGATAGGGTCCATGGTAGAGTCAGTTAGGGACTTCTTTTTGAGACCTTGACTTTTGTGTATATAACTTTGTAGGCCGACCTTGGTTGTTTATAAAAGTGTTTTGTGAAATTTATTATCCTACTTTTCTATCCCATGTTTGTGTTGTCTAGGGATTGTTTTATTATACGCTTCCGCATGTACAATAAAATGAATGGGTCAGCGACACCTCCTAGGAACATCACAATTTTATCGACCATCGAGGGATGTATGTGCGCTTGAGGTTCAGAGCGTGACACTTTCTCTCTGAGTTTTTCGAGACTCTTCAACTCAAATTCTTCTGTTCAATGAAAGAGGAAGTTTACCTTGCCTTAGTGGTAATGTTTTATTCAAACCCACACTTCCCAAATAAAGACTCCTTTGTCTTCACATTTCAAGATGAGAACTACGTTGTGACATTGGACTAACTAGCTGAAATCATCCACACAGAATATATCATTTTCAAATGGATTTCAATAGAGCCTGATGAGGCCTATAGCTTTGTTTTAGAAACTCCAAACTTTTCTCGAAGTTTCAGAAAAATTGTACCGTTGAGCTTTCTCCTTCTTAAAATGAATTTCATTCAAAAGATCCTCACTTTATGCCTCCTTTTGAAATCATCTTCTACAAACGACATCTCTCATGATGAGGTAAGAGTCATTTGGGCCATTAGCAATAAGTTTGATGAGTTCCTTCCCTCATATGATCTTCATCCACATGTATCATATGGTGAAGAGAAAGACAAGAAAATTGTCTTATGGTGCTTTGGTCACATGCATCTTCTAGCATTTCAAGATTGACTACTTTGATGCACTGCCACTTGTCATGCCAAATGTGGAGATTGGGTGGAAAACCCTACACAAAATGATGCTCAGAATCACACCAAAAGGATGGGTCACTCATTGAGGAGAAGTCTTCCCTAATGGTCACGGAGACCATGACACGATTGTGGGAAAGCTCCAAGAAAGACTTGTTGAACTGATTGAGCTAGAAAAGAGGAAGCATGCTAAGGCACCACTACCACCCAAGGCCCTTCGTCCTTCTAAACCAGAAAAATCACCTTTACCTAATGTGGACATAGCCGCCTCTCTTGCCAGCCCTAATCAACTTCAAGCAAATGTTTAGGAAATCAAGACCACCCTCATCTCTTTGACTCGATACTTGGTGAAGTTTAAGTGCACTCTCTGTCACGCCCTGATCCTCGGGCACGCACACATCCTTCTCAATTGGTCGATTTTATAATGCGATATCCCAGGACTATGTACCGCCAAACATTTCATTTATTAAGCACATGTGGAAGCAGTTAAAATCCCTAGACAATAAAATGATGGGATAGAAAAGCAGGGCCATATTTTTCATATTGAAATTTATAACCAAACTTTTATACAAAACATAAACCAGAGTACTTCATAACTATTCACTCTATCTCTATTCACATAAAAATGGAGATCTCAAAAGAAGATAGAATCTCAGTCCATCCGAACCGTACTCAAGGCCCCTCTCGGGATTATCTTCTTCTTCCAAAATCCTTCTCCTCAGGTTTTACCTCAGAGTTCTCCTTCCCAGACTTCTCCTCCTCAACTTCTTGTCGGGGTCCTGAAATGTTTTCCCCAAACTGGGATGAGACTATGTCTCAGCAAGTTCTACCCCACTAAGGCCCGATTAATAAACTATTATACTATAGGCTACCTAAACATGCACAGGGCAGAGGACTTACCTTGGCCTCAGATTCTACCTGCATATTAGCACAGTTCAATAGGCACCCAAGCAATCACATCACAGGTTAATATCTCGATCCATCGACCTAGTCGATTTCATGTCAATTCGACCATTTCCCAGTCATTTCCCTTATTTAGTTTCAAATCATACTCACGACTTCACAAGCATAGACTACCAAATCTTGGCAACAAATTACAGTTCCGAAGGACACGACCTATCTTTAGGTAGCAAATTACGGCCCAATGGTTGCGACCTTTAATAGGTGGCGGATTACGGCCTTATCAGGCACGACCCGTATCGGGTGGCAAATTACAGCCTTAATAGGCGCGACCTTTAATAGGTGCAATTTACGGCCCAACGGGCGCGACCTTTAATAGGTGGCAGATTACGGCCCAATGGGCACGACCGACTCCAAATTCGGTGGTAAATCTCGGCCCAACCGGCATAGCCATACTTCAGCAGCTTCCGAGGTTCAACTCACAACCCCTCACAGTCAAATTCTAATTGAATACCGACATTAATGAATCTTGGGATGAATCCCCACATACTCATCAACTCACTCAATTTTCACACGATAATAACATACCTGATGGATCTTAGCCAAGAGTATATTCAAATCACTCTCACAATACTACTCACTTTACAACTCAACAAAGCATTATAAATGCTGAATAAACATACTTGGCCATTTACCAATCAATAATTCAATCTCAATCAATTCTAATCAATTTAGGGTAAATCCCTGAAATATCACAATTTCTTTAATTCATGCAACGTACAGCTCAATTAAATAAACGGACTACGCCACGACAATCAGCACGAGATTTCGGTCGGCCATCAAAATCTTAATTTTCGAAAAATAAATAAATAATTAATTAATTTTGAAAATTAATAATTAATTACTATAAATCCAATTTAGCTCAAAATAAAGCCCAATTAAATAAACAGGCTGCACCATGATCATCAGCATAAAAATTCGGTCACTAGCCATCTCAATTGAATTTTCAGAAAATAAATAATTATTTAATTTAATTCCGAAAATTAATATTTAAATACTAAAAATTCCACTTAGGCCTGAAAAGCCTAATTGGAGCCCACTAAGGCTCGGGAAAATCCCGAGACACTTCCAATAAATAATAGACCACGTCTACTTGCTAATTGCACAATCAATTTGTCTAATTTGCATCACAATTAACTAATAGTCACTAATCTATTCTAATGTAACCACCTAATTGCATGTAATTAAACCTAACCAACCCCTAAGCATAATTAGCCAATTAATCCGGGATTAGTGAGATTACTCACCAAATCGCACGCAAATCAGATCAATCCGACGGGGGCGACACGAGGAACAAAACTTCCCAAAGCACGGCTCGGGTTCGGGGCCCGGAAACGGCCCAAAAGCGAGCCCGAAGGTGCTGGAAACCCACTTCGTGGGTTGCTGATCAAGGCTGGCCGGAGCTTGTCTGGTGGCTAGGGCGGTGAGGGGAGGCCAGCGGAGAGCAAGGGGGACGCCGGGGAGGTCGGGCAATGCTAGGCGGTGGCCGGAGTTGGCTGGATGAGGGCTGAATAGAGGCGAACAAGGCTAAGCAGAGCTGGATCACATGGGGGAGGGGCGGCAAGCGCAAGCGGCGCAGGGGCGGCAAACGGCGGACGCGTGGCATGCGCGGGCGTGCGACGGCGAGTGACAAGCAGTGACGGAGCAGCAACGGCAAGCTGCAGCTTCTAGTTCGGTTTGTTTGATGCACAGGGAGGAAGAAGAAGAAGAAAGAGAGAGAGAGAGAGAGAGAGAGAGAGAGAGAGAGAGAGAGAGAGAGAGAGAGAGAAGATAAGGCTTGACCGGTCAAGAGGGAAGAGAGAGAGAAGTCAGTGGGGGGAAAGCTGTCCGCACGAAGGGGAGGGGAGAGGAGAGAGAAGAGAGAGAGAAAAGAAAGAAAAAGAAAGAAAAGAAAAGAAAAGAGAGGGAGAGAGAGAAAAAGAAATAAAACAATAGCCTTATTCTTATTTTTTTCTTTTCTCTTTCCCTTTCTATTTCCTTTCGGGCTTCAATTTTTCTTACGATAATTTCTTTATTGAAATTTCGGACTCGTCAACAATTTGACGGACGATGGGACAGGATCCTAAAAATAAGAATTATGACACGCTTAAAATTCGATTCCCGAAATCGAGTTCAATTTCATGGTTAAAAATCGATCATACGTGATTTTAGTCCGATCCAACAAATTGAGTAGCTTTTAGGGATTTTACTGCAGATACATCCCTTAACGGCTTCACCCAATAGGTTAGTTAACTCGTGAGTGATCAGCTCAGAGAAAAAGTACCCTAAGCACGTCGACGAAATGCCAATTTCACTTTATCGAAAACAGGGTCGAATTTCAGGATGTCACACTCTCATTAGCTTGGATTGCTATAACCTAGTACGCTCGGATTCAGTGACCGCCAAACTTGAACCACCTACTTCGTCATAGTAGCACAAATGCCCTCGCTCCTAAACATGCTCAAAACTTTATATGCTTTTGTTTTGCTTTTGCTGTTTCAATCCTAATCAGTCACTACTTAGGTCTATTCTCTTGTATGCTATCAATGATGCTAATCTTTTTATCTTTTTGTTTGATGACAAAAAGGGGAAGAGTTACTTGATGTGAAATATGCTCATAATATGTTCATAACATTTGCTATTGATGATGTTTGCAAATTACTTATATGCTCATAGCATTTGCTATTTGACGATGTTTGCAAATTGCTTATATGCTCATAACGCGCTCATAACATTTGCTACTAATGATGTTTGCAAATTGCATATGTGCTCATAACATTTGTTACTGACGATGTTTGCAAATTGCTCATAACATGCTCATTACATTTGCTCCTAAAAATGTTTGCAAATTTGCTAGTATCTTCTCATAATGTTTTGCTCATAAATTAGCACAAAAATTTTCTTGCTCATATATAGTCACCTGGAATTGAACTACTCATCAAAATCAGGGGAGCATGTGAGTGTATCATCAAAATAAGGGGAGCATTCAATTGTTGCACAATGAACTCCAAAAATACTTAATGACACACTCTGGGCAAAAGATCTTTCGTGCAACCATGCTCTATCTTGTTAAAGATAACCTAAGTTCAAATCTCTAAGCTTTACTGCAAAAAATCATGAGAAGATCCTATTTTAATTTATGCAAATTCTTTCAAATAACATCTATTGTTCTTTCACATCAACAGGATAGTTTTGTCATCATAAAAAAGGGAGAGATTGTTGGAGAAAATATCTTCAAGTGATTTTGATGATGTCCAAACTATCCTTAGTATATTATTTACTATGATGTATGTAGACGTTTGGATTAAAGGACTACGCAACATTCATGATGTGATTCATTGGAAAGAAGATCGCAAATGTTCTGTTATGATGAACAACACTGGTCAACCTTAAAGATAAAAAATTGATGATGTTTATGTAGAAGCTATAAAGATCAGGTCGATGGTGATATAACAACCAAGTACATTAATGATGTTCATTAGGTCAGCTAAGTAATCATTGAAAGACTTGAATTTGCATCGCAGTTGAATCTAGATAAAGCATGTGGTAGAGTAGCTAGATCATTTGATAAATCAATTAGAGATTGCAGTAAGAAGATAGCAACAGTTGCAATTTTTGGTTAGTTTGCATAGGTTCAAGGAAAGAAACTATATGGATAGTACCTTCCCTGGACAACGGCTTAACGAAAACTCTCTAACAATTATATGTTTCTCTAATTCATCTTCAACGGATAGATTGAGGAAAAATATAAAAGAGAAGACCACAGAAAAAAAAAAGAGGGTGCGACATGAAAAAAATCAATAAGCTTACCTCCTGTTATTTTTAGCTATAAGCTCTCTATCTTACTATTTTGATATTTGTGCTATTTAACAATTGTGCTAAGAATTAAATGTACAAGTGTGAAAGTAGTAGCTGAGTCCAAATAGTAGTATCTATTGTGGAAAGGATCAATGCTAGCCGTTTATAATTTTCAAGTAAGTTGTTAATGGAATCCAACCCATCTAGAGATTGTTAGTCTAAAGAGTTGACGTAGGCTTGTGGATAAAGCCGAACCACTATAACTCCCTATGTCCCACTGTGCTCATTCTATTTACATACATTAATATATAGCTAGTTGACGTTTTCTGAAACATTAGGTTGAGCCGATCTTTATTTAGCGATTAACTAATTTCCGCAAAAGATCATCAAAGTTCGAAAGCAACCTATTCACCTCCTCTCTAGGTTGCATTGTTAGCCACCAATAGTATGTTGTCCTATAACTTGAATAGGGGTTATTGGGTTCTAATGTCTACTTCTAGTCCTCATCAACCAATTGTTTCCTTTTTCCCTAGGGACCCATGTCCGTAATACTTTTAGACATTTTTACTATCTTTGGGTTCACACCAGATGGCATTCCTATAGAACAAATCGAAGCTCTTGAGGATTTTCTCATTCCCGATATTGTCCTTGCTTATAGAACTTTCCTTGAGAAGTATTATAAAACCTCTGGCCCAGTTAACCTTAAGGAGCAAACCGCCTTTTTGCTTTTCTGGCTTTTGAAACATGTATTAAGGTCTCAAAGGATTTCCTTAGACATGCTTCAAATCTTGTGAGTGGAAAGAAATTAGCTTGTGGCTCACTTGTTTTGGCCGTCTTATATAGAAGTCTTACCCATGTCGCTCTTTTGATGATGTCTAAAGAGCACGGAGTCTTATATGGTCTGTTTTGGATTCTATAAGCATGGATGTCTCTATTTTCCCTTTCTATTCAGTAAAGTTCCTTGCAATCTTTGACATAATTCATCACCAAAATCCAAACAACTAAAAATTCTGAGCCTAGGTTGTCAATGGCTTACCTCATCTCCCTTGAAGGTTCCTTATGACACTCCTCCTTTTGTTCATTAGCTCTAGGAGATCTTGAATTTCGATCACACTCATGTCGAACTCTTCCCTTATGAGGCCTTCAAGTTCTATTACCTCTTCTGCTCGGATACTTAGTATCTAGATGATTTCGATGCTTTCTGGCTATGTGTACTTATTTCGGTGGCTTTTCCAATATGGCTTTTCAAGAAGCAAAGATTCTACCATGGATTTGAAGCCTATTCTCCATAATATTGCACCGGGCGATTTGGTCTCTATCAAGGTGTACCAATGTGAATTACTTACTCTATGGAGTACCCTTTAATGCATAGCCAGAAGTACAATCCAACGAAAGGCAATCCCTTTTGTTTGTTGTTCTCAAAGAACTGCAACAATGCGTAATCGGTTCTCTCCAGACTTCAAAGTTTTTCCAATTTTTCCAGGAGTTATATCTGAGTACATAAGCTGGTGGATTTCTTTCTCATTTGAGAGTCCATACGAGAATGCCATCAAGATTGTTTTCCACCAGAAAAAGCAATACTGTCCAAAGCCAAAAGAAGTGATTGATAAGAGCAAAGCTATGCTGGAGTACCCTCCTGAACTTTATCCTCCAATCGCATCAAAGTCAGTCAGAATTGGCGTTTCAAAGGATACTGATGTTCATGGATCAATCTCACTACATGAAAACCTAGAGCTAGACCTAGAACTATTGGAGGAAGAAGACTTTGGGGAAAGACTAATCATGCGATGAGCTAAAGTTGTGGAAGGTATTACCGATTACTTCTTTATAGTCTCATTGTGTTTTTCCTGACCTTTCCTCTTCTGCTGTCTAGATGTGTCTGAATCTTCACTACATATCGAAGATGAAGACACGCTGGATGTTGTAATCTCTCAGCTCAAGAGAAAGAAGATTACCTTTCCTCCTTCAATGAGGAAACAACCTAAAATATCTTTTGAAAGTTTGGTCTAAGTTACTATCAGGGATAGTCCTACGTCTCTAAACATTTCTCATTGTCAGGACAACCCAATCAAGGCCGTGAAGGAGGATTTCCAAGGTATAGACGTTCATCATTCAATTTTCAAGAATACTAGAGTTGTGCTTACTCCTGTTCCTTTGGCAATTTATGGTAAGCGCCTTTCTCTTTCCTTGCATGTCTTCACTCGCTTAACCTAATTTCATGTATTAACATAGCTCTGAAATGATAGCTACTAATGCATCAATTAGCAGTAGTGACTTACCTTAGCATACTACGCCTCAGTCTTTGCCCGAAGATAATGTTGTGAAGCCTGGTATGTATGGGGTCTTCTTGCCCTAATTTAGCGAGTGACTTAACTCTGACCTTTACTTCTTTCCTTTTGACTTTGATAGCATCTACACCCCAAACTTCATTAACCATTACACCTTCAATAGCTCATGCTACCCATTGTAAGCTTCTTTTTCCACTCCTACTAAGTCATCAATCCATAAAGAGAGAAGAACCTTTTCAGCTATTTTGGCCAGTTACAATCCATGCTCTAGATGAAACTTCTTGTGCTCTAACTGCTGATGCTTATGATTTGACCTCAGGGAGTTCATCTTCAGAAGTGGTCAAGCTTGATAAACTAAGAGGCAAGCAGGCATGATTTTTGTACCTCTCAAGTGGTGGTATACCTATGGTAATGAACAACCAACCTATCCTTTCTTAGTTTAAATCACTAATGGGTAAGCTCAGCGAATGTGATATTGGCGACCTCTTAACTTCGGGTCAAAGATGTCCACAACAGGTTTTCTTCCATTTTCGATATTTATCAACAGAACTATAATAAGCTGATAACTTTGATTGTCTCCAGAGAAAATTCTTTCAAGTCAAGTGATCAGGTAAAAGAAGAAGGGCGACAGGTGGGAGATAATCAGTGATCTCTGTAAATTGCTATGAATGAGATAATTGACCTTGAAAGGAAAGAATTTTCCCTTGAGAAGCAAAAGATGGAGATTGAAAGGAGATTGGAGGAGGTACACTAGAAGTTAGAGATCAAGTTCGATGGAGGGCGCATAGTGAATGTAACATCCTCGATTTTGACTCTTATTTTGGTCCCAACTAGGAGGCTAAACTAGATAGGTCAATCTTTTTGAAGAGCAAGAGTCAAGTGCACTAAATAAGGGTAATGAGTATGGAGGCTTGGGTGTCCTAAGTAATTAATGAAAGAAGATGACTCATAATCTTAGGTGTATAGTCATCAAGACAAGCTATTAATGAATGAGGTGAATCACATGTCCATGTGTTCCTATTAAATTAGGGTCATTATTTCCTCTACTTTGTCACGCGTCGAACCCTAGGCACGCGCACATCCCTTGGTGGTCGATTAAAATGCGACGTTCCCAGGACATGTCGCCCACC
The DNA here is from genome assembly GCA_017140615.1 of Eucalyptus cladocalyx. Taxonomy (NCBI): domain Eukaryota; kingdom Viridiplantae; phylum Streptophyta; class Magnoliopsida; order Myrtales; family Myrtaceae; genus Eucalyptus; species Eucalyptus cladocalyx. The sequence goes on from CM029520.1 coordinate 21,858,010, forward strand.
CTTTCTTTTTATCTTTCAATTAAGCACATGTGGAAGTGAATTAAACAAACACCCGGACAACCATCAAACACAAGGATAGTCAAAACATGCTAACACCTTTTTTTCAAAAACCACACTATATATACGGGCCAAGTTAGTCTTACAGATCTATAAACATAAGTCAGATCCAAAAGAAATTATTAGGCCACCTACACTCCAAACCCTTTCGCCTCAGGCTCTGGATCCTCCATGACACCATCTGGGATGTCGATGTCCATTGGGTGCACAACCTCCCCATCCTCAGTTTCGATGGCAAGTCCGTCAAAACCCTACAAAGGACCCTCTCGAGCCCTGTTATGATACCTAATGAACCATGCTTTGAAGGAATGAGGTACCTAGTGACAAAGACCCTCATCGACCCAAATAGTGATCACAACTAACTCACGGGTCTAGGTGGTCCTGGGAATAGGGAAGTAGGAGGGCTCGTAGTCTATTTCCTTCGATACCCCAAAATGAACGGGACGTTCCTCGATACTAAGGACCAAAAAATATTTAATCACGATGGGGTGAGATAAATCTCAGTGAGTGAAAACCCTAAACCCCGATTAGGACGCAAATTCACTCAGAGATAGCATAACAAGCATCACACACAAACTTACCTCGCCTCTGCCGTTCTTGTGTATTAGGGCACCACATATATCATATGAATACAACAAGCGTATTTAATAACCGGAACATATCATTTCATCTTGCAAACAATCACGGGGATCCTGATTATAAGGTAAAACCATTATGACACGTCACATTCTGTACCACACAATTTTGCCCCATAATCAAGCGCAGCTATCACAACTACTCAGGCGTGTTCCAGTTATTACGACCCATCATGTGGCACCCCTAAATACCTAAGGTCGCCACAAGTACCTATCGCTCCACCTAATGAATACCAGTTACATCTCTTAGCAGAAGCATCGTAGTTCATAGGCATTCTTTTTTCTTTTGAAAACGGTCTCAGCGCAACTTATTAGCGGAAGCATATACAAGTCTCACCATTTCTAACTCCAATAACCATAATGCAATGCACACCAACTACACACCATAAGAAAAGATAAAGTCGAGCCACTTTTATTCATATTTTCATGATGGATTTCTCAGGTTTGTACAACCAAAAAGAAAAGCCAAGACTTTTAGCTAAACTTGGCCACAGCTCAAAAGAGAGATCTCGACCCCCTATATCGATCACGTGTCATGCTCCATCTACAAGTGTCGGCTATCCTCAAAAAGTGTTAGCTCTAACTCCTCACACGAGCCATCACATCCACCCAGGTGCGTCGGGCGGTGACGGTCGCAACATCCCCCGCATCACTCCATCATAGCGGACATGGACCGACAAGAACTCCTGCATGACCGGGCCCCCAGCCAGGCCCACATCATACATCACCAGCACACGAACCCGTATAAACGTTAGACCAGGGATGGTGACACAATTGAGCTCCATACAATCAACCTCCACGTCAGATGGAAGGTCGTAAAAGGTACCCCCCGTGACCGGAGAGAGAGGCATCTTTCTAATATGAAATGTTAGTCCCCAAAGGGGTGAGTACAACCACTCGGTAGGTAAAAGATCCATTAAACTACTCAATGCATCAAACAGAACAATCATGACATCATAGTAGAGTGCATATCATTCATGCATCCAAGCATAACTTACCTTGCAGACATGCATATGTCATCATACCATATGTGCTTACACCATCATGCACTCATCATCAAGCATTCATGCATATACCATCATGCCATAGGTGCATATACAACCATGCACTCATCATCAATCATTTATGCATATTCCATCATGCCATAGATGCATATACTACCATGCACTCATCATCAATCATTCATGCATATCCATGCCTTATGTGCACATACTCCATGCACTCATACATATCATATCATACAACCATGCATACATGTCACCATACCATGCATCATTCAATTTCAACTTTTTATCTTCCAATTAGGTCGCCACATTTTTCTTTCTCGGGACCAGTGATTGCATTCCACACTTTATCACTCGCATCCCACCTGGCATCACGAGGAACCTCTAGCACACACCACCGGGCATCTGCCACCCCCACATTCCGGGCATCTCGCATCCCAACAGGCATCATGAGGTATCCACTTGGCACACACCTCCGAGGCTTCCGACACCCTCACATCCCGGGCATCTCGAAACTCCCGAGGACATCCGGCACCCCCACATCCCGGGCATCCGGCACTCCCCTTTCCAGGCATCCTGACACTCCCGGGGCATTGTTGGCTCACCCCTCCGATGGTATCCTCATTTATCATAACTCATATTCACAATTTATGTTTCAATATCAACATGGCATATGATGTGATTGCAACAAGGTCAATTCCAGCTTTTGATTTTATATGTAATGCCAAATATCATCACATGTGCAGCAAGATTTAATCACTTAAAACAATACAATTTATGGGGCTCATACAAAACAGAATGGTCCATGCATTACGGCTTTTGAAATTCGCACAATCCAGCTTGCACAGTTTTAGAAAATTTGAATATGTTTTATGGAAGACATAAAGAGAGATATTTCATGAAGAACACATTGCCGAAATAACCTTATACAAAATGATATAGTCCACGCATTGCAACTGACCAAGTCTGAACACATCAGATTGCACAATTTTAGAAACAATTCCGATTAAATACACAATCAACCTCCAAGAATTATGAAATTCGATTATGTGATATTCAAGACCCTAAGGTAGATTTTTCATGAAGGCATCAAAGTCAGATTCGTCATAGGTAATTAAATATAAGTGGTTAAAACTTCTGTTCCTAGTACCGAAATTTCCAGATCTAACTACCTCCAAAAAACCACGATTTCACCTCTCTATTCTTCTTTGTTTTCTCTAAATTTTTTATATGTTACACCTCAGGATGTCCTTTACATATTTTGTTAAGAAATCAAAGTGAAATTTCAAAAAAAAGATAGCCTTACAGTCCATGCATTCATCAAAGGTAGTTACCGAAATCTCCAGGTCCAGTCTCTCCAAAGAATAAATATTTCACCCACTTATACTTGTTTTTTGTGTCCCAAATTTGACTATGTTATACTCCAAGAAGTCTTTAACAACTTTCATTCATAAGTCAAAGCCAAAATCCAACTCAAACATCACATGCAAGCCACTAGAACATCCAAGGTCGAGCTGTTTTCTCAAGGACAGTTTACTAGTCTAGCCTAGAACACCACTCTTAAAACTTCAATTTTTCACATCCTAAACATCCGAAATTTGTCACCATTAAATCACATGCACTAGGCACAACATGCAAGAGTAGATCAAGGATCCCACTTGCCTCTAAACCAAGCAAACAGCGAGCACAACGGCAACGGGACACGGCGACGGATGGCGGACGCATGGCGGACGGTTGACGAACGGTCCTCCTCCTCCTTCCTCTCTTCCTTTCTCCCTTTCTTCCTTTCTTCCTTCTCTTTCTCTCCTCTCTCTCTTTCTTGGACGAACTCCCTCTCTCTCTCCCTCTCTCTCAGTTAAGCCGGCCATCATCTTCCCCTAATTTCTTCCCCTCCATCATTAGCCATCATTAGCATTTGCATGGAGAACACTTGGCAGCTAGGAGGGAACACATGGCCCCTTTTCCATGCAAGATGGGCCTCCATTTTCGGCTGGGCTTGGGCTAGCTTGGCTGATGGCAGCTCCCCTCCTTGGGCTTCGTGGGCCGGCCGAGAATGGGGTGAGGCTATAGGCTGGTTTGGCCTTTAAATGGCCAGCCCATCCTCATCCTAATAATCCACCTAATTCTTAATAAACACCTAATTGAAATTTATAATTTACAAAACTTTGTGACCTAATTTAATAAATTCCAATTCCATAATTCACATGGTCAAAAATAGAATTCTCCTATTAAATAATTACCCACTAGAAGCTTGGCCAAAATCTCAATGCAAGACATGAATTAGAGCACCTCTAAGGATTGGCAAGAAATTATAGGATGCCACACATCAGCCATGGCCAACTCAACAGTCAGCGATCATTCAGCATAACCGGGTGTCGTCCCGCTCCGTCAAGCATGGCAACATCTACGCCTAGACGGCATCCCATAAAGGAGCATCAGTTCGACCTCCATTACGACCGACATTTGTCGTCATGGGGCATCCGAACTTAATCAGGCATCGCCTCCCTGACTCTTATCAGGTGATGGGTTCCAATAGCGACCACATGTACATCCATACTTGGCCAAGAACACCGTGCTTTGCATCAAAATACCTTGTATTTAAATAATGAACTTGGCCCATTTTCTTCGTATTAAAAATTTCCGATAAAATAATTGTACATGGTCACATATTTAAATCGAACCATTAAACATGGTATGCTCCCAATTTAAAATCCCACGATTTTATATAGTACATAAAAATTTGATGTCAAAAACCGACACCCGGTATTTTTCTAATTAAATACCCATAAAATCGAGTTTTGTAATAATAATTGCCAACTATCATCAAGCACTCAATTTCACCTATAAACTATCAAATTCACATATAAATTCAACCACGAGAATCAGCATAAAATTTCACGAAATGACTATCCCGTCACTATTTACGCTAACTACGATTAATTAAATAAATAGCAATTAATTAAATAAATCCAACTTAATTAAACTAACCATGGTTAACTAAGTAACCCAAGTTAACTAATCTAACCTAGGGTAGGCTAACTAAACTAAACTAACCAACCTAAGCAACTAGCTAATCTAACCAAACTAACCTAACTAACCAGTTAATCTAACTAGGATTAACCATTGATCCTTAGTTAACACTAAACTAACCTACTCAGTATTATTAACTACTTAATCCGGGTTTAGGAAGCTAAATCATCGAAATTCAACGGCGCCGAGTTCACAGTGACGGCAGCGCGAAGGTAGTGAAGACTCGAGCCTACTGCATCTCCAACGGATGCCTACGGCAGCTGAAATTGGCCCTATAAGCTCATGGCTAAAGGGCATGGTTTTGTGGCTAAGCTAGTTGGGCTTGGCTGAGGTGGAGTTGGGAGTGAGGCGGGTGGCTGGCAAATGGACGACTAGGGGCGAGCTGGCTAAGGGCACAGCTGCAGGCAGTTCGGTCAAAACTACTGGTGGCTGAGCTGACTAGCTGGAGGCGTGAGATTGGGACAGTGGCTGAGGGCGGACAGTTAAGAGATGGCAGACGAAGCCAAGGCTGGAACGGGCGGTTCTAGCGAGCTAGATAGGTAGTTCTGGCAAGCTGGACAGGCAGACGGTCGCTACTGACCTTAAGTTAATGGCTTGCGACACTAAGGAAATGGAGGTAGAGCAAAACCAGAGAGAGGGAAATGGAAATGAAGAAGAAGAAGCAGCAGTGGGGGTTCAGCTAGGGGCTGAGCACGCATGGGGGAAAAACATAGGGGAGAGAGAGGTATGGGAAGTCAAGGTTGAAGCCAATGGGAGAGCTTGAGAAATATCAAGCCACTCAAGTGCATGCCCCCAAAGTCTTCAACCAACCTAGTCAAGAGGCCAACCAATGGCTAATTTCCTTCCAAATCCTCACAAATTAACTCATTTTGGTGGCCAAATTAAGCCTTGAAGCAGCCCATACGAATTTCCTCTCATATTTTCTTTTTGCCGGAATTAATTTTCCACAAAAATTCCAGGCTCAACGAAAATTCTCGAAAAGATGAGACGGCGTCCTGAAAATAAATCGTGACACACTCGAACGTCCAAATCCAAAAATTGAATTCAATTTCGTGGTTAAAATCAATCGAACGCGAGTTTAATACAACCTAACCTATCGGGTAGCTTTTAGGGATTTTAGCACGTTTGACCCATGGTCAATAATTTTCAATCTACGTTTGTGGATCTCCGACTCGTAGGCGACTCTCGGTTGTCGTAAAAATTACAAGGTTTCAATTACGTGTATCGAGTACACTATCCATAGAAAATCGGGTTACTGTTGTTCGACATGAATTTCACAATCATGCGTAATCACCCACAATTCAATTATGTTTTTCCGTCAAATCGACCTACATCCGATCACTAATAAATTATAATGGTGTCATATTGACCCTTGCCAATTATTATGGTTGAGCTGTTGATTTCTGATCGAGTTCTCAAATCTGTCGTGTTTATATCCCTCAACGGCTTCACCTAATAATTAGTTAACTCATGAGTGGCCAACTCAAAGTAAAATGACCATCAGCACGTCGATGAAACAACCATTTCGTATTATCGAGACAGTATCGCATTTTCAGGATGTCACACTTTCAGACTTGGAAGACAAGTTATTTCCAACTTTAAATGCTTGATGAATCATAGTCCAAGTAATTAATGAATGATGGTCTTGGAATACCATTAGGGGGGCCACCTCTCCTCCGTAGACTTGCCACCTTGAGTTTCATAGGTTTTGACTTCCCAGCTTTTCAGAACTTCTTAATATATAACATACTTAAATTTCATTTTTTTATGTGAAATGGTTGAGACAAAGGCTTAATTGATTACTGTATAGAACATGCCCAAGTATAATGAAAATTATAACCAAGTTGCTTTCTCAATTTTTTTTTTTTTTTTTTATAAAATCTTCCCTTTCAAATTTGAATATGCTTCATTCACAAAATTTTTAAATGACATCCATTTCTACAACATAATAAAATTTCAAAGAGTTTTGTGAAGATTTGGACTTTGAAATGAGTCTCTCTCTCTGATTGTTGAATCTGCTCAACAGATGAATTTTTGGGTTGTGTTCAATGATTTTATGTTCTTTCCACAGAATGAATTTGGCTTGAATTCTTCATGAAATTTTTTTCTAAGGTCTTTTCTACAACATATTAAAATTTTCTTATTTTTCAAGTCCGTTTGATAATGGTAATGGTACCGATTTCGAAAGTTGCTCAAAATAGTTTTTGCCTTAGAATGGGAGAACCAAACGCCCAACTAGAGGGGAAGGGGGCTGCATGCCGAACTTGAGAAGCAAGCTAATCTAGAGACTTTTTGGCTTAGAGATAAGAATTCATTAAATGCTTTTGGACCTTAATGTGTTAAAGAGAAGAAACTTGGAGAGCAAGTTGACTAATATGAACACATCTAAGCCTAATGATTGCATGAAATCTTGGCAATTAAGGAGAGAGGTGAGTCACTTACTTTGGTGTCCCCTAGAATCTTAGGTAAATCTTAGGTTATAATGGCCCTAGATTGTAGCCTTGGCGAACAAGGTAAGGACCAACCAATTAGAAGAAAGCATTAGGCATTAAAGGGGCTTATGTATCTCTTAGGCACCATTTGCAATAATGAGCCTAGAGTGAGTCTTGAAGAGCAAACAAATAGGTGGACCAATCACAAGCCAACACCAAAGGACTTAGGCGCCAACTCGGGAAGATAGGTAGGCCAACTCGTCATTTAGGCGTAATTATGAATTTGCATAAAAATTCTAAGAGGAAGAGACATATAAATAGAAGAATGCATCCTCACATTTTAAGAATGGGCCATTCTCTCCTTTCCTCTCCCTACCTCTCCTCTCTTTCATGCCCTTCTCTTCCAAGTTGCCCTAGACGCCAACCGACCACCAAAGAAGCATTTTGAAGCTAGGTCCAAAAAGTAGTAAGTAGACTTTCCTAACTCTTCAATAGGGCGATGTGCCATGCTTATTGATTTTAGGATTATGTCATCGTTTGCTTGTGTTAGCTTTGTATTATTATGCTTGTTGTGTTTGATTTAATAAAACACAAGAGTCATTCATTAGTTCACCTTGCATGGCATGTCTTCGGGCCTTTCATTCGGCTAAAAGTTTAAATACAAAATGAATCAATTGATGTTTGAAATGCATGGACACACAATGGACTTATATGCCGACACTAGAGTATGCTTAGTCGTTGCCTGGGGTAAAGCCCCGGATGCCGTCTCAATATTGAGATCGTGGACGATGCCGATCCGGGTGAGGCTGATGCCTAGGGGTCACCCTGGATGTTGTCTTGATAATGAGATTGGGACAATACTGGTTGCCAAGAGAGGGACTGATGCTTGGTTGTTACTGGGAGAGTCAATTAATTTCAACTAATATGATAAAGAAAAAGAAAAATGAAAGTCCACATGTGGTCCATGACTGATACACGTGTGATGCTTTCTAAAAGTGGGTTTGTTAAGTTTGTTGAGAAAACTCTTATTAGGTTTTGAAATTGTCAAAATTTTCTTATTCTTGTTCTTGTTCTTATTTGGAAGAATACTAGACTTTTGTGCTATATTGTGGAGTTTTGTCAAAGTCTATCTACTCCAGAAGTCTTTCCCACTCTGATGAGATCCAAACTGAAAGTAAGTCCAAAACAAATATATAATCAGACTCAGGATTATTGATCTTTTGACAAGGATTCAGTACAAATGAGATTTATTCTTAATATCTAGATTTTTGGTGAAGAATCTCACTTACCTTTTATAAATATATTGATGGAATCAATAACAAATTGATGAAATCAATTTTGAAGACAAGTTCCTTTTCGAGAAGTATCTACTTATGGAAACCTAGATTTTGATTGTATAGGCAAGCAAAATCATTAGATTTTCAGCTCAATCTTCAAACAACTGCAGGATTTCCTTAATCAATTCTGTCCAATGGTGGAAGGAATTCCTTTGGAGAATGCCAACGGTTAGAAAGGCGTAGAGGAGTATTTAAGGAGGTCATTTAGTCCATTCGAGAGAGTGCGTGAAAATTGAAATTCCAAATCTTAAGACCTTTCCAATCACTTGTTCTTCATCGATAGTGCTTATAAATTGTATTCAAGAGAGAAAAACACAAGAAGAGTGACTTAGTGAGAGAAAAAAAATCCTTCACTGAGTGTTTGTACTCAAATCATTGTAATTCTCTGTTGATACCTTAGTGAATTTCAGCTAGAAGGCTGTCAGTGTGGGAGAGTGGACGTAGACTTGATGTAAACTGAACCACTATAAATCGCATGTTCAATTTTTTCTTCCCTTAACTCTTTTGATTTGCTCAATCTTTCTGAACTTATCAAATTTCTAAACCATCTCTAATTGAGTCTGAATTTACTTCAAAAATTTGGTGGCACTTTTCGTCCAACTTTACTTAAAGTATAACTTATTCTACATTTATTTGCTTAATTTGTTTTTACACCTATTCACACCCTCTATGTGGTAATACTAGCATTTTCAATTGGTATCAGAGCTGTGATGCTCGTTTTATTGAAGTATTTTTACTTCTAAGCTAAAGATCTTCTATGGCTAGTATCTTGGTACTAAAGCCGATTGAAGGACAAAGCAGTACCAAGCCACCCTATTTTGATGGAAAAGAGTACAATGTGTGGAAAAATAAAGTAAAGGCATTCCTAAGATCTAGAGATCCTCTAGAATGGGATGTTGTGGAAAGAGAAATCAATCCAAAGGTAGCATCAACTTCAGACAAGGGAAAAGAAGTCATAGATAAAGATGCTTAGGACTCCAACCAAGCATAAACTACCAAGAGACAAGCTCTTGATGCTGAAACTACTTATTCTTTATAACATGCCTTGTCTCCTACTGAATATAGCATAATTTCTTCATGTGAAATAGCTAAAGAAGTATAGGATAGACTTCACATCATTTATGAAGAAATGGATTGTGTAAAAGAAATAAAAATAAACATCTTACTTGGCCAATATGAGTCCTTCATAATGAAGCTTGGAGAGTCTATTAGAGATATGTTCAGTCACTTTATGGAAATTGTAAATAGACTGACATATCAAGGTCAACCAATTTCTACTCTAATGAAGGTCAACAAACTACTACGAGGACTTTCAAAGAATTAGAACCATGTGAAGACTCAATTCGAGAGACACAGAGGATCATACCTCTTTCTGTTGACGAGCTAATAGGCACTCTTCAATCATATACAGTGGAATAGATCAATGATGAAGAGGATCCAAAAGGTAAAAAGTCAATAGTACTTAAGTCTAATGTTGATTATGATGATACAAATACAAACGATGACATGGACGAGGAGGAGCTGGCCCTTATGATAAAGAAATTCAAAAAAAAAAAATGAATAGGAAATGACGAAGATTGAATTGGAAAAGGCAAAGCAAGCAAAATTCTCAGAAGAGATCGATGGAAAATGTTGAAATAAGTAAGGATGTAATATGCTTTGAATGCAAGAAGAAAGGACACATCAAGCCTAACTGTCATTTGCTGAAAAAAAAGAAAGGAATATATGAGAAATACAAGAAAGCTCTTAAAGCAAAAACCTGGAGTGACACCAAATGTGAGGAAAGTGAAAAGAAATTTGCAAATATCTATCTAATGGCTCATTCAGAATCAGACTTAAACACAGATTCAAAAGCTGATAAGGAAATAAAGGTAAGTCATTTGGATATTCCTATTAATTTTTTTAAATATATAGATAATCTTTGCCTTAACCTCAAATCCTCTCTTAAAAGGATTTTAGAACTAAAGAAAGAAAATTCAAAGCTTAGGCAATGGGATAATTCTTGGAGAGAAAACTTTGAGAGTCTGAAAAATGATTGTGATTGTTTGAAAGAAAATGATGATTCTCTTTCAAAAGAACATGAATGCTTGAAAAATGGGATTTCAGATATTTCTACGAAGTTTTCTAAATGGGCAAAAACTCTAGAGAAAATTCTTTCAGTTCAAATACCCTATTTTAACAAATCTAGTTTGGGTTTGAACAATGAAAGTACTCCTTCGATCAATTTTCCTAAAGGGAATGAGAGACTTAGACAAAGACCCCTAAAATTGTTTTATAAAAATCACTTTCAAGAAGTTTTCGTAAAACTTGTTGGCCGGAATGCTCTTAAATGTTCTAAGTGTAACCGCTCAAAAATTTTTGAGAATGAATGTCCTAAAGTTTGGAAACTTGTTAAGAAGGATTAGGCTGTGTTTAAAACTAACTCGCCAAGACCCAAAAAAAATTGGGTACCAAAGAAAGTTTCAAATTTCTTTTTAACTGTAGGTCATTATTAAAAGGAAAAGCAAATGGTACTTGGACAGTGTCATGACCCAATCTCGCCACCCTTGAATCCCTCATTATTACAAGGAGAGAAAGGAGAAAGGTCAGGTTTAGGAGAACTTGATCACAAGAGTTCCCTTACGACTTGCATTCTGAAAGACCTCATCACCTCGCCTTTTAGATAAAGCCTTTTGTGAGTTCCCTCCATGAGATTGCAAGCTCTCCCAAGCTCATACCTAGTGTGACAACAGAGTGTCGCGATCCATACCCACACGAGTGACACACCTTAGAATAAGGGGTCGGGTGTAGATATCGGATTTAAGGGTACCTTTACCATGGTAGCCCTCTTGACAGTACGCCTCACCCATAAAGATGGCATCACTTCATCCTTTGGGTTACTCCCATATTGAGTATGCCAAACCATAGTGAGTTTCATCGAAACTCATACCCCGCGCGACGGGTTTATTTATATGGTCTAGTTATTATGACAACTTAAAACTAAGACGGGTCACCACTAGCCTCATTTTGGGGGTCGGCTAGAAAACCCAATTAAGGGTCGGGAGTGTTCCCCCAATTCCTTCGCAACCAAATATCTAGGTTCGGGGACTTAGTTACGTTAATATTTCTATTAGTGCACTTTCGGTACCTAAACAAAATGTTGTGTTTTCCTAACATATACATGCGTTTCTTGTTACATTTTCGAGATCATTTGTTCTAAACTAAGTGATCATGCATGGTTGGTTATTTTCATTCTATTCTAAATCTAGAAAGACAATAAAAGAAAGCAATCAATGGAATTGAAATCGCAATACAGTAAGTAAACAATCAAAGAAAATACTAAATCTATCATGCAATCCTAAAAAATATAAAAGAGAAACACAATTGAAAAAGATGAGAGAAAGAGAGAAATCTCGCAACTCGTCGGGTCTTATACAACAAATGAAACCTGAGACATATGCCGGGAAAATGAATAGTACATGATAATGGTCAAAAGGGACATCGACCTCCACCGTCTTCGCGCTTTCTCCTTCTTCGGGATTCTAATCTAATCCTAATCTAAGAAACTTATAACTAGGTGCATACAATGGAAAGAAACAAGCATACACATCAAAACAATCAAAAACAAGACATCATGTCAAGATCAATCATTTAAAAGAAGTCCAATACTAAAGTCAAATTTTAGGGCCTCAGGGTCGGCCTTTTTCTTTCATGCGAAGGTCCCACTAAGACACCTACCCCAATCCATTTTTGTGACCTATAGCAGTTGTTGAGCAATTGTATTCTCACATGTCCAATAATGCTTATAAGTCTCCTAATAAAGTGATCTATATAATCACAGGATTTTCCCTCATTATCATGCATTGACCCTATCATTCATCTAAAAATCACATGCATTGCAAAGATGTAAATATGCATGCAGGTCTTTTGAACCTTGTTTCTCAACCAATCAAGCAAGAAAGTGAACTGTTGGCAGATCACTTATTACCAAGGGCATGCGCCAATCATCAACACAAGCAATTTCTAATGCATGATGGGATGATATGTATGAAGGGTACATGTGATATTTCCAAAGAAAAAAAAAAACATACCTCAAAATCATTCATAAAAAGTTTTGAGACAAGATGATGTCTCGGCTATAAAAGGCATTCAATTGCCAAGGCTAACCCAGGGCTCGCATTAGAAAACTCACAAGCATTCCAAGCATTTTGAATACAATTCAAACCATGACTTTCACGTTGTCAAAACATGATTTTTAAAAATGTTTGAAAATATTTAGGATTAAGGAATATCTAAGCTATAGAACACATTCAATTACTAAGACTAGCTCGAGCCTTGCATTAGAAGTCACAAGCGTCACAGGCATTTTGAATATGGTCAAAACCATGATTTTTCCTTAAGCCAAATAGAGTTTTGGAGAATAACCTTTTTAGGAATCGTTTTTGACACACATTACATGTACCAAAACATTTTTTTTGAAAGATGCAATTTGAAAAGGCCGGTTGTTTAACAACAAAGATCAAAGCATTTAAAACAATTTTCATGAAGATGACATGTCTTAATTTCAAGCACAAACTAACCTAAAAGGTGTAGCCAAACAATCACAATCATGTTTATATTAGGAAATTTCAGAACAAACGTATAAGGACAGAAAAATTGAGTAATACCCATTGACAATCTAGCTATGAAAACATTTCCTAATATGTACGACATGATAATGAACAACTTTTGTGATTTCTTGAATGAGCTACACATGAATTTACAAAAATCAGACAACAAGCAACAACACATCAGATATTTGTTAAAACAACAGGACATTCAGCTACTGTCACGAGAATTTGTCCTCTCAAAATATGTCTAAAAATCATCAAATTTATACACAATATATCCAACATGATGACAGGCGAGTTTTATTAAGAGGCCAAGTTCAGATTCCAAATATAAAAAATAGAACAAAAATATTAAAGGTCTTTCCAAACAGAGGTTAAAACAAGGGTCCGAATTTGATCCATTGTCTAGATTGTGATCTATCTTTGACAAAAATGGAAAATAGTCCAAACGATAAGCGGTTGGCATGAAATTAGTGGCATTAGAAACTTCTAAGTATGTCCTACATCTTCCTAGAAGAACTCAAGTCCAAACTAGGTCAATTTGGTATTCTAAAATCAAGATCTCTAAAAGTGCGCGTATCAGTAATTAAGAAAACAGAACATAACCATTCATTAGAAAACCTTAAAATTACTCAAAAAATGCTCAAATGGCATGAAGAAATCACACCGGACTTAGGATTGGATGCGACGGAAAGTTTGGATAGTTATCTAATCCTAAGTCGGCATGCAAATGTCATATAATTTAAATGATATTATAATATGATTCATGATTCCTAATGATATGTTTGGGAATTCAACGTGTGACAAACACTTTTTGTGAGATAATTTGATGTGCAAGATGAAACTCAAATGACATGACCTAAACACATGTGTAGACCTTGTAACATGCGGTACAATCATTAGGAATGCATGATTATAAGATTGATGTGGCATCCTAAAATTTTTGGCAACCTATAGATACTACCCAACCTATAAAAAGGGTAATGGAAGTGTTTTTTTTTTTAAACCATGAGAGACCAAGGCCAAGTATCTCAATGAATTTGTATCTTATGTTTTTAGGGTTATCAAAGTTGGTGCTATGGGATAATTTGATAATGAGAAAATTTTTGTTTTTGGCTATACGCTTTATGGATTTGAATTTTCACAGATCAATGCCGCAAGTTTTGGCCATATTATTTTTGCAAGTTAGGTATTTATTTAAGTGGAAAATATTATTAGATTATTAAAGGGGAAGTGGGCCGAAATTCTTAGGCCAAGCCGGCCCAAAAACCCAGCCCACGATCACCCACATTTCGGCCATTCAAGCTTGGCCCAAAGCTAGGCCCATGAAGCCCCATTGGGCCGTCAACCAAGGAGGGTCCAGTGGGAGGAGCCAGCCCAAGAGAGGCCCATCCTCTTGCATGGCAAATCCACAAGTGGCTAAAGGGACTAAACAAGTGTCATCTTGCATGTAAACCATGATTACATGCTAATTATGAGGGGGAAGAAAAGAAGAAGGGGCAGATTGAACAAGGGGGAGAGAGAGTGTTGCACAAAGAGAGAGAGGAGAGAAAGAGAGAAAGGAAAGGAAGAAAGGAAGAGAGAAAGGGGAGACCGTGTGTGCGAGAGGGAAGGAGGAGGTCCATTCGCTGCCATGCATGCGCCGAGTCCCACCATCGAGCCGCCTTGCTCCTCTGTCCGTTGCTTGCTGTGTTCACTTGGGCTAGAGGCAAGTAGAGTCTTAAAACATACCATTTTCTTGCTGTGATATTTGTTGTAAGGGATGATAAACTTTGGTTGTGGTAGAAGTGAAGAAATTCGAAGCTCTAGGGAAAATATGGTAGCCTTGCATTCTGTTTTCTAGAAAGGCAGTCTGACCTTTGATGAATTCTTAAGCTGCATGCAACTTTTTAGTTCGAATATCAATTCAACTTCTTGATCAAAGTTATAGAGAACTTCTTGGAGAGTAACATATCAAAATTTCAGAAGAAATAAACAAGTATAGACCGGTGAAACTATTTTTCTTTGAAGAAGTTAGATCTAGAAATCGTAATGCTGACCTAGTGTGATTCTGTGAATTTTATAAAATTCTCCGTTTGAAATTTGATCTCATGTTCTAAATGAAAGTTGAATATGACATGTCAAGGAGTAATATACTAAAAATTTAGAGAAAATGGATAATTTTAGGTTGGGGAAACAATCTTTATTCAAAATGGTTAGAACTGGAATTCGTTGCCGATGGTTATAGACAGTTATGGTTATTATAGATTTTAATCTATCACGAATATGGCTTCAAGTTCTGCATGAAATATTTACTTATGGATTTCTTCTATAACATATAAAAATTTCAGAATTGTTGGAGTTTATTTAGGATTTTTACTGAATTTGTGAATAAAACTGTGTATGGTAATATTTCGAAATTATAAAGACTGTGATGTGTGGACTGTACCGAGTTGTATGACGTTCTTTTGATATGGTGTCCTTCACGGAATATTTTCCTATAGATCTTGTATATAAAATGTCAAATTTTTAGAAGTTATTAAGGCTGTTTACTAAATTTTCAAGAATTATGACCAAAGGAGTGCAATATATTTTTATCCGAAATTGCTGTATTTTCAAAAAAAATAAATAAATGAAATTGCTCCATGGGATATAATGTCTTGAGTGGTTCATTATGCTGCATATATGGTGACATATGGCATGTTATATGACATCAAAAACTGGTTGAGACCCTTGATATTGTTGCATTAAATGCCATGTTGAAATTGAGATGCATGTGAGAATATAAATTGTGATATTAACGAGACCGTCGGAGGTGTAAGCCAACGATGCCCTGGGAGTGTTGGGATGCCTAGAGTGTGGGTATCGGATGTCCTCGGGAGTTTCAAGATGCCCGAAGTGTGTGTGCCGGAAGCCCTAGAGGTGTCTACCGAGGGGATTCCTCGTGATGCTAGTTGGAATACGAGATGCCTGGAGTGTGTGTGCTGGATGCCTGGAGGTGTGTGCCGGAGGCCCTCAGGATGCCAATTAGGGTGCAAGCAATAAATTGTGGGATGCAAACACTGATCCTTGGAAAGAAAAATGATGAGATCCTTGTGAAAGATAAAATTGAGAATTGAATCATGCGCATGAATGTGTGCATATGGCATGGAATGAACCTCATGGAAATGCAAGCATGAAGTGCATGGTGGTATATGCACATTGCATGGTGATATATACTTGGCTACTTGATGATATATGTACAGGTGCATGGTGGTATATGTATGTTGCATGGTGATATATGCATGGCTGCTTGATGATATATGTACAAGTACATGGTGGTATATGTACATTGCATGGTTATATATGCATGGCTGCTTGATGGTATATGTACAAGTGCATGGTGGTATATGCATGTTGTTTGATGATATATGTGTGGCTGTATGGTAAGGTATGTTCGAATGCATTGATGATATGTGCTTTATTTGTGATACCTTGATTGTTCTATTTGACGCATCGTGTAGTTTGGTGGATCTTTACTGTTGAGTGGTTGTACTCACCCCATTTGGGGACTAACATTTTAGATTAGATAAGATACCTCTGCTGCCACTGCCACCGGTAGATGAATCAAGTGGTTGGATATGACTACGAAGAGGAGGATAGCAAAGGAAGGAACTTTTGGACGCCGACACTAATCGATGGACTTTGAGTATACGACTGTTGGAGGAGATGTCGATTATCTTTTGAAGTATAGCCGAGTATAGAAGACTACGGCATTTTGATGTACCAATGGATGATGTCCATCTGGTTTAAGTAAATAAAAGTGTTCGACTTTTACCTAAAAATGTTTAGTAGGTGTGCATCGTTTTTTGAAAATAAGGAAGGGAGTTGATGGATGTGCTTCGGCCATATAAATTGCGCAAGGACCAATCTAAAAGATGTAAACCCCCAGGATTTATGAATTTTAATGAAATTCCTTGGTATCAGAGGATTATATTATCAAGTCAAGTGAAGGGTAAGCGGACTGTGGCGACCCTAACGGTTCAGGGGCCGTCAAAGGGTCCCACATTTGATCCTTAAATGACTCAAACAAGCATGGGAATATGCATATATGACATAAGGAAGGTTTCATTTCAGCATTAAGTTTATAGAACAAGCATGATTCCAGCCATCTTCAAGACATGCATAAATCCTACCAAAAATCTCACATATAGAGCATACAATGATGAAGATTTCTTGTTAAGAGATTGAAACTCAACTAAGATCATATGAATCGTGGAAAAAATGGCAAAACAGATCACATTATATGTTCAACACATGTTGCTACAGTACCTTTTACTCTAATGCATGCAATTAGTTCACATTGCCAAAGTAAAAACCTTGCAAAGCATGCACCAATTGAACATATATATAATGTGTTTCAACTTTCATGAAGGATTTGAGTCCAAATAGGTGCATTATAGACTTAATTTCACCAAAACAAATCTCGGACTAATGCATGACAGATCGACCTATGTCAGATCTAAGCGATTTTGACCTAGCTAATCATGTCTAAAATTTAAAAAAAAAAAAAATACAAGACATACATAGCACCTGTACAAGAAACTTTCATCAAGGAAAGTTGTTCAAAAAATTAACGCAAAAATCAGCACAAAAATAGCAAAAATAGAGATTCACTAAAACAAATCTCGGACTAATATAGGACAGACTAACCTATGTCCAAATCTAAGCAATTTTGACCTAGCTAATCATGTCCAAAAATTTTGAAAAAAAAAAAATAGATGTACAACACTTGTACGAGCAACTTTCATCAAGAAAAGTTACTCCAGAACTCGACAAAAAAATCAGAACAAAAATAGCAAAAACAAAGATCGATATGGAACATATTGACCTAAGCCTAGATCTAAGTAGATCTGACCTAGTTGAACACATCCAAAAATCATGAAAAATTTACAAAAGATGCATGACATGATTTGGAACAAAAATTATGAAGAAATTTTATCAAAAAATGATTATGAAAGTTGACACAAAAATAACAAAGTCAGAAGGCGGAACGGTATCGGAATCGAAAAAGAAAAAAACCTAAGCTACGTAGAATCGTTAATTTTCAGAGGTGTTTTTGGAGGGCCAAACGATGGTCGTTTTGGACGTGCAACCTATCGTTTCAAAGCTCGGGTGACTATTTTCTAATCCTAAAAAGACTCGAGTTGAGACAACGTTGTTTCGAATCTCGTTTTGGCCAAAACAAGTAACCTATGTACCTACGAAAATCACAGATTAGGGTTAAAATCATAATAATCATTCGAACCATCAACAACTCATTGCAGCATTCATAATCATCAATCTTAAGCATTTAAAAGCTCCTAATCTTGAATCCTAGCCCCAATCGACTAGCTCGATCTCGCTTCATCAAATTCGAGTTTCGAATCTTTACCTTTGTTGCGATTTTCATTGGTTTCTATTGCAATTAATTGGATCAAATCGCTGGATCATGATCAAGACTCCAAGAACCTAGATCAGGTCACTACAGCTCAAATCAGGACCAATCGAACTTTCGACTCAAGGAAAAAAATGAAGAACCGATCCAAAACAAACTAGCCTTGACTCATCGGCAAAGACTGGGGCTATCGGTGAAGATTCGGCCACGAATCCAGTCTCCTCTTTCCACAACAACATCAAAGATTGCTACTACAGCAAATCAGCAGCAACTTGAAGGCTTAGAGAGCTCCAGCGACTGCCTGTTTGAGCCTAGAACGAGACCGGTCCAAGAGGTGAACTGAATCTAGACAGAGAAAGTGCACAATCTGTTTGGGTGAGGATTTTAGAGGGAGAAAAGAGAGAGAGAGAGAGAGAGGTCTAAAGAGAAAGGAAATTTCATGCAAATGAAGCCTATATCTTGAAAATAGAAGAGATTTCACTCATATGCTCCCACATTAAGTGATTTTAGCCGTCAGTTCAACCCTATGGCCAAAATCTCAATCCAACGGTTAAAAATCCATTTTGGAGGCTCCATTATGATCTTGAGGTGTCGGATAATTGATCTAGTAGGTTTGATTTGCGAAAAACCAAGCCAAAATCGGGAATTGCGTCAAAATATCTAATTAGAGGTTAAATTGCAATTTGACGAAATTCGAGGACCAATTTGTAAAATTTTGGGAAATTGAAGGTGTCGAAGTAAAATTCGGAGTGAGAGGGTTCTAGAATCGGTGGCCGGAGGGCATGAATCGGTCAAAAAGGGCCTAAACTGGCCATTCCCGCCAACGGCCGGTCAGATCGACTGAATTGGTTCAGTCCGGTTCGGCTGGATTTTGACCGGTTCTAGATCGGTTTGATCTAGTTCCTAATCTTTCTTCCACTTGGGATCCCTGTGGGTCAAAAATTTATGCAATTTGACCCTTAAAGGACCTAATTAAAAAGGAATTTTATCATTTTTATGAAGAAATTGACCAATTAAGATACAATTAAGCTAATCAAACCTTATGAACGTGATCTAGGGGTCTTTTATTAACCTAATTGAATGATTATCATGAAAAAAAAATGAGTCAAAACCATGGGTGCTTCGAATTGGGCCTAAAGAGCTAAAATGGTAAAATTTGTAATTCAATGGAGAAAATTGCAAATTAACTAAAATTAAACTTAATTTGTGTCACAATCACCCTATCTATTGAAATACCCATAGGTAAGATCACTTACCACATTCAAATTGACATTGAATTGAAGTGCTCGAGCTTAGGTAAAAAATGGATCTAGGCCTAATATTAAAATAGGACATAGATTTATTAAATTAAACCCTAGCTATGAATGGATCAATTTGAATTTTTTCAATTGAAGCTTAATTACTTGACTTTCTAATGCTTTGGAGGATAAAATTCTTCAAATTGATGAGTTCTTGTGTGAATTTCGCAAAATCGATCTCGAATTTGGACTTATCTTAAGAAAATGAGTGAGAAGCAATTGTCTGTTCTCAAGTTATAACGGATCGATTTTCGTCCCCTAATTAGGACTCAAAATGGCAATTCATATTTTGACTCGATAAATCATGAAATTGAATGTTCAAATAGATTTCGGATAGTCCCTAAACCAAATGTCAAAGAAAGCACTACACCTACTTATGACTAGAATAAAAGTAATTTCATTTTTGGTCGATTTAGAACCTGAAATTGAAAATTTCAGAAATTAAGGTTTTTAATCGAATTTGGTGAAATTTTTGACACAAAATTCAAATTGGCATTAAAATAAATATATTTTGTGCATTTTTTTTGTCAAAGGTTTGACCAAAAGTCAAATATTTAGTTGACTTTTCCTAAAAGGTTATTTTTTGATCAAATCTTTGAATTTTCAAGAAATTGATTTGAAAAAAGTGAAATTAAAGCTAAGTGGAACTTTTTGGGCAAAAAGTCAATTTTTGACTTGGGGTTTATCTTTGGTCAAAGGGTTGACCAAAAAGTCAACCTGAAAGTCAACAATTTGACTTTTCGGGTTTTTCTTGAAAATGACCTAAAAACCACTGAAAAACGACAATGCATAAAAAAGAAATGAAAAACGACATTTTTTTGGTCGAGAGATAGGGTTCCGTCGCGATCAGAAACCTAAATCTCGATTTTTTATGTTTTAATAATGTGTCAACTAAAAATTAGGTGTCAGCAGTCAACAGACAGTGGCTATTCTAGACATATGATTGGAGATTCAAGCAGTTTCGTAAAACTAGAAAAAAAAAGAGGAGGAAATGTCTCTTTTGGTAGGAACAACAAAGGAAAAATCATTAGACATGGAACAGTGAACATTGGAAGTTTAATCATCAACAATGTTTCACTAGTAAAATGTTTGAATTCTAATTTTTTGAGCATGAGCCAGCTATATGATACATGATTCATAATCAATTTTCAAAAAGATGTATGTTCTAGAATTAGTCGAGACTTATCACAATCCTTTGCTGGGCGAAGACATGACAATATTTATCTTCTAGACATAAGTCTAAAGAGTTCTCAATGTCTTATTTCAATTCAAGAAAAAAGCATATATCTGGCATCGCAAGCTTGGACGTGTGAATATGAAACAAATTGATAAACTTTCATCTAAAAAGTTTGTACGAGCTCTTCCCGAAATCATATATCAAAAGTCTGAGTTGTGTACTCCTTGTATCTCGAGAAAATAGGTTAGAAGCTCTTTTAAACTTGTAAATCAAGTTTCTACTAATCGTGTCTTACAGTTTCTTCATATGGATCTTTTTGGACCAACATGAACACAAAGCATTGGTAGAAAGAAATACTATTTGGTAGTTGTGGATGATTATTCAAGATTCACTTGGGTTTTTCTCTTGGCAAGTAAGACCGAAACCTTCCCATACTTTACAAAGTTTGCTAAGGAAGTTTAGAACGAGAAAGGTTATGCCATTTCAAGCATAAGGACTAATCATGGGAGATTGAAAATCAAGACTTTGCAAATTTCTATGACGAGAGTGGTCTTCAACATATTTTCTTCTCTCCATATACCCAGAACAAAATGGAGTTGTAGAAATGAAAAATAGATCGTTACGAGAAGATGGTTAGAACTTTGCTAATAGAATGTAAAATCTCTTCTCGTTTTTGGGCGGCAGTTTCTCTTGCCTGTTATATAATTAACAAGGTATTTTCAAGGCCCATCCTAAAGAAGACCCCCTATGAAGTATAAAAAGGGAAGAAGCCAAATATCTCTTATTTTCATTGTAAGTGTTTTATTTTGAAGAATGGAAATGATCGGCCTAAAAACCTTGAAAAAAGATCGAATGAAGGAATATTTCTTGGTTACTCTACTTCAAGCAAAGTTTACAAGGTCTTCAACAAGAATACACAAATTGTCGAAAAATTCATGAATGTCGATTTCGGAAAGTATTCGAAACCAATAAGATCGACTCGGCTTGAAGAGTCTAAACCAGTTTTAGACTTAATAAAATCCGATTCCCTCAAAATCTGATTCCCTTGAGGGACTTGATCTTCCGATGATCAAAGTCAAGCTAAACAAAAGTCAGAAGAATTGAAGAAAAGCGATGATCAGCAAATTCTCATGGGAAACAACAAACCTAACAGCAATTGGAAGCACAAATCAAGTCATCCTAAAGAACTCATCATTGGAAATATAGAAGAAGGAATCTGCACAAGATCCAAAGCAAAAGAAGATTCAAGTGCACTAGCACTTATTTCAAAAATATAACCAAAAGGAGTAGAAGAAGCATTATCTGACAAAAGTTTGATAGACGTAATGCAGGAAGAATTCAGACAATTCAGTATCAATGATGTCTAAGAGCTAATTCCAAATCCGAAAGGGAAATCTGTGATTGGAATGAAGTGGATGTTCAGAAACAAGATGGATGAAAAAGGCAAAGTAACCAGGAACAAAGTAAGGCTTGTTGCAAAAGGATACAAACAAGAAAAATGAATAAACTATGATGAAACATATGCACCTGTAACCAGTTTAGAAGCAATTAGACTATAGATTGCATATGCATGTCTTCATAATTTCAAGTTATTCCAAATGGATGTCAATAGTGCTTTCCTAAATGGATTCATACAAGAAGAAGTCTATATAAAACAACCACCAACATTTCAAGATCCCAGAAAACCAAACATTGTCTATAGACTGAAGAAGGCGTTCTATGGTTTGAAATAAGCACCTTAAGCTTGGTATGAGAGACTAAGTAAGTTCTTGGTAAGCAATGGTTTTAAGAAAGGAATGGTTCATACAACCTTGTTTATCAAAAAGGAAGAAAAAGATTTTCTACTTGTTCAAATATATGTAAATAATATAATCTTTAGATCTTCTAATGAAAATCTGTGCAAGAAATTCTCAAAGCCTATGTAGGAAGAATTCGAAATGAGCATGATGTGTGAATTAACTTTCTTTCTGGATCAACAAGTCAGACAATCAAAGAAAGAAACATTCATCTATTAAAACATATATGCTAGAGAAGTTATCAAGAAGTTTGGGATGAAAAATTACAAGAAGACTGAGACTCCCATGTAAATTTCTTCAAAACTTGACAAGGACGAAGGTGGAAAGAAAGTTGACCAAAAGACATCGAAGCATGATTGGTTCTCTTCTTTATCTCACTACCTCTCAACCTGATATTCTCTTAAGTGTGTGCATGTGTGCTAGATTCCAAGCTGACCCAAGACAGTCTCATCTTAGTGTTGCCAAACATATTATCATATATATTGCGACTTATCCAAAGTTAGGTCTGTGGTATCCAAAAGGAGGAGACTTTACATTACTCGGTTACTCTAATGCTAATCTAGCTAGTTGTAAAGTTGACAAGAAAAGTACTTTAGGAACATGTCAACTGTTAAGACAATTTTTTTTTTTTTTTGGGTAAAGGTAAGTAATATAAAGGGGAAATGCCAAACTATACAAACAACTAGCTTTAAAAACTTGCACTCAAGATGAACATACTCATTATGAGTGAAAGGAAGCCGAGAGAAAAGGCCAAGCGGCTACAACAAGAACACACAAAAGAAGAGAACACCAGATGGCAAGAACAATCGCCAATTAGAAGCAACCAACAACAACTAGTAGCTTAGACAAACAATTGGAGATCTGTAGAAGAGAAGATAATTGGGTTAACATCCCAAGAACGTTGCAGCATTTTATTTATAATAGAGTCCTCAACATGTCCAAAGGTGACCGCTTTGTCTTTGACGACTTTGAGAAGATGCTTTTTCATAGCCGAAACAGAAAGCGACTCCCCCTTGAAAAGTATATTGTTCCCATTCCTCCAAATGATATGGCAAAGTGCACCAAAAGAAAAGCAGGCAACACACTTATAAAACTCCTTGCTCAAAAGCAAGGTAATGGCCCAACGAAGATTCTCTTCCCAAGACCTGTTCCGCCAAGGAAGATTACATTTGGCCATCCAAAAGAAAGCAATGCTAGATGTAATGCAACACCCATAAAAAGAGATGATCTATATAGTTAGGCACATCATTGCAAAAGGAGTAGGAAGCGGCATCAATCCTATCATGAGACATAAGGAGAGATTGGGTAGGAAGCTTACGTTTGGTGATGAGCCAAAGGTTAAGTTGGTACCGAGGCAGGATGGCATTGTTCTAGATGCAAGGATGCCAATTGACATAGGCTTTCTTCCACCATAAGGCCTCCCATGCCAAGCCGATCGAGAACACACCCGATGAATCCTCCCTCCAACAGAAACAATCTTGGCTCTTAGACAAGGAGAGAACTGGCGAACCCCAAGACTCAATCACCGACCTGATAGACTCACCTTCATCAGAAAAGAGGTTAGCCACTGAAGCCTGCTTAGAGAAAAAGGATCTGTAGATGAGCGAATCTGAGAAATATGAGTTCAAAGAACCCCTTGGGTGCCAATTGTCAAACCAGAGTGATGCTGATAGGCCATCCCCTATCCTCCAAAAGAAGCTAAGCCGAACTTCCGTCCTGAGTTGTAGGATCTTCTTCCCAGCCCAAGAATAATAAGTTGGCTTATTTACGATCCATAAATTCCTCCTCTTTAAGAAGGTCAAGTAGACCCACTTGCACCATAAGGACTCCTTATCTAAAAGTAAATTCCAGATATGTTTGAGCATGGCCACCTTATTGCACTCACGCAATCTCCGAATACCAAGACCTTCCTCTGCTTTAGGAAGGCACACATCATCCCAAGAGACCTTGGCACCCCCTCCGCCTAACTCCAAGCCTCTCCAAAGGAATTGTTTGAGAATACGCTCAATCTGGTCCAGCACTGCCGCAGGAAGAATAAAAACACTCGCCCAATAAGCCTAAATGGCATACAAAACTGACCTGATCAGCTGAAGTCGGTCGGCAAGAGAAAGAAACCGATGAGTCTAAGATTGCACCCTCGATGTGATGCCTCCGACAAGAGTAGCACAATCCGCCTTCCCCAGCCTCTGTAATAATTGAAACTCCCAAGTAGCGGACTGGTAGGTTCCCTTCAAGGAAACCAAGATCCAACAGGATTTCATTCCTTAAGGACGGCAAGCCTCCTGATATGAACACCTCACTTTTCCTTGGATTATGTAGTAGGCCACTCGAAGTAGAAAATGTTTGGAGTCCTTCTTTGAGGAGCTTCACAGATGGCAAGTGGCCTTCACAAAAGAGGAATACGTCATTTGTAAAAAATAAATGTGAGAGGCTAGTAGACCTACATCTCCAAAAGAATCTAAAATCCGGGTGTAGCAAGCACCTCCCAAGTATCACCGAGAGCACCTCAATAACCAAAGTGAATAAATAGGGAGATATGGGATCGCCCTGGCATAGGCCTCACCCACAAGGAAAGAAACCATGCAGCTCCCTATTCAACGCAATGGAAAACCGAGGTGTTCACACACAGGTCATGATGAGTTGTACAAGTCGATCAGGGAACGAAAAGCAAAGAGAACACTCTCAAGAAACTGCCAATCCACGGTATCATAGGCCTTTCTGAAGTCCACTTTGACAGCACGCTTAGTTGTATAAGGCTCCAAATGGAAGCTAGAAAAAAGTTCCTATGCCAGGAGGATATTGTCCCTGATCCACCGCCCCTTTATGAAGGCATTTTGAGACAGGCTTACAAGATCCTTCAGCACTACAGCAACCCTATTCGCCAACACTTTTGTAATTATCTTATAGATAGTATTGCAACATGCAATAGGCTTGTAGTCATCAATGGTAGTGGCATTAGGAACCTTCATTACCAAAACTAAAATGGTGTTGTTTTCTTTCAGGAGTCTCCCAAGGTGAAGAAATCCCTAATGGCTTCCATGACTAGCTGACCAACCGTCCCCCAGTTCTCCTTGAAGAGCTCCACCGTGAAACCATCCGAACTTGGGACCTTGCCCCAAGCTAGAGAAAATAGAGTGTCCTGAATCTCTAGGTCAGAGACAAGCCTAACAAGAGAGGTGATCAGGTCGTCCTTAGGCTGAGAGTAGATGACCTCCCGAATCTCTAGAACCAAAGGTGTAACCTGGTCCACTCGAGGCTTGAGGAGGTCCTGGAAGTACTCGACAAAATGCTGCTGGACTAGCTACAAATCAGTGATTTGGTTACCCTGAGTATCCTCCACAGAAAGAATTATGTTTCTCATCTATCTCTTGCTGACATATTGGTGGAAGAACTTCGTATTTCGGTCTTCCTCCTTTAGCCATATGATTCTAGCTTTCTGTCTAAAAAACGACTCCTCTTGAGAGTGAAGCTCCAAGAAGGCGCGGCGTTGAACCTTCTCCAAATCCACAAGCGCAACACTGGAAGGATCTTGAAGGAGGCCAACCTAAGTCTGATTTAAAGCCTCCATTGCTTCTGAAGTCCTTGTGGAGATATTTGCAAAAGAATCTCTATTTAACTATTTGAGCCGACTTTTCAGGGCCTTTAGCTTGCAAACAAGCCTAAACATAAGAATCCCTTCACCCGATGCCTCCTAAACTTGCTTCACAATTGCCTTAAAGTCCGGATGCTTCATCCAGAAATCAAAGAACTTGAACAGCCTCCTCCAAAAGAACGGGTTCTCCACCAACCACCAAAGGTGAGTAGTCAAAAATCCTAGGAACAAAAAAGGAAACCTTCGAGAAGGAAAAAACCTAGCTCCAACGGGGATTTACCAAGACCCTATCAATCTTTCTCATCTTACGAGAAGAACCAGAAGAAGTAGACCACATGTACCGAAACCCCACATACCTGAGGTCCTCCAGTTCCACCTAATCTAGACACTGCCCGAACTCGTCAAAGCACAGCAACCATAAGTCCAAACCACCTAACCTATCTGAGGGGCCTTGATAGCAATGAAGTCTCCCATAACAAGCCAAGGCATATTCTATAAAGTAGAACTCCTAAGTACAAGATCCTCCCAAAGAGGTCTTCAGGAAGTGAAGGTGTGCTCAACATAAACAATTGAATCACAATAGACAGCTCCTAAGTCCAAACACCTGAGATTCCCATGAATCGCCTGGTCCAAAAACGAGAAAGGTCAAAGGAAAAAGAGGAAGGATCTCAACCAACCTTGATCCTTCCTTGATGGGAGTGCTCATAGTTAGCCAACCAACACCAATTCATCATCAAATTGCAAGAATAGCACCAAATAGATTGTGGGGGACTTTCGTCTCAACTAAATTGATCAAAGCCAACCGCTTTGCCAGAACAAGATTCCAAACCTCCGCTTGTCTAAGAGGGGCAACAAGGCCCCTGATATTATAGCATCCTATGTACATATATACAACAAAGAAGAAGGGAAGAAGGAGGGTTACCTCCTTTTGGAGGAGCTGCGCTAGTGGGAAGTAGAGCAGCACGGGCCGTCGAAGGGGGAGGATCTGGAACCAAAGTGAGTAGCTTGTCATGCATAGTCTCAACTCTCCTATATGCAATAGATGCCTTCAAAGAGGGGCATGAGGAAAGTAGATCATCATCCGAAGAGGAGACCTGATTGCCTGAGGCCTCTAACTCCTCTCCCGGGTTAGGCAACTCGAAAGGGAAAGGCTCTGTAGAGCTGGCGATCTCGTCCGTAGAAACGGAGGTAGCTTCAACCTGCTTCGACTTAATTTTGGGCCCTCTAAGAGCTTTGCGAGAAGAGGTAGAAGGCAACCCCTTCTCCATTGCCGCAACTTTAAGCTTCATAGACCACCCCTCATCACACGAACTATCCCAAATGGTCGAGCTAACATTCAACAGGGGAGGAGGCATCTTCTTTTTGCCCTTAACTTGCTTCCAAGCTTGTACCGGTACTACAGGGTTTGCCGAAACAAGGGCGGGGGGCTGGACAGGAATTGAAGAAGCAGGGGCAGTGTGAGTCTGCACCGGCGACACCCTCGGGCAGGTGGGAGTAGAGGAGACCTCACACTTGTAGCCAAACACGCCACACTTTAGGCACTCCACAAGCCTTCATTCATATTCAATGGCAATGGAATGCAAAACTCCATCCACATTTACTTCAACTACCGAAACTCTTGGCTGATTTGCTTAGATTTCAACACATACTTTAGCGAAAGAAATCATCCTCATACCCTCCGTGCCTTGATCCACATAAAAAGGGGTGCCAACGGAGCTAGTTATGGCACTAATTGCCGACACGAACCAAAGGTCAAGAGGAAGATTCTTGAGCCTAATCCATACCGGGAGAAAAGACTACTTGTCCTTTTTTAGTTCCAACAGAGGCTTCCACTACTGCAAAATAAGGGGAACCCTTGCTACCGTGAGAGGCCCCTCTTCCAATATCTTCCTACGAAACAAGGGATTTGAGACATGAAAAAAGAAGAAACCCTAGTCATCAGCCAGCACATCCACCAACTTAGGGCCCAAGTATTCTTCAATGTTTGCTCGATGAGCTAAAATGGAAGTGTCTTCCCTACAAAGTACCCAACCAAGTATCCATTCCACTTGGGGTTCGCTGCCTACAACACCTCACTAGATAGGTTAACAACCGGCCTATCATCCATAAAGGAGGGAGGGACAAAGGACAACTCATAACCCTTCACTACAAGACGTGTTATATTGGCCCAAGACTGGGCTTAGGGAGGCCTCGAGGTGCTAGCCAGCTTTCTCAGGTCCTGGAGATGCTTAGAAGGGGCACGTGCTCGACTATGGCCCTTAGACCATCCGTTACGGGGAGGCCTAGACCTCAGCCCCAGCTTAAACTCATCCTCGACTGAAGAAGGCCCCATGACAGTATGAGAGGGCTAAGTTAGCTTCACAACAGGTCAGCCAGCTTCATTACGAGCAGGAGGGCTAAGCCCCTTACCACTAATAGCACCTAGGTGGGCCTTAATTAAGAAGCCACTCCTCTTGGCCGAAGAAGATGCCATACGAGCAGACAAAACCCTCCAATAGCCCAACAAACCCTTCTACAGTACAAATGGCTCAGGAAGAGAGTCCATAATAGGGGAGAGGCTGGAACAGGAAGAGGATGGGAGTTGAGGGGCCAACCCAACCACCACAAGGCTCTACGTCCAGCTCCGGAACCAACTCAAGAAGAACCAAAGCAGAGGCCAGCAGTGAATTAGGGAAGAAAAAGGTTGCTTTGATCTCCACTTGGGGCCAAACCGACTAGAAGAGTAAGAGGAGAGGTGCTGAGGGACCAACCCAACCACCGCATGGCCCTACGTCTAGCTCCACAACCAGCTCGAGTAGAAACAGTGCAGAGGCCGACAGTGAATTAAGGAAGAAAAAGGGCTACTTCGATCTCCACTTGGGGGCCAAAGTGGATCAAACCGCTCGATGTGAAGATGGAGGGAAGCCAGAAGAAGAAACCCTCAAAAAATTGGAACAAACCAATGGCTGCAACTCCTCGGCCGAGCTAAAGACCAGTTGGGATGAACAGTGAACCGATAACTTTTCCCTAAGATAGTTAAAAGAGAATCATGGGAAAAGAATTAAGACAAATGTTAGTGTCTTGGTTCTCAAGGAAACATAATATTGTGGCACTTTCAATAGCAAAAGCAGAATATGTCCAAACTTCTTAGAAGTTGCTATTCATAGATTCTCTAAATCAGGCAACAACTAAGAGTTTTTGGAATAGAAGAACTTTGCACCAAAAATCAAATGTGACAACACAAGTACAATCAATCTTACCAGAAATCATATTCTTCATTCAAGGGTAAAGCATATCGAAATTCGCCATCACTTCACAAGAGACCATGTGCAAAATGGTTAAATCAATGTTCAATTCATCAATTCAAAGAATCAACTGGTAGATTTCTTTACCAAGCCTTTGGAGAAAGGCTTATTCGAGTTCATCCGTGAAAAGCTAAATATTACTCTTGCATCTGGCTAAAGTGTATGGATAAGCAGAATCACCAGTTCAACATATGGAATATACATCCTTTTGAAAGCCTTCCAGACTTAGGTAGCTTTATTTTAAATTTTGGCACGTAAGTTTCTTTTCTTCTTGAATAGGTATCATTATTCTCGAATTATTACTTGCCTTTTATATTTTTGGAGATTGTAATATCTCTACTGATTTTCAGAATTTTTTTCAAGAATTATTGATAGTTAAATTTTTGAAATTTTAAAAAGGGAAGTTTCTTTTTATGACGGTTTGGTTGCCGTACTTCGTTGTCTTTAAAACCTTTAATTTTTTTTTTCTGATGACCATACTATCTTCAAACCCTATTCTTACTCTCAAATCCTCGCCTCTCTTGATCTTCTCTCACATCCTTTGCAAAATTTCTAAGCCATTCACATACGAACATGTCATTAAAGTCCTCCAAGTCTGCTTCAATGTCCTACTAGAGGAAATCCTCTCGTATTGCTAGTCGCGGGCCTCAGTTTGTCCCTAAATAATTGACGCATTTTGATCTCATTGGAGACAATTCGCCTTGAAGCTCTCCTCGCCATTCAGTAAAAGATGAAGTTACTCGAGAAACAACTCCAATTTTCGTAAGAAGGCCTAAGGTACTTCTTAAGTATTATGAATTTTTGAAAAAGGGAGGAAGTCCCATGGATTTCATAAGTTCTTTCCTTAAGGTAAATGGTTACGAAAATAAAACTATGTTTTTGAGAGCCATGGAGAAGCTAGGGCCGGTAGAGGCTAGAAGAGCCAAAAAGGAATTCTCAAACTTTCCTGCTGATCCCCACTTTAGGACAAAGGGTCAAACTGAGAGCAAAAAGAAGGATGATGGTGAGAAGGTTTTCAAAAATTCTCAACCAAAAATGGGTATTGCTGCTAAAATTGTTGGAGAAAAAGGGAAGTTGTTTCATTCAAAAGGCCCTAAGAAAGTTTTCTCTTAGATGCTAAACAGAGGGGTCATCTATTAGGGAAATCCCTTATGATGTTTTGAAGATGACAGAATAAATCAAAGGCTACTAATGTGTTTAATGGTTGAGTAATAGACAATGCAAATGATAGAACATGTAAAAATATTGTCGAAGTCTATACTTGGAAGAACCAGAAGACAGACTCTATGTTGGAGCTGAACTTATTCAAACTGTTTCCAAACCTTAAGGCTAAATATGTTCAGACTTACGTCCAGATTGTAAAGTCTATTTCAAACACAAGACACTCAGATTTTACATATAGAATGAGACACAAGTCTAGAACGTGACAAGGTCCAGAACGAGACACAAGTTCATAATATAACAAATTCAAAACGAAGCATGTTCAAAACGAAACAATTTGACAGAACGTAACATAAGCCCCAAACATATAACGGCTAGTGATTTGGTTTGGATTCTACATCAAGATATATTTGATTGACTCAATTTAATTGATTGACAATTGAATGTTGAAAACAAGAACTTTTTTTTACAGAGAAGCTCTACTTATGGAAACCAAAATTTTTTTTTTTTTTATGGACGATCAGAATCAATTTAGGGTTCTACTTTTGTTACTCAACAACTACTAAATCTTTGAAATACAAATCTATCCAATGGGTAGATTGAAAGACGATTCTCTAGATACTATCCAACAACTAGTTTGGAAGTGCAGGAGTATTTAAGGAAACCAAGGACCAATGAGCAAGGAAGAGACGAAGCATAGAATTTATAATTCCAAAGTCCGAGCAACCTTCGATCATACATTTGTCTTTGGTGAGCTTAAACGTTTGTGATCGTGAGAGAAATACCAAAAGAGTGACTTAGTGAGATAGTGTGATCTACCACTAAGTTTTTGCACTCAAAGTTGTAATCATTTATTGATCACATAGTGGAATCCACCCAAAAGACTGTTAGCGTGGGAGAGTGGACATAGGCTTGATCTAAGCCAAACTACTATAAATTTCGTATGTAACCTTCTCTTCTCTTAACTCTTCATATTTAAGTTTGTTGCATACTTACAGGTTATTTCAGAAATCTGTTTCATCGCATAACAAATTCTGAACATCTACTAGAAGTTTGGTGGCTCACTTATCAGACTCTGATTCTTATTCAAACTTTGTTTGTAAATTATTTTATTCCACATTTATTTGTCAAGATCTCTTTTAAACACCTATTCACCCCCGTCTAGGTGTTCGTACTAGCATTTTAATCATCAACCCTCATATTGTGAATTTTGACTTTCTGGATTTCATCAAGGTAAACTTGAGAGAAAAGTTTGCCAAACTTCAGATAGAGAAGTTATGTATGGATACATTACAGGCTTACCCTGAATTGACGATGCACTTTCAATTCATTGTGTGGGATAGAATGTTTGATGTTGATGTTAATCTGCTGGCTGACATTTTGAAGGCAGAGAGGAGTGGATTCTTGCCCATTAATGTGTCTAACGAGCAGGTCACCAAGTTTCTAGTAAGGGACATGATTCCTAGGGGTAGCATTACTTACTCTCGGATGTCTACTTCTAATATCTTGCTGCACAAGATAGTCATCAATTGCATTAGACCCAAGACTGCTTCAAAGACTGATGTTTCTAGATTCAAAGCAAAAATAATGTGGGCCATCTGCAATGGTGTTACTTTTTCACTCCCTCACACAATCCTACTGCACATGTACAAAATTGTTATGAAGGGGAAGGGACAACTACCATACACGGCATTGGTAAGCAGACTCTTCAAACATTTTCAGATTCAATCGTCATCCTAGCTTCACTCTAGAACCATTGTTCCCATGCAAATTGGATTGAAAATGATCTCAAAGATGAGATTAAAGGATCTCTTCTGAGCCCTAACATTTCTAAAGAAGAAATCCGTTAGCAAAGTCAAGCTAAGATCTGCTGCTAAAAAGAAACGCAAAGGAAAGAGCGTTGCCTCAAAAACAACAAAATGGAAATGTCCTATTCTTCTCTAGGATGAAGAAGAGGAAGATGATGATGATGAGACCATCTCTACTATTGCCTTGTGTGATGTTAGAGGTATAGCTAATTCTGAGAAAGAAGAAAATGATGAAAGCAAGAAAGAACCAGAAGAAGAGAGTGATGGTGAAGAAACTGAAGTGAAAGTGAGTGAGAATGATGACTTAGAAGAAGATGCCAATGTGAACAAAGAACAGGGGGAGACTGACAAGGAAGGAGAAGATACAAGGAAAATTGATGCCCAAGGTGTTGGCGAGACGAGAACTGATAAACAAACCCATGCTGATAGAGAAAGGGTTCAGAAAGGAGAAGTTACTTCTCAAACTGAAGCCACTAAGACAAGAGGAGTAGGCAAGAAAACTCTTCTTACTAAACCAACTACTAGTGATGGTATCAGTTGATCTCCTCTAGATGCTGAAGACATTTTTGCATCTCATTTCCTTGAAGTCTCACCTAACGGTCTACACAAAGAAGCTAATGTTTAGGGGAAGCAATGAATGTCACACATTTAGGTCGATGTTCCTTCACCTCTGGATACTCTACTGGTATAATTTGTTGAAACTAGTGCCCAAATAGAGCCAGAATCAAACTATCATCAGATAGTAGAACTCCTCTTAGAGATTAAGGCAAAGCAATATGCAATGGAGTTTGAAATCCAAAAGTTGCATGTTGCTCTCGGTGCTACCTTAGAGTCTCTCACAGGAAATGTACAGTCTCTTGATAATCAAGTCTTGTGACATTCTGAAATTCGAGCCCTTGAGGGATGAATGAATGTGAATTTCGTAAATGCATTGTTGGTTGATCTCACTCGAAATTGATCACTCCTGAGATACTGGCCTTGAGGGGAAAGGCTAAAGAGGATAGAACTCGTATGACTAAATAACTTGACCTGGGAAAACGACTTGATCGTGAGACTTGAAGCGGAAGGGTCAAGAGCATAGGTGGCTCAGTAGTTCTTTATGAGATAGACCTTCTGTATAAGCTTGAGGTGTTTATGAAAGTGTATTTGATTTAAAATTGGTTGTCCTGCTTTTCTATCCAATGTATGTTGTTGTCAAGGGATTAGTTAATTCACTTGCGCATGTGCAATAAAATGAAAAAGGTCGGCAACGAGTCCTGGGAACATCACAAAATTCTATGAACCACCGAGGGATGTGCGCGCGCTAGAGGTTTAGGGCATGACATCCCCATTTAGTGGTATCAGAGTAAGGTCAGCGTTTGGAGTGATAAGGTGCGAAGGGTTTTGGGATAGTTAGTAGAAAAGACTTTTTCCTTATGCAGACACCTGTGATTGGCTAGCTAGTTGGTAATTTGTTTTATGAGGGTCACTTAATTTTCCTAATTCTGTGTGGAATTGGAAAACAAGTTCCATAGAGATCTTATAGAATGAGTGATCCAGATCTGAGGACTCCTCGGAAGAGGACTGTTGTGTCTGTCACTTGAGGTAAGACGCCGACTAGGGTTGGTACCCTAGGAAGAGCGCAAGCTCAGGCTTGTACTAGTATAGTAGCACTTGGTGATCCTAGATTAGATAGGATCATGTGGGCGCTTGAGACTTTGGGATTGTTGATGGGGTAGCAAGTTCAGAATCAAGCTACCGATGTCGCTGCTACTGCAGCCACACCTGCTAGAGTCCAACCTAGACTTGGGATCGGGGAGAGACCGATGCATAAGTTAGTCGAGTAATTCTTGAAGTTGAACCCGCCGAGGTTCACCGGCGCAGGAGATCCCGAGGCTGCATCGCTCTGGATCCAAGACTTAGAAAAGGCCTTTGCACTGCCAATATGCACAGAGGAAGCAAAAGTTGTCCTAGCAGTATACCAGCTATAGGGTAATGCGAGTACGTGGTGGAGAGCCATCAAAGGCATGGTATTCCCTGAAGGTGTAGTTCTAATGTTGAACACCTTTCATAGAGCCTTTAATGGCAAGTACTTTTCGGGTAGCGCCTAAAAGCAGAAGATGACCGTGGACCAGTATGAGGCTAAATTTGCTGAGCTGTCTCAGTATGCTTCAAGACTGGTGGAAAATCTTGAAGACAGAGCTAGAAGGTTTAGGAACGGCCTCCGGCTAGAACTGAAGAACCCACTGGTGCCTTTCGACCTAAAGGATTACAATAAGGTTTATGGTCAAGCCCAGCTGTTAGAGAGGAACCTAAGTGAACAGATTGCTGCGTCTAGTTCAAGGTTCAGTACGAACAGATATGGAGATCGCCTTGGGGAGAAACTCATGACTAGAGGAATGTATTCTATTCCGCCTAACAGGAATGGTGGGATAGGCAAGTCAGCACCAAATTAGAATGGAGTATGTCATTTCTAGGGGAGACGACATGGATCGGTCTCGTGTTTTCCCAGGACAAGAGTTTGCTATGGGTGTCGCTAGCAAGGCCACCTAGTCAAACATTTTCCACATAAGCTAATGGGACCATAGCAGCTACTACTGCCGCCACCGATGGAACAGAACATAGGGAATGCACCACAAAATGCACCGTAGATAATGTTTTGGGATAATTTAATCAAATTGGCACATTGGAATTTTGGTTAAGCTTGTAGAATTTCAGTTGTTGAAATGAAGTTGTAGAAAGGAGAATCACTGATTATAGTGGGACTTGGCTATTTTTGCTTATGTATAACTTTGAAGTTGTAAATGAAAAAGATTGGCTCAAGGAGTGACTTGTTGTAATGAATCGTTGTTATGCAGTTATCCAGTTGAACCCGTTAGCGGGTGAAAGTTTTGAGTTTATTAGAAGTTGAGGGAAAATCTCGATTACTTGAACTTCGTCGCTTAAGACAACTCGGTTACTGGATGTAGGTTGCCAATGTTATTTGGCAACTGTAGTGGATACGACAGTTGGGGAGCCAAAAGTGGAGAGCATCACCGTGATACGAAAGTTTTCTGATACATTTCCTGAGGAATCATTTGGTTTGGTCCTAGAAAGGAAGAGCGAGTTCATGATAGTGTTTATCGATAACATCCGGGTATACTCTAGAAGTCTAGAGGAGTATGAAAAACATCTAAGGACAGTGCTTCAAACCTTGCAAGAACATGGACGGGATTTCCGTGAACCCGACCAAGACTGAAACCGTGATCAATTGGCCAAGATCGACGATAGTGACAGAGATCAATACAGACGATTTGTGGGAAGGTTTTCAATAATAGCTATGCCTTTGACTAGATTGTTGAAGAAGGCAGAGAAGTTCGTAGGGATAGATAAGTGTGAAAGTAGTTTCCAGAAGCTTAAGCAGAAGCTGACTACCGCACCAGTGCTAATGACTTCATCTGGTTCTAGAAGACTTTTACAACCTTTAGAGTTTCCCGAGTAGAAGTGGGAACACATCACGATGAACCTTGTGATGGGATTATTTGAGAATTCAGTCGACGTTGTCAAGGTCATTCAAGAAAGTACGAACCCAACCTGACTCATGCATGGAACTTTGAAGGAACTGAAGGTGCAAATGCATGCATTGTTGGATAAAGGATTTATACATCCTAGTACATCACCTTGGGGAGCACCAGTTCGGTTTGTGACAATCAAGAACTAGTAAAGATGGGTCGTTGCGCCTTTGCGTTGACTATCGGCAACTCAACCAAATGACAATCAAGAACCAATATCCATTGCCAAGAATTGATAATCCGTTAGATCAGTTACAGGGAGCTTCGATGTTCTCGCAGGTCAACCTGAGTATGAGGTATCATCAGTGAGATTAAGAAAGAATTGAACAAGAGATAGTGTCGTCAGATGGAACTTCTCAAGGACTGTGATTGCAACCTCCCTGTATCACCCCAAAAAAGCTAGTAAAGTTACAGATGCGCTGAATCGAAAGTCATCGATTGTGCATATGGTGATTTAAGAGTGGATTTTACTTGAAGAAGCTGAAGATTCGATTTCAAATCTAAGGTAGGCCGCCTTTCAAGTCTTATGGGCATCCTCATAATTGAACCGAAAGTACAACTAAGAACCAAGACGTTGCAGTCGACAGATCCAGAGATCCAGAATATTCTGTACGAAGATATAGAAAAGAGAAAGACTAACTTGCAAGCTCCTGAGGATGGAACACTAAAATTTTGTGGACGATTGTGTGTACTCGACGATGTAGAGCTTAAAGAAGAGATCTTGTCAGAAGCTCACTATAACAGTTATTAGTAGACCGCCCTAAGGGCACAATTTGAAGCGTTGTATGACAGGGAGTGCAGAACTCCAATTTGTTGGGATGAAATCAGAGAGCAGAAGATTTCCGGCCCAGAGTTAGTTTAGCAGTCAATGGATACAATTGTCGTTATGAAAGACAGATTAAAGACTGCTCAAAGCCACCAGAAAAGTTATGCAAATAAGTGTCGGAGACCTTTAGAATTCCAAGTTGGTGATCACATTTTTCTAAAGGTGTCATCAATGAGGATTACTTCGCACTTTGGTAAGAAGCGAAAGTTGAGTCCAAGGTATGTAGGTCCCTTTGAGATTCTAGAAAGAATCGGGATCCTAGCGTATTGTCTTGCGTTGCCACTGAAGTTGACACAAGTGCATAACGTCTTTCACGTGTCGATGTTGATGACGTATAAGCCTGACCCGACCCACGTGTTTAATTTTGAGGAATTAGACGTTGACGACATAGTGTCGTATGTGGAAAGCTCGGTTCAGATTGTGGATTGAAAAGAACAGATTCTACATACTTAGACGACCTCTTTGGTCAAAGTGATCTAGCAACACCATAGGACAAAAGAAGCTACTTGGGAAACAGAAGAATTGATGAGATGACAATACCCCCACCATTTTGAAGAAGAATTTTAATGATTTAAATTTCGATGACGGAATTTTTATAAGAGGGTAAGAGTTGTGAAATCCTGAAATTCGAGCCCTCTGAGAGATGAATGAATGTGAATTTCATCAATGCATTGTTGGTTGATCTCACTTGAAATTAATCACTCTTGAGATGCTGACCTTAAGGGGAAAGGCTAAAGAAGATAGAACTCGTACGACTAAAGAACTTGACCTGGGAAAATGACTTGACCATGAGACTTGCGTGAGGACGATCCTGTAGATAGCAGGCCAATTTCAAGGACAACTAGAAGTTGATTCATGGACAAAACATAATAGAATGACAGGTGATTTTGTTTATTATTATCGAAATCGCGAATGACCCTAAGTCGATCCTTAGTAATCGTGTACTTTCAAATAAAAATCTATCCTCCACAATTTCATGTAATCAAGGATGTCCATGTGTCGAAATGTCTTGAACGTGGTTTGGCACGAGTCGATTACGCATGAATTCTCAAAGCCACCTGTCAGTCTAAGTTGTACCCAAAATGGCATTAGGGCGAAATTGACATGGCATGAGAACTAAAGATTGGACTTTAAATTATCGGGAACGTCCGGGACGGACTTTCGATGAAGCTACTTTGATGGTTGACAACATTAGTTAAGCCAAGTATTTGGAAAAGAGAATTTCCGACCAAGGAAGTGAGCCCGTGAGAACGTGAGCCGGGCCAAGCCAATGTGGGCCTTAGGCCCAAGGTGAGACAGCTACCATGATAGGCCCAAACCAACTTAAGTGAGCCCATTGGGCCTAAATCAATTATTCATCTTGCAAGCCTATTGTCTAAGCCTTGAACCATTTCAAGCCCAATCAACTCCCAAGCCCGTTCCTATTCATTTCCAAGCCCAATTTTTAGGCCCACCCATCATTTTCAGCCAAAGGACAAATTGGTAATTTGTGCAAGGTGGAAATGACTATTTTGCCCCTAAAAGTGTGTGGATAAGGGCAGAGGAAGAGAGAGAAGATGAGGTGACTTACATGGGGACTTAAGGCCAGCTTTTGGGGCCTTGATAGGAGCCCTCACTTCACTCTCTCTCTCTCTTCTTTCAGCTCCATCTCGATTGGACCTCTCTCTCCCTCGTTTTTCCCTTTCTTCTACTTATGCTCCAGCTAACCTTCTTATGAAAACCCGAGTTAAAAGTTGCCTTCCCATGAGAATCAGCTCCCATGCCACCCACCATCGCCTTCAAGACATCCAAACCGTATGAGAGGACCCCGCCATTCACCAAACGGAGCCGCCGACCGAGCTGTCGACCAGCCAAAAGAAATTGCCTGCCGGATCGCCTAGAAGCCCACCCGAGTGCACCCAATTCCAAATAAAAAAAAAAATCCCAAATTTTAGGTCAAATTCCAAATTTGCCAAACTTTTTTTTTCTTTGGTGACCTGGGAACCACTGTACAGCCAGTAGCCAGCGGCGTAAACCCGGTGCGAACTGAGCCACCACCACAGACCCAGCCGCGGGTGAGTCACGCGAATGCGACACCTCTAGGATTCGAACTCCTCCCCTTCGTGAGAGGGAGAGAGCCCAAAGCTAGCTGTGCCACCGCGAGCGGTGGTCCCAAACTTCTTTTTTGTCTTCTAAAAATCTCCAAACTTTAGGTTCAATCCCAAATCTACCTCGAACTTTTTTTGTCTAAAAAAAAAAACCCAAACTATAGGTCCAATCCCAAATCTACCCCAATTTTTTTATCGGAAAGAAAATCATCAATTGTTACTCGGTCCTAAATTTGCCCCCAGTAGCCCTCTGTCCAAAAGTCATAGTTAGTAGTCCCTAATATTTTTATATCCTACAATGGTTTTATTTTGAAGATAATTTTTTAAATCACCTTGCCAATGTGTATTTATTATTGATGTTGAAATGTCACGTTAAGTTAGGACTAGTCCATGGAGTAAATATGAGAATAGATTAAAAGTTGGTGTTTTTTTTTTTTTTTTTTTTGTGCAAACGGAGGGTAACCCCAAATCGGTATACCTTTTAACTGCTACATGTCATATAACTTAATAATTTGACAATAAAATTTAACGGAAACTAACAGAAAGTAAATTTGTCATAAGTGTATTAGTATGGGATTTTTCGTGGTAAAAAAATTAGTTTTCGTAAATTAATCGCAAGTGTACCAGTTTGGGATTTTTCATTATTAAAAAATTAGTTTAGGGTAAATTTATCACATGTGCACAAATTAGGGATTCTTCGTGGTATTAACCATTTTTTTTAGACAAAACAAAATTCGGGGTAGATTTGGGACTAGACTTAAAGTTTAGAATTTTTCTAACACAAAAGAAAGGCTTGGGGCAAATTTGGAACTAAACATAAAGTTTGAGGTTTTTCTTAAGATTTTAAAAAAGTTCATGATAGATTTGAGATAGGACTTAAAGTTTGGTTCTTTTTTTTTTTTTTTGAAAATTGACCCTTTCTTTCCATGATCATTTTTTAAATATGTCTCAAGTTTGAGCTCGTGAATGAAAGTCAACCCGAGAAAAGTTGAATATTTGTGGACGTCCACGGCAGCATGCTATGGAAACCATATTTCTTGTTCGTAGTAGTACACGTCGAAGATTTACCGTATTATCCGTGAAGCAAAACAGAAAGAGGAAATTACGGAAATCAATTTCCTTGTCGTGCATTGAAGATGTTGGACTTTGACCGCGAGAGAGGATAGCGTGGGCTTTGTTGCCACTTGTGTAAGACAAAGGAAAAAAGAAACAAAAGATATCGAAATCAGGTTTCAATCGGACATGCAAGTGATCTTCTCGCACATACATATATTCTCCTTTGTGGAAGTCTCATGCGTGGTTGATTTGCAAAGGGACTTCATCGTGGGGTTTCGAACTTCAGGTAATTACATCCGGATGCTAGTATTTGAAGCTGAAATTAAATTCTTGGGATAAAAATTTGTGCATAATTTGTTAGTGAGATCAAGAGATTATTTTATGAGAAATTATGAATCCAAACGCTGCGTGAGTTATTAAGTATAATTGGAGGTTGCAAAATGTTGAGAGTATTTGAGTAAGTTGAGTATGGTTGTATTCTCTATTGCATCGCTTGATCTATAGTGGAAATTGTTGATGTTCTCCTTGTGGATCTAGGTCAATACAACTAAATCACGTAAATCAAATGTCGGGTTTATTTTTTTATTCTGTTTATTTTATTGTTTGATCATTTGCTTTCATATCAATTGGTATCATAGTTAAGCTAGCTTGAATTGAAGTGAATCGATAGGAACAAAAGAAGAAAAGGTGAGAATCGATATATTTGATGGAAATGATTTTGATTTTTAGAAGATGTAGATTGAGGATTATTTGTATCCGAAGAATCTACACTTATCCCTATTTGGGGAGAAACCAAAGTCAATGAAGTGAGTTAAATAGGAATTGCTAGATAGACACACGTTGGATGTTATTCAGCTTATGTTAGCTCGTAAAGTCGTGTTTAACATTGTGAAAGAGAATACCAATGTCGGTTTAATGAAAGCCTTGTTGGACATTTATGAAAAACCCTTTACAATCAACAAGTTCTATTTGATGCAACGTCTGTTTAACTTTAAAATGAGTGAAGGTGCGTCGGTTGCAAATCATATCAATAAATTCAATATGATTACTATCAATTAAGTTTGGTTGAGATTGATTTTGATGATGAGGTATGTGTTTTAATTCTATTATCCTCATTATCTAACAGTTGGAATACTATTGTTAATGTTGTTAATAATTTCCTCTTAGTCAACAATCTTAACATTTGATAAGATTTGAGATTTGACTCCAAGTGAAGACATCTATAGAAGAAAATACGGTGAATCTGTGTCTATTACTTTAGTCGGTGAAATAGAGGAAGAACTAGTATTCATGTTAATAGAAGTAGCATAAATTTGATCAAACGAAGTCAGCCTATTACTGGTGGTGGTGTCAGTTATAGTTGTGGCAAGATGGGGCATCTTAGAAGAGATTGCCTTAAGCTGAAGAAAGAGAAAGTTAGGAGAATCCTTTTTGCAAACTATCAATGGACTCAACTTCAGGCTCCATGACTGCTTTCCACAATCGCATGTTAATCCTTTCTACAAACTATCGATATCTCCTTAAGCGACGCATTGTGGCATCCGGTCATACCTTTAGCATTTAGTTAAATTTACTAAGTACTAATAGTCAACCAGTCATGACGTGTATCGACAACTGTGTCGACACCTCCAACAAATTTATGGTGCATTTTCATTTCAAAGATCAAGTTCGCCAGCAACAATGGGAGTTGAACCATCCGTAAAAAATAGTAAATAAATAGAAAGTACTATAACTCTGCAATCCTTATTCTCGCTGTGTTCCTTCTGCACCAATATACGATAAGTATGATAGCTCATTAATAGCTAGGGTTCATTTTGTGTAGGCCATCTGTGTATCTTGTGAAGATCGGGGATCAAAGTGCGCAAATATAGGCGCAATTCGACCCCTAATTGAAAATGTCTGTATTATGTCATCTAGCTTTCTTTTTTTCTTTTTTTTCCCACTGCATTTCTTCTATACTTTTAAGCAAGAGATATTGTAGTTTTACAACCTCGGCCCGGCGGCTAAAATTTTGGTCAACAACAACCCCAAGGAATCTCGACTACCCCAGTTCACGCTTGGTCTCGGGCTCCTTTCCCGCGATTTTTGCCTGGTTTTTTCCTGATTGATTGAAGGCCCAAAAGAACTCCAAAAATTGCAAACCAGGGACGATCACAAGCGGCTTTGAGTGTATTTTCCAATTTTATGTGAATCGTGCACTAGTATAGCTTTTGAGGTTTGTCATTTTCAGGGCTGACGTTGGCTGACCCTGCACACGAAAACCAGTAATGTATGGCCTCCAAAAAGGGGACTTCCCGATGTCTTCTGGGCACGAAATCTTTATGCAAGTTACGTTGCACTATATCACTTCGTGCCCACCATCTTCCCACTGTCCTTAGTGGTGCCTCCACTATCCTCGCCACCACTACCCTTGGTCCTGCCTCCACTGCCCTTGGTGGTGCCTCCACTATCCTTGCCTCCACCACCCTTGGTCCTGCCTCCATTGCCTCCACTACCCTTGGTGGTGCCTCCACTATCCTTGCCTCCACTACCCTTGGTCCTGCCTCCACTGCCTCCACAGTCCTTGGTGATCGTTCAACTATCCTTGGTGTCCT
The DNA here is from genome assembly GCA_017140615.1 of Eucalyptus cladocalyx. Taxonomy (NCBI): domain Eukaryota; kingdom Viridiplantae; phylum Streptophyta; class Magnoliopsida; order Myrtales; family Myrtaceae; genus Eucalyptus; species Eucalyptus cladocalyx. Next base: position 21,900,698 of record CM029520.1, read on the forward strand.
TGGTAATAGAGGTGTCAAAATGGGTCATGGACCCATTTTTGGACTCATATTTTATTTATATGGTTTGTATATGAGTTAGAGATTTTTAAAAACCCAACTAAACTGAATCTAAAAAGTGAGTCTGATTTAAATAGGTTGAAAATAGGTTATAAGTTGTGACCCATTTTCGACCCATTTAAAATATCAAGTGGGTTAGAACCCATTTCCAAGTTTCTAACCCAAGCCTCACACACTTTTCCCTCTTTAACTTTATAAAAATGATTTTTTTATAAAAATATGAATTATAATCATTTTTATATTTAATTGTTCTGTTTTTCTTTTTTCCTTTCTTTTTCCTCCTTCCTTAGCCGGTGGCTAGCATGGAAAGGATCAGCAACGCGCCAGGTGAGGCTCGAGCTCATTGATCTCACACGAGCTCAAGGTCACCAACAATCGGCAAGGCCAAGCTCACTCGACATATGGCAATGCTCAATCTCATCGATCTAGTGAGGCCGAGGCCTTGCCAACAACTAGCGAAGCTTGAACCTTGCCGATCTAACACACTTGTGACCGGTTGCTAGCTGTCGTCGTGACTAGCAGCCAGCCAAAGAAGAAGAAAAAGAAAAAATAATAATTAAAAATTACATTTAAAAAAATAAGAATAATTAAAAATTCAATTTTTTAATAATTACAATTCGATTTAAAATATATATTTTATCCATTAAATTTGTATTGCATAAAAGTGTTTTAGCAATACCATATTTTTAAAAATATCACAAAAATAAGCTTTCTTATGTTTAGTTAAAGGTTTTTTCGTTTCGGTTTTCAGTTGCTCGATAGTATGTTCACTTCAAACAAGAGAAGCATGTGCATGGTCCAATTCTTTATAAATATTTCAATTTATAGGTTTTGCAACATTTTTTTATTTTATTTACTAGTTTTTAATTATTTAATTTTCTTTTTCAATTAATTTAAAGTTTTTATCCAATTAGCATATAGCTTAAAGTAAGCATGGGTTTTCTTAGAATATTAATGGGTTTTAGTAATACGAATCGAGTCAGGTATTGATAAGATATGGGTCAGGTTAGATATGGGTTACTCGATTTACATTATATGAATATTGGTCAAAACGGGTTAAATAAGTCAAATATGGTCAACTCGACCTAAACCCAAGCTAACCCACTCATTTAATGGGTCTACTTGGTACCGCCACGATTATCCACTATCCTTAGTGATCATTCAACTACTCCCTCATGTTATGACCCTCTTTCCAAGTTTCAACTTTGAGGAAACGGAATAAGAAGAGTTTAAGGGTATTACCTAATGTGGGCCAACGACCTTTGATTAAGCGTGAACTTTCCCAAGCTTATGCCTTGCTCGACATTGAATTTCATTTTGAAGTTCAATTTAGCTTAAGGATTATAGGAGTCACCATTAGTCTTTTCATGATCAGACATGAGAGTTTTGTCTCATTTTCTACACAACTAAAGATTTTCTAAGTCTAGAAACTTAAATATGCTAATCGTCTAATTAGCACACTTTCGGTACCGTATAACTTGATGGGATTATTCATCTATGTGATCAAGTAAGTTTTTACCAATTATGATCCTAAAGATCTTTGAGTTGGTATGTCTTCACACAAATGCTCTTTTTGGGACTTATTATGTTCCTAAGGGATAACCCTAACCATTTCTAACAAGGAAAAGAAATGATCAATTTATTTAAAGTGTGCAGGAATTAAACACCCAAAGTATCGAAAGTGCATAATAAAAGCACTATAATGAAAACCCGATACAAGTCGAGTAAAGAAAATTACATGGCATTGTTATAAGTTTCAAGACATGACCCCCATGAGCTTGAGCCAATGCTAAGTTGGGCAAAAAATATACACTACCTCCATGTAAGCCATGAGACATAAATCCCCAAGAGCTTGAGATTAAAGACTAAGGTTGCATTTGGGACTAGCATTGGGAAGGAGCTTTGGGTGTCCAAAGCCCATTTAGGCAAATATTGGGTGTTTGGGAAAATTTTCGAAACCCACCTTGAGAGAATGTTGGCCTTTCAAAGGCGATAGGCCTAAGGCGGGTCCTAGGCTACCTTAGGCTTTCGAAATTTTCAAAATGCCTTCTCTAGGGTTTAGTATAAAAATTTTTTTCCAAAACTATCATCACTTAATTTTTGTTTTTCTATTTTTGCCCTCGTGATTCATTGTTCATCTTCTTCAACCTCAAATCCTCACATGTCAGCCAGCATGGTTGTGATGGGTTAGCGACGAGTTGGAGAGAGGCTACTGTGATCATGGCTACCCAATGACTGTCGCTGGCCAGTCATGCGACCTTGACAAGTCACATGACCTCCATGAAGGGCCGCCAAGGTCGCCCAACCAATGGCCTTTGCCAAGGTTGCGTGACCTTCAGCATCGCAACAAGGTCCCACGACCTCTAGCAACCCAAATCAAGGTCATGCAACCTTAGCGACCCAAATTTGGGTCATGCAACCTTCGGCAACTCAAATCTAGGTTGCCGCGACCTTTGGAAAGGCCACCTAAGTTTACATGACTAGGCAACCCTCACCGATGGTCACCAAGGGTCGCCCGATCCCAAATGACCCTAGTAGGTGGTCTCTAGTGGCTGCCTGGGGACCTGCAACTTGAGACGTCAGCTACTGGCGATAAATTTCGATAGTCGGTAGCCACCTACCCCTTGCTAGCCAACTTTTATTCCCTTTATTTTTATCACAAAAATCCTTTGTAAATATAATTTTCTCCAAACACAATTTTACTCAAAGATAATTTATAATATATTTTTAGATTATAATTTACCAAACACAATTTACATTTTAAAAAACTTCTTTAACTTAAAATCCTTTGCATTTTCCCAATGGCTTTCCCCAAAAAGTTCATCCAAACGCACCCTAAGCCTATTTCTAAAGTGAGCCTAGAGTTTTGCTTTTTTTAATAATGGTGATGAGACTAAACTATACCAGACCAATCATTGATTGTGAAAGATGCTCCCTAAGTCTAATTAATTTTTTATTTACCAAGCTAATTTGATTATTAGAATCTAAGTCTATTGGCCAAACCAGACTAATTAGTACTAATTTAGACCAACGATCCTAAACTCCTTCTTGTATCGCCACAAACCACCACGTGGACCCTCGGCTGCCGCCTCCAATGCTCTCGGCCACCGGCTGTCGGTCTCCAATTATGATCAGTGACACATGCAACCATTCAATCTAAGCGATTAACAAGCGCACACAATCAATCAAAAATCAATAACCTTGAAGTCGGCTCAGGAATTTGATAGTGAACAAGCGATTCAATTACCCATTCACCTCATATTACTAGCATTGATTAATTATCACTACGGGATCATTAACCCCCACTCGAAGCTAATCATGCGATGGGTTGAGTCACTAAGTGCCTAGTTAAATTGTAATCCACTTTCCTAATCTACCCACTGAGGAGTCATGCATCGCTAATCAAAATTAAATGCAATCAATCATCAAATCAAACCCAAGTAAAGTCAATTAAGCATGCAATGAGGCTAATTAGCTTAACTAATCTCAAAGATCCTATATTAAACTAAGAATCCATAATTTAATCTAACATAAACACACAAATCAATCAATCAATCAATCAAGTAAAGACACGAATTATACTAAAAATCAAGGGAAAATTTTCATCAAGGAATAATTTTCCTAACTATATGAATTCTAATGAAGTGGAATGTAATGCTAAAATCCAATGATCCAATCAAAACATATTTTTCTAACCAAATTTTCAATTTTCTTATTTTTTTCATTTATTTTTATTTTTATTTTCTAGAAATAGCGACTCGAGCCAGGCCCTTAGGGCTTGATCTGAATATGGGTGGCGGTCTCGCAGAGCTAAACCATGGATACGAATTGGGCTATTATATTGGGTTTTCCCCCTCTCTAATTAGACAAAGCCCCAATTCAAAAGAACCAGTCCAAATCTATCCATAATAAGCCAAGCCCAAACTTTCTAAACCAAATCAAGCCTGAACTTAGTTAAAACTATAACCAGCCCAGATCTTTTAACACCAATCTCAAGCCTTTATATTATCTTTTATCAATTTACTCTATCATTTATTAATTTTATTTCTATTATATTCCCTACGTCCATGGGCGTGAAAGATAATTTTTCTCTTCCAGGAAATAATTTCTGGCCAAAAATATTCTCTCTGTGTTAAAATTTCTATTTGATAAGCCTTAAAATTTGTAGGTGGCAAGCCAAGGTTGGCGGCCATCAAACATCAAAATAGAAAATTTCTACTTAGACTTTTTTCATGCCAAATTTTACAATCAAAATGCTAATATCATTAACAAATTTGTAATTAAACCGACACACTCAAAGAGAGACCGTGAGATTATGGCGATCAAGAGTAGGAGGTGCGACGGTGACAGAGCACAGCAATGTGAGATAGTCGCCACGGAAGAAGAGAGCGCCTGATGAGGAGCAACAAGACACCGACGAAGATTCCTGAGGTTGAAGAACTCCCCCCATTTCATTGCCGCTCAAAAATTGATAAAGAGAAAGGTATCCTTTTGTGCCTTGAATCTTAGTTCTTCAGTGTAATCTTGATTCGAACCAACAAAAAAAATTGTAATCTTGATCCTATGGTTGAAATCAAAACCTTAATTGCTAAGTAAAGTTCCCATTGGCCAATTTTGACTCTCTTGAATTTATTTTGTTTGGTCGAAAATCTTTTGGATTGATGATAAGTCACAACGGGTGACTCGGATTAAGTAAGGATGAAGGACCACGATCACCTGTCACATGGATTAGTGACATGACTAGTTAACTTATGCAGAATGACAATATTGTAAATCTCAATGGAGAGGGCTGGCTATGACATCTACAAATTCATACATCAATCACTAATGTGTAGGAAATGGAGACAATAAATGTCATAAGTAAAAAATTCCAATTATATTATTGACTTTATAGGCACGAAAGATCTAAAATGTATTTCCACACATGTGACTTTTGAAATGTGATTCAATTAAGATGTAATTTTTAAGCATTTGTATATTGGTTAATTTTATGGAGTGAAATAAATCATGTATCTAGATAGTGATTGTTATCGAGGACTGCTATGCTTTGAGCATGTGTTTTGGAGGATTTTCGTGTTAGAAATTTACTAAGCTAAGATTCTCCTAACTTCTATTAACTTTCACTGGAATTTTAGTGAGTTCAAAATATTTTTCAGATTTATTGGTGCTTAGAATGGACATTGATTTCCTTGGTCATTTACTGAAATTCAAAATATCTTGGTAACTTGTAAATATCTTTATCAAAAACAACCCAAATGTGGCCATGTGTAGTGTTTGTGTTTGACCACATCTCCCTCAATTTCAACCATAAGTTTTAAATATGGAAATATATCATTCATGACCTCAATATTATTAACTTTAGCCCATTAATACTCATGATAAGCTTGAATCATCACACATTTATTTGGGCTATCTTATCTTCTCACTCTCTCTTACTAATGCTTGAAATGATTACAGCTCAAATAATATTTTTTTCATCTATGCATTTTACTTGGCCATTGATGTTCTCTCTCCTTCCAATAGAATCCTTTCAGCCAAACCATGCCATGTCACTATTTTAGATTGAAAATGTCTTAATTTTCACATTGTTATTACCCACATGACCTTAATTGAATTCACTAAACCTAGCTTATAACATATTAATTTTAACCCCAATAACTTTATATCTACTAATAACTCTAATTTAATTGGCATTATTATATTTAATCCAAGCTAATTGTGACTTCAAACCACTCTTTAATACAAAATAAATGTAGAAGACAATAGATTAAATACATTTTCCTTTCTCTTAGGCGTGTAACTCCATCCTCTTCTTTTTTTCAAGTTCAAAAAATTTTCTATTCCATTCTCTTTTAACACAATCCAAGGTGAAACTCTTGCTTTCAATCTAGTGTCTTACAAGGTATATTCATGGATTTCCCTTTTATTTTTATAAAAGGTTTTATAAAGCTTTAGACTTGTTAATTTTGGAATTTAATTTGATTTCAAGGTGATTAGGCTTTGCTTGTTGATGATTTCATTTAGGGTAAGTGAAAACTCTAGGGACTAAGCTAGATTGATCTACTTAATACTCTTGATTTGGTTGATTGATTTTTTTTTTAGTTTAAATTTGATCTTAAGTACAAGTAATTTTTAAGATTGACAAGTAGAGTTATGATGATTTCTTGCCTATATCAAAATCTTTAATACATGCCTAGAGGGTGTTTGGAAGAATACTTAAATGGTTTTGTTGCGCCATATATGGATAAGAATGAGAAAATGATAAAACTAGGCATATAAGGGTATTTTGATAATTTTCGGCAAATTTATGGGCGGTGCTATTAATAGGGTTATTTTGTGGGTTTAAATGTTACTTAGTAGGTTATTAAGTAAGATTAATTACAGGGAATCAAACCGGTTAAAAAATGAGTTTACAAGCTTTAGGGGCAAATCCATAATTTTACCAAGTTGAGGGACAAATCTGTAAAAACTGAAAGTCTGAGGGCTATTCATAGCATGAGGAACCTTATTTTGATAAGTGATCAAGTTATTTTTAGAGATGATTTCTTAATCTAGACAATTTGTCTAACTCTGCAAAATTGGACCTACTTGTACAATTAATTTGGAAGTAGAATGTTTTGGTAATTTTATAAAATATGTTGCTCACCCATAGTGCAAATAAAATACTTGTATAACTTTTTTTTTTCGTTAATCCTACTCTAATTCTACTCTAACACTCAGTCTCAGACTTTTGCCCTACTTCCTTGTAGGGTGTGTGTGACATCCCAGATTTTCGACCCTGTTTTCTGCTGAATAAATTGGGCATTTCATTGACGCGCCTATAGGGTTGTTCTCAGAGCTGATCACTCTCGAGATAACTAGACTATATGGGAAAGCCATTAAGAATTTTAAGGCAAATAGACTTGAGAATTCGACCAGGAATCGAAGACCGGCCGTGTTCATCCGTCGAGACCATTACGGCACGAGATATAAATCAATTTGAGATCAAATACAGTTGGTTCGATTGAGATGTTGGCTAATCGTGGGTGACACCACTAAATTGGAAAATTCTCGTCAACTAACACTAGACTGATTTTCTTATCGTTTTGGTACCTGTGTCCGTAATTGAATCCTCGAGATTTTCACGACAATCAAGAGTCGCCATTGAGTCGAGTGGGTTCATAGTGGTGTTAAGAAAATCGACCACGGGTCATTTGCCTTAAAAAGTTCTGAAAACTACCCGATAGTCTAGGTCACGCTAAAAACGCGCCGAATGAAAATTAACCGTGAATTCGAACCCGATTTCAGAAATTGAAAGTTCTGTGGTGTCACAAGCCATTCTAGGAACGTCGACTCAGTCTCAGAAGATTTTTCTGAGATTCCGAGATTTTTACGGAAAAATCGGTACGGACGTCGCGGAAAATTAACGAAAATTCGGATGGACTCATTTGAAAGAAATTTGGACTTCCATACTGGGCTATGTGCTGATAGGGATTTGTATAAATTCTATGGGCTTTTTCCATGATGAAATTGGATGTCGATTTGAGAAAATTCATGAAGATTTGAAGCTCAAATTGTGAAATTCGTATGATAAGATGAGGGCAGCAATTTTGGACTTTAAATTGGTTTATTTGTGAGTTAATAAGCTTGAAAGATGGGGGGGACAAAGAGGATAACATTGTGGGCTTGTGGGGCCAAAGTATTAATGTATTGGCTAAGGATTGAAGATTTTTATTTCATCTTAGCTGGCTTCCTTCCATCGCACGCCTGTCCACCGTCTCCCTCCATTTGTGCGACGTCTCCTGCTTCTGCCTCACTTTTCTTTTCATCTCGTCAAAGCAAACAGCTCCGGTTCCACGATCATTTCCTCTCCATCTCTGCGGCTCTGCTTCGCTTTCATTCCTCTTTGCAAAGAACCGCCATCTCTAGCGAAACCTTCTGCCCTTTTGTTCTTTTTCTTCAACGTATCTTCATCCAACTTCATGAAGACGAGCCGCTGGAGCAACCCCAACTCCACCGAAGCTGACTTCGGTTTGCAGACCCCTCCATCTTGCAGCCATGCGTCCCCACAGTCAACACCAGCTAAACCCCATGTTCGAGTGTTGACTCCAGCAACATAGTCCGTAGCTGCTGCTTCCTTCGTCCGCGTCTCCTAGCCCAGCATCATCGAAGACCACAGCCCCGTGATCTCTCTCCCTCTCTTGCTGTCTCTCCGCCGAAATTTCCTTGAAGCTGTCAGCGAAGCCGAAGTCCATACAGCTTGTTCGGTCAAGCTTATTTCAACGAAAGAAGTTCACCGAAGCTGCTCATTTCTGTCGGTTGTTGACCAGCAAACCGCTCGAAGCTCCCACCTCTGCTCGTCTCTGCGCACGTCTCTCACTCCCTCACCGATCTTCACTCCACGCGGTCAAGAATCCAGCTGCTTTCCTCGTCGTTGACCCCGCATTCGTGGATTTCCTTGCCGAAGCAATCTGCCAGCGAAACCGCCTTCTCCAGTAACGTTGGGCTTCAATTTTCGTGGCCCAACAGCAGCCTTTGCTGCTTCTTCGATCGGTCATCTCGTCCGAGTCCATCTCATCCAAAGACAGGCGTACAGCAGCCCACACGAAATTGTCACGGCCCAGCTTGATTCAAGCCCGTGTCTTCAGCCAATGGTAGTCTATATCGCAGCCCAAGTGAACAGCAGCTGCATTGAGCCCACGCCATTTGAAGCCCAAGCAAAGTCAGGCCCACAAGAAATCGGCCCAATAGTTTCTTTAAAGCAAGCTTCAGTCCATTTGAAGCCCATGTTCAGTCTTGATTCAAGCCCAGTCCAGTGAAGTCCAGCAAGTTCTTTTGAAGCCCAAGCCCGCGAGGCAAGATTTTTGGGCCCGGCCCGAGTGTCCGTTGACACTGCCGAAAGTTCGGATTTCGGCCGTTGTCGCGTCGCCGTTGCGGTGATTCGGTCTCCGCTTTTACCAAGTGAGTTTTACTCACTAAAGCTTTCTTAGTTTGCTAATTATACTTAAGGTTGGTTAGATTTAATTAAATGCAATTAGGTGATTAGATTAGTTTAGATCAATTAAATTAGAGACTTAATGATGCATGTTAGGTGGTTAGAAATAGACATTAGCAAGTAGACATGCCAAGTTATTTATGGAACGAGTCTCGGTAATTTTCTGGGCTTGTCTTGGCATCCAATTCGGCATTATTGGCCTAAATTGGATTTTTAGTATTTATTTATTTATTTTTCGAAATTAATTAATTAATTATTTATTTTTCCGGAAATTTAATCGGGATGGCCAGTGACCGGAATTTTATGCTGATTGTCATGGTGCAATCCGTTTATTTAATTGAGCTTTATTTTGTGCAGAAATGATTTATCCGTGAATTTAGGATTTATTCCTAATTTAAATAATCTTGGAAAATTAATTGGAAATTAACCGGGCATTAGTTAATGATACCAAAACTGTTGTAATGGACTACAGGAAATGTTGGGATTTATAAGAAGGAAATTATTATATTTGGTTAAAGCCGATCGTGTACCCATACACGTCATTTTATTGGAAAGGATAAAATTAATTATTTGATTGTTTGCTTGGAATGATGCGTATACCGGCTCGATGACTCTACGGAGCATCTGGAGACAGTACGGTATGATAAATTGTGTGTATACCGGCTCGATGACTCCACGGAGCATCTTGAGACAAGACGGTATGATCTACCGGCTCGATGACTCTACAGAGCATCTGGAGACAGTACGGTATGATAAATTGTGTGTATACCGGCTCGGTGACTTTATATGTCATCTTGAGACAGGACGGTATGATCTACTGGCTCGATAACTCTACGGAGCATCTGGAGATAGTACGATATGATTTGATAGCTCGATGACTCTATATGTCGGCTGGAGATAAGATAACATACTATCTAATATCTATATATCACCTAGGGTGAGTAGTCTTGGATGTTGATCAGACTTATAGAAAGTATGGAAGGGGTTGATCAAGAGATAATTTGGATGACATGTAATCGACTAGGTCGATTGATCGATGATTCGATCTGATTGGATGATGTGATGTGATGATGTATATTTGATATATATACTAACTTGCAGGAAGGAGCTGAGGCCAAGGTAAGTCATCTGACTCGTGATGTGCTTAGGCAGCCTAAGGTGTATTGGCTTACTGATCGGGTATTAGGGGGTAGAATTCGCTGAGACGTGGTCTCATTGGTTATTGAATAACCATTTCAGGACCCTAAGGAGAAGCTGAGGAAGAGGAACCTGAAGAGAAGAAAGACTTTTGAAGAAGAAAATGATCTAGAGAGGGATCTTGAGTATAACCCGGATGTGGATTAAGATTCCATCTCTTTTTGCGAACCTTATCTTAGTGTAGATAGGTGTGAGACAAGTATGTTGTGAATAGTACTGTAAATATAATATGAGTTGTGCTGTTATTGAAAGTTTGGTTGTGAATTTCAATATGAGAAATATGGCCTGCTTTCCTATCCCATTGTTTTATTGTCTGGGGATTTATAACTGCTTCCGCATGTGCTTAATAAATTGAAAGGGTCGGCGATACATAGTCCTGGGATATCACATTCTAAAATCGACCAAGTAGAAGGATGTGCGGGCGTCCGAGGATCGGGGCGTGACAGTGTGGGAGTTGAAACCCACTCCTGAAATGAAATTATCCCCACCCCAATCCCCCTTGAGAAAGTGGGGATTTGAACCCTCCACCTCCCCCTTCCAAGTTAGAAGGGTGGCCACTAAGGCAAACCCCAAGTAGTTCAATACTTGTATAACTTAGATGACAAATAAGTAGCCTTTGGCGTTTGATTTTATTAATATTGCTTGATTAAGTGAAAATGGTGAAACTAGATTTGATAATAATATTATTGTAATTCGACTAAGTTACCGAAATACTAAGTGTTGTTGATGAATCACGTAGTTAGTTCTTTGAGTTGTGTTATTCATGTGGTCGATTCTCTAAAATGACAATGTTCACAATGATGATCACTTGAGCTGTTGATGTTCATGTGGTCAATTTATTAGCGTCTATACCTAAGTTACCAATTACCTATTCATGCCTTCCAATTAAAATGATAATGACTTGGCATGGAAAGAATGATGATATGTGTGTTGAAGTGCATGAATTAATTATTTATCATTAATTGCATGAGAAATGGGAAATTAATAAGATGTACATGGCAATTGTTATGTTGTTATGAAATGTTTGTAAATGATGCATGTAATTAATGTCTTTGCCATGGTCTATTCACCACAAAGTGATTCCCTTATGTGAGTATGCAGATGAGACTTTGGAATTAACTAGATATTCTACCGTATGAGACAATTCTCTACAATGTTTTTATTTTTATTTTTTGTCGATCATACTCTACTCTCATTCTAACTATTACTCTAAGACTTTTGCCCTACCTTCTTGCAGGGTATGGGAGTCGAAACTCACACTCGAAACTAAATCATCTCCACCCAATCCCCCCGAAAAAGTGGGGATTCGAACCTCTTACTTCCTCCTTCCATGTTGGAAGGGTGGCAATTTTGTGCAAGGTTGAGATGGCATGAAACTCTATGATGACATGAAATGACCATTATTGTGCATATGTATAATGGTGTATTTATTCTCACTAATGTAAAGGACACTTGTAAATGGGCTGAAGCATGACAAATGGTATGCGTGATTTTGTCCCCCATGAATTGGTGGTGACGATGCTTCGTTAGTCGAGATGCATTGTGAATTAGATGAACCTGGCCAGTGATGAGTATGATCTTGTATATATCAACGAGCTACAATGCGGTATCTATGCATGCTTGCATTTGAATGAATATCTTATGCAATGTTTTTAATGATTTTTATTGGCATATCATGATAAAAAATACAGCAATGCATTTGCTCCCTCACTTGTCGAACATAATTATTTTATAGTTGTATTGAACACATGTCATTTGTTGATATCCTTGCCACTGAAATAAGAAAGTGATGATAAATTCTAACATGTGGTTGAAAATGTAGATTTTGATGTATACTATGATGCACGCACCTACACCTCGGGAATAGATAATATGTTTAGAGATATTACCTAAAAAATGGGCCTATGGTCCTAGTTTTAGATGTGAGCTCTCATAAGTCCATACTTCGCACGATGTTGGATATTCAAATTGACGCTATAATAATTTTCTAATGATGAGTCACCACTCGCCTATTGGAGTTGGTTAAAAATTAAGTGAGGCACAAGAGTATATCTTACTTCATACGTAACCATAAAATTTACGATCGGGGACTTGACTATCTTAGCTATTTAACTAGAGCCCTCTCGATACATAACTTTGTTCATTATATAAAATTTTTGTTAGACAATCTAGATTAATTATAAACATATTCACTAACATGTAAGGTGATTATGTAGGTGCACAATTATTAAAATAATAATCAACAACTAAGGAAGCATTAAATAAATTGTGAGAGTGAGCATATAATGCTAATAAATAAGAAAGATAACATTCCTGAATAGGCTGGAGGTAAACGACAAACAATGCAATGAGGGCGTGCAATCAATTAATAATTGAAATGGAAGCGCATGGATAGCAATCTAGCACTCATCTCTAAGAACATTCAAACCTTATTATAAAGCTCCACAAGTTTGTTCAATTTTGAGCACAATTTCTATCAAAGATTTTCCATATTTTAAAAGAAATTTACCTAAAAACTATTTTAAAGCCTTTTTCCTAATTCTTGAAAGATAGTTTTTTTTTTTTCCGGAAATTTTTTGAATTTTTAATTATTTTTTAATTAACTTGTTAAAATATATTCTTTTAAAATTTAGATCCGAAAATAGGGACTTGGGCTGGGCCCTAAGGCCAGGTCCGAAAATGGGCTACTATAGACTATCAGGTCTGGGCCTCAGAAGCATGAAAAGCCGAGAAGCGAAGTGAACTCAATTACTCGAGCCCAATCCGGTTCTGATCCAAGACAAACCCAGACCTGTCAAGCTCGTCTGATCCCCAAAGCTCTGTGGCTCAATTATAGAAAGAGATAAGCCCAAGCTCATCTATGCGAAGTCCTAATCTAAACTCTTAAAAAGAAATGAGCCCAGACTTGCTTCATTAACTACAACCCAACACTGTATAAAACAATTCAAGCCCAATAATCCCCAGCCCAGCAAAATTAGTCAAAGCCCCCAGTTGCTCTCTGCCTCCACGCACTACCCACCATCTTTCCACCAGAGGAGATCGGGGAGCACATATTTGAAGAATTTTTAATTTTTTATCGCAACTCAGAACCAAAGCACTAGAACCCGAACGCTGTGCTTCACAGTGAATCAATCTACATCCACCGCCGGTCCTCCATCACAGGCTAGTTCCTGTCACCGGAACAATGCCACCACCGCGCTCGCAGCCACCACCTTGAATGTATCTACCCGCTAAAATGCCTATGTTCAGCGCAAGACGCACTCCAATAATCTACATCAGACTTCCCTCATCGGCTGGGGAACCCGCTCGACTCACGCTCTCTTTCAGCCATGACGACGTGGGCGTGGATTAGGGGGCGAGTCTTCACGGGTGCCCTGCGGAGCTCTGAACTCAAAGACTCTCACGTCCAAACAACCAATACGCAACGACCACACGTAGAAACGACATGCCAAGTAACAGAACGGCTTGAAAAAAATCACAAAGCCATGTCAAGCGACCAAAATACTCTGAAACAGACCAAGAATCAAAGAAGACAATGTGAATCTTGTTCAGGCATTTCATCAAGCACTTGGAGGGCGTCACCAAAAGGGAGGCCACAGACTCATTCAAGACACGGTTTTGAGTCAGCACCAATACACAGTGCACAAGCAACACTCGAGGCCAACTCAGAGATGAATTATTTGCATTCAATGTGAGCAGAAAAAGAGAATGAAATGTCCCGGTCTCGGTTGAACCGAGGCCGGGCGAAACAAAGCATCAAACGGGGAAGAGGGGAGCATGAGCTCGGTCGCCGGAGGTGGCCTTACCCTTCTTGGTAGCGGCGAATGGGAGGCGAGCTCCTCGCACACTTCCAAGCTGGGATCATCGGGGAAATAGCCTGAATCGCTAAAAATCAAGAGAAGGTACATGACCCACCGGAGACTTGGCGTGGCGACATGGTTTAGGTGCGGCCGGACTATCGGAGGCTTCCTCACTCTCAGACTCACTCTCTCTCTCTCTCTTTCTCTCTCTCCCTGCTTGGCCAAAGATCCCCCCGAACCAACCTTTTGTTATAATTATAGTTATAATTATGGTTAATGGATCAACAAAAGCCAAAAAATTAAGATACGTTTTTTCCGTTCACGTATTTATTTTGGATTCATGAATTTCCTGAACTTTTATGTTCACGTATCTATTGAATTCATGAATTTCCTAGATTCATGTATCTTTTAGTTCATGTATTATAGAGTTCACGATCTCTTGAATTCACGTATCTTTGGATTCGTGAATCTCTTGAATTCATGTATCTCTTGATTTATGAATTTTGTGGATACATGCGTCTATTTAATTCATGTATCTCTTATGCATCAAAGTGCTAGTTTAGGTCTGATAGAGGAGAAGAATATAGTTCAATCAATTTCAAAGAGTTTTGTGCTAGTTTTGGAATAATTTTCCAAATGACTGCACCTTATACTCCACAACAAAATGGAGTTGTTGAACAATTAAACAGGACACTAAAGGAGATGGCTAACGCTATGTTTTTGAGTTCAGGTTTACCTCAGAACATGTGGGGGGAGGCAATTTTAACTACAAAATATATTCTTAATAAAATACCCCACAAAAAGACAGGTAAAACTCCATACAAGTCATGGAACGGAAAGTTGCCATCCTATAATTTTTTAAAAGTGTGGGGGTGTATAATGTGATTTATAACGGTAAGTCTAGATATATTCGTCGTAAACACAATATTGTAAGGCAGTTGCTCCCAAATGGAATAATTTCTTTAGACTTTGTAAAGTCAAAGAAAAATATTGCGGATCCCCTAACAACAGATTTGTCAAGAGAGCAAATAAACTGCGCATCGAGGGGAATGTGTTTAAGAGCCTTAACCCAATAAAGAGATTCCAGGGTGGAAACCTAATTTATGCGATTGGAAATCCCATGGTCTAGGTTCAATAAGACAACACAAATTTTGGAAACTCTAATGTAAGAATGGTCTCCCATTCCTATGATGCAACAGTGCTTTCCTATAGCGTTATTAAGGGTACACTATGTGTTTAATGATTCCTATTACTTGGAATATAACATCCAAGTAAGATATGGTAGGATATCTTTAATAGGAATGCACCTATATGCGTGGAGTTGACCGACTCTATGAAAATCCTTAAAGGCTAAATTTTCTAAAGCACGCATGAATCCCGAGAGGTTTAGGGCCGAAAGAACGAACACAACTGAGAACCAATCTTGAATTGGAAATACTCTATGTGAGGTTTATTGTATAGGCTTACACAAACAACTGGCAATTCAGGCTTAGTCCATCGACTAGTTAAGTAAGTCCAATAGGCTTTCACTAAAGAAGGTTCAAGGTGAAAGCTACCTATCATGATGCAATGTATTTCAACAGGTATGTGCAGATTCCTTCGAATCAAAAACATTTTGTTGATCCATTAATGTGGGGGATTGTTATAGTTATAGTTATAATTATGGTTAATGGATCAAGAAAAGCCAAAAAATTAAGATACATTTTTTCTGTTCACGTATCTCTTTTGGATTTATGAATTTCCTAAACTTTTATGTTCACGTATCTATTGAATTCATGAATTTCCTAGATTCATGTATCTTTTAGTTCATGTATTATAGAGTTCACGAATCTCTTGAATTCATGTATCTTTGGATTCGTGAATCTCTTGAATTCATGTATCTCTTGATTTATGAATTTTGTGAATAGATGCATCTATTTAATTCATGTATCTCTTATGTACATGAACTAAAAATCTCTATAAATAGATGGGAGCATAGAGCTTCATAATAGTTTTTTTTATTTTTCTGACTTGATTCCAAAAAGGCTCTGATATACTTTTCTTCTCTTATGATTTTTCTAAGTGTGCTGGTTTAATTGAACTGTTCAACTGAGTCCTGTTTGCATAGTGCTAATCCAAACAAGTTCGAGGTGTTGTATCTTGGAAGGCATAGTTCGTAAATTTGTAGAGCACCATTAGTAGGAACTAATTGCCTTCAGGAGATTTGGATATCCGTACCTCACCTCTAATTTTCATGTTCTGATTGCAACAAATAGTTTGTTTTTTCTATGGATTAATTTCCAACACCTTCTCTCCCCCTTTTTAAATAGCGACCCAGCAATTGCCACCCTGCCCCGTACGAACGTACTATGCGCAACGTTCTCCGCGGCGTTCTCTGTACCCTGTACTAGTGTCCTTGCTTCTCTGCTGTGTTCCTTCCATTCATCGTGCAAAGCGGACGGGAGGGGAAGGAGAGAACAGGGTGGGCTAGGAAGAAAAAGATGGGGGAGAAAGAGGAGGGGAGAAAAGGAAAATGGGGCCCTAGACCCAGCCTTGCCGCCCTTTTGTTCCTTTTTTAATAATAATTAAATAATTTTTTTTACTTTTAATTACAGTAATGCAAAATGCTCCTAATTTCTTTATGTGATGTAATTTAATAAAAATTATTTTTGGTTTAGGGGTTAAAAATTAATTCATAATTTTTTATGCGATTAAGTCCTAAAGAAATAGATAAAATTTATGTGTTAACAGTAGGAGATGGAATGCTTGACATGTTGTATTTGGATTGGATGACAAGTGCTTGAATCATATATGATGCACGACTGCTACTTCTCGAATATTCGAATTATTCCTTATTAATACAAGATTAATGAAGGAATCCATTATATTTATATAAACAATGAATTATAGTGAATCCTGTAAGTGTTGGTTGCTATTATGTTGTGGTGCTCTAGGGTCGAGTGGGAGGATGATCTCATATTCTAAACCTAGACAATTCATTTACTGAGCTTGGGCTCGTAGCAATATATTTCATAGATTTGTCATCTTAAGAGTTCAAAAGCATTAGATTAACGCTTCCGAAAATCACTAATAAGGATTGGATCAAAATGAAAAACAAAAGTGGAGATGGGTTTCTATATGAGAGATTTTGATTTATATTAGTCGAAGTTATATTATTTGTACAATTGGGGATAAATTAGTTATTTATTGGAGGATTAAAGTGAAGTTAAGTTGTATACTCATTTGAGGTTCAGATTTTATAAAAATTTGGGTCATTACATCGACTATGCTAACGGGTTGAGTGGGCTTCACATGTTCGGTCAACTGGGCTGAATGGATTGGGGGTTGACTCGAGTTGCCCTAAGGCCTTTCCTATTGACTAATTTTGTTCTAATTTGCTCTATGGGTTTGGCCAATTTACTTGATTGGGTCTAATTGGCCAAATTGGCCTAATTTGGCCAAAACATGTGGAGTCAAACAGGTTGATCCGCCCCGACCTTGTTGATCCCATTTTGTCTTTTATCTAAATATTGCCAAAACCATGATATTACCCAAATTGATATTGAAATTGGGTTAATTTGGCTTAATTGGACTTGAATAGGGTTAACTAACACTATTTACGAAACCGACCCCAAAAAAAAAAAAAACTATTTACGAAGGACTGATCGAGGCCCTAAACTTGTACTCAAGAATTGAGAATTGGTCAACCTGTCTCAAGTTCAAACTCTCAAAATTGGCCTGAAATTTTGATAAGTTATGATCACTAGATCAAATGTCAAGAAGAAAATTATTCTAAAGAAAATGATTAGGAATCAATGGATATTGAAATTTGCAAATTGAAGGTTAAAGTTCTCAATTTTATCGAAAAGTCAACTCTCAATTGTTTTTTGAAATTAAGAATTGAAAGTCTAGTTTACCTTGCAATAGGTTGAATTGATGATTTTTTATTTTTATTTTTTTTCAAAATTTCAAAAAATATTGACTTATGGTTGACTTTAAAGGTTGATCAAAAAGACAACTGAAAAGTCAAACTTGTTTATTGAGGAAAATGAAGCCTAAGTTTATATAGAATGCAATGGAACTTGAAAATCATTGAAATGACTCTTTTTGGCCAAGAAATAAGCCTTGTCGCAATATAACCTTAATATTGCGCTTTTGCTTTTATAAGACTTGTCAGTGTTGATATATAAATTTTGGCAATCTAGTTAAGCATGTATTTTATAGAAAATTAGGGATTGATCCCCACCCCTAAACAAAAGTTTTAATTACTTAATTGCATATTGATATTATGAGCATTCTGCATTAATGACTAAGCTCATAAATTGTATTTAAATTGGATCGGCGGTGGGATGAACTTAGATGAAAGGCTCTGAACTTAATTGAATCATCTGGATTGAGCCCATAAAGAAATCAAATACTACCAAAGCCCATTGCGCACTTACTAGCAGAGAATTACATAAATGGAGGGGGAGGTTCCGAACTTAATGAGCTGGGTTAAACCCTTCAGAACTAGAATTGATAAAAATGGTTTTAAATTTAATGTTAATAGAGCCCATTACTTCTTTAACGTGGCTGAAAGAGAGAGAGAGAGAGAGAGAGAGTTTACGGATGAGACTCCATCACAGCCACAATTTGCCATTGCTTATTGTCATGAGACAATGCTCTTCCTTGTCGTGGTTCTCTCCAGTGACGATGCAGCATCGCCTTACTTAGTTGTGCTGCTACCCATCATCGCACCCCTTGGTGTTCCTTTGCCATTGCATGTCCATGCATGTTCATGAGCCTCGACGAAAGAACTGCTTCCTTGTAGTCGCTGTGCCTCGTTCCCGTGCTTGCACCCTTACTGCGACCAGTACTAGCCACAAGGTCCTTGCACCGATTTGCTTCCCGCCTGTGATCAACACTAGCCAAGAGTCCCTCACCAACGACCCCCAACCGCCACAGCTCCCTACTCGCTGCTATGTTCCTCAATCAGTTTTCTAGGGGTGTAAACGGTTCGGTTCGGTTCGGTTTTTTTGAAAAACCGAACCGAACCGAACCGTTAGAAAATCTTCCGAACCGAACCGAAACCGAACCGAACCGAATACAATTCGGTTCGGTTTTTCGGTTTTTCAGTTTTCGGTTTTTAGCCTTTGGTTTTCGGTTTTTGTTTTTGTTTTTTTTTTTTCTGTTAAACTTAGATTTCTCCACTTTTATTTCTCCATTTTTTTTTTGTTGGTTCGGTTCGGTTCGGTTAACCAATAAAAACTGAACCGAACCGAAAAAACCGAATTTTTCGGTTCGGTTCGGTTCGGTTTTCGGTTCGGGAATTGACACCCCTAGTTTTCACTCTATTTTGCAGGCTGATTTGGGCACCGATAACCCACGATGTGATCCAGTACTGTCTCCCATTTTCCCTACACCACTGCGATGACCAAGTGTCATCCCTTTTGCCATTCACCAAGCCACACTAGCACAGGCTTGGGCGTTACAACTTAGAAGGGAGGGTTAAATAGGCTGTGTGGTGATACTATAATTTTTTCTGGAATATCAAACAATCAGCATAGAAGATAGTATCAAAAGCAAGTTTGCATGTGTGATGCTAACAAGTAACTAGTGAGATAAGTAGATCATGTAATGATATATAGTGGTTTGGTTTTATATCCAATTCTATGTCCACTCTCCAACTAACAACCTTAATAAAAGCTAAATTCCACTAGTAATCAACAATGCAAGTTACAACCAACCTTGTGATTTTCCTTTCACATGATAGATCGCACTATCGTGACACACTCATTGGACTTACACTTATACAATTGACTATTGCTATTACAATGCTAAATCAATACAAAGAGAAAATGCAGAACAAGATCAAAGGAATTTCTTGCTTGGATGATAGTAGTAGTATTCAATGAGTCCAACCCTCTTCTTAGCTTCGCTACTCCTTATATATATATCGAATCTTCAATCTATCCGTTGGAGATCTTCAAGGACGCCTAGCTAGCCATTTGAGAGTCATTGGAGACCTTAGACAGAATTGGGACTGCCCTTGCAATCACTTCCTCTAATTGTCTCAAATTTCCTAAAAAAATGGAGTTTGCTGCACTATCTTGAAGTAGAAAACTGTCACATGCATTTCTAATTCTTTCTTGGTATTTTAATTATGGAATCCAGTTTTGTGACAGCTATGTTTTGTACCATCAATGGTCATATTACAATGCATATCTCACCATTATTGAACAAAGGTGAACCATTATAAAGCTTTGAGTTGATTGTCCTTTATCTCTCTACTTATACCTATTATTATCTGATTGAAGCGCACTGCACTAATCAATATACCCGTTCTTGCTTATATCAACTCGTTATTGTTAGTCTCACTTATATCAAACTTGACTTTTACAATTTCACATAATTTGGTCAAGTCTCTTGAAATCACCTATTGATAGCCACCACAATTGCTAGGTGAGAAACATAGATAAAACTTTCTTGCCCTCACTTATATCAATTTTCAAGTGTCATATTGCAGATGAACTCAAACGAGAATTTAAGAGCCTTAAAATGATGAAGAGCATTTCTTTCTCTGCCTTATACACTTTTATCCCTTGCAAAGCCTAGTTGAGTTTGCAAATTTGTTTCACAAACCTAGTTGACTATCATCCCCCACACTAGGGCAAGGCTGATGGGTTACCATGTTGGAACAACATAGCCATAGAGTAGCGAAAATTATGGAGAGTATGGTAATACATTATTTTTGAGTTAATTAATGACACCTTACTTTTAGTCGATGCGTCGAAAAAGATAAAAAATCGAGATTTGGGTTTCTAATGCGACAAAGCTCGTTTCTCAGCCAAAAAGTGTCATTTTTCATCCTTTTTTTTTTTTTTTTTTTTTTTTTTTTTTGCATTGTTGTTTTTAAGCAATTTCCAAGTCATTTTAAGAAAAACCTAAAAATTCAAACGATTGACTTTCGAGTTGACTTTTTGGTCAACCCTTTGACCAAAAGTAAAGTCAATCCGGGACAAAAATTGAATTTTTACTTAAAAAGATTCAATTTAGGTTTAATTTTACTTTTATCAAATCGATTTCTCAAATATTCAAAGATTTAATCAAAAAATCAACATTTTAGGAAAAATCAACTAAATGGTTGACTTTTGATCAAACCTTTGACCAAAAAATTGAAAAAAAAAATCAAAAGTACACAAATACATTTCTTTTAATGTCAATTTGACTTTTGTGTTGAAATTTTATGAAAATCGATCAAGAATCTTGTTTTCCGAATTTTTTGGTTTCGGTTTTAAATCGGCCAAAAATCAAATTACTTTCCATGTAGTCATAATTAGGTGTAATTCCTTCTTTGACATTTGGTTTAGTGACTATTTTAAATCCTCTCATACATTCAATTTCATGACTTATCAAGTCAAAATATGAATTACTGTTTTGAGTCTTAATTAAGGGACCAAAATTGAGTTTTCATAACTTGCAAACGGATAATTGCTTCTCACTCATTTCCTTAAGATTTGTCCAAATTCGAAATCGATTTTGAAAAATTTACACTAGAACTTATCAAATTGAAGAATTTTATCCCACTGAGCATAAGAAAGTCAAGTAATTAAGTTTCAATTGTCAAAGTTCAAATTGACTCATTCATGGTTATGGTTTAATTTTGTAAATCTAGGTCCAATTTGGATATCGGGCCTCCATTTTTGACATAAGCGCAAGCACTTCAATTCAATGCCAATTCAGACACGATAAGTGATCTTATACATGAATAGTTCATTAAATACTGCAATTGTGACATTAATTGAATTCAATTTTACTTAATTTGCAATTTTGTCCATTGAATTGCAAATTTGACTATTTTAGCACTTTAGGCCCAATTCAAAGCACCCATGGTTTTGACCCATTGTTCTTCATGATAATCATTTAATTAGGTCCATAAAAGATCCCTAGATCACGTTCATGAGGTTTAATTAGCTTAATTGAATCATGATAGGCCAATTTCTTCTTAAAGATGATAAATTTCTTTTTCAATTTGGTTATTTAGGAACCAAATTGCATGATTTGTGAACCCATAGGTAGGGCTGTCAATGGGTTGGATCGGGTTTTGATGTTACCCGACCCAACCCGAATCATAAGGATCACATACTATGACCCAACCCAAACTGACCTGAAACGCATTAGACCCGCATCGAAAATTCAGGTCGGGTTATGTTTTGGATTTTCCTCTCTTTTTTTTTTCTTTTTTTTTTCCACCTCCCTTTTTTCTGGTATAACTTTTTTTAAATAAAAGGCCATTTAACTTCTGAAGAACAAATTTCTGACCACATATTATTTCCTTATTGAAGGAGTTAACAAAACAAAAAATCAAGTACATCAACATGCTTCCGAACCATGATGATCAGTTAATAAAATTGCAGACAACAAAAAGAGCATCTACTCTACAGAGGATGATTAATCGTATACATTTTACATATGGTAAACTCTGTAAGAACCCAATGTAGAAGAACCGAATAGTTACTTAAAAAAAAAGGACAGAATCAACATTAGGTGAAATTACACCTCGCAGATTCTTTGCAACTCTGTTGACCGGTTCATTCCATTAGCAAAAACACGAAATGCAATTTCGCGGGTACTTGCGAAGCTAAAAGCTTCCCCATTTAAGATGCTTCATCGAAACCAAACACACGCCTAGCATAATCTAGACAGAAATCACTACCCCAGCGCCCAACCAACTACTCTAAAAGCTAAGGAAACGCAAGAAGTCGGTGCAGATTCTGCAATTTCCATGAAAATTGTGCACAGTCGGGTTACTCATAGTAATAGGAAAAAAAAAAATAAGTAGAAAAAAATGCAATATCACATGTAGATTACTCGTAGCAGAATCAACACAGGGAAGAAAGCAGAACCACCTCCTACAAACAGCGATCGAGATAAACGAAATCACCGAAACAAATAACAAGGAAAATCCAAGCGCTCAGCCTCCCTTCGACTCCAAGCAAGCACGCGCAGAGCATTTGAAAACTCACGCGGAGAAACAAGTCAGTCCATCGCCATGCACAGTAATCCAGCAAGCCAAAGAGAGAACACCCATAACACACGCACACGCAGAGCAAAAAAAAAAATGCGGGAAAGTCGATGGCGAGTGAAGGTCTAAGCGAAGGAATCGTCGCTCATCGAAAGCACGTGAGTGAGATCAACACGCCCACGGCAGCGGCAGTGGCAGAGTTGATGATCAAAGAAGGCACGCTCGTCGCATCAGGAGGGTCAATAATGTGTTTCGGTGAAGAGTGTTTGGGTTTGGGTGAGAGGAGAACGTGTTTGTTTCAAACACAAGGAGCTAATGATGTGTTTAGGGCCGAACAATGTTTTGACCCTAACTCGACCCAAAACATGTTCGTTTCCTTGTTTCATAACAATATTAAGACCCAAAATATGTACTCAACTTGTATCGTGTTTGGTTTGTGTTTGGGTTGGGTTGGGTCGGGTTTTTGGACACCCCTACACACAGGGGTCACAAATGAGCAAAATGGCCAGAACCGGACCTAACCGGAGCAAATCGGTCTGACCGGCCATTGGCGGGGATGGCCAATTTATCCTCTTACTGCCCAGTTCCTGACCTCCAACAACCAGTTCCTAGATACTTTCGATATCAATTTCAATTATGTACCTTTAATTTATTGAAATTTTATAGATTGATCCCTAAATTTCATTAAATTGGAAATTAACCCATAATTGAATATTTTGATGCAATTCTCGATTTTGGCTTAGGTTTTTGTTAATTAAACCCATTAGATAAATTACCCGACACCTCAAGATCAAGATGCAGCCTTTAAAATCAAATTTTAACTGTTAGATCAAAATTTCAACCGTCGGATTGAATCGACGGATTTGGAGGGACTATATATACCTATTTTCCCTCCATTTTTCAGGAGGACTCATTCTGCACTAAATTTCTCTCTCCTATGTCTCTTTCTCTCTCGATCTGGCCATATCTCTCTCTAACGAGACCATTGCTACCGGTTCAAGCCCCCGTCAGGGGTCCTCATCACCGCACCACTGTCCCTTACCTTCTTCTCCTCTCCCTTAGGTTGATTGAAGCAGCAGCTAAATCCAACGGCCTCCACATTTGCTAGCCTGAGCTTGATCTCCACCACGGGCGGTCAAGCCAATGATCCAATCTGATAGGTTCCATTACTGAACCGGATGGTCCAGTAGTTTGCTGATGCTCCAAAGCTCGCCGATTGGTCTCATCAACTCGTCCCTAAAGTCTTGGTGTCTCGAATCCTCTTGGACAAAGATCGGAGGGCCTCTGATCTAAGTGATCTTCATAACAACCTCAAACCGGTCCAAATTGGATCGGTTTCTTCAATCACCCAAACCGGCGATCAGTTATTGTCCAAAGATCAAGCCACCATTCCTGATCCATTTCTAGCCCTATCAATCACCAAACTGTGGTCAGGACCTCGGTGATCAGTCACCGGAAGAGCTCCGGTGACATCAAAACCGATCCAAATTTGAATCGGTTTTGATCTCTCTTGCTACTAGTGGTCTAGTCAATTATGTAGTGGTTCATGGTGGCCCAATTGTGGTTTTGAAGATTGAGAATTGATCCGAAGGGTTTGATCCGATCGATTGTGATCAATATCGACGAAAAATGCAATAAAGGTAAATATCTTGATCTTGAATCCTGTGAAGTGAGGACGGATTAATTGAGTGGGGCTAGGGCTCAATTTTAGGAAAATATATGATATTTAGATGTTAGAATAATGGATTGCAATGTTGATTTGCTGTGGATGAGTGTTCTTGAATGATTATGAATGATTGAGGTTGATTTGGTTTGGATTTGTAATTTTCATGGCTATAGGACTGATCTGACTATTTGGCCAAAATGAGGTCTGAAATGACCTTATTTGAACTCGAGTCTTCTTAGACTTTTAAATATACATCACTAGCTTCAAATCGATAGTCGCACACCTCGATCAAGCATCGTTTGATCTTCGAAAAACACTTCCAAAGATGAGTGATTCTACGGTAATTTAGGTTAGTTTTTAATTTTGTTCCTGTTCCACCTTTAGTCTTTTCTATTTTTGTGTAATCTCCTGTGTTGATTTATGGAGAAACTTCCATTCATGAAAATTTTTGTTGTTATCTTGAGAATGTTTTGCATTTTTTTTTTCTAGAATTTTCGGATATGATTAGTTAGGTCAAAACCACTCAGATCTGAGCATAGGTCAATATACTCTATGTTAATTTTTGATTTTGTAATTTTTGTATTGGTCTTTGTGTTGATTTTTGGAGGAATTTTTCTCATGAAAGTTTTTCATAATTGTGTGAAGAATATCCTATAATTTTTTTGAATTTTTGAATGTGTTTAACTAGGTCAAAATTGCCTAGATCTGAACATAGGACAATCTATCCTCCAATATTCCGAATTGTGTTTTGGTGAAATTGAGTCAATAAATGAGTTTGTTTGGTATCAAATCCTCTATGAAAGATGAAATAAATACTGTATATGTTCAATTGATGCATAATTTGTAAAGTGTTGATGTTGTCTAGTGTGCCAGTTGCACGAGTTAATGTCAAAGGATGCTGCAGCAATATATAGCTTAGATATACATATCTGTTTTACCATTTTTGCTATGAGATATGCGATTACATTTTGGTTTTGAACTCTTAACAAGAAATGTTCCTCATTGGATGTTCTGTATGTGGCATATTTGATAGGATTTTTATATGTCTTGAGATGGCTAAAATCAAGTATGTTATGTGTAGTTAATGCCGAAACAAAACCTTACCGTATATACACCTTGTCATGCTTGTTTGAGTCATCTAGAGTAAAAAATCTTGCTATTATGCCTTCATGATAATTGAACCGCATGTTACAAGGTTCACATACATGTTCAGGCCATAACATTTGAGCATCATTTCGCACATTTCATTTGTATCATAAAAGTGTCCATTGCATTTAGGAGTCCTAAGCATATTATTAGGAATCTTGAATCGTTTCATAATGTCATTGAATTGTATGACATTCTCGCACGCTGATTCAGGATTAGATGATTATCCGAATTTTTCATCGCATCCAATCCTAAGTCCCATGTGATTCATTTATGTCGTTTGTGCATTATTTGAATGACTTTGAGGTTTTTTAATGTGTGTTTGTGTTCTGTTTTTCTTAGTTACTAACACACACCTTTAAAGATCTCACTTTTAGGGTACTTAATTGACTTAGTTTGGACTCAAACCCTTCGAGGAAGTCATAAGGCATACTTAGAGGTTTCCAATGCTACTAATTTCATGTTGATCACTCATCATTTGGACCACTTTCCATTATTTTCAAAACTAGATCAGAATTTGGACATGAGATCAAATTTTAACCCCTGTTCTAACCCCTGTTTGGACATAATTTTGACATTTTTATTCTACTTGTTCTATAATGATTTTGTACTTGGCCTCTTAATAAAACTTGTTTTTCAGCATGTTGGCTATGTTGTGTGAAAATATTTTGATTTTTAGACCTATTTTGATAGGATAAATCCTTGTGATATTAATTGAATATCCGGTTGTTTTGACAACTTGTTGACATACTATCGCTTGTTGTCTTTTTTTTTTCTAAAATCATGTGTACCTCATTTAGGAAAATTTTCTTCACAAAAGTTGTTTGTTATCATGTCATGAATGTTAGGGAATTTTTTCATTGCCAAATTATCATTAGGCATTACCCAATTTTGCTGTTTTTATATCATTGTTTTGAAATTTCCAGATATGAACTTGATTGTGATTGTTTAGGTAAACTTCCTAGGTTAGTTTGTGCATGAACTTAGGTTATTTCATCTTCATGAAAGTTGCTTTAAACATCTCAATGTTCATTGTTAAATGATTTTTAATGAGTCTTCTTTTCGAATCAAATTTAAAAATGCCTTAGTAAATGTGATGTTTCCGAAAACCATTTACTAAGAAATTCTTTTCCAAAGCTCGATTTGGCTTGAGGAAGAGTTGTGGTTTGGATCATATTAAAAATGTTTGCATCGCTTGTGAGTACATTTATGCGAGTCTCGAGCTAACTTTGGCAATTAAATGTGTTCCATAACCTAAATATTTCTTAATCCGAGATATTTTCAAACCTTTTTAAATCCTGATTTGACATCACAAAAGTCAAGGTTTAAATTGTATTCGAAATGCCTACTATGCTTGTGAGTGCATTTATGCGGGCCCCCGGCTAACTTTGGCAATTGAATGTCTTTCATAATCGATACATCACTTTGCCTCAAAACTCTTTGTGATGATGTCAAGAGATGTCTTTGAAACATTAGATGTACCCTCCATGCATACAAACATGTTATTCATTTAGTAATTTCTGTGTTTGTTATTGGCGCATGTTTTTGGAAATAAGTGATCTATCAACGGCTCACTCATTTGCTTGATTGATTGAGAAATAAGGTCTAAAAGACCTACATGTATGTTTAATTCCTATAACGCATGTGACTTTTAGATGTATGATAGGGTTGATGCATGATATCAAGGGAAAAACCTTGAGATCACATAGATCACCTACTTAGGGGCCTCATAAATGTTATTACCCATGCGAGAACAAAATTGGTCAATAATGGCCATAAGTCATAAAATGAATCGGGTAGGTGTCTTAGAGGGACCCGCGCATGAATTACAAAGGCCGACCCTAAGGCCCAAATATTCTTTTTGCATTGAATTTCTTTCAAAAGATTAATTTTAGTACGATATTATGCTTGTGATTGTTTTGACATGTATGCTTATTTCTTTCAATTGTATCTACCTAATTATAGATTCTCTAGACTAGATTTATATTATGACCTTGAAGGTGGAGATGACATGAAGACGGTGAAAATTGATATCTATTCTGACCATTATTTTGTACCATTCATCCCTGACATATGTCTCGGGTTCTCATTGTCTATATAAAAACTCGACAAGTTGCGGGTTCTCTTTTTCTTTTATCATTTCAATTACATTTCCTTTTTATATTTTTAATATATTCTTTTTAAGAATTGCATGGTAAATTTACCAGTTTCCTTGATTGTTTGCTTATGTCTCGCAATTTTCAGTTCAATTAAGTGTTTTCTTTTTATTTTCTTTAGGAATAGATTAGCATGAAAATGACCAACCTCGTATGATCGCTTAGTTTAGGATGAACGATCCATAAAATGTAAGAAGAAATACATGGACATGTTAGGTAAACACAACATACTATTTAGGTACCGAAATGGCGCTAATAGAAATATTGGCATAATCCAAGTTCCAGGACCTAGATATTTGGTTGAGGGAACACTCCCGACCCTCGATTGGGTTTCTAGCTAACTCCAAAAAACGAGGCTAGTGGCAACTCTGGTTTTATTTTTAGGTTGTTCGAAACAAGTAGATTGTATAAATGAACCCATCACACGGAATACGGGTCCTAATAGGATTCACCATGGTTTAACATACCCGCATGTGGAAAATTCCTAATGGATGAAGTGACACCATCCTTAGAAAGGAGTATCAGAGGAAGGGCTACCATCGTAAAAGTACCCTTAAATCTAACATTCACAACTGACCTCCTTTCTCGAGGTGTGTCGCTCGTGTGAGTACAGGTCACGACATTTCGCTGTCACGCGGGGTATGAGTTTGGGCGAACTCATGACCTTATAAAGGGAACTCACAAGAGTTTCGTCCGGGGGATGTGGTGATGATATCCCTGTGGTTGAGGATTGTGAGGGAACTTTCATGGTCAAATACCCATAAGTCCGACCTTTCCCCCTTTCCTTTTCCTTGCGAGAAGGATTAGGTGGCAAGATGGGGTCGTGATAGACTTGGTGACTCCAGTGGGGATTGGTTAATAGATTAAGAGGACTTGTAGCTATTTAAAAATGGTTGCCGTGTTTAACTAACGTGTCTTATGTAGGATCGTCTGCATGTCAAAGTCACGTGGAAAATTAGGTTAGTTACAAACCTCGTGTTAAATGTGTTGGAGAAATCTTCGTGAAGTATTTTAAAGCTGACAAAATGTTTCCATCAATCTAGTCTGAAGATTTGCAGACTCTACTATTTAAAGTCTGAAGACCTCCGGACTGCTAAACTCAAGACTCAAAGTCTATTCTCATTAGCAGTTTCTAATCCGTTGAAAAATGGCTATCCAAAACTGGGTGTTTCATTAAGGATGTGACCTTATCGATTGGAGAAGATCTCTTGGCTGGATATGACATAATGGAATCATTTATTTGATCATGATTGATTCGAAGGATAAGGATCCGATGATTGGCGATGTATACTTGGAAGTTTCTACTTATGGAAACCGAGATCCTGATTGTATGGGCGAATAGGATTGATGGGCTATCGACATGTTCCTTTAATAGCTCGAATGATCTTTCTAATTGATTCCGTCCAACGGGTAGATTGGAGGAATTCCTTTGGTAAGTGCCAACGGGTATGATGGCATAAAGGAGTATATAAGGAAGACGTTCCAGTTGTTCGAGTATGTGCGCAATAGAAGAATTCCAAAGTCTGAAACTCCTTGTTCTTAGTCAATTCATTTGCTGAGCGAAATCTTGTATGCAAAAGAGAGTCTATATTCTGAGAAACCTTGAAGAAGTGTGGTAGAGTATCTATACTGTGGAATCAAGGGAGAACTTTGCTGTAACAACTCTTTTGTTCATAGTGAAATCCAGCCGGTGGGATGTCAGTACGGAAGAGTGGACGTAGGCTTGGAATAAGCCGAACCACTATAAACCTTGTGTTCAATTTTCTCTTCCCTACTCTCTACTTTACTTTGATCATAATTCATTTTGTTAACCAAAGGAGAACTTCATTTCTATTGTTTATCTTGTATTGCTCACTTATCATGAAAAATTATTATACACCTATTCACCCTCATCTAGGTGCTTATACTAGCTATCTCAATTGGTATTAGAGCCTGTGTACTCACTTTGTTTGAAGTGTTATACTTCAGAGTTAAATATCCATGGCTAGTATGTTAGCTCCAGGGCTGGTAGAAGGGCAAAACAATACTAGACCGCCTTATTTTGATGGAAATGATTACAACATATGGAAAAACAAGATGAAGGCATTCCTAAGATCAAAGGATCCTCTGGAATGGGACGTAGTAGACAAAGGAATCATTCCTAAAGCTGCACCTATCTTAGAAAGAGGAAAAGATACTATTGAGTCTAGTGAAATGACTCAGGAAGAGATAACCAAGAGACAAGCTCTTGATGAGCTCTTGATGCAAAAGCAATTTATTATTTATATTGTGCTTTGTCACCCACTGAATATAACAGAATATCTTCTTGTGTTACAGCAAAAGAAGTCTGGGATAGATTACATATTACATATGAAGGAACTGATCGAGTGAAAGAGACCAGAATCAACATTCTCCTCGGTCAATACGAAGCCTTCAAAATGAAATCAGGAGAATCTATAACTGACATGTTTAGTCGTTTTACAGAAATCGTGAATGGTCTTGAAAATCAAGGTCGACCAATTTCTGATCCCATGAAGGTAAACAAGCTACTGCATGGACTCTCAAAGGATTGGAATCACATAAAGACCTCAATAAGAAAGACACAAAGAATTATGCCACTATCTGTTGATGAGTTGGTTGGGACTCTTCAGTCTTATGAAGTGGAGCGAATCAACGAAGACGAAGATCCTAAAGGTAAAAAATCCATTGCATTAAAATCCAATGATGATTATGATGTTACAGATTTTGAAGATGATATGGATGATAAGGAGCTTGCTCTCATGATAAGAAGATTCAGAAAGCTGAACAGAAAAAGAAGAAGATTCAATACAAAGAAATAGAGTTTTCAAAAGCAACAGATTAAGTCTATTGAGGATGATGAATCAAACAAAGATGTAATCTACTTTGAATGTAAAAAAAATGGACACATCAGACCCAACTGTCCTCTTCTAAAGAAGAAGAAAGGAAAAGCTGAAAAGTATCAAAAAGCTCTTAAAGTAGAAACCTGGAGTGATACAAAGTGTAAAGAAAGTGATGATGATTATGCCAATATATGTCTGGTGGCACAATCGGATTCAGATTCAAACTCCGAGACTGACTCAGATTCAGACAGTGAATTTGAGGTGAGTAACTTCAAAATCCCTATTAAAGTTTCTAAATACATTGATGAGTTGTGTTTTAGTCTTAAGACTTTTCTTAAAAGGATTTCCGAACTCAAAAGAGAAAATTCTACACTAAAACAATAGGAAAATGTTTTGAAAGAAAATGTGAAATGTTTAGATATGAATATTTCTTCTCTTAAAGAAAGTGAAGACAATCTTTTAAAAAAAAATGCATTCTTGAAAAATGATATCTCAAATATTTCTAAAAGATTTTCTATAGGATCTGAGAAATTGGAAAAAATTCTTTCTGTTCAAAAACCTTATTTCAATAAATCTGGTTTGGGAATGACTGTGGAAACCATTCCTTTAATTAATTTTCCTAAAGTGAAGGAAAGAATTAAGCAAAGACCCACAAGAGATGCTTACAAAAATCATTTTTAAAAGATCTTTGTAAAACTAGTAGGTTGCAATGCTCTCAGATGTTTAAAGTGCAATAGTGCAGATCATTTTGAAAAAGAATGTCCTATGGCTTGAAAACCTATTAAGAAAGTATGGGCAAAAACCGCATATCATACTAACAACAATTAACCCAAGAAAATATGGGTACCAAAGAAAGTTTGAGTTTCTTTTTTAAATGTAGGTCACTATCAAGAAAAAGGTATCTGGATAGTGGATGCTCAAGACACATGACAAGAGATTCAAATTGCTTCATAAAGCTCGTTCAAGTAAATGGTGGAAAAGTCTCATTTGGAGGAAACAGCAAAAGAAAAATTGTGGGATTTGGAACTGTAAAAATTGGAAACCTCACAATAAGCAATGTTTCTTTAGTGGAAGGACTCAACTACAATCTACTCAGTATCAGTCAGCTGTGTGATACTAGTTTCAAAATCAACTTTCAAGAAGGAATATGTTCAGGAACCAGTAAAGATTCTACTCAGTCATTCATAGGTCGAAGACATGGAAATATCTACCTCTTGTATGTGAAACCAGATGAATCGCAATGTCTAGTCTCAATTCAAGACGAAGCGAACTTATGGCACAGAAAGCTTGGACACATTAATATGAAGGAGATAGCCAAAATTTCAGCAAAGAAGCTTGTTCGTGGTTTACCCAATCTATCATACCAAAAGTCTGATTTATGTACACCATGCATATTGGGAAAACAGGTAAGAAATTCCTTTAAACCAATAAATCAAGTTTCCACTAACCGTGTACTGCAGCTTCTGCATATAGATCTCTTTGGACCAACCAGAACTCAGAGCATTGGAGGTAAGAAATATTGCCTAGTAATTGTGGATGACTACTCGCGATTTAATTGGGTATATTTCCTAGCAAGTAAGTCTAAAACTTTCTCTTACTTTAAAAAATTTGCTAAAAATGTTCAAAACGAAAAAGGGTATGTTATTTCAAATATAAGAACATACCATAGAGGTGAATTTGAAAATCAAGATTTTACAAAATTTTGTGATGAATCTGGTTTTCAGCATTTATTCTCCTCTCCGTATACTCCAGAACAAAATGGAGTTGTGGAAAGAAAGAATAGGTCACTTCAAGAAATGGCTAGAACTCTTTTAATAGAAAGCAACATCTCTTCACGTTTTTGGGCTGAAGCAGTTTTTACAGCATGTTATATCATTAATAGAGTTTTTCTAAGGCCTATTCTAGAAAAAACCCCCTATGAGTTATTCAAAGAAAAGAAGCATATTGTTTCATATTTTCATGTGTTTGGATGTAAATGCTTTATAGTGAAAAATGCAAATGATCGAGTTGGCAAGTTTGAAGAAAAATCAGATGAAGGAATCTTCCTTGGATATTCAACCACAAGCAAAGCGTACAGAGTCTACAACAAAAGACTCAATCTATGGAGGAATCAAAGAATGTCAAATTCCAAGATTCTATGCAAAATGAATCTATTCAGACTCATCTTGAAGAACCTGAACCTGCTCTAGACTCTACAAAGTCTAAATCTCAGGAAGTAGCTCAAACTTCGAAAGACCAGCAACAAATGATTGTTGAAGATTCAAATGAAGGAAGTGGTCATCAACCTAATAAATTAACCAGCAACTTGAATCATAAGTCTAGTCATCCCAAAGATCTTATTATTTGCGACATTAATGAAGGAATTCGCACAAGATCTAAAAGGCAAGAAGAATCTAGTGATGTAGCTCTTATTTCTGAAATAGAACCCAAAAGCATAAAAGAAGCTTTATCTAATAAAAGCTGGATTGAAGCCATGCAAGAAGAACTCAGGCAATTTAGCATTAATGACGTCTGGGAGTTGACTCCTAAACCAAAAGGTAAATCTATTATTAGAGCTAAATGGGTTTTCAGAAACAAGATGGACGAGAAAGGAAAGGTCGTAAGAAACAAAGCAAGACTCGTGGCCAAGGGATATACGCAAGAAGAAAAGATAGACTATAACGAGACTTACGCACCAATAGCGAGGTTAGAAGCAATTAGATTATTATTTGCTTTTGCTTGCTATAAGAATTTTAGGTTATTTCAAATGGATGTCAAAAGTACTTTCCTAAATGGATTTATCCATGAGGAAGTCTATGTGGAACAATCACCTGGGTTTGAAGACCCAAGAAAACCAGACTCAGTATTCAGACTCAAAAAGGCTTTATATGGTCTAAAGCAAGCACCTCGAGCTTGGTACGATAGGCTAAGTAAGTTTTTAATTCAAAATGGCTTTGTAAAAGGTAAAGTAGACACCACTCTATTTATTAAAAGAGAAAGCAAAAGTTTTGTGCTTGTTCAAATATATGTCGATGATATTATTTTTGGATCCTCTAATGAAAGTCTATGCAAGAAACTCTCTAAGACTATGCATGATGAATTTGAAATGAGCATGATAGGTGAGTTAACCTGCTTCAAGTAAAACAACTGAAGGAAGGAACTTTTATTCATCAAGAAAAATATGCTAATGATCTTGTCAAAAAGTTTGGACTGGATAATTGCAAAAATGCTGATATACCAATGTCAAGTTCCTTAAAGATAGACAAAGATGAAGGAGGAAAGAAAGTCGATCAGAAGCTATACAAGAGTATCATTGGCTCACTTCTTTATCTTACTACTTCTAGACCTGACATTTTGTTTAGTCTTTGCATTTGTGCCAGATTTCAAGCAAACCCTAAAGAATCTCATCTAAGTGCTGCAAAGCGTATTATCAAATACATTGCTTCAACTTCAAACTTTGGTCTTTGGTATCCTGAAAATGGAGACTTTACTCTTCTTGGATACTCAGACGCAGACCTAGCCGAATGCAGAGTTGATAGAAAGAGCACTTCAGGTACCTGTCAACTTCTTGAAAGTAGGACAGTGTCTTGGTTTTCAAGGAAGTAAAATACAGTAGCTCTCTCTACAGCAGAAGCAGAGTATGTAGCTCTTGGAAGTTGTTGTTCACAAATTTTGTTGATAAAACAACAGCTAAGAGACTTTGGAATTGAAGATTCATGCACAGAGATTAAATGTGACAACACCAGCGCAATCAATCTCACTAAGAATCCAATTCTTCACTCAAGAGCAAAGCATATAGAGATTCAACATCACTTCATTAGAGATCATGTTCAAAATGGAGAAGTTTCGATTCAGTTTGTTGACTCAAAGAACCAACTGACGGATATATTCATAAAG
Source organism: Eucalyptus cladocalyx (assembly GCA_017140615.1). NCBI lineage: Eukaryota > Viridiplantae > Streptophyta > Magnoliopsida > Myrtales > Myrtaceae > Eucalyptus > Eucalyptus cladocalyx. The sequence continues at coordinate 21,935,393 of CM029520.1, forward strand.
CTTTTGGAGAAAAATCAATTTAAAGCTATTTGTTCCAAACTCAAAATCTTAAAGTCTGAGGAAATTCAGACTTAGGACTGAAAGTCTAAAGATACCCAGTCTCAGACGATCAAGTTTTTCTTTCGTAAGTTATTTTATTTTATCTCTTGAATATCATCTTGAAAATGTACGATCATCAACCGTGTTTGAAAAATGAATTATTTTTTAAATGACTATTATCTAATTTTTCGAAAAATGCAGTTATTTTTTTTTTTAAAAAAAGGCATCTTTTTACCTTCTTTTATGACGTTCCGTATGCCTCTCTTCGACTATTTTATACACTGTTGTTTCTTCTTCGCTTTACTCTCAAAAACCCTAAGAGAGCACCGATCTTCCATTCCTGTCTTCTTCTCTTGTTTAATCTTCAAAAAAGTTGTCATCTTTCTTGGGAAAGTCAAGTTTGGAATCTTTCAAAGACTATGAAAAATGCCGTCTCAAAGGAAGTCTTTGAGGATTGCAAGTAGGGGACCGCAAATGTGTGAGGGGCCTACGCACTTTGATCTCACCGAGGAAGAAGAGTCTCCTAGTCAGCAACAGAGCCCACAACATTCTCAGCAACATCATTCTCCTCCATCTAGTCCACAAGAAATTGCTCATCGAGAAAATGAAGAAATCATCGAAGGCGCAGATCCTGGTATGGAAATGAGTACATCTTTCTACGAAATATGGAGCGGTTAGGAATTGCCCCTGCGGGGTTGGCAGAAGAAACCCTTGCTAATATCCCAAGTGATCCGCATGTTGGAGGGTTGAATCAGCTAGATGGGAATGATGATGATAAGTTGTATAGTCAATTTCAACCGAGAATGAGTGTTGCGGCAAAAATTCGGGGAAAAAAGACCAACTTGTTTCGATTGGAGGAACAAAAGCTTTTATACTCTAAGTTGTTGAAGCGTGGGGTGATAAACCTTAGAAGTGTGGATTTTGATTTCCTTGATGCTGTGAATGTTAATTTAAGGGAAAATTTTAGTCTTCTTCAACTTGAACAGTTCGTTTCGACTCTACGAAGCCTATCTTTGAACTCACTGCATATTTCTATTCGAATCTCCGTTTCTTGGATGCGAATAGATTCTCTTTTAGTGTCTGAGATCAGGACTATGTGGTGGATGTAGATATGTTGGCTGATGTCATTGGGGTTGAGAGAGAGAGATATCAACCTATCAATGTTTCTATTGCTCGTGCTACGTTGGAACTTGTTAAGGATAGAATGACAGAGGAAAAGATTTCCTACTTGAGAATGAGCGCATTTAACATTCTGCTTCACAAGATTGTCAATAATTGCCTCAGACCAAAATCTACTTCAAAGACCGATGTTTCAAACTCAGAGGCAAAGCTGATGTATGCCATCATTGCTGGGAAAAAGTTTTTTTTCCTCACACTATTATGTTCCACATGTATAGAGTAGTGGTGAAGGACAAAGGTCAACTTCCTTATCCAGGTCTTGTGACAAAGTTATTCAGACATTTGAATGTTCAGCCTCCACGAATTCTCTGTGTTCGATCTTGTGATCAAATGGTGGTGGGACTGAAAATGGTGACTAAAATGCATCTAAAGGAACTCAGCAAGGCATTGGAGAAATTCAAGGAGAAAACCCCGTCAAAACTCATCAAATCTCTTCGGCAGCAAAAAGAAAAGGGAAGGAGCCCATGGTTGCTCCATCCAAGAAAAGAACATCTCTCATCGTTGAGAATGAAGATGATGAGGAAGACATCACCATTTCTGCAATGGCATTAAAGAACCTGAGCCATTCTGTTCCAAAATCAAAGGAACGACAAGAGAAAGAGAAAGACTGAAGAAAGAGAAGATTTAGAGAAAGAAACAGAGGAGAGAGAAGAAGAAGAAAGAGATGCTGAGGATGAAAGAATTGAAAAAGAAGAAGAAGAGAAAAGAGATCAAGAGGAAGGAGAACATGAGGAACACTCTTCTCTAATTGGAAGCATGGAAACAGGGGGAGACCATGAGAAAAGAGGAATGTCCTCATATCTTGCTACCAGTGAGGGGGTCAGTTGCTTTCTAGTAGATCCAGAGGACATTTATGCCTCTCAATTTTCTAAAGAGGAACATGATGTTTGATCGCCCAATCTGCGTGACTATGCTGATTTGCCATCGTCTGCCTTTACTCCATCTGATCGTGCAGAAGCCAGTACGCAGACTGATAATTCAGCAGATTTTCACAGAATTCTTGATGTTCTCTTGGAAATGCGGGGTTAGATATATGCTCTGGGATACGAAGTTCAGAATTTGCAAAATGCAGGTCAAGCTTCTTTAGTTTCTTTGAATGATCAGATCCAAGCCATTGCTGTTCAAATTCAAGCAAATGCTAAGGGTGAAGATATAGCTCAACTGAAGGAGGAATTAAAAAAGCAAGAAGGCATTGTCCAGTCAATGGGAGATTTTCAGCTTGTTCGTGTTCCCAAGCAATCTTGACTCTATTCTATTTCCATCTCAACATTTTTTATGCTGATAAAAAAGGGGAGAGATGCGAGATTTGAAAACTTTGAACCTTAAACTTTTTGAACTTTTGGATTGTTTTAATGTTTGACTTGACTTTTGTGTCTGGATGTGGACTGAATTTGGAATTTGGATTTGACTGCTTATATTAAGTACTTTTGATATCTTATGAATGGCTTTACTCACATGAAAGACTAACATATTTTTTGTGGTTGCAGATTCTAGTGTTATCCTTAAGCCATTTATCTTTATAAGATATCCATTTTTGTTTGAGTAATATTTTGCAGGTCAAAGTTATCCAAATCACTAGGAAAGTTTTGTCACCATCAAAAAGGGGGAGATTGTTGGAGAAATCTTCGTAAAGTATTTTGAAGATAACAAAACGTTTCCATCAATCTAGTCTGAAGATTTGCAGACTCTACTATTTGAAGATCTCTGGACTGTCAGACTCAAGACTCAAAGTCTATTCAGTTTCTAATCCATTGAAAAATGGCTATCCAGAACTGGGTGTTTCATTAAGGATGTGACCTTATCGACTAGAGAAGATCTCTTGGCTGGATATGACATAATGGAATCATTTATTTGATCATGATTGATTCGAAGGTTAAGGATCCGATGATTGGCAAAGTATACTTGGAAGGTTCTACTTATGGAAACTGAGATCCTGATTGTATGGGCGAACATGATTGATGGGCTATCGACATGTTCCTTTAATAGCTCGAATGATCTTCCCAATTGATTCCGTCCAACGGGTAGATTGGAGGAATTCATTTGGTAAGTACCAACGGGTATGATGGCATAAAGGAGTATATAAAGAAGACATTCCAGTTGTTCGAGTGTGTGCGCGATAGAAGAATTCCAAAGTCTAAAACTCCTTATTCTTAGTCAATTCATTTACTGAGCGAAATCTTGTACGCAAAAGAGAGTCTATATTCTGAGAAACCTTGAGGAAGTGTGGTAGAATATCTACACTATGGAATTAAGGGAGAACTTTACTGCAACAACTCTTTTGTTCATAGTGAAATCCAGCCGGTGGGTTGTCAGTGCGGAAGAGTGGACGTAGGCTTGGAATAAGCCGGACCACTATAAACCTTGTGTTCAATTTTCTCTTCCCTACTCTTTGCTTTACTTTGATCATAATTCATTTTGTTAACCAAAGGAGAACTTCCTTTCTATTGTTTATCTCGTATTGCTCACTTATTACGAGAAATTATTATACACCTATTCATCCCCCAGGTGCTTATACTAGCTATCTCAGTCCCAACCGATAAAAATAGCATGGACCGACGATAGTTGAGGTCGGTAAACTATTTTTATCCATAGGTATCAAAACCTCATAGTTTCATGCGATATGTGATTTGTGCTTGCCATGTGCTTGGTGGATGAGATATCGTTCCTTTCTTATCGTTCTTATCTTCTTACTTTCCGTATTTCAATTATGTGCTTTATATTTCAATGACCATATGTTTTAATCATGAATGCCCTTTTAGGTTTAGGCTTAGATGGGTAAACCCGAATTAGATGTCGTCCCCGTGTTGAGGAATCTCAAGACCATATAGAAGAATCTTGACCCAAGACATCAAGATTATGTGGAAAAGCATATAGGCTTCCTTCCAACTTTATTAAAAGTGGAACCACATATCACAATGGTGAAGGCATTGGCTCATTTTTGGAATCCCATGATCTTTCCTTTTACGGACATTATCAAGAAGCGTTTAACGCTGGTTTCTTTCCCTAAAAAAGAAGTGAATTTGGAAGTGACTCTGACTTCTACCTTCATGTTTAATCAATATGAATTGACCCTTACAATTGAGGAGTTCCAAAAGTCATTGGGTTAGGCAAAGTCTCTTTAGGTTTTGTTACTCCTCCTATTGGTCAAGATCCAATCTCTCTTCTAAGTCAATTCATCAATATCCCTATCGACAAAATTAGGGCTATTCTTAAAGGAAATTCGAATTCCATGCCTTGTATCTTCCTTGAACAACATTTCCTTGGCCTAGAGATTAAATTTGGGATCCAAATTCCTCGTATTTTCCTTCTCATATTCTTTGGCTTTGTGGTGTTTCCGCATACCTGAAAAACAATGGACCCTTTAGTCACTTACATTGTCAATCAAGTGTGCGCCTTTAATTGTTTTACACATATGATCCTTGTTGAGACTTTTATATCTCTTAGTCAATTCAAGACAAATGGTAAAGGAACTCTTAGAGCCCCATTAGAACTTCTCCAAATTTGGCTCTTTTTGTTGAAGAAAACTCCTATGATGTTTTGAAGCTGACAAAACTTATCTAAGTTCTATTATGAAGATTGCCAGACTTCTTTGTCAAAATCTATCTTACATCAGAAGTCTACCCATCATGACAAGTTTTAGATTGAATGCAATAATGAAGACTTAATCAAACTCAGGATTATTTTCTACTTATGGAAACCAAGATTCTGATTATCTTGGCAAACATGATTGATAGGCTTTCATCTCAATCTTCAAACAGCTCGAGATCTCCTTAATTGATTCTGTCCAACGGGTTTGATTAGAAGAATTCATCTTGAAAGTGCCAACAGTCAACAAGGCATGGATGAGTATTTAAAGGGATTTTTCAAGTCATTCGAAGAGAGCGTGAAATAAGAATTCCAAAGTCTGAAGCATTCAATTCTCTTGTCCTTCATCTTTTAGTGCTTAAACTTGTATTCGAAAGTGAGAAACTCTAGAGAGTGATCTTGTGAGAATAGCAAAGACATCTCACTAAAAACAAGAGATCACAGTTCTTCAACATTCTCTTTCAATTCATAGTAGAAACTAGCCAAAAGGCTGTTAGCGTGAGAGAGTGAACATAGGCTTGATCTAAGTCGAACCACTATAAATCTTGTGTTTATTTTTCTCTTCCCTGAACTCCTTACGTTATTTGCTGCGATATACTTTTGTGTTTTGAAATAGTGGTTAAAGTCTATTATTCACCCCCTTCTAGGTGTTCTACTAGCCCTATTAATTTGCATCAGAGCTTGTGTGCTTACTTTGTTGAAGTGTTTTTACTTCTAAAGCTAAAGATCTTCTATGGTTCGTATTCTAGCTCCAGGATTGGTTGAGAGACAAAGCAACTCCAGACCATCTTATTTTGATGGAAAGGAGTACAACATGTTGATAAATAAGATGAATGCATTTCTCAAATCCAGAGATCCCCTAGAGTGGGATGTTGTTGAAAAATCAATCAATCCTAAAGCAACATCAGCTTCAGACAGAGGGAAAGAAGTGATTGATGCTGATGAGTCAACACAAGCTGAAATTATCAAGAGACAAGCTATGGATGCAAAAGCAATTTACTCTTTATACTGTGTATTGTCTCCCACGGAATATAATCAAATTTCTTCTTGTGAAAAAAAAAAAGTTTGGGACAGACTTCATGTTACCTATGAAGGGACTGACCATGTGAAGGAAACAAAAATAAACATTCTGCTTGGACAATATGAAGCATTCAGAATGAAGCCTGGAGAATCTATCTCTGATATGTTTAGTCGTTTTACAGAGATTGTGAATGGCCTGACTTATTAAGGCCAACCAATTTCTAGACCAATGAAAGTCAACAAATTACTACGTGGACTTTCAAAGGATTGTAATCATGTGAAGACTTCGATTAGAGAAACTCAAAGGATTATGCCTCTATCAGTAGATGAACTAATAGGCACGTTTCAGTCGTACGAAGTAGAGCAGATCAATGATGAGGAAGATTCAAAAGGTAAGAAATCAATTGCTTTAAAATCTAATATTGATTACAATGATATAGATTCATAAGAGGATATGGATGATGAAGAACTGACCCTTATGATAAAGAAATTCAAAAGACTGAACAGAAGCAATGCTTGCAGAATTTCCAAAAGAAACCTATAGAATAAGCTAAAACTAACAGGGAAGTAATATACTTCGAATGTAAGAAAAATTGGCATATCAGACCAAACTGTCCCTTGTTGAAAAAGAAGAAAGGGAAGACAGAGAAATACAAAAAGGCTCTCAAAGTAGAAACTTAGAGTGACACCTAATGTGAAGAAAGCATAGAAGAATTCGGAAAGATATGTCTAATGGCTCACTCAGAGTGAGACTTAGAATAAGAGACAAACATTGATTCAGACTCTTGCAAAGAAATTGAGGTTAGTAACTTTGAAATTCCTGTTAAAGTCCCTATATATATAGATGAATTTTGTCTCAATCTTAAATCCTCTCTTAAAAGGATCTTCGAACTGAAGAAGGAGAATTCTAGGCTCAAGCAACAGGAAGTTTCTTGGAAAGAAAAGTTTGAAAATTTGAAAAGAAGTTTTGATGATTTGAAATAAAATTCTGATTCTCTCTCAAAAGAAAATGTTGTTTTAAGAAGGGAGATCTCAGATATTTCAAAAGGGTTTTCAAAAGGATCAGAAAAATTAGAGAAAATTCTTATAGCTCAAATACCCAATTTTAACAAGTTTGGTCTTGGTATGAGTAATGAGACTATTCCTTTAATTGATTTTCCCAAAGTAAAAGAGAGATTTAAGCAAAGGCCTGCAAAGATCTTTTACAAAAATCGTTTTCAGAGAGTGTTTGTAAAACCTATTGGTCGAAGTACTCTAAGATGTTCTAAGTGTAACAGCTTAGAACATTTCGAGAGGGATTGTCCCAAGGTTTGGAGACCAATTAAGAAAGATTAGGCAAGAAATGTTTTTAATACTAACACTCTTGGACCTAAGTGAAAGGGCTAGTAAGAACACCTAGAGGGGGGTGAATAAGTGTAAAAATAGATTTTGCAAAATGCAGGGAAAAAATTTACTTTTAACCTGAGTCTGATTGACTATAGACTTTGCACAAGGAATCAGACTTTACAGCTATTTTAAAACGTAGAAGTATATCACAATAAATAAAGTAAAGTAAGGTAAAGTAGTTTAGGGAAGAGAAAAATAGACATAAGGTTTATAGTGGTTCGGCTTGGATGAAACCTACGTCCATTCTCCCACACTGATAGCCTTCTAGCTAGTTCCATTATGAATTAAAAGATAATTTACAATATTGCAATCTCGAATTTTTAGTGACGAGTCTCTACTGCTCTCACGAAGTCACAGTATAAGTCTTTTTCTTTTTTGAGTACAAATTTGAGCACAATGTAAGAAATAACAAGTAAATGGAAGTTTCAGACTTTGGAATTCTTCTTTCACGCACACTTTCGAACGATTGAAGAGGCCTCCTTAAATACTCCTTCATGCCTTCTTAACCATTGGCACTTTCCAAAGTAATTATTCCAATCAACCCGTTGGACAGAATGATCAAGGAGATCTCAAGCCGCTTGAAGATTGTGATGAAAGTCCGTCAATCCTGTTCGCCCATACAATGAAGATCTTGGTTTTCATAAGTAAATTCTTTCCAAAATAACTTGCCTTTAGAAATGATTTGATATATCTAAATTGATTCCAATAAAGATAACTAATCTCGTACGTGATATTTCCAACCAGAAAGCCATATATATCCTGTCCGAACTGAAACCTTGAAGAAAATAATCCTGAGCTTGATTAAGTCTTCATTCTTGTGTTCAGTCTAAAATTTATCAGAGTGGACAGACTTCTGATATAAGATAGACTTTGACACAGAAGTCTAGCAATCTTCATAATATAACTTAGATAAGTTTTGTCAGCTTCAAAACAACATAGGAGTTTTCTCCAACAATCTCTCCCTTTTTGATGGTGACAAAATTTTCCTGCAGATTTAAAACTTATATCCTACAACACAATACTTTAACAAGTACATGATAACTTATAAAAACATATTTTTATATATCTGGATAACATCAATTCTACAACCACATAAATCACATTAATCTCGTCAACGATTCAACCTAAATCCATAATCAATCCATAATCACAACCACAAAAGGTTACTGCAGAATATAAACAAACAAGTTCAGTTCAAACGATCTGCAAACAAATAATTCAAATCTACACTGATTCCCCTCCTTTCTGTCAACAGCAAAAAGAAAGAGAAAGTTCAAAAAGAATTAAAAAGAAAAATGCAATCAGGGTTGTCTAGGAACTCGAACTAGTCAAAAAACCCCTATGAATTGCACTTTGTCTACTCAAGCTTCTAGCACTGTTGATAAACATCTTTGATCTTGGCAATAGTCCATGAAACTTGTTGATTCAAAGTCTGAACTTGAGTGTTTAGAGACTGTACCTTGCTAGTGAGAAAATTTGAAGTAGATCTCAAGGCAGTATGAAGCTTCTAGATCTCAACCTCCATAGTGTATTGCTGAGCTTTAATCTCTAAAAGGAGTTCTACTATCCTTGGATAGTCTGCATTAGGTTTAGTCTGAGCGTTGGCCTAAAGGAATTGAATTCGTGGAGAATTGAGAGATGAGGGAACATCAACTTAATTGAGGACAGTTTGTCTTGCACCCTGACTTGGAGTAGACTCTTCAATCTCAACTTCGGGAAACTTAGAAGCAAAAACATCTTTGAGGTTTGCAAGAGATCTGCTGATGCCATCACTCGCAATATGTGGAGAAGAAGTTCCTGTTTTCTCATGAGCTCCTCCTGTTTCTATGCCTACAGGTGGAGAAGAAACTCCTTCTTGTGCCTTTTCGATTCCAGGATGAGAGTGAAGTTCTTTCTCAGTTCGTACTCTTGCAAGGTCATCCATGGTTGTTTCAGAGTCCTCTGATAATGTTATTGCAACAGTCTCTCCATCAGAGTTATCCTCACCCTTCTCTTCTTCTTCATCTTCTTCTTCTTCTTCTTCTTCTTCTTCTTCTTCTTCTTCTTCATCTTCAGCTCCTGCTTCTTCTTCTTGCTCTACTTCTTCTTCCCCTTATTCTGCTTCTCTATCTCTTCCTTCTCTTTCCTTTGATTTCTCAAAACCACCTTGAAGATTCCTTAGGGCAATGGCAGAAATGGTCAAATCATCTTCATCCTCTTCATCCTGCAGGATAAGTGATTTCTTTTTCTATGTAGTTTCTTGCATAACTTCCTTGCCTTTGCGCTTTCTTGCAATAACAGGATCTTCCTTGGTTTTGCTTGAGGATTCTTTCTTCAGAAGCTCAATGGCCTTAATCATATCCTTCAGCCTCATTTTTGAGATCATCTTCATTCCTATTGCCATAGGAGCAATAGTTCTATAACAAAAAGAAGCGAGAAACTATATATGAAAATGGCGGAACAACTTTGTAACCAAGGTAGAGTAAGACAATTGGCCTTTGCTTTGCATAACTGTCTTGTACACGTGTAGCAAGATAGTCTGCGGAAGAGGGAAACGCATCCCATTGCATATTGCCCACGTGATTCTTGCCTCAAATCTTGAAACATCAGTTTTGGAGATTGCCTTGGGTCTGATAAAATTGATGACAATTTTGTGCAACAGAATGTTGGAGGCTAGCAATTGAGAGTAAGTGATACCTCCACTTGGGAGTCTATCTTTTACAAGGAATCTAGTGGCTTGACCAATGGAGATGTTGATTGGTTGAAAACCACATCTTTCCACTCCTAGAATATCGGCCAGAATGTCAACATCTACAATAAAAGCTTTATCACAAATAGCAAACTGAATGCGATTTTAGTCAAGGAAAGACAGATTTGAATAGAAGTATGTTGTCAATTCTGGATAAGCCACAGCTGTCTTAGCATAGAATTTCTCAAGTTAAAGAAAGGCCAACTTTTCCCTCAAGTTAACCTTAATCAAGTCAAAAAAGTCAAAATCAACTGTTTGAGGGTTTATCACCCCTCTATTCAACATCTGGGCATAAACCTTTTTATGCTCCTTAGAATGAAATAGTTTCATTCTTTCAGCAGGCACATCAGTAGCCACACCCATCGTGGGTTGAAAATTCAAAAACATCCGCTCCTCATCGTCATCTTTACTTTCAGGTTGATTCTCAGAACTGAATCAAGGATCATAAGGAAAATGCATAAAAGCTTTTTCTGCTAAACCCTTAGGTGCCACTCCTATCCTTTCCATGGTTCTTAAGAAAATAGTTTCGTTCCCATGTCCATGGCTTTTTAGAAAATCAATGATAAAGGACATTGGAGTACCACCCTCTTTCAAATAACCATAATGCTTGTAAAGAACTTGGGGTTCAAAGTTCAGAGAGGAACTGCATCTTGTTCAACTTCATCTTCCAAAGGTTGGCATGGAGGGTTCTGTGGAGAGTGTGGCACCCCTCGAACAGCCCTCGATCCGTTAGGGTCACCACAGTTCCCTTACCTTGCACTTTCCCTAATAACACGTCACTCTGATACCATTTCAATTGCAGCAGGTCCATACAACCATGCGGGTTTACATTTTTCTTTTTTATTGGTCCCTTTGCACAGTTCATATAGCGGAAGCACATCCATCAACTCCCTTCCCTATATTCAGAAAACAATGCACACCTACTAAACATTTATAGGTAAAAGCCAAATACTTTTATTTACTTAAACCAGATGGACATCAATCATCGATACATCAAAATGCCGTAGTCTTCTATACTTGGCTATGCTTCAAAAGATGACTGACATCTCCTCCAACAGTCATATATTTAAAGTCCATCGATCAGTGTCGGCGTCCAAAAGTTCCTTCCTTTGCTATCCTCCTCCTCGCGATCATATCCATCTACTGGTGGCAATGGCAGCAGAGGAATCTTATCTAGTCTAAAATGTTAATCCCCAAAAGGGGTGAGTACAATCACTCAACAGTAAAGATCCACCAAACTACTCATTGCGTTAAACAGAACAATCAAAGCATCATAACAAAGCACATATCATTCATGCATTCAAGCATAACTTACCTTGCAGCCATGCATATGTCATCATACCATATGTGCATATACCATCATGCACAAATCATCAAGCATTCATGCATATATCACCATGCCATATGTGCATATACCATCATGCACTCATCATCAAGCATTCATGCATATCCATGCCATATGTGCATATACCACCATGCAGTCATGCATATCTCACCATGCCATCGTGCATATACCACCATGATTCATATCATCCATGCTATCAAGCATACATCACCATGAGATCCATTCATGCCTTCATGATCGCATTTTCAATATCAAATAGCCTTAATTTACTTTTATAAGCAGATCATTCATCATGCCATATGCATACACCCATGCACATGATTCATTTTCAATTCTTATCTTTCATAAGGATCTCATCAGTTTTTCTTTCCAGGGACCAATGTTTGCATCTCACAATTTATCGCTCGCACCCAACCTAGCATCACGAGGAACCTCCGGCACACACCTCCGAGCATCCTGCACCCCCACATTTCGGGCATCTCGTATCCCAACTAGCATCACGAGGAATCCCCCTGGCACACATCTCCAAGGCTTCCGGAATTACGTACTGCTATACCACCAGGCATTCCCCCTGAAATTATGTACCGTATACTACTGGGCATCTCAAAACTCCCGAGGACATCCGAGCATGTATCGTAATACAACCGGGCATCTGGCACCCCCACATACTCGCATGTGCTTGCTTCCCTTGCTCAAACTCCCCCCCTCACTCACTCAAAATTCTGTTTGGTTCTTCTCTTTCCCTCACACAAGCACTCTATTTCATTCTCCCTTTTATTTGCTTAATAGACTAGTAATCATTGGATTTTGCATGCAAGTGACAAGTGGCCCCAAGGATGAAGGCACTTTGCACGTCCATGCAATGGGCGTGCCTCCACTTGTCTAGTTCCTCCTCTCCCCCTTCTCTTTTGGTCAACACTCTTGGGGGCTCTTGGGCCTGCTTGGGCCCAAAATTCTGAGGCCAAAGTTCCAAACTAAAACGACCCATAGTCCCCAAAATATAGGCCCATAATTATAAAGCATAAATATATAACCAAAGAAATAATTCTATACTCTTATGTGGCATCCCAAAAAATTCAAGGCAACCTCTAGATGTATTAAAGTCTATGATTAGGTAATGAAATTTGCCTTTGAGTTATGCCTTAGCTATTGACTTACTTTTAAGACCGAGTGTTATGTATCTTGTGTTCTTGAGTTATTAAAATTAGTATTATAGGATAAGTTGATAAGAAGAATTTGTTCTTGGCTATGCACCTCATAGATTTGATCCCTATAGTTTAAATGTTACAAGTTTTATGGCCATATGAAATTGAGAATTTGAAATTTATAAAAGAGGGAATTAAGATGAATTATTAAAAAGTAAAATTGGAATTTATTAAGATTAAACTTTAGGCCCAAGTGTATTGGACCTAAAGTGGGCCAAATTGGCTTGGCCCATGAAGCCCATGAAGGGGGCTGCCATCGACCACAAGGGGGGAGGAGCTGGCCCATCTTCAAGCCCATCATGCATGGGATTTGCCAAGTGGCAAAAAGAGAGCTTCACCCATTGGCCACTTTGGGTGGCTCCTAATGATTGCAAATGATGGAATAAAAGGAAATAGAGAGAGAGAGAGTGGCCGGTTTTGAGAGCGGGAGAGAGAGAGCTGTCGAGAGAGTGAGGGAACCGAGAGTGAGGAGGAAGAGGCCGCGCGAAGGAGGAAGCCGCTCGTCCGTTGCCCGCAGCCGCCTGTGCATCCGTCATTTGCCGCCGTCGTGCTTGCTGTAGCTCGGTTTGGAGGCAAGTTAGATCCATTAATCTTCTCTTGCATGTTGTGTCTAGGATGTGCTAGTGAAAGGTGATGAATTTCGGATGCCTAGGGTGTGAAAAACCGAAGTTGTAAGGGTGTTGTTTTGAAAATAGCAATCTGTTTTCGAGTAAACAGCCTGACCCAGAATGTTGTAGAGGCTTGCATGCGGGGTTTGAGTCGGATTTTGGTTTTGACTTCTTCCAAAAGTTGTAGAAAAAATCTTAAAGTATAACATACTAAAATTTGAGACACAATGATTGAGTTTTGAGGGGTGAAACCCTCCTCTACGAAAATGCTAGATCTGAAACTGTTTTGTTGATCTCTTGGTGATTTTGTGTGTTGCATGTAACTTTTTACTGAGAATTTCACTTTTACCTCTTCACGAAAGTTGTAGAGAACATCTTGACGGCTAACATACTCAAATTTTAGGTAAAACGAACAAGTTTAGCCTAATGAAACGATTTTTCCTTTGAAGACGATAGATCTGGAAATGTTGTACTGAACTCCAGCGACTTCGTGGACTATAAAGTGAATTTCCTTTGAGACTCTCACCTGGATCCCTTAACAAAAGTTGTAGTGGACCTCCTGAGGCAAAACATATAAAAAATTCATAGGAAATGAAGGAAGATAAGTAGGTGAAATCTTGATTTTTCGGAGATGGCTAAACCTGGAATGTTCGGTACTAGGAACAGGGACTTCGACCGTCCATATTTAATTATATAAGACGAATATGGCCTTGATGTCTTCGAAAAAAATCTACCTTAGGGTCTTGAATATCACCTGGTAAAATTTTATAATTTTTGGAGGTCATTCGGGTATTTAAGTTAAAATATTTCAAGAACCGCACAATCTGAAGTGTCCGAATTTTTGCAAGCTGTAATGTGTGAGCTATATCTTTTTGTGTGAAGTTCTTTTGGGCATGTGTTCTTCATGGAGTTGCTGCCTTTATGTCTTGACTAACACATGCTCAGATTTCATAATTTTTGAAGATCATGTGGGTATTTAATTAATATGTTTTCTGAAATTGTGCAAGCTGGACTTTGGTAGATTTCAAAAAGTCATGATGTATGGATTATTCTAAGTTGTATGGACTCCATGGATTATGTTGTCATAAGTGATTGGATGTTGCTGCACATGTGATGATATTTGGAACTACATATAAGAATCAAAATGTTGAAAATGATCTTGTTGCCATCATATCATATGCCATGTTGAAATTGAGCCATAAATGTGAATGTGAACTATGATAAATGAGAATGCCTTCGGAGGTGTGAGCCGACGATGCCCCGGGAGTGTAAATGCCGGATGCCCGGAGGGTGTGTGCCGGATGTCCTTGGGAGTTTCGAGATGCCCGGAATGTGGAGGTGCCGGAAGCCCGGAGGTGTGAGCCAGGGGATACCTCGTGATGCCAGTTGGGGTACGAGATGCCCGGAGTGTGTGTGTCGGATACCCGGAGGTGTGTGCCGAAGGTTCCTCGCGATGCCAAGTTAGGTGCGAGTGATAAATGTGGGATACAAACATTGGTCCCGGGAAAGAGAAATGTGGCGGCCCAAATTGAAAGAATAAAAATGGGGAAATTGAAATTGAATCATGCATGGTATGGTAACATGTATGCATGAATGCTTGATGATGAGTGCATGGATGTATATGCATATATGGTATGATGACATGTGCAGGGCTGCAAGGTAAGTAATGCTTGGATGTATGAATGATATGAACCATACTATGATGTCTTGATTGTTCTGTGTGATGCATTGAGTAGTTTACTGGATTTTTTACCTGCCGAGTGGTTGTACTCACTCCTTCAGGGACCAACATTTCAGATTAGAAAGATGCCACTTCCTACCGTCACTCAGGGCACCTTCTATGGCCTCCCATCTGATGTGGAGGTAGAGTGTACGGAGATTGACTGCGTTACCATCCCTGGTTTGACGTTTGTGCAAGTGCGAGTGCTGGTCATGTACGATGTGGGCCTGGCTGGGGGCCCAGTCATTTAGGAGTTTCTGTCGGTTCATGTTCGTCGAGATGGAGTGTTTAAGGGGATGTTGTCATGACCACCGCCCAACGCGCCAAGATGGGTGCGATGGCCGTGTGAGGGGTAGAGAGCTGACGTTTCTTTTTGGGGGTAGCCGACACTGATAGATGGAGGATGTCACATGATCGTTATAAGGGTCGAAATATCCTTTTTGGATGTGGCCAAGTGTAGCTAAAAATCTTGGCTTTTCTTTTGTTGTATTGACCCGAGAAAATCCATCATGAAAATATGTAAATAAAAGTGGCTCGGCTTTATCTTTTCCTATGGTGCTTAGTGGTGTGCATTGTATCATGATGGTTGGAGGGAGAGATGGTGATATTCAATTATGCTTCTGCTAATAAGTTGCGCTGGGACCGTTTTTTAAAAAAAAAAAAATGCCTATGAATAGTGATGCTTCTACTAAGAGATGTAACTAGTGTGCATTTGGTGGAGAGGTAGGTACCTGTGGCGACCTTAGGTGGTTCAGGGTGCCACATATTATATATATATATATATAACCAAAATCTTTACATGAAACATTTTCGATCAAGTGACGAGGTTTCTTTTCCTTTCTCGTCAAATCGCACAAACAAGAGACATTACACGATTTTTCAAGCAAAAACTGAATTCCACTCCTTCAGTACAAAATTTAATTTGACCAATGTCAATGTTCCTCTCTTGTTCCATATATACTTAATTGGTGTAGTTGAAATTCTCGGATGCCACAATTCTCCCCTCCTTAGAGAATTTCGTCCTCAAAATTGAATTCCACTCAAGGCCCTATAAACAGATGAGGATACCTTTCTCTCATTTCTTTCTCACTTTCCCATGTGTCTTCCTCCACATCATGATGTCACCATAATATCTTAACCAAAGGAATTTTCTTCGTCCGTAGGACTTGTTCCTTTCGATCCAACACTTGCACAGGCTCTTCAATGTACCTCACTTTCTCATCCACTTTGATGGCTTCATGATCGAGTATGTGACCAGAGTCTGGTTGATACTTCCTTAGCCATGGCTATACTTTTTTGAAAGCTATTGTTATACATAAATTCTACCAGGTATAACTTTTCATCCTAACTTCCTTTAAAATCAACCATGCAACCTCTTAACATGTCCTGTAATGCTTGGATCACTCTTTTCGTTTGTTCGTCCGTCTGTGGATGAAAAACAGTACTAAATTGGGAGCTTTTAGTCCCTAAGGCGGTTTGAAAACTTCGCCAAAGGTTTTGAAGTAAACCTCGAATCTCGATCAGATGTGATAGTTATAGGAACACCATGTAAGCGTACCACTTGGCTTACACGTATATCGGCAATTTTATCCATCGGATAATCTACACGAACTACTAGGAAATGGGCAGACTTAGTCAAGCGATCTACTATCACCTAGATAGAGTTGTGACCACTTAATGTCCTTGGTAATCCTTGCACGAAATCCATCATCACATGATCCCACTTCCATTTTGGTATATCTAATGATCTCAATTGAACACACCATTTAGCCAAATTATTCCTATACCTTTGTCACCATCAATTCAAGCCAGAACCATCAAAATTGACAACACCAATAACTCATTTGGTTCAGTCCAACAAAGACATTCACTACGCTTTCACTGCAACATAGATTCAAGCCTAAAATACAGCACCATTCATTCGATTCAAATATCGATAGTCCACCAAGACTTATTCAATTCAAAGATCGACAGTCCACCAAGATAAGAACTTGTCTAGTTTCCATCGAGTATATCTCATGTCTCACCCTAAAGGATCATCACTTGGACTAATGACTCATCAAATCCACAACTTGAACTTTCACCTTTTCACCTTGGAAAGACTATAACCACAATTGATCATATCCACTAATTCCACATAAACTTTTCAAACTGAGATCATCACCTAAAATTAAAAGTTGACCATCATCAATTAAACCTATTATTCCGACATATAAACCACAAATAATTTCATGTCTCATATGACCACTCAAACTCATGACTTCCAAGATCAATATATACATACTAAATGCTTCAATGTAATGCATCAAGACTTCCAATGAGATCCTCTAATATGACGTCACTACTTAGCTCAAATGATCGTAACTTAATCCTCAAATTCATAATTCACTTTCCATAATTCACTTCTCAAGCCTTGTTTGCAGCACTACACTCAGATGATGCGCGTGTTCTTCAAGTCCTTTAGAATATATCAAGGTATCATCAAATAAAGACAATCACAATTTGATCCAAATAAGGCTTAAATATCCTATTCATTAAATCCATGAATGCAGCTAAGGCATTCGTCAATCCAAATAGCATAACTAGGAACTCATACTGTCCATAGCGAGTCCTAAATGTGGTCTTAAGAATGTCTTCTTTCTTAATCCTTAGTTGATGGTATCCTAACCTCAAGTCAAATTTTAGAAAAGACTGAACTTCCTTGCAATTGGTCAAATAGGTCATCAATTCTAGGTAATGAGTACTTACTCTTAACAATTACATGATTCAATTGCCTATTATCAATGCACAAATGCATCGACCCGTCCTTCTTTTTCACAAACAAAAGTTCTACAAGCTTAACCATGCTTCCGCTGTGCCACTCTGATAGAATTATCCTAGAAACATTGCCTTCCCAGTTCAGTTCATAGTTTGGTTCATTCCTGTCCCCTTTGGCCATCCTAGAAGCCTGCCAGGAGCCGCTCCTTGTTCAGGTCCTCTGACCTCGGTGTCCACTCCCCGCCCTCATCGGATCGGGTCATTACAGGTACACCAACTTTCGCTTAGTTCGAACCCAAACTACACATCCATTGGAGGGTCTCGTTTCGATAGGAACTAACTTACAGAGATATTATCCGCTTTGACCTATCCCATTCTTAGCCTCACGGTTTTTATCCTTAGCGCACGGGTAAGTACTATCTCAGGAGATCATTCATCCAAGTCCATTGCTTGCGAAGCTAGTTCATTCTTACGATGATGTCAAAGTCATACATAACTATCACTATCAAGTCCATTTCCAGATCTCATTCCCCTAGGGTTATCTCACGCTTCTTACATACTATCATGGACAACACCATATTCTTCAGTGGTGTGGAAATACGAAGAGGCATATCTAAAGATTTGGTTCCTACTTCTCACAATCATCTATATTTCTTAGACACAAATGAAGGCGTGTCACTCATGTCAAATAACACATATACCTTCTTATCCATCTATCGAAATCGTACCTGAAATAACATTTCGGAAGCTTCTGCTTCCTCTTGAGTGACCGCATACACTCTTCCTTGTGCTAGTGGTCTTTATGGATTCCTTGGTAGGTTTGGTCCAGCAGTACGTTGTTGCACTTGTCGCACCGAGCTGACATTCGGCTGCGACCCACCGCATGGACAATTTCTCTTAAAATGTCCTATTTGCCCACATCCATTACATCTCAGTTGGCTATTACAAGGTCCTGGCCCATGTTGTCTACCACATCTCTGGCAAAAATTACCCTGGTAGGGTACTCTCCCAAAAGTTGAGCCATTCCAAGCTCTTCTAAAATTTCCAAAGTTATTTTTTTTCTTAGGTTCCCAAGGCTGACCTTGATCAAGATAAGGTCTCCTACCCCTTCGAACATCATTAAAGGTCATCTGCCTCTTAGATTTTGATTGCTCTCTCACTAACTCTTGCTCCACTAACTGTGTCCTATCGTAAATCTCATTATAATCTCTTACATTTAGAGGTACTAGTTGTTTTCTAATATCAGTCCTTAATCCTTTCAGGAATCTCTTAGCTTTTTCCTCACGATCCTGAATCAATCTGGGAGCATACCTAGACAGTTCAGAAAATTTTGCTCATACCAATCTACTATCAGCTCCCTTTGTTCTAACAGAACAAATTCAGTGATCTTCTTATCCTTAGCACATTCAAAGAAATGCTTCCTATTAAAAGCTCTAACAAACTCATCCCAGTTCACATCAATACCTGGTGGAAAGATCGTATCCCTCGAAACTCTCCACCAAAACTTTGCATTTCCCTCTAGCTGGTACTCTACCAAGGTTATCTTTTCAGCATCGCTACAGTTCAACAACTGGAAAATCCGTTCCATTACATGAATCCATTGCTCCACCTCCTCAGGACTTCCCATTCCACTAAACTTAGGTGATTTCAACTTCAGAAATTGTTCCACCAATCCTTGAGGGCGACGTTCCACTTCAGGTTGTTGTTGCGCTTGCCTTTCCATCAGATTTCCTATATTGGCCAATGCCTGCATGATATCTTCCATCCGGGGTTCAGCCCTTGCAGCATAGGCTTCAACCCTTGATGGATAAGCACTTCGAGCTTGCACCATGATTTCCCTGCAGTTTTCCAAGCATTTGCCTGAAGAATAATTTGCAACTCGGTGTCACTAGTCGAATCATTAATTAAGGTTATTACTAAACTCACATAAATAACATAAAATGTTACTGACACACAAAAGCAACATCACACTAGTTACTAGGGATCCACGAGTGAATATCCATCACCCGTTGTTCAAAGTTAACCAATTATTCCATTTAATATCCTATAGTGTGCATCATTCTATCCTCATTTCCATCTGAGGCATCTTATCACTCCAAATAGACCATAGCTCTGATACCACTAAGATGTGGCACCCCTTGAACGGCTCCAATCCGTTAGGGCTGCCACAGTTCCCTTACCTTTCACTTTCCCTAATAACACGTCACTCTGATACCATTTCAATTGCAGCGGGTCCATACAACCATGGGGGTTTACATGTTTTTTTTTATCGTTCCCTTTTGCGCAATTCATATAGCGGAAGCACATCCATCAACTCCCTTCCCTATATTCAGAAAACGATGCACACCTACTAAACATTTATAGTAAAAGCCAAATACTTTTATTTACATAAACCAGATGGACATCATTCATCGGTACATCAAAATGCCGTAGTCTTCTATACTCGGCTATGCTTCAAAAGATGACCGACATCTCCTCCAATAGTCATATAATTAAAGTCCATCGATTAGTGTCCGCGTCCAAAAGTTCCTTCCTTTGCTATCCTCCTCCTCGCGGTCATATCCAACCACTTAATCCATCTACTGGTAGCAGTGACAACAGAGGAATCTTATCTAGTTTGAAATGTTAATCCCTAAAAGGGGTGAGTACAACCACTCAGCAGTAAAGATCCACTAAACTACTCATTGCGTCAAACAGAACAATCAATGCATCATAACAAAGCACATATCATTCATGCATTCAAGCATAACTTACCTTGCAGCCATGCATATGTCATCATACCATGTGTGTGTTGGAGAAATCTTCGTGAAGTGTTTTGAAATTGACAAAACGTTTCTATCAGTCTAGTCTGAAGATTTGCAGACTCTGTTATTTAAAGTCTGAAGACCTCCAGACAGCCAGACTCAAGACTCAAAGTTTATCCTCATTGACAGTTTCTAATTCGTTGAATAAAGGCTATCCAGAACTGGATGTTTCATTAAGGATGTGACCTTATCGATTAGAGAAAATCTCTTGGCTGGATATGACATAACGGAATCCTTTATTTGATCATGATTGATTCGAAGATTAAGGATCCGATGATTGACAAAGTATACTTGGAAGGCTCTACTTATTGAAACTGAGATCCTGATTGTATGGACG
Source organism: Eucalyptus cladocalyx (assembly GCA_017140615.1). NCBI lineage: Eukaryota > Viridiplantae > Streptophyta > Magnoliopsida > Myrtales > Myrtaceae > Eucalyptus > Eucalyptus cladocalyx. The sequence goes on from CM029520.1 coordinate 21,956,106, forward strand.
AACATGATTGATGGGCTATCGACATGTTCCTTTAATAGCTCGAATGATCTTCTGAATTGATTCCGTCCAACGGGTAGATTAGAGGAATTCATTTGGTAAGTGCCAACGGGTATGATGGCATAAAGGAGTATATAAGGAAGACGTTCCAGTTATTTGAGGGTGTGCACGATAGAAGAATTCCAAAGTCTGAAGCTCCTTGTTCTTAGTCAATTCATTTGTTGAGCGAAATCTTGTACACAAAAGAGAGTCTATATTCGTGAGAATCCTTGAGGAAGTGTGGTAGAATATCTACACTGTGGAATCAATGAAAAGCTGTGTTGTAACATCTCTTTTGTTCATGGTGAAATCTAGCCGGTGGGCTGTTAGTGCGGAAGAGTGGACGTAGGCTTGGAATAAGCCGAATCACTATAAACCTTGTGTTCAATTTTCTCTTCCCTACTCTTTGCTTTACTTTGATCGTATTTCATTTTGTTAATCAAAAGAGAACTCCCTTTCTATCGTCTGCCTAGTATCGCTTATGTATCTCGAGAAATTGTTTTTACACCTATTCACCCCCCTCTAGGTGCTTATACTAACTATCTCAATTGGTATCAGAGCTCGTGTACTCACTTTGTTTGAAGTGTTTTACTTCAGAGTTAAAGATCCATAGCTAGTATATTGGCTCCAGGGTTGGTAGAAGGGCAAAGCAATACTAGACCACCTTACTTTAATGGAAAGGATTACAACATATGGAAAAACAAGATAAATGTGTTCCTAAGATCAAAGAATCCTCTGGAATGGGACGTTGTAGAAAAAGGAATCATTCCTAAGGCTGCACTTGTCTTAGAGAGAGGAAAAGATACTCTAATGTGAAATGACTCAGGAAGAGATAATCAAGAGACAAGCTCTTGATGCAAAAGCAATTTATTTCTTATATTGTGCTTTATCACCTACTGAATATAACAGAATATCTTCTTGTGTTACAGCTAAAGAAGTCTAGGATAGATTACATATTACTTATGAAGGAACCGATCGAGTGAAAGAGACTAGAATCAACATTCTCCTCGGTCAATACGAAGCCTTCAAAATGAAATCAGGAGAATCTATAACTGATATGTTTAGTCGTTTTACAGAAATCGTGAATGGTCTTGAAAATCAAGGTCAACCAATTTCTGATGTCATGAAGGTAAACAAGCTACTAAATGGACTCTCCAAGGATTGGAATCACATAAAAACCTTAATTAGAGAGACCCAAATAATCATGCCACTATCTGTTGATGAGTTGGTTGGGACTCTTCAGTCTTATGAAGTGGAACGAATCAATGAAGACGAAGACCCTAAAGGTAAGAAATGCATTGCATTAAAATCTAATGATGATTCTGATGTTATAGATTCTGAAGACGATATGGATGATAAGGAGCTTGCTCTCATGATAAGAAGATTCAGAAAGCTGAACAGAAAAGGAAGAAGATTCAATCCAAAGAAACAAAGTTTTCAAAAGCAACAGACCAAGTCTATTGAAGATGATGAATCAAATAAAGATGTAGTCTGCTTTGAATGTAAGAAAAATGGACACATCAGACCCAACTGTCCTCTTCTGAGGAAGAAGAAAGGAAAAGCTAAAAAGTATCGAAAGGCTCTTAAAGCAGAAACCTGGAGTGATACAAAGTGTGAAGAAAGTGATGATGATTATGCCAATGTGTGTCTAATGGCACAATCGGATTCAGATTCGAACTCTGAGACAGATTTAGATTCAGAAAGCGAATTTGAAGTGAGTAATTTCAAAATCCCTATTAAAGTTTCGAAATACATTGATGAATTGTGTTTTAGTCTTAAGACCTCTCTTAAAAGAATTTCCAAACTCAAAAAGGAAAATTCTGCTCTAAAACAACATGAAAATGTTTTGAAAGAAAAAGTGAAATGTTTAGACAATAATGTTTATTCTCTTAAAGAAAGTGAAGATAATCTTTTAAAAGAAAATGCATTCTTGAAAAATGATATCTCAAATATTTCCAAAAGATTTTCTATAGGATCGAGAAAGCTGGAAAAAATACTTTTCGTTCAAAGACCTTATTTCAATAAATCTGGTTTGGGAATGATTTCTGAAACAATTCATTTAATTGATTTTCCTAAAGTGAAAGAAAGAATCAAACAAAGACCCACAAGAGATGCTTACAAAAATTATTTTAAAAGGACCTTTGTAAAACCAGTAAGTTGCAATGCTCTCAGATGTTCAAAGTGTAATAGTGCAAATCATTTTGAAAAAGAATGTCCTATGGTTTGGAAACATATTAAAAAGGTATGGGCAAAAACCACATATCATACTAACACCAATGGACCCAAGAAAATATGGGTACCAAAGAAAGTTTGAGTTTCTCTTTTAAATACAGGTCACTATCAAGAAAAAGGTAAAATAGTATCTGGACAGTGGATGCTCAAGACACATGACAGGAGACTCAAATTGTTTCATAAAGCTTATTCGAGTAAATGGTGGAAAAGTCTCATTTAAAGGAAACAGCAAAGGAAAAATTGTGGGATTTGGAACTGTAAAGATTGGAAATCTCACAATAAGCAATGTTTCTTTAGTATAAGGACTCAATTACAATCTGCTTAGTGTTAGTCAACTGTGTGATACTGGCTTCAAAATCAACTTTCAAGAGGGAATATGTTCATGAATTAGTAAAGATTCTACTCAATCATTCATGGGTCGAAGACATGGAAATATCTACCTCTTGGATGTGAAACCAGATGAATCGCAATGTCTAATCTCAATCCAAGACGAAGCAAGCTTATGGCACAGAAAGCTTGGGCACATTAATATGAAGCAGATAGCCAAAATTTCAGCAAAGAAGCTTGTTCGTGGTCTATCCAATTTATCATACCAAAAGTCTTATCTATGTACACCATGCATATTGGGAAAATAGGTAAGAAATTCCTTTAAACCAATAAATCAAGTTTCCACTAACCATGTACTGCAGCTTTTGCATATGGATCTTTTTGGACCAACCAGAACACAGAGTATTGAAGGTAAGAAATACTGCCTAGTAATTGTGGATGACTACTCACGATTTACTTGAGTGTATTTCTTGGCAAGTAAGTCTGAAACTTTCTCTTACTTTGAAAAATTTGCTAAGAAGGTTCAAAATGAAAAATGGTATGTTATTTCAAGTATAAGAACAGACCATGGAGGTGAATTTGAAAATCAAGATTTTACAAAATTTTGTGATGAATTTGGCTTTCAGCACTTATTCTCCTCTCCATATACTCTAGAACAAAACGGAGTTGTGGAAAGAAAGAATAGGTCACTTCAAGAAATGGCTAGAACTCTTTTAATTGAAAGCAATATCTCTTCACGATTTTGGGCTGAAGCAGTTTCAACAGCATGTTATATTACTAATAGAGTTTTTCTAAGGCCTATTCTAGAAAAAACCCCCTATGAGTTATTCAAAGGAAAGAAGCCTATTGTTTCATATTTTGATGTGTTTGGATGCAAATGTTTTATATTAAAAAATGCAAATGATCCAGTTGGTAAGTTTGAAGAAAAGTCAGATGAAGGCATCTTCCTTGGATATTCAACCTCAAGCAAAGTGTACAGAGTCTACAACAAGAAGACTCAATATGTGGAAGAATCAATGAATGTTAAATTCCAAGATTCTATGCAAAATGAATCCATTCAGACTCATCTTGAAGACTCTGAACCTGCTCCAGACTCTACAAAGTTTAAATCTCAAGAAGCAGCTCAGACTCTAAAAGACCAGCAACAAATGGTTATTGAAGATTCAAATGAAGGAAGTGATCATCAACTTGACAAATCAACCAGTAACTGGAAGCATAAGTCTATTCATCCCAAAGATCTTATTATTGGTGATATTAATGAAGGAATTCGCACAAGATCCAAAAGGCGCGAAGAGTCTAGTGCTGTGGCTCTTATTTCTGAAATAGAACCCAAAAGCATAGATGAAGCTTTATTTGATGAAAGCTGGATTGAAGCTATGCAAGAAGAACTTAGACAATTCAGAATTAATGATGTCGGGGAGTTGACTCCTAAACCAAAAGGTAAATCTATTATTGGAGCTAAATGGGTTTCAGGAACAAGATGGACGAGAAAGGAAAAGTCATAAGAAACAAAGCAAGACTCGTGGCCAAGGGATATACGCAAGAAGAAGGGATAGACTATGACGAGACTTACGCACCAATAGCAAGGTTAGAAGCAATTCGATTATTACTTGCTTTTGCTTGTTATAAGAATTTCAGGTTATTCCAAATGGACGTCAAAAGTGCTTTCCTGAATGGATTTATCCATGAGGAAGTCTATGTGGAACAACCACCTGGGTTTGAAGACCCAAGAAAGCCAGACTTAGTATTCAGACTGAAAAAGGCCTTGTATGGTTTAAAGCAAGCACCTCGAGCTTGGTACGACAGCCTGAGTAAGTTTTTAATTCAAAAAGGCTTTATAAAAGGTAAAGTAGACACTACTTTGTTTATTAAAAGAGAAAGCAAAAGTTTTCTGCTTGTTCAAATATATGTCGATGATATTATTTTTAAATCCCCTAATGAAAGTCTGTGCAAGAAATTCTCTAAGACTATGCAGAATGAATTTGAAATGAGCATGATGGATGAGTTAACCTTCTTGCTTGGGCTTCAAGTAAAACAACTGAAGGAGGGAACTTTTATTCATCAAGAAAAGTATGCTAAAGATCTTGTCAAAAAGTTTGGACTGGACAATTGCAAAAAAGCTGATATACCAATGTCAAGTTCCTTAAAGATAGACAAAAAAGAAGGAGGAAAGAAAGTCGATCAGAAGTTATATAGGAGTATCATTGGCTCACTTATTTATCTTACAGCTTCTAGACCTGACATTTTGTTTAGTGTTTGCATTTGTGCCAGAATTCAAGCAGATCCTAAAGAATCTTATTTAAATGCTGCAAAGCGTATTATCAAATATATTGCATCAACTTCAAGTTTTGGTCTCTGGTATCCAAAAAGAGGAGACTTTACTTTTCTTGGATACTCAGACACAGACCTAGCCGGATGCAGAGTTGATAGAAAGAGCACCTCGGGTACATGTCAACTACTTGGAGGCAGGATAATGTCTTGGTTTTCAAGGAAGCAAAGTACAGTAGCTCTTTCTACGGCGAAGCAAAGTATGTAGCTCTTGGAAGCTGTTGTTCACAAATCCTGTGGATAAAACAACAGTTAAGAGGCTTTGGAATTGAAGATTCATGCACGGAGATTAACTGCGACAACACCAGTGCAATCAATCTCACCAAAAATCCAATTCTTCACTCAAGAGTAAAGCATATAGAGATTCGACATCACTTCATTAGAGATCATGTTCAAAATGGAGAAATTTTGATTAAGTTTGTTGACTCAAAGAACCAACTGACGGATATAATTATAAAGCCTTTGGAGAAAAATCAATTTGAAATCATCCATTCCAGACTCAACATTTTGAGGTTTGAAGAAGTTAAAGTCTAGAGACTCTCACACTCAGACAAACAAGACTTTGACTGTAAGTTATTCTCTCTCTCGAATCTCATCTTGAAAAGGTACGATCATCAACCGTGTTTGATTATTGCTATCTTTAATTGACATGACTATTGCAACGTTTCCTTTTCGGAAAAAGGAGTTATTTTGAAATGACTATTTTCCCGAAAAAGGCAGTTTTTTTTTAAAAGGCATCTTTTCACTTTCCATTACGACATGTAGTATTCTCTCCTTTCAACTGAGCTATATATAGTCGGTTTCTCTTCGCTTAACTTCAAAACCCTAAAAAGCATCGATCTTCCATTCCTGGTTTCTTCTCTTGTTTAATCTTTGAAAAAGTTGTCATCTTTCTTGGGAAAGTCAAGCAAGGAATCTTTTAAAGACTGAGAAATATGTCGTCTCCAAGAAAGTCTTCGAGGATCACAAGCAGGGGACCACGGCAAATGAGTGAGGGGCCTACGCACTTCGATCTCACCGAGGAAGAAGAGTCTCCAAATTAGCAGCAGAGCCCACAACATTCTCAACAGCGTCATTCTCCACCAACTAGTCCATAAGGTGTTGGTCATCAACAAGAGGAAGAAATCATTGAAGACACAGATCCTGTGAGAGTTTAAAGGCCCTCTTTTATTTATAAGCTTTATCGTGCTTTAAAAAGGATTGGTACTCCATTGAACTGCATCGATGAATTTCTTAAGGACAAAGGATATGGGAATGAATATATCATTTTGCGAAAAATGGAGAGTTTGGGAATTGCTTCTAAAGGGTTGGCAGAAGAAACCCTTGCAAATATCCCAAGTGATCCACATGTTAGGGGATTTAATCCTATAGATGGGAATGATGAGGACAAACTGTACAGCCATTTTTAACCGAGAATGGGTGTTGCAGCGAAAAGCGAAAATTTGAGGAAAAATGACAGAGTTGTTTAGATCGAAGGAACAGAAGGTTCTATACTCAAAATTGTTGAAGCGTGGGGTGATAAACCCTAGGAATGTGGATTTTGATTTCCTTGATGCTGTAAATGTCAATTTGAGAGAAAAGTTTAGTTTTCTTCAACTTGAGCAGTTCTGTTCTGGCACCACAGAAGCCCATGCTGAATTAACTACTTATTTCTATTCGAACCTTAGTTTCCTGGATGCAAATATGTTTTCTTTTAGTGTCCGAGATCAGGACTTTGTGGTGGATATGGATATGTTGGCGGATGTGATTGAGGTTGAGAGAGGAAGATATCAACCTATTAATGTCTCTATTGCTTGTACTACATTGGAACTTGTTAAGGATAGAAGAACAGAGGAAAAGATTTATTACTTGAGGATGAGTGCGTTTAACATTTTGCTTCACAAGATTATGATCAATTGCCTCAAACCGAAATCAACTTCCAAGACTGATGTTTCAAGTTCAGAGGCAAAGCTAATGTATGCCATCATCATTGGGAAAAAATTTTCTCTTCCTCACACTGTCATGTTCCACATGTATAGAGCAGTGGTGAAGGACAGGGGTCAACTTCCTTATCCAGGTCTTGTGATAAAGTTATTCAGACATCTGAATATTCAGCCTCCACAAATTCTTTGTGCTCGATCGTGTGATCATATGGTGGTAGGATTGATAATGGTGACTAAAATGCATCTGAAGGAACTAAGTAAGGCATTGGAGAAATTCAAGGAGAAGACTCCAGTCAAAACTCATCAAATCTCTTCTGCAGCAAAAAGAAAAAGGAAGGAGCCCATGGTTGCTCCATCCAAGAAAAGAAAAGCTCTCATCGTTGAGGATGAAGATGATGAGGAAAACACCACCATTTCTGCAATGGCATTGAAAAATCTGAGTCGTTATGTTCTAGAGAAAGACTCAGAACAGAGGACTAGAGAAAGAGAAGAGAAAGAAGCAGAGGAAAAAGAAACAGAGGAGAGAGAAGAAGAAGAAAGAGATGCTGAGAAGGAAAGAGTTGAAAAAGAAGAAGAAGAGAAAAGAGATCAAGAGAAAGGAGAACATGAGGAACACTCTTCTCCACACGAAGGCATGGAAACAGGGGGAGACCAAGAGAAAAGAGGAATGTCCTCATATCCTGCTACCAGTGAGGGAGTCAGTCGCTCTCCAGCAGATCCTGAGGACATTTATGCCTCTCAATTTCCTGAGGAAGAACATGATGTGTCATTGCCAAATCTGCATGATTATGCTGATCTGCCGTCGTCTTCCTTTACTCCATCAGATCGTGCCGAAGCCAGTATGCATACCGATAATTTAGTAGATTTTCGCAGAATTTTGGATGTTCTCTTGGAAATGTGAGGTCAGATATATGCTCTGGGATGCGAAGTTCAGAATTTGTAGAATGCAGGTCAAGCTTCTTCAGGTTCCTTGAATGATTAGATCCAAGCCCTTTCTCTTCAGATTCAGGCTAATGCTAAGGGTGAGGATGTTGCACAACTAAAGGAAGACTTGAAAAGGCTGGAAGGCATCATTTAGTCAATGGGAGATTTCCAGCTTGTTCGTGTTCCCAAGCATTCTTGACTCAACTCCATTTCCATCTCAACCTTTTTTATGCTGACAAAAAGGGGGAGACATGCGAGATTTGAAAACTTTAAATCTTTACAACTTTTGAACTTTTGGATTGTTTTGATGTTTGAATATTGTTTTGATGTTTGACTTTACTTTTGTGTCTGGATGTGGACTGAATTTGGATTTGGACTTGATTGCTTATATTAACTACTATTGATATCTTATAGATGGCTTTATCACATGCAAGACTAACCTAATTTCTGTGGTTGCAGATTCTAGCGTTATCATTCATTAAGCCATTTATCTTTATAAGATATCCATATTTGTTTGAGTAATATTTTGCAAGTCAAAGTTATCCAAATCTGCAGGAAAGTTTTGTCACCATCAAAAAGAGGGAGATTGTTGGAGAAATCTTCGTGAAGTGTTTTGAAGCTAACAAAACGTTTCCATCAATCTAGTCTCAAGATTTGCAGACTCTGCTATTTAAAGTCTGAAGACCTCCGGACAGCCAGACTCAAGACTCAAAGTCTATTCTCATTGACAGTTTCTAATCCGTTGAATAAAGGCTATCCAGAACTGGATGTTTCATTAAGGATGTGACCTTATCGACTAGAGAAGATCTCTTGGCTGGATATGATATAACGGAATCCTTTATTTGATCATGATTGATTCGAAGATTAAGGATCTGATGATTGACAAAGTATACTTGAAAGGTTCTACTTATGGAAACCGAGATCTTGATTGTATGGGCGAACAGGATTGATGGGCTATCGACATGTTCCTTTAATAGCTCGAATAATCTTTCTAATTGATTCCGTCCAACGGGTAGATTGGAGGAATTCCTTTGGTAAGTGCCAATGGCTATGATGGATGATCGGATTGGTCTTTCTAGAAACAGCATGCATGGCCAACGGATTTCTCTTCAAAGCTCCAAAATTTCATCCCATCTACCACAACCCAAACTTACCATCTACTACACATACACACAGCAATGCAAAGGGTAGGTTTTAGGACTTCACTTGCCTCAAATCCAAAGAAAACACAGCAAGAACGACGGCGGCAGCTCGGCACGGGCGGAAGACGGTCCTCCTCTTCCCCCTCACGGCCCGTACTTGCGTGTGCCTACTTCCCTTGCTTGAACTCTCCCTCTCACTCACTCAAAATTCTTAGTTCTTCTCTTTCCCTCACACAAGCACTCTCTTTCATTCTCCCTTTTATTTGCTTAATAGACTAGTAATCATTGGATTTTGCATGCAAGTGACAAGTGGCCCCAAGGATGAAGACACTTTGCAAATCCATGCAATGGGCGTGCCTCCACTTGTCCGGTTCCTCCTCTCCCCCTTCTCTTTTGGTTGACACTCTTGGGGGCTCTTTGGGCCTGCTTGGGCCCAAAATTCTAAGGCCAAAAGTCCAAAATAAAATGACCCATAGTCCCCAAAATATGGGCCCATAATTATGAAGCATAAATATATAACCAAAGAAATAATTCTATACTCTTATGAAGCATAAATATATAACCAAAATCTTGACATGAAACATTTTTGATCAAGTGACGAGGTTTCTTTTCCTTTCTCGTCAAATCGCACAAATAAGAGACATTACACGATTTTTCAAGCAAAAACCGAATTCCACTCCTTCGGTACAAAATTTAATTTGACCAATGTCAATGTTCCTCTCTTGTTCCATATATACTTAATTGGTGTAGTTGAAATTTTCGGATGCCACAGAGAGTTCTGTGGAGAGTTCTGCGGAGAGTCTTCACCAGTGAGATCAAAATACGTTGGTCCTTTTGACATTATCCAAGGACCTTGACTAGCAATCAGAGAGAACTTTTGCTGGTGTAACAAGGATGTAGACTTGGAGGATTTCATCGACATTTTTGAGTGAAAAGGATTGAAACTTGCAGAGAAATTTTGAGAGTAAAAACAAGAGAGAAAGGGAAAATAGGTATTCTAGGGTTCTGAAAGGATGTGCTCGAAGGAAGTACTAGAAAGTATTTAAAGAAAATGTAACATCACAACGAAAATGGGGTATACGAAGCATCATAAGGAAAAATGCATTTTCAAAACAAAATTTAAAAAGGTAAACTTGCTAAAATTTAAAATTAAAAAATTACCATTAAAATAGTAATTTCTAAAAAATAAAATAGGTAAGTGATGATTTAGATGATCATACCTTTTCATACCAAAAATAAAATACTTGGATTTAGGAGATTCTCAACTACGGTAGCTTTTTGAAGTTCTAAGTCGACCAACATCGGACTTTAATCGATAGGAGAGATGATATTCAGCTTGCTACGAATAGACTCAAATAAGCTTTTCTCTAGAAGTTTCATGAAGATATCTACCAATTGATTCCTTGACTCAATGAATTGAACTAGAATCTCGCCACATGATCCCTTATAAAATGATGTCGAATCTCTATATGCTTTGCCCTTGAATGAAGAATGGGGTTTCTAGTGAGATTGATAGCACTAATGTTATCGCATCTGATCTTTGTGCAGGATTCTTCTATTCCAAAGTCTCTTAGCTATTGTCTTATCCAAAGAATTTGAGAACAATAACTTCCAAGAGTAACATATTCTGCTTCTGATGTTGATAAAGCCATTGTACTTTGTTTCCTTGAGAACCAAAATACCAGCATTTGTCCTAACAGTTGACAAGTGCCAAATGTACTTTTTCTGTCAATTCTATAACCGGCTAGATCAGCATTAGAATAACCAAGGAGAGTAAAGTCTAATTCTTTTGGATGCCATAGACCTTACTTTGGATAAGTCGCAACATATTTTATGATGCGTTTAACAACACTGAGATGAGATTCCTTTGGATTAGACTGAAATCTAGCGTAGATGCACACACTGAATAAAATATCAAGTCGAGAGGCAGTGAGGTAAAGAAGAGAACCGATGATGCTTCTATATAGCTTCTGATCTACTTTTGACTATTAAAAGAACAACTCACCCCTTTATTTAATAAAGGGTTTCTAGAATTTTCCATACTTTTGTCTTTTTCTTCATTGATGAGGTGGTCTAGAGAATTTTGTCATCCAAGTTGGTTCCAAGGTTGGAGAATGGATCATTAGGTACACCTCAAAAAATTGAATCACGTATACCTAAGGTTTGGCCCTTACGTCCCATATTCGCCCGAACCGTTCCTTTGGACGGTCGGTTGGCCAACTGGATCGATTGTCCTTAGATTGGTTCAAGGCCAATTCTAAGGTTACCCATGGCTTAGCACTAAGTCAAGGCACTCATGGACCTTAGAATTGGTGACGGAATAGCCGGGTCTATCTCTGGGCTCATTCCGATCGGCACCTAATCCACCGGTAGGGTTCATGGTCATAAGATTCTTGATCGGACATCACCAATTCAAGATTCCATTCTGATCACTAAAAACTAAATAGGGAATGATGCATTTTTGGTCATAAGATGGTCATATTTGATCAATTCAGATCGTCCGTGTATAAGTATATAACCGGGCGGAATCACTCGCGACTAGAAATCGCGACTAGTCGGATTGACCCATGACCATCCACCGATCCAAAATCATTCAATGACCAATTGTCATTATCAAAAAGTCATCTTAGGAGTTGGTGATCCTATCCCATCGATATGGTTAGTAGAAAATTTAGGGCCAATACCTCGACCAATTCGTGACCAGTCGGTTAGTTGGTCGGTCGGACCATGACCAATCCACAATTCTTTGCCACTCAAACCAATTGATCCATGGCCAATAGCCCATGATCGATCCTTTTAAGACCTTATGACCGATCTTTATGGGTCTGGAATAGAGGATGTTACACTTGGATATGTGGGACGTAGTTGCAAATGGCACAAGAATACCAATTCTTGGACAAGCTCCTGCTTAACAAGATGTTCAAGAAGCAACAACTGTCAACAATACATAAAAAGCTTGAAAAAGAGTTGCTTTTAATGCTAAAGTTAAACATCTCCTATTTTGTGCACTATCACCATTTGAATTTAATAGAATTTCCTCTTGTGCCACAGTAAAGGAAATTTGGAACCGCATCATGTTGACATTTGAAGGAACAAAAAGAGTCAAAGAAACAACGCTAAATATGTTCACAAGATTCACTGAGATAGTGAACAATCTTGCTCTCCAAAGAAAATTTATATTGATGCTAAAAAGGTGAACAAACTGTTACAAGCCTTGCCCAAAGAATGGAGTACCATGAAGACTTCACCACGAGAAACTATGAGGATTCAAACAATCACAATGGATGAACTAATATGAACCTTTACGAAATTGAGCTCCAAAATGAGGAAAGCAACTCAAATGGTAAGAAGATTATTTTATTTAGAGTTAATCATGATGATGCAGGTGGATAAATATCCTCAAATGAAGAAGAAAGTGACGAAGACATGGCATTATTAATGAAGAAATTCAAAAGCTTCACGAGGAAATGCTGAAACTACAAATGGAAAAAGTTCATCTAACCATTCTGACGACAAGAAGCCGTACAAGAATAAAGAAGAATCCAAAGGTAAGGATATCGTGTCCTATGAATGCAGGAAAATGAGACATAAAACTAGAGTGTCCATCTATCAAGAAAAAGAAAGGAAAGTTCGAGAAGAAGAAAAAGGCACTAAAAGCAAAAATATGGAGTGACACCGAATGTGAGTCAAGTGATGAAGAAGAAAAAAATCTTTGGTTTATGGTTGACTTAGAACTAGAAGAAGATGAGGTAAAAGATTTTGAACTATCTTATGAAGAGTTACAAAATTTTCTAAGAGAAATGTTTGAGGAACACCAAAAGGCTTCAAAAAGAATTTATGTTTTGAAAAAAGAAGGCTCATAATCTTACTACTGAATATCTCATTGGCAAAACTCTCATCGATGAGCTAAAAAAAAGACTTGACCTTCAAATAAATCAGGTGAAGCTTCTGCAAGTTGAAAATGAAAATGTTAAGGATGAGATTTAAAAAATCAATACCAATTTTTTTCTTGGTTCAAAAATGTTATAGCACATTCTCTCAATTCAAATTCCTCATTAGAATAAGAATGGTCTAGAATGTGATGGAAATGAAAATGAGAAGAATCCTTTTTCCAAACACAAAAAGTAAATTAAAGCACAAATCTCCTATACACTATTACAAGTCTCATTTTGATAAACAATTTACTAGAGTCACTAGCAAAAAATTTCCCGAGTGCTCAAATTGTGAAGGATATGATCATTTCAAAATAAGTTGTCCAAAACAACAAAAAGGATTTTGGAAGACTAGCTAGTCTTTTGGTTTGAATCAAGACCTAATCGAAAGGGACCCAAGCTTATATGGGTACCAAAGAAAAAAATGAGATTTTCTTTGATTTCAAGTAATCTTGAAGAAAAACAAGTGGTACTTGGACAGCGAGTATTCTAGGCACACGACTGGAGACAACAAGAAGTTTGTAACACTCACGACCATTGATGGAGGCATGGTAACCTTTGGAGGAAAAGGCAAGGGAAGAATCATTGGACATGGAAACATTAGGTTATGAAATCTAGTTGTTGAAGATATCTCACTTGTTCAAGGGCTAAAGCATAATTTCATAAGCATTAGCCAACTCTATGAGAAAGGATATAAAAAAAAAAAAATTCGAAAAAGGTAAGTGCATTGACACAAGCAAGGATAAATCACGAATATTCATTAGAAACAGATATGGAAATATCTATTGACTTGACATCAACTTTGAAGAATCTTACTATCTAATGTCCATCAAAGGAGAGAGTGATCTATGATACAAGAAATTAGGTCATATCAACGCAAAGCATATTTACAAAATATCCTCTAAAGATCTTGTTTGTGGTTTACCAAAGATCAACTGCAGCAAATGTGATCGTCGCAATGCATGTACATTGGGAAAACAGGTAAGAAACTCCTTCAAATCTACAAAAGTTATTACATCTAACAAATCTTTGCAGCTATTGCACATGGACCTGTTTAGACCAACATGAACAACTAGTCTAGGAGGAAGAAAATATTGTCTTGTAATAGTTGATGATTTTTCAAGATTCACATGAAAAATGTTCTTATCATACAAGAATGAAAGAATAGGCATTTCATTCTTTTAAAAAATTTGCTAGATAAGTCCAAAATGAGAAAAGATACAACATCACTACCATCAAAACTGATCATGAAGAAGAATTTGACAATCAACACTTTTCTAAGTATTGTGATGAGAATGGGGTAGAACACAACTTCTTCACTATATACTCTTCAACAAAATGGGATAGTACAGAGAAGAATTCGATCACTTCAAGAAATGGCTTGAACCATGATGATCAAAGTGGTGTACCTACTTACTTTTAGGCTGAAGCTACTGCCACTGCATACTATACACTCAATAGATTACTACTAAGACCTACGGTAGAAAGACTCCACATGAAATCTTCAAAAGGAAGAAAGTCAACTATATATCAAACGTGAACATCTATCCATCAGCTAGTGTTGGCCATCCCAAAAAGTGTCAACCTTCATCAGTCACACGCTCCTATCACACCCATCCTGGTGCATCCGCCGGCGGCGGCGGCAGCATCCCCATCATCCTCCCATCTCGATGAACATGGATAGACAAAAACCCTTGTACTACAGGACCATCAGGTAAGCCCACATCATACATGACCAAAACACGGACGTGAATAAACACCAAACCATGAACACCAACACGGGGGTGTTTCGAGCACTCGACCTCAACATCAGACGATAATCCATGAAACGTACCACGTGTGACAGGTGCAAGAGGCATCGCTCAATCTGAAATGTTAGTCCCTGAAGGGGTGAGTGCAACCACTTAGCAGTAAAGATCCACCAAACTACACAATGCAACAAGCAAGAAATCAAGATATCACGAGTAAAGCACATATCATCCATGCTATCAAGCATACATCACCATGCAGAAGTGCATATATCACCATGCAATCATGCATATCTCACCATGCCATCGTGCATGTACCACCATGTGGTCATGCTTGTATTTCCATGAGGTTCATCCCAAATCATATGCACATACATATGCATGATTCAAATCATCCATACACTCATGTATATATCCCCATGAGATCCATTCAAGTTTTCATGATCGCATTCTCAATGTCAAATAGCATCAATTTACTTTCATAAGCAGATCATGCATCATGCCATATGCATACACCCATGCACATGATTCAACTTCAATATTTATCTTTCACATGGATCTCATCATTTTCTATCTAGGGACCAATATTTGCATCCCTCAATTTATCACTCGCACCCAACTTGGCATTGCGAGGAGCCTCTGGCACAAACCTCCGAGCATCTCGCATCCCAACTAGCATCACGAGGGATTCCCCCGACACAAACCTCCAGGGCTTTCGAAATTACGTACCGCCATACAACCAGGCATTCCCCCTGGACATTACGTACCGTATACCACCAGGCATCTCGAAACTCCCAAGGACCTCCGGGCATGTATCGTAATACAACTGGGCATCCGGCACTAACCTCTGGGCATCCCGAGACTCCCGAGGCATTGTCGGCTCACATCTCCGACGGTCTTGTTATTATCACAATTTATAACCACATATATATTTCATTTTCAATATGGCATTTGATGCAACAATATCAAAGGTCTAAACCAGCTTTTTGATGTCATATGATATGCCAAACGTCACCATATATGCAGCACACATCACACCCACGATATCATATTTCATCAAGAAGTTCATTGGCTTTTTGAAAATAGAACCAATTTTCGGGTAAAATAGAATGCACCTCTTTAGTAAAAATTCTTGGAAAATTAGTAAAAAAATCTCAATAAATTCTGAAAATTTGACATAATATAAACAAGATCCAAAGGAAGATATTTCATGCAGAACACCATGTCAAGAAAGTTCCACATCAATCACATAAATCCACACATCACAGCAAAAGAAATTCCAGCACCACTTTTGCACAGTTTCGGATATAATTTCGATTAAACCCTTAAATGAACTCCAAAAATTCTGATATTTTAATATGTTATAGCTGAGATATAGGGATAAAATTCTCATGAATAAATTAAAGTTTAATTTCTTTTTATTAAAAGATATAAATTTTGAAATTCTCCCTAATTCTCGATTCACTGTCCAAATTCATTCTTTTCAAAGAAAATCGTTTCTCCTTGATCAATACTTGTCCTTTTATTCTCAAATTTTAGTATGTTACTCCTCAGAATGTTACCTACAACTCTTATCAAGAACATGAGATCAAATTCGAACTGGATAATTTCACAAAATTCACAGAATCACAATAGACCAACATAACAGTTTCCAAATCTAGCTTCTTCAAAGAAAAATGGTTTCACCGACCTATACTTGTTCATTTTCTCTGAAATTTTGGTATATTACTCTCTAAGAAGTCCTTTAAAACTTTCATTCAGAAGTTGAAGTCAGATTTCAACTAGAACATCGCATGCAACTCACGAAAACATCAATGGTCGGACTATTTTTCCCAGAAACAGAACACTAGGCTAGAACACAACTCCTATAATTTTGAAATTTCACACTTCATCCACATCCGAGATTCACCATTAATCACACACCAAACACAACAAGCAAAGGGTAGATCAATGGACTCTACTTGCCTCTAATCCAAACAAAACATAGCAAGCAAACGGCAGGCTCGATGGCGGGACACGGCAGATCGACGGCAGCGACTCGGTGGCATGCATGGCAGCGAACGGCCTCCCTCTTCCTTTCTCTCTTCCTTTCTTCCTCTCTTTCTCTCCTCTCGCACGGTAGCTCTCTCTCTCCCTCTTGGCACTCCACGCTCATTCCGCCCACTCTCCCTCTCTTTTCTTCCCTTTTGCAGTGATTTGCAATCATTAGATTGCATGCAAATGCCACTTGGCCAAACCCCTTAGCCACTTGGCATTTTTCCCATGCAAGGTGATGGGCTAGAAGATGGGCCGGCCTCTCCCTCCGTTCCTCTCTTCCCATGGTCGACGGCAGCCCCTTCCCTTTGGGCTTCACGGCCAGGCCCTAATGGCCGAACAGTGGGGCTCTTGTGGGTTGGTCTTGGCCTAAGAACTTTGGCCCACTTACTCCGTTAATAATCTAAACCCCCACTCATATAAATACATAATTACACTTATTCACTTGGCCATAAAACTTGAAATCATAAATCAATAAATTTTTACTTATAAAACACATGGCCAAGAATAGAATTTTCCTTCCTATCAAATAATTATCCATTAAAAGCTTGGCCTTAATCTTACTACAAATCATGGATCAAATGACTACAATATAATTTGATGGTGCTTCTATCACCTACCCATGGTTCATAACACATCTAGGGGTTGACATGAAATTCTAGGATGCCACACCGGTGTAGCGCGAAAACTGGTTCACGGTGACGGCTGTGCGACAGCGGCCGAAAGTTGGAGCTCGGACCGAGGTGAAAACCATGAGGGATGCTCACGGTTTGGGTTGGTCAAAGCTACTCTGGAGGGTTGAGTTGGGCGGACAAGCAATGGGTCGATGGCAAGAAATCGACGGGGAAGTGTGGCTAAGTGGGGTCATGGACATCGTGACCATCGGTGGAGGTGTTGCGGTGTTTGTGTTGGTGAGTTGTTTTGGTAGGTGAAGGGCATGTGAGGAAGAGAAACGGTGGTGGTTTGGAGATGGCAGCTGGTGTTAAAGGAAGCGAACGAAGGAGCAGCTTAGGGTAGGGCTTCACTACTAGGAGTTGACCTGGTGGAAGGATGTGTAGGCGATGGATGAGTGGTAGCATGAGAGGAGAAATGGAAGGCTTCGATGGCAGAGGAGAAGAGAAATGGAGGGATTCAGTCTTTGCTGGGTCGGAGAGAGAAACGACGTGGAGATGGGCTGCTTCAAAGGAAAAGAGAAAGAAGGGCATAACATAAGGGAAAAAAATGAAAAAGAAACCGTGGAGGGGGAGTCGGCGAAGCTGGCTTGCTCGAGAAGTTGAGGAGAGGGAGAAAGAAAGTCAAAACAAATATCCAAAATTCATCAATTCTTGGTCCCAAAAGTCACCATGCTTATCCCTTGTGTCCCCCAATACTTTCTAGCACAATAATTTCCACAAATACCTAATTTGATGCCAAATGTTGCAGCCCCTATACCGGCCTGCGAATTTCACCACTAGAGCTTCAATTTCTTCACCAAGTTCCCCAATTTGATGTCCAATTTTGCTAAGGAGGAAGCCCACACAATTTCCACAATTCCCCTTCACTAGATAGCTCACTAAGGAGGCCAAACATCCACTCAATATGGCCCCCCGAATTTCATTTCCTTTCCGAATCGTCCAAATTGATTTTTCGTAAAAATCCCGAGCTCGTCGAAAATTCTTCGGAGGATAAGTTGACGTTTCTAAAAAAATCGTGACATGACAAAATTTTCAATTTTTGACATCGAGTTCAAATTTGCGGTTAATTTCAATCGACAGATTTTTGTGTGACCTAACCTATAAAGTAGCTTTTAGGAATTTTCAACGCATTTGACCTGTGGTCGAT
Organism: Eucalyptus cladocalyx; assembly: GCA_017140615.1. Classification (NCBI taxonomy): domain Eukaryota; kingdom Viridiplantae; phylum Streptophyta; class Magnoliopsida; order Myrtales; family Myrtaceae; genus Eucalyptus; species Eucalyptus cladocalyx. The sequence continues at coordinate 21,974,552 of CM029520.1, forward strand.
TATTTTCTAGCCACATTGTGTATCTTCAACACATTGGCGTCCCTCGATTGTCGTGAAAATCTTGAGATTTTATATACGAACACAGGGTATAGAAATGATAAAAAAATCGATCCAGTGTTGTTCAACAAAAAAATTGCAATTAAGTAGAATCACTCACACACTAATCACATACATTTGTCAAATCGACCTATCTCTGGTCTCTGATCGATTTTAACGATACCATAATGACCCTTGCAGATTAGCATGGTCAAGTAGTCAATTCCTGATCGAATTCTCAAGTCTATTGCGTTTAGATTCCTTAACGGCTTGACCCGATAGGTTAGCTATCCTGTTAGTGACCAACTTAGGGAAAAGAACTATAAGTGCGTCGATGAAAAGCCCTACTTATTCAATTAAAAACAGAACCTAAAATTCAAGATGTCATAGTTAACCCTGGACCAACCCTGGATAGGCCCAACCCTGTCGGTCGATCCGGTTCCTAGGGAGACTAGGTTGGTCCAACCTTGATTTATAATTCTTTTATATATAGAAAACCTTAAAATAAATGGCATTAATAATATTAAACAGCTCTTTAAAATAATTTTGCATTGTTCTTTAATGACTTATATTTTAATGTCTTTTATGGCATCTATAGTCATAATTTATGAAGGAGGAAAATGTTTTTGTGAAGAGTCCTCACAGTGTCCAAAAGGGCATAAACTGCTCCTTATGATATCCTTCTCTAGTACTCGTTCTCTTATGTCTTATTTGTTTTCTTAGTCTTCAATTTGCCAAAATTGAAAGAAACAACTTCTCTGCTCGGCACTCAACACTTGCCTTGCTCACTTTGGATCACTTGTGCCGCTCGCCGCTCAATATTCGCTTGGCTTGTTGCTCCCCGCTGGATACTCAATGGTCACTTTGTTTGATGCTCACCCCACTCGACCTCTTAGTGCTTGCCTTTCTTAGCTGACCTCACTTGTCATTGAACCCATTGAAATAGAAAAATTATTGGTTGGTCTCGGGTTGACCCTACAATCGGACCGAACTCATTGTGTTAGTTTAGTTTTCAATCACTTTTTCAAGGAGTACAAAAAATGAAATAAAAAATTATCAATTGGTCCCGAGTTGACCCTAGAACCAGATCGAACCCATTAGGTCGGTTTGGTCCTCGATCCTAAGTTCAATAGGATCTGTCATTGGTACCAAAAATTGAGGACCAGCACTGTGCGGATTGGTCCTAGGGTTAGGGGGTGGACCCCGACCTAACCCGGACCATGCTCACTCCTACAATCAACTGTATCACTATCATCAACTGAAGCAGCATATCAAGCCATGACAAATACTATTTGTGAAATAATCTAGATATGTGGATTACTTTCAGACCTTGTAGTATAAGTCAAAGGACCTAGCGAATTATTTTGTGACAATGATGCTACACTTAAGTTAGAAGCAAATCTAGTTTTTCATGAAAAGACTAAGCATATAAAGGTTTATTGTCATTTCACTTGAGACAAGATTTGAGAAGAAATTATTATAGCAAAAAGAATTGGAATTGTAGAGCAACCTACAAACATCATTACCAAGCCATTATGTCAAAGACAATATACATACCTTCTAAGCAAGCTAGGTGTCCTTGACATATATAGACTACTAGCTTGAGGGGGAGTGTTGGAAATATGATGGGAGATATTGATTTTGTTATCAATTAATTGATTCGATTAATCTATGATTAGCTTAGTAAAGCAAGAATCTAATCATGATATAATCGAGTATATTTCCCTTCCTGTCTTTTTCTTGTAATGTGGAAAGAGCAGCATACTTGCACAATGCAAATACAGAAAATACATATTACAATTTTTTTCTATCAGGTTTCTATTTTAACAATTTCTTTTCAGAAATATTTTTTTTCAATTTCTTTTCCCTAAAACATTTTTGATAGAATAATGCATTTGATAACTATACAAAATTTCTACTCTCGGGATAAAAAAGGAACGGGAATGGCGATTGGTGTGACCCACGGGTTATTTTATAATGTAGAATCTCTTTTAATTTTTACTATGTTTTAGATTTTTCTTTTTTTTTCTTTTCTTTTTCCCTCTCTTCTTCTTCCTCCTCTACTCAGTGGTAACAACAACGACAACAGAGGTAGTGGGTGGCAACGACGGGCGGGTGGTAGGTGGCGACTAATAATGACAATCTGTTAGAAAAGGAAGAAGAAGAAGAAAATAAAAATAATGACTTATTCCATAAATTGTTTATGGAAACAAAAAGTAACTTTTTTTCTATTTTTAATTTTTGTTTTAAATCTATTTCTTAGATACTTTTCTATTCCAGGGAATAAAAAAATTAGCTAATGTTCCAAGCGGAATTCTATCATTCTTTCGTTCTAGCGAACAAAAGAATAGAAATTTGGAGAAGTAGAAATGTTATCAAACGGAGCCTAAATGTATGCAAGACAAATCAAGGAAGTGTAGTTCAATATGACTATCAAAGAAACCACGGATATTCCCGAGTTGATTTGCTTGGATGTTCATAGACTGTCACAATTTCCTTCAAGGAAGAATTTCGAATTAATGCCGATAGTTGTGGATGAATACTCAAGGAGAATCCGGGGATCTATGCTAAGGTACAAGTATGATGTTGTTGTTAGGATCATGTAGTTTGAGAGATTTGATAATGTACACACACACACACATAAAAGGAGGCTTGTAAAATAATCAAGTATGTGTGGACTAACAATAGCATGATGTTCTGCTTGGAGCTATCAAAGGAATTTTGCATGAAGAAAGTCAGAGCGAAACACCATAACATTTATAGAGTTAATGAGTAGAATATTACTAGAGACGGCCCATAAAATACTCTCTAGTGTTGGTATAACTAAGAGATTCTTGGCAGATGCACTTAGTACAGTGAGCTATCAATAAATCTCCATCGACTATGATTAGATGTCGGACTATCATAGAAACTGGTCAACCAAGCTCATTATTTTATTGTTAGAATATTTGGTTGCCCGTGTTATCTTGAGTGAGTGATGGTAAGCTCAATGAGATGACAAGAAAGTTCACATTACTAGGCCATGTACAAGGTGAGCAAGGTTATCAATTTGTAGTGTATAGACTTAAATTCACATTTGACAAGTCTGCAGTTTTTCTAGTTATGAGTGTTCATGGAAGTAGTCATACTGATTTAAACGGTATTCAACCTTGAAATCGAGTCACAATCAGGATATCCTAAGATAGTGCGGGCTAGCGAGGTAATTGATACAAATAGTGCTTGTAACGAGGTGGAGCCAATTGAGTCAATGGTTGCTATAAATACTAAATTTAATAAGTTACGTGTTCAATATCCTTAATGATATGCATGCAATGGTGGTTTTGCCTTACCAATAGTTGAGGATGTAGTGTCTGCAAATCATTATGGAGTAATTAAGGTGCAAATGGAGTTGGTGTTCTAATTAGGTTTACTACTATGGTGAATTTCAAGCAGGTTTTGCACTTAGAAAATGCTTGTGGTAATTGAGCCCATGTGAAGCTATGAGAGAGTAGTCGTAAGGTTCAAATGTGCGACAAAGTAATTGTGACTTAGCCCAAATGTTAAGCTAGATGGAGATTGTTAAGAAATGTCTCGAGTTTAAGCCCGTGAATGAATCCCGACTCTAAATAAATTGCAAGAAAATCCTGTTGATTAATGAAAGTCCGAAGTATTTGCTCAAAAAAAAAAAAGTCCGAAGTATACATGCATCACCTATATACAATATATCATGCACATGTTGTATCCTTTTACATAGAGATTATGATCATGTTTAAGTAATTATTGTGCACGTCATAAATATCGTGTTTCTTTATGAAAAAAATAGAAAAAAGAATTACATATGCGCTTATCGCATATGGAACCAAGCCAGGCCTTTAAACCTGTGTGAGCAAAATAATGAGTTCACGGAAGCATCTTACAACTAAATTTTGCATTCAAATAAAATTGGGTTATAATAATCAAATTGGGCAACTATACGAAAAATAGAATTCATAATTAGATTTTGTTTGTTTTGCAAAAAAAGTGGCATTTCTGAAAATATTTTATAGGAAGCCGTTTTCTAGGAAAATAATCATATTTTTTTTTTTTTTATGTTTGACTGAAACTTGAAAATGAATTAGAAAATATTTTCTGTTATAAGGTTTGAAGAACTCGATTCAATTTTTCCCCACACTCATATTAATAACTTTTTGTTTTCTTTATTTCTTTTTTATTTTTCTAAATTTTTTAAACTTTTCAATTTTCTTTCTATTTTTTCCTTTTCTTTTTCTTTTTTTTTTTTCTTTTGCTCCTCTTCCTCGTTGGTCACCGATCGGCAACTTGATCGAACATTATTGAGCTCTAGCGAGCTAGTTAGCGAGTTCAAGGCTTGTCGAGATCAACGAGTCAAAGGCTCTCGTTGATCAATCTAGCGGCGTAGCACCAGGCTCGCCAATGGCTAGTTGCCAAGCTGTCGCGTGGCTAGCGACCTACCAAAAAACAAGAAAAGTAAAAAGAAAGAAAGAAAAAGAAAAACATAATAAACAATTTGAATTCTTAAAATAATAAAAAATAAAAATAAGAATGAAGTGGGGACTAGTCGGGGTGTAATATAAGAGAGAAAGTGAGGAAAATATTTTCTCTTATTTGAAAAGTGGAAAACATTTTCTCATATTTTAGAAGATTTTGTTCTTTTCATGGAAAATGTTTTCCTATAAATCATTTTTCGTAAAATGAACAGAGCCTTAGATAATGGATAGTAATGAGGGGTGGTCTTGACACTCCAAGCTCCACATTTGAGTGAAAGACCTGCCGCCTCTAAGTGTCTGAAAATTGTCTAAACAGTTTTAAGCCTAGTACACTTTTGTCAATTCAGTCATAAAACTTTTACTTTTGACAATTTAGTCCTAAACATTTTTATATTTTGCCAATCGACTCTATCTATCTAATTTTGGCTGATATCATTAACGTGAATACCGATCATCCTACGAGGCAATTTGGCATTGAAGTGGATAATTTTTAATGATATTTTAATATTTTTTTAAAAAATTTTGTATTTATTTTGTCTTCTTTTCTTTTTTTCTTTTTTCCTCTCTTTTCCTTCCTTACTTTTTACTTTTTTTTTCTTGTCTTCTATTTTTTTCTTTTCCCCTTTTCCCTTCGCCGACTTGATTGGCCTCATCAATGTTCAATGACCTACCAACCTCAACCAAGGGCCACCCTCGTTGGCCTTGAGCGAGAGTAACCAGTGCTTGGCCTAGTGAGGGTCACCCTTGCTTGGGTGGGTGTGGACCGCGCTCACTCAAGCTAGCAAGGGCAACCCTCACCAAATCTAGTGAAGGCTTGCCGTCACTAACCTAGGTGAGGGTGATTATCGCCAACCCAAGCCTAGGTGTCCCTCGCCCAAGGTCGATGAGGGTGGTCCAACAATGGCTAGTGGAGGGAGAGAGAGAAAAAGAAAAAAAAAAAAAAAAAGATAAAAGAAACGAAAAAAAAAGAAATAATTAATGAAGGAAAATATAAGAAAAGAAGGAAAAAAATTCGAGAAAAATAGTAAAGTGTTACGGAAAAAGTATCTAGGTCAGCATCAGGCGTGTCATAAAAGATGCCCAATATCCACATTGGCGATCTGGATGAACTCAATCAACAATATGTAAAAAGGTTTCATACTCAATTGGCACAAATAAAAATTTAAAACTAAATTGATAAAAGTATAATAGATTTAGAATTTTTGAACAATTTTATCCCGTTATCATCAACTGGTCGTTACGGTACTCTAGGAAGTCAAAACGGATTTCGTGAATATGGTTTTTTTATTAGAGAGGAAGAAGACAAGGTTTTGAAGAGGAGTGTCAGACAACAAGGCTTTCGTTTGATTTCGTTGAGAAGAAATGCATAAGTGGATTCTCATTACCATTAATGTCATTAAATGAACATATTTTTCAATGGTTTGAATGACAACATTTTTGGTATTAAACACGTTCAATTATCAAACAAAATGAGCTCTCCTTTTTCTTTTTCTTTTTTCACCTTTTCCTTCTTCTTCTCCACCGACCCAACCAACCCAGACCACATGAACTTCGCCTATGCATCACTGTGCCGATGCCACCATCAAAACGAATGGAGGTCAACCAGAACCTCCATTGATGCCATCTCTCTCTCTCTCTCTCTCTCTCTCTCTCTCTCTCTCTCTCTCTCTCTCTCTCTGTGTGCACATAAGTTGCAACCAGCAGCGATGGAGGTCATGATCATGGCCATGGAGGCCAATTGGAAACACACGTCCACATGTTTATGGTCACGTGGTCCGAGTGACTTCCATTGAAACGAATGAAGAAAGTCGCGACCTCCATGACATCTCGACACGGAGATCACAACCCATGACCATCGCGGTCAATTACTCCGATGAAGGTCGGCTTGCCTAGCGTAATGCCAGATATATGGTTGCACGAGTTCGCGACCTCCTCCTGGACGTGGGGGTGGGGTTGCTATCTATCCGGGTTGGTTGGGCAGAGAGAGAGAGAGAGACCTATGCAGCACGACCACAATGCAAAGATGATGATGGCGGCAAGTGACGATAATGCTGTAGTGGCGAGTGGCATTAGGAAGTCAAGGAGGGGCTCGTTCCACAGTCTATGATGCTTGCAAGTAGAATAATTAAGGTTTGGATTTCACCGAAAAGTTCTGGTCTCTCGAAAATATTCTTAGGAATTTAATTTCAAAGTAAATCATTTTTTGGCGTTTGTTTGCATTGAAAGCAAATTGAAACGGTGTTTGATAATAAGTGAAACCCCTGAAGACATCTTATATCATTAAAAATTACTTACATGAATAATGAACTATACAACATCTTCTCTATTTATTTTGTAATCCATCAAAATAACATGGATTACAAGGAAATTTGGACAGAAATAACGGAATCATATATGTAAAATATTATATATGATGGTATTTTTGGGAATGTAGAAAAACATAGTATTCTGAAGTGGAGATGATAGAAAAAAATTGATGACAGAAAAAAAGTTTAGAGGATTAAGGTCATAGTAGGTATAGTTTAGAAGTTTTGAATGACACAAAATAAAGTTTAGGGTATTGATATCATAGTGATATAATTTAAGACTTTTAGTGAAAAACACTTTAGTACTGTAATTTTTTAAAAAATTTCACCACAAATGTTATGCCTTGTCCAATTTCCAGCAATGGAGTGAAGTTTTTAAAAAAAAATTCCACTTAAGTGATCATTTAGAAGTTATGGCACTTAAGTAAATATTTTTTCGAAGTTAGTGCAAATGGAGCACTACACAAAAGTTGTGGTATTCAAATGAGTGTCATATGAAAATTAAAACACTTATAGTATCATTATTTCATATACAAAGTCCGTCTCTAAATTTACGTAATCTTGAGCAAATATCTACTATCTAGCTTTCCATTGGTTTTATTAATTCTTTCACATATTTCATTTTTCGACATTATTTAGACATGTTATTGGTAAAAGCATCATGATTTTGGTCCACGTGCCATATCCCAATCAATTTCGACGAGGTTTATTTTCTTCTTACCAGACTTTCTGGGCTTCGTTAACAAATTGGGTGTCAAGCAAGTTCTTCCAATCTTCCTGGTTTTAGTGATTTATAGGTGGCAACCTCGAAAAGTGACATGTTGATTTCGTTCGTTTCGAGTAAAATAATTAATTTTAATTTTTTTATAAATAATTACTTGAATCGGTTGAAATAATTAGTCAATGAAAAATAAATTCATCATTGATAAAAATTTGTGTATAAATATTCTCATGAATGATAAAAATATTTTTCATTCATTTATTTTTGTAAGTAATATAAATGATCAATTTTCAAGAAATTATTCTTTTCACATCATTCATTTTTAGTAAAGGAAACACATACGTAGTATTATAAGTTTAAAAAGGTAATTCCATCTCGTATGCACTGCGAAGGACATTGTGTAGCCCCCTTAAAAGTTGCATCTTAGAAGATGAGTAAGTATTACATCCAGCCGATCCTTGTAAGCTCTCACCATTTCGATCGCTATATCTAGTTTGGATCTCACGTAAGACCCACAGTACTCAATGGCCAAGAAAGAGTGAGCCCAAATGTTCCGAATGTATAAAAGAATTCTTCAAAAAGCGCCTAGAAAGGTTTGAATATGAGTGATCGGTTACAAATTATTGACCTAAAAAAGGGTTTTTTGCCTACTCTGGAAGCAATTGTTGCTGGTCCTCTTTTTGGGTCAAAACCGTCGCAGGGCCACTTTAGCTTCACCTCTTTTCCTGAAATGGATTAGAAATGGGTCCATCACAGATCCCCTTTAAACCAAATCCAGGCGGCATTCAGTTCCTTAACCTGTTCAGTCTCGCAATAAAAAATTCAATAAACTTACATTACCAATTGATCCATTGAAAATGGGATAAAAGGTAGGTTTACCATCCATATTACCACCTCTACTCCTATTTTATTCATTTTCTGATAAATTGATAATTTCATACAATATTTTCTTTCTTAATAGTAAGAATTGATAAGCCAGCATAATTAGGTGCATTGATGATGAAAGGACTTATTACATAATTCATGAGATTTTAGAATCGTTGATTAGATGGAATAATTTTTTGCATACTCAATTAGGAAAAGACGTCCGCATCCTCTCTCTTCTCTCGGAAGAGCATCTCTCTCTCCATAGGGCAGAGTTTCCCCTTTTTCTTCAATGGCAGATAGTGCAAATCATCTTTTGCAACCACCATGATTCTGGAGTAGACGCTCACCCCAGATGGATTTGAGAGCTCTTCAAATCTAGTTTGCTTAATCCCAGAACCCTAACCTTTGATTTCTCCAGATTTCTTTCAAAACACCAACCACCCAAACACGAACCATCACCGGGAAACCCTCTCCCCATTCCGCAACTCTGCCTTAGTCCAGTTGTCGTCATTTAGCTAATCGTTTCACCATATTCAGAGCCCCCTTCAATCTAATACCCAAACTTTAATGTTTCAACCATTGCACCAACCGAGGAACCCAGTTTGGGGTTTCGAGTAAGCTCCCCCCTCAAAGCCACATTTAGCCCTAAATCGTTGCAGATTAAGAGTAGTGAGACAACCTGCAAAAGGAAGAGATGGCGGGTGAGAACAAGAATGAGTTGCGACTAGCCGCATTGTGCAAAAGCTTGGGTGATCTCTGGTCAGCTAGTGATGTTGTTGAGGTGTCAACAGAAATCCCTCCTAACAAAAGGCATGAATGCAATCTCACTCTTTTTGGTAAGCTATTCTCTAAACCTAATCTTAACTTCCAAGCCTTTTCTAGCACGATGAAGAAGGCATGGAAAGTAGACTCAGTTGCTTGTTTACAAAAAGAGCCAAGCTTATTCTCTTTTGTGTTGCAAACTGAAGAGGAGAAAGATAGAATCCTTAAAACCGGTCCATCGTCTTTTGCAAGTAATCTTCTAGTCCTGAAACAGTGAAAACCAGAGATTCTAGAACACTGTTACGATTTCTCTTGTTGCACCTTCTGGGTTCAAATGGGAGGAATACCTCCAGGATGGTTCAGAGAGGATGTGTTTGCTGATTTAGCTGAAAGAGTGGGACGAGTTTGCTGATACAGCTGGAAGCAAGAGCAAATGGACCCTACAAAGCAAGAAAGGTGAAAATAGATTTGGATTTGACTTCACCCTTGAAATCAGGGGCTATATTGGACATAGGGCATAAGAAGCTATGGGTGGAATTCAAGTACGAAAGACTTCCACATTATTGCTACTCATGTGGGAGAATTGGTCATTATGGCACAAATTGTGAGGAAATTCCCTATGACCAGACTAAATGGGCAGAAAACAAGGTAGGGAAGTACAGACCTTGGCTAAAAGCGGAAGTGCAGGATCACAGCCCTTATTGGGAAGCCTTCTATGGGAAATTAGAGACAAATCATGATGCTGAAGAAGTCGTCCCTGAAACACTTGTAATAGAAAATGATATGGAAAGAGGCATGAGAAATGACTCGGAGATTCGGGCTACTACTACTCGCAACAAGAAAAGGGCAGATTGTGATGATTCTCATTATTTACTCGAAGGCTCTACCATGGACCATAGCAAAAAAGACAAAGGCAAGCAGATTATGTGTATTAATCCTCCTACAGTTATCTATTAGACCGATGACAGCAACAGTAAAAAATCTTTGAAGACTCAGAAAGCCAAAAAATAGAAGAGATCAGTGGACAATGCTTCTCCCCACATTGAAGACATGGAGCTACTAGAAACACTTGTTCAGATAGTGAAGGAAGGAAATGACTAGGCTTCGGTGGCTAGCCCTAATAAGCCACCGAAGACATCATGAAGATCATAAGTTGGAACTCTCAGGGGCTGGGCAATCCCCTGACGTTCCAAGAGCTGAGAGCATTAGTTGCTCATGAAAGGCCTACTATCTTCTTTTTAATGGAATCTAAAAACAAGGAGTCAAAGGTTGAGGGCGTCATAAAACGCCTAAAATTCCCGAATAAAGTTATAGAGAATCCGGAAGGTATCACATGAGGTTTAGCACTTATGTGGAGTGAAGAGGTGGACTTAAGAGTGAATTCCAGCAATAAAACTCTCATAGATGTTGAATGTCATGATAGGACAAGTGGATGTCTTATGCGAATTACTTTTCTCCATGCTCCTACCAATTATGGGGAGAGGCTTATTTTATGGCACAAACTAAGGGAAATTCAGTCACAAAATCATATCCCTTGGATTTGTATGGGGGATTTCAACGAAATTCTTTATGTTTGGGAGAAGGAAGGCAGAAGAGTAGCTGATTACTACCGAATGGCAGCGTTTCATGAACTCTTGAATAATTGTTCCCTAATAGATATCGAAAGTAAATGCTGTTTCTACACTTGGGCAAATAATATAGCAAGAGAGGAGATGGTGAACGAAAGATTAGATCGAGCTCTATGTACCATGGATTGGAGGGTGGCGTTTCCAAATGCTGAAGCTCTGGCCACAATCCACTTCTTCTCGTAACGCACCCTGAAAATCAGAAACAGAAAAAACAATTCAGGTTTGAAGCTTATTGGCTGGAAGAAGAAGAATGTAGGGAGATTATAAAGCAAATATGGGATGGCAATCTCTTCCATGAAAATAGCTTTTTAGATAAAGTGCAAGATGTCTCTAAAGAACTAGCAAGATGAAGCAAGCAAAAGTTTCCAAACGCTGTCATTTGCATAAGAGAGTTAAAGAAGAAATTAACTGAGCTCACTAACAGACAGTCAGAAAATTTCAGCAAGGAGGAATATCAACAGGTAGTGGATCAACTCGAACAATTACGGAGATAGGAGGAAAAGTATTGGGGGCTAAGGGCGCGAATTAATTGGCTTAAATGGGGAGGCAAAAATACCATGTACTTTCATGCCACCACAGTGCAAAGAAGGAAGCAAAACAGAATAACAATGTTGAAGGTTAATGAAGATACATGGTGCCGGGAACCGAATTTGCTGAAGCAACATATCAGGGACTTTTATTAAACACTCTATGAAACCATGGGCCTGAGGAATTTTTAGCCAATACTAGATCAGTGTCCTAGACCAGTAAATGAAGAAATGAACTCATATCTGATGGAAATTATGAAAATAGAAGAAGTAGAGAAGGTGGTATTCCAGTTGGGTGCACTCAAAGCACTAGGTCCTGATGGGTTAGATGGGGAATTCTATCAGTACTATTGGGAGGAACTGAAGCATGAAGTTTTTTAGCTAGTACGGCTTTTCTTTGAAATAGGTACTCTCGATCCCTTCCTAAATGAAACATATATCACCTTAATACCAAAGGTCAAAAATCCAAAAAGTATAAACCAGTTTAGACCTATTAGCCTATGTAATTTTAGCTACAAAATTATTGCTAAAGTGCTAGCAAACAGACTGAAGATATGGCTACTAGATATTATTACTTCTAAATAGAGCACCTTTGTGCAAGGGAGGCAAATTCAAGACAATATCTTAATAGTTCAGGAAGTTATTCACCAGCTTAGAATTAGGAAGAGAAAAAAGAAGTTTCAAGCCATTCTGAAACTCGATATGCAAAAAGCGTATGACAGAGTGGAGTGAGATTTTTTGAGTGCATGTTTGTTGAAATTGGGCTTCAATTCAAGGTGGGTAGGGTTGATAATGCAATGCGTCTCCACAGCCACTTTTAGTGTGAAAGTAAATGGGGAGCCTATGGAATATTTCAAACCTTCTAGGGGTTTAAGACAAGGTGATCCTTTATCACCTTATCTATTCATACTAGTGTCGAATGTTCTGTCATGGCTAATGCATAAGGCTATGGAAGACGGGAGCGTAAAAGGGATAACTTTGAATACATATTGCCCTACTTTATCACATCTCCTCTTTGCCGACGACTCTATTTTCTTCTTGGATGGGACCATTTCAGAGTGCCAAAACCTTGCAGCAGTCCTAAATCAATATTGTTATGCTACGGGCCAAGCAATTAACCTAAATAAATCAGGAGTGAGTTTTAGCAACGGCTACCCTTTGAACTTGAAAAGGAACGTGGCGCAAGAGCTCAGAGTCCCAATCATAGACAAGACAGGAAAATATCTCGGCATCCCGATGGATTGGGACCGTTCAAAAAAAGAGATGTTCGCCTGGATCCTAGCTAGAGTAAACATGAAGATGGAGGGATGGAAAGAGCAAATTCTGTCCAAAGCAGGAAAAGAAATGTTGATCAAAAGTGTCATACAAGCTCTCCCCCAATATGCCATGCCGCTCTTTAAAGTACCCATCTCAATATGCAAAGGAATTGAAAGAAGAATCGCCTCTTTTTGGTGGAAACAAAATGATACAAGCAGGGGTTTGCATTGGAAGAAGTGGGATGTTTTGAAAACAAGAAAGGATGAAGGGGGGCTAGGATTCAGAGATTTAATAAATTTTAACAAAGCAATGCTGGGAAAACAAGCCTGGAGGTTATCTCAGTCTCCTTCAGCCTTATGGAGCAGAATACTTAAAGGAGTTTATTTTCCAAATGGAGATATATGGAAGGCAGGTAAAGGGCGGCGGCCATCTTAGGGTTGGCAAAGCATTCTAATGGGGCGAGAAACTATTGAAAAGGAGGTACAATTGAGGGTAGGAGATGGCAAGAATATCAACATACGTGAGGATAGATGGTTGGATTCAGGTGTGATAGGTGGCTCGGCTAATCAAAGTGACCCTAGAACTCTAGCTGAACTTATAAGTGAGGAAAACAGGGGATGGAAAGAAACAGAGGTGCTGAATCTATTTGAAGATAGAATAGCAAATGAAAATTTTATCTATTCCTCTCAATCCCAATGAGCAGGAAGATACACTAATGTGGAAGGGCAACAAGGTTGGAAAATATATAGTCAAAAGCGGATATAATACATTATGTGCACAGACTAAAGCAGCATAACAAAATAGAGCATCAATATCATTTCAGCCTCCTCGAACATTGTGGACAAAGCTCTGGCATTTATCTATACCCCCCAAGCTGCATATCTTTACATGGAGTATCTGCCATAACGCAATCCCAACAAGAGAGAATCTCTACAAGTGAAAGTTGTTACCTAACCTGATATGCTTGCTTTGCAATACATGGTCGAAGACTACCAAGCATCTGTTCCCACTTTGCAAATGGACAAAGAACATATGGAAAGACCCAAGGCTCAATCTTACTTGTAATCCTAACTGCATAACCCGGTTTGATAAATGGTTGATGGAGAATTTCACAGGTGACAGAGACCTACCCGAAAAGGAGTTGGTGGCGACGGTGCTGTGGTTCGTCTGGAAAGCCCGCAACAACTCAATTTTCAAAGCCAAACAACCGGATCCAAACACCATCGTGGACCTCACACAAGCACACCTCCAAAACTTCAACAGATGGCAAAACAAAAAAGAGGCAGCAAAACCCGCAAACCCAAACTCACCACGAAGATGGATTCCGCCGGAGAAAGGGCTACTGAAACTTAATGTAGACGGCTCTTGGGTCCATGGACAATAGGTAGGATCAGTTGCCGGGATCTTGTGGGATCATGCTGGCCAACTCATCGACGGCTTTGCACAATAGGTTCGAGCTTCTTCCCCTCTTCAAATCGAAACCCTAGCGATTTTGGAAGGGTTGAAGTTTTTGCAGTTCAGAGAACAACTGCACGTGGGAGAGATGGAAGTCGACAAAGTACATCAGGGTCAACTAGTTTGTGAAACGGATAGCTTATCCGTTGAACGAAACATCACGGGCCGGGCCGAACCTTCTTGGTGAGAGTGCTAGTATGAACACCTAGAGGGGGTGAATAGGTGTATAAAATAAATCTTGGCAAATATATACGGAATAATAATCTTCGAGTAAAGTAAAGGAGTTAGGGAAGAAAACAAGAACACAAGATTTATAGTGGTTCGGCTTAATCCAAGCCTACGTCCACTCTCCCATGCTAACAGCCTTCTTGGCTGGATTCCACTATGCAATCAACAAGAGATTACAACTTTGAGTGCAAACACTTAGTAGATCACATTATCTCACTAAGTCACTCTTTTGGTATTTCCCTCACGATTACAAACGTTTAAGCTCTCCAAAGACAAGTGTATGATCGAAGGTCGCTCAGACTTTGGAATATAAATTCTACGATCCGTCTCTTACTTGCTCATCGGTCCATGATCTCCTTAAATACTATTCCAAACTACTCGTTGGACAGTATCCCGGAGAATCGTCTTCCAATATACCCATTGGACAGCTCTGTATCTAGAAGATTTGGTAGCCGTTGAGTGACAAAGGTAAAATCCCAAATTGATTCCGATCGCCCATACAAACGAAATCTTGGTTTCCATAAGTAAAGCTTCTCCGTATAGAAAGTTCTTGTCTTCAAGATCCAATCGTCAATCAATTAGATTGAATCAATTAATCTTGATGTGGAATCCAAACCAGATCACTAGCCGTTGTATGATTGGGTTTGAGTTACGATTCATCGAATCTGGATGTAAAGTCTGAGTCTGTAGACTTTACAATATGAGTCTGTAGATTTTACAATCTGGGTTTGAACATATCTGCTTATGAACAGATTTAGCTTTAAGGTCTGTACCCAGTTCAGCTTCAGCATAGAGTTTGTCTTCTGGTTTAGCTTCAGCATAGAGTCTATCTTCTGGTTCATCATTCACGTTCAGTCTAGAATTAGTCAGAGTTGACAGACTTCGATGTAGAACAGACTTTGACACTAAAGTCGCGGTCTTTCGACTTTGAGTCTTGAGTCTGGCAGTCTTCAGACTTTGACACAAAAGTTTGGAAATCTTCAGAATATACTTTGGACATGAGTTACGTTCAGTCTTCTGGTCGTCTTCACACTTTGACAATATCATTTACATGTTCTATCATCTACATGGTCTATTACTTAACCATTAAACATGTTAGTAGCCTTTGATTTATTTTGTCATCTTCAAAACATCATAAGGGATTTCCCTAACAGTTGGATTGTCAAGCCCATTGTTGAACAATGCAAAAACCTGCTCTCCAACTCGGAATCGATGACTTTGACTTACTGCTCGCGGGAAGCAAATAATGTAGCAGATCTGATTGCGAAGATGCACCGAACTAGTTCACAACCTCAATGCTGGAAATCCTCCCCCCCCTCCAGTTCTTTCGGAAATTTTATGTGCGGAATCTTACCTATCAACTTGTAATTTTCGCACTTAATGAATGAAAGTAGCTATCATTTTCGACCAAAAAAAAAAAATTAGGAAACGACATATATAATAGAGGAATAAGTATGAACTTATCTAACTCAGAATACTAGATTAGATGTTTAGTTGTGTCATTTTGGCACACTTGGTGGGTGTTTTGTTTGTTAATTTAAGGAAGCTTTCATGGCAAGAACCAAAAACTAACAATAGGCAAATAATGCTATTGCTGGCAACAACAATCTAATATTACAATATGGAAATGAAGTTGTTGCACATTCCCCGAGTCTTCAGCCACTAGTCGAGCAGTGGAAGAAAGTTGACATGAGGGAATTGATCTTCCCATGCATTTTACTGAAGCACAATTAAAGGAAGTTGTACCAAATCCAAGCGTGTTGGCAACTATGAGGACATTATTTCAGAAATAGTAAGGTGAGATCACGAATTACATCGGAAAATCATATATTCAACGTGATCGAGCTGTTGACACAAAAAAAAAAAAATGATGACCTTTTGGTTATTATCAAGAAGTAACAAACTGAATCAACAAACACAATGTGGTCATAATCGACAACTTTAAGAGAATCGACAATTTTCCAATAAAGTCATCAATAGCAAACTTTAGTTATTGATTAGAACTTTCAACAGGGATAAAGTCATGGACACCCACATATAATTATTAAATGGCGATATTTTCAGATATGTAACTTTTTGTAGGTCAATGTCGCTAGATGATAACAAATTGTGTAACTTCTTGTAAGTAGCAATTGGATTATAAAGTTATCTCTTCATTCAAATTTATTAATTGCCTTATACAACCATCTGTAAAGGGTATGAATACCCCGAGTGTATTCATTGTAAAACCCCAACTCAATAACATGACTCATTCTTCTCCAATTTATCTTTATCTTTAGTTTCCTGCAGTTTACATGGTTGGACACGATTATCTCCAATCTCCATACTTTTAAATTTATCATTATTCACTTTCCTATCCAAAATCAACAATAAATCTTTCACAACTTTTGTCGATTCATATATCGATCCATCCATATTCTCGAAGGATAATTATTCATTTTCGGTGAAGCACAAGCTAATGGTCATCAATGCTGTAAATGACGACCCCTTCAGGCAAGGATCTTCCAATTAAATTGACCACTTCAATGGAACCCTATTGCACTAAGATATGTTCCTAACCTTCCTTTATTTCAGGAACCTTGGTCTTGAGTCCCAGCAGCGAGGCCCAAGACCTACACTTGTCCACTAGGTCTTGGTTTAGATGTTGGGCGTCAGGTTCTTAGTCCCCTAACATCAAATCCTAGGTCTGAGGGGTGGGGACTCCGGCCCCGTCACCATGACCTGAGCCCATATTGACGTGGATGGTAAATGAGGATGGTAGATATTGAACAAAATTACAGAAGATGGTTTTCACTTCTTGAAAGTATCAATCATTTTCGGAAATTTAAGTATAATTTTTGTATGGATAACATTTTAGTATGAGATTTTGTTCCCTAGGTGCACCCAATCAACAACGAAAATATTGATTTATATTAGCTGTTTTACCGTAATTCATCAACACGTTCTTTCATAAGTTCATATCCGACGGACACGAATCTTATGTCACATGAAGATTTTTTCAAGCTTGCTAATAAAGTTCATCATCCTATGGAAACTCTCTAGATACATATCAGAAAATTATGAATTTGTTGAATTGTCCATATAAGATGGATGACTTCCACCCAATCAATTGCAATGAATCACATAAGATTTTCAATATGCCTGGAGGACAATTCATTTTTGGCAAAAGCTTAAACTGGTTAGACATGAACAACAATGTCTATATAACATGTCATTTAACACTTTATACGCGCAACACACTATGTGAATGTATAGACAACTGAAGATACTAAAACATGCGAAGTAAGGAAAATATAAAGTAAAAGAAAGATGAAAGGAAGCGCAACAATTTGAGCTCTTGATATTGTGCTTAAATTCTATGTTAAACAGACCATATATTGCAAAATCTTATCAAGTTGCTGGATTTGAGCACGCATTATAGAAATTTGAACTTTCTCCGCCTGCTCATTTTTTGCCCATATTTTATTCAGTTTCTAATAAATTTAAATTTTCATACAATTTTTTTCTTTCTTAATAGTAAGATAAGTCGGCATAATTAAGTGCGTTAATGAATAGGTATTAACTTATCTCGCTTAGAATATTACATTAAACACGTGGTTGTGTGACCCATTAAATAGGTGGACAGGGTCAAGTTTGTGTCAGGTCAAAAATGTTCCAACCCAAATTGATCTATTTTTATGCAGTGCAAATCTAGTGACACATACCGACCCAACACATATTGATAAAATACTTCCAAATTTAACTCAATCATCCAAGGCTGAGACGAGAGTGCATAGTGAGGAGAGAGAGTCATAAGGGGGGTTGAGTTTAAGTAAGTTATGTATCCATTTAATACCCATATTATTTTGAGTTTTATCATTTTTAATTGGAAAAATTATCCAGAAAGTCCTAAACCTATTGCACTTTTATCAATTCAGTCATAAACTTTTTAATTTTCCCAATTCAGTCGTAAACATTTTTTTATTTTTTGCCAATTGAGTCCATCTAGCTAATTTTTGCTAAAAAATGCTGACTTGGATGGCGGTGGTGCCATGTAAGACCTTTGGCTTTTATGTGGATAATTTTTAATAATATTTTAATATTTTTTTGAGTTTTTATTATCTTATCTTTTCCTTTTCTTTTTTTACATTCTTTTCCTTTTGGCTTTCTTCTTTTCCATTTCTTATGGTCAACCATTGGCCAAAGTCAGTTGGTTGGCCTTGCTTGCCACAGGTGAGGCCTAGTGAGGGCTGGCCTTGTGCAGAGCCAAGAGAGGCGACCCTTGCCCAGGCCACGGCGGCCTTGTTAGATTTGGCCTAGGCAAGGCCAGCCCTTGTCGGGGCTCGCCCTCGCCATGCCGAGCCTTGCTTATGTGGCATTGCCAGCATCCACGTCAGTATTTTCCAATCAAAAATTGCTAGATGAACTCAATTGGTAATAAGTGAAAAGATTTAGAACTGAATTGACAAAATTAAAAGATTTATAACTAAATTGA
Source organism: Eucalyptus cladocalyx (assembly GCA_017140615.1). Taxonomy (NCBI): domain Eukaryota; kingdom Viridiplantae; phylum Streptophyta; class Magnoliopsida; order Myrtales; family Myrtaceae; genus Eucalyptus; species Eucalyptus cladocalyx. The sequence goes on from CM029520.1 coordinate 21,993,297, forward strand.
CAAAAGTGCAATAAGTTTAAGATTTTACGCACAATTTTCCTATTTTAAATCCATTTATGACCCTAAATATAACTAAGCCATATAATAATGCAACCCATTAAATATGAATTAAGAAGTAGGTTTATAACCCATTTTTGCAAGTTTAGTTGTGTCATAAACCGGGTCTATGTCTTTTCGCATGTGTGGTGTTATGGATCGATTTTTAACTGTACAGGCATATTGCAAAGTCGAGTTCTAGAGGGGGAAGTATCTATCGGGTCCATCACCAAGCCATTTCTCTTTTGCGCATACGATACCCACTACATTTGTAATAGTTGGGCTTGAATATTAAAATAAAAGCCCAAAGTGCAAATATTATTTTGTCAGGTCCAGCCCAAAGAAGCTAGAAGAGATCTTCCTTCTTTCGGGTCCATAAAGCCATTTCACAGAAAAGAGAAGAAAACAAGAAAAAGGGGAAGAAGAAATGGCTTCTAAAGAGCACGCTCCAACTGGGAAGGAGGAGGTGGGGGTTTCAAATCCCCACCTTCTCAGGGGGGATTGTGGTGGGGACAATTTCATTTCAGGAGTGGGTTTCAACTCCCACGTCCTGTAAAGAGGCAGGACAAAATCTGAGAGTGTATGTTAAAGTAAGATTAGAGTAGGACGACAAAAAAAAAAAAAAATTAACTCCATTTCACAGCGCCTAGTAAGGAATAAAGCCATTTATTCAAAGTCTGATTATGGAGTTGTTAGTTATGAAATTTAATGGAAATCATGGATTAGGACATTGTGGAGTCGTGGAGTTTGATGGGAGTTAATTCTAAATAAAAGTTTGCTTGGAACAAAATTTTACAGTATTGTGTGCGAGCTCCACATTGCGGATGGCTTTGAATAATTGCTTTGCATGAGCAATTTGTGGTTGCATGTGAGTCATTTTATTAGCGTTTAAGTTTAGTTTAGTCGAGTTGTTCATTAAAGAAGTGTTATTACTCAATCTACTTATAAGAGATTGCACTATTTACTGACCTATGGTTGCTCACCCATTTCCTTTGCAATCTTTTTTGGTTCCTCGGTTAATGGCCAGTAGAGTGACAGCGATATTGTCATGGACTTTTAGGAGTTGGATTCTGAGTGACTTGAGACCGTGTCCTTATGATGAAAGGACACCCTTGTCATCCCCTTTTCTACTAGGAATTGGGGTGTGATGACATTAGTAATAAATAATGACATAGCTAATATTTAGGACATACTCTAAAATAACATTTGAAGACCCAAAAACATCATACAATGATCTTATTATCATTGCTAAATACATAACTTCTAGTGAATGATAAATCGCCATATATATCCAAAAATAACAAAGAAAGATGAAAAATCACCAAAACTTGTCAAATCATGTCTTTACTTAATAGCTTAACTTTTTTAAATAGTTGGTAATTAGCCCACAAAATTTTCCATGATATCAAAGTGATCAGACCAAGCGTATCATGCATTAATCTAAAAATTTAAATTTTCAAAATTGTTTGCAGTAATACCATAAAATCTTTTCGACTCTAATAAAACTTAACCATGGATATGGCTGCCAAAATCAAAGTTAACCAAAAAAAAAAAAAAATGCACCTATTCAATTGAAAGAAACTTGCCCAAAACATCCAAAAGCCGCATCACTCTTCACTGTTCACGCCCCCATTCACTTTATTTCGTATAAAGCTTTTGTCCGAAACTAGATTTTATGGTGTATAGAGACGAGAGTGTCTACGTAAGCATTTGAGGGAGGCGTGAAATGAAATGAAAGGAGGATGATGGTGGTCCGAGAAATGAACTAAAGAAGAGGACAGACTTTCTCTTCCCGCTCAACTGTGACCACCATCCTGCATCCATCTGGTCATATCTTGGCTGGAATATAAAAAATTTTCCCACTTGTCAAGTCTTGTTCGAATGCTCGTTTATAAGCCTTCAAGTCAGTTTCAGTTTCAGGAGAGAGATTCGATGATATGATTAAGATAGTGGAGTCGGGCTGGTCCCCGAAAATGTCCGTGGGGGTTAAAAAAATTCCATGCTGTATTGACCAAAGAGCTTGCCCGCTTGCCCATTTGCTTTGAAAGTGACAATATATCGTGTGTTGCATTATCTAGCTATAGCGGTTCAGATCTTGTGTCTCCAATCATCACCAAACGCTAATAGAAAATTATGCGTAGATCACACCATAGAAATTTAGAATCCCCTTAAAAAAAAAAAAGAAAAAATTCTCGCTTAATAGAGAAATTTTCAGAAAAAATCATTCTTGTGGTGTTTGGGAAATTCAATTAAAAATTAAGGCCAATGGAAATGCTGCATCCATGTGAGATATGTTATAGCACATAAATCGCACCTGAGAAATTAGACTAATAACCGGATATAGATTTGGTGCATGTAAGATCCATAGCACTTTTCATGGAAGAACATAGCTCAAGCAACCAAAGTCCAAACAAAAATGCAAGAAATGTGGAGAGTCCGGATTTCCAGATGAACTTTCTTAACAAGATTCAACTTGATCTGAAAAAAATATAAAATAAAAGCTAATTCTATGAAGTTCTTGCCGACCGCAATGAAGTGTCTCCAACTAATGCTCAATCATATCATAAAAAGTGTAAATAAAGCAATAAACGAAGCATTTGTCACTTTGGCTAGGACTATATCATATAGTATAGAACGGAGCAATGATAAACTGATAAGCAAATCACTCGCAAAATTTGGAATCGTCATTCTTTGTATAAGTGAAATCGAAAAAAATCTATGTCTTGCTATAGTTAACGGGGAGGGCCAGCAACGCCTAGTATCGCGACAAAATTTTCGCGTGTGAACCACCTAGGATTGTTAAGCCTATACTTAACTCGGGCTCTCCCAAGCCCATACTAATTCGCGACTTAGGTTCAAGTTCTTAACATGCAATTGATTTTTAACTAGGAGTCGCCACTAATCTATTTTTGGTGGGTCGATTAGAAACCCAAGTAAAGTAACGAGAGATTCACTTTACTCCTACGAACCAGAGATTTGGGTACGGCGACTTGATTACGCTAGATTTCTCTAACGCCTTTTCGGTACCATTTCTTTTATTTTGAAAAAAGGGTTTTGCAGGCAGCTTGAATTGATTTTAATTTACTTTCATAACATGTGAGGTGACCATGCAGGTGCGCAAACCACCAATTTAACATCCAAGAAAGCAATTAAATAATGCAGGACTTACCTCAAAGCAACGAAAGCATCTGCAGTGTTAAATTAAAATCCACATCAACAACCCTAGATATGGTTTCTAATTAACAAGCAATTACTCAATTTTTGTTTTCTCTTTTCCAACAAAAATATAGTCCGTATGCAATGCAATGCTTCTAATCTAATATGAAATGATATGGCATGACAATATGTCCTAAACTATATGAATGAGTAAAAAAACTAATGATTTCTTAATGAACATGCAATAATTAAATATGCAATCTAAATTAACCATAATGACTTAATTCTAATGACATGTGATGCAATGCAATGACGTACAAAATTATTTCAACTAAAATGACATGCAACATGCAATTTAATATGCGAGCTATATGTCACGCGACATTTATTAAATAACCTGATCTAATGACGGGAAATTTCTAATTAAATGGACCTAACAACAATCAATAAATGACGTGCATTTCATGAACCTAATTTTATATGACATGGACATTTTTATTTTCCTAACAAAACATGCAACTTATCTAGGAGAGATTATCTACCTATAATTAATAAAAATGTAATCCTAACATGTAATGACGTGCAAAGAATGCACTAATTCAACATGATATATGCATGATGATTTTTTTTTTGTTTCTTTTTATAAAATTCGAAATTTAAAATTACCAAATAATTAAACATGCAATTCAAATTTAAAACTAACATCCTAAATGAATGCATTTTTTTTGGATTTTTTTATTTAAAAATTCGAAATAAGATTGCAATCCTAAATATGCAAGATAACCCTAAGACTAGGAATATTCTAAAACAAAGCTAATCCTAATTCACAAATTTTTTTGGATTTTTTCCTTTTATGAAAATAAAATTGACTCAATCAACTTGACGACAGCAAATCAAGCAAGTTAAAATTGATATCCAAAAATTGGCGAACCATATCTCGCGTATGAGATCGGGTTGACCAATTTTAAATTAAATCGCGAATCGAATCTTGGGCTTGAGATTGGATTGTAGATTTTTGCAAGGGATTGCAAGTCGGATTTCGGGTGCGAAAATCGGACTGTCAATCCCTAATCTAGGAGCTCTTTCATATTGGAATATCAATCATATATTTAAGTAACAATTATACTAAAAAAATTAAAATAAAATAAATAACATAAAAAATAGAATAAAGCAAATAATAAAAAAGGCTACCTAATTAGGTTTTTCTTTTTCTTTTTTTGTTTTTCCCTTTTTCATGGCTTGGCTTGTGGGTCTCCAAGGGGAAGCCGGCCGTCGGTTCGGTGAAGGGCTCCAGCAAGGGTGAACCGACGGCAGCAGCAGATCGCGGATGGTGTGTTGCAGGCATCGGGCGGAGATGTGGGCGCAGTCAATTGGAGCTTCGGTGAGGAGACAACAGACGGCGGGAAGCGAGCTGCTGTGGCGCCGGTGCTCGGACGGAGGGATGCAGGCAAAGACGCGGCGTGGAGATTCGAGCGCGATGGTGTGACGCGGTGCAGGGGCACGATGGTGCGACAACTAGCGGTGTGCGGGCAGCAGCGGTCTGGCTCAGGTCTACCGGAGTTGAGCACTCAAGCAGGTAGATCAAGACAGCAACAGTGGTGTCGTCTATCAAGCGCGGATCAGCAGCACTCGGAGCAGGGGCACGCGGTGATTGGTGGCTGGGCGCGGGCTATGCGGGGTGCAGGTGCAGCAGCAACGGCATGGAGGCGATGACTGGTAGGCGGTGGAGGCGCGGCTGCCGACGTTGGAAGTGACGAAAGGGGAGTGTAGAGGGTCGGCGAGGCGCTACACGAAGAAGGAGAAGAAGACCTTTTTTCTTTTCCTTTTTTGTCTTCTCTCTCTCTCTCTCACGTCGCCTTCACTCTCTTTTCCCTCACTTTCTGCAGAAGACATTTTCACTTTTCTCAACCGCAGGAGAAATTTCTTCGATTTTTTTTACTTCCCCTCGATGAAAGAACCCCCCAATTTACCATACATGACCCCTTTTATAAGCCAAAAAATTGTATCTTAGGGTATATTTCATTTCTAATTTTGCTTGAGCACGATACCCCTAAATATATCATTGAAATATTTTTTGCATATTCCATCAAGAAAATTCCCCTTTTGTGCAAAAGTGCATCTCCCAGTGTATATTACCTAAATATGTGAAAAATGTTAACGAAATATAAAAAAAAATAAAATTTTCCTAAATTATATGCCATGTGATTATGATTTTTTTATTTTTTTTATTTAGCAAAAATTAACCCCAAAAATTTAGGTGTCAACACCTAGAAATTCCAAAAGCCATTAAAACCTACTGTACAGAAACCTGATAATTGGAATACAACCATGTTTCTTAATACAGAAAAAAGGATGCACCAAGTGGATGTATATATCTTCATCCTTACAAATAAAGAGCTTTTGATCAGGTACTACCTAAAACATATACTATCAACAGCTAACTCATGAGTATTTCGAACTTTCATATCGCATACCCTAGTTACATAAATTACGAAGATCGTTGACACTACTCGACCTGAATTAATATCATTTGAGTATTTGAATGTCAAAGTTGATTTAGTTTCCAAAAGTAAAGTTCAGAAGATGTGTGTTATGACGTCCATCTACTACAACAACTTGGGTAGTATGACCTTTACGAAATCCATATACGAGGTTAAAAGTCCTTTTATTTTCTTACATTACCAGGGATTTCATATTTTGCACAATGCAGACTTCCACCTTTAACGATGGAAACATAGTCTTAATGTCCAGATAAAACTAATTAAATTCACACAGGAAGCACTTGCAAATGGAAAACTAACTGGGCGACGTCTACGTACTTGAAGCACTTGCAAATGGAAAACTAATTGGGTTACATCTACGTACTTTGAGATATTCCAAAAATTGGTACCTATTTTGAAGTATATGAAACGGTTATCTTATAGATACACTTATGATTAATTTATTCCGAATTGATCACTCACGAGTTAATTAATATATTGGGTGAGGCTATGTAGGGTTAAAACGTGAAAGTCCAGAGAATTCGAACAGGGATAGACTGCTCAACTATAAGAATCGACAAGGGTCAATACTACATTGTTATAAATCAATTAGCGAATGGATATAAATTTATTCAATGGAAGTACGTAGTTGGTTTGTGGGTAATTCCGCACGATTACGATATTCGCATCAAACGACAATAAACCAATTTTATATTGATATTATATTCAGAGTATGTAATTGAACCGTCGCGATTACATAACAACCGATGGTCATCTATGATTCGAAGAGGCACAAACATGAATCGAGAATAATCAACCACGGGTCAATCACGCTAGAATCTCTAAAAGCCACCCGATAGTTTAGGTCGTACCAAAGTCACATTCAATTGATTTTTAATCATGAAATTTAATTCGATTTCAAGTGCTGAACTTTCGAGGATCATGCGACTAATTTATTGGACATCGCCTGATTTTCCGTCGAATTATCGGAAAATTCGAAATTTTCGAAAAATGAATTATCGGACGGAAATTTGAGACTGGAAAAGGAAAAATCAGATCTAGTGGCAAAATTGCAATTTTGGCCAAAAGTTTGGTCTTTAAAAAAAAATAAAAACCAAAACAAAAAAGGTGTTGAGGAGAGCAAACTACGGAAGATTTCTTTTTGAGGGAAAAATATTATTTTTCTCCATTTCTCTCTCTCTCTCTCTCTCTCTCTCTCTCTCTCTCTCTCTCTCTCTCACCTCTTTCTCCTCCCCCTCACCCTACCACATCCAGCCACTCTTCCCTCCATCTCTCATTCATTTTCTTATTATTTCTCTCACTTTTTCCCCTCTCTTTCTATTGGGAATATCGGATTCCCAAAATCCGAATTCGACACTAAATCGAACCCCTAAAACGAATGCGGAAGATAAGCCCAAGAAATTACGTATCACCGATCATAAAGTACACCACGGAATCGAGCGTACCTTATTAGCCACAGATTAAACACCAATGCTGAAGATTAAGGAAGAGAAACCGATCCCGTTCGATCCAATGACGTCGATTTTCCTTGAAGGGAAGACGGCGTCGCCTCTTGCGCACTGGTTTTTTTTTTTTTGGAGGGAGAGAGGGAAAGGAACGTACGTTATGCCAACGGTTGTGTTCCTCCCTCTCTCTTTCTCCTTTTATACGTCCCTCCAACAGAAAGGAACGTACCCCTTCATCCATGGGCCCTAATCTTGTGGGCCGAGCTTTCAGGCCCAACATGGGCGGACGGGCCTTAAGCCCATCACATAAAATCATCATTTCCCACTCGCACATGGTGGGCCGAACATGATTCTCTTTACCTTTCTTCAACATTCATACCGGTGAATAATCCGTGGGACCAGCATACTTTGAGAGCTCGTTGCTATACATCTATTAGGAATATATAGCAGCTCATAATGGGCATAACATCCTGAGTAGATTTAGTGTGCAGTACCCTAAATCGATCAATCACATTTATATCTCTCTTGATCTCTTTTAAACAATGATATATATTGTATTCACAATTATGATTATTTCCTAAGACAGTCATAATTGGTTAACCAGTGGATACATAACTACAATGTGATTCTCCAAATTCGATCTTCATCTTTCCTTCAAACTCTTAATTTCAGTTTAGCTTGCTTTTCTAGAAATGTCCCATTAGATCGAATCAACTCATGACCATTGACAACATCCTAAGATAGCAAACACTAAACAGAAATCGTGAGAATAAGTAAGAGTCATGAGGGGACTAAAAATTGAGGAACTATTTTTCTCAAGAGTCTCACACAACATAAAAGTTAAGATCAAACTTTTTTTGCCACTCTTATTGGTCGACTCATGCATACGTAGTATGAAATACGTATTACGGTATTAACTTCTTTCCCATGGAGCGTATGTCTACACCTTCAATACCGTATCTACTCATTCACAAAATTCATCAGAACTCACATCTGGCATCTTAGACAGATAAAGTAAAATATGTGGGATATTTTACTTTCGGACATAGTAAGTATTATGTCATCTTTACACTCAGTTAAGGCGACTTATGTATTTTAAACTTGAGCTCTCGATTATCACCTAGATAATAAGCTTAAAAACAATCTCATCTCTATTTATCACACAGTAAATAGAGGTGATTACCCGTGTGAACGGGCTAATCTTATATCTGTCCGACATACTTTTTCAACTTAAAGTAATGCACTGAGCATTAAGATGCATAAAGATCAAACAAAGATTCATAAGCATTAATGATGAAAACACAAATTCATCAAATGTGAACACTTAGGGAAATTACAATCTAGTACATTAGACTCTACGCAATCCTAGAGATTTCATATGGCCACAAAACACATATCTAGGTATTGACTTTGTCATAGGATCTACTACCATTTTATGCGTAATATGTACTGTAAGTTCACATATTTTCGTGCAATCATATATTTGATAAGATTATACTTGGTATCTATATGTTTGGTCTTGCCATGATATTTTGGATCTTTGGTGTACGCTTTTGCTGCTTGGCTATCACAGTTAACCAACAATGAATCTGCAGCACTTCCAATAACACCTAAATGATCCAAAAAATCTCTTAAGCCAAACACTTTCTTATACTGCTGCTGATAATGCTACGAACTCAACTTCCATCATGGACAAGGTTATACATGTTTGTTTCTTACTGCTCCAACATATGGTGCTATTATTCGGTAAGAAAACAAATCCAGAGGTAGATTTTCTTTCATCTATATCTCCTCTCTAATCAATATAGTAATAGCCTTAGAGTCACAGATCATTTCCTTAATAACTCAGCGTATAATCAGCAGTCCCCTTTAGATACCTCAGTATTCTCTTAACGGCTTTCCAATGTACTTGACCTAGGTTGGATTGGTATCTATTCACCATTCCAACTACAAAACATATGTCAGGTCTTGTACACATTACAGTGTACATCAAGCTCCCAATAGCACTAGCATAAGGAACATGTTTCATTTGTTCCTTCTCTTGTGGAGTCCTTGAACACAGTCTATGGCTCAATCATTCACCTTTTGCAATAGGAGTGTCTATGGGTTTACAATCTTGTATACGAAATCGTTTAAGAAGCTTATGTATATATGTTTCCTGCGAAAGATATAACAATCTCTTCGAACGATCTCTTGAAATCTTAACTCCAAGAATGTATTCAGCCTCACCCATATCCTTCATCTCAAAGTTGGAAGACAACCAACTCTTGACAGTATTAACAAACTCCATATTGCTTTCAACAATCAGTATATCATCAACATATAATGATATGATCACAAATTGATCATTGAATCTTTTGATATATACACAATGATCCTCATTTATCATTGTAAAGTCATATGCCATTATGGCATTATGAAAACGTATATACCATTGTCTCGATGACTGCTTAAGGCCATATATCGACCTCAAAAGTCGACATACATTTTCTTCTTGGCCTTCCTTTATGAAACCAGCAGGTTGTTCCATATATGTTTCTTCCTCTAATTCTCCATCGAGGAAAGTAGTCTTTACATCCACCTGATGTAACTCAAGATCCATACTAGCCACTATTGCCATAATAATGCGAATCGAGGTAAATCTCACTACAGGAGAAAATATATCTTCATAATCAGTACCCTTTCGCCACAAGGCGAGCCTTATGCATTTCTATTGAGCCATCAACTTTCGCTTTATTTTGAGAATCCATTTGTTCACAATAGCTTTGTGTCCTCCTAGAAGACCAACCAGTTCCCAAATATGGTTTTACTTCATTGACTCCATTTCATCTTCTATTGCATGAATCCATTTTTCCTTACTAGGGCAATTTAGAGCCTCATGTATATTTCTTGGCTCATCCTCATCTTGTGGAGCAATCATAAAAGTTTCCCCTTCAATGTCAAAACGTTGACGGGGAATACTTTGGTGACTTGTTCACCATATGGGAGATTGTACACTTAGCACATCATTCCCCATTATGCTCCCACTAGGATTAGATAATGATGACGTTATCTCATCATGTGGTTGCAATTGAGAATGAGTTGAATTCAAATCATCACTTCTCATATTACTCCCACTTGAACGAACTCCACTAATATCATTATCTCAATCCAATGTTTCAAATAGGGAATAATCTTCACCTATTTCGCCCTTCTTAGGAAATTCATCCTCTAAGAAAGTGACATCCCGTGATTCAAATTCAGTTATACTCCCACTTTCCTACTCACCTATGAACACATACCCTTTCGAGTGTTCAGAGTATCTCATTAAAATACTCTTCTTTCCTTTGGGACCCTATTTCCCAAACTTGTGAGAGGACTCATGAGTATAGGTAGCACAACCCCATGACTTAAGAAAACTTAAGTCCGGTTTTCTACATGTCCATAACTCATATAGAGTAGAAATAACTGATTTTGAAGGCACCTGGTTAAGTATATAGGCAGCAGTTAACAACGCATCACTTCAAAAAGTGATAAGTAAGTTAGCATGCGCCATCATGGACCTAACCATTTCTAGTAGGGTTCTGTTTCTTCTTTCCGCAACACCATTTTGTTGAGAAGTATATGGAATAGACAACTGTCTTTCTATTCCTTTTTCATCACATAATTTTCTGAACTCATCAGATAAATATTCTCGACCTCGATCAGATCTCAATGCTTTTTATTTTCTTGTCTAATTGATTTTCTACCAAGTTCATAAATCTTTTGAAACAACTTAATACTTCAGATTTATGAGAAATCGAATAGACATATCCGAATCGAGTATAATCATCTATAAAAGTGATGAAATAAACAGCCCCATGCATTCCTCTCACATTCATTGGACCACAGACATCAGAATAGATTAAATGTAGAGGAAATTCAGCTCTTTTACCTTTTCCAAATGGTTTCCTTGTCATTTTCCCTTCTAGGCAATGCTCACATATGGGCAAATCGACTTTTTCAATGTTGCCCAACAAGCCCTCTTTGGCTAGTCTATTTATGCGTTGTTGGCCCATATGACCAAGTCTAGCATGCCACACATTCACATCATTATCATATGAAGAAGAAGACGTGAAAAGGGAATAACAAATATTGACATCACTACAGTCAACATTTAGTACAATAAAACCATCTAGAAAATAACCACAACTATAGAAGTTTGTATCCAAATACAAATCTACACCTCTATTATAGAAGTTCACACTAAAACCAAGCTTAACCAACACCAAAACAGACACTAAATTTCGACGAATCTCCGGAGCATATAGTACATCAAGGTGCGTCCACCATGCATGTTCAATTGGCAGGTGTCAATCCCTTTAACTTCAGCTCTGGAGTTATTTCCCACATAGATCCACTTAGTTCCAGTTGGTACTCGTCGAAATTCCACGAAGGATTCTCTATCCTTTGCTATATAGTCTGTCGCTCCTGAATCTACAGTCCACAAAGGATTGGATTCAGCCAATAATATAGAACTTGACACATAAGCAAAGTTCTCAAATGTACAAGAGGTGTTTACCTTTTTCGGCTCACAATAGTTGCGAGCATAGTGACCTTTCTTGTCACAATTGTAACACCTCACCCTTGACATTTTCTTTACTTGAGGACGTTTTCCTCTCTTGTGTTGGTTAACTCTTGATTTCTTGCAATAAGGACTTGATCATTTGCATTCCCACATATTGAACGAATCAATATGCTTGCGCTTAGAGCTCAAAGCTCTTTTTGACCTAGAACCAGCATTGCAAATGTCCATTTTCGGCTCAAATGCGGTTAGGCGGTCCTCTACTAGCTCAAGGTGGCGCACTGCATTCTCAAGATCTTCCATAACATGGTCAAGAGCTTCTAGTACTTCTTGCTTTTCCAGCACATATTGAATCTTCATATTCAATATTTCATAGTTGTTGCCGTTCATATCAGTAATTACGTTCTTAGTTGCTGAAACCATCGGTTTGAACACATCAAATATATATGCACGAATAATTAATGACTATCATTTATGCATCCACTTTGCACAGACCCATCATATCAATGAACAATTTCAAGTAAGGTTTCAGAATCAAAATGTCACGATGTTTCCAAACATCCTCCAAAAATCCTAACTCAAAATTATTATTAATATAATTGTCTTATGTAAAATAAATTTTATGAAGTTACAAAAACTTCTATGAACTACCCACAGCAGTCAACAATAACAGAAAGCAAATAATATTCGACATCCAAAAGAATAACAATGCTTTTATATAATACAACTATCCATTACACTAAGCAATATATACAGAGAAAAATATCAACATATAAAAGGGATATTCATACCCAAAAACATCTCAAACTAATCTAAGAAATAAGTAGGGAATGTCCATTCTAATCTATTAGTCAAAATATTTGAGAAATTTGAAGGCACATTTGCTAACCATGGAAAAAATTTTGGAGAGCTTTCATGTCGCCTCCAAGGCGCATTTACTCTGTGCCATGTGGCGCTCAATCTAAGGGTTGAAGTTTTAGTAAACTCAATCCTATAGTACTCTCTTACAAAATTTACCACTAGTCTCTTATAACTCGGGACCACGTTGACCTCCCATAGTCGATCTAACACTACTTGCCATTTAGGTGGAAGAGTGTTCATCAAAGCTGGCACCTTCTCAAAATCCGGCATAAGATAACCATTTCAGATGATTTCTGTATCATCTAATTGACCCTGACCACATGTGATACTATATCACCATCATCCCATTGATAATTAGCTAACTCTATCATCAGCCTTTTAATTCTGGCACTTCCCTTGTCCGTTCTTGGGATTGCAAGTAAACGTGCATAACGCATCATAGTTCCTGCAACAAATGCGGGGAATGAAATTGGATTACTTATAATCCATAATGTACATAGGGGAAAATACATAATTTTTCATAATTTATGCAACAAATGCAGAATTAAAAATGGATTACTTATAACCCACATAGGCATGATTGAAAAAGAAACAAATTTCTTTTTTTTTTTTATTTTTTTTTATTTTTTTTATTTTCAGTTCAACGGTCAACGGTCAATGGTCGTGGTCAACGGGTCAGGCCAGTTAGACCGGACAAGCCAATCGGACCGGTCAGGCCGAGTCGAACGAGCCGACTGGCACGTGCTACGCACGTGCGCGGGCTGACATCACGTAGACATCAGCCGGCGTGTGCGCGGCACGCGCCAGGCTTCTGCGCAGGTTATGTGGGGTCGGGTCGTCGGTCGGGTCGCCGGCCGATGACGGGCCGGCCAACGGTCGTCAGCGATAACGTCATCAATGACGTTATCCCGGCAGTCGTGACGTCACGGTGACATTAGCACGCGCCTGTTCGCCGGCCGCCGGCGCACACCTGCCGGTTTGTCACTGGTGTGTGGCGCCCATGTGCAGTGGCTTCTGGCCGCGTGTGTGTGCGTGTCCGTCATCACCCGGTGGCGCATGACATGTCAACAGACTCGTTTCGACGAGCTCTTTCACCCTATATTTTCAGAAATCGATTTCAACTTACAGAAACTCGAAAAAATCGATGAACAATGCTCGGGTGTCGGGATTTCGCCCGATCCGTGTTGGCCAAATTTTTTCGCGAAAAATCAATCAAAAATCATTCATAAACATCAAAGGGATTGGGAAAACATGAACTAGGGCTCTGATACCAATGTTGGGAATATCGGATTCCCAAAATCTAAATTCGACTCTAAATCGAACTCCTAAAACGAATGTGGAAGATAAGCCCAGGAAATCACGTATCACCGATCATAAAGCACACCACGGAATCGAGCGTACCTTGTTAGCCATAGATTAAACACCAATGCCGAAGATTGAGGAAGAGAAACCAATCCCGTTCGATCTGATGACGTCGATTTGCCTTGAAGGGAAGACGGCGTCGCCTCTTGCGCATTGTTTTTTCTTTTTGGAGGGCGAGAGGGAAAGGAACGTATGTTATGCCAACGGTTGTGTTCCTCCCTCTCTCTTTCTCCTTTTATACGTCCCTCCAACAGAAAGGAACGTACCCCTTCATCCATGGGCCCTAATCTTGTGGGCCGAGCTTTCAGGCCCAACATGGGCAGACGGGCCTTAAGCCCATCACATAAAATCATCACTTTCTTTTTCTTTTTCTTCAACTCTCTCTCTCTTTTTCCCTCACCTTTCACGCCACCCTTCTACCACACCCCCCTTTCTTTTTATTTTCTTATTATTTTCTCTTTTTCTTCTCCCTCTTCTCTCTTTCTCTCTTCTCTCCCCCAACCCCACGCCATTCCCCCTCCCCACAGCAAAATAGCCCCTCCCTTTTCCTTTCTTTTTCTCTCCCTCTCTCTTCTCTCCCTTACTCTCTCCCTCTCTTGCATCCATTTCCTTAGAAGCCACCAACAGCCCATTCCTCTCCCTCTCTCTCTTCTTCATTTCTTCCCCTTCTTCTTCTTTACTTCTCTCTAGGTTGCCATTTTGTTCCGCCTATTCACCGCCATTTGCACCACCACCGACTGCCACCCATAGCCTCTATTGCTGCCGCTCATCTGTCATCCCTCACGCTGTTCCTCATGCCTTTATTCCGTCCCTCACTGTCGGTTCACCACCAAGTTGACCTTCCCCTTGGCTGTGAGCTTAACTTTGCCAAACCGCCATAGTGGAGCTTCTGTTCGAGCCGCGAGTGTCACATTCTTGACACTGTCATGCCAACGTCACCATGAGCTCACTATCGTTGGAAACCGGAGAGTTAACTTCCTAATCATGGGTTAGGATGTTAATTACGTTTCGGGGATATATTAGTTTACAAATAATGACGTTAAATATTAGTTAATTTTAGTTTAGCCTTAATTATGATTAAGGACAATTTAGATTAAATTTAAGTACGATTAGTTTAAGTAAGTACGATTAGATTAATTAATCAATTTTAGTTTAGTTAATCATGATTTATTTAATTAATTGTGATTTATTTTTATTTAATTGTAATTTTTTAATTAATCATGATTATTTTAATTAATGGTGATTAGTTCTTAATTAATTATAGTTAGGTTAAATAATCTAGTTTAGCCTAATTAATTGCAATTAGCTTAATTAATTGCGCCTAACCTAATTAATTATGATTAGCTTAATTAATTGTTATTAGTGTAATTAATGATGGATTAATCATTAAGTAAAACTTTATGCCCGTTTTTCTGGATGAGTTTGTGCATAATTCCGACGATTCATGGAAAGATTCTCCGTGATAGCCATGCCTTTGACGCGATTATTGAAGAAGGATGAAAAGTTTCAATGGATTGATAAGTGCGAGCATAGTTTCCAAGAGCTTAAGCATAATCTGACAACCGCACCTGTGTTGACGATTTCATCAAATCCTAGAGGATATGAGATTTATAGAGATGCTCATACAAGAGACTAGACTGCGTTTTGATGCAACATGAGAAAGTAGTTGTGTACATGTCACGACAGCTGAGGTCTCACGAGTTGAATTATCCAATGCATGATTTGGAACCGGTAGCAATCATCTTTCCCCTGAAGATTTAGAGGCATTACTTGTGTGGAGAACGGTTCTAGATTTTTTACGGACCATCAAAGTCTAAAGTATTTGTTCTCTTAAAAGGAACTAAACATGAGGCAGCATCGCTAGATAGAGCTTCTTAAAGACTATGATTGCAATATCTTATATCATCCTGAAAAGGCCAATAAGGTCATAGATGTGCTAAGTCGAAAGTCATCGATTGTGCAAATGATGGTTCAGGAGTGGATTATGCTCAAAGGAGTTCGAGATTTGGATTTCAAGTTTGAGGTATGCTGCCTTTCAAGTCTCATGGCTACCCTGAGAATTGAATCAGAAGTGTAGGTGAAGATTAAGACACTGCAGTCGATAGACCTTGAAATCTAGAAAGTTCTGCAAGAGGGTGCAGAAAAGAGGAAACATGATTTCCAAGTTATGAAGGACAAATTATTGAAGTTTTGTGGACAATTGTGTGTGTCCAATGGTGTGGAGCTTAAGGAGGAAAATTTTTTAGAAGCCCATTGTAGCAGTTATAGCATTCATTCGGGCAGCACAAAGATGTATCATAATCTACGCTAGTACTTTTGGTAGAATGGTATGAAGTCATATATCGCCAAGTATGTTGCCAAGTGTTTAACGTACCAACAAGTGTAGTCATATCATTGCAAACCTCGTGGACTTTTGCAATCCCTGGAGATTTGCGAGTGGGAGTGGGAACATATCACAATGGATATTGTGATGGGATTGCCGAGGAGTCAGCACGGTAATGATTCAATTTGGGTCATGGTCGATAGATTATCAAAATTTGCACACTTCATCGTCATACAAAAGGACTTTGCTTTGGACATATATGCTAAATTATATGTACGGCAGGTAGTTCATCTTCATGGAGTGCTAGTAACGATCATGTCAAATCGAGACCCAAAGTTTACAGTAACTTTTTGGAAAAGTTTACAAACTGTCTTGGGGATGAAGCTGCAGTACAGCACGGCTTACCATCCACAGACAGATGGCCAATTTGAAAGGACTATTCAGATGCTCGAGGATATGCTGTGAGCTTACATACTGGATTTCAAAGGAAGCTGGGAGGAACAACTTCATTTGGTTGAGTTTGCCTACAATAACAGCTATCAGTAGAGCATCAAGATGGCACCATTTGAAGCATTGTATGGCAAGGCCTGCAGAATTCCCGTTTGCTAGGATGAAGTTGGTAATTGCAAGATTACAGGCTCTAAGTCAGTTCAACAGTTAGTGGATACTGTTTAGGTCATTCGAGAAAGGCTTAAGATTGCCCAGAGCTGTCAAAAGAGTTATGCAAATGAATGGTGTAGGCCCTTGGTGTTTCAAGTAGTCAATCATGTTTTTCCTAAGGAGTCACAAATGCGAGGTACTTTGTGTTTTGGCAAGAAAGGGAAGCTAAGCCTGAGGTACGTTGGTCCCTTCAAGATTTTAGAGTGGATTGGGATTTTGGCCTATCATCTCACGTTACCACTAAGACTTGTTTAAGTACATGACGTCTTCCACGTGTCGATGCTGAGAAAGTATGAACCTGATACAACCCCACGTGCTGAATTTTGAGGATATAGACATGGACGATGGGGTGTCATAAATGGAAAGGCCAGTTTGAATAATGGATCGAAAAGAGCAAGTGTTGTGCAACAAGACGATTTTCTTGGTTAAAGTGATCTAGCAACACCACGGAATGGAGAGAGCCATGTGGGAAAGCGAAGGGTTGATGAGGTGTCAATATTCTCACATTTTTGTTGAAAAGTTGTAATAGTTCAAATTTCGAGGACAAAATTTTTGTAAGAGAGGAAGAGTTGTGATATCTAGAAAATTGGTCCCTATTTTGAAATATATGAAATGGTTATTTCATTGATGCATTTATGATTACTTTAATCTGAACTGATAATTCACGAGTTAACTAGTCTATTGGGTGATGCTGTATAGGGTTAAAACGCAAAAGACCAGAGAATTCGATCAATGATAGATTGCTAGATCATAAGGATTGACAAGAGTTAATACTACGGTGTTATAAATCAATTAGCAAATAGATATAAATCAATTTGATGGAAGTATGTAATTGGTTCGCGAGTGATTCCACGTGATTACGATATTCACGTTGAATGACAATAAGGGTGTGTTTGGTAAAGTTTCTGTTCCAAAGAATAATTTTTGAACAGAAATAGTTTTTTTCTATTTCTGTTCCCTAAAACAATTTCTGAAGATAAGAATGCGCTTGATAATTACAAAAAAAAAATTATTCCAGAAATAAAAATGTGTTTGGCAAACTTGTATAATTTTGTTGTTTCTTTTAATTTTTCAATATTTTTCTTATATTTTTTCTTTTTCTTCTTCTTTCTTCCTTTTGGTGGGTTGCTAGCCTTGGTCATGGTTGGCGGCCGGCCAACGAGGGTCGACAATCTCCCCGGAGCGTCGCCAGCCCCCGGTAAGGCCGAGCCTCGTTGTGGCTGGGTGAGCTCGAGCTCACCGAGATCTAGCAAGGTCAAGCTTGCCTAGCCATGGCGACGCTCGACCTCGCCCAGGCAACGTGAGGCTCAGCCTTGCCTTAGCTGGGCTAGCTTGAGCTCGCCCAGATCTGGCGAGACCAAGCTCGCCAAGCCATCAACGAGGCTTAGCCTTGCCAAGCCACCACTGGGCAACGTCGGGTTGGCAATTGCCCGACTAGGCCGAGCCTCACCGGAGCTAGCGATGCTCCAGCAAGGTTGCCGGCCCTCATCAATCAGTTGCCGACCATGGCCAAGGCCAACGACCGGCCAAAAGGAAGAAGAAGACAGAAAAAAAAAAAGAATAAGAAAAAAGAAGTGTTTCTCGAAATTGTTCCAAGAAACAAGAATCAACTTTTTTCTACTTCTTATTTATGTTCCAAATCTATTCTTAAGAACAAACATTTTACCAAACATGTTTATGTTCTTTTTGTTCCTTGGAACAAAAGAACATAAAATTTTGTTCCGGGGAACATAAACAATTTTAAACAAAGAGGGCATAAATTGATTTTTTATTGATATTATATTTAGGGTACATAATTGAACTCCCACGATTACATAACAACCGAGAGTTGTCCACTTTGAAGAGGCACAAATATGAATTGAGAATTATCGACCATGGGTCAACCACGCGAGAATCCTTGCAAGCTATCTGATAGTTTAGGTCTTACCAAAGTCAAGTTTCATCGATTTTTAACCATGAAATTTAATTCGATTTTGGGTACTGAACTTTCAAGGGTCGCAAGACTAATTTATTGGACATCACCTCATTTTCTATCAAATTATCAGCAAATTCGAAATTTTGGAAAAAGGAATTATTGGACGGAAATTTGAGACCAGAAAATAAAAAATCAGACTTAGTGGCGAAGTTGCGATTTTGGCCCAAAGTTTGGCTTTTAAAGAAAATAAAAACCAACAAAAAAGGATTGGAGGAGAGTAAATTAGGGAATTTTTTTTGGGAAAAATATAATTTTTTTTCCTTCTCTCTCTCTCTCTCTCTCTCTCTCTCTCTCTCTCTCTCTCTCTCACCTCTTTCTCCTCCACATCACGTTACCACCTCCTGCCACTCTTGCCCCCCATCTCTCATTCATTTTCTTATTATTTCTCTCTCACTTTTTCCCCTCCCTTTTCTTTTCTTTTTCTTCTCTATCTCTCTCTCTTTTTCCCTCTCCTTTCGTGCCACCCTTTTGCCATGCCACCCTTTCCTTTTATTTTCTTATTATTTTCTCTCCTTGTTCTCCCTCTTCTCTCTTTCTCTCCTCTCCTCCAACCCCACACCATTCCCCCTCCCTATAGCGGAACAACCCCTCCCTTTTCCTTGTAAGATTTTTCCTAATATGGACTACATTAATTGATATTGTAATTTACCGTTTTACGACTGCCGTAAAACGGGGTTGGTCTAAGATGAGATAGAAGATTTCTTAATTAGTCTACTATGGAGCTGGCTAGTGTGGGCCAAGTTGAGCCTGGCCCGTAATGAGAGGGCCTAGTTGGAAACTTTATAAATAGTGCTTAAGTCTCTCATCTAACCTGAATTCTCACTAGTATCCTCACATAAGGAGTGTTAACTTAGCGCTAAAGGGTAAGGGGCTGTTTCATTGAGCCAATAATACAGAGGGCAATAGAGGATAAGGATTTGCATGTGGAACATTAGTTTTTCGTTTCCGCTTCAAGAACGATAGATCCCAAAACAGGTGCGTTAATCTTTCTACTCAAGTATGCATGTTCTTGTTTTGGTTATAGAGATCTTGGGGTTACACGTTTTGCATCTAACATGTGATATCAAAGCTACCATAATCCTAGAACTTGAATGCATAGAATTTTTGCCCTAATTTTGTGATTTTTTGTTCAATAGATATAAAATTAAATTGTAAATTCGAACTAGCCTTGTTGAGACGAGCAGAACCATGGGTGACGCGTCACCAAAGGAGGCTACACGCACCCCCACACATGGCCACGCACCGCTAGGGCATTGGAGATGCGCCCCACACATGGTCATGCGCCCTCACGCGCTCCCACACATGGGGTGCGGCTTGCGCATGCGACGCACATGGGCACTGACCTCACGATGACGTCAGCGACCTAGGCCCGACTCGAGGACCCGACCCGGTTGACTATTGACTGGACCGGGTGATTGGGCCAGATGGTTGAGCTCGGAACCGGTCGGACCGGTTTTGACTGGTCAATTTCGTTTGCACGTGAGCTTCACACGCCGTGCACTTAGGCAGCCCGTGCAGGTGCGTGGTTAGTGGCGTTGAATTTGTATGTTCATCCTCTATGTTGTGGTGTATTTATTTTACATGTAAAATATATGCGAAACCCTAAATACGTGTATTTTTAGTGTATTTTTGCGTATTTTTGTTGTATTTTTCTGTGATATTAGAAATACAGTTGTTGGGTTACTAATATGTTATCACATAAACATTATAAAAATGTTATTCATTAATAATATACAATAAAGTTTAATATTTGTTAATGAATAAGACAGTGTAATTAGCATGATATGTGATTTCAGTGATATGCTGCCCCTATCATTAAAGTTAAAATCACATGTATATGGGTGTATATGATATGTAAAGTTTATATCCTTGATAAGTGAGAGTTTCAAGGATTCAATTGAGTTGTGACCGCCAAAGTTGCACACTCGATTGGGTTTGAGAAAATTTTGTCATATATAATGATTGGGATGTCTCGTAGTCTAATGCCTAATTATACTTCCAAAGGAGGTGATTATGTATTAGTTCAATGAGGGATACATGATGGTGTGGTAGAAGAGTGACTGATCCTAGTGGTTCATATGCCCAAAGGTGATGAATTCACGAAGATTGAAATATATTCTTATAACCGCTATCATGTGGGGAGTGAACAATTGCATGTCATATATTCTGCTCAAAGGTGATTATGTGATTTTGCATGTAACTCTCTAGATGTATACTTGTACATCAAGTTACACAATGCTCACATGATACTAATTATATACACTACTTGTCTTTCAGTCACATTTTCTTGCCAGTTCAAACTTTAATAAATTGAGAGAAGATTTTATGTTTGCCATGGAGATGGTAGATGTTCATATAACTCTTACTGGAGATCGGCTAGCAAATATTACTATCGAGAGTACAGAGGCTCATAAAGCACATTTTGATGCCTGGGAAAAGAGCAATAGAATTTGCTAGCTGTCCATGAAGCGTTCCATTCAGGAACACTTGAAAAGTGGTTTACCTATGGACTGCATTGCTAGGCAAATGATGGAAGCCTTGGTGGTTAGAAACCGTGTTTCGTCTAATGTTGAGATAGGGACACACTTGCAAACATTATTTACTATGAAGTATATGGTTCTTGTGGAGTTAGAGATTATGTTCGAGGATGGTAGATTTACAGACAAAAGCTTTAGGTTCTCAATGTTGATATTCCCACTACTTGCATTGTGCATCAAGCTTTAAATACTCTTTCTCCTAATTTTGGGATTATCAAGATTAATTATAGTTCCCAAGATGAAACTTGGTCAGTTAATAACTCGATTGCAAGGGTGGTGGCAGAGAAAGAGAAATTAAATAAAAATAAATGGCACATTGCTCTTTATATTTCTAGTTCAGGTAGTGATAAGGGTAAGAAGTTGAAAAACTATACCCACAAAGGCAATTCTGAAGCTATTGGTCCTTCCAACAATAAAGGAAATTCTGAAGGTACTGGTCCTTCTAATAGTTTGGGTCTTAAGAAAGCATTCCCCAAGAAAGATGGTGTTCTTTGCACTAGTACAAGGTTTTAGAGGTAACCCACATGAATTCTTGCTATCGTGTAGTATTTAGTTCTTGACTATGCATGACGGTACTGCAAAGTTCTAAATGTGGCTCCCATGTGACTTAGTTCAGCATGTAGCACTTAGTCCTTTACCTGCTCACAACACATGTGATTGCTTCAACACATCATCTTATCTTTCAATAGTCATCTTGTCATGACAATAAACCATCACCCTAGCACAACCAATCACATATCATCACGCATAAGTACCAAACATGTTACAAGCCAACCACATTACCAAATACGCACAAATTAACCATCAATTGCACAAATTAATTGTGCCACAACAATCAGCATGAAATTCTAACAACTGGCTATCCCGATATACTTTCAAAAAATAATAAATAATTAAATAAATTATAAAATAATTAAATAAATGTAAATAAATAAATTGCGATTAATTAAATAGGACTACTTAATTAACCTAACCATGTAGGCGCCTCATCAACCAAGCTGACTCTTAGGTTCCAACATATAATCAAAACATCAAAATCAAAATCCCCTTTTAATATAACCTTAGTAACTCCCCATTTTTTTTTTGTTCAAACTTTCCGAAATAAATTCGTACAAGGTCACGTACTTGAAATTAACCTGCCAAACTTTGCACGCATCTAGATTGAAACCTCACGGCTTTATTGAGCTTTTCTAATTTCTTTTCCAACCACCCTCTTTTGAAAACCAACTTTAGTAACCCCATTTTTTTTTTCTATTCAAACGTTTAGAAATAAATTCATAGGTGCTCACGTATTCAAAATTAATCCGTCAAATTTTGCACGCACCTAGTTTAAAACTCCGTTGTTTTATTGGGCAAATAAGTTTTGGGGTCCGGACCCAACACCTCATTTATTTTCTATTTAATAGTCCAAAAGGCCATGTTTTGTAATAACAATAAATAACCAACAAAGAGTAATCCACATCTCACACATAAGTTCTCCGCATGACAATTATCCACCAAGTCACATAATAGGCACTTCCCAACAAGCAAAACACTAAGAACAACCATACGACCACAACCAGCCCTAACTGGCAAAAACCGAGCCACTCGCACGTCTCCAAGTTTAAATCCAGAAACATAACCAAACGAACTCATAAAATTCTCAAATTTGAATATGTTATAAGAAGCACCTAAAGAAAAAATTTATGAATACACCTTAACCTAGATCTTTCTAGATTAAGAGCAGTAATTCACTCAAATCATAACAAAAACTGTGCCAATTTCTAGAAAGTTTGTTTTCCGAAATTAGTTTGATTCTGGGTCCAAAACTTGTCCATTTGATTTGAAATTCAACTACGTTAAACTAAACAATGTGAAAAAGAACTTTTGTGAAGAAACCATTTCAAAATTCGAACGCTAAGGGTTGATAACAATCCAGTGAATCCCAAAAAGGTCACCAGTTCCAGCAAAAATAGAGGTTTTGTTTTCAAATGACGGAACTAAAATCTCATTCTTTTAAATTCCTAAAATCTTGAATAAAATATATGTCATATATGAAGATATCTAAAAAAATTTTATGAAGGAAGTAACCTCAAAATCGTAACACATTTTGATCCACTAAAATGACAAACGTTGAGGGTCTAGTAAACCGAATCTAAAATTAAGCTAATCCACTTAGCACTAATTTAACCAGGCTAGTTAACAGTAATCTAACTAAGCTAATTAACACTAATCTAACCTCATAAGTGTAATTAACAACCTAATCAATGATTAAGGAGTTAACTCACCAGAATTTGACGGCGGCGGGTTCACAGCAACAGCGGCATGACGGTGGTGAGACCCCACAATTACCGAGTCTCCAACAGAGGCCAACCGGCAACTAAAAAAGCCCTACAAGCCTTCAGCCAAGGTTGGTTCTTGCTGAGCAGAGGTGGCTGGTTGGGCTCAGGGATGTCGGCTGGATGAACAGGTGAAGCTGCTAGTGGTTCAGTGGCTGCTCGGTGGTGATGGCGCGGCTGTCTTTTGGCTGCTCGGTGGAGTTCTGGATGTGAGGGGTTGGGCGTGTGGTTGCTTGAAGGACGCTGGCGGAATGGAAATAATGATGATGGAGATGGGATGATGGGCGTGGGGATAGGCGTGCGTGAAATGGAGTGGCAACCAGGGAGTTGGGAAATGGGGAAGGGCTAGTGAAAATGGAAATGATGTGGGTAGTGGATGAGGAAGTGAAGAAAACGTTGGGGTGGGCTGTTCGTTGGTGAGGGGAAGAAAGAAATAAGGAAGAAGAAGAAGAAATGAGGAGGAAGGAAAGAAGGTAGGGGCAGATGGGAGTCGGCTGAGGAGGAAGGCATGCAAGAATGGGGAATTGGAAAGAGAGAGAGGGGAGC
Organism: Eucalyptus cladocalyx; assembly: GCA_017140615.1. Lineage (NCBI taxonomy): Eukaryota > Viridiplantae > Streptophyta > Magnoliopsida > Myrtales > Myrtaceae > Eucalyptus > Eucalyptus cladocalyx. The sequence goes on from CM029520.1 coordinate 22,017,560, forward strand.
CCTGAAGGTCAATACCACAACCAATCAAAGGCCTTGATAAAAATCAAAACACTCAAGTATAGCCTCAAAATTCTTCAAGCTTCATCCACTTTGTTCCCCAATTACTTTCTTAGCTTTAATTTCCCAAAAACAAGCTTAATTAGGGTAGAAAAATCCAACTTGGTCTACCCATCCGAATTTTACTTATTTTTTCGAAAATCAAGTTTTCCGCAAAATTCCGAACTTGTCGAAATTTCTCTAAAAGATGAGACGATATCCTAAATATGAATCATGACACACTCGAACAAACGCGATTTTAATACAACCTAACTTATCGGGTAGCTTTTAGGGATTTTAACACGTTTGACTCATGGTCAATAATTTTCAATCCACATTTATGTATCTCTAACTCGTAGTCGACTCTCGGTTGTCGTAAAAATCGCAAGGTTTCAATTATGTGTCTGAGTATAATTTCGATAGAAAATAGGGTTAGTGCTGTTCGATGTGACTTTCGCAATTATGTGGAACCTTCTGTAGTTCAATTACGTGTTTCCATCGAATCGACCTATATCCGATCACTAATTGATTATAACGGTGTCGTATTGACCCATGCTGATTTTTATGATCGAGCAGTCGATTTCCGATCGAATTCTCGAGTCTGCCACATTTATATTCCTTAACGGCTTCACCTAATAGATTAATTAACTCGTGAGGGGCCCTACTCAGAGTAAACTAACCATAGGCATGTCGATGAAATATCAATTTCATATATTTGAGACGGGGTTGAATTTGAGGATGTCACATAAGTCTTGAACAAAATGGTGTAGCTGAAAGGCATAATCGTACTTTTATGGACATGATGAGAAGTATAATTAGTAGGACCAATTTATGTGGTTTTCTATGGGGTGAAGCTTTGAAACAACTTTTTATATTCTAAATCGCATTCCTACTAAAGCAGTTCCATTAACTCATTTTGAGTTGTGGACCAAACATAAACTTAGCTTGAATCATCTTAAAGTTTGGGGGTGTCCAGCAGAAGTGTAGTTATATAATTCAACATTGAGTAAGCTGGATTCCAAAAATACTCGATGTTACTTTGTATCTTACCCAGATCATTCAAATGGGTATTGCTTTTATAACCCTAATAGAGGTATAATAATTGTGGAATCTCATACTGCAAAATTTCTGGAATTTAATGTAGCCAAAAAGGGTAGCTGCTCACAAACTATTAAAGATGGGGATTACTAGATCCTTGTCTCATTCTGTGCAGACAATTATGGAGCCTCCTGCACCACAAACTGAGCCTGTTGTAGCCCAGGATCCTATTGTTGAAATAGTTCCTAATGAAATTCCTCAAGTCCCTTAAATTCAGAATGAGGTTGAAGTAGCTCCTCTCAAAAGATCGACTGGGGAAAGACGTTTAGCTATACCACAAGACTATGTTGTCTACCTAGGAGAGCATGATTATGATATTGGTTGTGTTGTCGATCCAGTAACTTATAAGGATGCCATCTCATGTCCTTAATTAGATTTGTGGCTAGATGCGATGAAAGATGAGATGCAATCTATGAAACATAATAGTGTTTGGGAGCTTGTTGAATTACTTGAAGGTTGTAAACTTATTGGCTGCAAATGGGTATTCAAAACTAAAAGGGATTCCAAAGGAAAAATTGAAAAGTTTAAAGCTAGGCTAGTAGTCAAGGGTTTCACTCAAAGAGAAGGAATAGATTATGATGCAACATTTTCCCCAGTTTCTTCTAAAGGTTTCTTCAGAGTGATCTTGGCATTGGTAGCTCATTTTGATATGGAGTTACACTAGATGGATGTTAATATTACTTTTCAAAATGGGGACCTTAATGAGGAGGTTTATATGATGCGGCCTGAAGGTTTTTACAGCAGATGACTCAAGTAAGCTTGGTTGTAAATTGAAAAAGTCTATTTATGGCCTTAAGCAAGCTTCTAGAAGTGGTATTTAAAGTTTCATAATATTGTCACTTCATTTGGATTTATTGAGAACAAAGTAGATCAGTGTATATAAACCAAGGTCAGTGGGAGGAAATATATTTTTCTCATATTTTTCCTATCCTATGTTATTTGTTGTTAGGGATTATTATTCACTTCCACATGTACATTAAAAATGAGAGGGTTGGCAACTAGTCCTAGGAAGTCGCAATTATATTGACCGCAGTGGAATGTGCATGCGCTGGAGGGTTAGGGCGTGACAGTATTTGAGTGACATGTCATTAGTATAGGCCTAGAAGCATCTTGGGATGTTGTTATTTAGTGTAAGCGATATTTTATTTTTCTTTGAATTATGTTTACATCTATATTTGTTACAATTTAGTGACACTTTGATTTATATATATATATATATATATATATATATATATATATATATATGTCAACTTTTGTATTCAATAAAATATGTTTGAAAATGTTGTTATTATGTTGAATACATATTGATAAAGTCTCAAGGTATTATATAAACCTTGAGTGAAGGCTAGGGGAATCCAGTTATTAGCCTTGTGTATATGTCCTGTTATACATAAATAAAGGTTAACTGTAAGAATAAGAAACATGTGTGTTCATTGGAACCATAAAGACATTCTTTAGTGGCGCAAGTTTTTTGTAACGCTTAAGGTAAGAAAATAGTGACTAACAAATGGGATTTCTCTATGAGAGATGTTATTCATTTGCCACACTACCATATTGAATCCATATAAATAAAGTTGAAAGCACTTGTGACCATAAAAGGCTCTGTGTATATATATGCAGTTACCGCCATGATTTGGTATTTGAGACTTTATGTGATATGATTAACTATTAAGAATTTTCTCTAAACTAATGTGCACACATACAATATAATTTCAATTAATATAGTCCAAATGGGAGAATATAAGTTTTTTCCTAATGTGAACTACATTAATTGATATTGTAATTTACCGTTTTACGGTTACCATAAAACGGGGTTGGTCTAATGTGAAATAGAAGATTTCTTAATTAATCTAATATGGAACTAGCTAGTGTAGGCCGAGTTGAGCCTAACCCGTAATGAGTGAGCTTGGCTGGAAATATTATAAATAGTGCTCAAATCTCTCATCTAACCGAAATTCTCACTAGTATCATCACATAAGGAGCGTTAACCTAGCGCTAAAAGATAAAGGGGGCCATCTCATTGAGCCAGTGATACAGAGGGCAATAGAGGAGAAGGATTTGCGCGTGAAACATCAGTTTTCCGCTTCCACTTCAAGAACGATGGATCCCAAAAACAGATGCATTAATCTTTCTACTCAATTATGTATGTTCTTGTTCTGGTTATGGAGATCTTGGGATTGCACATTTTGCATCCAACATTCCTTTCTTCTCTCTCTCTCTCTCTCTCTCTCTCTCTCTCTCTCTCTCTCTCCTCTCCCTCCCTTGCATCCATTTCCTTAGAAGCCACCAACAGCTCGTTCCTCTCCCTCATTCTTCTTCATTTCTTCCCCTTCTTCTTCTTTACTTCTCTTTAGGTTGCCCATTTTGTGCCACCTATTCATTGCCATTTGCACCACCATTGACCGCTACCCATGGTGGTCGTTGCCGTCACTCATCCGTCGTCCCTCACGTCATTCACCGTGCCATTATATGCCATCCCACATTGCCAACCCACCACTAAGTTGACGCCCCCTTGGCCATGAGTTTAACTTCGCCGAATCGCCATCGTCGAGTTTCCGTTTGAGCCATGAGCATCACGTTCTCGACACTATCGCGCCGCCATTGCCGTGAGCTCATTGTCACGGGAAACCCATGAGTTAACTTCCTAATCACAAATTAGGATATTAATTACATTTAAGAAATATATTAATTTATGGATAGTGATGTTTAATATTAGTTAATTTTAGTAGCCTTAATTGAGATTAAGGACGGTTTAGATTAAATTTAAGTGCGATTACTTTAATTAAGTACGATTAAATTGATTAATCGCAGTTAGATTAATTAATCGATTATAGTTTAATTAATAATGATTTACTTAATTAATCGTAATTTGTTTAATTGATCGTGATTATTTTAATTAATAGAAATTATTTTTTAATCAATTATAGTTAGGTTATTAATCGAGTTTAGCATAATTAATTGCAATTAACTAATTAATCGAGTGTTGCCTAATCAATTGTGATTAGCTTAATTAATTGCAATTAGTGTAATTAATGACGAATTAGCTGTTAAGTATAATTTTATGCCTATTTTTTGGACGAGTTTGTGCATAATTCTTACTGATTGCACATGTGGTGCCAAGTTATTGATTGCTTTATGATAAGTTTCATTTCCTATTCCAAAAGAAGATTTTATAGGCAATAAAATGGTGAAGTTTGAGGTGTCGAATTCGGACGCTAAATTTTATGTGCTAAATAAAATAATAAGGTTTTAAAATGAAAGTATGCAAAGTTTGACGAGTTGATTTCAAATATGTGACACATATGAATATTTTACTGAGATTTTTAAATGTGAAAAATTGTCAAAGTTAATTATTTGAAAATGAACTCTTTATTCTTGGCTAATTAATGGCAACAAGAATTGATTTGATTGTTGGCGTGTTTGAGTGGTTATTTAATCAAACCTGTTACCCAACGGGAGTTTACGGATGATGCCTGATTTTTATTAGATGCGTGGTGAGGATTCAGATGCTGAGTTGCGATTGAGACTGGACCAATGCTTCTTTATGGAATGTTATCTAGATAAGGGTTCTAGATGATGCCATGCCCGATGGGGCGAGACGATTCCAGTCATGCTGGAAGATCACCGACTCTTGTGCTAGCCATGGCTCGAAGGGTCGTAATAATTGAAATACGTGTGTTGGCAATGCGCTTGGATTATTTCAAAAAAACTTTATTATTATTTATGTGTGTTGCACTAATATTGCCATGTGAGATGTACTAATATGCATGTTTTTTTAATCATTATTTAGAAAGTTGACTCGCTGAGATTTATATCTCACCCTGTTGTTGTTAATTATTTTTAGGATCGTAGCATGAAGAACTGCTAAGTGCGGTTGTGATGGACACAAGATACGACACTTTTTAGCTGGCCTTAGTGTTAGCGACGCGTCTTGGGATGTTGTAAATTTAATTGACCGTCATGAGATGTTCGCGCACTCGAGGTTCGGAGTGTGACATACTTTAACCCCGTATGGTCGAGGGACTAGTCTATATGCCAAACATATTCATGTGTGATCTGGTGTTACATTACGTAAAGATCACATTATGTTCTGCGATGACATTAGTGATGACTCTCAATTTGGAGGCAACTGTATAACATTACGCAAGTAAACACCGAAAGCAACAGCAGTGTGGATAATTCATGGTGTAGCGTTGTCGTGAGGTTCCAATTTCATCTGGCTGTGCCTGCGGTCCATGGTCGGCAGCTTGTTGTGAGTTTTCGCGACCAGTGTCATGTAGGGCTCGCCTCTCATTGTCCAGTTGCGCCCCGTTGTTGTCCAACTCTTCGTAGTATTTCAGTAATGTCAAGATGTTCTTCCTTATGGCGAAAAAGTTGAATACGAAAGCCAGTAAAGAGAGGGCAAATGGAACCCATTTTAGCTTGCACTTGATCTTTGTTGAGGATGACATAATAGAAGAAAAAAATCACACCTTGGAAGACGAAGTAGAAATTCGTGAATTGGAGAGCCCTGTTAATGAGGTTCGTGATACGCTCTTCTAGCTTCTCACTGGCCTCATTAAGTTTCTCGATGTTCTTTTTAACTTTCTCGTGAGTTGGTGCGATGCCTTCCTCTGGGTTCGTCATTTCGAATTCTCTCTTTCTATGGGCGTTTGCGTAGGACTTCGGACTAATGAGCGACAGAGTGAAAAGAGCGCCTTCAGTAATGCCGTCACGATCCCTATGGGCATTTATATAGGTGGTAACATCCATTTGAAAGTTCCATTGAATAACATCTAGCTACCACAGAACTACTTGCTGAGAAGAAGTCATTTTAAGCATATAGAAACTAGGGTTTCCAAGAATATGCGCCAATTTTAATGGAGGAACATGTGTAATGCGTCTTGCAGCTCATTGTCCTCGGCTTTCGACTTGCCCTTAACAACCGAAGAATTATTTTTTATTAAACAAAACTAGAATACATTGAAGAGTATGTGAGTAAGGTAAGAGGAGAATGTTCTTCGTCTATGGTTTTATTCAAAGCAAGAATTATTTGAAGAATGTCTTGAATAGCTCACGGTTTTGTGTAATGTACACAGGTTCTGCCATATGCTTAGTTGTAGCGGTAAAGGGGTTATGCTATCTTTTTTGAGGTCACAAATTCAAGTAATGTTATGAGCAAACCTCTGACCAGCTTATGCTTTGGGTATTTACTGTCTTATGTGAAAAAGCTTTTTGACTTTTGGCAAGCCGATAACTTGTATACGTATAGAGGTGAGCATCAGTCTAGGATCAACCCTAGACCAACCCTGGATCAACCCAACCCTATTAGTCCGGGTCCAGATCCTAGGGAGACCGGATCGGTCCTTGGTCCTAGGATTCCTGGACCAGCACTTTGCGGGTTGGTCATCGGTCCTGAGAGTTTAGGGTCGGTCCAATCCAGACCCACCCTAATTCTATATATATTATATATCTAATTTATTATTTATAATTTTTTTTATAGAGAAAACCCTAAAATAAACAGCATTAACAACATTAAATAGCTCATTAGTGAGGAGTTCAAGTAATTTTACACTATTTTTTAACAACTTAGATCTTTTAATGTCTTTTATAGCGTCAACAACCATAATTTACAAAGGAGGAAAATGTTTTTGTGAGATATCCTCACGGCGTTCAAAATGGCATAAATAGCTCATTACGGCATTCTCCTCTAGTACTAGTTCTCTTCTGTCTTATTTATCTTCTTAGTCTTTAATTTGCAAAAATTGAAAGACACAACTTCTCCACTCGCTACTTGACATTCACCTCACTCGCTTTGGGTCACTCGTGCCACTCGCCACTCGATGCTTACTTGGCTTGTTGCTCCACGCTCGACACTCGACACTCACCCCACTCGACACTCGTCACTTGCCTCTCTTAGCTGACCTTGCTTGTCATTGAACCTATAAGGTCAGTCTGATCCTCGCTTGCCTTTTCAAGGAGTACAAAAAATGAAACAAAAATTATTGGTTGATCCTGGGTTGACCCTGGAACCGGACCAAACCCATTGGGTCATCCGGTCCTCGGTTGCCTTTTTAGAAAGTATAAAAAAATAAAATAAATAAATTATTGGTTGGTCTTGAGTTGACCTTGGAACTAGACTGAACCCATTGGGTCGATCCGATCCTTAGTCTCAAGTTCAATAGGATTGGTCATCGGTCACAAAAATTAAGGACTAGCATTGTATGGATTGGTCCTAGGGTTAGAGGGTGGGTCGACCCAACCTAGACCATGCTCACCCCTATATACATATGAGTAGATTAAATAATTTGATTCAAATAGAATATTCCGAAGTAAGTGTGGGACTCTTGTAGTAAAATATCTACGCCAATTGTCCCTCCCCAGTTATTATTTATAAAAATACAAATAAAAATGTTCTCTGTTTGCTTTTTTCTGTTAAGATAACTTGTTTTTAACTTTGTGTAAACTACAAAGTTATCTATACCGCCAACGATGTGATTTGCCTCCCTGTTTTCCATACTAACATTTCATTGAATTACGTAATAGAAAGGACCATAAGAAATGGAAGTGCCGCTCATGTTTCCTCCAAATTATCGCGCTCGAATTCAATGTCAACTGGCAATCGTTTGCTCATTTTACGCCCCCAGGTATGCCTCCTTGCACTCAAAAAAAGAAAAGGAAAAAAAACCGCTGACTATTGAATCCTAGCTGTCATTACTGCGTTTAAATTTTCATATTCAAAAGCCGTTAATCAACTTGAGAATCAGGAATATAATATATATTGTCTCTGTGAAACTATGTGTCCATTCATCAAATGAAAAAACCCGATTCATTAGATAATTATTATTAATTGATAGTTCTTTATATATGGTGCTGTTAAGGTGCACGTGTGAGTTATCATGGTGATATCAGCCGTCAGATCAAAATGATTCAATTTCAGTTGTTAAATACATCAGTTTCATGGCGGCTGGATAAAAAATGTCACCCCTTGTGTTGGGCACCACAAATTTGCCTAGCACAAAGGCACAGCACGCTAGAACAACCCGGCGTTCTATTCTACATTAGCCAATGGCTCTTTAAAGAGCCACTAATGTTTGTTGCTGGTACCTGACACCAAAGACCGAGGAACATTATATTCCTGAAGAAGCAAGTGTCCGGAAGAGACTGCGTCACTCTTTTGTCGACAGGATGGATCGTCTCTAATCATTCTGATTATTCTTCTTTGACCAATTAGCTGGAGTTTGATTTCAGATGGAATCCTACCAAATGTGCACGAATGATGCTTCCTAAGATTAATTATCCAAGGTCTTCTCTAGTAGTCTGTAAAACGTGCACATCATCTTCTCCAGATGGTGAGAAGTCGTTGTTTGTTCAGTTTCGCTTTCAACAAACTTGCGGAATTCTATCCCGGACTTGTGTTATGATAACAAACAGGTCGATGGAAATTGAAAGATCACCCACTGCTGAGAATTTGAAATGATTTATAATATTGACAAAACTTGATGCATAAAAAATTTACCAGTTACCGATAAATATATGCAACTCTAAGGTGAAAAATTATTGACTGCTACTTATTACATTATGACTTTACATACTGAACTAACTTTTTACCTGAAAAGAACCATGACCGTGGACATTATTTTTAGTGAAAAGTTTTAGTCACTTCTCTTCGTGGAAATTTGCCAAATTTTCTTTTGATAAATCATCAATCCAATGTAGATTTATTGATGTTGCCTTCTCTTGCTGTCCTTCTCCCAAGGTTGGTTCCTCCTTTGCCCAACGCTCGCCGTCTCTTTAATGTGGCTACCGCCATGACCAATGCCTCTGCACCCTTGTCATAGCTGTGACCACCATTGTCATGCTCCGAACCCCGAGCGCGTGCCCATCTATCTCTGGTCGATAATAATTTGTGACTTCCCAGGATGAGTCGCCGACTCTTTTCATTTTATTGCACATGCGGAAGCAAAAAGAAATCCCCTGATAGTAATCATCTCGGGATAGAAAGGCAGGATGATAGACTCACAAACAAACATGATTTTATATATACACTGAGTCATGTACAAAGTCTATGGCCAAAAGACTACAAAAGACTGGTCTTCCAAAAAGAAGCGGTTCTAACTGAACTACGCTTCCGATCACCTCCTCTCAGCTCTAGGTCCTCCACCCGACGACCATGAAAATGTTGTCCCACAACGGGGTGAGATATCATCTCAGCGAGTCTAAGCTCTAAACCCCAATTAGGAGGGAAATACGCCCAGAAGTGTCCTAATCACACAATCACACAATCAATGAGACTTACCTCGTCTGAGATCCACCCTGTAGGTCAATACAATTTATCTCACAGACAACATGAGAGCATGAGCAACAAATAAGCTCCAATAACTGAAACGCCACACTCAATTAATCATGCGTTCCTAGTTTTGATCTCGGCATATAGCACGGCCTACTCTCAGTTCGGCGGTCTTCTGGCATTGCCAGGCATCGTCTCACCCCATTGAGCACGGCACGTCTCTATATCAGACGGCTTTCCCGAAGGAGCATAGGGTCCAGAATCAACTGCGACCAGCTTCCCGTTGTCCAGGGGGTATCCCAAATAAGGATAACGTCCAGCTCAACAGCCCGGGACGATTTCTCTTAACCATCACATGATCACTCAAATATGGCCTAGGGCACTGTGCATTGCACTCAAATGCTTCAATTAAAATGGTGAGCCTGGCCTTTTTCTTCGTATTAGAAATTCACATGAAATTACTCGTGTGTGGGTACACGATCAACTTGATTCAGAAAAACTGATATTCATGTTTTTTGAAATTCCACTATTTCATATAGTACTAAAAACCATTTTCGGTGTCAAAACCCGACACGTGGGATTTTTTGAATAAATATTGGAAATTCACAATTTTTGGAATTAAATACCAAAAATCAAATCAACACTCAATTTGAATAATTTAACACTCAATTGCAAAAATTAACCACAACATTGCAATCAGCACGAAATTCTAGTCACTAACTATCCCGGCCTAATTTCCGGAGAAATAATTAATAATTAAATAATTACTGAAATTAATTAAATAAATCAATTTAAATTCTACAAATAATAACCTAGGCCAAAATCATTAAATTAATAACCAATACGGACTCGGAGAAATTCCCAAACCCTTCTAGATAAATAGTACAATTTATTTAGGCCTTAGCTAAACCATGCTAACCACCTAACATGCTCAATTAAATAATTCAATTTCTAATTTAATCTAACTAACCGCCTAATTCCTAATAAAATAAATCTAACACCCCTTAAACGTTATTAGCCTACTAAGCAGAGTTTAGAGTATAAACTCACCGGTTAATTACGGAAAACGATTAACTGCGACGACGACGCGACTGCGGCCGAAACCTTAATTTTCGGCAGCGTCAACGAACTTGGGCTGGGCCTAAACTTAAGCCAACAAATCTCAGCCCAACTGAGAGTTGTCGCTGAAACGGGTTGGGCGTCACTGGACTTGGGCTTAAAGATTGGGCTGCTGGAATTTTTTTCTAGGGCTTCAATTGAATTAAACCTCCTTGGGCTGAGCTACATATGGGCTCAAAGGAGATGCTAGGTCAGAAGACGTTGGGCTGAAGATGTTGCATTGGTCTGAACTCCACGGCTAGATGGGCTGCGGGCTTTGCTGGTTTTCGCTGGAATCTTCAAGTAGCAGCGTTGAAGGAACTTTGGATGACCGGTTGGCTAGCGGCAGTGGAGAGATGGGACCAGCTAGCGCTGCGGACGTTGGAGAAGCGGACGAAGGAGAGGAGCTTGGTGGTGGACGCCTGGCAGCTGTTCCTGGATGAAGACACAGCGTGAAAGGCACGAGCTTCTTGGGTCAAGAGCTGGACGGACGGATTGCTGGCTTCGTTTGCTGCAGACTGACTGTGGCAGCCCGGAAATTTAAAGCCAAGCCTTAAGGTGTGTTAAATGTCTTTAATTAGGTGATAGAATTTTATGGCTTATGCTTTAGCCAATTTGTCTTTTAATTTGATGAATTTTGCTTGTGTTGTGGAAATTTAAATTTAAATGCTTGGCCATATGATTTAAATTTCAATAATTAAAATATCCCAAGACTTTGGCCAAGATGAAATTTGAATTTAGAAATATTTATAGAAAGGAATTCAAAAAAAAAAAAAAAAAGGGGATTAATCTTCGAAATGGGCCTTGGACCCATTAGCCTAAAGCTTGATGGGCCAAGCTAGTCGACCATTAGGGCCCAAGAGGGAATTCGACCAGCCCAAGGGGAGTGGTCGGATGGGCCTAAGCCCAAGCCCATTCAAAAAAAATAAAAAATAAAGATTACAGGTGGCAAAGAAGGGCATGCATTGGCCTAGACTAGGATGCCATGCATTGGTCCATTTAAGTGGCATGTAATCATTAGCAATGATTGGATTAAGGGATATAAAAGGGGTTAGGAGAGAGAAATGGCCGGTTGCTTGTTTCATTTCCGTCCAAAGAGAGAGGTGTGCAAGAGAGAGAGAGAGCTTGAGCGGAAGAGAGGAACCGAGAGAGAGGAGGTGGTGCCGAGAGTTGCCGCCGCCCGTTCGTCGTACGTCCGCCTAGTTCGACCACCGTACGCCGTCGTTCATCGCTGTTTGTTCATCTTGGAGGCAAGTGGGGTCCTTAACTTCTCTTGCATGTCTGTTTTGTTGGTTGCATGTTCGGTTTTAGGTGTGATTTGGGCGAAAAACCGAGGTAAGGGTTGGATGTGTTCAAGCTATGTGACTGTTTTCGTTTGGTTTGTGGTAGTCAGTATTTAGTCGAGCTTGTATGTGTACTTGGAGTGCGATTTTGGCTTCGGTGTCTTCATGAAAGTTGAAGCTAACATCTTGAAGTATGACATACTCTAATTTCATGGAAATCGATGGTGATATGTGGGGTCAAAAGCTTTGTTATACGGAGATCTCAGATCTGTGAAATCTTCACTGACCTTTTGTTGATTTCTTGGTTGCATGTTGATTTCTGTAGGATATCTCACTTTGTTGTCTTCTTGAAAGTTGTAGGAAACATATTAAGCTACAACATACTCAAATTTGAAGCAAAAATAACAAGTATAACTTGGTGAATCTGTTAGATCTTGGAGATGGTTGATTCTGGTGAGGTGTACCGAGACACCCGAGACTTCATGAGTTAAAATGATGACCATAATCTGGTTATTTGACCTAGATCCCTTCATGAAAATTGTAAAGGACACATTTTTACATAACATAGGTAAATTTCAGAAGGAACGAAAGAGATTTGATGGGTGAAATCTAAGAAATACGGAGGAGTGTGTTCTGGACGTCGCGGTAGTGATTCCAGAAGCTTCGTAGGGCTATAGAAATTAGTCTAAAAAGAATTTGGCTTAAAGTTCTTAATGAAAAAGGTACGAAAATGGGTTATCTATAACCCTGTAAAGTTTCGTAAATTTTGAAGACCGAATGGGTATTTTAATTTAATTTATTCGGAAACTGTGCAGTGGGTTTAAATCCGAGAATTTTAGGATGTCTTTGGAGGAAATTGTGAAATTGTGAAAAATACGACTTGGCCACGAATTTTATTCTGATCCTATAAATGCTTATTGAATATTATGATTTTGGGAAAATCATAAATATTAAATATTTATTTATGAAAATAAATAAATATAATAAAATAATAATAAAATAATGAAAGAATAAAATAAAATAGATTTTTATTTGGCCATGAATTCAATTCCATTTGTGTGACACTTGTTTGATGAGGTCTTTGTACATGCATTAAGTTGAAATACTTATGTGATTAAGCTATGACATGTGCATGACATGTGAATTGAAATGCAAGTGTGATATGTTTGATGCCATGCCAAATTTCCATGTTAAATTGAGATAAAAGATAAATGTGGATAAGAATGAGGTTGTGGTGGAGGATGTTGTCTGGTGGCCTGGTGGCGTAATTCCAGAGATTCCCTGGGAGTTTCAGGATGCCTGGCTAGAAGGGTAAAGGCCAGAAGCCCCGTCGGAGGTTTCTGCCCGAAGGGAATGCCTCGTGATGCCAGATTGGATACGAGAAGTCCGGAATGTGGGGGGCCGGAACCCTGTCGGAGGTTTCTGCCCGAAGGGAATACCTCGCGATGCCAGGATTGGGGTGCGAGATGCCCGGCTAGAAGGGTAAAGGCCGGAAGCCCTGTCGGAGGTTTCTGCCCGAAGGGAATGCCTCGTGATGCTAGTTGAGATGCGAGATGCCCGGAATGTGGGGGGCCGGAAGCCCAGTGGCCATGAGATGGCTGGAATGCTGGGATACCCTGTCGGAGGTTTCTGCCGAAGGGATGGTGATGATGGTGGAATTGATGAATTGAGAAAAGATAATGTGGGATCAATTGATAAATAAAAGTGAAAATTGATATATGATGTGATATGCATGGTGATGCATGGCCAATGATGATATGATGTGATATGCATAGTGATGCATGGTTAATGATGATGTGATATGCATGGTGATGCATGGCCAATGATGATATGATGTGATATGCATGGTGATGCATGGTTAATGATGATGTGATATGCATGGTGATGCATGGCTAATGATGATATGATGTGATATGCATGGTGATGCATGGTTAATGATGATATGTATGCTATGATGATGCATGAATACGCTTGTCATCAAAAAGGTAAGTGATGCCTGAATCGTGTGATGATATGCATGGTGCAATGGGATGTTATTGGATTTCCCTATCTGCTGAGTAGTTGTACTCACCCCTTTTGGGGATAACATTTCAGATTAGCACTATGCCGCTGCCTGCTGTTTCGCGTGGCGTGTTTTACGGTATTCCGTCTGACGTCGAGGTGGACATGACTGAGATAGATTGTCCCTCGGTACCCGGATTTACTTTTATCCGAGTACGATGCTTAGTCATGTATGATATCGGCCTGGCTGGGGGCCCTATCATACAAGAGTTTTTGTCCGTGCACATACGACGGGATGGAGTGATGCGGGGGATGCTGCTGCCGCCACCACCTGACGCACCGGGATGGGTGTGAGATCGCACGCGAGAAGCAGGAGCTAGATCGCTTTTTGGTATAGATAGTTGACGCTCGTGATGGGAGGGTTTTTGTGCTCATATGATGTTAGAGGTCGGAGTTCCTTTTTGAGATTTTAGGAAGGACATGGCAGAATCCTTACCCTTTTCTGTTTCTTTGGTACCGACCCGAGGAAAAACCCCATCTCGCTATATGTATGTATGTAAGCAAAGCGTCAACACTGTTTATAAAATCGTGGTGTTTAGTCGGTGTGTATTTGTATCATGGGATAGAGGGGAGATAGATGGTGATATTTATTTGCTTCCGCTATGAGTCGCGCATGGGACTGTTTTAAAAAAAAAAAAAAAAGTGCCCGTAATCGGCAAGGCTTAATTTAGCCAATGAGATAGAGATGGTAAAAGATGTAACACTGGCGCTGGTGACGACCTGCGAAGGGTTCGGGGTGTCACAGCCGCCCTTTTTGGTATCAGAGCGAATGGTTATAGGTGGAGTGATAAGGAGCCTCATTTGGAATTGAGGAACATGATGACAATACACACCATAGGATCTAAAACGAAATAATTGAATAACGGGTGATGAGAATTCACTCGTAGATCCCGAGTAGTTTATTTTGGATTGCCTTTGGGTGCCAGTAACATGTATATGTTACTTATGTAGCGATAGTAGTTGCTTTGAGTGGAGGCAGTGAGTCTCAGATTATTCCTGAGGCAATGCTTGAATTGCAGGAGAGTTATGGTGCGAGCTGGAAGTGCTCATCCATCGAGGGCTGAAGCCTCGCGCAAGGGCTGAACCCCGAATGGAAGATATCCGCAGGCATTAGCCAATATTGGAAATCGATGGAGAGGCGGCGCGCAAAGAATAGCCCGGAGCAGAATGCCGTACTCAAGGACTAGTGGAGCAGTTTTTGAAGCTGAAGCCACTTAAGTTTAATGGAATGGGAAGTCCTGAGGAGGCAGAGCAATGGATTGATGGAATGGAAAGAATTTTTCGGCTGTTGGACTGCACTGATGTTGAGAAAATAGTCTTAGCAGAGTATCAATTGGAGGGAAATGCGAAGTTTTGGTGGAGGGCTTCGAAGGACATAATCTTTCCACCAGGTACTGATGTTAGCTGGGAAGAGTTTGTTAGAGCTTTTAATAGGAAGCATTTCTCTGACTGTGCTAAGGATAGGAAGATTTCTGAATTTGTTCAGCTAGAACAAAAGGGGTTGACTGTAGATCAGTATGAGGCTAGATTTTCTGAACTGTCTAGATATGCTCCTAGATTGATTGAGGATCGGGAGGAGAAGGCTAAAAGATTCCTGAAAGGGCTGAGGACTGACATTAGAAAGCAGTTGGTGCCTTTGAACATAAGAGATTATAATGAGATTTATGAAAGGGCACAGTTGGTGGAGGAGGAGCTGTTAAGAGAGCGATCAGAGTTTAAGAAACCATTGAATTTTAGTGATGTGAAAAAGGGGAAGAGGCCTTATTCTGGTCAAGGTCAGACCTGGAATGTGAAGAAGAAGGGTAATTTTGGAAATTTTGGAGGAGCAAGGAGTGGTCTGAACATAGGGAGAGCACCCTATCAGCCTGGACAACAGAAATGTTTTGGCTGTGGACAAGTGGGACATCTTAGGAGGAATTGCCCGCGAGAGAGGTCGCAAGTGAGTGTTGGCTCAGTGCTACAGGGATATCAGAGTGCTGTTAGGTCAAATCCGCAAGGAAATCCTCAGAGACCACCTGCTCAAGGAAGAGTGTATGCGATCACCTAGGAGGAAGCGGAAGCTTCCAAAAATGTTATCTCAGGTACGATTCTTATAAATGGTGAAAAGGCATATGCATTGTTTGACACGGGTGCAACGCATTCGTTTGTGTCTAAAAGATATAGATGTTTGAATAAGATAGAAGTTATGCTTCTTGTGACGCCTCTTTGTGTTTCCACGCCTTTAAAGGATATGGTATTGTCTACGTTGGTGTGTGGAAATTGTAAGATATCCATGGGAGGAAAGGACATGGAAATAGACTTGGTTGTAATGGCTATGTATGATTTTGATGTTATTATAGGAATGGACTGGCTTCGTAAGTATCGAGCTAGAATGGATTATTATAGAAGAGTGGTGCAATTTGTTTTACCTGATCAGTCTAGTTGTGAATTTCTAGGAGGTCAAACCCATTTTCCTGTAACTCTTATTTCGGCAATAGAAGCATGTAAGTTACTTGACGAAGGATGTCAAGGGTACCTAGCCATAGTTAGAGATTATGCCAGGGAGGAGCCTAATCTCGAGGAAGTTCGTGTAGTTAACGAATTTCAAGATGTATTTCCTGAGGAATTGCCTGGATTACCGCCAGAGCGGGAGATTGAATTTGAAATTGAATTAATGCCTGGAATAGGACCAATATCAAAAGCCCCGTATAGAATGGCCTTAGTTGAATTAAAGGAGTTGAAAGTGCAACTGCAAGAATTGCTTGATAAGGGATTCATTAGACCAAGTGCTTCACCTTGGGGTGCACCGGTCTTGTTTGTGAAAAAGAAAGATGGATCAATGCGCTTGTGTATTGACTATAGGCAGTTGAACCAGGTGACCATTAAGAATAAATATCCTTTGCCTAGAATTGATGATTTATTTGATGAACTCCAGGGGAGTTCAGTTTTCTCTAAGATTGATTTGAGGTCGGGATATCATCAGTTAAGAATTAAGAAGGAGGACATTCCTAAGACTGCGTTTAGAACTCGCTATGGACATTATGAGTTCCTTGTTATGCCATTTGGATTGACTAACGCCCCTGCTGCATTTATGGATTTGATGAATAGAATATTTCAGCCTTATTTAGACCAGTTTGTGATTGTGTTTATTGATGATATTCTGGTGTATTCGAAAGGGCCTAAAGAGCATGAGCAGCATTTGAGGATAGTTTTGCAAACTCTGAGAGAGCATAAGTTGTATGCTAAGTTCAGTAAGTGTGAATTCTGGTTGGATCGGATAGTATTTTTAGGACATGTGGTGTCAAGAAAAGGAATTGCAGTAGACCCGGCGAAAGTTGAAAGGGTAGTGAATTGGCCGAGACCGACAACACCTACTGAGATACGAAGTTTCCTAGGATTGGCTGGTTATTATAGGAGATTCATTGAGGGATTTTCAAGGTTAGCAGGACCTTTAACTAAATTGACCCGAAAGAATGTGAAGTTTGAGTGGAGTGGAGAATGTGAAAGGAGTTTTCAGGAGCTTAAAAGGAAATTGACTTCAGCTCCAATTCTGACTATACCTACTGGACCTGATGGATTCACGGTGTATAGTGATGCATCTCACAAAGGACTAGGATGTGTGTTGATGCAGCATGGCAAGGTTGTAGCCTATGCATCCAGACAATTGAAACCCCATGAGTTGAATTACCCGACGCATGATTTAGAGCTAGCAGCTATAGTGTTTGCCTTGAAGATATGGAGACACTATTTGTATGGGGAAAAGTTTGAGATCTATACGGATCATAAGAGTTTGAAGTATCTGTTCTCACAAAAGGAGTTGAATATGAGACAAAGGAGGTGGATGGAGTTGCTGAAGGATTATGATTGTGAGATAAGATATCATCCAGGAAAAGCGAATAGAGTAGCAGATGCTCTTAGTCGAAAGTCGGCCGTAGAAATAGCTAGTTTGAGGATGGCGGAATGGAAATTGTTAGAATCTGTGGCAAATTCCGAATTTAAATTGGAAGTGGATTGTCTTACTGGTATGCTTAGTGCATTAAGGATTGAGCCAGAGATTACCCAGAAAATTAAAATTTTGCAAGAATCTGACCCAGAGATTTTGAAAATGAAAGATGCTGTATCTTTAGGGAAAAGATCAGAATTTCAGATCTCTGATGATGGAATAGTAAGATGTCAAGGACGACTTTGTGTTCCCGACAATGAGGAATTAAGGAAGGAAATTCTGTCGGAGGCACATAAGAGTAATTATAGTATCCACCCAGGTAGTACAAAGATGTACAGAAATTTGCGTCAGCAATTTTGGTGGAATGGTATGAAGGTGGATACGGCTAAGTACGTTTCTCAATGTTTGACGTGTCAGCAAGTAAAAGCGGAGCATCGTAAACCCGCAGGACTTTTGAGACCATTAGACATTCCTGAATGGAAATGGGAACATATAACGATGGACTTTGTGCAAGGATTGCCAAGGACATCAAGTAGTCACGATTCAATTTGGGTTATAGTGGATCGATTGACTAAGTCGGCACATTTCTTAGCGATTCGTATGGACTACCCAATGGATAAGTATGCGGACATGTATGTAAGTCAAGTGGTACGCTTACATGGTGTCCCAGTGACCATTACTTCAGATCGAGATTCGAGGTTCACTTCGAATTTTTGGAAAAGTCCTCAAATTGCATTAGGATCTAAGCTTCAGTTTAGTACAGCTTTTCATCCCCAGACAGATGGTCAATCAGAAAGAGTAATCCAGATATTAGAGGATATGTTAAGGGCTTGTGCAATCGATTTCAAAGGAAATTGGGATGAGAGATTGCATTTGGTAGAGTTTGCCTATAATAATAGCTTCCAGAAGAGTATAGGTATGGCACCTTATGAAGCATTATATGGAAGGAGATGTAGGACTCCTGTCTGTTGGAGTGAAGTAGGTGAAAGGAAATTGACAGGACCTGAATTGGTACAAGTTACCGCTGAGGCTGTCGATATTATTAGAGAAAGGCTTAGAACAGCTCAGAGTAGACAGAAGGGTTACGCAGATAGACGTAGGAGGCCTTTGGAATTTAGTATAGGAGATCATGTATTCCTTAAGGTATCTCCAATGAAAGGGATATCTCGATTTGGGAAGAAGGGTAAGTTAAGCCCTAGATTTGTCGGACCTTTTGAGATACTTGAGAAAATAGGAGACATGGCTTATCGTTTAGCGTTACCTCCTAAGTTAGGAAATCTGCACGATGTGTTTCATGTATCGATGTTGAGGAAGTACCAGCCGGATCCTAGTCATATACTCGATCATGAAGCCATCAAAATGGATGAGAAAGTGAGGTATATTGAAGAGCCTGTGCAGATATTAGATCGAAAGGAGCAAATTCTTAGGACCAAAAAGATCCCATTGGTTAAGGTGTTATGGCGATATCATGATGTGGAGGAAGCCACATGGGAAAGTGAGGATCAGATGAGGGAAAAGTACCCTTATTTATTTCGAGAAGACGCGAATAGTGCTTGAATTTCGAGGACGAAATTCTCTAAGGAGGGGAGAATTGTGGCAGCCCGGAAATTCAAAGCCAAGCCTTAAGGTGTGTTAAATGTATTTAATTAGGTGATAGAATTTTATGGCTTATGCTTTAGCCAATTTGTCTTTTAATTTGATGAATTTTGCTTGTGTTGTGGAAATTTAAATTTAAATGCTTGGCCATATGATTTAAATTTCAATAATTAAAATATCCCAAGACTTTGGCCAAGATGAAATTTGAATTTAGAAATATTTATAGAAAGGAATTCAAAAAAAAAAAAAAAAAAAAAAAGGGATTAATCTTCGAAATGGGCCTTGGACCCATTAGCCTAAAGCTTGATGGGCCAAGCTAGTCGACCATTAGGGCCCAAGAGGGAATTCGACCAGCCCAAGGGGAGTGGTCGGATGGGCCTAAGCCCAAGCCCATTAAAAAAAAACAAAATAAAGATTACAAGTGGCAAAGAAGGGCATGCATTGGCCTAGACTAGGATGCCATGCATTGGTCCATTTAAGTGGCATGTAATCATTAGCAATGATTGGATTAAGGGATATAAAAGGGGTTAGGAGAGAGAAATGGCCGGTTGCTTGTTTCATTTCCGTCCAAAGAGAGAGGTGTGCGAGAGAGAGAGAGACCTTGAGCGGAAGAGAGGAACCGAGAGAGAGGAGGTGGTGCCGAGAGTTGCCGCCGCCCGTTCGTCGTACGTCCGCCTAGTTCGACCACCGTACGCCGTCGTTCATCGCTGTTTGTTCATCTTGGAGGCAAGTGGGGTCCTTAACTTCTCTTGCATGTCTGTTTTGTTGGTTGCATGTTCGGTTTTAGGTGTGATTTGGGCGAAAAACCGAGGTAAGGGTTGGATGTGTTCAAGCTATGTGACTGTTTTCGTTTGGTTTGTGGTAGTCAGTATTTAGTCGAGCTTGTATGTGTACTTGGAGTGCGATTTTGGCTTCGGTGTCTTCATGAAAGTTGAAGCTAACATCTTGAAGTATGACATACTCTAATTTCATGGAAATCGATGGTGATATGTGGGGTCAAAAGCTTTGTTATACGGAGATCTCAGATCTGTGAAATCTTCACTGACCTTTTGTTGATTTCTTGGTTGCATGTTGATTTCTGTAGGATATCTCACTTTGTTGTCTTCTTGAAAGTTGTAGGAAACATATTAAGCTACAACATACTCAAATTTGAAGCAAAAATAACAAGTATAACTTGGTGAATCTGTTAGATCTTGGAGATGGTTGATTCTGGTGAGGTGTACCGAGACACCCGAGACTTCATGAGTTAAAATGATGACCATAATCTGGTTATTTGACCTAGATCCCTTCATGAAAATTGTAAAGGACACATTTTTACATAACATAGGTAAATTTCAGAAGGAACGAAAGAGATTTGATGGGTGAAATCTAAGAAATACGGAGGAGTGTGTTCTGGACGTCGCGGTAGTGATTCCAGAAGCTTCGTAGGGCTATAGAAATTAGTCTAAAAAGAATTTGGCTTAAAGTTCTTAATGAAAAAGGTACGAAAATGGGTTATCTATAACCCTGTAAAGTTTCGTAAATTTTGAAGACCGAATGGGTATTTTAATTTAATTTATTCGGAAACTGTGCAGTGGGTTTAAATCCGAGAATTTTAGGATGTCTTTGGAGGAAATTGTGAAATTGTGAAAAATACGACTTGGCCACGAATTTTATTCTGATCCTATAAATGCTTATTGAATATTATGATTTTGGGAAAATCATAAATATTAAATATTTATTTATGAAAATAAATAAATATAATAAAATAATAATAAAATAATGAAAGAATAAAATAAAATAGATTTTTATTTGGCCATGAATTCAATTCCATTTGTGTGACACTTGTTTGATGAGGTCTTTGTACATGCATTAAGTTGAAATACTTATGTGATTAAGCTATGACATGTGCATGAGATGTGAATTGAAATGCAAGTGTGATATGTTTGATGCCATGCCAAATTTCCATGTTAAATTGAGATAAAAGATAAATGTGGATAAGAATGAGGTTGTGGTGGAGGATGTTGTCTGGTGGCCTGGTGGCGTAATTCCAGAGATTCCTGGGAGTTTCAGGATGCCTGGCTAGAAGGGTAAAGGCCGGAAGCCCTGTCGGAGGTTTCTGCCCGAAGGGAATGTCTCGTGATGCCGGATTGGGTACGAGAAGTCCGGAATGTGGGGGGCCGGATCCCTGTCGGAGGTTTCTGCCCGAAGGGAATGACTCGTGATGCCAGGATTGGGGTGCGAGATCCCCGGTTAGAAGGGTAAAGACCGGAAGTCCCTGTCGGAGGTTTCTGCCCGAAGGGAGGTTCCTCGTGATGCTAGTTGAGGTGCGAGATGCCCGGAATGTGGGGGGCCGGAAACCCAGTGGCCATGAGATGGCTGGAATGCTGGGATCCCTGTCGGAGGTTTCTGCCCGAAGGGATGGTGATGATGGTGGAATTGATGAATTGAGAAAAGATAATGTGGGATCAATTGATAAATAAAAGTGAAAATTGATCTATGATGTGATATGCATGGTGATGCATGGCCAATGATGATATGATGTGATATGCATAGTGATGCATGGTTAATGATGATGTGATATGCATGGTGATGCATGGCCAATGATGATATGATGTGATATGCATAGTGATGCATGGTTAATGATGATGTGATATGCATGGTGATGCATGGCCAATGATGATATGATGTGATATGCATGGTGATGCATGGTTAATGATGATGATATGATGTGATATGCATGGTGATGCATGGTTAATGATGATGTGATATGCATGGTGATGCATGGCTAATGATGATATGATGTGATATGCATGGTGATGCATGGTTAATGATGATATGTATGCTATGATGATGCATGAATACGCTTGTCATCAAAAAGGTAAGTGATGCCTGAATCGTGTGATGATATGCATGGTGCAATGGGATGTTATTGGATTTCCCTATCTGCTGAGTAGTTGTACTCACCCCTTTTGGGGATAACATTTCAGATTAGCACTATGCCACCGCCGCATTGTTTCGCGTGGCGTGTTTTACGGTATTCCGTCCGACGTCGAGGTGGACATGATCGAGATAGACTGTCCTCGGTACCGGATTGACTTTTATCCGAGTACGATGCTTAGTCATGTATGATATCGGCCCGGGGGCCCTATCATACAAGAGTTTTTGTCCGTGCACATACGACGGGATGGAGTGATGCGGGGGATGCTGCCGCCGCCACCACCTGACGCACCGGGATGGGTGTGAGATCGTACGCGAGAAGCAGGAGCTAGACCGCTTTTTGGTATAGATAGTTGACGCTCGTGATGGGAGGGTTTTTGTGCTCATATGATGTTAGAGGTCGGAGTTCCTTTTTGAGATTTTAGGAAGGACATGGCAGAATCCTTACCTTTTCTGTTTCTTTTGTACCGGCCCGAGGAAAAAACTCCATCTCGCTATATGATGTATGTAAGCAAAGCGTCAACACTGTTTATAAAATCGTGGTGTTTAGTCGGTGTGTATTTGTATCATGGGATAGAGGGGAGATAGATGGTGATATTTATTTGCTTCCGCTATGAGTCGCACATGGGACCGCTTTAAAAAAAAAAAAAAAGTGCCTGTAATCTGGCAAGGCTTAATTTAGCCAAGAGATAGAGATGGTAAAAGATGTAACACCGGCGCTGGTGACGACCTGCGAAGGGTTCGAGGTGTCACACTGACCGAAGAAGTCCCAGTGTTGGAGACTAATGGTTTTATTAATGTGATGGGCTTAAGATCTGTCCGCCCATGTTGGGCCTAGAAGCCTAGCCCACAGGAATAGGGCCCGTGGATGGAGGGACGTATAAAAGGGAGGAGAGAGAGACAGAAGACACCTCTTGGATAATTCAATGTACGTACGTTCCTTTTCCAGCGCTCTCTCTCTCTCAAAAACAAAAAGAAGTAACAGAAAGCATAGGGCATCGTTCTTCTTCCCTTCAAGGGGCCATCGGATTGAACAAGGCCAGATTTTCTTCCTCTTGTCGGGGTCGGTGTTTAATCTGTGGCTAACAAGGTACGCTCGACTCCATGGTGTGCTTTACGATCGGTGATACGTCATTTTCCTGGGCTTCACTTCCGCATTCGTTTTAGGGGTTTGATTTACTGTCGAATCCGATTTTCGGGGATCTGTTATTCCCAACATTGGTATCAGAGCCCTAGTTCATGTTTTTCCCGACTTGTTTAATGTTTTTGATTGATTTTTCGCAAAAACAATTCGGCCGTACTGATCGGGGTGAGAAATCCTGACACTCAAGTGCTGTTCGGCCATTTTTCTGAGTTTTCATAAGTCGAAATCGAATTCTTAATACACTGAGTGAAAGAGGCCATCGTGACGAGTTCGGCGACATGTCGTGCGCCACCAGGCGACGCCGCACGCGCTCGAAGCGCTGGCATCGGCCAGCGCGTGCGCCACACGCGCCGGTCGGCGAACCGGCACATGCGCGCCGCTAGCCGGCGAACCGGCACGCACCGATCGGCGAACCGACACGTGATGACGTCACGTGCCGACGTCGCATGAGGTCACCCAACGGTCGGTAACCGCGGGATGACGTCAACGATGACGCGATTGCCGACGACCGTTGGCCGGCCGATCACCGGCCGGTGACCCGACCCGACGGCGATCCGACCCGACCCGCGCGAGAGCCTGGCACGCGCGTGGCACGTGCCGGCTGACGTCTGCATGACGTAAGCCCGCACACGGGCGCGGCACGTGCGGTCGTTCCGTCCGACTTGGTCTGACCGGGCCGACCGGTCCGCCGACCCGCACGCCCTTTGACCGTTGACCATTGACCGACCGACGATCGTTGACCGTTGGATCGACCGTTGACCGTTGACCCGGAAAAAAAATAAATAAATAAATAAATAAAAAGGAATTTGTTTCTTTTTCATTCATGCATATGTGGGTTATAAGTAATCCATTTTTAATTCTACATTTGTTGCATAAATCATGGAAAATTATGTATTTTTCCTTATGTTTATTATGGATTATAAGTGATCCATTTTCAGTTCTGCATTTGTTGCAGGAACTATGATGCGCAATGCAAGGATACCTGCAATCCCAAGAACGGACGAGGGAAATGCAAGACTTAAAAGACTGATGTCAGATTTAGCTAATTATCGGTAGCATGACGGTGATTTAGTATCACATGTGGTCGGGTCAATCGATGATGACAGAAATCATCTGGAATGGTTATCTTATGCCGGATTTTGAGAAGGTGCCGGCTTTGATAAACACTCTTCCACCTTAATGGCAAGCAGTGTTTGATTGGCTATGGGAGGTCAACGTGGTCCCGGATTATAGGAAACTAGTGGAAGCTTTTGTAAGAGAGTACTATAGGATTGAGTTAACCAAAACTTCAACCCTTAGATTGAGCGCCACATGGCGCCGAGTGAATGCGCCTTGGAGGCGATATGAAAGCTCTTCAAAAGTTTTTCCATGGTTGGCAAATGTGCCTTCGGTTTTCTCAGATGTTTTGACTAATAGATTAGAAGGGACATTCCGTAATTATTTCTTAGATTAGTTTGAGATGTTTTTTGAATGTGAATATCTCTTTCTATGTTGATAATTTTCTTTGAATATATTGCTTAGTGTAATGGATAGTTGTATTAGATGAAAGTATAGTTATTCTATTGGATGTTAGATATTGTTGCTTTCTGTTATTGCTGGTTGCTGTGGGTAGTTTTAGAAGCTTTTGTAGCTTCATAGAATTGATTTTACATAAGACAATTATATTAATGATAATTTTAAGTTAGGATTTTTGGAGGATGATTGGAAACGTAGTGACCTTTTGATTCTGAAACCTTACTTGAAATTATTCATTAATATGATGGGTCTATGCAAATATGGATGCTTAAATGATAGGCATTAATTATTCGTGCATGTATGTTTGATGTGTTTAGATCGATAGTTTTAGGAACTAAGAACGTAATTGCTGATATGAACGGCAACAATTGTGAAATATTGAATATGAAGATTCAATACGTGCTAGAAAAGCAAGAAGCACTAGAAGCTCTTGACCATGTTATGGAAGATCTTAAGGATGCCATGCGCCACCTTGAGCTAGCTGAGGACCGCTTAATGGCATTTGAGCTGAAAATAGATATTTTCAATGCTGGTTCTAGCTCAGAAAGGGCTTTGAGCTCTAAGCGCAAGTGTATTGATTCGTTTAATATGTGGAAATACAAAGGATCAAGTCCTTATTGCAAGAAATCAAGAGTTGACCAACACAAGAAAGGAAAACGTCCTCAAGTAAGAAAATGTATAGGGTGAGATGTTACAATTGTGACAAGAGAGGTCACTATGCTCGCAACTGTTGTGAGCCGAAAAAAGGTAAACACCTCTTGTACATTTGAGAACTTTGCTTATGTGTCAAGTTCTGTATTATTGGCTGAATCCAATCCTTTGTGGACTGTAGATTTAGAAGCGACAGACCATGGAGGGAAGGATAGAGAATCCTTCGTGGAATTCCGACAAGTACCAACTGGAACTAAGTGGATCCATATGGGAAACAACTCCAGAGCTGAAGTAAAGGAATTGGCACCTGCCAATTGAACATGCATGGTGGACGCATCTTGATGTTCTATATGCTTCGGAGATTCGTCGAAATTTTGTGTCTGTTTTGGTGTTGGTTAAGCTTGGTTTTAGTGTGAACTTTCATAATAGAAGTGTAGATTTGTATTTGGATACAAACTACTATGGTTGTGGTAATTTCTGGACGGTTTTATTGCATTAAATGTTGACTATGGTGATGTCAATATTTGTTATTCCCTTTTCACGTCTTCTACTTCATATGATAATGATGTGAGTGTGTGGCATGCAAGACTTGGTCATATTGGCCAACAACATATGAATAGACTAGCCATAGAGGGTTTGTTGGGCAACATTAAAAAAGTTGATTTTTCCATATGTGAGCATTGCCTAGTAGAGAAAACAACAAGGAAACCATTTGGAAAAGATAAAAGAGCTGAATTTCTTCTGCATTTAATCCATTATGATGTTTGTGGTTCAATGAATGTGAGAGGAAGGCATGGGGCTATTTATTTCATCACTTTTATAGACGATTATACTCGATTCGGATATGTCTATTTGATTTCTCATAAACCTGAAGCATTAAGTTGTTTTCAAAAGGTTTGTGAACCTGGTAGAAAATCAATTAAACAAGAAAATAAAAGCATTCAGATCCGATCGAGGTCGAGAATTTTTATCTGATTAGTTCAGAAAATTATGTGATGAAAAAGGAATAGAAAGACAGTTGTCTATTCCATATACTCCTCAACAAAATGGTGTTGCAGAGAGAAGAAACAGAACCATACTAGAAATAGTTAGGTCTATGATGGCGCATGCTAACTTACCTATCACTTTTTGGAGTGATGCGTTGTTAACTCCTGCCTATATACTTAACCGGGTGCCTTCCAAATCAGTTGCTTCCACTCCATATGAGTTATGGATAGGTAGAAAACCGGACTTAAGTTTTCTTAAGGCATAGGGTTATGCTACCTATACACATGAGTCCTCTCACAAGTTTGGGAAATTGGGTCCTACAGGCAAGAAGAATATTTTAATGAGATACTCCGAACATTCGAAAGAGTATGTGTTCATAGGTGAGCAGGAAAGTGGAAGTATAACTGGAATTTGAATCACGGGATGTCACATTCTCGTGGATGAATTTCCTAAGAATGGTGAAATAGGAGAAGATTACTCCCTATTTGAAATCTTAGATTAAGATAATTATATTAGTGGAATTCGTCCAAGTGGGAGTAATATGAGAAGTGATGAATTGAATTCAACTAATTCTCAATTGCGACCACATGATGAGACGACATCATCATTATTTAATCCTAGCGGGAGTATAATGGGGAATAATGTGCGAAGTGTACAATCTCCCATACGGTGAACAAGTCGCCAAAGTATTCCCCTTCAACGTTTTGACATTGAAGGGAAAACTTTTATGGTTGCTCCACAAGATGAGGATGAGCCAAGAAATATTAATGAGGCTCAAGATTCCCCAAGTAAGGAAAAATGGATTCATGCAATGGAAGAGGAAATTGAGTCAATGAAGTCAAACCATGTTTGGGAACTGGTTGATCTTCCAAAAGGATGCAGAGTTATTGGGAACAAGTGGGTTCTCAAAATAAAGCGAAAAGCTGATGGCTCGATAGAAAGGCATAAGGCTCGCCTTGTGGCGAAGGGGTATAAGCAACAAGAAGGAATTGATTATGAAGATACATCTTCTCCTGTAGTGAGATTTACCTCGATTCGCATTATTCTGGCAATAGTAGCTAGTATGGATCTTGAGTTACATTAAATGGATGTAAAGACTGCTTTCCTCAATGGTGAATTGGAGAAAGAAATATATATGGAACAACCTGTTGGTTTCATAGTGGAAAGCCAAGAAGATAAGGTATGTCGATTTTTGAGATCGATATACGGCCTTAAATAGTCATCGAGACAATGGTATATACGTTTTAATAATGTCATAATGGCATATGACTTTATAATGATAGATGAGAATCATTATGTATATATCAAAAGATCCAAGTATCAATTTGTGATCATATCATTATATGTTGATGATATACTAATTGCTGGAAATAATATGGAGTTTGTTAATACTGTCAAGAGTTGGTTGTCTTCCAACTTTGAGATGAAAGACATGGGTGATGTTGCATACATTCTTGGAGTTAAGATTTCAAGAGATCGTTCGAAGAGATCATTGTCTCTTTCACGAGAAACATATATAAATAAGTTTCTTGAACGAGTTCGTATGCAAGATTGTAAACCCATAGACACTCCTATTGCAAAAGGTGAAGGATTGAGCCATAGACTGTATCCAAGGACTCCACAAGAGAAGGAATAAATGAAACATGTTCCTTATGCTAGTGCTGTTAGAAGTTTTATGTACGCTATCATGTGTACAAGACCTGACATATGTTTTGCAGTTGGAATGGTGAGTAGTTACCAATCCAATCTAGGTCAAGCACGTTGGAAAGCCGTTAAGAGAATACTGAGGTATCTAAAGGGGACTGCTGATAATACGCTGAGTTATTAAGGAAATGATCTGCGACTCTAAGGCTATTCTTATGCTGATAGGGGAGGAGATTTAGATGAAAGGAAATCCACCTCTAGCTTTGTTTTTCTTATTGAATAATGGCACCATATGTTGGAGCTGTAAGAAACAAACATGCATAGCCTTGTCCACGATAGAAATTGAGTTTGTGGCATTATTAACAGCAGTATAAGAATGTGTTTGGCTTAAGAGATTTTTTGGATCATTTAGGTGTTATTGGAAGTGCCGCAGATTCATTGTTGGTTAACTTTGATAGTCAAGCAGTAAAAGTGTATACTAAAGATCCAAAATATCATGGTAAGACCAAACACATAGATACCAAGTATAATTTTGTTAAGGATATGATTGCACGTAAAGATGTAAACTTAGAGTACATACTACGCATAGAATGGTAGCAGATCCTATGATAAAGCCAATACCTAGAGATGTGTTTTGTGGCCATATGAAGTCTCTAGGATTGCGTAGAGGCTGATGTACTGAATATTGTAATTTCCCTAAATGTTCACAATTTGATGAATTTGTGTTTTCATCATTAATGCCTATGAATCTTTGTTTGATCTTTTTGCATCTTAATGCTCAGTGCATTACATTAAGTTGAGAAAGTATGTCGGAGAGATATAAGAATAGCCCACTCACATTGGTAATCGCCTCTATTTACTGTGTGATAAATAGAGATGAGACTGTTTTTAAGCTTATTATCTAGGTGATAATCGAGAGCTTAAGCTTAAAACACGTATGTCGCCTTAACTAGGTGTTAAGATGAGGACATAATACTTACTATGTCCGAAAGTAAAATACCCCACATATTTTACTTTATTTGTCTAAGATGCCAGATGTGAGTTATGATGAATTTTGTGAATGAGTAGATACGTGAACTCAAGTTAGACATTGGGTATGTCTGAACTATCATCTGTACGGTATAACAGGTGTAGACATACGCTCCATGGGAAATGAGTTAATACCGTAATACGTATTTCATACTACGTATGCATAAGACGACCAATAAGAGTGACAAAAGTTTGATCTCAACTTTTATGTCGTGTGAGACTCTTGAGGAAAAGAGTTCCTCAATTTTTTAGTCCCCTCATGACTCTTACTTATTCTCAAGATTTCTATTTAGTGTTTGCTATCTTAGCATGTTGCCAATGGTCATAAGTTTGATTCGATCTAATGGGGCATTTCTAGAAAAGTAAGCTGAACTGAAATTGAGAGTTTGAAGGAAAGAGGAAGATCGAATTTGGAGAATCACATTGTAGTTTTGTATTCACCGGTTAACCAATTATGACTGTCTTTGTGATAATCATAATTGTGAATATAATATATATATATATATATATATATATATATATATATATCATTGTTTGAAAGAGATCAAGAGAGATATAAATGTGATCGATCGATCTAGGGTACTACATACTAAATCTACTCGGATGTGATGCCTATTATGAGCGCTATATATTCCTAACAGATGTATGGCAACGAGCTCTCTAAGTATGCTGGTCGCACGGATTATTCACCGGTATGAATGTTGAAGAGAGGTAAAGAGAATTCTGTTCGGCCCACCATGTGCGAGTGGGAGATGATGGTTTTATTAATGTGATGGGCTTAAGACCCGTCCGCCCATGTTGGGCCTAGAAGCCCAGCCCACGGGAATAAGGCCCGTGGATGGAGGGACGTATAAAAGGGAGGAGCGAGAGAGAGAGAGAGAGAAGACAACTCTTGGATAATTCAATGTATGTACGTTCTTTTTCCCGCGCTCTCTCTCTCTCAAAAACAAAAAGAAGTAACAGAAAGCATAGGGCATCGTTCTTCTTCCCTTCAAGGCGCCATCGGATTGAATAGGGCCAGATTTTCTTCCTCTTGTCGGCGTCGGTGTTTAATCTGTGGCTAACAAGGTACGCTCGACTCCGTGGTGTGCTTTAGGATCGGTGATACGTGATTTTCCCAGGCTTCGCTTCTGCATTCGTTTTAGGGGTTCGACTTAGTGTCGAATCCGATTTTCTGGGATCCGTTATTCCCAACAGAGACGAAGACACGAGGCAGAAAGTTTCGGTGGAATTCGCTGGCAAGAGAGGATGCGCGGCCAAGAGTCAACAAAACAACTTGGCTGAGGAACTTTGACTCATGGAGATCAGGTGTTAGACTTATGGCACTACAACAGGGGAATTGGTGGCTTCAATTTGAGACTTAGTGGGCTTTGCTGGGGATGTCTCAAATGAAGGAAAATGAAAGCTTGTGGCTAAGAGGAAAGATTCAAAGGAGAACCGAGCATTAACGAAAAAGAAAGCAGAGTCGGCAGCTCGAAGAAGAAGGGAAAGAGGGAGAGAATGGATAAGAATGAGAGAGACGTGCGAGGAAGAGGCCAGCTAGATAACCGTGTTGGAGAAGCCACTGATAGGGACACAAAGTCAAGAATTATCCAAATGAATTAATGCTTGGTCCCCCCTAATACTTTCTTGCCTAAATTTCACTAATTAAACCAAATGATGCCAAAAAAATGCCGTCCAAGCATAATTTCGAATTTCACATTTTAGTCTTCAATTTCTTCAACAAATTCTCAAATTCGACATCCAATTTTGATGAAGAAAAATCCCGAACAATTTTCTATAAATCCCCGACACTCACAGGCTCCGCTTGGAAGTCCCAATTTCCATCGATTTAGCCCATCTGAATTTCCTTTACTTTTCCGCAACGTCCGAACCGATTTTCTGTAAAAATCTCGGAATCTCTGAAAATTTCTCAGAGAGTGAGTCGACGTTCCTAAAATAGCTTGTGACATCTCAGAACTTTCAATTTCTGAAATCAGGTTCAAATTCGCGGTTATTTTCAATCCGGTGCGCTTTTAGCGTGACCTAGTCTACCGGGTAACTTTTAGGAATTTTGGTGCAATTGACCTGTGATCGATTTATCTCGAGTCACAAAGTACATCTTTGACACATTAGTGACTCTCAGTTGTCCTGAAAATCTTGAGATTTCAATTACGGACACCAGGTACCAAAACGATAGAAAATCAATTTAGTGCCGATCGATGAAAATTTTTCAATCAAGTGGAATCACCCACAATTTGATCACATATCTCAGTTGAATCGACCTATCTCTGATTTCTGATCGATCTCTGATGGTGCCGTAATGACCCTTGCAAATCAACACGGTCGAGCAGTCGATTAGATTCCCTAGTACAATTGCATTTAGATTCCCTACTTGCTTCCCCAGATAGTCCAGTTATCTCGTAAGTGATCAGTTCAGAGAATAGCACTATTAGCGTTTTGATGAAAGGCCTGATTTATTTAATCGAAAATAAATTATGAAAATTTAGGCTGTCACAACTCTTCCCCTCTTATAAAAATTTCGTCCTCGAAATTTAAACCTATTACAATACTTGATCAAAAAGGTGGGGGTACAAGTCTCTCATTGACTCCTCAGTCTCCCATGTCGCTCCTTCTGTACCGTGGTGTTGCCAGACCACTTTGACCAACAGGATGATCTTGGTGCGCAAGACTTGCTCCTTACGATCGACAATCTGAACCGAACTTTCAATGTATGACACATGGTCATCCACGTCCAATTCCTCGAAATTGAGCACGTGGGTCGGGTCAGGCTCGTACTTCCTTAACATTGACACGTGAAAGACGTCATGCACTTGCGCCAGTCTTGGCGGCAATGCAAGACGATCCGCTAGGTTCCCGATTCTTTCAAGAATCTTAAACGAACCTACGTACCTCGGACTCAATTTTCCTTTCTTACCAAAGCGCGAAGTTCCTCTCATTGGTGACACTTTCAGGAAAATGTGATTACCAACTTGGAACTCTAAAGACCTTCGACGCTTATCTGCATAACTTTTCTGCCTGCTCTGCGTTATCTTTAATCTGCCTCTAATCACTGCCACGACATCTATTGACTGCTGAATCAACTCTGGGCCTGTTATCTTCCTTTCCCCAACTTCATCCCAACACACTGGTGTTCTGC
This sequence comes from Eucalyptus cladocalyx, assembly GCA_017140615.1. Classification (NCBI taxonomy): domain Eukaryota; kingdom Viridiplantae; phylum Streptophyta; class Magnoliopsida; order Myrtales; family Myrtaceae; genus Eucalyptus; species Eucalyptus cladocalyx. The sequence continues at coordinate 22,049,951 of CM029520.1, forward strand.
AAGCTCGGCCATACAACGCTTCGAATGGAGCCATCTGGATGCTCTGCTGATAACTGTTATTGTAGGCAAACTCTACCAGGTAAAGCTGATCTTCCCAACTTTCTTTAAAGTCTATTACGCAAGCTCTCAGCATGTCCTTGAGAGTTTGAATAGTCCTCTCAAACTGTCCATCTGTCTGTGGATGATAGGCCGTACTGTACTGCAGCTTCGTACCTAAAGCACTTTGCAAGCTCTTCCAAAAAGCAGCAGTAAACCTTGGGTCTCTATTTGAAGTTATCGTAATCGGCACTCCATGCATACGAACCACCTGACGCACATACAGGTCTGCGTGTCTATCCAGACTCAGGTCTTTTCGTACTGCAATGAAGTGAGCCGACTTTGTCAGCCTGTCGACCACTACCCAAATTGAATAATTTCCCCTTTGACTCCTTGGTAGTCTAGTCACGAAGTCCATTGTGATGTGCTCCCATTTCCATTCTGGGATCGCAAGAGGTTGCAGAAGTACTCTCGGCTTGCAATGCTGGGCTTTTACTTGCTGACATGTCAAACACTTGGCCACATGTTTGGCGATGTTCGCCTTCATACCTGACCACCAATAGTGTTGACGCAGATTCTGATACATTTTAATGCTTCCAGGATGAATGCTATAACTGCTACGATGTGCTTCAGATAAAATTTCTTCTCTAAGCTCTACATCGCCAGGTACAACTAAATGTCCTTGGAACCTCAACATTCCGTCCTCAGAAATCTGAAAGTCAGCTTTTCTCTTATCGGTATCCTCTTGCAGGATCTTCTGAATAACTGGATCTGTTGGCTGAAGCATCTTGATTCTGACTTGCACTTTCGGCTCAATTCTGAAGGTGGCCATAAGATTCGAAAGGTGACCTATCTCAAATTTGAAAACCGAATCTCTAGCCTTCTCGATGAAAGTCCATTCCTTAAGTACCATTTGTGCAACTGAGGACTTTCGACTCAGTGCATCGGCGACCTTGTTCGCTTTTCCGGGGTGATACACAATATCACAATCATAGTCCTTTAGGAGTTCCATTCAGCAACGCTGCCTCATGTTCAACTCTTTCTGAGAGAATAGATACTTGAGACTTTGATGGTCCGTGAAGATTTGAAACTTTTCCCCGTACAAGTAGTGCCTCCAAATCTTCAATGCAAATATGATGGCTGCGAGCTTTAAGTCATGTGTCGGATAGTTCAATTCATGAGGTCTCAATTGGCGAGAAGCGTATGCAACCAGTCTACAATGTTGCATCAACACGCAACCCAATCCTCCGAAAGACGCATCACTATAGATCTCGAATCCTCCATGACCAGATGGAATCGTCAGTACCGGTGCGGTAGTAAGCTTTTCCTTTAGCTCTTGAAAACTACGCTTGCACTTGTCTGTCCATATGAACTTCTCATTTTTCTTCGTGAGCTTTGTTAGAGGCGAGGCTAACGATGAGAAACCTTCAACAAATCGTTTGTAATACCCTACCAAACCCAGAAAACTTCTTATTTCTGTCACTGTAGTTGGTCTTGGCCAATTGATTACTGCTTCTATCTTACTTGGGTTCACAGAGATTCCTTCACCTGAAATCACGTGACCCAAGAAAGCAACACGAGTCAACCAAAACTCGCACTTGCTGAATTTAGCATACAGCTCATGAGTCCTTAGAGTCTGCAATACCAATCTCAAATGTCCTTCATGCTCCTCTTGACTTCTAGAGTACACCAAAATGTCATCAATGAACACGATCATGAACTGATCGAAGTATTCCTTGAATACTCGGTTCATCAAATCCATAAAAGCAGCTGGAGCGTTCGTCAATCCAAATGGCATGACAGTGAATTCATAATGACCGTACCGAGTACGAAATGATGACTTTGGAATGTCTTCTTTTCTGATCCTCAGCTGATGATATCCCGTCCTTAGGTCGATTTTTGAAAATATCGACGCTCCTTGCAGTTGATCAAACAAGTCATCAATTCTCGGGAGTGGATACTTGTTCTTGATTGTCACTTGATTGAGTTGTCGATAGTCAATGCACGGGCGCAATGAACCATCTTTCTTTGTCACGAACAGAACTAGTGCTCCCCAAGGTGATGCATTGGGACTTATGAATCCCTTATCCAATAATTCCTGCATCTGCACCTTCAGTTCTTTCAATTCCAATAAAGCCATCCGGTAAGGAGCCTTAGAGATTGGCTCTGTCCCAAGGGCTAACTCAATCACAAACTCTATTTCTCTTTCTGGCGGCAAACCTGGTAATTCTTTCGGAAACACATCTGGAAATTCTTGAACCACTGCGATGTCTTCTATCTTTAGCTCTTCAACTGTCGTGTCCACAATAGTCGCCAGATAACCTTGACAACCCTCATCTAACAACCGGGTTGCCTCTAGTGACAAGATTAGGGTAATCGAGGGTCCTCCTCGACTCCCAATAAACTCGAAACTTTCACCCTCTAACGGGTTAAACTGGATCGCCTTGCGATAAAAGTCTAGCTTAGCTTGTTGCTTGGTGAGCCAGTCCATGCCAATAATCAAGTCAAAGTCATACATGGCTAGGACTATCAAGTCTATTTTCCCCTCTCGCTCACCAATTGCTAACGTGCAACCAAGACAACCCACTGTAGCTAACACCTTATCCTTTAATGGTGTCGATATACTAATCACTGATTCCAACAACTCAGGAATTAATCCTACCAACTTAACATACCGCTCAGCGATAAATGAATGAGTTGCACCAGGGTCAAATAAAGCATAAGCAGCATGGTTGTTCAGTGAAACAGTACATGTAGTCACATTAGGCGCATCCTCTATCTGTCCTCTTGTGATTGCATAAGTTCTTCCCTGAGCTGGAGGCCTAAGTAGTCCACTCTGCTGTACAATTGGTGCCGGTAGTCCTCGGTTCTGACTCATCTGTGGCGGTGGCGGCAATTGCGGCGGTCCCATCAGTCTTCTAGGACAATTTCTGGCCATGTGACCCTACTAGCCACATTCAAAACAAGCACCTGACCTAGAAGGGCACGGGGCTGACCCATGTCGTCTTCCACAGAAGCGACACGCACCATTTTGCTTCCATGCTGATTTTCCTATTCCACCCTTCCTATTGGGCGGGATGAAGTATCTTCCTCCAGTCATCAGTCTTTTCCCAACCCGATTTCTATGTTGGTTCGAACCAAACCGCGATACAGATGCGGTGGCTCGTTCATTCAGATTTTTCTCGTTCAGTTGAGCTCATCCATACAGCTCACTGTAGTTTCTTATATCCAACGGCACCAATGGATCTTTCAGTTCTGGTCGGAGGCCATCTATAAACCTCATTGCTTTCTCCTCGGGATCCTGGATCAACCTAGGAGCATACTGTGAAAGCTCGACAAACTTTGCCTCGTACTGGTCCACAGTCATTGGACCTTGACGGAGGCGCAGGAATTCTGCCATCTTTAATTGCTTGGCGCAGCTAGAGAAGTACTTGTTATTGAATGCTCTAACGAAGATGTTCCACACTCGGACTATGCCTTCCGGGAATACTTCTCTCCTGGTGGCTCTCCACCAAGTACTTGCAACTCCTTACATCTGATACACCGCAAGGGTAACCTTCTCTTCTTTAGAGCACTTCAGTAGCTCAAATGCTTTTTCCAGTTCTTCGATCCAACGGGTCGCAGCCTCGGGATCTCCTGTCCCGGTGAACTTTGGTGGTTGCAACTTCAGGAAATGCTCAACAAGCTCATGAATTGGTCTGTCTACAACCACATTCCCTTCTGGAACTTCAGCTTGAGCGGCGGCTACGGCGGCTTGGTACCGGGCTGTTGCCCCCATCGATTACCAACAGTCTGGAGCACTTGCATGATCTTTTCAAATCTAGGATCACCAGGGGCTACTACCTCGGCATCAACCGGCGGGACTGGCGGCGGTGCTACACCACTCGCGCTAGCCTCAACTTGTGCTCTACCTCGGCCGCCTTGGGCACTGCCTCTTGTAGGCATTCTAGCCCAAGTCACTGAGGATAAGGTCCTCTGCCTAGGAGTTCTCGGCTCCTGATCACTCATACTGAAGATGTTCTACAACACCTGCTTCCAATTCCATACAGAATTACAAACTGAGTGATTTCAAAATCAATTTACCAAACAACTATCAGTCACATGCATCAGTATAATATAAAAGCCATTCCTACTAACTATCCCAAGAACCCATCGCACCTTATCACTCCAACTACAAACTTCGCTCTGATACCATAAAAAGGGGGATGTCATGCCCCGAACCCCGAGCGCGTGCTCATCCCTCTCTGGTTGATAATAATTTGCGACTTCCCAGGACGAGTCGCCGACCCTTTTCATTTTATTGCACATGCGGAAGTGAAAAGAAATCCCGTGACAATAATCATATCGGGATAGAAAGGCAGGACAATGGATTCACAAACAAACATGATTTTATATATACACTGAGTCATGTACAAAGTCTATGGCCAAAAGACTACAAAAGTTTGGTCTTCCAAAAAGAAGCGGTTCTAACTGAACTACGCTTCCGATCACCTCCTCTCAGCTCCAGGTCCTTCACTCAACGACCCTGAAAATGTTGTCCCACAACGGGGTGAGATATCATCTCAGTGAGTCAAAGCTCTAAACCCCAATTAGGAGGGAAATATGCCCAGAAGTGTCCTAATCACACAGTCACACAATCAATGAGACTTACCTCGTCTCAGATCCACCCTGCAGGTCAATACAATTTATCTCACAGACAACATGAGAGCATGAGCAACAAATAAGCTCCAATAACTGAAACACCACACTCAATTAATCATGCCTTCCTAGTTTTGATCTCAGCATATAGCACGGCCTACTCACAGTTCGGCGGTCTTCTGGCATTGCTAGGCATCGTCTCACCCCATTGAGCACGACACGTCTCTTTATCAGATGGCTTTCCCGAATGAGCATAGGGTCCAGAATCAACTGCAACCGGCTTCCTATTGTCCAGGGGGTATCCCAAATAAGGATAACGTCCAGCTCAACAGCCCGGGACGATTTCTCTTAACCATCACACGATGACTCAAATATGGCCCAGGCACTTTGTGCATTGCACTCAAATGCTTCAATTAGAATGGTGCTTGGACCTTTTTCTTCGTATTAGAAATTCACATGAAATTACTCGTGTGCGGGTACACGATCAACTTGATCCAGAAAAATTGATATTCATCTTTTTTAAAATTCCACAATTTCATATAGTACTAAAAACCATTTTCGGTGTCAAAACCCGACACCTGGGATTTTCTGAATAAATATTGGAAATTCATAATTTTTGGAATTACATACCAAAAATCAAATCAGCACTCAATTTGCATAATTTAACACTCAATTGCAAAAATTAACCACACCATTGCAATCAGCACAAAATTAAGTCACCGACTATCCCGGCCTAATTTCCGGAAAAATAATTAATAATTAAATAATTACTAAAATTAATTAAATAAATCAATTTAAATTCTACAAATAATAACCTAGGCCAAAATCATTAAATTAATAACCAATACGGACTCGGAGAAATTCCCAAACCCTTCTAGATAAATAGTACAATTTATTTAGGCCTTAGCTAAACCATGCTAACCACCTCACATGCTCAATTAAATAATTCAATTTCTAATTTAATCTAACTAACCACCTAATTCCTAATAAAATAAATCTAACACCCTTTAAACGTTATTAGCCGACTAAGTAGAGTTTAGAGTATAAACTCACCGATTAATTGCGGAAAACGGTTCACCGTGACGACGACGCGACTGCAGCCGAAACCTTAATTTTCGATGGCGTCGACGAACTTGGGCCGGGCCTAAACTTAAGCCAACAAATCTCAGCCTAACTGAGAGTTGTCGCTGAAACGGGTTGGGCTTCACTGGACTTGGGCTTAAAGATTAGGCTGCTGGAATTGTTTTTCTAGGGCTTCAATTGAATTAAACCTCCTTGGGCTGAGCTACATATGGGCTCAAAGGAGCTGCTGGGTCAGAAGACGTTGGGCTGAAGACGTTGGATTAGGTTGAAGTCCACGGCTAGATGGGCTGCGGGCTTTGCTGGTTTTCACTGGAATCTTCAAGCAGTGGCATTGAAGGAACTCTGGATGACCGGTTGGCTAATGGCAACAGAGATATGGGACCAGCGGGCGCTGCGGACGTTGGAGAAGCAGACGAAGGAGAGGAGCTCGGTGGTGGACGCCTGACAGCTATTGTTGGATGAACACAAAACGTGAAAGGCACGAGCTTCTTAGGTCAAGAGCTGGACGGACGGATTCTTTGGCTTCGTTTCTGCAGGTGACCGAAGAAGTCCCAGTGTTGGAGATGAAGACACGAGGCAAAAAGTTTCGGTGGAATTCGCTGGCAAGAGAGGACGCACGGCCAAGAGTCAACAAAACAACTTGGCTGAGGAACTTTGACTCATGGAGATCAGGTGTTGGACGTATGGCACTGCAACTGGGGAATTGGTGGCTTCAATTTGAGACTTCGTGGGCTTTGCTGGGAACATCTCAAATGAAGGAAAATGAAAGCTTGTGGCTGAGAGGAAAGATTTAAAGGAGAACCGAGCTTCAAAGAAAAAGAAAGCGGAGTCAGCAGCTCGAAGAAGAAGGGAAAGAGGGAGAGAATGGATAAGAATGAGAGAGACGTGTGAGGAAGAGGCCAGCTAGATAACCGTGTTAGAGAAGCCACTGATAGGGACACAAAGTCAAGAATTATCCAAATGAATTAATGCTTGGTCCCCCTAATACTTTCTTGCCTAAATTTCACTAATTAAATCAAATGATGCCAAAAAAATGCCGTCCAAGCATAATTTCGAATTTCACATTTTAGTCTTCAATTTCTTCAACAAATTCTCAAATTTGACATCCAATTTTGATGAAGAAAAATCCCGAACAATTTTCTTTAAATCCCGACACTCACAGGCTCCGCTTGGAAGTCCCAATTTCCATCGATTTAGCCCATCTGAATTTCCTTTACTTTTCCGCAACGTCCAAACCGATTTTCCAAAAAAATCTCCGAATCTTTGAAAATTTCTCGGAGAGTGAGTCGACGTTCCTAAAATAGCTTGTGACACCTCTGAACTTTCAATTTCTGAAATCAAGTTCAAATTCGCGGTTATTTTCCATCTGGCGCGCTTTTAGTGTGACCTAGTCTACCGGGTAACTTGTAGGAATTTTTGGTCCAATTGACCTGTGATCGATTTATCTCGAGTCACAAAGTACATCTTCGACACATTAGTGACTCTCAGTTGTCCTGAAAATCTCGAGGTTTCAATTACGGAGATCGGGTACCAAAACGATAGAAAATCAATTTAGTACCGATCGATGGGAATTTTTCAATTAAGTGGAATCACCCGTAATTTGATCACATATCTCAGTTGAATCGACCTATCTCTGATTTCTGATTGATCTCTGACGGTGCCGTATGACCCTTGCAGATCAACACGGTAGAGTAGTCGATTCTTGGTTGAATTCTCAAGTACAATTGCATTTAGATTCCCTACTTGCTTCCATAGATAGTCCAGTTATCTCGTGAGTGATCAGCTCAGAGAATAGCACTATTAGCGTTTCGATGAAAGGCCCGATTTATTTAATCGAAAACAAATTATGAAAATTCAGGCTGTCACAACTCTTCCCCTCTTATAAAATTTTCGTCCTCGAAATTTAAACCTATTACAATACTTGATCAAAAAGGTGGGGGTACAAGTCTCTCATTGACTCCTCAGTCTCCCATGTTGCTCCTTCTGTATTGTGGTGTTGCTAGACCACTTTGACCAACGGGATGATCTTGGTGCGCAAGACTTGCTCGTTACGATTGACAATCTGAACCGGGCTTTCAACGTATGACACACGGTCATCCACGTCCAATTCCTTAAAGATAAACCTTCATCTGGATAAGTCTTCATTTCTCGGTCCGGAATTTGTCGGTGAGATCAGACTTTGAGATTAAAGTCTAGCAGTCTTCAGACTTTGACAGTAGCATCTGGAAATCTTTAGACTATAACACTTGAGTCCACAAGTCTTCAAACTAGACTTTTGGAAAGGTTTTGTAAGCTACAAAACAATAAGGAGTTTTCTCCAACAATCTCTCCATTTTTTATGGTGACAAAACTTTCATGCAGATTTGAAAATTTTTAACTTTGTGAAACAACACTTAAATAAAACATGATATCTTATAAAAATAAGTTTATTAGTGTTGGAGAAAACTTCCTTGAGTGTTTTGAAGTTGACAAAACGTTTCCATCATTCTTGTCTGAAGACTTGCAGACTCTTCTATCAAAGTTTGAAGACCTCCGGACTCCCAGACTCAAGACTCAAAATATATTCTCATTGACAGTTTTTAGTCCGTCGAAGAAAGCTTATCCGAAACAAAGTATTTTGTTAAGGATTCGATTCTATCAACTAAAGAAGATCTCTTGGCTGGACATAGTATGTCGGAATCCATTATTCAAATCAAGATTGATTCAGGGATTTTGGATCTGTTGATTGGCGAAGTATATTTGGAAGGTTCTACTTATGGAAACCTAGATCCTATTTGTATGGGCGAGCATGATTGGTGGGCTATTGTCATGTTCCTTAAATAGCTCGAAGATCTTCCTAATTGATTCTGTCCAACGAGTAGATTGGAATAATTCCTTTGGTAAGTGCCAACAGGTGTGATGGCATAAAGGAGTATATAAGGAAGACATTCTAGTTGTTTGAGTGGGTGTGCGATAGAAGAATTCCAAAGTTTGAAGCTCCTTGTTCTTAGTCAATTAAACTGTTGAGCAAAATATTGTACGCAAAAGAGAGTCTATATTTTTTAGAGACCTTGAAGAAATGTAGCAAAGTCTCTACACTGTGGAATCGAGGGATAACTTCACTGTAACAACTCTTTTGTTTCATAGTGAAATCCAGCCAGTGGGTTGTCAGTGTGGAAGAGTAGACGTAGGTTTGGATTAAGCCGAACTACTATAAACTCTGTGTTCATATTCTCTTTTCTACGCTCTTTTACTTTGATCATAACTTGTTTTGTTTACAAGAGATGGATTTCCTTTTCATAATCTATCGATTGATTAGTGCTACACACTTATCTCGTAAAATTGTTTTTACATCTATTCACCCCCTCTAGGTGCTCGTACTAGCTTTCACAATTGGTATTAGAGCCTATGTACTCACTTAAGTTGAAGTGTTTTACTTCAGAGTTAAAGATCTATGGCTAGTATGTTGGCTCAACGACTGGTTGAAAGGCAAAGCAATACCAAACTACCTTATTTTGATGGAAATGAATACAACATATGGAAAAACAAGATGAAGGCATTCCTAAGATCAAAGGATCCTTTGGAATGGGATGTAGTAGACAAAGGAATTATTCCTAAAACTGCAAATGTCTCAAAAAGAGGAAAAGAAGCCGTTGAGTCGAGTGAAATGACTCAAGAAGAGATAACCAAGAGACAGGCTCTTAATGCAAAAGCACTTTATTCTCTATATTGTGCATTATCACCTACTGAATATAATCGAATATCTTCTTATGATACAGTTAAAGAAGTCTGGGATAAATTACACATCACCTATGAAGGAACTGATAGAGTGAAAGAAACTAGAATCAACATTCTGCTCGGTCAATACGAATCATTCAAAATGAAATAAGGAGAATCTATCACTGACATGTTTAGTCATTTTACAGAAATCGTGAATGGTCTTGAAAATCAAGGTTAACCAATTTCTGATCCAATAAAAGTAAACAAGTTACTACGTGGACTCTCCAAGGATTGGAATCACATAAAGACTTCAATAAGGGAGACACAAAGAATTATGCCACTCTCTGTTGATGAATTGGTTGGGACTCTTCAATCTTATAAAGTGAAGCGAATCAATGAAGATGAAGATCCTAAAGGTAAGAAATTCATTGCATTAAAATCTAATGATGATTCTGATGTCACAGATTCTAAAGGCGATATGGATGATGAAGAGCTTGCTCTCATGGTAAGATGATTCAGAAAAACTAAACAGAAATGGGAGAAGATTCAATCCAAAGAAACAAAGTTTTCAAAAGCAACAGTCAAAGTCAGTTGAGGATGATGAATCCAATAAATATGTAGTCTGCTTTGAATGTAAGAAAAAGGGACACATTAGACCCAATTGTCCCCTTCTAAGGAAAAAGAAAGGAAAAGCTGAGAAGTATTGAAAGGCACTTAAAGCAGAAACTTGGAGCGATACAGAATGTGAAGAAAGTGATGATGATTATGCCAATATTTGTTTTATGGCACAATCAGACTTAGATTCAAACTCCGAGACAAACTCAGATTCAAACAGTGAATTTGAGGTCACTATCAAGAAAAAGGTTAAATGTTACCTGGATAGTGGATGCTCAAGACATATGACAGGAGATTCAAATTGCTTCATAAAGCTCGTTCAAGTTAATGGTGGAAAAGTTTCTTTCGGAGGAAACAGCAAAGGAAGAATTGTAGGACACGGAACTGTAAATATTGGAAGCCTTACTATCAGTAATGTTTCATTAGTGGAAGGACTTAATTACAACTTGCTAAGACCGGTTTTAAAATCAACTTTCAAAAATGAATATATTCAGGAACCAGTAAAGACTCCTCTCAGTCTTTCACGGGTCGAAGACATAAAAATATCTACCTTTTGGATGTCAAACCAGATGAAACTCAATGTCTAATCTCAATTCAAGAAGAAGCTAACTTATGGCACAGAAAACTTGGGTACATCAACATGAAGAAAATAGCCAAAATCTCAGCAAATAAGCTTGTTCGTGGACTGCCTAATCTGTCATATCAAAAGTCTGATCTATGCACACCATGCATGTTGGGAAAACAGGTAAAAAAACTCATTCAGACCAATAAATCAAGTTTCCACTAATCGTGTACTGCACCTCTTGCATATGGATCTCTTTGGACCAACCAGAACTTAGAGTATTGGAGGTAAGAAATACTGTTTAGTGATTGTGGATGATTATTCACGATTCACTTGGGTATATTTCCTAACAAGTAAGTTTGAAACATTTTCCTATTTTACAAAGTTTGCTAAAAAGGTCCAAAATGAGAAAGGGTATGTTATTTCAAGTATACGAACAGATCACGGAGGTGAATTTGAAAATCAAGACTTTACAAAATTCTGTGATGAATCTAGTTTTCAATATATGTTCTCTTCTCCATATACTCCAGAGCAAAATGGAGTCGTGGAAAGAAAGAACTCTTTTAATTGAAAGTAACATCTCTTCTCGTTTTTGGGCTGAAGTAGTTTCTACAGCATGTTATATTATTAATAGAGTATTTTTAAGGCCTATTTTGGAGAAAACTCCCTATGAGTTATTCAAAGGAGAGAAGCCTATTGTTTCATATTTTCACGTGTTTGGATGTAAATGTTTTATATTGAAAAATGCAAATGATCGAGTTGGTAAGTTTGAAGAAAAATCAGATGAAGGTATTTTCCTTAGATATTTTATCACAAGCAAAGCTTACGAGTTTACAACAAGAAGACTCAATCGTGGAGGAATCAATGAATGTCAAATTTCAAGACTTTATGCAAAACCAATCGATTCACACTCATCTTGAAGAATCTAAACCTGTTCCAGACTCTACAAAGTCTAAATCCCCAGAAGCAGTTCAACCTTCAAAAGATGAGCAAAAAATGATCAACGAAGATTCAAATAAGGAAAAAGATCAATAGTCTATTAAATCAACCAGTAACTGGAAGCATAAGTCTAGTCATCCCAAAGATCTCATTATTGGTGATATCAATGAGGGAATTCGTACAAGATCCAAAAGGTGCGAAGAGTCTAGTGTCGTGGCTCTTATTTCTAAAATAGAACACAAAAGCATAGAAGAAGCTTTAACTAATGAAAGCTGGATTGAAGCTATGCAAGGAGAACTCAGGTAGTTCAGCATCAATGATGTTTGGGAATTGACTCATAAACCTAAAGGTAAATCCATCCTTGGAGCTAAATGAGTTTTCAGGAACAAGATGAACGAGAAAGGAAAAGTCATAAGAGACAAAGCAAGACTCATGGCCTAGGGATATACGCAAGAAGAAGGGATAGACTATGATGAGACTTACGCACCAGTAGCGAGGTTAGAAGCAAATAGATTATTACTTACTTTTGCTTGTTATAAGAATTTCAGGTCATTCCAGATGGTCGTCAAAAGTGATTTCCTAAATGGATTTATCCAAGAGGAAGTCTATGTGGAACAACCACCTAGTTTTGAAAACCCAAGGAAACCACACTCTGTATTCAGATTGAAAAATGCTTTATATGGTTTAAAGCAAGCACCTCGAGCTTGGTACAATAGACTAAGTAAGTTTTTAATTCAAAACAGTTTTGTCAAAGGTAAAACAGATACTACATTGTTTATCAAAAGAGAAAGCAAAAGTTTTCTACTTGTTCAAATTTATGTTGATGATATTATTTTTTGATCTTCTAATGAAAGTCTGTGTAAGAAATTCTCTAAGTCTATGTATGATGAGTTTGAAATGAGCATGATGGGTGAACTAACATTCTTTCTTGGGCTTCAAGTGAAACGACTAAAGGAGGCAATCTTTATTCATCAAGAAAAATATGCTAAAGAACTTGTCAAAAAGTTTGGACTTGAAAATTGCAAAAAGACTAAAATACCAATGTCAAGTTCTTTGAAGCTGGACAAGGATGGAGAAGGAAAGAAAGTTGACCATAAGCTATATAGGAGTATCATTGGTTCACTTCTTTATCTAATTGCTTCTAGACCTGACATTTTGTTTAGTGTTTGTATTTGTGCCATATTTCAATCAGACCCTAAAGAATCTCATTTAAGTGCTGCAAAGCGTGTTATAAAATATATTGCCTCAACTTCAAATTTAGGTCTCTGGTATCTTAAAGAAGAAGACTTTACTCTTATTGGATACTCAGACGCTGACCTAGCCGGATGCAGAGTTGATAGAAAGAGCACATCGGACACTTGTCAACTACTTGGAAGCAGGACAGTATCTTGGTTTTCAAGGAAGCAAAGTACAGTAGCTCTTTCTACGGTAGAAGCAGAGTATGTAGCTCTTGGAAGTTGTTGTTCACAAATTCTGTGGATAAAACAACAGCTGAGAGACTTTAGAATTGAAGATTCATGCATTGAAATCAAATGTGACAACATTAGCGCAATCAATCTCACCAAAAATCCGATTCTTCACTCAAGAGCAAAACATATAGAGATTCGACATCATTTCATTAGAGATCATGCTCAAAATGGAGAAGTTTCAATTCAGTTTATTGATTGAAAGAATTAACTGGCGGATATATTTACAAAGCCTTTAGAAAAAAATCAATTTGAAGTCATTCGTTCGAGACTCAATATCTTAAAGTCTGAAGAAGTTCAGACTCAGGAATGAAAGTCTAAAGGCACTCAGACTCAGACAATCAAGATCTATGGCTGTAAGTTATTTCTATTTTAGAAATTTATCTCTCGGATCAAATCTTGAAAAGGTACGATCATCTATCCAAAATGATTGGTGTTATTTCCCAGTTTTTCGTGATTATTGCAATCATTCCTTTTCAAAAATGAAGTTATTTTTGAAATGACAGTTATTTAACTTTTTGAAAAGGTAGTTATTTTTAAAAGGCATTTTTATATTTCCTTTTTACGGCGTTCCGTATGCCTCGCTTCGACTACCTTATATACTGTTAGTTCTTCTTTGTTTTACTCACAAAAACCCTAAGAGAGCACCGATCTTCCACTTCTGTCTTCTTCTCTTGTTTAATCCTCGAAAAGTTTTCATTTTTTTTGGGAAAACAAGCTTGGAATCTCTCAAAGACCATGAAAGATGTCGTCTCAAAGAAAGTCTTCAAGGATCGCAAACAGGAGACCACAGCAAATGTGTGAGGGGCCTACGCACTTTGATCTCATCGAGGAAGAAGAATCTCCTAGATAGCAGTAGAGCCCACAACATTCTCAGCAGCGTCCATCTCCTCCATCTAGACCTCAAGATGTTGCACATCGAGAAGAAGAAGAAATCATCGAGGACGCAGAGCCCGTAAGTACTCATATGCTCACTTTTACCTACAAGCTTTACCGTGCTTTGAAGAGGAGTGGTACTCCGTTGAACTACATTGATGAATCTCTTAAGGACAAAGGGTATAAAAATGAAAATTTATTTTTATGCACAATGGAACGATTCGGAATTGCCCCTACGGGGTCGGCGGAAGAAGCTTTGGTGAATATCCCAAGCGATCCACGTGTTGGAGGGCTAAGTCAACCAGATGGGAATGATGATGATAGGATGTACTGTCAGTTTAAACCTAGATTGGGTGTCGTGGCAAAAACCCGAAGCAAAAGGACAGATTTGTTTCGCTCGGAGGAACATAAGCAACTATACTCTAAGTTACTAAAGCGTGGGGTGATAAACCCTAGAAGTGTGGACTTTGATTTTCTTAACTCTGTGAATGTCAATATGCGGGAAAAATTCAGTTTTCTTGAACTCGAACAATTTTGTTCTGAATCGACAGAAGCTCGTGCTGAACTTACTGCTTATTTCTATTCAAATCTCAGTTTCTTGGATGCAGATAGATTCTCTTTTAGTGTTCAAGATCAAGACTATGTGGTTGACATGAATACATTAGCTGATGTAATTGGGGTTGAAAGAGGGAAATATCAACCTATCAGTGTGTCTATTAGTCATGCGACGATCGAGCTTGTTAAAGATAGAACAACGGAAGGGAAGATTTTCTATTTGAGTATGAATGTGTCCAACATTTTGCTTCACAAGATAGTGATTAACTGCCTCAGACCAAAATCTACTTCAAAGATCGATGTTTCAAACTCAGAGGCAAAGCTGATGTATGCCATCAATGTTGGCAAAAAGTTCTCTCTTCCACACACTATTATGTTCCACATGTATAGGACAATGGTGAAGGATAAGGGTCAACTTCCATACTCAGCACTCGTGACCAAGTTATTCAGACATTTGAACGTTCAGCCTCCCTGGATTCTTTATGTTCGAACGTGCGATCAAATGGTGGTGGGACTAAAATGGTCTATAAAATGCGTCTGAAGGAACTCAACAAGGCATTGGAGTAGATCAAGGAGCAAACCCCTGTCAAGACTCATTCAGTCTCTTCAGCGGCAAAGCGAAAAGAGAATGAGTCCATGATTGCTCCATCCAAGAAAAGAAGAGCACTCATCATTGAGGATGAAGATGATGAGGATGATGTCACCATTTCTACAATGGCATTGAAGAACTTGAGTCGTTCTGTTCCAGAATCAATGGAGAGATAGAGAAAAGACAAGGATGAGACAAAACAGAGGACTGGAGAGAGAGAAGATTTGGAGAAAGAAGCAAAGGAGAGAGATGCAAAGGAGGAAAGAATTGAGGAAGAACAAGAGGAGAGAGGAGATCAAGTAGAAGCAAAGCATGAGGAACACTTTTCTCCACTTGAAGGCATGGAAATAGGGGGAGATCTTGAGAAAAGAGGAACGTCCTCATTTCTTGCCACTAGTGAAGGAGTAAGTCGTTCTCCAGCTGATCTAGAGGACATCTTCGCCTCTCAATTTCCTGAGGAGGGACATGAGGTTTCATCGCCCAATCTGCGTGATCATGCTGAATTGCCATCATCTGCCAATACTCCGTCTGATCGTGCATAAGCCAGTACTCAAACAGATAATTCGGCAGACTTTCGCAAAATACTTGATGTTCTTTTGGAGATGCGAAGACAAATTTATGCTCTGGGATGCGAAGTATAGAACTTGCAAACTGTTGGTCAAGCCTCTTCAGTTTCTTTGCATGATTAGATCAATGCCCTTGCTATTCAAGTTCAAGCAAATGCTAAGGGTGAAGATGTAGCGCAACTGAAGGAGGATTTGGAAAGGCTGGAAGGGATTGTCCAGTCAATGGGAGATTTCCAGCTTGTTCGTGTTCCCAAGCAATCTTAAAACCATTCTCTTTTCATCTCTACCTTTTTAATGATGACAAAAAAGGGGAGAGATGGGTGTAGATTTGATTTTGAACTTTGCACTCGACTTTTTAAACTTTTGTGACGATTATGTTTGATTGACTTGACTTTTGTTTGGCTGTTTAGATTTGGACTAGATTTGGATTTGACTGTTTGAACATTTGTTTTTCCTAAGCACTATTGATATCTCATGGCTTTGCTCATTTACAGAACTAACATATTCTCTGTGGATACAGATTCTATTGATCTCTCATGGCTTTGTTTATCTTAAGCCATTTATCTTTTGTGAGATATCCTTGTTTGCTTGAGTAATGTTTTGTAGGTCAAAGTTATCCAAATCTGCAAGAAAGTTTTGTCACCATCAAAAAGGGGGAGATTGTTGGAGAAAACTTCCTTGAGTGTTTTGAAGTTGACAAAATGTTTCCATCAGTCTTGTCTGAAGACTTGCATACTCTTCTATCAAAGTCTGAAGACCTCCGGACTACCAAACTCAAGACTCAAAGTCTATCCTCATTAACAGCATCTAGTCCGTCGAATAAAGCTTATCTGAAACAAAGTATTTTGTTAAGGATTCGATTCTGTCTACTAAAGAAGATCTCTTAGCTAGACATAGCATGTCGGAATCCATTATTCAAATCAAGATTGATTCAGGGATTTTGGATCCGTTGATTGGCGAAGTATACTTGGAATGTTCTACTTATGGAAACCTAGATCCTATTTGTATGGGCGAGTAGGATTGGTGGGCTATCATCATGTTCTTTAAGTAGCTCGAAAATCTTCCTAATTGATTATATCCAATGGGTAGATTGTGGAAGAATTCTTTTGGTAAGTTCCAACGGGTGTGATAGCGTAAAAGAGTATATAAAGAAGACGTTCCAGTTGTTTTAGTGGGTGCGTGATAGAAGAATTCCAAAGTCTAAATCTCCTTGTTCTTAGTCAATTAAACTGTTGAGCGAAATATTGTATGCAAAAGAGAGTCTATATCTTTTAGAGACCTTGAGGAAGTCTAGCAAAGTCTCTACACTGTGGAATCAAGGAAGAACTTCATTGTAACAACTCTTTTGTTTCATATTGAAATCCAGCCAGTGGGCTGTCAGTGCGGAAGAGTAGACATAGGCTTGGATTAAGCTGAACCACTATAAACTCTGTGTTCATATTCTCTTCTCTACGCTCTTTTACTTTGATCGTAACTCGTTTTGTTTACAAGAGATGAATTTCATTTTCATAATCTATTGATTGATTAGTGTTGTACACTTATCTCGTAAAATTATTTTTACACCTATTCTCCCCCCTCTAGGTGCTCGTACTAGCTTTGACAATTAGAACCTGGATAGCATCGATTCTGCAACCACAGAAAACATATTCCAACAAAATAAGATAACTATCCAATCACAATCAGTATCACATGCTTAGTTGTTGCAAGCTTCAAACCTTCAAATCAAGATAGCAGTAAAAGGTCCAAAGTCCAAAGCAAAAAAATACCAAAGTCTAAAACCACAAAGCTCATCAAAATCAAACCAAAAAGTACTTAAGAAATATAAAAAGATAATCATCAAATCTGCACAACTTCTCCCCCTTTTAGTAAAAATGTTGAGTGAAGAGAGTTTTGTGAAAATCATGGCTGTTTTGGAATCCGAACGAGCTGGAATTCTCCCATGGATTTGACTGTATCCTCAAGCTTTCCAAGAGTCTCATTCAGTTGCTATAAATCTTCACCCTTCACAGTATCTTGCACTTGAGTCTTCAGGGCGAGTAGCTGTTCTTGCAGAGAAACTGAAGTGGTCAAGAAAACTTTCTTTAGATCTTTTATCTCAAACTCCAAGCCATATTGCTGTCTCCTTAAATCCAACAGGATGTCCAGCAGTCTTGAAAAGTTTGCTGTTTGTTCTGGTGCAGCACTAGGTTCAGCCGAGTCAATTTCAGGATTCTTGAGATGTGAGAGATCTTCAGCAGTTCGTCTAGCATGACTAGGAGTGGATGCCTCAATATTTGCTTCAGGATAGTGAGAGGCATACACATCCTTTGGATCTGCTACAGATCGATTGACATCACTAGTAAGAGCAGTTGAAGAAATACCTTGTTTATTAACAGCTCTCCCTGTTTGTGTGCCTTCAGGTGGAGAAATTAATTCTTCTTCATGTTCTGCGTCAACTTCAACATTTGAGTGATGTGTCCATTTTCCTCTTTCTCCAGCAATTTCACTCCTTCTCTTTTCAGAGTCACTCGACAAGGATACAGCCAAAGTTAGCTCAAAAGAGTCATCTTGACCCTCTTCTTCTTCTTCTTCTTCTTCTTCTTCTTCTTCCTTCCTTCCTCTATTCTTCCTTCCTCTTCCTCTATTCTCATCTCTTTTCTTACTTCCTCTCTCTTCTCTGTTTCTTCTTCTTCTATTGTCTCTCTTCCTTCTTGAAATCTAACAAAACTCTGTAAATTCTTTAAGGCAAAGGCAGTGAGAGTAATGCCATCTTCATCTTCTTCAGCTTCTAAGATGAGTGCTCGCCTGTGACACCCCTCGACGGCCCTTGGTCCGATTAGGGTCGCCACATCGCTTACCATTCACTTTCCTTATTAACATATTACTCTGATACCATTATCAATTGTAGCGGGTCCATACAACCTGGGGGTTTACATTTTTTTTTTATAGGTCCCTTGCGCAATTCATATACGGAAGCACATCCAACAAACTCCCTTCCCTATATTCAGAAAACGATGCACACCTACTAAACATCTTATAAAATTTAAGCCGTACACTTTTATTTACAAAAAGCAGATGGACATCTTTAGTCGGTACATCGAAATGCCATAGTTTCCTATACATGGCTATACTTCAAAAGATGACCGACATCTCCTCCAACAGTCATACACTTAAAGTCCATCGATCAGTGTCGGCGTCCAAAAGCTCTTTCCCTTGCTATCCTCCTCCTCACGGTCATATCTAATCGTTCAAACCATCTACTAATCTGAAATGTTGTCCCCAAAAGGGGTGAGTACAATCACTCAGCAGGTAAAGGAATCTAATAACAACTCAATGCATCATACAAGTCATACATGCATTGCAAGCGTAACTTACCTTGCACCCATGCGCAATACTATCATGCATCATCATGCCTTATCATCATGCATATCATATCATCGTATGTCATCATCATAATCATCATCATGGCATCATTATATCATACATGTCATCCTTATCATGACATCATCACATCACATCACATATCATCACCATCATCATGCATATCATCATGCATACCATACCATGGGTGATCATCATATCACATCACATATCATCATCATCATCATGCATATCATCATGCATATCATACCATGGGTGATCATCATATCACATCACATATCATCATCATCATCATGCATATCATCATGTATATCATACCATGGGTGATCATCATATCACATCACATATCATCATCATCATCATCATGCATATCATCATGCATATCATAGCATGGGTGATCATCATATCACATCACATATCATCATCTTTAAATTTGATCACCACATCACCCTTCCTCGATTCATCAATTTCATCTCATATTTTACACTGGCATCCCATGCGAGAAAAACCTCCGGGCATGTATCCAAGATACAACCGGGCATCCAAAGGGCATTGACTCATTCGAACCTTTGGGCATCTCGCACCCCACCTGGCATCACGAGGAATCTCCGGGGCTCGCCATGAAAATGGTTACCCCTACCCTCCGGGCATGCATCATGATACAACCCCTCACCCTCTGGGTATGTATCATAATACAACCGGCATCCCGACACTACCGGGAAAACCTCTGGGCATGTATTCATAATACAACCAGGCATCCAAAGTGCATCGACTCATTCGAACCTTTGGGCATCCCGAAACTCCCGGGGAATAATCATCCGCCACAAACGGCTTCCTCATTCATCATTATCCAT
Organism: Eucalyptus cladocalyx; assembly: GCA_017140615.1. Classification (NCBI taxonomy): domain Eukaryota; kingdom Viridiplantae; phylum Streptophyta; class Magnoliopsida; order Myrtales; family Myrtaceae; genus Eucalyptus; species Eucalyptus cladocalyx. The sequence goes on from CM029520.1 coordinate 22,069,789, forward strand.
GGTCACCATTTTAGTTCTCAACTCATCATGGCACACAATATAATGACCAACAAGATCATATGCAGCACTCAATTCATACATGCATCTCAATTCATAGTCATGCATGCATCAATACATCATCATCCAATCCATACAAAATTCCAGCAAATACCACTTTCAGAAAATATTTAAATTAAATATTCATGTGATTCTCAAAAATCATGAAATTAAGGCTAGTGGTAGACAAGTCAATAAGATGGCAATCTCATGAAAGATACATGCCCAAATCGAGTTCCACACAAGAAGATACAATTCACACAAAACAGCATGTAAATTCGGATACAAGCAGAATGCACAGTTTCCGAATAAATTCAATTAAAATACTCATATGGCCGCCAAAATTTACGAAATTTTACAGGGTGATAGCCAAGACATTTTTGTACAACTTTCATGAAAAAATCCAAGCCAGATTCCTTATAGATTATGTTATTCAAACTCACAAATTTTCTGGACCCACTACCGCATCGTCCAGTGCCTCCTTCTCCAAAATATGAAGTTTTAACCTACCTATTCTCTTTCGTTTTCGCTGAAATTTGGATATGTTATGTTTCAAGGTATCCTTTACAATTTTCATGCAGAGATCTAGGTTAAATAACCATAATATGGTCACCATTTAGGTCCTTGAAGTCTCGGGTGTCTCGGAATACATCACCAGAATCATCGTCTCCAAGATCCAGCCGATTTACTAGGCTATACTTGTTCATTTCACTTAAAATTCGAGTATGTTGTATTTTAAGATATCCCCTACAACTTTCATGAAGATATCGAGAAAAAGGTCAGTAAAAACTTTCCAGATCTGAGGTCTCCGTAGGATAAGCTTTTAACCCCTTAAATCTCCATCACTTTCCACGAAATTTTAGTATGTTGTAGTTCAAGATGTTAGCTACAACTCTCATGAAGATATTACAGCCAAAATCGAACTCTAAACATGCATGCAAGCTCTCACAACATTCTGACTCAAACAGTTCATACGAAAATATTCCAGATCTAGCATCTCCGTAGGATGAGGGTTTGACCCCACAAATCTCCATCATTTTCCACGAAATTTTATTATTTTATAGTAAAAGATGTTAGCTACAACTGTCATGAAGAATTCGAAGCCAAAATCGGACTCTAAACACACATGCAAGCTCAAACAAGTTTCTGACTCCAAACAGTTCATGCGAAAACATTGGTGCAAGAGTAGAAAGTGGATTCCCAACTTGCCTCTAGACCTCACGAACAGCACGAGCGGACGGACGGCGATTCCTTCTCCTCCTCTCTCGGCCTCCCTCTTCTCTCTCTCAACTCACTCTCTCTCACTTGGCTTGGCCGAATGCCACTCTCTCTCTCCCTTTCTCTCTCTCTTTTTGGTTGCTTTTATATTGCATGCATTCTTATCTTGCATGAGGGACAAGTGTAATTGTGGAGGAAGACAAGTGTCCACCATGCTTCACCTCCTCCATGCCACTTGTCCTATTGCATGCATCATGGGCCTTGGAGTTGGGCTGGTCGACCACTCCTCTTGGGCCTCTATTGGGCCAGCCATCTTGGCCCTTTAAAGGCTTAGGCCAATGGGCCTAAGGCCCAACCTAAAAATTGACCTTTTCCTCCTTTTTTTTTATAAATATTTTAAACTTTTAATGTTCCACATGGCCAAAGTCTTATGACATTTCATTTATTGAAATTTAATTTATAAAGTGCATGGCCAAGCATAGATTATTAATTTATCCTATAGTCCTAAATTCAAAATTCATAAACACAAGCACAATAACACCTAGCCTTAAGAAAACTAATGGCTAACATATAGACCATAGGTAATTTCATTACCTAATTATAGGCTTTAATTTCTCTAGAGGATGACTTGAATTTTGTGATGCCACAATTCTCCCCTCCTTAGAGAATTTCGTCCTCAAAATTAGACATTTCCTAAGTCTCCTTAAACAAGTGAGGGTACCTTTCCCTCATCTCACTTTTATTCTCCCATGTGGCTTCCTCCACATCATGATATCGCCATAATATCTTAACCAAAGGAATTCTCTTGGTCCTGAGAATTTGTTCCTTTTGATCCAATACTTGCATAGGCTCTTCGATGTACCTCACTTTCTCATCCATTTTGATGGCTTCATGATCGAGTATGTGAGCAAGATCTGGCTGATACTTCCTCTAAAGTTAAGGATGCAAGCTCTTAACATATCTTAATTGATCACAACACCATAAACAGTTTTAAAACAATAACCACATCTGAAATTTTTTTTGAACGCTTGAAAATCTTCCTTCATGAAATCAAACAATACAGACTGAGGTTTTCAAAAGCATTCAACAACATTAGCAAGCTTTGAAATCATATGCCATTTCCATGTCAAAACGTTTTCAAATCACCAATGTGGAAAATCCTTTGAGTTCAAAAAATTCCACTTCATGATATCAAATGATGCAAAATAAGGAATTTCAAAGACACAACAGTATAACAATGATAGTATTTGAGAATAGGTAAATCTCATATCGTTGAAACCAATTCACAAAATCAAAGCATGATGCCAATTCCATAAAATCCATGTCCACGTTTAAATTTCAAATGTCTTTCGGAATTCACATGTAGAGTCTTAAGTTGCACTTGCATCACGGCGCGAAATAAAATACTTTATCAAAACCCTTAGTAAATTTAAATCGGTACGTTGGCAAATTCCAATCTCAATCCCAACTCCAATGGGTTGGAATGTTTTCTATAAAAAGTTCAGAAATCTTTGAAATAGAAAACACTTCTTAAAACATTTGGGCACGATGTCATAGTACTCATAAATTTTGATGAAATTCAAGAGATTTTCTAAAACAGTTCACAATCAAAATCTGCTTTTCAATTGAAGTTCAAAACTTGGAATGTACAGGTGATAATCTTCTCCAAAAACCATAAGCATTTCTTGAAGTATTGAAAATCATAGTTTGGAGAGTCGATAATATTGGTGCCATTGTAAGGATTTTTGAAACTAAAAACTTTGAAATACCAAAATCCTTAGCCTTTCTTGAAATACCGAAATCAACGCATCAGCGAGTCACCAAACTCGGTCCCAACCTCAAGATTTTCAAAGTAGTTTGCATGTAAAATCTTAGAGCTTTGAAAACATCCAAACTCAAGTATTTCCAATCTAACGCACCATTTAGCCGAATCATTCCTATACCTTAGTCACCATCAATTCAAGCCTAGAACCATCAAAATCAGCACCACCAATAACTCATTTAGTTCAATCCAACAAAGACATTCACTACACCTTCATTGCAACATGAATTCAAGCCTAAAATATAGCATCATTCCTTCGATTCAAGTATCTATAGTCCACCAAGACTTATTTAACTCAAAGATCGACTATCCACCAAAATAAAACTTGTCTAGTTTCCACCGAATATATCTCATGTCTCATCCTAAAGGATCATCACTTAGACTAATCATCCATCAAATCCACAACTTGAACTTCCACCATTTCACCTTGGAAAGACTATAACCACAAATGATCATATTCACTAATTCCACCAAACCTTTTTCAAACTGAGATCATCACCTAAAATTAAAAGTTGATCATTATCGATTAAACCTATTATTCCAATATATAAACCACAAATAATTTCATGTCTCATATGACTACTCAAACTCATGACTTCCAAGATCAATCTATACATACTAAATGCCTCCATGTAATGCATCAAGACTTCCAATGAGATCCTCAAATAGGAAGTCACTACTTAGCTCAAATGATCATAACTTAATCCTCAAATTCATAACTTACTCTCCATAATTCACTTCTTAAGCCTTGCTTGCAACACTATGCTTAGATGCTACGCATGCTCTTCAGGTCCTTTAGAATATATCAGGATATCATCAAATGAAGACAATCACAATTTATCCAAATAAGGCTTAATTATCCTATTCAATAAATCCATGAATGCAGTTAAGGCATTCGTCAATCCACATAGCATAACTAGGAACTCGTAGTGTCCATAGCGAGTCCTAGATACAATCTTAGGAATGTCTTCTTTCTTAATCCTTAACTGATATCCTGATCTCAAGTCAATTAAAGACCAAACTTCCTGGCAATTGGTCAAATAGGTCATCAATTTTAGGTAATGAGTACTTACTCTTAACAATTACATGATTCAATTGCCTATTATCAATGCACAAACGCATCGATCTGTCCTTCTTTCTCACAAACAAGAGTTCTACAAGCTTAACCATGCTTCCACTACGCTACTCTCACAAAATTATCCCAGGAACACTACCTTTCCAGTTCAGTTCATAGTTCGGTTCATTCTTGCCCCCTTTTGCCATTCTAGAAGCCTGTCAGGAGCCGCTCCTTGTTCAGGTCCTCTGACCTCGGCGTCCACTCCCCGCCCTCATCAAATTGGGACGTTACAGGTACACCAGCTTTCGCCTGGTTCGAACCCAAACTACACATCTACTGAAAGGTCTCGTTTCAATAGGGATTAACTTACAGAGTTATTATCCATTTTGGCCTATCCCATACTAGGCCTCATGGTTTTATCCTTAGCACATGGGCAAGTACTATCTCATGAGATCATTCATCCTAGTCCATTGCTTACGAAGCTAGTCCATTCCTATGATGACATCAAAGTCATACATAACTATCACTATTAAGTCCATTTCCAGATGTCATTCTCCTAGAGTTATCTCACTCATCTCGCATGCCAACGTAGATAACAACATGTCTTTTAGCGATGTAGAAATACGAAGAGGCATATCTAGAGATTTGTTCCTACTCCTCACAATCATCTATATTTTTCGGACACAAATGAATGCGTGTCACTATTATCAAATAACGCATATGCCTTCTTATCCCTTTATCGAAATTGTACCTGAGATAACACTTTTGGAAGCTCCTGCTTCCTCTTGAGTGACCGTATACAGCCTTCCTTGTGGACAATCTTTCTTAAAGTGACCTCTTTGCCCACAGCCAAAACATTTCAATCGATCATTACAGGGTCCTGGTCCATGCCTCCCATCACACTTTTGACAAATATCAGGCGGATAGGGTGCTTTCCCAAAAGTCGGGCCACTCCAAGCTCTTCTAAAATTTCCAAAGTTACTTTTTTTCTTAGGTTCCCAAGTTGGACCTTGACCTACATAAGGTCTCTTACCCCGTCTCACATCACCAAAGGACAATGGTTTCTTATCCTCCGAATGTTCCCTCATCAACTCCTGCTCCACCAACTGTGCCCTTTCATAGATCTCATTATAATCTCTCACGTTCAGGAGCACTAGTTATCTCCTACTATCTGTGCTCAGGCCCTTAAGGAATCTCTTAACCTTTTCCTCCCAATTCTCTATCAATCTAGGGGCATACTTAGACAGCTCAAAAAGTTTCGCTTTAGGAACAATTTGCGACTCAATGTCACAAATTTGCTAAGAAGGAGAAGTAATGTTCATATGTTACTAAAGTCATATAAGTAACATAAAATGTTACTGACACACAAAAGCATATCACACTAGTTACCAAGGATCTACGAGTGAATATCCATCACCCGTTATTCAATTATTCCGTTTTATATCCTATGGTGTGCATCTTTCTATCCGCATTTCCATCTGAGGCACCTTATCACACCAAATAGACCATAGCCCTGATACCAACAAAGGATGTGACACCCCTCGACGGCCCCCGATCCGATTAGGGTCGCCACATCGCTTACCATTCACTTTCCTTATTAACATATTACTCTGATACCATTATCAATTGCAGCGGGTCCATACAACCTGGGGGTTTACATTTTTTTTTTATAGGTCCCTTGCGCAATTCATATACGGAAGCACATCCAACAAACTCCCTTCCCTATATTCAGAAAACAATGCACACCTACTAAACATTTTATAAAAGTTAAAGCCGTACACTTTTATTTACATAAAGCAGATGGACATCTTTAGTCGGTACATCGAAATGCCATAGTTTCCTATACATGGCTATACTTCAAAAGATGACCGACATCTCCTCCAACAGTCATACACTTAAAGTCCATCGATCAGTGTCGGTGTCCAAAAGCTCATTCCCTTGCTATCCTTCTCCTCACGGTCATATCTAATCGTTCAAACCATCTACTAATCTGAAATGTTGTCCCCAAAAGGGGTGAGTACAATCACTCAGCAGGTAAAGGAATCCAATAACAACTCAATGCATCATACAAGTCATACATGCATTGCAAGCGTAACTTACCTTGCACCCATGCGCAATACTATCATGCATCATCATGCCTTATCATCATGCATATCATATCATCGTATGTCATCATCATAATCATCATCATGGCATCATTATATCATACATGTCATCCTTATCATGACATCATGACATCACATATCATCACCATCATCATGCATATCATCATGCATATCATACCATGGGTGATCATCATATCACATCACATATCATCATCATCATCATGCATATCATCATGCATATCATACCATGGGTGATCATCATATCACATCACATATCATCATCATCATCATGCATATCATCATGCATATCATACCATGGGTGATCATCATATCACATCACATATCATCATCATCATCATGATGCATATCATGATGCATATCATACCATGGGTGATCACCATATCACATCACATATCATCATCATCATCATGCATATCATCATGCATATCATACCATGGGTGATCATCATATCACATCACATATCATCATCTTTAAATTTGATCACCACATCACCCTTCCTCGATTCATCAATTTCATCTCATATTTTACACTCGCATCCCATGCGAGAAAAACCTCCGGGCATGTATCCAAGATACAACCGGGCATCCAAAGGGCATCGACTCATTCGAACCTTTGGGCATCTTGCACCCCACCTGGCATCACGAGGAATCTCCGGGGCTCGCCATGAAAATGGTTACCCCTACCCTCCGAGCATGCATCATGATACAACCCCTCACCCTCCGGGTATGTATCATAATACAACCGGGCATCCTGACACTCCCGGGGAAAACCTCTGGGCATGTATTCATAATACAACCAGGCATCCAAAGTGCATCGACTCATTCGAACCTTTGGGCATCCCGAAACTCCCGGGGAATAATCATCCGCCACAAACGGCTTCCTCATTCATCATTATCCATGGTCACCATTTTAGTCCTCAACTCATCATGGCACACAATATAATGACCAACAAGATCATATGCAGCACTCAATTCATACATGCATCTCAATTCATAGTCATGCATGCATCAATACATCATCATCCAATCCATACAAAATTCCAGCAAATACCACTTTCAGAAAATATTTAAATTAAATATTCATGTGATTCTCAAAAATCATGAAATTAAGGCTAGTGGTAGACAAGTCAATAAGATGGCAATCTCATGAAAGATACATGCCCAAATCGAGTTCCACACAAGAAGATACAATTCACACAAAACAGCATGTAAATTCGGATACAAGCAGAATGCACAGTTTCCGAATAAATTCAATTAAAATACCCATATGGCCTCCAAAACTTACGAAATTTTACAGCGTGATAACCAAGACATTTTTGTACAACTTTCATGAAGAACTCCAAGCCAGATTCCTTATAGATTATTTTATTCAACCTCACGAAGTTTCTGGACCCACTACCGCATCGTCCAGTGCCTCCATCTCCGAAATATGAAGTTTTAACCTACCTTTTCTCTTTCGTTTTCTCTGAAATTTGGATATGTTATGTTTCAATGTATCCTTTACAATTTTTATGAAGAGATCTAGGTTAAATAACCATAATATGGTCACCATTTAGGTCCTTGAAATCTCGGGTGTCTCGGAATACATCACCAGAATCATCGTCTCCAAGATCCAGCCGATTTACTAGGCTATACTTGTTCATTTCACTTCAAATTCGAGTATGTTGTATTTTAGGATATCCCCTACAACTTTCATGAAGACATCGAGGTGAGATTCTCAACAAAAATCAACATGCAATCACGAATCCAGAAAAAGGTCAGTAAAAACTTTCCAGATCTGAGGTCTCCGTAGGATAAGATTTTAACCCCTTAAATATCCATAATTTTCCACGAAATTTTAGTATGTTGTAGTTCAAGATGTTAGCTACAACTCTCATGAAGATATCACAGCCAAAATCGAACTCTAAACATGCATGCAAGCTCTCACAACATTCTGACTCAAACAGTTCATACGAAAATATTCCAGATCTAGCATCTCCGTAGGATGAGGGTTTGACCCCTCGAATCTCCATCATTTTCCACGAAATTTTAGTATTTTATAGCAAAATATGTTAGCTACAACTTTCATGAAGAAATCGAAGCCAAAATCGGACTCTAAACACACATGCAAGCTCAAACAAGTTTCTGACTTCAAACAGTTCATGCGAAAACATTGGTGCAAGAGTAGAAAGTGGATTCCCAACTTGCCTCTAGACCTCACGAACAGCACGAGCAGACGGACGGCGATTCCTTCTCCTCCTCTCTTGGCCTCCCTCTTCTCTCTCGCAACTCACTCTCTCTCACTTGGCTTGGCCGAATGCCACTCTCTCTCTCTCCCTTTCTCTCTCTCTTTTTGGTTGCTTTTATATTGCATGCATTCTTATCTTGCATGAGGGACAAGTGTAATTGTGGAGGAAGACAAGTGTCCACCATGCTTCACCTCCTCCATGCCACTTGTCCTATTGCATGCATCATGGGCTTTGGAGTTGGGCTGGTCGACCACTCCTCTTGGGCCTCTATTGGGCCGGCCATCTTGGCCCATTAAAGGCTTAGGCCAATGGGCCTAAGGCCCAACCTAAAAATTGACCTTTTCCTTTTTTTTTTTTATAAATATTTTAAACTTTTAATTTTCCACATGGCCAAAGTCTTATGACATTTCATTTATTGAAATTTAATTTATAAAGTGCATGGCCAAGCATAGATTATTAATTTATCCTATAGTCCTAAATTCAAAATTCATAAACACAAGCACAATAACACCTAGCCTTAAGAAAACTAATGGCTAACACATAGACCATAGGTAATTTCATTACCTAATTATAGGCTTTAATTTCTCTAGAGGATGACTTGAATTTTGGGATGCCACATCGCCTCTTCTTGATAGGTTCCTCTATTGGTTCCTTGCCTTTCCACTTTAATGATGCAGAGTTTTGCTTTGCCTTGACAGGGGACTTCTCCTTAAAGCTCTCCAAAACCTTGTTGAGCTCCTTCAGACACATCTTTGTGACCATCTTCAATCCAATCACCATTATAGCAATGCTTTGCATACACAAAGAAGCAGGAATATGAATATTGAAGTGTTTGGAGAGTCTTGTGATGAGAGCAGAATAAGGAAGTTGTCCTTTGTCCTTCACCACTGTCCTATACATGTGCATGAGGATAGTATGAGGCAGAGAGAACTTGTAGCCAGTGTTGATGGCGTACATCAACTTTGCTTCTGAATGAGAAACATCAGTCTTTGACGTTGATTTAGGCTGGATGCAATTGATCATGATCTTATAGAGCAAGATGTTGGAGGCATTCATCCTTGTGTGAGAAATTTTGCCTTCAATGAATCTGTCTCGTACAAGTTCCAGTGTATCGTGAGCAATTGATACACTAATTGGTTGGAAACACCCTCTTTCCACCCTAATCAAGTCAACCAAAGTGTCTACATCGACCACAAATTCCTTATCTCTTACCGTAAATGAAAAGCCATTCGCATCCAAAAATGATAGATTTGAATAGAAGTACGCTATGAGTGCTTGGTAGATGACCGTTGTCTCAGAGCAACATCGTTCCATTTGAAGAAGTGACAACTTCTCCCTCAGATTTACATTCACCGAATCAAGAAAATCAAAATCAATGCTTCTAGGATTCATACCCCCTCTCTTTAGTAATTTTGAGAAGGTCTTCTTATGATCCTTAGAGCGGAAAACACTTCCTCCCTCACCATGAACATTTGCAGCCACTGCCATCCTAGGCTGAAAATGTGTGAACATTCTTTCATCGTCGTCTTTTCCTTCAGGCTAATTGAAGGTACCAAAACGAGGGTCGCTTGGAAAGTTGGCAAATGTTCTATTAGCCAACCCTCTAGATGCCATGCCCATCTTTTCCATCTCTCGCAAGAATAAAGTTTCATTCTTGTAACCCCTCCCTCTCAGAAATTCATTGATTAGAGTCATTGCAATACCACATTCTTTCAACTTCAAATAAAGCTTGAAAGGTATTTCAGGTTTTAGTATTCTTATAGGATCTACATCTTCCACAATTTCTTCTTCTAGTTGTTGCTGTGGAGGATCTTGTGTCCTGTATAGAGAAGACTGACGCGGTTGAGAATATTGTTGTTGACTTTGCTACTGCTGTTGAGGTGAGTCATCTTCCTCGGTCAGATCGAAGTGCATAGGACCCTCATACATATGATGTGGTCCTCCACTTGCAATTTTGGAAGACTTTCTTGAAGACAATGTTGCTTTCTAGGTGAAATTCTCGAACTTGTTCATGAAAAAAGGTGAAAACTTTTTTGAATAAACTAGAGAGAAAGTGAGAACGAGTAGGATTTTTGTATTCTAGGGTTTGTAAGTGAAGACAGAGAAGAAGAAAATCGATAGTACATAAAGCAAATGAAACGAGGTATGCGAATCGTCATAAAGGAAAAAGTAAAAACTACCTTTTTGGAAAAGAACAAAAACTGCATTTTTAAAAAAAAAATTCCATAAATTCATAATTAAAAAGATAATTATTAAAAATAAAATAAGTAACGATTCAAAAGGTAAACATACCTTTTCAATTTTTTATCCAAAGAATTAAATTGTCGTAACGTAAATAACTTACAGTTGCAATTTTTGGTTATTCTGAGTTTGATCATCTTCAGACTTTAACTGATAAAGAATATAATGTTCAGTTTGGTATGAATAGACTCAAATAGACTTTCTATAGTGGCTTTGTAAATATATCTACCAACTAATTTTTTGAGTCAATAAACTATATCTTAACTTCTCCATTCTGAACATGATCTCTAATGAAATAATGTCGAATTTCTATGTGTTTTGCTCTTGAATGAAGAATTGGATTCTTTGTGAGATTGATGGCGCTAGTGTTGTGGCATTTAATCTCGGTGCATGAATCTTCGATTCCAAAGTCTCTTAGCTGTTGCTTTATCCACAAGATCTAAAAACAATAGCTTCCAAGAGTCATATGCTCTACTTTTGCTGTTGAAAGAGCTACAGTATTCTCCTTCCTTGAGAACCAAGATACTATCTTGTTGCCTAGCAATTGACAAGTACCAGAAGTACTCTTTCTATCAATTCTGCAACCAGTTAAATCTATGTCTGAATATCTAAGAAGAGTAAAATCTTTTTCTTTGGGATACCATAGACCTAGCTTTGTAGTAGTTGCAACGTATTTGATGATGTATTTTGCAGCACTTAAATGAGATTTTTGGGATCTGATTGAAATCTAACACAAATGCAAACATTAAACAAAACATCAGGTCTAGAAGCAATAAGATAAAGGAGTGAGCCAATAATACTCCTGTAAAGCTTCTGATTAACTTTCTTCCCTCATTCATCTTTATCCAGCTTCAAAGAACTTGACATCGGTATCTCAGTCGTTTTGCAATTTTCCAATCTTAACTTCTTAATGAGATCTTTTGTATACTTTTTTTGGTGAATGAAAATTCCTTCCTTCATTTGTTTTACTTGTAATCCGAGAAAGAAAGATAATTCACCCATCATGCTTATTTCAAATTCATCCTGCATAAACTTAGAAAACTTCTTGCACAAATTTTCATTAGATGATCCAAAGATAATATCATCGACATAGATTTGAATGAGTAGAAAATCTTTACCTTCTCTTTTAATGAACAAAGTAGTATCCACATTTCCTTTAACAAAACCATTTTGAATTAGAAATTTACTTAACCTGTCATACTGTGCTCGAGGAGCTTGCTTTAATCCATAAAGGGCATTTTTCAGTCGAAGACTAAGTCTAGCCTTTTTTGGATCTTCAAATGCGGATGGTTGTTTCACATAGACTTGTTCTTGAATAAATCCATTGAGGAATGCAGTTTTGACATCCAATTGGAATAATCTGAAATTTTTATAGCAATCAAAAGCAAGTAATAATCTAATTGCTTCTAACCTTACCACTGGTGCATAGGTCTTATCATAGTCTATCCATTCTTTTTGCGTATATCCTTTGACCACAAGTCTTGCTTTGTTTCTAACCACTTTTCCTTTTTCATCCACCTTGTTCCTGAAAACCTATTTAGTTCCAATAACAAATTTACCTTTAGGTTTAAGAATTAATTCCTAAACATCGTTGATACCGAACTATTTGAGCTCTTCTTGTATGGCTTCAGTCCAGCTTTCATCAGACAGGGCTTCTTCTATACTTTTGGGTTCTATTTCAGAAATGAGTGCTAGAGCACTAGACCCTTCTCACCTTTTGGATTTGGTACGGATTCCTTCATCAATTTTGCCAATGATCAGTTCCTTGGGATGACTGGACTTATGCTTCTAGTTACTAGTTGGTCTGAAGGTTTGCTGATTCTTTGCTTCAGTTGAATCTACTAGTTCTTGTTGTTGTTGTTGTTGTTCAGAAGTTTGAACCACTTCAGGAGAAGTAGACTTTGAAAGGTCTAGAGCAGGTTCAGAATCTTCAAGTTGAGTCTGATTCAGCTAATTCTGCATAGAGTCTTGGAATTTGACGTTCATAGATTCTTCCACAGACTAAATATTCTTATTGAATATTCTGAAGGCTTTGCTTGAGGTTGAGTATCCAAGGAAAATTCCTTGATCTGATCTTTCCTCAAACTTACCAATTCGATCATTTGTATTTTTCAAAACAAAACATTTACAACCAAATACATGAAAATAACAAACATTTGGCATTTTTCCTTTAAAAACTTGATAAGGAATTTTCTCTAAAATAGGCCTTAAAAATACTCTGTTAATGATATAACAAGCTGTAGAAACTACTTCAGCCCAAAATCGAGAAGAAATATTGTGACACCCCTTGACGGCCTTAAAAATACTCTGTTAGGGTCGCCACAGTTCGCATACCTTTCACTTTCCCTAATAACATGTCACTCTGATACCATTTCAATTGTAGTGGGTCTATACAACCTAGGGGTTTACATTTTTTTTTTTTTTGATCGGTCCCTTGCGCAATTCATATAACAGAAGCACATCCATCAACTCACTTCCCTATATTCAAAAAACGATGTACACCAACTAATCATTTATAGGTAAAAGCCGAACACTTTTATTTACTTAAACTAGATGGACATCATTCATCAATACATCAAAATGCCATGGTTTTCTATACTTGGCTATATTTCAAAAGATGACCGACATCTCCTCCAACAGTCGTATACTTCAAGTCCATCGATCGATGTCGGCGTCTAAAAATTCTTTCATTTGCTATCCCCCTCCTCGCAGTTATATCCAACCACTTAATCTATCTACCGGTGGTAGTGGCAGTAAAGGTATCTTATCTAGTTTGAAATGTTATTCTACAAAAGGGATGAGTACAACCACTCAGCAATAAAGATCTACCAAACTACTCATTGTGTCAAGCAAAACAATTAAGGCATCATAACAAAGCACATATCATTCATGCATTCAAGCATAACTTACCTTGCAGCCATGCATATGTCATCATACCATGGGTACATATACCATCATGCACTCATCATCAAGCATTCATGCATATATCACCATGCCATATGTGCATATACCGCCATGCACTCATCATCAAGCATTCATGCATATGTCACCATGCCATATGTGCATATACCACCATACAGTCATGCATATCTCACCACGTCATCGTGCATATACCACCATGATTCATTTCATCAATGCTATCAAGCATACATCACCATGAGATTCATTTATGCCTTCATGATTGCATTTTCAATATCAAATAGCATTAATTTACTTTCATAAGTAGATCATGCATCATGCTATATGCATACATCCATGCACATGATTCATTTTCAATTCTTATCTTTTACAAGGATCTCATTAGTTTTTTTTTCTTTCTAGGGACTAATGTTTGCATCCTACAATTTATTGCTCGCACCCAACCTGGCATCGCAAGGAACCTCCGGCCCACATCTCCGGGCATCCGGCACTCCCACATTCCGGGCATCTCGTATCCCAACTGGCATCACGAGGTATCCCTTCGGCACACACCTTCGAGGCTTCCAGAATTACGTACCGCCATACCACTAGGCATTCCCCCTGGAATTACGTATTGCATACCACCAGGCATCTCGAAACTCTCGAGGACATCCGGGCATGTATCTTAATACAACCCGGCATCTGGCACCCCCACATTCCAGGCATCCCAACACTCCCGAGGCATCGTCAGCTCACACCTCCGACGGTCTTGTTATTATCACAATATATATTCACACATGTATCTCAATTTCAACATAGCATTTGATGCAATAATGCCAATGATTGGAATCAGCCTTTTTAAAATCATATAATATGCATAGGGAAAAATATTATTTGATGCAATAGTTTTGAGAAACTTCATTGAATTCATGAAAATCCATAAATCTTTTGATGTCATATGGTATGCATGAATGTCACTACATCATTGCATGAATGATAATCCAAGATATCACAATTTATATAGCAAATCAATTACCTGTAAATAGAACAGTTTTTCAGCTTAAACAGAATGCGTGTTGTTTATGAAAAATTATGGAAAATTAGTAAACGATGGAGATTAATTCTGAAAATTTAACACATTGAAGATAGTATCTAATAAAACACATTTTATGAAGAACACCATATCAAAAAAGACTTCACAAAATACGTACAGGTCCATGCATCACCGAAAAAGGATTTTAACATCATCCATGCACAGTTTTGAAAACAATTATGATTAAACCCTTAAATAAACTCAGAAAATTCTGAAATTTGGAAATGATGTATTTAAGACCTAGAAGTACAAGTTTCATGAAGAAATTGTAGCCCAATTCGTTCTAGATTAAAAGATAAAATCGATTTACTTTTCTAATTCTCGGTATCGTTTTCCAGATCTACCCGTGTTGAAGAAAAAATTGTTTCCTTGGTCATTACTGGTCCATTTACTCTGAAATTTCAGTATGTTGTTCCTCAGAATATTATCTACAACTTTCATTCAGGACACATGATCAAATTTTTAACTGTATGATTTTATAAAAATCCCAAAATCATACTAGGTTGAAGCAGCGCTTTTCCCAGATCCAGTTTCTTGAAAAGACAATGAAGCAATATTACGACTAAAAAGTCACATGCAACACACAAACTCATGGATGGTCGGACTAGTCTTTCCAGAAACAGCATGCATGGCCAACGAATCTCTCTCCAAAGCTCCAAAATTTCATCCCATCTACCACAACCAAGACTTGCCATCTAGTACACATACACACAGCAATACAAAGGGTAGGTTTTAGGGCTTCACTTGCCTCAAATTGAAGGAAAACACAGCAAGAACGCCGGCGGGACTAGGCGGGCTCGACGGCGTCTCCTCTTCCTCTCTTCCTCTCTTCCTCTCTTCTTTCTTTGGACGCCCCTCCCCCTCTCGAGCTCTCCATCCCTTTTCTTTCCTCCCCTTCAATGAATTGATTGCATGCAGCCGCCCAAAGGAGCCAATGGGGGCAGCCACACTTGGCTCAACCTCCATGCCACTTGTTAATTTTGTCATGCAAGATGAAACTTGGTCGATCCCCTTAGCCATTTGTCAATTCTCTCATGCAAGGTTAATGGGCTTCAGTTTTTGTGCCGGTCTTGGACCTTTATGGGCCGGTCGAATGGGGGGCTGCATGGGCTAGTTGGACGGGCTTTGGGCCTAAAAATCAGCCCACCCTCTCCTATTCCTATTCCATTTAATCCTCAATTAAATAAACACATAATTTCAGGTTATAAGGTCACAAAACTTTGTAATTTAAATCAATAAAATTCTACTTATAAAGTGCACCCCCAAGAATAAGATTTCTATATCAATTTGCACCCTAATGAAATCCTTGGGTCACTTGTAAACACATCTCCATCCAAACAATTGTCCATTACAATGCCCGGCCTTAAATTAGTTGAAATTCATTGATTCAATGGCTGATTCATAATCCAATGGCACTTCCATGACCTATTGATGGTTCATAGCGTATCCAAGGGTTGTCATGAAATTTTAGGATGCCAGAATTCTCCCCTCCTTAGAGAATTTCGTCCTCGAAATTAAACATTTCCTATGTTTCTTGAAATAAGTGAGAGTATCTTTCCCTCATCTCATTTTCACTCTCCCATGTGGCTTCCTCCACATCATGATATCGCCATAATATCTTAACCAATGGAATTCTCTTGGTCTTGAGAATTTGTTCCTTTCGATCCAGCACTTGCACAAGCTCCTTAATGTACCTCACTTCCTCATCCACTTTGATAGCTTCATGGTTGAGTATGTGACCAAGGTCTGGCTGATACTTCCTTAGTCATGCCTATACTTTTCTGAAAACTATTATTATATACAAATTCTACCAAGTATAACTTTTCATCCCAACTTCCTTTAAAGTCAAGGATGCAAGCTCTTAACATGTCCTCTAATGCTTGGATCACTCTTTTCGTTTGTCCGTCCATTTGTGGATGAAAAGCATTACTAAATGGGAGCTTTGTCCCTAAGGCGGTTTGAAGACTTCACCAAAGGTTGGAAATAAATCTTGAGTCTCGATTGGATGTGAAAATTACAGGAACACCATGTAAGCATACCACTTGGCTTACACATAAATCAGCAAATTATCCATCGGATAATCTACGCGAACTGCTAGGAAATGGGTAGACTTAGTCAAGCGATCCCCTATCACCTAGGTAGAGTCGTGACCACTTAATGTCCTTGGTAATCCTTGCACAAAATTCATCATCACATGGTCCCTTTTTCCATTCTGGTATTTCTAACGGTGTCAATCTAACACACCATTTAGCCGAATTATTCCTATACCTTGTCATCATCAATTCAAGCCTAGAACCATCAAAATCAACACCATTAACAACTCATTTGGTTCAGTCCAACAAAGACATTCACTACGCTTTCACCGCAACATAGATTCAAGCCTAAAATATAGCATCATTCCCTCGATTCAAATGTCGATAGTCCACCAAGACTTATTCAATTCAAAGATCGACAATCCACCAAAATAAGAATTTGTCTAGTTTCCATCGACTATATCTCATGTCTCATCCTAAAGGATCATCACTTGGACTAATCACTCATCAAATCCACAACTTGAACTTCCACCTTTTCACCTTGGAAAGACTATAACCACAATTGATCATATCCACTAATTCCACCAAACCTTTTCAAACTGAGATCAACACCTAAAATTAAAAGTTGACCACCATCGATTAAACCTATTATTCCGACATATAAACCACAAATAATTTCATGTCTCATATAACCACTCAAACTCATGACTTCCGAGATCAATCTATACATATTAAATGCCTCCATGTAACGCATCAAGACTTCCAGTGAGATCCTCTAATAGGAAGTCACTACCTAGCTCAAATGATCATAACTAAATCCTCAAATTCATAACTCGCTCTCCATAATTCATTTCTTAAGCTTTGCTTGCAGCACTACACTTAGATGCTACACATGTTCTTCAGGTCCGTTAGAATATATCAAGATATCATCAAATGAAGACAATCACAAATTGATCCAAATAAGGCTTAAATATCCTATTCATTAAATCCATGAATGCAGCTAAGGCATTCGTCAATCCAAATAGCATAACTAGGAACTCATAGTATCATAGCGAGTCCTAAATACGGTCTTAGGAATGTCTTCTTTCTTAATCCTTAGTTGATGGTATCCTAACCTTAAGTCAATTTTAGAAAAGACTAAACTTCCTTGCAACTGATCAAATAAATCATCAATTCTAGGTAATGAGTATTTACTCTTAACAATTACATGATTCAATTGCTTATTATTAATGCACAAACGCATCGACCTGTCCTTCTTTTTCACAAACAAGAGTTCTACAAGCTTAACCATGCTTCTGTTGCGCCACTTTGATAAAATTATCCCAGAAACACTACTTTCCCAGTTTAGTTTATAGTTCGGTTCATTCCTGCCCCTTTTTTGCCATCCTAGAAGCTTGCCAAGAGCCGCTCCTTGTTCAGGTCCTCTGACCTCGGCGTCCACTCCCTGCCCTCATTGAATCGAGTTATTACAGGTACACTAACCTTCACCTGGTTCGAACCCAAACTACACATCCATTGGAGGGTCTCGTTTCGATAGGGACTAACTTACAAAGATATTATCCGCTTTGGCCTATCCCATTCTTAGCCTCACGGTTTTTATCCTTAGCGCATGAGAAGTACTATCTCAGGAGGTCATTGATCCTAGTCCATTGCTTACGGAGTTAGTTCATTCCTACGATGACGTCAAAGTCATACATAACTATCACTATCGAGTCAATACCAAATCTCATTCTCCTAGGGTTATCTCACACATCTCACATGCTAACGTAGATAATAACATGTCCTTCAGTGATGTAGAAATACGAAGAGGCATATCTAGAGATTTGTTCCTATATTTCACAATCATCTATATTTTTCGGACACAAATGAATGTGTGTCACTTATATCAAATAACGCATATGCCTTCTTATCCATCTATCGAAATCATACTTGAGATAACATTTTCGGAAGCTTCTGCTTCCTCTTGGGTGACTGCATATACCCTTCCTTGTGCCGGTGGCCTTTGTGGATTCCTTGGTAGGTTTGGTCCACTAGTGCTTTGTTGTACCCGTCACACCGAGCTGATATTCGGCTACGACGTCTCTTGTGGACAATCTTTCTTAAAGTGACCTCTCTGCCCATAGCCAAAACATTTCAATTGATCATTATAGGGTCCTAGTCCATGTTGTCCACCACATCTCTGACAAATATTACTTTGGTAGGGTACTCTCCCTAGAATTGGGCCACTCTTGACTTTTCCAGAATTCCCAAAATTATTCCTCTTCTTAGATTCCTAGGGCTGCCCTTGATCAGGATAAGGTCTCTTACCCCTTCGAACATCATTAAAGGTCATCAGCCTCTTAGATTTTGATTGCTCTCTCACTAACTCTTGCTCCACTAACTGTACCCTCTCATATATCTCATTATAATCCCTTATATTCAAAGGCACCAGTTGTTTCCTAATATCAGTCCTCAATCCTTTCAGGAATCTCTTAGCTTTTTCCTCTCGATCCTCAACCAATCTGGGAGCATACCTAGACAGTTCAGAAAATTTTGTCTCATATTGATCCACTGTCAGCTACCTTTGTTCTAACTGAACAAATTCAGTGATCTTCTCATCCTTGGCACAATCAGAGAAATGCTTCCTATTGAAAGCCGTAAGAAACTCATCACAGTTTATCTCAGTACCTGGTGGAAAGACTGTGTCTCTTGAAGCTTTGCACCAAAACTTTGCATTTCCCTCAAGTTGATACTTTGCCAATGTTATCTTTTTAGCATTGCTACAGTTCAACAACTGGAAAATACATTCCATTCCATTCCATCAATCCATTGCTTCGCCTCCTCAGGGCTTCCCATTCCACTAAACTTAAGTGGCTTCGACTTCAGAAATGGTTCCACCAGTCCTTGAGGGCGACGTTCTACTCCGGGTTATTGCTGCGCTTGCCTTTCCATCAGATTTCTAATATTGACCAATGCCTGTAGGATATCTTCCATTTGGGGTTCAGCCCTTGTAGTAGAGGCTTCAGTCCTCGACGGATGAGCACTTCCAGCTCGCACCATGATTTTCCTGCAATTTTCCAAGCATTTGCCTCAAGAATAATTTGCAACTCGGTGTCACTAGTCAAATCATTAATTAAGGTTATTACCAAAGTCACATAAGTAACATAGAATGTTACTAACACACAAAAACAACATCACACTAGTTACCAGGGATCTACGAGTGAATATCCATCACCCGTTGCTCAAAGTTAGTCAACTACTTTTGGTTAGTACCCTATGGTGTGCATCATTCTATCCTCATTTCCATTTGAGGCACCTTATCACTCCAAATAGACCATAGCTCCCATACCATTACACATTGTGACACCCCTCGACGGCCCTCGATTCGTTAGGGTCACCACAGTTCGCTTACCTTTCACTTTCCCTAATAACATGTCACTCTGATACCATTTCAATTGCAGCGGGTCCATACAACCTGGGGGTTTACATTTTTTTTTTTTTTTATCGGTCCCTTGCGCAATTCATATAGCGGAAGCACATTCAACAACTCCCTTCCCTATATTCAGAAAATGATGCACACCAACTAATCATTTATAAGTAAAAGCCAAACACTTTTATTTACTTAAACCAGATAGACATCATTCATCGGTACATCAAACCGCCATGGTTTTCTATACTTGGCTATACTTCAAAAGATGACCGACATCTCCTTCAACAGTCGTATACTTAAAGTCCATCGATCAGTGTCGGCATCCAAAAGTTCCTTCCTTTGCTATCCTCCTCCTCTCGATTATATCCAACCACTTGATCCATCTATCGGTGGCAGTGGCAGCAGAGGTATCTTATCTAGTATGAAATGTTATTCCCCAAAAGGGGTGAGTACAACCACTCAGTAGTAAAGATTCACCAAACTACTCATTGCATCAAATAGAATAATCAAGGCATCATAACAAAGCACATATCATTCATGCATTCAAGCATAACTTACCTTGCAGCCATGCATATGTCATCATACCATGTGTGCATATACCATCATGCACTCATTATCAAGCATTCATGCATATATCACAATGCCATATGTGCATATACCACCATGCACTCATCATCAAGCGTTCATGCATATATCACCATGCTATATGTGCATATACCACCATGCAGTCAAGCATATCTCACCATGCGATCGTGCATATGCTACAATGATTCATATCCTCCATGCTATCAAGCATACATCACCATGAGATCCATTAATGCCTTCATGATTGCATTTTCAATATCAAATAGCATTAATTTACTTTCATAAGCAGATCATGCACCATGCTATATGCATACACCCATGCACATGATTTATTTTCAATTCTTATCTTTCACAAAGATCTCAACAGTTTTTTTTTTTTTCTTTCCAAGGACCAATGTTTGCATCCCACAATTTATCGCCCGCACCCAACTTGGCATCGCGAGGAATCTCTGACACACACCTCCGGACATCCGGCACTCCCACATTCTGGGCATCTTGTATCCTTACTGGCATCACGAGGTATCCCCTCCGCACACACCTCCGAGGCTTCTGGAATACGTACCACCATATCATTGGGCATTCCCCTTGGAATTACGTACTGTATATCACCGAGCATCTCGAAACTCTTGAGGACATTCGGGCATGTATCGTAATACAACCGGGCATCCCGACACTCCCCGGGCATAATCGGCTCACACCTCCGACGGTCTTGTTATTATCACAGTTTATATTCACACATGTATCTCAATTTCAACATAGCATTTGATGCAATAATGCCAATGATTGGAATCAGCCTTTAATATGCATTGGGAAAAATATTATTTGGTACAATGGTTTTGAGAAACTTCATTGAATTCATGAAAATCCATAAATCTTTTGATGTCATATGATATGCATGAATGTCACAACATCATTGCACGAATGATAATCCAAGATATCACAATTTATATATCAAATCAATAATTTGTAAATAGAACAGTTTTTCAGCTTAAACATAATGCGTGCTGTTTATGAAAAATTATGGAAAATTAATAAAAGATGGAAATTAATTCTGAAAATTTAACACATTGTAGATAAGATCTAGTAAAACACATTTCGTGAAGAACACCATATCAAACAAGACTTCACAAAATACATACAGGTCCATGCATCATCGAAAAAGGATTTTAACATCATCCATTCACAGTTTTGAAAAAAATTTCGATTAAACCCTTAAAAAAACTCAGAAAATTCTGAAATTTGGACATGCTGTATTTAAGACCTAGAAGTACAAGTTTTATGAAGAAATCATAGTCCAATTCATTCTGGATTAAAATATAAAATCGATTTACTTTTCCAATTTTCGGTATCGTTTTCCATATCTACCCGTGCTGAAGAAAAAATCGTTTCCGTAGCCATTACTGGTCCATTTACTCTGAAATTTCAGTATGTTGTTCCTCAGAATTTTACCTAAAAATTTTATTCAGGACACATGATCAAATTTTTAACTGTATAATTTTATAAAAATCCCAAAATCATACTAGGTTGAAGCAGCATTTTTCCCAGATCCAGTTTCTTCAATAAACAACGATTTCACCGACCTATTTTTGTTCATTTCCTCTAAATTTTTGATATGTTCTACCCCAAGAAGTATAATACAACTTTAGTTAAGAGATAAAAGTGAGATTTTCACAAGAAGGTTACTTTACAGACCACGAAACCACTGAAGGTCAGCACAACGAATTCCAGATCTACTCTCTCCAAAGAAAAATCATTTCACCAACCATTTCTTGTTCGTTTTGCCTCAAATTTTAGTATGTTGTTCTTCAAGGTGTTCTCTACAACTTTCATGAAGAAATTGAAGCAATATTACGACTAAAAAGTCACATGTAACACACAAACTCATGGATGGTCAGACTGGTCTTTCCAGAAACAGCATGCATGGCCAACGAATCTCTATCCAAAGCTCCGAAATTTCATCCCATCTACCACAACCAAGACTTGCCATCTAGTACACGTACTCACAGAAATACAAATGGTAGGTTTTAGGACTTCACTTGCTTCAAATTGAAGGAAAACACAGCAAGAACGACAGTGGGACTAGGCGGGCTCGACAGCGTCTCCTCTTCCTCTCTTCCTCTCTTCCTCTCTTCTTTCTTTGGACGCCCCTCTCCCTCTCAATCTCTCCATCCCTTTTCTTTCCTTCCTTTCAATGAATTGATTGCATGCAGCCGCCCAAAGGAGCCAATGGGGGCAGCCACACTTGGCTCATCCTCCATGCCACTTGTTAATTTTGCCATGCAAGATGACACTTGGTCGATCCCCTTAGCCATTTGTCAATTCTCTCATGCAAGGTTAATGGGCTTCAATTTTTGTGTCGGTCTTGGGCCTTTATGGGCCGGTCGAATGGGGGGCTGCGTGGGCTGGTTGGATAGGCTTTGGGCCTAAAAATCAGCCCACCCTCTCCTATTCGATTTCCATTTAATCCTCAATTAAATAAACACATAATTTCAGCTTATAAGGTCACAAAACTTTGTAATTTAAATCAATAAAATTCTACTTATAAAGTGCACCCCCAAGAATAAGATTTCTATATCAATTTGCACCTTAATGAAATCATTGGGTCACTTATAAACACATCTCCATCCAAACAATTGTCCATTACAATGCCCGGCCTTAAATTAGTTGAAATTCATTGATTCAATGGCCGGTTCATAATCCATTGGCACTTCCATGACCTATTGATGGTTCATAGCGTATCCAAGGGTTGTCATGAAACTTTAGGATGCCACAAATATTGCTTTCAATTAAGAGAGTTCTTGCCATCTCCTACAAAGATCTGTTCTTTCTTTCCATAACTCCATTCTATTGTGGATTATATGGAAAAGAGAAAACATGTTGGAAACTAGATACATCACAAAATTTAGCAAAATTTTAATTTTCAAACTCACCTCCATAGTCCGTTCGTAAACTTGACATAGCATATCCTTTTTCATTTTGAACCTTCTTGGCAAAATTTAAAAAGTAAGAGAATATTTTAGACTTACTTGCCAAGAAGTATACCCACGTAAAGCGAGAGTAATCATCCACAATTACTAAGCAGTATTTCTTTCCATCAATGCTTTGAGTTCTAGATGGTCGAAAGAGATCCATATGCAAAAGCTGCAAAACTCGATTAGTAGAAACTTGATTTATAGGTTTAAAGGAACTTCTAACCTATTTTCCCAAAACACATGGCACGCATCGATTAGACTTTTGATAGGTCAGATTGGGGAGTCCACGAACAAGTTTCTTAGAAGAGATTTTGGCAATTTGCTTCATATTAACATAACCAAGCTTTCGATGCCAAATGTTTGCTTCATCTTGGATGGATATTAGACACTGTGAACTTTCTGGTTTTATATCCATAAGATAAATATTACCATGTCTTCGTCCAGTGAAAGATTGACATAAGTCTTTACTAGTTCCCGAACAAATTCTCTCTTGGAAATTAATTTTGAATCCAGTGTCGCACAGTTGACTAATGCTAAGTATATTGTAATTCAATCCTTCCATCAAGGAAACATTGTTGATTATAAAACTTCCAATTTTCACAGTTCCATATCCAACAATTCTTCCTTTGTTGTTTCCACCAAAAAAGACTTTTCCACAATTTATTTGCACAAGCTTAATGAAACAAGTTGAATCTCCAATCATGTGTCTTGAACAGCCACTATCCAAATACCACTTGATCTTTTTCTTAATAGTGACCTGCAATTATAAAAAGAACTTAAGATTTCTTTGATACTCATATCTTCTTGGCTCTAGGGGAGTTAGTATTAAATACAGTTTTTGTCCACTCCTTCTTAATAGATCTCCAAACCTTAGGACATTATTTCTCGAAATGTTCTGAGCCGTTACATTTTGAACATTTGATAGCACTTCGGTCAACAGGTTTTACAAAAACTCTTTAAAAATGATTTTTATAAAATGTTTTTGCAGGTCTTTCTTTGATTCTTTCTTTTACTTTTGGAAAATCAATTAAAGGAATGGTTTCTTGTGTCATTCATAAACCAGATTTGTTAAAATAGGGTCTTCAAACTGAAAGAATCTTTTCCAATTTTCTCAGTTCCTTTTGAAAACCTTTTTGTGATATTTGAAATATCTTCTTTCAAAAAGATTTGAAAGAATCTGCCTTTTCTTTCACATTAGCAAGACTTTTGTCTAGATTTTCAAAATTTTCTTTCCAAAAAGTTTCCTATTGCTTAAGTTTAGAATTCTCCCTCTTGAGTTTGGAAATCCTTTTAAGAGAGGTTTTGAGACTAAAATTATACTTCGAGACTTTAGTAGGAATTTTTAAATTACTAACCTCGATTTCATTGTTCAAGTCTGAGTCTGTTTCAAGATCTGAGTTTGATTCTGAATTTTCCATTAGACATATTTTGGCATATTTTTCATCACTTTATTCATATTCAATATCATTCCATGTCTCTGCTTTGAGAGCCTTTCTGTATTTCTCAGTTTTTCCCTTCTTTTTCTTCAACAGAGGACAATTGAGTCTAATGTGCCCTTTTTTCTTGCATTCAAAACAGATCATGTCTTTGTTGGCTTCCTTATCCTCAATTGATTTGTTTTGAAACTTTTGTATGCCTTGTTTCTTCCAATTGAATCTTTTTCCCTTTCTATTCAGCTTTCTGAATTTCCTTATCATGAGTGCCAGTTCTTCATCATCCAAATCATCTTCTAAATCTGTATCAAAATTATCATTAGATTTTAAAACAATTGACTTCTTACCTTTAGGATCTTCTTCCTCATTTATTTGTTCCAATTCATATGATTGGAGTGTGCCAACTAGTTCGTCTATAGAGAATGGCATGATCCTCTAGGTTTTTCTTATTGAAGTCTTCACATGATTCTAGTTTTTGGAGAGTCCACGCAACAATTTATTAACCTTCATTGGTCTTGAGATTGGTTGTCCCTGATATGCTAGACCATTTACAACTTCTGCAAAACAACTAAACATGTCAGTGATAGATTCTCCTGGCTTCATCTTGAAGGCTTCATACTATCTGAGTAGAATATTGATTTTTGTTTCTTTAACTCGATCAGTTCCTTCAGAGGTAACGTGCAACATATCCTAGACTTCTTTGGTTGTTTCACAAGATGAAATTATGTTATACTTAGTAGAAAATAAAGCACAATATAAAGAGTAAATGGTTTTAGTATCAAAAGTGTCTCTTGGTTATTTCTTCTTGTGCCATTTCGCTAGCGTATGCAACTTTTTTTCCTCTTTCTGAGGTGGATGTTGCTTTGGGAATAATCCATTTTTCTACTACGTTCTATTCCAAGGGATCTTTCGATTTCATAAATGCCTTCATGTTATTTTTCCACACATTATATTCATTCCCATCGAAGTAAGGAGCTCTAGTGTTGCTTTGGCCTTCAACCAAACTTGGAGCCAAAATACTAGCCATAAATCTTTAACTCAGATGTAAAAACACTTCAATAAAATGAGTTCACAGGCTTTGATACCAACTGAAAGGGCTAGTACGAACACCTATAGGGGGTGAATAGGTGTTAAAGGAAAATTTTGCAATACTTGATGAAAGTAAATTGCCTTTAGAAGATAATAGACTGACGATATAATCAATTATAAACAGTTATATAAAGCTATGAATTAAAGTAAGGAGTTTAGGGAAAGATAATAGAAATACAAGGTTTATAGTGGTTCAGCTTAGATCAAGCCTACGTCCACTCTCCCACACTGACAGCCTACTAGCTGGATTTCACTAAAAATCAAAAGAGATTTTACAGTCTCACGTCCTTGACTTCTCAGTGTAGAACTTCTACTACACTCTTCAAAGTCTCACAAGTATTTGCTCTCTCTTTTGAGTACAAGTTTAGCTCGACAATTGAAATAGCAAAGAACTAGGAAGCTTCAAATTTTGAAAATTTTCTTTCACGCACACACTCGAACAATTTAAGAGTCTTCCTTATATACTCTTCTATGCCTTCACAACCGTTGGCACTTTCCAAAGGAGTTCTTCCAATCTACCCATTGGACAAAATCAATCAAAGGGATCTTGAGTTGTTTAAGGAATATGATGATAGCCCATCAATCATGCTCACCCATACAATCAGGATCTTGGTTTATATAAGTAGAACCTTCCAAGTATTTCGCTTTTCAAGAGATCTAGTTATCCGGATTGATTCCAATAAGAATAATTGATCATAAAATGCTATCTTCAGCCATAAGATCTTCCACAAACCATACAAACCGAAACCTAGAAGATAAACCTTCATTTGGACAAGTCTTCATTTCTTGGTTTGGAATCTGTCAATGAGGTCAGACTTTGAGATTAAAGTCTAGCAGTCTTTAGACTTTGACAATAGCGTCTGGAGTTCTTCAGACTATAACAGTTGAGTCTGCAAGTCTTCAAACTAAATTTTTGAAAAGGTTTTGTCGGTTTCAAAACAATAAGGAATTTTTTCCAACAATGATAACTGATGAATAAGTTCTTGTGGTTATTTGCATTCTTGAAATCTATCAGTCTCTGTATTATGGTGATAATTGATGTTAATTAGAAATCATTTTTTGTGCTTTTACGATAATTGATGTTAACTTGGAACCTTTGAATTTTTTTTTTCTCGGCACATATTATGTTATTTCTAAAATTAATGAAAATATATAAAAAGGAACCTTATATTCTCGTTGGAGAATAGTCAACGATACACAACTCTTGCACTTACCGAACAGTTTTGACCACATTTATGTATTGAGCATTATTCTTCAATTGTCCTTGTGGACAGTTTGAGAGGGTTTGTGGCAGCATATTCCCCTGTGTAGCCAACATATAAGGCATTACTACTGAAGTTTTTGTGTATCTAAGAAATTAGAGAGATGTTGTCGAATTTTTTCCGGGGTTTAGAAGACGTGGGTGACGATGTAAACTTGGCGCCATCCTGAATGTGATAGGATCACTACTTTGGAGGTTGGGGATGTTAGGCATTATGAAAATCAACATGCCGAAACTATTTCATCATGGCATGACCATGATCCTCATATATTTGCTACTCAAGGGCCATGAGTATTCTATGTGAACTATACCAAATTCAAAGGGGCTCGGCGAGTTGTGATGTGTGCTCAACATCGGCACTTTTTTTATCCAGTTCTTCCTCATCCTCTGCTGATGATGTCTTTCTATGAAAGCTAGTACGAGCACCTAGAAAATGGTGAATAGGTGCGAAAACAAATTTTGCACAGTAAAGTATATAATTTTGCTTTTAAATCAATGCTACTTAACAATAGATTATGAAAATGAAATTAGACTCTAATAATCAAATAGAATGACGATCAAAGTAGAAGATATTAGGAAGAGAATAAGAACACAAGGTTTATAGTGGTTCGGCTTAGTCCAAGCCTACGTCCACTCTTCTGCACCGACAGCTCACCGGCTAGATTTTACCAAAAATCAAAAGAGTTCTTACAGTATAGCTCTTCCTTGATTTCATAGTGTAGAGACTCTGCTACACTTCTTCAAGGTCATACAAAAGTATAAATTCTCTTTTGAGTATAAGTTTTCACTCAACAGTTGAATTTGACAAAGAACAAGGAGCTTTAGACTTTGGAATTCTTCTATTGCGCACACACTCGAATAACTGGAACATCTTCATTATATACTCCTTCATACATCACACCCGTTGGCACTTTCCAAAAAAGTTTTTCCAATCTACCCGTTGGACAGAATCAATTAGGGAGATTTCAAGTTATTTAAGGAATATGACGATAGCCCACCAATCATGCTCACCATACAACAAAGATCTAGGTTTCCATAAGTAGAACCTTCCAAGTATGCTTCGCCAATCAATGGATTTAAATTACCCGTATCAAAACGAATAATAGATTCCAATATACTATCTCTAGCAGAGAGATCTTCTTCAGTCGATAGAATCAAATCCTTAACGAAATACTCAGTTTCGGATAAGACTGCTTCGACGGTCTAAAACTTGTCAGTGAGAATAGACTTTGAATCTTGAGTCTGGCGGTTCGGCGGCCTTCGGACTTTGATGAAAGAGTCTGCAAGTCTTCAAACTAGATTGATGGAAATGTTTTGTTAGCTTCAAAACACGCAAGGAAGTTTTCTCCAACAATCTCCCCCTTTTTTATGATGACAAAGATTTCCTGCAGATTTGGATAATTTTGTGTGGCATCCCAAAATTCAATGACAAGCCATAAGGTGTGTTAAAGTCTTTAATTAGGTGATAGAATTTCTTTTGGCTTATGCCTTAGCCAATTTGTCTTTTAATTAGACGATTTGTGCTTGTGATTGTGGAAATTAAAAATTAATGGATTAATAGATTAATGCTTGGCCATATGATTTAAATTTCAATAATAAAAAATATTCCAAGACTTTAGCCAAGATGAAATTTGAATTTGAAAATATTTATAAAAGAATTTCAAAAAAAAAAAAAAGGAAAAAGGGGTTGAATTTTCGAAATGGGCCTTGGGCCCATTAGCCTAAAGCTTGGTGGGCCAAGCTAGTCGGCCCATGGGAGCCCAAGGGAGGCTGTCGACCAGCCAAAGGAGGAGTGGCCGGATGGCCCAACTCCAAAGCCCATCAACCCAAAATCAATTCAAAAATAAACTGACAAGTGGCAAGACAAGTCCTCATGCATTGGTCCCTTTGAGAGGCAAGTAATCATGAGATTAAGGGGATATAAAAGGGGTGAGGAGAGAGAGATGGCCGGTTCTTTTGCTCATTCGGCCAAGAGAGGTGTGCGAGAGAGAGAGAGAGTTTGAGAGAAAGGGAGAAACCGAGAGGGAGAGGAGGCGGAGCCGAGGGAGGAGCCGCCGTGTCTCGCCGTCGCCGCCATGTCTGTCCGCCGTACGTCGCCGGTCGTTCATCTTAGAGGCAAGTGGAGTCCTATAACTTCTCTTGCACGTGTGTCTATGGGTTTGCATGTTCGATTTTGAGTGATTTTGTGAGAGAAACCGAGGTGAGGGTGATTTATTTTCAAGCTATGTGACTGTTCTTGTTCGGTTTGTGGAAGTCAGTGACTTGTTCGAGCTTGCATGTGTGGTTGCAGTTCGATTTTGGCTTCGGTGTCTTCATGAAAGTTGAAGCTAACGTCTTGTACTATGACATATTAAAATTTAGTAGAAAACGATGGAGATTTGTGAGGCCAAAAGTTCTATTATACGGAGACTTTAGATCTGCGAAAATTTCACTGACCTCTTGTTGATTTCTTGATTGTATGTTGATTTCTGTTGGATATCTCACTTCGTTGTCTTCTTGAAAGTTGTAGGTAACATCTTAAAGTACAAAATACTCAAATTTGAAGAGCAATGAACGAGTGTAGCCTAGTTAATCGGCTAGATCTTGGAGATGATTGATTCTGGTGAGGTGTACCGAGACACCCGAGACTTCATGGACTTAAATGGTGACCATACTTTGGTTATTTGGCCTAGATCTCTGCATAAAACTTGTAAAGTAGACCTTGATACATAACATATCTAAATTTCAGAGGAAACGAAAGAGAATAGATGGGTGAAATCTTAGTAATTCGGAGATGTGCATTCTGGACGATGCGGGAAGAGTTCCAGAAGCTTCGTGAGGTTGAATAAAATAATCTGTAAGGAATTAGACTTGGAGTTCTGCATGAAAATGGTATGAAAATGTCTTGGCTATCACCCTGTAAAATTTCGTAATTTTTGGAGGCCGAATGAATATTTTAATTGAATTTATTCGGAAACTGTGCAATTGGTTTAAATCCGAGAATCATAGGATGTTTTGGGAAAATTGTGGAATTTGGTAAAAATTTAAATTGGCCACGAATTTTGCAAGTAAATATCATCCTATGGGTTTGTCTAATAATTTCTTGGATTTTTGGGAATTTATTGATATTAAATAATAAAATAAATAAATAAATAATAAAATAATAATAAAATAAAATGGATTTTTATTTGGCCATGGATTCAATTTTATTTGTGTGGCATATGTGTGATGAGGTCTTTGCACATGTATTGGATTGAAATGCATATGTGATAAAGTCTTAGTATGCGTATGACATGGTCCTTGTACATGTATTGAATTGAGATGTGTATGGGGTAAAATTTTGGCATGTGTATGACATATGATTTGAGATGCAAGTGTGAACTCTATGTCAAGTGTGAATTGTTTGATGCCATGCCAATTGCCATGTTAAATTGAGATAAAGAAATGGTAAAAAGTGGATGATGGTAAATGAGGAAGTGGTTGTGGTGGAGGATGTTGGCCGGAATGTACAGAGATACATTGCCGGAATTCCCTGGGAGTTTCAGGATGCCCGGAATGTGGGGGGCCGGAAGTCCGGTTGTATCTTGGATACATGCCCGGAGATTCCTCGCGACACCAGGATTGGGGTGCGAGATGCCTGGCTAGAAGGGTAAAGGCCAGAGGTCCGGTTGTATCTTGGATACATGCCCGGAGGTTCCTCGTGATGCTAGTTGAGATGCGAGATGCCCGAAATGTGGGGGGCCGGATGCCCGGTTGTATCTTGGATACATGCCCGGAGGTTTTTCTCGCATGAGATGCGAGTGTAAAATATGAGATAAAATTGATGAATCGAGGAAGGGTGATGTGGTGATCAAATTTAAAGATAAAGATGAAAATTAACTCATGGTATGATATGCATGATGATAGAGATGATGATATGTGATGTGATATGATGATCACCCATGGTATGATATGCATGATGATATGCATGATGATGGTAATGATATGTGATGTGAAATAACGATGATCACCCATGATAATGTGATATGCATGATGATATGCATGATGATCATGATATGATATGCATGATGATATACATGATAATGATGATGATATGACATGTGTAATATGATGATGACATGTATGATATGATGATGATACACATGTATGTGTTATAAACTGTTATGATGATGCATGATAGTATGCGCATGGCTTCAAGGTGAGTAACGCCTGCAATGCATGTATGATTTGCTTGATGCATTGAGTTGTTACTGGATTTCCCTATCTGCTGAGTGGTTGTACTCACCCCTTTTGGGGACCAACATTTCAGATTAGTAGATGGATTGAGCGGTTGGATATGACCGTAAGAAGGAGGATAGCAAAGGAGGGAACTTTTGGACGCCGACACTAATCGATGGACTCTAAAGTATACGACTGTTGGAAGAGATGTCGGTCATCTTTTGAAGTATAGCCTAGTATAGAAAGCTATGGCATTTTGATGTACCGACTAAAGATGTCCATCTGCTCTATGTAAATAAACGTGTTCGATTTTAACTTATATAAAACGTTTAGTAGGTGTGCATCAATTTTTGAATGTAGGGAAGGGAATTGTTAGATATGCTTCCGTTATGTAAATTGCGCAAGGGACTGTTAATAAAAGATGTAAACCCCCATGGTTGTATGGACCCGCTGCAACTGAAAAAAATGGTATCAGAGTGACACGTTGTTTGGGAAAGAAAAAGGAGAAAGCGAACTGTGGTGACCCTAGCGGATCGGGGGCCGCCGAGGGGTGCCACATTTTGACTTGCAAAACAATACTCAAGCAAACATGGATACCTCACAAAGATAATTGACTTAGTAAAGACAACATTGAATCTACATCCATAGGAAAAGGTTAGTCTTGTAAATAAACAACTATATTTGTCATGAAATAACAATAATGCTTAAAATAGACAAACGATCAAACAATCCAAATCCAAATCTAAATCCAGTCACTTCACAACCAAACAACCGAACAAAAGTAAAAAGTCATTCAAAAAGTAAAGTCAAATGAGAGTCAAGTGAGTCAAGTTTCAAATCTACACTAACTCTTCCCCTTTTTGTCAGCATTAAAAAGATAATGAAATCATGGTTGTCTAAGAACACAAATGAGCTGGAAATCTCCCATTGACTAGACAATCCCTTTCAGCTTATTCAAATCCTTCTTCAGTTGGGCCACATCTTCACCCTTGGCATTTGCTTGAACTTGAAGAGCAAGGGCATGAATTTGATCATGCAAGGAAACTGAAGAGGCTTGACCTGCATTATGTAAGTTCTTAACTTCGCATCCCAGGGCATAAATCTGGCCTCGCATCTCCATAAGAACATCAATCACTCTGCGAAAGTATGCTGAATTATCAGTCTGAGTACTGGCTTTTACACGATCAGTAGGAGTATTTGCAGATATGATGGCAAGCTAGCATGATCACTCATATTTGGCAAGGAAACCTCATGACCTTCCTCTGGGAATTGAGAAGCATAGAGGTCTTCTGGATCTGCAGGTGAGTGACAAACACCTTTATTAGTAACACCAATTGAAGATGTATCTCTTTTCTCAGTAGCTCCCCCTGTTTCAATGCCCTCAGGAGGTGAGAAATACGCTTCATGCTCTGTTTCTACCTGTTCTCCTCTGCCTTCTTCTTCTTCCGCAATCCTTTCTTCCTCTGCTTCTTTTTTGCATTGATTCTCTCTCTCCACTTCTTTCCTCTTCTTCATCTCTTTCTTGATCCTCTCTCTCCATTGTCTCTGGAACAGCACTTTGAAGATTTCTCAATGCAATAGCAGAAATGGTAATATCATCTTCATCCTCTTCATCTTCCAGAACGAGTGCTCTTCTCTTTTTAGATGGAGCTGTCATGGGCTCTTTCCCTTTCCGCTTTGCCACTAAAGAACCTTTGTGAGATTTGACAGGGGTTTTCTCTTTCAATCGCACCAAAGCTTTGTCCAGCTCTTTTAAACGCATTTTGGAAACCATTTTCAGTCCCACTACCATTTGATCACATGATCGAACACATAAAATCCTGGGAGGCTGAATATCGAAACGCCTGAAAAGCTTTGTAACCAGTCCTGAGTACGAAAGTTGCCCTTTGTCTTTCGCCATAGTTCTATACATGTGAAACATGATTGTATGAGGTAGAGAGAATTTCTTTCCAGCGTTGATGGCATACATCAACTTTGCTTCAGAGTTAGAGACATCTGTCTTCGAGGTTGACTCGGGTCGAAGGCAAATGATCACGATCTTGTGAAGTAGAATATTAGAGGCATTCATCCTCAAGTACGAAATTCTTCCTTCAGCCATTCCATCCCAAACAAGCTCTACTGTAGTACGACCAACAGACACACTAATCGACTGGAATACCCATTGCTCTACTCCAATCACATCTGCTAATGTGTTCATGTCAACAACATAGTGCTGGTCTCGAACACTAAATAAAAATCTATTCGCATCCAAGAAATTGAGATTAGAATAGAAGTAAGCAGCTATCGCGACCTAATTTTTGGGTGCACAACCTAAAACTAGGCTAATAGATTACTAAGTTTTTAAACTTAGCTCGGGCTCTCCCAAGCCCATACCAATTCGCGACTTAGGTTTAAATTATTAACATGCAAATGATTAATAACTAGGAGTCGCCACTAATCAGTTTATGGTAGGTCGATTAGACACCTAAGTAAAATAATTAGAGGATTATGGGTCCGGAGACTTGGTTACACTAGATTTCTCAATGCCCTTTCGGTACCATTTCTTTTTAATTTTCAAAAAAAAATTTGCAAGCAGCTTTGATTCATTTTAACCTAAATCTCTATCATGCAAAAAGGCGATCACACAAGTGCTCAACTATTATTAGAAATTCAACAAATGAAATAAATTGTATCACATGAAGCTAGCAATTTTTGGGTTTTCTTAGATTTTTTATAAAATGCATTTCTAATTACATGACCTAATTTTACTAACAAGCAAATTCTAATTAAATGATCCTATTATGCAAACTAGTTAATATGCACCTCATGACCTAACTTTACTAGTAAATAAATTCTAATCAAATGATCCTATTATGCAAACTACTTAATATGCACCTAGTATTTTTGTATTTTTTATTAAAATTCGGAATTAATAAAAACCCTAATTAAACTATTTAAAAAGGGATAATTTTCTAATTTAATCTGGGGATTAATTTGACTTAAACCCTATCCTATCTTAGAGAACTATTTTTAAAAAAAAAAAAAATGAGATAAGTAAAATGTGCGAACATTATCTAAAAAATTACTTTAGGTCCAACCCTAACTTATTTCTAAAAATGCAACCCTAAAAATGTAATCCTAAGAAAATTCTAATTTACTAAACCTACATGTTTGATTTACTAAACCTATATGCTCGGCAGAATTTTGATTTTTTTATTTTTTTAAAGGATAAGTAATTATTAAATAAATATTAAATCTAAGCTATCAACAAAATAAAAGGTCAAAATAATCAAAAAAATAACTTGTTGTCTCATAGGTCAAATTAACGATTACCTTAACCCTAATTATCATGACAAAGAGTTCAAAATAACTAAAAATTTGATTTGAATTCTTACAGATCAAATTAATAATTATATTGATTCAACAATTAAAGTACTATCAACAAATCCCAAGAATTAATATAATTAAAAAATGGCCCGACGGATAATGCCCCGCGAATAATGCCTACAATAAAACGAAAATCAATTCCCAATATTCCAACTGGTACAATAATAGCAAAAATTAAAAAATAAAATAAAATAACATAAAATAAATGAAAAACAAAAATAAAAATAAACAACCTAAGGAAAGGGGGCAGTAGATTGGTCGATGCCGGATGGAGGATGGCTGGCGTCGAAGCTTCGGTGAGAGTTGGCGCGGCGACGGTGAGGGGGCGTTGTGGGCGGTGGTGCCAAAGAACGGGCACGTAATAATGGCTGCAGAACCGTCACAAGGAAGAGGGGCGTCAGACACCAGGCGGTCGCGGAGCAGCGCGGGTTACTAGCGCGGGCTTTGGCAGCTGTTGTAGGAAAGCGACGGCGGCCGTAGTTCGTGGTAGGGACAGGTGGATCTCGGGCAGAGGTGTCATGACGGTAGATCGTCGGGCGAGTGGGGACTCGGATGGCGGGGCCATGAGCAATAGGTGGGTTGTAGGTTGGCGCGGAAGAGGCGGATCACAGCGATGACCGACTGAATCGTGAACCGGTGGGTTGCAGACGAGTCGGGGCGAGACCAGCGTTCCGGTGCAACAAATCGGGCTCTGAACAGGGGGCGTAGGCAGAGGCTAAGGGGGGTTCGGCGGCTACTACGAGCGAACGGTGATAGGAGGGAGACAGCAATGGTGGTGTCAGACTCCGGTGGTGCTGCTCGGCATTAGCGCGGGGTCGCGGGCCGAGCAGGTGGTGGCATCAAAGATGGCCGGTAGAGACAATTCCGGCGTCGGCTAGTGCGGACGCGGGGCTTGCGCGGTCGAAGCCCCCGCGAAGAAGACGATTCGGTTTTCTTTTTTTTTTTTCTCTCTCTCTCTCTCTCTCTCTCTCTCTCTCCTGCTGACTTTTCCTTTTCTCTGCAGTTTGTTAGGAAGAGAAAAGAGAAAAAGCTCTCTTTTGACTGAAGATGGACGAGGAAGGAAGCCTTTGTCTCTCTTTTTTTTTTTTTTTTTTTTTTTTTTTTTTTTTTTTTTTTTTTTTTATTACTTCAACGAAGAGAAAAACCCTAGAAAAAGCCCCCATCTTATTTCATACATGTTGCTTTTATAGGTAAAAGTAGGTGATCTTCGTAGAATATTTGATCTCATTTTTTTCAATATACACGAAGATAGTCTATAACCTCTCGATTACAAAAAATTATCTTATTTTCCTTATCTCCTTAATATTCCAAATGATTTTATCATCTAAATACTAAAGATAAGATTGCAAGCCAATTCCAAAAACCACCGTAATATCACATCAAATCTCAATTTCCTACGAGATAATTATTAAAAAAACAACGGACTTGGGCTAATTTACTCCTTTCACGGTGCCTAATCCGGCCTACCAAGCTAGAGTTCAGAAATATTAATTCAAACCCATCCACCACCAGTCCTAAAAATAAAATGCAAAACATGTAAATTAAAAATAAATGCACCTAAAATTGAATTATAATATTTTTTCTTAGGGGTTAAAATTTAATCGCTAATTTTTATGCAATAAATGACTAAATGGGTCGTTAAAATTTATGTGTCAACAGCAGTAAGTTCTAGATATGCCTCAATCGTCTCAGAACAAAATCGCTCAAGCTGAAGTTGAGTGAATTTCTCTCGCTCACAAAGTCAAGAAAATCAAAGTCTACACTTTTCGGATTGATCACCCCTCTTTTTAACAATTTAGAGTAAAGTCGCTTGTGTTCCTCCGAGCAAAACAAATTTGTCCTATTGCTTCAAATTTTCGCCGCAACACTCATTTTAGGCTTAAAATGAGTGTACATTTTATCATCATCATTCTCATCGGCTGACTAAGACCTCCAACATGAGGATTACTAGGAATATTTGCAAATGATTGATCTGCCAACCCTGTAGGGGCAATCTCCAATTGTTCCATTGTTTGCAAAAAGTGGGTTTCATTTCGAAACCCTTTCTCTTCAGAAAGTCATCGATATATTTCAAGGGAGTCCTTCCCCTTTTCAAAGCAAAGTAAAGCTTATAGATAAAAGCGGGCTTTGAGTTCTTACGGGTTATACGCCTTCAATGATTTCTTCCTCCGCTCTACGATCACTACCTTGAGGCCTAGCTTGAGGAGATTGATGTTGTTGAGAATGTTGTGGGCTCTGCTCCTGTCTTGTAAATTCTTCTTCCTCGGTGAGGTCAAAATGTGTAGGACCCTCACGCATGAGTTGTGGTCCCCGTTCGCGATCCTTGAAGACTTTCTTTGGGATGCCATTCTCACAGTTTTTGAGAGATTCCAAACTCGATTTGCGAAAAAAGGTGAGAGCTTTGAAGATTAAACTAGAGAATAAAAGTCAGAAAATGAAAGTCTGTGCTTTTAGGGTTTGTGAGGAAGACAATTAGTATATAAAGCAGTCGAAAAGAGACATACTAAATGACGTAAAAAGGAAAAAATAGAAAATGCATTTTCAAAAAATAACTGCCTTTTTGAAAATATAGATAATCGCCTTTTCAAAAATAACTTCTTTTCGAAAAGGAATTATTGCAATAATCACGAAAACCGGGGAGATGATCGTACATTTTCGAAATCAATCAATTACATATTAATAGATAATCGTACATTTTCAAGATTTATCTGAGAAATAAATTTCTGAAAATGAAAATAACTTACAGTCGATGATCTTCATCTTCCGAGTCTGAATATCATTACACTTTTATCCCTGAGTCTGAACTTCTTCAGACTTTAAGATATTGAGTTTGGAATAAATAAGCTTAAATTAACTTTTCTCCAAAGGCTTTGTGAAGACGTCCGCTATTTGATTCTTTGAGTCAATGAATTGAATCGAGACTTCTCCATTTTGAGCATGATTTCTAATGAAGTGATGTCGAATTTCTATATGTTTTGCTCTTGAATGAAGGATTGGATGTGAGATTAATTGCGCTGGTGTTGTCACATTTGATCTCAGTGCATGAATCTTCAATTCCAAAGTCTCTTAACCGTTGCTTTATCCACAGAATTTGCGAACAACTTCCAAGAGCCACATATTCTGCTTCTACTATAGAAAGAGTTACGGTACTTTGCTTCTTATCAATTCTGCATCCTGCTAGATCTGCGTCTGAATATCCAAGAAGAGTGAAGTCTCCTTCTTTAGGATACCAGAGACTGAGATTAGAAGTAGATGCAACGTATTTGATGATGCGTTTTGTAGCACTTAAGTGAGATTCTTTGGAATCTAATTGAAATTTGGCATAAATACAAACACTAAACAGAATATCAGGTCTATAAGCAGTAAGATAAAGAAGTGAACTAATGATGCTCATGTATAGCTTCTGGTCAAATTTCTTTCCTCCTTCATCTTTGTCTAGCTTCAAAGAACTTGACATTGGTATATCGGTCTTTTTGCAATTCTCCAATCCAAACTTTTTGACAAGTTCTTTAGTATATTTTTCTTGATGAATGAAAATCCCTTCCTTCAATTGTTTTACTTGGAGTCTGAGAAAGAATGATAGTTCACCTATCATGCTCATTTCAAATTCATCCTGCATAGTCTTAGAGAATTTCTTGCACAGATTTTCATTAGATGATCCAAAAATAATATCATCAACATAAATTTGAACAAGCAAGAAGTTTTTGCTTCCTTTTTTGATTAATGATGTAGTATTTACTTTACCTTTAACAAAGTCATTTTAAATTAAAAAACTTACTTAGTCCGTCATACCAAGTTCAAGGTACTTGCTTTAAACCATATAGCGTCTTTTTTAGTCTGAATACAGAGTTAAGTTTCCTTGGGTCTTCAAAACCGGGAGGTTGTTCTACATAGACTTCCTCTTGGATAAATCCATTTAGGAAAGTACTTTTGACGTCCATTTGAAACAACATGAAATTCTTATAACAAGCAAAAGCGAGTAATAATCTAATTGCTTCTATCATTGCTACTGGTGCGTAGGTCTCATCATAGTCTATCTCTTCTTCCTGCATATATCCTTTAGCCACGAGTCTTGCTTTATTCCTTACGACTTTTCATTTCTCGTTCATCTTGTTCCTGAAAACTCATTTAGCTCAAATGATAGATTTGCCTTTTGGTTTAGGAGTCAATTCCCGAACATCATTGATGCTGAATTGCCTGAGTTTTTCTTGCATAACTTCAATCCGGCTTTCAATAGATAAAGTTTCTTCTATGCTCTTGGGTTCTATTTCATAAATAAGAGCCATAGCACTAGACTCTTCACGCCTTTTGGATCTTGTGCGAATTCCTTCATTAATATCACCAATAATGAGATCTTTGAAATGACTGGACTTGTGCTTCCAGTTGCTAGTCGATTTGTTTGACTGTTGATCTTTTTCTTCATTTGGTTCTTCAATGATCATTTGTTGCTAGTCTTCTGAAATCTGAGTTGCTTCTAGAGATTTAGACTTTGTAGAGTTTGGAGCAGGTTCATATTCTTTAGGTTGAGTATGAATCGATTGATTTTCCATAAAGTCTTAAAATTTGACATTCATCAATTTCTCCATAGATTGAGTCTTTTTGTTGAATACTCTGTAAATTTTGTTGGTGGTTGAATATCCAAGGAAGATGCCTTCGTCTGATTTTTCTTCAAACTGACCAACTCGATCATTTGCATTTTTCAATATAAAACGTTTGCATCCAAACACATGAAAAAACAAAATAATTGGCTTCTTTCCTTTGAATAATCCATAGGGAGTTTTCTCCATAATAGGCCTTAAGAAAACTCTATTAATAATATAACACGCTGTAGAAATTGTTTCAGCTCAAAAACGAGATGAAATGTTACTTTCAATTAAAAGAGTTCTAGCCATTTCCTGCAGCGATCTATTCTTCATTTCCACAGCTCCATTTTACTCTGGAGTATATGGTTAAGAGAACATATGTTGAAAGCCAGATTCATCACAGAATTTAGCAAAGTCTTGATTTTTAAATTTACCTCAATGGTTTGTTCGTATACTTGAAATAACATACCCTTTATCATTTTGAACTTTCTTAGCAAATTTTGTAAAATAAGAAAAGGTTTTAGACTTACTTACCAGGAAATATACCCATTGAATCGTGAATAATCATCCACAATTACTAGACAATACTTCTTACCTCCAATGCTCTGAGTTCTGGTTGGTCCAAAGAGATCCATATGCAAGAGCTACAGTACACGACTAGTGAACACTTGATTTATTGGTTTGAATGAATTTCTTACTTGTTTTCCCAACATGCGTGGTGTGCATAGATTAGACTTTTGATATGTTAGTTTAGCTAGTCCACGAACAAGCTTTTTTGCTGAAATTTTGGCTATTTGCTTCATGTTGATGTGCCCAAGTTTTCTATGCCATAAGTTTGCTTCCTCTTGAATTGAGATTAGACATTGGGCTTTATTTCGTTTGATATCCAAGAGGTAGATATTCTCATGTCTTCGCCCCGAGAAAGTCTGAGAGGAGTCTTTACTGGTTCCTGAACATATTCCTTCTTGAAAGTTGATTTTAAAACCTGTGTCGCACAGCTGACTAATACTCAGCAAGTTGTAGTTGAGTCATTTCACTAAGGAAACATTACTGATCGTGAGGCTTCCAATCTTTACGATTCCGTATCCTACAATTCTACCTTTGCTATTTCCTCCAAAAGAGACTTTTCCACCATTAACTTGTACAAGTTTTATGAAACAATTTGAGTCTCCTGTCATATGGCTCGAGCATCCACTATCCAAGTACCATTTAACCTTTTTCTTGATAGTAACTTGCATTTAAAAAAGAAACTCAAGCTTTCATTGGTACCCATATTT
The DNA here is from genome assembly GCA_017140615.1 of Eucalyptus cladocalyx. NCBI lineage: Eukaryota > Viridiplantae > Streptophyta > Magnoliopsida > Myrtales > Myrtaceae > Eucalyptus > Eucalyptus cladocalyx. The sequence goes on from CM029520.1 coordinate 22,110,712, forward strand.
TATTGGGTCCATTGGTGTTAGTGTAATATACGGTTTTTGCCCAAACCTTCTTAACAGGTTTCCAAACCATAGGACATTTTTTCTCAAAATGATCTGAGTTATTGCACTTAGAACATTTTAGAGCACTACGACCTACAGGTTTTACAAATACTTTTTGAAAATGATTTTTGTAAGAATCTTTTGTAGGTCTTTGTTTAATTCTTTCCTTTACCTTAGGAAAATCAATTAGAGGAATGGTTTCAGCAGTCATTCACAAACCTGATTTGTTGAAGTAAGGTCTTTATGCTGAAAGAATCTTTTCTAATTTTTTAGACCCTATAGAGAACCTTTGAGAAATACTTGAGATATCATTTTTCAAAAAAGCATTTTCTTTTGAAAGATTATCTGCATTTTCTTTCAAAGTAATAACACTTTTATCTAAACTTTCGACATTTTCTTTCCAAACAATCTCCTGTTGCTTCAGTGCAGAATTTTTCCTTTTAAGTTCGGAAATCCTTTTGAGAGAGGTTTTGAGACTAAGACATAATTCATCAATGTATTTAGAGACTTTAGTAGGAATTTTTAAATTACTTACCTCGATTTCACTGTCTGAGTCTGAGTTTGTCTCAGGGTTTGAATCTGAGTTTGATTGTGCCATGAGACAAATATTGGCATAATCATCATCACTTTCCTCACATTCGATATTACTCCAAGTTTCTGTTTTAAGTGCCTTTCGATATTTCTCAACTTTTTCTTTCTTTCTCTTCAATAGAGGACAGTTGGGTCTGATGTGTCCTTTTTTCTTGCATTCAAAGCAGACTACATCCTTGTTGGATTCATCATCCTCATGTGATTTATATTGTACCTTTTGAGAGCTTTGTTATTTTGGATTGAATCTTCTTCCCTTTCTGTTAAGTTTTCTGAACCTTCTTATCATAAGAGCAAGCTCTTCATCGTCCATATCGTCTTCAGAATCTGTGACATCAGAATCATCATTAGATTTTAATGCAATAGATTTCCTACCTTTGGGATCTTCATCTTCGTTGATTTGCTCCACTTCATAAGATTGAAGAGTGCTAACAAATTCGTCAACAGAGAGTGGGATGATTCTTTGTGTCTCCCTTATTGAGGTCTTTATGTGATTCCAATCTTTGGACAGTCCACGTAGTAACTTGTTAACCTATATGGGTCTAGAGATTGGTTGACCTTGATACTCAAGATCATTCACGATTTCTGTAAAATGACTAAACAAATTAGTGATAGATTCTCTAGGTTTCATCTTGAATGCTTCATATTGACCGAGCAAAATATTGATTCTGGTTTCTTTCACTCGATCGGTTCCTTCATAGGTGATGTGCAATCTATCCCAGACATCTTTAGCTGTTTCACAAGAAGATATTCTGTTATATTCAGTTGGAGATAATGCACAATATAAGAAATAAATTATTTTTACATGAAGAGCTTGTCTCTTGGTTATCTCTTATTGAGTCATTTCATAGAACTCAACAGCTTCTTTTTCTCTTTCTAAGACTGTAGCAGCTTTAGGAATGATTCATTTGTTTACCATGTCCCATTCCAGAGGATCTTTTGATCTTAGGAATGCCTTTATCTTGTTTTTCCATATGTTATATTCATTTCCATCAAATTAAGGCAGTCTGGTATTACTTTGCCCTTCAACCAGACCTGGAGCCAACATACTAGCCATGGATCGTTAACTTTGAAGTAAAAACACTTCAACTTAAATGAGTACATAGGCTCTGATACCAATTGTGAAAGCTAGTATGAGCACTTAGAGGGGAGTAAATAGGTGTGAAAACAAATTTTGCAGAGTAAAGTATATAATTTTGCTTTTAAATCAATACTGCTTAACAATAGATTATAAAAAGGAAATTAGACTTTAATAATCAAATAGAATTACGATCAAAGTAGAAGAGATTAGGAAGAGAATAAGAACACAAGGTTTATAGTGGTTCGGCTTAGTCTAAGCCTACGTCCACTCTTTCGCACTGACAGCCCACCAGTTGAATTTCACTAAGAATCAAAGGAGTTGTTACAGTATAGCTCTTCCTTGATTCCATAGTGTAGAGACTCTGCTACACTTCCTCAAGATCACACAAAAGTATAAACTCTATTTTGAGTACAAGTTTTCGCTCAATAGTTGAATTTGACAAAAATTAAGGAACTTCAGACTTTGAAATTCTTCTATCGTGCACACACTCGAATAACTGGAACATCTTCATTATATACTCATTTATGCCATCACACCCGTTGGCACTTTCTAAAGGAGTTCTTTCAATCTACCCGTTAGACAGAATTAATTAGGGAGATTTTATTTAAGGAATATGATGATAGCCCACCAATCCTGCTCACCCATACAATCAGGATCTAGTTTTCCATAAGTAGAACCTTCCAAGTATGCTTCGCCAATCAATGGATCTAAATTACCCGTATCAAAACGAATAATAAATTCCAAGATGCTATCTTCAGCCAAGAGATCGTCTTCAGTCAATAGAATCAAATCCTTAATGAAATACTCAGTTCTGGATAAGACTGCTTCGATGGTCTAGAAACTGTCAACGATGATAGACTTTGAATCTTGAGTCTGGCGGTTTGGCAGTCTTCAGACTTTGATGAAAGAGTCTGCAAGTCTTCAGATTAGACTGATGGAAACATTTTGTCAGCTTCAAAACATGCAAAGAAGTTTTCTCCAACACTTTCGATAGGAAGTAAGATGCAAATTGGGTGGACACTTTCGGAACCATCATTCTTCCGGACAAAGGTGGAGTTTGTCTCAATGCATAGGGAGGACTTGGAATTCGAAGATGTTGGTGTTTCGGCTCAAGCAACACGAGATGTTGGCTTCGTCAATGATGATGTTGAAGATGATTTAGACGTATAAAGTACTTAAAAGTCAGAAGAGTTGATGGACGAGAGTACCAGTTCAGAATTGAAATTAACTTTTGAATACTCTATAAGTTTATTTTATTTTTGAGAGATTGCTAATACAAAATTCTCACATATATTAATAGCTGGACCGGTACAAGGTCGCATCAGACAACTTGTGCCCGCGTCGGCTGCTCCAGCTGTGGGCGCATCGGCTATGCGAGAACATTGAATGGCCCACCTTTGATCGCGCCAGATGTTCCACCTGCAGTGGTGGATGGGCACGAAGTCTATGTAGTGGATCCTATAGTCGACACTGCAGTTGTGCCGCCGGTAGATACAGGTATCAAAAGTTCATAAATTGTATTATCATATCTGGTATTTATCTTAAGTAAAGTAATTCATCTTTTAAACTTTATTTTACGTAGCTCCAAGTAGGCCTCGTAAGTTCAGAGCCAACTCACGTGGATTGGCGCTGCAGCGTTACATTGCCCGATATGGGGCACTGTATATAGCTCTATTGATGGTCGTCCAACTAGCAAATATGCTGCGTGAGTGCCGTATGAGATTAGTCTCAAAATGAAAGCGTTCTCTTCATGGACAACAATGGGATACTCTCAGATCAAGCAGCATGAAACAGATGATCTCAACGGACATATCAAAATAAGTAGTAGTAAAATTTCAATTGTCATGAAGATAAATTGATTATTTAACAATGCGACTCCTTATTACTAATGCAGGCGATGATTCCTTATAATGCAGACGATAATGAAGTTCATTAAGTGCACTGACATGCAAGTATAGGATATGATATTGCAAAGGACCTGTACGAAAAATAGAAGTATAAAGGCTAGGTTTTATCAGAACTCACAACAGGAGGGACTAGATTCGAGAGCAATGTAGAGGACTGAGGCTTTTATATGTACTTATTTTACCACCTCTGGTGCACGAAGACAGGCACAGATGAAGGGGTTCATAAGCAAGCGCGTAGCGACTATAAAAGTAGTTTATATTTTTCTTGTTGCCATAGCTTCTTCAAGTATATTTTGTTCGAGTAACATTTAAATTTAATTAATTTATGAGCACTGGGAGTAGCTCAGCGATACCCAATCTCGAGATGTCCGCAGAGGTTTGCTATTCGCAGCCCGTAGCAGAGGAGGGCATCAGGCAGGCACTGCCCGGACGCAAGTCTATATATAATCGGGAGGTTAGACGCCATGACAAGCCCCCTAAGGAGATTAGAGTAGATGGCTCGTCTCAGCTGCACGTGGAGTTAGCAGCTGCAAAGGATAAAACGGTGATCGCAAAGAATAGCCTGGCAATGGCAGAAACTCAGTTGACCACCGCATATTGTTGGAGCTACCAGATGATTATCATGTCAGTTATGATCGACAAACTTGGTATCCACCTAGCAACACCTCCAGGGATGAGTACAGCTCGTCATGGCGGTTAATATGAACCAGATGAATTTCTCTTTATGCCATCTACTAGAGTTCATGCCGGAGTTTAAATGTCTCTTGGAGCGGGCTCAAGTCGAGAACCTTGGGTGACAAAATTCTATTTCGTCATTGTCAAAAATCTGAGGCCATGAAATCTAGTTCATCATTGTAGGTGCAACAGAGCGGCAAACCATATTTTATCGCTATGGAACATCTATAGCGATGAAATCTGATTCCTCACATTACTTACAATACTATAATGTTGACGATCAGAATTTCGTCACTATGGATCAGAGCATTAACAGCATTAAGAATTTTGAAGACAATTCGGTATGACCGCAAGGTCCATGGTAAAAGAGAGTAGTCAGTGAGGGGAAGTAATGAAGACCACCACCTCTCTCTCTCTAAAGCTTTCTAGATTTTCTCGATCTCTTCAAATTTTCTCGGCCACATCTTTGTTTCTTTAGTCAAAATCCTTGCTGGACAAGTAGCCGAAATTGTTGACAACTCGCAGTCGGCAAGTTGACAAATTGAAGGGCTCCACTGACTTCCCACGCCTATTAATAGGCATTCCCTCTTCCCTTTGTGGTGGTGTAGTGTGGAGTGAGGTGAGTGACGTGTGTGAGGCGTGTGTACTATAAACTATAAAGTGGTAGAGTGATAGTGTGTGTAGTGAGTGACGTGATGTGTGTGTTGTGTCGTGTGTGTCATTTGTGAAGGGAGTGGTGAGTGACGTGTGAGAAGCGTGTGTGTGAGTGTACTAGTGTGGAGAGTTGTAATATTATTTATAGAGGAGTGATTATTTTACTTGTATAACCGCTTGCTTTTCAACAGCCATGACCTCCTCTCCTTCCACAGCAAGGTACATACGACCGTGGGCCCTTAACTGATGATGAAAGAAGACCGGTTCGAAGTCTGCCGCTTCGACTCCATCGGGATGGGCATGATATTGGAGTTGTTTGAGACGAACTCCACTACCATTTTTAGCAACGAAATGGATCCTAATCTGAAAGTCGAAGTTTGTATGATTGTGGTCGTACCTGCGGCAGTCTACATCTGTAAACCTGTTTGGCGGGATCTCTCTCACCAGTTCCCCTCTAACCCTGCCGTCGGAAGCAGCAGCACCGTCAGGATAAGACTTGGGAATCAGCATTATGGTCGATTCAGTAGAATGGTTATAGATTCGACAATCAGTACGAGACGCCACGAGCCCTGTTTCATATCACTAAGATTGGTCGATAATGTTGCTCTTGAATTCCGGAAGGCTGTGGATGGGAAATGAATGCAAATGTCACTCACATACGTCTCTGTAGCTAGTAGTGATGAGGATTGCTTAGCCTTAGAAAATCTCTAATTACATTGAAAGAACAGGTTTCCTCCCAAATTTCGGTAGAAAGGTCTAGTATTCTGATATGAACGAAATTGCCCTGTAGCAATGGAGAGAAAAAAAAAACAGTCAGGTTCGCGACATGGAGAATAGGAACGTCGAGAAAAAGATGGGTAAGGAAGCGATTGAACTCAGAAAATGCGGTGTCTGCTGCTCGCTATGAAAAGATGCCATTTTCACGCAATGAAAACGAGAAATGATTTGCTTTTTGATCCTCAGAGTCTCTCTCTCTCTCTCTCTCTCTCTCTCTCTCTCTCTCTCTCTCTCTCTGTATGTGCAAAGAAAACCAAGAAAGAACAAACAGCTATTTGTTAGCTGTATGCTCTAAAGCAACCACGTAATAGTTACATGTTAGGGATTATTTAATGGCAAATAAGTTTATTCATTCATCATCCAATTTATATAAATGAAGTCCATAAGATTAGCTACAACTGAACATATTCTTAAGGTGTTAAGAATCTATGTAACAGGTTGCAGTTATGCTGAATTTTCAAACAATTCTTGGTCAATGGATCATTGAGAGGATATTGATGATCCTGTTGAGACTGGTGTGTTCTCAAGCTTCACTTCAGTATTAGATACTTGAGGGGATGATGAGTCACAAGTCATTGGGTATTGTGATATTCGAGCTAGTACGCACGTGCTTGTCTTGGACAAGTTCACTGAACGTGACATAAATAGAACGATTAGCGACATGAAATTTTTTTAGCAAGGTCAATGTCTAATCATTCATGCTTTGGTCAGTATAAGATCCTTAAACTTGAGGTACGATGCTGACTTGTGTGTTGGATGGCTATGGTTCACAAGTGTGCATATTGAAGCTTCGTCGAATTGTCTTTGTACTTGATGGTTATAGTTTGTTCACATATGAAGGCACATGCGTGCGCAATATGAAATCTGTCTTTTTGTTATACAAGATTGATGTCCAATGCGATCTAATCGTGACACTGTATTGAAATTCTCAATCGGGGTTATAACCGAGAAAGAATGGTTCATATCTCGAAGAATACATGTCAATTAGATTTGTGTATATGATCGAATTGGTGGCTTGACCAATAATTCCATGACCTTTGTTCGATCGAGACATGGTGAGACAGAATGATCGAATTACACTGTCGCCAAAGCTGACAGGTTCATTACTTTTTGAGACATTTCACACTGTTTGAGTAGCCATGATATAATGATAAATGTTACTCATGGTTTGCAAGAACATGAGATTGATCTGGATAATCAGTTCTTTTGCTTGTGCTAATGTGTTAGGACAAGTTTTGCTGCCAGCTTAGTGATGAATCGAGGGATGTCATACACTATAACCAGTTAGAATGGCGTTTGAACGAGAGAGACAATATTGCAAATGTGTTTGCAATTGAGCTAATCATATTGAGCGGTCTAGAAATAAAAGTTCTGATGAAGGGGCATCAAAGTTTACAAACTCTGAAGTGGGTTTCAGACTTTATGGCCAAATCAAAACTCTAAAGCATGTTTAGATTCAATGACCAAATTAATAATTTGAAGTGAGTTCAGAATTAATAGCTGCATTAATGATCTAAAGTGAGTTAAGAGTTAATCGCATCATTAATGATTTGAAGTGAGTTCATAATCAATAGCCAAATCAATGATCTGAAATAGCTTTAGACTTAATGGCTAAATTAAAGATCTGAAACGTTTTTCAGATGTAATGGTCACATTAAGTTCTGAAACGGTTTCTATCACACCCCGAACCCCAAGCGCGAGTCCATCCCTCTTTGGTCGAAAATATTTTACGACTTCCTAGAACGAGCCGCCGACCCCTGTCTTTTTATTGCACATGCGGAAGCAAAATAAAATCCTCTAACAGTAACCATCTCAGGATAGAAAAACAGGACAACAATTTCACAAACAAACATGCCTTTATAAACATATTGAGTCATATACAAAGTCTGTGACCAAAAGACTACAAAAGACTAGCCTTGCAAAAAGTAGTGGTCCTAACTGACCTATGCTTAAAATCACCTCCTTTTAGCTCCAGGTCCTTCACTCGACGACCCTAAAATGGACATACAATAACCAACGAGACAATGTCATAGCAAGTCCATGCTATAAACCCTGATTTGGAGGGAAATATGCCTAGAAGCGTCCTAATCATCCAATCATATTGTGGCATCCAAGAATTTCAACGAATCCTCGGATAGGTGATGGTCATGACCAATTGATAGAAGTATCATCGAACTATGGCATTGGTAGCAATTATGGGCAGTAATCCGTATTTGTTTATTTGTTGGATTGATATGATATGTTTGGCAACAAACCGATCAACTGTACAACAAAAGAAAATCTTTTGATTTTGATTGACTAATATTTTTAATTTATTTTAGATCCGAAGGGATGAAAATTCGGTCATGCGTGAGGAACATGCATGCTGAAATTTAAGAATTAAATTTTGAGGAGTTTGATTGCATGCAAGAATTTCGGCTATACATTTGTTCTTGAAGCAATTGAATTATGGGAATAAATTGATTCATTTAGAAAACAAAGTGCTTCATAATTATGGGCTTGTATTTTAAAGACCATGGGCCTTTGAGTTTGGACTTTTGGCCTTAATTTTCGAGCCCAAGTAGGCCCAAGGAGCCTCCAAAGCCGTCGACCGAAAAAAAGGGGGGTGGGGGAGGAGAGAACCCGACAAGGAAAAAAATTCCACTCAACCTTCTTCCACTTGTCCCTTCCTTAAAGCCATTTGTCATCAGCATGCAAAAAATTAGTAAATTAACTAAGCAAAGAAAGCAAAAGCTTTCAATGGGAGCAAGTGAGAGAGAGACCAAGAGTGAGTGGGCGAGCAAGTGAGAGAGAGAGGGTTTGAGCGAGAGTGAGCAATGAGTGGTTCGAGCGAGTGAGGGCAGAGAAGGAAGGCCGCCCTCTGCCCATGCCCGAGTCCGAGCTGCCACCGTCGACGCTGCCGATCCCCGTCGCTGATTGAGCCAAGCCGAGACCCCGAGCCCCTGTTTTTGCTTGTAACCAAGTAGGAAGACTTGAGGCAAGTATAAGTTCATCCATCTATGTCTTTGCATGCTGCAATTATTTAGTGAAATGCTAGTAGATGTGAGAAAATACAGAATTGGGAGCTTGTATGTGAATTTTTGGATGGTTGAGATGAAGATATGGAGGATTGAATGTGATGTTGCTATTTTGTGTTGGATTAAGTTAGATGAGTCCTAGATTGAAGCTACCAGTCATTCCATATTGCATTTAAGGCTTGCATGTCCTGAAATCTAAGTGTGATTAAACTGTGATTGTCGAGTAAGGTCAGAAAATGGTTGCCGAGTGAAGAGATGTGGTGTGTGTTGCGGAGAGTATGCTTAAGGATGACTACATGCCTTGAGCCAAGCTGTGGAAGGTTTCTTTGTTAAAGAAAGACCTATTGAAAGTACTCTTAGATGCTGAGGAAGAGTCTTGAAGTGTTCTAACATAGATTAGTAGAGAAATAAATGGTTTGATTGAGCTAGAAATGAAGAAAAACCATATATAACGATTCAGCTTTATTGAAATTTAGATAGGAAATCCTTTTATTGTGTCGCCTTGATTTCTAAAGATGAAGATAAGGAAAGAAATCATTTGAGATGGAGTTTGACATTTAGCTATAGTCATATGAATGTAAAAACATGTAAATAGAAGTGTACCTATTGAAAACAGTAAGCTGTTTCGTAGAGAATAGCTTGACCTTTGATGATTATGTGAATTTTCTGTAATTATCCAGAGAGAGTTGGATCTCAGACCCTTAATTAAAGTTATATGAAACATCCTTAGGAATAACATATCAAAATTTGAGAGTAAATGGATAAGATTATGTGGTGAAATGAATTATTTTCTCTAGGTACTAAATCTGAAAGTTTACTGCAGAATTTTTGAAACAGCAAACTATTACTCTTTATAAATGATGAATCTGGTTTCATGTCCTTCATGAATTTACTTCCTTTAGGTCTCATCTATAACATACCAAAATTTTAGAATTCTCTGAATTCAATTAGGGATTTTTCCGGAATTTTCATTAAAACTGTGCATTCTGGTTTTCGAACTGATTATTCCGAATTTACTCAACTTGTTTCAAAAAGCGAATGCATCTTGGGTTGTTATGTGGCATGATGATATTGGCATTCAACATATCATGAAATATTGAGATTTGATGAGACTCAAGGGATATTTGGTCATTGCATTGAACATGTTTTTGGGATATGAAAATGTTAATTGATACCGTTGGACCCTCGGGTCAACGATGCCCCGGGAGTCGGGATGCCCAAAGGATCAAACGGGTCGATGCCTTGTGGATACCCAGTGGCCCCGTGTGGCTGAATGTCTGAGGTTTTTCCCTGGGAGCTTCGGGATGCCCGGTGGTATGCTTGTCTTTACGTAATTTTGGATGGCCAGGGTAACCATTTTCATGGGAGGCCCCTGAGGTTCCTCGTGATGCCAAGTGGAGTACGAGATGCTTGGAGGCGTGATCCACTCTAGATGCCTAGTGGCCTTGTGTGGCTGAATGCCAAAGGCTTTCGCGATGCTAGGGTGGATGCGAATGGCCAAAAGGATGCAAACACGGGTCCTCTGGGGGTGCAAATGGATGATTATATTAAGTGTGAGTGTGGTCTGGTTATGGGATTAAATTGTATGGCATGGAATGGGACGTGTCATTACAGTTTGGCCTTATGATAGGGTCTTGTGTAACTGGACGTGATGCATCTTGAGGGTTTCGAAATTTTACTTGCCATTGCATTAAGGAATTTCATGATTTTGATGCATATTTATCCTTGATTACCTATTTTTGTCTATCTTGCATGAATCTAGATATTGATAGTACTGCTTGATATAGCTTGATGAATCTTTTACAACTTAGTGGTTGTACTCACCCCATTTAGGGGCTAACATTTCAGATTGAAAGATGCCTCTGTTGTGGCATCCTAGAATTTCATGTGAATCTTTAGATGTGCTTTGATCCATGAATAGGTGATGGAAGTACCATCAAGTTGTATTGTAGCCATTTGATCCATGATTTGCAATAAGATTTATGGCCAAGCTTTTAATGGATAATTATTTGAGAGGAAAGAAAATTCTATTCTTGGCTATGTGATTTATAGGCTGGAATTTATTAAATTATGTTGCAAGCTTTATGGCCAAGTGAATAAGTGTAATTGGGTATTTATATGAATGGATAATTAGGTGATGATTAAAAGGGAAAAATTAGAGAAGAGTGGGTTGAAGTTTTAGGCCCAAGACCAGCCCCACCATTCGGCCCTTTTGGCTTGGCCCATGAAGCCCAAAGGAAAGGAGCTGCCGTCGACCAAGGGGAGGAGGCCTGGCCCATCTTCTAGCCCATCATGTGCATGGGAAAAATGGCAGGTGTTTTTCCCTTAAAGCCAAGTGGCATTAACTATGCAAAAATCCAATGATTTCAAATGATGAAGGAGAAAGAAAGAGAGGGAGAGTGGGCGGATTGAGAGAGAGGGTTACCGAGAGAGAGGGAGTGAAACCGAGAGAGGGAGAGCAAGCGTGCAAGAGAAGAAGGGGAAGAGGGAGGCTGTTCGCTGCCATTCGTCGCCGCTGTCGAGCCACCGAGTCCTGCCTTGTCCTGCCGTCATTGCTTGCTGTGTTGTGCTCGGATTAGAGGTAAGTAGAGTCCATTAATCTACCATTTTCTTGTTGTGTTATGTGTGTGTGTTGAATGGTAAACTTCGGATGTGGATAAAGTGTGAAATCTCGAAGCTATAAGAGTTGTGTTCTAGCCTAATGTTCTGTTTCTGGAAAAACAGTCCGACCTTTGATAATTTCGTGAGTTGCATGCGATGTTCTATTGGGAATTTAGCTTTGACTTCTTGATGAAAGTTTTAGAGGACTTCTTGGAGAGTAACATATCAAAATTTCAGAAGAAATGAACAAGTATAGACCGGTGAAACTATTTTCTTTGAAGAAGTTAGATCTGGAAATCGTGATGCTGACCTAGTGTGATTCTGTGAATTTTATAAAATTTTCTAGTTGAAATTTGCTCTGGTGTTCTGAATGAAAGTTGAATATGACATATTAAGGAGTAACATAATAAAATTTTATGGGAAATGGATGAGTTTAAGTTGGTGAAAGAATCTTTATCTGGAACGGTTAGAATTGGAATTTGGTGTCGAGGGTTATGGACGGTTATGGTTGTTATAGTTATCTCGAATTAGATTTCGAGTTCTTCATGAAATATTTACTTTTGGACTTTTTATATAACATATAAAAATTTTAGAATTTTTAGAGCTGATTTAGGATTTTACCAAATTTGTGAATGAAACTGCGCATGGCAATATCCCGAAATTATAAAGACTGTGATGCGTGGACTGTACTGAATTGTATGATGTTCTTTTGATATGGTTTTCTACACGAAATATTTTCCTCTAGATCTTGTATATAGCACATTGAATTTTTAGAACTTATTAAGGCTGTTTACAAAATTTTCAAGAATTATGACCAAAGGAGTGCAATCTGTTTTTATTCGGAAATTTGCTGCATTTTCAAAAATAAATGAATTTGCTCCATGTGATATAATGTCTCAAGTGGTTGATTATGCTGCATATGTGGTGACATATGGCATGTTATATGACATCAAAAGCTAGTTGAGACCTTTGATATTGTTGCATTAAATGCTATGTTGAAATTGAGATACATATGTTAATATAAATTATGAAAATGATGATACTGTTGGAGGTGTGAGCTGACAATGCCCAGGGAGTGTTGGGATGCCTGGAGTGTGGGTGCCGAATGCCCGGAGTGTGTGTGCCAAATGCCTTGGGAGTGTCGAGATGCCCGGAGGTGTGTGCTGAAAGCCCTGGAGGTGTGTGCCAAAGGGATTCCTTGTGATGCTAGTTAGGGTACAGGATGCCCGGAGGTGTGTGTCGGAAGCCCTCGCGCTGCCAGGTTGGATGCGAGTGATAAATTGTGGGAGCAAACATTGGTCCCTTGAAGAAAAAATGATGAGATCCGAATTGAAATTGAATCTTGCGCATGGGTGTATGCATATGGCATGATGCATGATCTGCTTATGAAAGTAAATTGATGACGTTTGATATTAAAAATGTGATCATGAAGGCATGAATGGATCTCATGGTAATGTATGCTTGATAGCATGGATGATACGAATCATGGTGATACATGCACGATGGCATAGTGAGATATGCATGACTGTATGGTGATATATGCACGATGGCATGGCAAAATATGCATGACTGCATGGTAATATATGCACGACTGCATGGTGATGTATGCTTTATAGTATAAATGCTATGTGCTTTACTCGTGACATCTTGATTGTCTTGCTTGTTGCATTGTGTAGTTTGAAGGATCTTTACTACTGAGTGGTTGTACTCACCCCTTTGGGGATTAGCATTTCAGATTGAAAGATGCCTTTGTCACCAATTGCGCGTGGTACTTATTATGGATTGCCATATGATGTTAAGGTGGAGTGCACGGAGCATTCTTGTATTAGTGTACCTGGTCTGGTGTTTGTCTGAGTCCGTGTCTTGGTGATGTACGATGTCGGTCTTGCTGATGGCCCTGTTATCCAACAGTTTTTGTCTATTCATGTCCGGCGAGATGGAGTGATGCTAGGGATCCGCCGCCTCCGACCGACACACCAAGTTGGTTGTGATAGAGCATACGACTAGTGGATGGCGATACTTTTTGGTTAGCCGACGCTAAATGATGGATGGGTGTATATGTCAAACGTAGGGTCGTGTTCTTTTGAGTTAGCCGAGCATAGTTAAAAGCCTTAGCCCTTTTTGTTGTACCAACCCAAGACGTCCATCACGTTTATGTAAATAAAAGTTACTCGGCTTTATTGTTTTATATGGTGAATAGTTGGTGTGCATTGCATTATTGTCGTTGGAGATGGATTAGGGAATTTTGATTATGCTTCCGTTATATGAATTGCACTAGGACCGAAAAAAAAAAAATGTAGACCCCCAAGTTGTATGGACCTGTTGCAATTGAAATGGTATCAGAGTGGAACATTATCAGGTCAAGTGATAGGTGAGTAGGCTGTGGCGACCCTAGCGGATCGGGGGCCATGTCGAGGGGTGCCACATTTGCTGCCTGTCACTCACGGTACTTTTTACGATGTCCCAGTCGATGTTGAGTGTATGTGTTCAGACCACATTCATGTTGAGATTCGAGGATCGGTTTTCATCCGAGTGTGGGTTCTAGTCATGTATGACGTCGATTTACCTGATGGCCCCGTGGTTCAGGAGTTTCTGTCGGTGCATGTTCGTCGTGATGGGATCATGCTAGGGATGTTGCCGCCGCCGCCAGCCGATGGACCGGGCTGGGTGTGATCGCATGTGACGGGTAGCAGATGAAGCTTTTTGGACGGTCGACACTGACTGATAGACTTTTATACAGGACTACATGAAAAGGAAAGAAAAAGGGAGGTCGGGTTATCTTTTGTTATGAAGCCGGGTATAGAAAATCATGGCAAGTTTTGTTATATCGACCGATGTTGTCTATCAAGTTTATGTAAATAAAAGTGTTCGGCTTTGACTTATAAAATATGTAGTTGGTGTGCATTGTTTCAAATTTTGGGATAGGGAGATGTTGATTTTGCTTCCGCTATATATCTATATATTGCACAGGGACCGACCTAAAAGATATAAACCCCCAGGATTGATAGACCCTCAGGTCAAGTAAGAGAGAGGTAAGCGAACTGTGGCCACCCCAATAGATTGGGGGTCGTTTTGGGGGTGCCACATATACAATCACAAAGCCTTACCTTGACCTCATATCCACCCTGCAGGTCAATACAGTTTATAACTCAGATCGCATGAAAGCATGAGCAACAACCAGGCTTAATTAAACATATGTTCCTAGTCTTGATCTCAGCATATAGCATGGCCTACTCTCTATTTGACGGTCTTTTGGCATTGACAGGTATCTTCTAATCCCATTGAGCACAGCACGTCTCTTTATTAGACGGCTTTCCTGAAGGAGCATAGGATCTATAATCTACTGCGACCGGCTTACCGTTGTCCAGGGGTATCCCAATTAGGGATAACATCCAGCTTAATAGCCCAGGATGATTTATGACATCCTAGAATTTCATGTCGACCCTTAGATGTGCTATGATCCATGAATAGGTGAGGGAAGCACCATCAAGTTATATTGTAGCCGTTTGATTCATGATTTGCACTAAGATTAGGGCCAAGCTTTTCAATGGATAATTATTTGATAAGAAGGAAAATTCTATTCTTGGCCATATGTTTTATAAGTTAGAATTTATTGATTTATGATTTCAAGTTTTATGGCCAAGTGAATAAGGGTAATTAAGTATTTATGTGAATGGGTAATTAGGTGATGATTAAATGGGAAAAAATTAGAGAAGAGTGGGCCAAAATTCTTAGGCCAAGACCAGCTCATAGCCCCACCATTCTACCGGCCCAAAAGGCCCAAAAGGAGGGCTGCCGTCAACCAAAGGAGGGAGAGGCCGGCGCATCTTCTAGCCCATCACCTTGCATGGGAAAAATGCCAAGTGGCTAAAGGGTTTGGCCAAGTGGCATTTGCATGCAATCTAATGATTGCAAATCATTGCAAAAGGGAAGAAAAGAGAGGGAAAGTGGGTGGTGCGAGCAAGGAATACCGAGAGGGAGAGAGAGAGCAACTGTGCGAGAGAAAGAGAGGAAGAGAGAAAGTGGGCGTGCGAGAGAGAAAGAGAGAAAGGAAGAAGGAGGAGGTTCGTCATCGCCATCGAGCCGCCGAGTCCCGCCGTCGAACTGCCGTTTGCTTGCGATGTTTTACTTGGATTAGAGGCAAGTAGAGTCTATTGATCTACCCTTTGCTTGTTGTGTTTTGTATGTGATGAATGGTAAATTTAGGATGTGGATGAAGTGTGAAATTTCGAAGTTATAAGAGCTGTATTCTAGCCTAGTATTATGTTTCTGGAAAAATAGTCTGACCTTTGGTGTTTTCGTGAGTTGCATGCGATGTTCTAGTTGGAATCTGACTTCAACTTCTTGATGAAAGTTGTAGAATACTTATTCGAGAATAACATATCAAAATTTGAGAGGAAATGAACAAGTATAGTTTGGTGAAACCATTTTTCTTTGAAGAAAGTAGATCTGGAAACCGTTTTGCTGACCCAGTGTGATTCTGTGAATTTTATAAAATTATCCAGTCCGAATATGATTTTGTATTCTTGTTAAGAGTTGTATACAACATCTTGAGAAGTAACATACTAAAATTTGAGGATAAAAGAACAAGTATTGATTGGGGAACACGATTTTCTTTGATGAAGATAAATCTGGATAGTGAACCGAGAGTTAGCGAGAGTTATAAAATTTATAGTTTTTAACCCAGAAGGAATTTGACTTCTATTTCTTCAAGAGACTTTTACCTCTATATCTCAGCTACGAAATATTAAAATCTCATAATTTTTGAAGTTCATTTAAGTGTTTAATTGAAATTATTTCCGAAACTGTGCAAAAGTGGTGCTGGAATTTCTTTTGCTGTGATGTGTGGATCTATGTGATTGATGTGGAACCTTCTTGACCTGGTATTCTTCACAAAATATCTTCTCTTGGATCTTTTTGACATCATGTTAAATTTTCATAACTTTTTGAGATTTTTTACTAATTTTCCAAGAATTTTTACTAAAGAGGTGCATTCTGTTTTACCCGAAAATTGGTTCTATTTTCAAAAACCATTGAAGTTCTTTATGAAATGTGATATTGCGGGTGTTATCTGCACTGCATAAATGGTGACATTGGGCATATTATATGACATCATAAGCTGGTTGAGATATTTGATATTGTTGCATCAAATGCCATGTTGAAAATGAGACATATATGTGATATGCATTGAGAAGATGATGATCCCGTCGGAGGTGTGAGCCGATGATGCTCTGGGAGTGTCGGGATGCCTAGAGGTTCGCGCCAAATGCTCGGTTGTGTCATGATGCATGCCCGGAGGTTTGTGCCAGATGCCTGGTTGTATCATGATGCATACCTAGAGGGTTCTCGGGAGTTTCTAGATGTCCGGTGGTATACGGTACGTAATGTCCAGAGGGAATGCCTAGTTTTATGGCGGTATTTAATTCTGGAAGCCCTAGAGGTTTGTGCCCGGGAGATTCGTCGTGATGCTAGTTAGGATGCGAGATGCCTGGAGGTTTGTGCCAGATGCCCGGTTGTATTACGATACATGCCCGGAGGCTCCTCATGATGCCAGGTTGGATGCAAGCAATAAATTGAGGGATGCAAACATTAGTCCATGGAAGAAAAATGATGAGATCCTTATGAAAGATAAAGATTGAAATTGAATCATGTGCATGGGTGTATGCATATGGCATGATGCATGATCTGTTTATGAAAGCAAGTTGATATTATATGACATTGAGAATGCAATCATGAATGCTTGAATGGATCTCATGGGGATGTATGCTTGATAGCATGGATGATATGAATCATGGTGATATATGCACGATGGCATGGTGAGATATGCATGACTGCATGGTGATATATGCACGACTGCATGGTGATGTATGCTTGATAGCATGGATGATATGCGCTTTACTTGTGATATCTTTGATATAGCTAGTACGAGTACTTAGAGGGGGGGTGAATAGGTATATAGAAGACTTTTCTTGATAATTGCACAATACTTAGATAGTTGAAGAATTTGCAGCAATTAATAATCAATCGTAAGATTAAGTAAAGGAAAGAGAGAATTGAACACGCGGTTTATAGTGGTTCGGCTTGATTCAAGCCTACGTCCACTCTTCTGCACTGACAGCCTATTGGCTGGATTCCACTATGAACAAAGAGATGTTACAAAGTGTTGATCTTCCTTGACTTCTAGGTGTAGATGATCTACCACACTTGCTCAAGGTATCACTAAGTATAAACACTCTCTGTGTATACAATTTCGCTCAAACCGTATCGACTAATAATCAAGGTTCTTCGACTCGTAATTTCTCTATCAATCACGCTCTCCAAAACAATTAGAACGTCTTCCTTTTATACTCCTTTATGCCATCATAGCCGTTGGCACTTACCAAAGGAATTCCTCCAATCTACCCGTTGGACGGAATCAATTAAGAAGATCATTCGAACTATTTAAGGAACCTGACGATAGCCCATCAATCCTGTTCGCCCATACAATCACGATCTTGGTTTCCAAGAATAGAACATTCCAAGAATATTTCGTCGACCATCGGATCTTCAATCGATCTAGATAAGAATCAAAGAATCTGAAATGATTATCCAACCAAGGGATCTTCTCCAGAGGATAGGATTGAATCCTCAACCATATACTTCGGCTCTAGATTTCCTTCGCCACTAGATTTAGAAAGACTGTCAGTGAGAATAGTCTTGAGTCTTGAGTCTTGAGTCTGGTGTTCATAAAGTCTTCAGACTTTAAACTGTCGGTCTCCGAATATCCAGACTTAGACTGATAGAAACGTTTTGTCAGCTTCAAAATATTCTGGAAAGATTTCTCCAACAATCTCCCCCTTTTTGATGGTGACAAAACTTTCTTGTAGATTTGAACAACTTTGACCTGTAAAAACATTTCTCAAGCAATATGGCTAACTCATAAAGATTAATAAAACAACCAGACTCTGCATCCACAGCAAATTGGTTAGTCTTTCATGAGTAATACCATAAAACAACACTTGATATGAATGCAACCAGTCAAGCATCTAAATCCACAGCCAATTCAGTCATAAATTCACACCCAAGTTCACTCAAGTTAAACTCGAAAACATAACCAAAAACATAACCACAAATTCAAAGTTTAAAAGATGTTGAAAGTTGTTGGTTCAAATTGGTTCTCCCCCTTTTTGTCATCATTAAAAAGGTGAGAAAGGAATCAGGTCTGCTTGGGAATGCGAACGATCTGGAAATCTCCCATAGACTGGACTATGCCTTCTAGCCTCTTCAAGTCTTCCCTTAGTTGAGCTACCTCCTCTCCTTTGGCATTGGCTTGAAGTTGTAGAGCGAGGTCTTTCATTTTGTCCTCCAGGGTAACCGAAGATGCTTGTCCAACATTCTTGATGGTTTGAATCTCACAGTCTATAGCATATATCTGTCCCCGCATTTCCATAAGAATATCAAGAATACGACGAAAATCTGCTGAGTTGTCCGTCTGTGTACTTGCATGAGCTTTTTAGATGGAGTGAATGCAGACGATGGAGCTTCTGTATAATCTTGCAGATTTGGAGTTGACGTATCGTGCCCTTCTTCAGGCAATTGAGAAACCTGAACTTCTTCTGGGTCTGCTGGAGATTGTCTAAGACCTTCACTATCGGCAGCATGTGGTGTGAACCTTTCTTGCTCGCCAACTCCCCCTGTCTCTAGGTCATCAAAAGGGGAAGAGTGATGATCATGCTCTTCTGTATCTTGATTTCCCTTTTCTCCAGATTCAGTTGCAGACTTTTCTTTCTCTCCTTCTCTCTCTGCTCTTCTTCTTCTCTGATCTTGGCTTGCTCCTCTTCTTCTCTCTGTTTCTTCTGAAGTTCTGTTGGTTGAGGCACAGAACGTCTGGTTCTTGTCAATGCACAGATAGTGGGATCTTCATCCTCTTCATCTTCATCCTCCAGGATTAGAGTTCTTTTCTTCTTTTTCGATGGGGCTCCAATGACCTCTTTTCCTTTTCTCTTTGAAGCAGACGGAACTGGAGACTTCACTCTGAATTTCTCCATTGCCTTGGAAAGCTCTTGCAGTCGCATCTTCGTTAACATCTTCAAACCTACCACCATCTTATCGCACGGTCGAACACAAAGTGTATGAGACGGTTCAATATTCATGTGTCTGAAGATCTTGGTCACCAGACCAGGATAAGGCAATTGTCCCTTGTCTTTCGACATTGCTCTGTACATGTGGAAGAGAATGGTGTGCAGGAGAGAGAACTTCCATCCTGAGTTGATCGCGTACATCAATTTTGCTTCAGAATAAGACACGGAAGTCTTTGACGTAGACTTCGGTCTGAGACAGTTGATCACAATTTTATGAAGCACAATGTTGATGGCATTCATCCTGGAATAGGTAATTCTCTTCTCTGTGTCCCTATCTTTGACAAGTTCCAGAGTAGTACGAGCAGGTGAGACTTTGATTGGTAGATAACGTCCTCATTCAACTCCAACTATGTCCGCCAACATATTCACATCTACCACGTAGACTTGGTCTCGCATACTGAATGAAATTCTATTCGCATCCAAAAAGCTGAGATTCGAACAGAAATATGTGGTCAGTTGTGCATACCCGTCCGTAGTGTCAGAGCAAAATTTCTCAAGTTGAAGCAAATTCAACTTCTCTCTTAAGTTCATGTTGATGGCGTCCAGGAAGTCAAAATCGACACTTCTAGGGTTTATCACCCCTCTTTTCAATAGCCTGAAATACACATTCTCCTGATCCTTTGATTTGAACAAATTCATCCGATTTCCTTTCACCTTTGCTACCACTCCCATTCTCGGTTGGAATTCAAGGAACATTCTGTCATCATCGTTCCCATCAATCAGATTTTGTCCTGGCATACGAGGATCACTTGGAATGTTCGCAAGTGCGTCCTCTACTTTTCCTTTCAGAGCAATTCCTAATTCCTCCATTTTCCGCAGAAAAGGATACTCATTCCCATAGTTCTTGTTCTTAAGGAAATCGTCTATATAGTTCAATGGTGTACCGGTGCTTTTCAACGCACGATAAAGCTTATAGATAAAGGAGGGTTTTTGGACTCTTACTGGGTCGGCGTCCTCGATTATCTCTTCCTCCATATGTTGACTTGCACCTTGTGGGGTAGGAGGCGTTGAATGACGTGGATGAGAGCGAATCGGACTTTGTCGCCGACTTGATAAGTCTTCCTCCTCGGTGAGATCGAAGTGTGTCGGTCCCTTCTCCATTCTTTGTGGTCCCCTGCTTGCGATTCTTGATGATTTCCTCGAAGAAGACATTCTTCTTTGTCGTTTGAAAGATTCCTTCACTTGCTTTCCCAAGAAAAATGACCACTTTCTCGAAGATGAACAAGAAATAGAAATAGGTTCGGGAGGAGAGTGCCTTTTAGGGTTTTGAAGATTGAAAAAAAAACTATATATATATAACTCAGTTTTGAAAAGGGAAGTTCAATCGGCACAAGGAAAGTGTACGAACATTTCTTTTTAAAATCAATAACTGCCAAAATTAATTCTTTTGAAAAGACAAGTTTTTTTTTTTATTTTTCACATGGATTATAACTAAACGAGAAATCGTACCTTTTCGAGTCCGGATAAAATAGCAACTTACAGTCTATAGCCATGAATGTCTGAGTCTAAGGATTTAGAGTCTGAGAGATTAGAGTCTTAGAGTTGGTGAGTCTCTAGACTTTAACTTCTTCAAGCTTCAAAATGTTGAGTCTTGAACGGATAACGTCGAATTGATTTTTCTCCAAAGGCTTTGTGAAAATATCCGCTAGTTGACTCTTTGAATCAACAAATTGAATCGAGATTTCTCCATTTTGAATATGATCTCTAATGAAGTGATGTCGAATCTCAATATGCTTTGCTCTTGAATGAAGGATTGGATTTTTGGTGAGATTGATCGTATTTGGTGTTGTCACATCTGATTTCTGTGCATGAGTCTTCAATGCCAAAGTCTTGTAGCTGTTGTTTTATCCATAGAATTTGCGAACAG
Organism: Eucalyptus cladocalyx; assembly: GCA_017140615.1. Classification (NCBI taxonomy): domain Eukaryota; kingdom Viridiplantae; phylum Streptophyta; class Magnoliopsida; order Myrtales; family Myrtaceae; genus Eucalyptus; species Eucalyptus cladocalyx. The sequence continues at coordinate 22,132,038 of CM029520.1, forward strand.
TAGCTTCCAAGAGCTACATACTCTGCTTCTGTTGTTGAGAGAGCCACGGTACTTTGTTTCCTTGAAAACCAAGATACTGTTCTATTTCCAAGCAGTTGACAAGTTCCAGAAGTGCTCTTTCTATCGACTTTGCAACCGGCCAGATTTGCGTCTGAGTATCCTAGAAGATCAAAGTCTCCCCTCTTTGGATACCAAAGACCGATGCTTGAAGATGAGGCAATGTATTTAATAATACGTTTCACGGCACTGAGATGTGATTCTCTAGGATCTGATTGAAACCTAGCACAGATGCAAACACTCAACAAAATATCAGGTCTAGAAGCGGTAAGATAAAGAAGTGAACCGATCATGCTCCCGAGTTTTTGATCTACTTTCTTCCTTCTTCATCCTTGTCTATCTTCTGAGAACATGATATTGGTATGTCGGTCTTTTTGCACTTTTCCAATCCAAACCTTTTGACAAGATCATTCGCATACTTTTCTTGATGAATAAAAGTTCCTTCCTTCATTTGTTTCACTTGGAGTCCAAGAAAGAATGTTAACTCTCCCATCATGCTCATTTCAAACTCATCCTGCATAGACTTAGAAAATTTCTTGCATAGACTTTCATTAGGAGATCCAAAAATAATATCGTCCACATATATTTGAACAAGTAAAAAGCTTTTGTTTTCCTTTTTGATAAATAAAGTAGTATCTACTTTACCTTTTACAAAACCATTCTGCATTATGAACTTACTTAGTCTGTCGTACCAAGCTCGAGGTGCTTGTTTTAAACCATACAATGCCTTTTTCAGTCTGAAGACCAAGTCTGGCTTCTTTGGGTCTTCAAACCCAAATGGTTGTTCCACATAAACTTCCTCATGGATGAATCCATTTAGGAACGCACTTTTGACGTCCATTTGGAATAACTTGAAATTTTTATAACAAGCAAACGCAAGTAATAGTCGAATAGCTTCTAACCTTGCTCGGGTGCGTAAGTCTCGTCATAGTCTATTCCTTCTTCTTGCGTATATCCTTTAGCCACGAGTCTTGCTTTGTTCCGTACGACTTTTCCATCCTCATTCATCTTGTTCCTGAATACCCATTTGGCTCCAATAACAGTTTTACCTTTTGGTTTAGATGTCAATTCCCAGACATCATTGATGTTGAACTATCGAGTTCTTCTTGCATAGCTTCGATCCAACTTTCATCGATAAAGCTTCTTCTATGCTTTTTGGTTCAATTTCAGAAATGAGAGCCACAACACTAGATTCTTCACGCCTTTTTGATCCGTGCGGATTCCTTCATTGATTTCACCGATAATGAGATCTTTGGGATGAGTGGACTTGTGCTTCCGATTCTTCGGTTGATTTGCCCGATTGATGATCTCTTTCTTTATTTGAATCTTCATGAGCATCTTGATGTTGGACTTCCAGAGTCTGAGATGCTTCTTGAGTTGTATGCCTTGAAAGGTCTGGAGCAGGTTCAGACTCCTCATATTGAGTCTGACTGGATTCATCTTGCGTTGAGTCTTGGAATTTGACATTCATTGATTCCTCCACCGACTGGCTTTTCTTGTTATAGACTCGGTAGGCCTTGCTTGATGTAGAATATCCAAGGAAGATGCCTTCATCTGATCTTTCTTCAAACTTACCAACTCGATCATTTGCATTTTTCAAAATAAAGCATTTGCAACCGAACACATGAAAATATGAAACAATAGGCTTCTTACCTTTGAACAATTCATAGGGGGTTTTCTCTAGAATAAGTCTTAGAAAAACTCTATTTATGATATAGCATGCTGTTAAAACAACTTCAGCCCAAAATCGAGAAGAAATTTTACTTTCAATTAAAAGTGTTCTAGCCATTTCTTGAAGAGATCTATTCTTTCTTTCCACAACTCCATTTTGCTCGGAGTATATGGAGAGGAAAACACATGATTAAAACCAGATTTATCACAAAACTTTGTAAAATCTTGATTTTCAAATTCACTTCCATGATCTGTTCTTATACTTGAAATAGCACATCCTTTTTCATTTTGGACCTTTTTAGCGAACTTCTCAAAGTACGAAAAGGTTTCTGACTTACTTGCAAGAAAATATACCTAGGTAAAGCGACAGTAATCGTCCACAATTACTAGACAATATTTCTTACCTCCAATGCTCTGGGTTCTTGTTGGTCCGAAGAGATCCATATGCAGTAACTATAGTACATGATTAGTAGAGACATGATTTATTAGCTTAAATGAATTTCTTACCTGCTTTCCCAGAATACATGGTGTACATGAATCAGACTTTTGGTATGGCAATTTTGGTAGACCTTGAACAAGCTTCTTTGATGAGATTTTAGCTAATTGCTTCATGTTGACATGGCCAAGCTTTATGTGCCATAAGACCGCTTCATCTTGAATTGAGATTAGGCATTGTGTTTCATTTGGTCTTACATCAAGGAGGTAGATATTTCCATGCCTTCGACCCATGAAAGATTGAGTCGAGTCTTTACTAATTCCAGAACATATTTCTTCTTGAAAGGAGATCTTGAAACCAGTATCACACAATTGGCTAATGCTGAGAAGATTGTAGTTGAGTCCTTCCACTAGAGAGACATTGCTTATTGTGAGATTTCCAATTTTCACAGTTCCAAATCCCACAATGCTTCCTTTGCTGTTTCCACCAAATGAAACTTTTCCACCATTTACTTGAATAAACTTTATGAAGCAATTTGAGTCTCCTATCATGTGTCTTGAGCATCCACTGTCAAGATACCACTTTACCTTCTTTTTGACAGAGACCTGCATTCAAAAGAGAGTCTCAAGCTTTCTTTGGTACCCAAATTTTCTTGGGTCCTTTGGTGTTAGTATGATAAGCATTATTAGGCCATACCTTTTTAACAGGCTTCCAAACCATAGGACACTCTTTTTCAAAGTGATCTTGACTGTTACACTTTGAACACCTTAGAGCATTTCGACCTACAGACTTTACAAAAACCTTTTTGAAATGATTTCTGTAAGCCTCTCTTGACAGTCTTTTCTTAATTCTCTCTTTTACTTTCGGAAAATCAATCAAAGGGATTGTTTCTGCTGTCATACCTAAACCAGACTTATTGAAGTAAGGTCTTTGTACTGAAAGAACTTTCTCAAGTTTTTCAGACCCTATTGAAAATTTCTTTGAAATATTTGATAAGCCAGTTTTTAAGAAAGCATTTTCTTTTGAAAGTTTATCTTCATTCTCTTTAAGAGTAGTAACATTCAAGTCTAAATCTTTCACTCTTTCTTCTAAAATGTTTTCCTTTTGTTTTAGAACTGAATTTTCCTTTTTAAGTTCGGAAATCTTTTTGAGAGAAGTCTTAAGACTAAAACATATTTCATCAATGTATTTAGAGACTTTGACAGGAATTTTAAAATCACTTACCTCAAATTCACTCTAGAATCGATCCAGTCGAGTTTGATTGTGCCATCGGACAGATTGGCATATTCCTTATCACTTTCTTCACACACTGTATCGCTCCAGGTTTCGGCTTTGAGAGCTTTTCGAGACTTTTCGGCTTTTCCTCTCTTCTTCTTTAGAAGAGAACAATTGGGTCTGATGTGTCCCTTTTTCTTACATTCGAAGCAGACTACATCTTTGTTTGGTTCCTCATTATCAACAAACTTGGTTTGCTATTTCTGAAAACTTTGTTTCTTTGAGTTGAACCTTCTTCCTTTTCTATTCAGCTTTTTGAATCTTCTTATCATAAGAGCAAGCTCCTCATCGTCCAGATCTTCTTCAGAATCTGTATCATCAGAATCATCATTAGATTTTAATGCAATGGATTTCTTACCTCTTGGATCTTCGTCTTCATTAATTCGTTCCACTTCGTAAGACTGAAGAGTTCCAATCAGCTCGTCTACAGATAATGGCATAATCCTTTGCGTCTCTCTTATTGAAGTCTTTATATGATTCCAATCCTTGGAGAGTCCACACAGCAGCTTGTTCACCTTCATGGGATCAGAAATTTTCTGTCCTTGATTCTCAAGGCCATTGACAATCTCTGTAAAACGGCTAAACATGTCAGTTATAGATTCTCCTGGTTTCATTTTGAAGGCTTCATATTGACCAAGGAGAACGTTAATTCTAGTCTCCTTTACTCGGTCTATCCCTTCATAGGTGATATGTAATCTATCCCAGACTTCTTTTGCTATAACACAAGAAGATATTCTGTTATATTCAGTTGGTGACAAAGCACAGTATAAAGAGCAAATTGCTTTTGCATCGAGTGCTTGTCTCTTGTTTATCTCTTCTTGAGACATTCCGCTGGTCTCAACAGTTTCTTTCCCTCTTTCACACATCGATGCAAAGTAGTAGGAGTGATTCCTCTTTCCACAACGTCCCATTCCGAGAGGATCCTTTGACCGAAGGAAAGCTTTCATCTTGTTCTTCCAGATGTTGTAATCCTTTCCATCAAAGTAGGGTGGTCTGGTATTGCTTTGCCCTTGCACCAGCCCTGATGCTAGCATACTAGCCATAGATCTTTTTACTCTGAAGTAAAACACTTCAAATAAAGTAAGAACGCGGGCTCTGATACCAATTGATATAGCTAGTACGAGTACCTAGAGGGGGGTTGAATAGGTATATAAAAGATTTTTCTTGATAATTGCACAAACTTAGACAGTTGAAGAATTTGCAGCAATTAATAATCAATCGTAAGACTAAGTAAAGGAAAGAGAGAATTGAACACGCGATTTATAGTGGTTCGGCTTGATTCAGGCTTACGTCCACTCTTCGTACCGATGACAGCCATTGGCTGGATTCCACTATGAACAAAGAGATGGTACAGTGTTGATCTTCCTTGACTTCTAGGTGTAGATGATCTACCACACTTGCTCAAGGTATCACTAAGTATAAACACTCTCTGTGTATACAATTTCGCTCAAACTGTATCGACTAATAATCAAGGTTCTTCAGACTCTGTAATTTCTCTATCAATCACGCTCTCCGAAACAACTAGAACGTCTTCCTTTTATACTCCTTTATGCCATCATAGCCGTTGGCACTTACCAAAGGAATTCCTCCAATCTACCCGTTGGACGGAATCAATTAAGAAGATCATTCGAGCTATTAAAGGAACCTGACGATAGCCCATCAATCCTATTCGCCCATACAATCAGGATCTTGGTTTCCAATAATAGAACATTCCAAGAATATTTCGTCGACCATCGGATCTTCAATCGATCTAGATAAGAATCAAAGAATCCGAAATGATTATCCAACCAAGGGATCTTCTCCAGAGGATAGGATCGAATCCTCAACCATATATTTCGGCTCCGGATTTCCTTCGCCCTTTGGATTTAGAAAGACGTCGGTGAGAATAGTCTTGAGTCTTGAGTCTTGAGTCTTGAGTCTTGAGTCTGGTGATCATAAAGTCTTCAGACTTTAAACTGTCGGTCTCCGAATATCCGGACTTAGACTGATAGAAACATTTTGTCTGCTTCAAAATATCCTGGAAAGATTTTTCCAACAATCTTGATTGTCATGCTTGTTCCATTGTGTAGTTCGATGGATCTTTACTGCTGAGTGATTGTACTCACCCCTTTGGGGACTAACATTTCAGATTGAGCGATGCCTCTAGCACTTGTCACGCGTGGGACATTTTATGGTTTACCGTCCGATGTAGAGGTCGAGTGTGCGGAGCACCCTTGCGTTGGTGTTCATGGTTTGGTATTCATCTGAGTCCGCGTTTTGGTCATGTATGATGTGGGCTTACCTGATGGCCCCGTAGTACAAGAGTTTCTATCTATCCATGTTCGTCGAGATGGGAGGTTGATGGGGATGCTGCCGTCGCCATCGGCCAAAGCACCAGGATGGGTGTGATAGGAGCATGTAACTAATGGAGGTTGTCACTTTTTGGGATGGCCGACACTAGCTGATGGATAGATGTTCACGTTTGATGTATAGTCGGGTTTCTTTTTGGGTTTAGCCGAGCTTACTTAAAGTTTTTGCTTTTTGTTGCACTTGACTTGTGAAATCCATCTTAGTATGTAAATAAAAGGGTTTTGGCCCTAAAATGCATATATATATATATGAAAGGTTGTAGTTGTTGTGTATTGCATTGTATTGTTTAGTTCGTGTACGGGTTTGGAAGATGATAAGTATGCTTCCATTATATGAAGCAAGGCGCTGGGACCGATCTAAAGGCAAACCCCAGGTTGTATGGACCCATTTGTATTTGAAATGGTATCGAGTGGAATATTATCGGGACAAGTGATAGATGAGTAGGTCTGTGGCAACCCTAATGAATCGGGAGCCGTGTCGAGGGGTGCCACACGATTTCTCTTAACCATTACAAGATCACTCAAATATGGCCCAGGGCACCGTGCATTACACTCAAATGCTTCAATTAAAATGGTGAGCCTAGCATTTTTCTTCATATTAGAAATTCACATGAAATTACTCGTGAGTGGGTACACGGTCAACTTGACCTAGAAAAATTGACATTCTTCCTTTTTAAAATCACACTATTTTATATAGCACTTAAAACCATTTTTGGTATCAAAATCCAACACCTAGGATTTTTAGAATAAATATTGAAAATTCACACTTTTTGGAATTAAATATCAAAATCAAATCAACACTCAATTTGCATAATTTAACACTCAATTACAAAATTTAACCACACCATTGCAATTAGCACAAAGTTCGGTCACCGGCTACTCCGGCCTAATTTCCGGAAAAATAATTGATAATTAATTAATTTCGAAAATTAATTAAATAATTCAATTTAATTTCTACAAATACTAACCTAGGCCAAAATTATTAAATTAAGCACCAATACGGACTTAGAAAGTTCCCAAACCCTTCTAGATAAATAGTACATTTTATTTAGGCCTTAGCTAAACCATGCTAACCATCTAACATGCTCGATTAAATAATTAAATTTCTAATTTAATCTAACTAACCACCTAATTCCTAATTAAATTAAACTAAACACCTCTTAAACATCATTAGCCTACTAAGAAGAGTTTAGAGTGTAAACTCACCTGTTAATTGCGAAAACCGGTTCACCGCGACAACGGTGTGACGGTGGCCAAAATCTAAATTTTCAGCGGCGTCGGCGAACTCTCGGGCCGGGCCTAAAACGGGCCCAACAAATCTCAGCAAGGCTAAGCTTCGGCCTTGGGCTTCAGCAGGGCTGCTGGTTGTGGGCTTGGGCTTCAAGGACTGAATTCTGCTGGGCTGATTTCTTGTGGGCCTGACTTCGTTTGGGCTTCAAATGGCGTGGCCCAATGAAGCTGCTGGGCTGAAGACAAGTTGGATTGGAGCTGCAAATTTGGGCCGAAAATGGGTTGTTGGGCTCGTGGGATTTACTGGCCAAACTGTGAGCTGGCTTCGTGGGATCAGCAGCAAGGAAGTCGAGCTGGAAATGATCAAGCAGGTTGAAGACTTCGCTGGTTTCAACCGGTGCAAAGGCTCGGCTTCGTGGCTTGCTCGGTGGACGCTAGATTTCGATGGAGTGAGAAGTGGACGAAGGGCAACCGGCTGCATGGGATCGCTCGAGTCCTCAAGCGGTGCAAGCGATCAACAACGAGGCTTCTGTGGATAGAGGTGTTGACCGGCTCAAGTGGTGTAAAGACAAAAACAAAACAGAAAGGGAAAATGTGGAGAGGGGCCGCGGCTTCGGTGGAATTTCGGGGTGGTCAAAGATGGGGCTCCTTCTGGTTTTGGTTGACCCAAACGTGGCAATAGCTTGGCGAAGAGAAATCGGTTGAGTGGAGATGGACGCCAGCTTCGGTTTTGAGAGACAATTGAAAGAAAGCAAAGTTGCAGGCGTGGGGAAAGAGATAAGATGATCCAACAGCAAAGCAGAAAAAGGAGCCGCGAAGGAGACGGTCAGCTTGAAGATTTGCTCGAGAAAATTAAGGGGGAAATGTCAATAAACCTATCCCCAAAAATAAATGCTTGGTCCCCCAAGGCCTTCAAGCATATCCTCATGTCCCCTAATACTTTCCAACCAATTTTCCACCAAAACAATCTAAATTGAAGCCTAAAATCCCATCATCTTCCCAAAACCGAATTCCACCACTTTAGATTTAATTTCTTCACTCAATTTCCCAAATTGAGGTCTAATTTCGATGAAGAAAAATCCCGTATAATTTTCTATAAATCCCCGACACTCAAAGGATCGGCTTAAAAGTCCAAATTTCCTTTAATTGGGCTCTAAAGAATTTCCACTAATTTTTCCGCGACGTCCGAATGATTTTCCGTAAAAATCCCAGAATCTCTGAAAATTCTTCGGAGGATGAGTTGACATTCCTGAAATAGATCGTGACACCACAGAACTTTCAATTTTTGAAATCTAGTTCAAATTCCCAGTTAATTTCAATCTGGCACGCTTTTAACGTAACCCGATCTACCGGGTAACTTTTAGGAATTTTTGGTGCAATTGACCGCGATCGATTTATCTCAAGTCCCAGTGTACATTTTTGACATATTGGCGACTCTCGGTTGTTGTGAAAAGCTCGGGGTTTCAATTACGGGCACCGAGTACCAAAACGATAGAAAAATCGGTCTAATGCCGATCAACGAGTATTTTGAAATCGGTGAAATCACCCACACTCGATCACATATCTCAGTCAAATCGACCTATCTCCGATCTCTTATCTATTTATGACAGTGCCGTAATGACCCTTGTAGATCAACACGGTTGAGCAGTCGATTCCTGGTCGAATTCTCAAGTCTATTGCATTTAGATTCCTTAATTGCTTCTTTAGATAGTCCAGTTATCTCGTGAGTGATCAGTTCAGAGAATAGCACCATCGACGCATCGACGAATTGCCAGATTTATTTAATCAAAAATGAAATCTGAAAATTCAGGCTGTCACAATTTCAGAATTCAATGGTCACATTAATGATCTGAAACGGTTTCAAAATAAATGGGCAATTTAATGATTTGAAATGGCTTCAGATTAATAACCAATTAATGCTCAGAAACAGTTTCAAAAGTAACGGCCAAATTAAGTATTTGTGACAGTTACAAAGTTAATACACATAATAAAGATTTGTAATAGTTACAAATAAATGTCTGGAATAATGCTCTGTAACAATTACAAAGTTAATGCCCTAATTAGTGTCTATAACAAGATCAGAACTTACGGTAGTCGTGGAGTTATGATTGAATTAATTCTAAAATGGTTTAAAGTTAATGCATCGGTTTATATGTGATCTCGAACTGTCTATAAAAGAGAATGCGAGAGAGCAAATTAGCGGATGATGGACGATTGATAATCGACAATCAATAATTGAGAGTGCTAATACTAATCAACAAAACACTCACACGAGAGCAATTGCTAGCACAATTGTAGTTGTGAGATCTCTCAATTTCTCTCTTCTACTCAATGTGATAATTGGTGGTGTGTCCAAATTAGAGGCTCAACACTTGTGGGGCTAGATCTGAAGAACGTCAGAGCCTATGAAGAGATCATACATTCTGCATCTAAAGAACATCAAAACCAATATTATCGGAAGACGTCAAACGTTTGTGATCAAGAATCCAAGAACATTAGGACCGGTGTTAACAGAAAGTATCGGACGTTCGCGGTCAGAGTCTGAAGAACATTAGAACTACTGCTATGAGGACATCAGGCATTCGTGTTTAGAACCCGAAGAAACTTCTTAACTAAATTTTGGAGCACGGTACAAGGTTAATATGATTAGCCCATTTAGCTCTTCTATGCATTTTTGTTAAAATACAAGTAAATGCTATAGAAGCACGTGTATAAGTATTTTTACTTTCGCTGTGATCAGACTTTTGGTCTTAATTTACTTATGCACGTATGCTTGTTTATCAAAACAAACGCCAACAGTGGTATCGGAGCCAATCCTTAGACATTTTCATGTTTTTAATTGTTGATTGGTTCATATTATTTGTATGTTCTTATGACTAATTCTCATTTGTGATGAGAATTCTTTTCAAGTTGCTTTCAGATTTTTATTTGATATGCATATTAATTAGTTAATATGCCAGGTGAGATCATTGATAATAAAGAAAAAAATCTCCTTATTTTTGGCGTTAAGTTGTAACGAGTGCTTGAACTCGTGGCCTACCATCATCATGATTTGTTCCTATGTTTTGATGGTTGATTGGCTGATTATGGATACATTGGAGTCAATTGTTATTCAAGAACATATGACAACTCCATTATACATTTGATGGTGTGCGGTTTAGGCCGAATGATATCCAATAACTGTTAGGTGAGGAATCATTTGTGTCCAAAATACTTGTAGGAGATGATGTGGTAAAATTAACTATAGTCATTGTTGGAGAAATCTTCTTGAAATGTTTTGAAGTTAACAAAACGTTTCCATCAGTCTAGTCTGAAGGTTTGCAGACTCTGCTGGTTAAAGTTTGAAGACCTCCGGACAGCCAGACTCAAGATTGAAAGTTTATCCTCATTGACAGTTTCTAATCCGTTGAAGAAAGGGTATCAAGAACTGGATGTTTTATTAAGGATATGACCTTATCGACTGAAGAAGATCTCTTGGCTGGATATGACATAGTGGAATCTCTTTAATTGATCAAGATTGATTCGATGATTAAGGATCCAATGATTGGCGAAATATTCGTGGAAGGTTCTACTTATGGAAACCGAGATCCTGATTGTATGGGCGAACAGGATTGATGGGCTATCGACATATTCCTTTAATAGCTTGAATGATCTTCCTAATTGATTCCGTCCAACGGGTAGATTGGAGGAATTCCTTTGGAAAGTGCCAACGGGTATGATGGCGTAAAGGAGTATATAAGGAAGATGTTCTAAGCTGTTCAAAGGGTGTGCGCGATAGAAGAATTCCAAAGTCTGAAACTTCTTGTTGTTTAGTCAATTCATTTGAGCGAAAAACTTGTACATAAAAGAGAGTTTATATTTGTGAGAAACCTTGAGGAAGTGTGATAGAACATTTACACTGTGGAATCGATGAAGAACTGTGCTGTAACATCTCTTTTGTTCATAGTAGAATCCAGCCGATAGGCTGTCAATGCGGAAGAGTGGACATAGGCTTAGGATAAGCTGAACCACTATAAACCTTGTGTTTAATCTTCTCTTCCCTACTCTTTACTTTACTTTGATCGTAATTCATTTTGATTAAGCAAAAGAGTATTTCCTTTCTATCATCTGCTTAGTATTACTGTGGTATCTCGAGAAATTGTTTTTACACCTAGTCACCCCCCTCTAGGTGCTTATACTAGCTACATCAATTGGTATCAGAGCCCGTGTACTCACTTTGTTTGAAGTGTTTTACTTCAGAGTTAAAGATCCATGGCTAGTATGTTGGCTTCAGGGTTGGTAGAAGGGCAAAGCAATAGTAGACCACCTTACTTTGATGGAAATGATTACAATATATGGAAAAACAAAATGAAGGCATTTCTAAGATCAAAGGATCCTCTGGAATGGGATGTTGTAGAAAAAGGAATCACTCCTAAAGCTGCACCTGTCTCAGAAAGAGGAAAAGATACTGTGGAGTCTAGCCAAATGACTTAGGAAGAGATAATCAAGAGACAAGCTCTTGATGCAAAAGCAATTTATTCTTTATATTGCGCTTTATCACCTACCGACTATAACAGAATATCTTCTTGTGTTACAGCTAAAGAAGTCTGGGATAGATTACATATTACCTATGAAGGAACCGATCGAGTGAAGGAGACCAGAATCAATATTCTCCTCAGTCAATACGAAGCCTTCAGAATGAAATTGGGAGAATCTATAACTGACATGTTTAGTCGTTTTACAAATATTGTAAATGGTCTTGAAAATCAAGGTCAACCAATTTCTGATCCCATGAAGGTAAATAAGTTACTATGAGGACTTTCCAAGGATTGGAATTAGATAAAGACCTCAATCAGAGAGACTCAAAGAATCATGCCACTATCTGTTGATGAGTTGATTGGAACTCTTCAGTCTTATGAAGTGGAACGAATCAATGAAGACGAAGACCCTAGAGGTAAGAAATCCATTGCATTAAAATCCAATGATGATTCTGATGTTGCAGACTCTGAAGACGATATGGACGATGAGGAGCTTGCTCTCATGATAAGAAGATTCAGAAAGCTGAACAGAAAAGGAAGAAGATTCAATCCAAGGAAACAAAGTTTTCAAAAGCAACAGACTAAGTCTATTGAGGATGATGAATCAAACAAAGATGTAGTCTGCTTTGAATGTAAGAAAAATGGACACATCAGACCCAACTGTTCTCTTTTGAGGAAAAAGAAAGGAAAAGCTGAAAAGTATCGAAAGGCTCTTAAAGCAGAAATCTGGAGTGATATAGAATGTGAAGAAAGTGATGATGATTATGCCAACATATGTCTAATTGCACAATTGGATTCAGATTCAAACTCCGAGACAGACTCATATTCAGACAGTGAATTTGAAGTGAGTAACTTCAAGATCCCTATTAAAGTTTCTAAATACATTAATGAGTTGTGTTTTAGTCTTAAAACTTCTCTCAAAAAGATTTCCGAACTCAAAAAGGAAAATTCTGCCTTAAAACAACAAAAAAATGTTTTGAAAGAAAAGGTGAAATGTTTAGATATAAATGTTTCTTCTCTTAAAGAAAGTGAAGATCATCTTTTAAAAGAAAATGCATTCTTGAAAAATGATATCTCAAATATTTCCAAAAGATTTTCTATAGGATCTGAGAAACTAGAAAAAATACTTTCTATTCAAAGACCTTATTTCAATAAATCTGGTTTGGGAATGATTGCTGAAACCATTCCTTTAATTGATTTTCCTAAAGTAAAGAAAATAATCAAACAAAGACCCACAAGAGTTGCTTACAAAAATCATTTTAAAAAGACTTTTGTAAAACCAGTAGGATGCAATGCTCTTAGATGTTCGAAGTGCAATAGTGCAGATCATTTTGAAAAAGAGTGTCCAATGGTTGGGAAACCTGTTAAGAAAGTATGGGCAAATACAGCATATTATACTAACACCAATGGACCCAAGAAAAGATAGGTACCAAAGAAAGTTTAAGTTTCTTTTTTTAAATGCAGGCACTATCAAGAAAAAGGTAAAATGGTATCTGGATAGTGGATGCTCAAGACATATGACAGAAAATTCAAATTGTTTCATAAAACTTGTTCAAGTGAATAGTGGAAAAGTTTCCTTTGGAGGAAATAACAAAGGAAGAATAGTGGGATTTGGAACTGTGAAGATTGGAAACCTCACAATAAACAATGTTTCTTTAGTTGAAGGACTTAACTACAATCTGCTTAGTGTCAGCCAGCTATGTGACACCGGTTTCAAAATATACTTTCAAGAGGGAATATGTTCAGGAACTAGCAAAGACTCTACTCAGTCATTTATGGGTCGAAGACATGGAAATATCTACCTCTTGGATGTGAAACCAGATGAGTCGCAATGTTTAATCTCAATACAAGATGAAGCAAGTTTATGGCACAAAAAGCTTGGACACATCAATATGAAGCAAATAGCCAAAATTTCAGCAAAGAAGCTTGTTTGTGGTCTACCTAATCTATCTTACCAAAAGTCTGACCTATGTACACCATGCATATTGGGAAAACAGGTAAGAAATTCTTTTAAACCAATAAATCAAGTTTCCACTAACCATGTACTACAGCTTCTGCATATGGATCTCTTTGGACCAACCAGAACTCAAAGCATTGGAGGTAAGAAATATTGCCTAGTAATTGTGGATGACTACTCACGGTTTACTTGGGTGTATTTCCTGGCAAGTAAGTCTGAAACTTTCTCTTACTTTGAAAAAATTGCTAAAAAGGTTCAAAACGAAAAAGGATATGTCATTTCAAGTATAAGAACAGATCATGGAGGTGAATTTGAAAATCAAGATTTTACAAAGTTTTGTGATGAATCTGGTTTTCAGCATGTGTTCTCTTCTCCATATACTCCAAAGCAAAATGGAGTTGTGGAAAGAAAAAATAGATCGCTTCAAGAAATGGCAAGAACTCTCTTAATTGAAAGCAACATCTCTTCATGTTTTTGGGCTGAAGCAGTCTCTACAGCATGTTACAATATTAATAGAGTTTTTCTAAGGCATATTCTAGAAAAAACCCCCTATGAACTATTCAAAGAAAAGAAGCCTATTGTTTCATATTTTCATGTGTTTGGATGCAAATGTTTTATACTAAAAAATGCAAATGATCGAGTTGGTAAGTTTGAAGAAAAGTCAGATGAAGGCATCTTCCTTCGATATTCAACCACAAGCAAAGCACACAGAGTCTACAACAAGAAGACTCAAACTGTGGAAGAATCAATGAATGTCAAATTTCAAGACTCTATTCATAATGAATCTATTCAGACTCATCTTGAAGACACAGAACCTACTCAAGACTCTACAAAGTCTAAATCTCAAGAAGCACCTTAGACTTTGAAGGACTAGCAACAAGTGACTGTCGAGGATTCAAGTGAAGGAAGTGATCATCAACTTGACAAATTAACCAGCAATTGGAAGCATAAGTCCAGTCATCCCAAAGATCTTATCATTGGCAACATCAATGAGGGAATTCGCACAAGATCCAAAAGGTGCGAAGAGTCTAGTGCCGTGGCTCTTATTTCTGAAATAGAACCCAAAAGCATAAATGAAGCTTTATCTGATGAAAGCTGGATTGAAGCCATGCAAGAACTCAGGCAATTCAGTATCAATGATGTCTGGGAATTGACTCCTAAACTTAAAGGTAAATCTGTAATTAGAGCTAAATGGGTTTTCAGAAACAAGATGGACGAGAAAGGCAAGGTCGTAAGAAACAAAGCAAGACTCGTGGCTAAGGGATACACGCAAGAAGAAGGGATAGACTATGACGAGACTTACGCACCAATAGCAAGGTTAGAAGCAATTCGTTTATTACTTGCATTTGATTGTCATAAAAATTTCAAGTTATTCCAAATGGACATCAAAAGTGCTTTCCCAAATGGAGTCATCCATGAGGAAATCTATGTGAAACAACCACCTGGGTTTGAAGACCCAAGGAAACCAGACTCAGTATTCAGACTCTAAAAGGCCTTATATAGCTTGAAACAAGCACCTCGAGCTTGGTATGACAGGCTGAGTAAGTTTTTAATTCAAAACGGTTTCGTGAAAGGTAAAGTAGACACTACTCTATTTATCAAAAGAGAAAGCAAAAGTTTTGTGCTAGTTCAAATATATGTCGATGATATTATATTTGGATCTCCTAATGAAAGTCTGTGCAAGAAATTATCTAAGACTACGCAGGATGAATTTGAAATGAGCATGATGGGTGAGTTAACCTTCTTTATCGGGCTTCAAGTGAAACAACTAAAGGAAGGAACCTTTATTCGTCAAGAAAAATATGCTAATGATCTTGTCAAAAAGTTTGGACTAGAAAATTGCAAAAAGACTGACATTTCAATGTCAAGTGCCTTGAAGATAGACAAAGATGAATGAGGAAAGAAAGTTGACCATAAGCTATACAGGAGTATCATTGGCTCACTTCTTTATCTTACTGCTTCTAGACTTGACACTTTGTTTAGTGTTTGCATTTGTGCCAGATTTCGAGCAGACCCTAAAGAATCTCATTTAAGTGCTGTAAAGCGTATTATCAAATACATTGCTTCAACTTCAAGCATTGGCCTATGGTATCCTAAAAGAGGAGACTTTACTCTTCTTGGATACTCAGACGCAGATCTAGCCTGTTGCAGAGTTGATAGAAAGAGCACCTCTGGTACCTGTCAACTACTTGGAGGCAGGATGGTATCTTGGTTTACAAAAAAGCAGAGTACAGTAGCTCTCTCTATAGCAGAAGCAGAGTATGTAGCTCTTGGAAGTTGCTGTTCACAAATTCTGTGGATAAAACAATAGCTAAGAGACTTTGGAATTGAAGATTCATGCACGGAGATTAACTGCGACAACACCAGCGCAATCAATCTTACCAAAAATCCAATTCTTCACTCAAGAGCAAAGCATATAGAGATTCGACATCACTTCATTAGAGATCATGTTCAAGATGGAGAAGTCTCGATTTAGTATGTTGATTCAAAGAACCAACTGGTGGATATATTTACAAAGCCCTTGGAGAAAAATCAATTTGAAATTATTCGCTCTAGACTCAACATATTGAGGTTTGAAGAAGTTAAAGTCTAGAGACTCTCAGACTCAGGCAAACAAGACCTTAACTGTAAGCTATTCTCTCTCTCTCTCTCGAATCTCATCCGGAAAAGGTACGATCATCAACCGTGTCTTATTGCTATCTTTAATCGGCGTAATTATTGTATCGTTTCCTTTTGAAAAATAAGTTATTTTTTAAATGACTATTTTCTCGGAAAAAAAGGCAGTTATTTCTGAAAAAGCATCTTTTCACCTTCCTTTATGACGATCCGTATTTCCCTTTCTTTTTAAACCGATTATACACTGTTGCTTCTTCTTCGCTTTACTCTCCAAAACCCTAAAAAGCACCGATCCTCCATTCATGTTTTCTTCTCTTGCCTAATCTTCGAAAAAGTTGTCATTTTTTTTGGGAAAGTCAAGCAAGGAATCTTTCAAAGAGTGAGAAAGATGTCGTCTTCAAGAAAGTTTTCGAGGATCGCAAGCAAGGGACCACGGCGAATGAGTGAGGGGCCTACTCATTTCGATCTCACTAAGGATGAAGTGTCTCCAAATCAGCAATAGAGCCCACAACATTCTCGGCAGCGTCATTCTCCATCGTCTAGTCCTCAAAATGTTGGTTATCAACAAGAGGAAGAAATCATTGAAGATGCAAATCCTGTAAGAGTTCAAAAGCCCGCTTTTATTTATAAGCTTTATCATGCTTTAAAGGGAACTCGTACTCCTTTGAACTATGTCGATGATTTTCTTAAAGACAAAGGATATGGGAACAAATATATCTTTTTCGAAAAATGGAATGTTTGGGAATTGCTCGTAAAGGGGTGGCAGAAGAATCCCTGGAAAATATCCCAAGTGATCCTCGTCATTGGGAATTTAATCCGAAAGATGGGAATGATGATGACAAATTATTCAGCCAATTTCAACCAAGGATGGGTATTGCGGCGGAAAACAGAGGAAAAAGAGGAGAGATGCTTAGATTGAAAGAACAGAAGATCTATACTCAAAATTGCTAAAGCGTGGGGTGATAAACCCTAGGAGTGTGGATTTTGATTTTCTGGATGCTGTGAATGTGAACTTGAGGGAAAAGTTTAGTTTTCTCCAACTTGAGCAATTCTGTTCTGACACCACTGAAGCTTACACTGAATTAACTGCCTATTTCTATTCGAATCTTAGTTTCCTGGATGCGAATAGATTCTCTTTCAGTGTCAAAGATCAAGATTTTGTTGTGGATATGGATATGTTGGCAGATGTGTTTGGGGTTGAGAGAGGAAGATATCAACCAATCAAAGTTTCTATTGCTCGTGCTACACTGGAACTTGTGAAAGACAGGACAATAGATGAAAAGATTTCCTACTTAAGGATGAGTGCGTTCAACATTCTGCTGCACAAGATTGTGATAAATTTCCTCAAATCGAAATCAACTTCCAAAACTGATGTTTCAAGTTCGGAGGCAAGGTTGATGTATGCCATCATCACTGGGAAAAAGTTCTCTCTTCCTTACACTATTATGTTCCATATGTATAGAGTAGTGGTAAAAGACAGAGGTCAACTTCCTTATCTAAGTCTTGTCACGAAGTTATTCAGATATCTGAACATTCAGCCTCCACAAATTCTTTGTGCTCGATCGTGTGATCATATGGTGGTAGGGCTAAAAATGGTGACCAAGATGCGTCTGAAGGAGCTAAGCAAGGCATTGGAGAAATTTAAGGAGAAGACTCATGTAAAGTCTCATCAATTCTCTTCTGCATCAAAAAGAAAAGTGAAGGAGCCCATGGTTGCTCTACCCAAGAAAAGAAGTGCTCTCATCGTGGAAGATGAAGAGGATGACGACCTTACAATTTCATCCAAAGCTTTGGAAAAGCTAAGTCGTACTGTTCCAGAGTCAATGGAACAACATGAGACAGAAGGAAAGGAAAGAGAAGGTCAAGAAGAAGAAAAAGAAGAAGAAGAAAAAGTAGTTGGCAAAAAAGAAGCAGAGGAGGACAGACCTGAAGAAGAAGAAAAGAGAATGAATCAAGAAGAAAGATAGCACGAAAAACACTCTTCTCCACCTGAAGGCACAGAAACAGGGGGAGATAATGAGGGAGTTAGCCGCTCTCCAGCCGACCCAGAAGACATTCATGCCTCTCATTTTCCTGAAGAAGAACATGATGCTTCATCGCCAAATCTACGCGATTATTCTGATATGCCATCATCTGCAGAGCGTGCTAAAGCTAGTACGCAGACCCACAGCCCAGCAGATTTTCGCAGAATTATGGATATTCTCTTGGAGATGCGCGGTCAAATCTATGCTCTAGGATGCGACGTTCAAAGCTTGTAGAATGCAGGTCAAGCTTGTTCGGTTTCCTTGAAAGATCAGATCCAAGCCCTCTCTGTTCAAATTCAGGCCAATGCTAAGGGTGAGGAGGTTGCTCAACTAAAGGAAGACTTGAAAAGGTTGGAAGGGATCATTCAGTCCATAGGAGATTTTCAGCTTGTCTGTGTTCCCAAGCAATCTTGACTTCACTCAATTTTCATCTCAACCTTTTTAATGCTAACAAAAAGGGGGAGAAGTGTAAGATTTGAATCAAACTTTTAATTTTTAATCGTTTGGATTGATGTTTGACTTTAATTTTGTGTCTGGATCTGAATTTGGATTTAACTGCTATTGATATCTTATGGATGTCTTTATCATATTCAAGACTAACCTATTTTCTGTGGTTGCAGATTCTAGTTTTATTCTAGTCAGCCATTTATCTTTATAAGATATGTATATTTGTTTGAGAAATGTTTTACAGGTCAAAGTTATCCAAATCTGCAAGAAAGTTTTGTCACCATAAAAAAGGGGGAGATTGTGGGAGAAATCTTCTTGAAATGTTTTGAAGCTGACAAAACGTTTCCATCAGTCTAGTCTGAAGGTTTGCAGACTCTGCTGGTTAAAGTTTAAAGACCTTCGGACAGCCAGACTCAAGATTCAAAGTCTATCCTCATTGATAGTTTCTAATCCACTGAAGAAAGGGTATCCAGAACTGGATGTTTTATTAAGGATATGACCTTATCGACTGGAGAAGATCTCTTGGCTGGATATGACATAGCGGAATCTCTTTAATTGATCGAGATTGATTCGATGATTAAGGATCTGATGATTGACGAAATATTTGTGGAAGGTTCTACTTATGGAAACCGAGATCCTGATTGTATGGGCGAACATGATTGATGGGCTATCGACATATTCCTTTAATAACTCGAATGATCTTCCTAATTGATTCCGTCCAATGGGTAGATTGGAGGAATTCCTTTGAAAAGTGCCAACGGGTATGATGGCGTAAAGGAGTATATAAGGAAGACGTTCTAAGCTGTTCAAAGGGTGTGCGCGATAGAAGAATTCCAAAGTCTGAAGCTTCTTGTTGTTTAGTCAATTCATTTGAGCAAAAAACTTGTACACAAAAGAGAGTTTATATTTGTGAGAAACCTTGAGAAAGTGTGATAGAACATCTACACTGTGGAATCAAGGAAGAACTGTGCTGTAACATCTCTTTTGTTCATAGTGAAATCCAACCGATAGGCTGTCAGTTCGGAAGAGTGGACGTAGGCTTTGGATAAGCCAAACCACCATAAACCTTGTGTTTAATCTTCTCTTCCCTACTCTTTACTTTACTTTGATCATAATTCATTTTGATTAAGCAAAAGAGTATTTCATTTCTATCATCTGCTTAGTATTACTATGGTATCTCGAGAAATTGCTTTTACACCTATTCACCCCCCTCTAGGTGCTTATACTAGCTACATCAGTTATGAGGCTAATAACTATCAAGTGAGGCTTTTGTGACCTAGAGGCGGAAGTACGATTGGGACTCACATATGATGCGTTAGATATGTGATCCACTCACTAAATTCAAAGGACACTAATAATTGTCAAGTGAGGTGGACTATGAATTAGTGGGACTCCAATCCCCACTAGTGATCTTTTCCCAACGAAGATTACTGTTTCTTATCTTAAGGAGTGTGAGATCCAAAAAGAATAGTGGTATACAATATTTCATTCAAAGGCCATAATGAAATATTTGTTGAAAGTCAACGGCTAACAATTATTTTTCTAGCAGATTTTTAATACTTTGAAAAAATAGTTAAGACAAACCTACTTGCTTCAATTCTTGACAAGAATTGTCTAACGGGGCCCAACTATATCAATTGGGCGAGGAATTTGAGGATTGTTCTCAATTCCGAGAAGATCAGGTATGTGCTTAATTAGAACTTACCATAACACTTTTCGGGTGGTACTGATGAAAGCGCGAAACTTATGAGAAGTGGCGCGAAGATGACCTAAAAGTTAGGTCATACATGCTTGCTTCTATGAACAATACAAGGCTTACTGTAATGGCTGTAGCAGAGGCTTCCTCTCCAAAGAGTAAGACTACTTTGAAGAAAAGAAAATGGAAGAAGTCCATAAAGCCTCCTACACGTCCAAAGCCCATGATTGAAAAGGGGAATTTTCACTATTGTGGTGTCAAGGGACATTGGAAGAGGAACTGCAAGAAGTACCTTGCGAGCTTGAAAGTCAAGCCAAAGAACCGACCTTATGAACGTATGGTGTCCATGCTTATTGAAACTAACCTTATGGTTGGTTCTAAATCTAGCTTATGGGTTCTAGATTCTGCTGCAACTTCACATATTTGTATCTCTTTACAAAATCTGTAAGTAAGCAGAATGCTGCAGCAAAATGAGATAGATCTGACATTTGCAAATGGAGCAAGAGTTACTGCATTAGCTATAGGGACTTATCGTTTATCTTTGCCTTCAGGACATGTATTGGTTTTGAATAATTGTTTGCATTATAAGAATGCAGTCAAGAACCTCATCTCTATACCTCGTTTGAGCAAAGAAAATTATGAATTTTCTTTTGCCGATGATGTGTATTCCATTAATTATAATAAAAGATGTGTTGGTTTTGGTACGATGACCAATAATCTTTATACCATTACAGTGTCTGGTAACATGATTACTAATGCCAATAAGCAAAATGATATAAATGCCGTGATTAATAAACGACCTAGAGATAGGCCAAACCCGAAATATGTTTGGCATCTCCGATTAGGTCATATTAGAGAGGATAGGATCGATAAGTTGAGTAAAGATGCTTATATTGATCCATCAGGCTTTGAATTGTCCCCAACTTGTTAGGCAAGTCTCTTAGGAAAGATGAAAAAGGCACCCTTTGTAGGACAAAGTGACCGAGCTGCTAACATTCTAGGATTGATACATCTGATATATGTGGTCCACTTAATGAATCAAGGTTTTCTCTCAATTTCAAGGTCAAAATTCAAGACAAAAAGAGAAAAAATTTCTTTCTTCGTTTCTAGGATTTTCAAGGGGCTTTTCTCGGTTTTTAAGGTGAAGAAATTCGAACACAAAAGGGAAATTCTTTTTGTTTCTTTTTTGGGAGAAGTTAGCAACTAAAATGGTTTTTTTAGCTTCTGTAGAAAGAAGAGCATAAGCTTTTTCCCTTCTACTGACAGCAACAGAGAGAGAGAGAAACAGCAAAGTGAGGGAGACGTGAGGAGAGAGGGAGAGAAAAAGAAAAAATAGAGCTTCTACTCATTGAGCTCCTCTGTTGCTGAGCTCCTCGCTGTGCAGAGTTGCCAACCACCACTCGCTTGTCGCCGTGTCCGTCGTTGTTGGACCACTCTGCCCAAACACCGACGCTGCTGCATTAGCTTCTCCGTCTCCGCCCATTGTCTAAGTGCCGCCCCCTATCCTCCCCATGCTCTGCTTGTAACCCCTCGCCGCACCACCACTGCCCTACAACAGATCCCGAGCCCCTTCCACTTGCCAATCCTTTTCTGCCTGCGTATTTGCCCAACTCCACCAATGCTATCAACTAAGCTCTTCACTGTGCGACCTGCAATGCTCACTAGTCACCGCGCTTGCCGCCCATCGCCGAGTGCCGCTCGCCTCCACAACTACCACCATCTCGCTAGCGCCGCCACCCCGATGCAGCCAGGCTCGCACCGCTGCTTCGCCGCCCTACCTACTCTGCCACCTCGCCGAACACCGCGTTGCTACCCTACTAGCCTCGGCCACCTCTCAGCCACGACCTAGTTGCAACCATCCACCCGCCTGCAACACCTCCGAGTGATGCCTATAGCCGCTACAACCCAAGCTGCTCCGGCCCTTTGCCCGCTAGTGTGGCATCCCAAAATTCAAGTCACCCTCTAGAGGAATTAAAGCCTATAATTAAGTAATGAAATTACCTATGGTCTATGTGTTAGCCATTACAAGATTTTGGCTATGTGGAATTTAGTAATTTAAATTTCATAAAAGAAATTATAAAAGGGAAAATTTTAATTTTTAATTAGGTTGGGCCTTAGGCCCATTGGCCAAAGCCTTGATGGGCCAAGCTAGTCAGCCCAATTAGGCCCACGAAAGGGGGCTGTCGACCAGCCCAAGAGGAGGCCCAAGAGTGGCCGGCCCAAGCCCAAAAGCCCAAGCCCAAAAGCCCATGCATGTGTTGTGACAAGTGGCAAGAGGACTTCTTGCATTGGCTTAGAGAGGGATGGCATGCATTGGTCAATTGGGGTGGCAAACAATGATTACTAATGATGAGGAAATGGGGGGATAAAAGGGAAGAAGAGGAGAGAGAATGGCTGGTTAGCCATTCGGCCAAGTGAGGGAGAGAGAGAGAGAATTGTGCGAGAGAGCGAGGAAGCCGAGAGGGAGAGAAAGGAGTCCGTCTGCCCGTGTGCCGCCCGTTCGCCGCCGTGTGCCGTCCGCTCGTGCTGTTCGTGTGGTCTAGAGGCAAGTTGGGAATCCACTTTCTACTCTTGCACCAATGTTTTGCATGTATGGTCGAATTTTAGGACGTTTGGAGGCATGAGAGTGAAGCTAATGTGTTTTGTTCTTGGGTGCATGCTGTTTTTGTATAAAACTGTTTGAGTCAGAACTTTGTGAGAGATTGCATGCATGTTTAGAGTTCCATTTTGGCCGTGATCTCTTCATGCAAGTTGTATCTAACATCTCAAGCTACAACATACTCAAATTTGGTGTAAAATGATGGAGATTTGAGGGGTCAAACTCTCATCCTACGAAGATGCTAGATCTGGAATATTTTCGTATGAACTGTTTGAGTCAGAATATTGTGAGAGCTTGCATGCATGTTTAGAGTTCGATTTTGGCTTCAATCTATTCATGAAATTTGTATATAACATCTTATAATACAACATACTAAAATTTGGTGGAAAATGATGGAGATTTAAGGGGTTAAACTCTCATTCTACGGAGACCTCAGATCTGGAACGATTTCACTGACATCTTGATGGATTTGGGGTTGCGTGTTGAGTTGTGCTAATAATCTCTCTTTTATTTCTTCATGAACGTCGTAGGGGACATCTTAAACTACAACATACTCAAATTTGAAGCAAAATGAACAAGTATAACCTAGTAAATCGACTAGATCTTGAAGACGGTAATTCTGGAGATGTATTACAGGACACCCGAGACTTCATGGACCTAAATGACGACCGTAATCTGGTTATTTGACTTAGATCTCTTCATGAAACTTGTAGAGAACATCTTTATGTAGAACATATCCAAATTTCAGAGGAAACGAAGAAGAATAGGTAGGTGAAAACTCAGTATTTCGGAGAAGCATACACTGGACATTTCGGTGTTAGATCCAGAAGCTTCGTGTGACTGTAGAAACTAATCTAAAAATAATTGGGCTTAGAAGTCTGCATGAAAAGTAAGATTTAGTGTCTTGGCTATAACCTGGTGAAATTTCATAATTTTCGGAGGTCATATGGATATTTTAATCGAATTATTTCGGAAACTGTGCATTCTGCTTCTATCCGAATTTACATGCTGTTTTGTGTGAGTTGTACCTTCTTGTGTGGAATACGATTGGGCATGTATCTTTCATGAAATTGCTATCTTATTGAATTGTCTACCACTAGCCTTAATTTCATGATTTTTGAGAATCATATGAATATTTAATCTAAATATTTTCTGGAAGTGGTATTTGCTGGAATTTTGTATGGATGGGATGATGATGTAATGATGCATGCATGACTATGAATTGAGATGCATGTATGAATTGAATGCTGCATATGATCTTGTTGGTCATTATATTGTGTGCCATGATGAGTTGAGAACTAAATTGGTGGCCATGGATAATGATGAATGAGGAAACTGTTTGTGGCGGATGATTATTCCCCGGGAGTGTCGGGATGCCCGGTGGTATACGGTACGTAATTCCAGGGGAGGCCTGGTGGTATGTCGGTACGTAATTTCGGAGGGTAGGGGAAACCATTTTTATGGCGAGCCCCGGAGATTTCCTCGGGAGTTTCGAGATGCCCGGTGGTATACGGTACGTAATTCCAGAGGAGGGGGGATCCTGGTGGTATGTCGGTACGTAATTCCGGAAGCCTTGTCGGAGGTCTTTGCCCGAGGGGAATGCCTCGCGATGCTAGTTGGGATGCGAAATGCCCGGCCAGGAGTGTAAATGCCGGAAGCCTCGTCGGAGGTCTTTGCCCGAGAGGATACCTCGTGATGCCAGTTGGGATGCGAGATGACTGGAATGTGGGGGTGCCGAATGCCCGGTTGTATCTTGGATACATGCCTGGATGGTTCTCGCGATGCCAAGATTGGGCACGAGTGATGAATGTGCGATGCAAACATTGATCCCGGGAAAGAGAAATGTGGCGATCCAAAATGAAATTGAAATTGAATTATGCATGATGATGTCATGATGATGATGACATGTGTGATATGATGATGCCACGATGATGATGACATGTGTGATATGATGATGCCACGATGATGATGACATGTGTGTGATATAATAATGTCATGATGATGATGATATGAGTACGACATGATGATACACATGTATGTGTTATGATTGTGGTGATGATGCATGGCTTCAAGGTAAGTAATGCCTGCATTGCATATATGACTTGTATGATGCATTGAGTGGTTATTGGATTCCTTTACCTGCTGAGTGGTTGTACTCACCCCTTTTGGGGACCAACATTTTCAGATTAGTGGATGGATTGAGTGGTTGGATATGACTGCGAGGAGGAGGATAGCAAAGGAAGGAAACTTTTGGACGCTGACACTGATCGATGGACTTTAAGTATTCAACTGTTGGAAGAGATGTCGGTCATCTTTTGGAGTGTAGCCGAGTATAGAAGACTACGGCATTTCGATGTACCGACTAAAGATGTCCATCCGCTTTATGTAAATAAAAGTGTACGGCTTTAACTTATATAAGATGTTTAGTAGGTGTGCATCGTTTTCTGAATATAAGGAAGGGAGTTTGTTGGATGTGCTTCCTTATATGAATTGCGCAAGGGACCTATCAAAAAAAAAAAAAGGATGTAAACCCCCATGGTTGTATGGACCCGCTCCGATTGAAATGGTATCAGAGTGGCATGTTATAAGGAAAAGGGAAAGGTACGCGAACTATGACGACCCTAACAGATCGGGGGCCGTCGAGCGTGCCACATCCCTGTTTTGGTATCAGAGCTATGATTTATTCGGAGTGATAAGGTGCCTCAGATGGAAATGAGGATAGAATGATGCACACCATAGCGTACTAACCAAGAGTAGTTGACTAACTTTGAACAACGGGTGATAGATATTCACTCGTAGATCCCTGATAACTTGTGTGATGTTGCTTTTGTGTGCTAGTAACTTTTTATGTTACTTATATGACTTTAGTAACGTATGAACATTTCTTCTCCATCTTAGCTAATTAGTGACACTAAGTCGCAAATTGTTCCTGAAGCGAGACTTTCTAAGCTGTCTAAGTATGCCCCTAGATTGATAGAGGATTAGGAGGAAAAAGGTTAAGAGATTCCTTAAGGGCCCGAGGACAGATAGTAGGAGATAACCAGTGCTCCTGAACGTGAGGGATTATAATGAAATTTATGAAAGGGCCCAGCTTGGAGAACAAGAGATGTTAAGAGAATGAATGGAATCAGGGAGACAAGTGACATTGAGTGATGCGTGATAAGGTAAGAGACTCTATTCAAATGAAGAGCTACTTGAGATAGTGCTTGCCCATGCACTAAGGATGAGACCATGAGGCCTAGTATGGGATAGGCCAAAACGAATAATAACTTTGTAAGTTAATCTCTATTGAAACGAGACCCTTTAGTAGATGTGTAGTTTGAGTTCGAACCAGGCGAAAGCTGGTGTACCTGTAACGTCCCGGTTTGATGAGGGCGGGGAGTGGACGCCGAGGTTAGAGGACCTAAACAAGGAGCGGCTCTTGGCAGGCTTCTAGAATGGCAAAAGGGGGCAGGAGTGATCCGAAGTATGAACTGAGCTAGAAAGGTAGTGTTTTTGGGATAATTTTGTCAGAGTAGCGCAGCGGAAGCATGGTTAAGCTTGTAGAACTCTTGTTGTGAGAAAGAAGGATGGTTGATGCAGTGGCGCATTGATAATAGGCAATTGAATCATGTAATAGTTAAGAGTAAGTACTCATTACCTAGAATTGATGACCTATTTGACCAGCTACAAGGAAGTTCGATCTTTTCTAAAATTGACTTGAGATCAGGATATCGATTAAGGATTAAGAAGGAAGACATTCCTAAGATTGTATTTAGAACTTGCTATGGACACTATGAGTTCCTAGTTATGCTATTTGGATTGACGAATGCCTTAGCTGCATTCATGGATTTAATAGGATACTTAAGCCTTATTTGGATCAATAATGATTATCTTCATTTGATGATATCCTGATATATTCTAAAGGACCTAAAGAGCATGCGTAGCATCTAAGTGTAGTGCTGCAAACAAGGCTTAAGGAGTGAATTATGGAGAGTAAGTTATGAATTTGAGGATTAAGTTATGATCATTTGAGCTAAATAGTGACTTCCTATTTGAGGATTTCATTGGAAGTCTTGATGCATTACATGGAGGCATTTAGTATGTATAGATTAATCTTGGAAGTCATGAGCTTGAGTGGTCATATGAGACATAAAATTATTTGTAGTTTACATGTCAGAATAATAAGTTTAATCGATGGTGGTCAACTTTTAATTTTAGGTGATGATCTCAGTTTGAAAAGGTTTGGTGGAATTAGTGGATATGATCAGCCTTTCCAAGGTGAAAAGGCGAAAATTCAAGTTGTGGATTTGATGAGTGATTAGTCTAAGTGATGATCCTTTAGGATGAGACATGAGATATATTCGATGGAAACTAGACAAGTTTTATTTTGGTGGATTGTCGATCTTTGAATTAAATAAGTCTTGGTGGACTATAGATATTTGAATCGAAGGAATGATGCTATATTTTAGGCTTGACTCTATGTTGCGATGAATGCATAGTGAATGTCTTTGTTGGATTGAACTAAATGAGTTATTGGTGGTGTCGATTTTGATGGTTATAGGCTTGAATTGGTGGTGACAAAGGTATAGGAATAATTTGGCTAAATGGTGTATTTGATTGAGTCGAGAAGATGGAATTCTTTAAATTTGAATCTAATTGATAGTTGCACTTAAGATAGAGCTTGAAATAGATGTTTTCACAAAAGGAATCGAATATGAGACAGAGGAGGTGGATGGAATTATGAAAAGATTTTGACTGTTACGGTACCTCTCATGAAAGGTGAATAAGGTGGCATACGCTCTTAGTTGAAAGTTAGCTACGAACATGGCTAATCTGAGGATGGCAGAGTGGAATCTATTAAAGTCAATAGCAGATTCAGACTTTAAGTTGGAAGTAGACCACATCGACGATAGGATAGCAAAGGAAGGAAACTTTTGGACGCTGACACTGATCGATGGACTTTAAGTATTCAAATGGTATCAGAATGGCATGTTATAAGGAAAAGCAAAAGGTATGCGAACTGTGGCGACCCTAACGGATCGGGGGCCGTCGAGGGGTGCTACAGCTAGTTCGCTTGCCGCTGGTCCTCATTAGAGCTCTGGCGACCCACCATCATAGCCACTCGGCCTTGAGACACGCCAAGCATCTACCGTGATCTACGAACCATCAGTTGCTAAGCTCAATTAGGAAAAAAAATCATATTAGGTAGAGTTTTCTTTTTTTTTTTTTTTTAATTTTTTTAAATTTTTATTTATTTATTTGAGATATTTATTGATGCATAATTGAAATCCCGACTAATGTTGGCAATTTGAGTAGCATTGACGGTTCGATTTTAGGGTTATTTTGCATATCTAGAATAGGAGATTCATTATTTCAAATTCTTGAAAAAATAAAAATCCAAAAAATGCATTCATTTAGGATGTTAGCTTTTTTTTTTTAATTTAAATTGCACATTTAATTATGTGTCAATTTTAATTTCGAATTTCATGAAAAAGGAAAAGGAAAAAACTAGAATTAGGGCGTTCTTTGCACGTCATTGCATATTAGGATAAGATTGCATGTTTAATTTTATTTTTTTAATTAGCTATAAGTTTAGATGATTTTTCCTAGATAGATTGCATCTTAGGTTATGGATTATTTGGTTAAGATAATGTTCTAGTTTAAATTAGGAGTTGGTTTAACCTAATTCCTACAAATTGGATGATATCTTAACCTGCATAGATAATTTTCACATTTTTCTATTTTCAAATTTCATGGAATATACAAAAAAAAAAAAAAAAATTTGTCTTAGAATAAATCAATTTCATTCTTTAGGATAGACTGCATTTTATTAATGTCATGTAGTTTAGGTCATATTGCCATGTCATATAACTTCATGTTAGATTAATAGCATTGCATTGCATAAAACATGATTCTCATTAAATAAGTGAAAAGAAAAAAAGAAATTGCATGTTAATTAGAAATCATATGTAGGACTGTCGATGTGAATTCTGATTTAACATTGCTGATGCTTTCGTTGTTATGAGGTAAGTCTTGCGATTTATTCATTGCTTTATCTGGGTGTTAAATTGGTGATGTGCGCATCCGCATGATTGCCTCACATGTTAGGGAAGTGAATTAAAATTAATTCAAGCTGCTTGCCAAACATTTTTTCAAAATAAAAGAGAAAGGTACCGAAAGGGCATTAGAGAAATCTAGCATAATCAAGTTCTTGAACTCACAAATCTCTAGTTCATAGGAGTAAAGTAAATCTCCTGTTACTTTACTTGGATTTCTGATCAACCCACCGAAAAATAGATTAGTGGCGACTCATGATTGAAAAATCATTTGTATATTAAGAATTTGAACCTAAGTTGTGAATTAGTATGGGCTTGGGAGAGCCCGAGCTAAGTCTAGGCCTAGCAATCCATTAGCTAAACCCTAGATGGTTCACCCGAAAATTTGGTCACGACAGTCATGGTATGGTTATTTATACTTAATGAATTATAAATTTGAATCCTTTGAAAAGTTCAATGAATTCAAAGCTGAAGTTGAGAAACAAACAAGACAAAGTTAAGGCTCTTCGATTTGATCAATGAGGTGAATACCTAAGTACTGAGTTCCTGAATCATCTGAGAGACAATAGCATTTTATCACAATGGACACCTCTAGGAACTCCAGAACACAATGGTGTGTCTAAGAGAAGGAATTGCACTTTAATTGATATGATGCGATCTATGATCGGTTCTACTAATTTACCCATATCCCTTTGGGGATATGCCCTTAAGACAGCCACATATTTATTGAATAGAGTTCCGACTAAGTCTATTCCGACTATGCCCTATGAGATATGGCATAGTACGAAACCAAGTCTTAATCATATTAAGACTTGGGGTTGTCCAGCTTATGTCAAAAAGCTGAAGACGGACAAATTGGAGGCAAGATCTGAACATGGTCACTTCACTGGGTATCCAAAAGAAAGTTTTGGATACTATTTCTAGTTTCACTATGATCAAAGAGTTTTGATCATTAGACATGCTTCATTTCTAGAAAATTAGTTCATCCAAGAAAGTGGAGCTGGGCAAAAAATATACTTACAACAAGAAATCAATGGAGTAGTAAGTGATTAGATTCAAATGCAGACTTCAGATTCAGTGGAAGCTTCTGATACACAACTTTTGAGGAGGAGTACAAAAATGTCTTGTTCTCTTGTTCGTTATAGATACTTGATTGAAGGTATTGATCCCTTATTCATTTTGAATGAATGTGATAAATCAAGTGATCCGAACACCTATGAGGAAGTACTGTCTGACATTGATTCGAATAAATGGTTAGAGGCCATGAAATCTGAAATGAATTTTATGTATTCCAACGACTTTTGGACTCTAGTTGACTTGCCAAATGCTATTGTATCAATTGGCTGTAAATGGGTCTTCAAGAGGAAGATAAACGCTAATGGTCAAGTTGGCACATATAAGGCATAGCTCGTGGCGAAGGATATCGTCAAATAGAAGGAATTGATTATGACGAGACTTTCTCACCTATAGCCATGCTGAAATCTATTCAAATTATGTTGGCTATAGCTCCACACTTGGACTATGAGAGATTTCAAATAGATGTCAAGACCGCTTTCCTAAATGGATTCCTAGAAGAAGACATCTACTGGAACCACCATCAGGTTTTGAGACTTTCTCACCTATAGCCATGCTGAAATCTATTCAAATTATGTTGGCTATAGCTCCACACTTGGACTATGAGAGATTTCAAATAGATGTCAAGACCGCTTTCCTAAATGGATTCCTAGAAGAAGACATCTACTGGAACCACCATCAGGTTTTGAGTCTGATTATGGTAATTAGAAGGTGTGCAAGCTTAAGAGAACCATATATGAACTCAAACAAGCCTCTAGAAGTTGAAACATCCATTTTGATGAAGTGATCAAATCGTTTGGTTTCATAAAAAAAATTCGGATGAACCTTGTGTATACAAAAACGTTAGTGGAAGTGCAATTGTGTTTCTTATTTTGTATGTAGATGACATACTATTGATCGGAAATGATATGCCTATGATATCATCGATCAAGAAATTCTTGTCTCATAAGTTCTCCATGAAAGATTTAGTAGAGGCAACTTACATTCTAGGCATCAGGATCTAGAGAGATAGATCTAGACAAATGATTGGCCTCTCACAATCTACGTACATAGACAAAGTATTGAAACGTTTCAATGTGCAACATTCCAAAAGAGGATTATTGCCTTTTAGGCATGGAATCCGTCTTTCCAAGGATACGTGTCCAAATAATCCTAAGGAAAGAGAGCGTATGGAAAATGTGCCTTATGCATCTGCTATTAGAAGCATAATGTATGCTATACTATGTATAGGACCTGATATTACACATGCTATAGGAATCACTAGCAAATATTAGTCTGATCTAGGTGAAGAACACTGGATAGTAGTCAAGACTATCCTTAAGTACTTGAGAATGACTAAGGATTTGTTCTTGATATATGGAGAAGGAGACTTTAAGGTTGAAGCATACACAGATTCTAATTTTCAATCAATTCCTAATGACTATAAGTCAACATTTGGGTTTGACTTTATGTTCAATGGTGGTGTAGTTAATTGGAAAAGTTTCAAACAAAGCATAATTGATGATTCCACTACTGAAGCAAAGTATGTAGCTACTTCTGAAGTAACGAAGGAAGCGGCTTGGATGAAGAAGTTCATTTTAGAACTTGGAGTGGTTCCTTCCATTGAAGAGCCAATTGCATTGTTTTGTGACAACAATGGGGCAATAGGTCAGGTTAAGGAACCGAGGTCTCACTAGAAATCCAAGCACATTTAGAGACGCTTCCATCTCATTGGAGAGATGGTTGGGAGAGGTGATATCACATTGTAGAAAACAGCCTCAATGGAAAACGTGGCGGGTCCCCTCACTAAAGCATTGTCTCATCTTACCAAGATGGGTTTGAGACGTGAGATAGGTTGGCCTTAGTGCAAGTGGGAGATTGTTAGCTGTATGCGCTAAAGCAATCATGTAATAGTTACATATTAAGTATTATTTAATGACAAATAAGTTTTATTCATTCATCGTCCAATTTATATGAATGAAGTCCATAAGATCAGCTACGATTGAACCTATTCTTAAGGTGTTAAGAATATGTGTGACAAGTAATAGTTATACTGAATCTTCAAACAGTTCTCAATCAATCAATGAACCTTTTGAGACTGGCATGTTCTCAAGCTTCACTTCAGTATTGGATACTTGAGGGATGATAAGTCACAAGTCATTGGGTATTGTGGTATCCGAGCTAGAACATAGGTGCTTGTCTTGGACAAGTTCACTGAGCATGACATAAATAGAACGATTGACAACATAAAAGTTTTTTAGCGGGGTCAATGTCTAATTGTTCATGCTTTGGTCAAGTGTAAGATCCTTAGACTCGAGGCATGATGCTGACTTGTGTGTTGGATGACTATGGTTCACAAGTGCACATATTGACGCTTCGTCGAACTGTCTCTATACTTGATGGTCATAGTTTGTTCACATACGAAGGGATATGCATGCAAAATATAAAATCCATCATCTTGTTATATAAGATTGATGTCCTATGCAATCTAATTGTGGCATTATATTGAAATCCTCGGCTGGAATGAATGGTTCATATCTTAAAGAATACATGTTAATTAGATTTGGGCATATGATCGAATTAGTGGTTTGACCAATAATTCCATGGCCTTTGTTCGATCGAGACATGGTGAGACAAAATGATCGAATTACACTGTCGCAAAAGTTGACAGGTTCATTATGTTCTGAGACATTTCACACTGTCTAGGTAGTCATGATATATTGCTAGATGTCACTCATGGTTTACAGGAACATGAGATTGATCTGGACAATCAGTTCTCTTGGCTGTGCTAATGTGTTAGTACAAGTCCTGTTACTAGCTTAGTAATGAACCTAGGAATGTTACACACTAATCAATTAGAATGACTTTGAATGAGAGAGAGAGAATATTGCAAATGTGTTTGCAATTGAGCAAATTAGATTGAGTCGGGCTAGAAATAAAAGTTCTGATGAAGGGGCATCGGAGTTTACAAACTCTGAAGTGGGTTTCAGACTTTACAGCCGAATCAAAGCTTTGAAGCGTGTTCAGATTCAATGACCGAATTAATAATATGAAGTGAGTTCAGAATTAATAGCTACGTTAATGATCTAAAGTGAGTTCAAAGTTAATCGCATCACTAATGATCTCAAGTGAGTTTAGAATCAATACTTGAATCAATGATCTTAAATAGTTTTAGACTTAATGGATAAATTAAAGATCTCAAACATTTTTTTCTTTTTTATTTCAGATGTAACGGTCACATTAAGTTCTCAAATGGTTTTAGAACTTATAAGTCACATTAATGATTTGAAATGGTTTCAAAATAAATAGGCAGTTTAATGATCTGAAATGATTTTAGATTAATGACCAATTAATGCTCTGAAATAGTTTCAGAAGTAACGGCCAAATTAAGTATTTGTGATAGTTACAAAGTTAATACACAAGATAAAGACTTGTTACAGTTACAAATAAATGTTTGGAATAATGCGCTGTAACAGTTACAGAGTTAATGCCCGAATTAGTGTCTGTAACGGTATCGGAACTTACGTCAATCAGGAGTTATGGCCGAAATAATTCTAAAATGGTTTAGAGTTATGCACGGATTTATATGTGATATGCACTATCTATAAAAGATAATTTAGAAAGTAAATCACCAGATGATGGACGATTGACAATCGACAATCAATAATTGAGAGTATGGATACTGATCAACAAAACACTCACACAAGAGCAATTGCTAGCATTGTAGTTGTGAGATCTCCTAGTTTCTCTCTTTTGTTCAACATGAGAATTGGTGGTGTGTCTGAACTAGAGGCCCGACACTTGTGAGGCTGAATCTAAAGAACATCAAAGCCTATGAAGAGATTAGATGTTCTGCATTTGAAGAACGTTAGAACCAGTATTATCAGAAGACATCAGACGTTTGTGATCAAGAATTCAAGAACATTAGAACCGGTGTTACCAAAAAGCGTCAGACATTCGCGGTTAGAGTCTGAAGAACGTTAGAACTACTACTATGAGGATATTAGATGTTCGTGTTCGGAACCCGAAGAAACTTCTAAACCAAATTTTGGAGCACGGTATAAAGTTAATATGTAACATCCCTGATTTCGACCCATATTTTGGCCCAACTAATAGGCCAAAGCCCAGGATGTTAAATACGAGACTTGGTTATGAGCCAGCCTAAAGGCCGATCATGAGTCAATTGGCTGTTCAGGGATCGGTAACCAAGGTCTAGTTATAGAGTATTTGACCATGGAAAGGTTATTCGATCATATGGGGATTGGTCATGGGATCACGTACCATCATGGATCAACAGACGGTCATGGCTCAATTCCATTCAGTCATCGCACCAATCGCAGGTGATTCAGCCCAATCGTTATGCCATTCATGGATGACCTTGAACTAATCTTATGCAACTATGAGTTGATACGAATCGATCGATTCCACGTGATTACATAACAACTTATGATTGCCCATGGATTGAATAAACTCAACTTGGATCAATCTCGGACTGACCAAGACTTATGGTGCAAAACCTTGGACTAGTAATAGGATTGGCTACAAGATTGGTCGATTGGACCAAGGATTGATCACCAGACTGGCCAAGTAGAACTGACCCATGGGCTAGTCGACAAACCGGTCAGAGGACCAACCGATTAGGCCAAGACCTAGCTAGCAAACCCAGCTGTGACCCCTTTTCTTGATAAAGAGGATTTTGAACAAGGTTTGGCCAATCAAGCCGAATTGCATCTAGCTTTGTTTGGGCATGGCTTAGGCATGAACCTCAGGTCAAATAAGGTTATCGATTGTGATCAAACTCGATTAATCCCTACCCAATGAGAATGCCTTCAAAACTTAGATATTTTGCTAAGGTGCATTCAGTGCCTTTAGCTTGTAGTTAGTTACTACACATTGACTAAGGGTGGACACTTGGCATTAAAGGCTCTCGCCTTGGAAGACAAGTTTGAAACTTTGACTTTGGCTCATTAATGAGGAGGACACCCAAGCCTAATTAGGAGATCTTGGAGGCCAAGAAATGAACTACACATTCATTGGAAGAAAGAGCAAGCAAGTCAAAGCTTCTTAGACAAGATAAGAGCACTTTAATTACATTTGGCTTCTAGTTATTTAATGCCAATATGAAGTGTCCAAGCTAAATTAGGACCTAGTTGAAAACTTGGGAGATAAGGCTGCTAGACAATTAATGCTTCTTGACCAAGTGGGACGCCTCCTTTTTCCAACTAAGATTGCTACCTTTAAATTTTCGAAATTACTGGACCTCTATTATCAGCCAATTTTACACAGATTTTTGTGATGCTAATTTAAAGAAACTTACTTCATGAAAGTTATTCCAAACATCTTTATCTAAAATATACTTAAATTTCATATTTTTCTAAGGTAAAATGGTAGGGACAAAGGCCCAATAATCCACTATCTAGAACCTATCTTTTGCATGAAAATGGTGACAAGGTTGCCTTCTCAAACAACTCCCTTCCTATACACCGAGATGATGCACACTAGATATACACATAGATAATAACCAGACACTTTTTATTTAGACATGTATTGGATGGACATAGTTTGTCGGTACATCAAAGCCGAAGTTTCCTATACTCGGCTATATTCCAAAAAATTAACCGACATCTCCAATAGCTATTTACATAACGTCCATCAACAAGTGCTGGTGTCCAAAAATTTCCCTGCTATCCTCACATCCTCGGTCACTCTACACCACTCGAACCCTTGTCATCATCATTTGGCGGCGGTGGGAGTGGCCCTAGAGTACGTCTATTCCTCCAAACATACAAGACGACGTATTCCTGATGTGAGGGACCTGAGGGGAGACCAGTGTTGATCGTCAATATCACCCTCACCCAGATAAAAGTCAGTCCCAGTAAGTCAGGATCATGATGCTCTGATTGCTCCCATTGTAAATTGATAGGGATCCCATAGAAAGTACAAGGAGGTGCAAGCAATAGAGGCATCTTTCTTACTCTAAAATATGTTAGTCTCACAGGGGGTGAGTACGACTACTCAGCAGTTAAAGCTCTACTAAACTATATCATGTAAACTTATCGTTACCTAATTTCATGCAAAATAACAAAACACATAACTGGAGAAATAGATATGCACTAACCCAATAGAATTTTTTAACGAAATTGCATAATATAGCAGAATAGACAAACTTTTAGAATTCAATAGATTTTGATTCACTACCACCATCTTCCGAAGGACCAGTGTTTGCGTCCCTCCAGGCAAATCGTACCCAACCCGGCATCACGAAGGCCTCCGGTTCCATATTTAGTCACCAGGCATTCGAAGCATGTTACATTACACCTCCAGGCATCTCACACCCCACCTAGCATCACGAGGGACCTCTGGGCTCACCATGTCAATGATGTCCCACAGGCATCCGGAACGTGTTTCGTCACACTTCCAGGCATCTCGACACTTGCAGAACCTCTAGGGCTCACCAGTCCCTAGACTTCCAGAGGCGTTGCCACTACGATCCTCCTGGCAACCCGATGCCTGGGGCATCGTCGTCCCAAGGGTCTGACGGCATCAATAACACAATAGCCATGGTGTAGTAATTAAATCATTTTAATGCCAAAACGTTTTTGAATCACCAACATGGAGAATCCTTTTTGTTTTCCAAAAATCCCACTTTCATAGTTAACCCTCCAATATGTTTTGAATTCCACATGTAAAGCCTTGAATAGTACTCACGCCTCATGGCTCAATATAAAACAATTTATCAAAGCTATAAGTAAATTTGAAATCGGCACATCGGTGAATCCAATCTCAATCTTGACTTCAAGGTTTTAGAATGATTTATATAAAAAGTTTGGAATTTTGAAAGCATCACACATTTCTTAAAACATTTGAGAGCAGTGCCAGGGTACATAGCAATTTCAATGCAAATCGAGAGATTTTCTAAAATATTTATGAGCAAAATTCTCAAGTTTCACAACCGCAAAAATTGATGTATATT
Source organism: Eucalyptus cladocalyx (assembly GCA_017140615.1). NCBI lineage: Eukaryota > Viridiplantae > Streptophyta > Magnoliopsida > Myrtales > Myrtaceae > Eucalyptus > Eucalyptus cladocalyx. The sequence goes on from CM029520.1 coordinate 22,168,975, forward strand.
CGAAGTCCAAAACCGCAATCACTCATAGGAAATATGAAGATTCCTCAATTTCCTAGCGGGAAGCAACGTGGCTACTGCTGGCCACACTTCGGTCAATCCTCTCCCTCGGGTTGACCGTCGAGCGCACGTTGCATGGAGAGAGAACCGTGCATGAGTGCATGGCATGGAGCCTTCGGCCTTCAAGCTTGCGAGGAGATAGGCAGCTCGAGGTGGCCGATCCTTGAGTATTCCTTTATAGGCGTATTCGGGTCAGCGTGTTAGGAACTCGGGCATGGTCGAGAATCGGCATGAAAATAGGGGAGTCCTTGACAATTTCTGTTATCAACTTCCATGAACACAGGGGTCGAAGATGTCTCGCATGGGGATTTGGCTAAAGAGGTACAAATGTGGAAGGGGCTGGTCTCGCGAGTGACGTTATGTAAGAAGATTTTTGACGAGACGATAAGCTATATGAAAATTGGATCGTCTCGACGTGGCAAAGATGTGACCACGAGGGTACGTCATAAGATCATTCACGAAACGTGACGTCTCGGTCCGACAATGGTAGTAATATAACGGCAGCCGAAAGTGGCACTAATGACGTAGTCCGACAACACTTCCGTCGACCCGTCACGGACCGTCACGTACTTAAGGTCCGGCGAAATCCATATATCACACTTTCTTCCTTCATAAAAATTTTAAAGGACATCCAAATGTACAACATATAGAAATTTCAAAGAGTTTTGTGAAGATTTGGATTTTAAAATCAGTCTCTCTCTACGACTGTTGAATCTGCTCGACGGATGAATATTTGGATTATGTTCAATGATTTTCTGCTCTTTGTACAGCATGAATTTGAATTGACTTCCTTCATGAAAATTTTTATTTAAGGTCTTCTCTACAGCATATTAAAATTTCATAATTTTTTGATTCCATTTTGATAAGGTAAAGCACCAATTTTGGAAATTGTTCAAAACTATTTTTCTCACTCAGGAGGTGTAAGTCACACCCAAGCTTGGACTAAAGTCCTTAAATGCCATGTTGAGGTGTCTCAAGCTACCAAGCTAAAGCCCTACCCTACCTTGAGACTTGGTGACTAAGTTACCTTACATTTAATACTTCTTAACTTAGAAATGAAGTCTTGACTTTTAAGGCTTGCGGAACAAGTTAGGATTGCCAATAAATAGGGGAGGGGCATCCCTCCCTCATTCCCACAACACACCACCTCTTCTTCCTCCTTCACTCTCTCAACCTCACCCTCACTGTCGCCCTCTCTCTCTTTCTTGTGGCCGTGCCCCTCTTGCCCATTTGCTCACCTACACGTTGCTCGGTCACCTAGGCCATCCCTTGAAGTGTGTGAGTAGAACTTACTAATATTTGGCTAGGACATTGTGTTACGCTATTCCGAGTGTGTGACAAGTCATTGACTAAAGTTGATTGACTTGTTGTTGCTTGAGGTTTGGTTGTGTTTGCTTGATCAGTTTACACCTTGTTCCTTGATTGAGCTCGATCCTTGTTTGATGAGTTTTGGCTTGTGCTTTTGCTTGAATTACTTACGAAGAAGCCCAGTTTATGTGTTTATTTGATATGCTTTGGTTTTTGTTTTGATACAAACCTATTCAAAAAGCGTTTTTGTGAAAGCTTGTTATTTCTTTACAAAATTATTTCTAACGACCTTCACAAGTGCATGTTCTAGTTCACACGTCAAGCTTTGAAAAAGAGTTTTTTCGGCCTTGATGTACGTGGGATCACAATAGATTAGTCATCTCTTAGTCTTGGTGCGATATCAAGGTGTATCTACGCCGAGCCAACTTTGGTACTAGGTCGGTGAACATGTCACAACATGCCAATAATTTTATTGTCAGGACCCCAACTCCATTTCTAGGGTCACAAGCAACAAGGGTTATTTTCGCAACATCCCAAGCATGTCACCATCCCATTTCTCTTTATCTTTTCATTAAGCACATGCAGAAGCATACATACAACACTCAAACAAAAATAAGTAGCTAGGAAAACAACCATTTACAAACACACAATTACATTAGCTACGTTTACAAGCCCTTCTATCATGGGTTGTTATATTTACAACTACCACATCTTTAAAATGTCGGGGTAAACCTTAACTCCTCTAGCAAGATTGCAACTCCCAAAATTGACGTGAGACTTTCATGCCTACAAGATTGAAAGGATGAGGGGTGACTTTTGGGGAAAACTCAGTAAGTAAAACCCACTCATAATCTGGTTCTTATCTTTGCTTTTAGTTCAAGTGCCCAAAGGCGTGCTAGGCATAAGTGTGTGAAATGACTTACCAGAACCAAGATGTTGAACATGCCGAGCACGAATTAAAGATCGCGGCTCGATCTGACACATTTGAGCACCGATCTAGTACCTGACGTTGCTCAAGAACAATATACCTCGATATCGTGCCAAGACCATGAAAGGACTAATCCGACGTGATCTCACGTACGTTCAAGGCCAACGAAACCCCTTTTTGGGGCTCAGGGCGTGAACTAGAACATACATTTGTGAAAATGGTTGTAAATTGTGGCATCCTAGAATTTCATGACAACCTCTAGATGTGCTATTGTGGCATCCCAAAAATTCAAGACAAGCTCTAAGATGTATTAAAGCCCATAATTAGGTAATAAAATTACCAATGGTTTATGCTTTAGCCATGGTCTCCTCTTAAGACTAAGTGTTATATGCTTGTGTTCATGAGTTTTTAAAAGTATTATTATAGGATAAATTAATAAGAAGAATTTATTCTTGGCTATACACCTCTTAGATTTAATCTGTATAGATTAAATGTTACAAGATTATGGCCATATGAAATTGGAAATTTGGAATCTATAAAAGAAAGAATTAAAAGTGAATTATTAAAAGTAAAATTGGGGTTTAATTAGGCTTGGGTCTTAGGCCCAAGAGCATGGACCTTTGATGGGCCAAAATGGCCGGCCCATTGAAGCCCACGGATGGGCTGTCGTCGGCCACAAGGGGGAGAGGCCGGCCCAATTATTCCAAGCCCACTCCCCAGCCCATCTTGCATGTCCTACCAAATGGCAAAAAGAAGACCCCATGCATTGGCTATTGGGGGAGGCTACTAATCATGACTAATGATGGAGTTTAGGGGAAACAAAAGAGGGAGAGTGGCCGGTTGAGGGGCTGTCACCCAAGCCGAGAGAGAGAGAGAGAGAGAGAGAGAATTGCGAGAGAAAGAGAGGAACCGAGAGAGGAGGAAGGAGCCGCTCGCCCGCCCGTCGTCCATCCGTCCGCTCGACCGTCGCCGTCTGTGTGCCATGTTTGCTTGATTTTGGAGGCAAGTTAGGATCCATTTTCTACTCTTGCATGTGTGTCTTGCATGTGTGTGCGGAATGGTGTTGAATCTTGGGTGTTTAGGAGTGAGAAACTGAAGCTAGTGTGTTTTGTTTTTGAAATAGCTCGCTGTTTTCGTGTATACTGCCTGACCCAGAACTTTGTAGAGGCTTGCATGAGTGTTTTGAGTTGGATTTATACTTTGACTCCTTCATAAAAGTTGTAGAAAACATCTCAAATTATAACATATTAAAATTTTAGACAAAATGGTTGAGTTTTAAGGGGTGAAAGCCTTCTCCTACGAAGACACTAGATCTGGAACTGTTTTGTTGACCTCTTACTGGTTTTGTGGGTTGCATGTTACTTTTTACCGAATATTTCACTTCGACTTCTTCATGAAAATTGTAGAGAACATAATAAAGACTAACATACTCCAACTTGAGGTAAAATGAGCAAGTGTAGCCTACTGAAACGATTTTCTTTTGAAGATGGTAAATCTAGAAATACGGTACTAGACTCCCGAGATTTCTTAGACCTATATGGTGACAATTCTTTGAGAATATCACATAGATCCCTTAATGAAAGTTGTAGGGGACCTCTTGAAGCAAAACATATCAAATTTTCAGAGGAAACTAAGAAAATAAGTAGGCAAAACGTCGATATTTCGGAGAGAGCTAAACTGGACTGTTCGGTACTAGAAATAGGAACTTCGAACGTCTACAGAAAATTATCTAAAACGAATCTGGCCTAGATGTCTGGTTGAAAAATCTACCTTACGGTCTTGGCTATAACCTGGTAAAATTTCATAATTTTTGGAGGTCATTCGGGTATTTTAATCGAAATATTTCAAAAACTGCGCAATCTGACTTTGTCCGAATTTTGCATGTTGTAATGTGTGAGCTGTATCTTTTTGTGTGAAGCTCTTTTGGGCATGTCTTCTTCATGAAATTGTTACCTGTACGTCTTGTCTATTACATGCTCTAATTGTGTGATTTTTGAGGATCATATGGATATTTAATTTAAATGTTTTCCAAAATTGTGCAAGCTGGAATTTAGTAAATTTCAAAAAGGCATGATTTATGGACTATTCTAAGTTGTATGGACACCATGGATTGTATTGTCATTAGTGATTGTATCTTGCTGCATGTATGATGATGATTGGAAATGCATATAAGAGTTAAAATGATGAAAGTGATCTTGTTTGCCATTACATCATGTGCCATGCTGAGTTGAGACATAAATTGGTGAACATGAACAATGATAAATGAGGAAACTGTTGGAGGCGGTTGATAATGCCCTGGGAGTGTCAGGATGCCCGGGATGGGGGGTGCCAGATGCCCGGATTGTATTGAGATACATGGCCGGATGTCCTCGGGAGTTTTGAGATGCCCAGAATGGTTGGATGCCGGAAGCCTCGGAGGTTTGTGCCCGAGGGGATGCCTCGTGATGCCAATTGGGATGCGAGATGCCCGAAATGTGGGGTTGCCGGATGCCTGGTGGTGTGTGCCAGAGGTTTTTCTCGTGATGCCAGGTTGGGGTGCGAGTGATAAAGTATGGGATGCAATTACTGATCCTGGGAAAGAGAGATGTGGTGATCATCTTGAAAGATAAAAGTGGAAATTGAATTATGCATATATGATATGATGATGATCACCTATGACATGATGATATGTGTATGATATGATGATGATCACCTATGGTATGATGATATGTGTGACATGATGATGACCACCTATGGCATGATGATATGTGTATGATATGATGATGATCACCTATGACATGATGATATGTGGACATGATGATGATCACCTATGGCATGATGATATATGTGTGTGACATGATGATGATCACCTATGGCATAATGAGATGTATGTGATATGATTGTGATGAGGATGTATGTACATATAGTGTGCTTACATATGCATGGTTGCAAGGTAAGTTATGCTTGGATGCATGAATGGCATGTACTATGCTATGATTGTTATGATTGAATTGTATGATGCATTGAGTGGTTAATTTGATCTTTTATCTGCTAAGTGGTTGTACTCACCCCTTCGGGGACCAACATTTCATATTAGAAAAATGCCGCTCCCTACCGTCACGTGGGGCACCTTCTATGGCCTCCCATCGGATGTAGAGGTAGAGTGTACGGAGATCGACTGCGTCACCGTCCCTGGACTGACATTTGTGCGAGTGCGAGTACTAGTTATGTACGATGTGGGCCTAGCTGGGGGCCCTGTCATTCAGGAGTTTCTGTCAGTTCATGTATGCCGAGATGGAGTGATTAGGAGGATGTTGCCGCCACCATCGCCCGACGCACTAGGATGGGTGTGATGGTTGCATGAGGGGTAGAGAGCTGATGTCTCTTTTTGGGAGCAGCCGCCACTGTTAGATGGAGAGTGTCACGTGATCACTATAGGGGTTGAAATATCCTTTTGGGATGTGGCCAATTGTAGCTAAAAATCTTAGCTTTCTTTTGTTGTATCGACCCGAGAAAATCCATCATGAAAATACGTAAATAAAAGTGGCCTGGCTTTATCTTTTCCTATGGTAATTAGTGGTGTGCATTGTATCATGATCGTAGGAGGGAGAGATGGCGATATTGAATTATGCTTCCGCTTATAAGTTGTGCTGTATGAACTACGATGCTTCTACTAAGAGATGTAACTAGTGTTCATTAGTTGTAGCGATAGGTAACTGTGGCGACCTAAGGTGTTTCGAGGTGCCACAGCTATGAACCATGAATAGGTGATGGAAGCACCATCAAATTATATTGTAGCCATTAGACCCATGATTTGCAATAAGATTATGGTCGAGCATTTCAATGTACCATTATTTGATAGGAAAATTTTATTCTTGGCCGTGCACTTTATAAGTTGGAATTTATTGATTTATGTTACATAATATTATGGCCATATGAATTGGTAATTAGGTGTATACTTAGGTGATGATTAAATGGGAAAAATTAGAGAAGAATTGGTTGATTTTCTTAAGCCCAAGACCAGCCCCACCGTTCAGCAACTAAGGCCTGGCCCGCAAAGCTCAAAGGAGCTATCGTCGACCCAAGGAGGAGAGGGAGAGGCCCGTCCCATTTGGCCCATCAATCTGCATGGGAAAATTGCCAAATGGCTAAGGGGATCAGCCAAGTGGCATTTGCATGCAATCAAATGATTGCTAATCATTGCTGAAGGGAAGAAAAGAGAGGGAGAGGGAGATTGGGTGGAGTGAGCGAGGAGTACCGAGAGAGAGAGAGAGAGAGAGAGAGAGAGAGAGTTGTTGTGCGAGAGAAGGAGAGAAAGAGAGGAAGAGAGAAAGCGGGCGTGCAAGAGAGAAAGAGGAGGAAGAAGAAAACCGTTGCTGCCGAGCGTCCGCCTAGTCCCGCTGTTGAGCCCGCCTTGCCCTGCCGTGTGCTTGCTGTGATTCTCTTTGGATTAGAGGCAAGTAGAGTCCTTTGATCTACACTTTACTTGCTGTGCTCGTGTGTGATGAATGATGAATTTTGGATGTGGTAGAGGTGAGAATTTTTGGAGTTATAGGAGTTGTGTCTTAGCCTAGTATTCTATTTTCTGGAAAAAACAGTCCGACCTTTGGTGATTTCATGAGCTGCATGCAAAGTTCTAGTTGGAATCTCACTTTGACTTCTTGATAAAAGTTGTAGAGGACTTCTTGAAGAGTAACATATCAAAATTTAAGAGGAAATGAACAAGTTCAGTGCGGTGAAACCATTTTTCTTTGAAGAAAGTAGATCTGGAAACAGTTATGCTGACCTAGTGCGATTCTATGAATTTTATAAAATTATCCGATTGAAATTTGATCTTGTGACCTGGATGAAATTTGTGGGTGACATCTTGAGGAGTAACATACTAAAATTTGATAATAAAAGAACAATTATTGGTAAGGGAAAATGACTTTCTTTGAAAAGGATGAATCTGGACAGTGAACCAAGAGTTAGTGAGAGTTATAAAAATTATAGCTTTTAATCCAGAGGAATTAGACTTCGATTTAATCATGTGAAATTTACCTCTAGATCTCATCTATAACATGAAAAAATCTCAGAAGTTTCGGAGTTCATTTAAGGACTTAATCGAAATGATTTCCAAAACTGTGCAAAAGTGGTGCTGGAATTTTTTTTGCTGTGATGTATGGATCTATGGGATTGATGTGAAACTTTATTGACATGGTGTTCTTCATAAAATATATTTCTCTAGGTCTTTTTTACATCATGTTAAATTTTCAGAATTTATTGAGATTGTTTACTAATTTTCCAAGAATTTTTACTAAGGAGGTGCATTCTGTTTTACCCCCAAAATTGGTTCTATTTTCAAAAACCAATAAATTGCTTTATGAAATGTGATATAGTGGGTGTTATATGGTGAAATTTAGCATATCATATGACATCAAAAGGTTGGTTTAGATCCTTGATATTGTTGCATCAAATGCCATGATGAAAATGAGACATATATATGATTTTATATTGTGATGATAATGATACCGTTGGAGGTGTGAGCCGACGATGCCCCAGGAGTGTCGGGATGCCCAGAGTGTGTGAGCCGGAGGGTCCTTGGGAGTTTCGAGATGCCCAGTGATATATGGTATGTAATTCTAGAGGGAATGCCTAGTGGTATGTCGGTATGTAATCTCGGAAGCCTTGGAGGTGTGTGCCGGGGGGGTTCCTCGTGATGCTAGTTGGGGTGCGAGATGCCCGGAGGTTTGTATCGGATGCCCGGAGGTGTGTGTCGGAGGTTCCTCGTGATGCCAGGTTGGGTGCGGGTGATAAATGAGGGATGCAAACATTGGTCCCTAGATGAAAAATGATGAGATCCTTTTGAAAGATAAAACGGAAAATTAAATCATGTGCATGGGTGTGTGCATATGGCATAATGCATGATCTGTTTATGAAAGTAAATTGATGCTATTTGACATTAAGAATGCGATCATGAATGTTTGAATGGATCTCGTGGGGATGTATACATGGTTGTATGGATGATATGAATCATGCGTATGTATGTGCATATGGCAATGGGATGAACCTCATGGAAATACATGCATGAAATCATGGTGGTGTATGCACGATGGCATTGTGAGATATGCATGACTGCATGGCGATATATGCACGATCGCATGGTGATGTATGCTCGATAGCATAGATGATATGTGCTTTACTCGTCATATCTTGATTGTCTTACTTGTTGCATTGTGTAGTTTAATGGATCTTTACTACTAAGGGGTTGTACTCACCTCGTTTCGAGACTAACATTTCAGACTAGACAAGATACCTCTGCTACCACTGCCACTAGTAGATGGATCGAGTGGTTAGATATAACCGTGAGGAAGAGGATAGCAAAGGAATGAACTTTTAGACACCGACACTGGTCGATGGACCTTAAGTATACGACTGTTAGAAAAGATGTCGGTCATCGTTTGAAGTTTAGCCGAGTATAGAAGACTACGGCATTTTGATGTATCGATGAATGATAATCCATCTAGTTTAAGTAAATAAAAGTGTTTAGCTTTTACCTATAAATGTTTAGATGGTGTGCATCGTTTTCTGAATATAGGGAAGGGAGTTGATGGATGTGCTTCCGCCATATAAATTACGCAGGGACCGATCTAAAAGATGTAAACCCCCAGGATTTATGAATTATAATGAAATTCCTTGGTATCGGAGTATTATATTATCAGGTCAAGTGAAAGGTAAGTAGACTATGGCGACCTTAACGGTTCGGGGGCCGTCGAGGTGTGCCACAGAAATAGTTTTGTAAGGAAATACCAAGCTTTCATAAAAATGCTTTTCAAATAAGTTTGTATCAAAGCAAAAATCAAAGCATATCCAATAAACACATGAACCGGCTTCTTCCAAAGAAATTCAAACCAAAGTACAAGCCAAAGCTCATCAAATAAGGATCGAACTCAATTAAGGAACAATATCTAAACTAATCTAAGCAACCACAACCAAACCTCAAGCAAGAACGTAGTCACAACGTTTCAATCAGGGACTCGCTACACATTTGGATTAGCGTAACATAACACCCTAACCAAATATTAGTAAGTTCTACTTACCACATTTCAAGGAATGGCCTAGGTGACCGAGCAACGTGCAGGCGAGCAAATGGGCAAGAGGAGCGCGGCCACGAGAAAGAGGGAGAGGGTTGTGTTGACAGTGAGGTCGAGAGAGTGAAGAAGGAAGAGGGGGTGGTGTGTGGAAATGAGAGGAGGGAATGCTTCTATTTATAGGCAAACCCCTCATGATGATCTTTCGAAATGGACCAATCATCTTTATGTAGGTGAACAATCTAGGTTGAGGAGGTGGCAACCTAAAGAGATGGGTGGCAAGTCTAGTTCTTTGGGTCGACACTTGCTCATCTTTCCATTGGTCCATCTAAGGGGTTGAGTCATCATGGAATAATTACAAGTAATTACTATGGGGACACTTAATCCAATGACTAAGCCTATCCCATTTAATGTTTGAATCTTGAGTAATCATTAGACTAGATATCTTCATATTACAAACTTGCTCTCCAACGTTTTAGGTTGGGAGGCATCACGGCCTATTCCTTTGAGGGACACCTCAACTTAGCATTGAAGAACTAGAGTCCAAAGATATTTAATGCATCCTTTTCCTAAATTAAGAAGACTCTAGATTAGCCTTGTTCCTTAAGTTGGGCGTGCAGCCCCTCCCTTTCCAAGTTGGCCGTGTGGCCTTCTTATCCTAGGGTGAAAGCAGTTTCGACTGATTTTAAAAATCAGCGTTAATATCTTATCAAATGGGCTCGAAAAATTATAAAATTTTAATATGTTGTAGATAAGACCCTAGATAACATTTTTTTTTTTTTCATGAAGAAAGCCAAGTCCAATTCATTTTGTGGAAAGAGCAACAAATCACTGAACATAACCCAAAAATTCATGTGTTGAGCAAATTCAATGGTTGGAGAAAGACTCATTTCAAAATAAATTTTCACAAAAATCTTTGAAATTTCTATATGTTGTAGAAATGGATGTCCTTTAAAAATTTTATGAAGAAGGCATGTTCAAATTCGAAAGGGAAAAGTTTATAAAAAATTGAGAAGGCATTTGGGTCGCTGTTTTTACTATGCCGGTTGGGCAAGTTTTGTATGGTAATTGATTGGGCCATCGTCCCAACATTTTACCTTAAAAAAATATGAAATTTAAGAATGTTATAGATTAAGATGTTTTAAACAATATTCATGCAGGAATTTTCTCCAAATTCAAAGTACAAAGAGCTATGTAGAATTGGAAAATGGCAAAGGTCTAGGGATTTCGAGAATCTGAAGAGTCAAAACCTATGGAACCTTAAGTGGCAAGCCTAAGGAGAAGGGGTGGTGCCCTACTTGATCTTTAAGATCCCTTGTCATCATTTTTCTAGACTATGAATCACTCCCTACCATTAATGATCTTATGACTCACCCCCCTCTTAACATATATCCATAAAAAATTTCATGATTACCTTTCAAGAGTAAGAGTAATTGTGCCAAGTGTTCTACTTAGTCATCATGCATTAATAGGCTACCTTCCAAGTACATGAAATACACCAAGGGAAATATCAAGTTAGAAGGTCATCTCATTAGGTGGGAGTCAATCGATTCTAACCACGATCAATTACCTTATTTGGCCTAAGTTTTGTGCCTAAGCCATGATCGAATAAAGCCGAACACAACAAGGCTTAACTAGTTAAACCGATTTTGGACTTCTCTCTATAAAGGGCTTGAGGTTGAGGATGTTACATTCATGGTCTCGGTATGGTAATGAGGCATATCATCCCCGAGTTGATTCTGGTACTAGGTCGGTGAACATGTCATGATGGGCTAGTCCTATCATGATATTGGTCCGATATCGAAGTATATCATTCTTGAACCAAGTTGGGTACTAGATTAGTGCTCAAATATGTCGGATCAAGTCGCGATCCTTGATTCGTGCTTGGCATGCTTAACGTCTTAGTTTTGGTAAGTCACTTCACACACTTATGCATGGCATGCCTTCAGGCCCTTGAACTAAAAGCAAAGATAAGAATCAGATTGTCATGCTTGACGCATGGACACACGATGGCGTAATTTATGCCGTCGACTGATGGATTTGGCAATGATGCCCTCTCACCAATGGGATAACCCCACACCAACGGGATGTCTTGTTAATAAGAATGAGATGCCCCCACGCCAACGAGATGCCTCCATGCCAATGAGATGCCTCTTCAGAAGGATGGGATGTTGTAATAATTCTAGTTGTCACCCTTTGATTAGGGGACGTTGCTTGATTAAATTCGGATGCCAAGTGGATTTCGGAAGAGTCAATGGATTTTGACTATTAATAAATGAATCTCATGTGCATGAGTTCCTCACATTATGAAATGGATATTGTTTATGCTTGCATATGAGTGAGGCATGAGTTCCTCGTATTATGGAATGGATCTTTGTTTATGCTTGTATAATATTGAGTGAGGCGTGAGTTCCTTGTGTTGTGGGTGAATATCAGGTTATGCTTGTGTATTATTGATTGAGGATTTCTCATTAAGCTTTTATTTTGCTACTGATCTATCATCGAATAATGTTTTGGATGAGTTATGTGCTTGTTGATGGGCAAGGCATCATCCTACCCAGAAATTAGTGGGTTGTACTTGCTAAGTCTATGACTCACCCTGTTGTTTCTCAGAATTGTAGACACTAAGGTCTTCCACTATTCTGGAGTTGCAATCTTGCAAAAGGAGTTAGGGTTTACCCGACCTTTAGAGCATAGAAAATGTAGTTGGTGTAAATATAATGGCCTGTGACAGAGAGGCTTGTAAATGTAATTGATGTAATTGTATATTTTTAAATGGTTGTTTTCCTGGCTGCTTATTATTGTCCAGGTGTTGTTTGTAACACTTTCGCATGTGCTTAATGAAAAGATAAAAATAAACGGGACAGTGACGTGCCTAGGATGTCACGAAAATAACCATTGCGCTTAGTAGATGAATCCAATGCTCAAAAGATCTCTTCACATCATGACAAATCAACCAGAAATACTAGAAGCACCCGTTTCTCTTGTTGCATCTCCATCTTCTTCCACTCCTTCAAACTTTCGCATTTCGAATGCTTCGAAGATAGACTATCTCTATGAAGTCTCTCTTAGTGATGAAACAAGGATTTCTGAAACCCAGCTTCCCTTGATGAACCCCTATTCCGCTTTTGCTGAGCCCACTTCATCATTTTCTCCCATACGCTCCATTAAACAGCTTATTTGCCAAACTCCAAAAGAAGTGAAAGAGTATGTTTAGTCCTCCAAGTTCGATCAACATCCCATTCCTACAATGGAAAATGTGTACTTTGTTACTCTTCAGATCCCTCCAAAGTTTCCCAGATAATGGATTCAGCAAGGATATACTCATGTGCATTATGGAGCTATTCGTCTTGCCCTTACTTTTCATGGTCGCAAAGGTTTGCTAGTTGTGGCACAAATTGCTTTACTTGGATACCAGATTCCTAGAATACCAGTATGCTTGCATTGATACGATCCAAACCACTTTGAATGCTGGAACAATCTTTGTAACTTTGTATCCAAACTTCAATATTGCTCTCTCAGATCCCCAGTTGCTTTCATTTCTAAAAGTCCAGATCCAACTCACTGGAGCTCCCCAAATTGTTGATTCTGTAGCAGCAACACTACATTATCACATGATTTATCGAGTGCAGAATCATGCTCTTGATTTAAATCTCCACAATGGAAATGAAGATGCCATGTTCATCTCTATGCAAAATGATCAGGCATCCTACATTCATGTTCCTTGATAGATCCCAAAGGAAAAGTTGGCCACTCTCCTTCCAGAGACGTGGATCACCAACTATGAAAATTTGCATCATAATAACAAGCCTTTCTAGTCCTCGGACTCTGAATTTGTCAGAAAGAAAGATGGAATTGTTTCCATCAAATTTGGCAAGGAAAAGGAAGAAAGTCCTTCTATCTTCTAGACCCTCTTCATGATTGAGTCATGTGTTCCTGAGTCAATTTCCGAGCCAGATCTAAAAAAGCTTGTTCGACATTTCAATAGTAATGGACATCTTGTCCAATACTATAAAGACCGGTATGGTCACTGTTTTTGGGACCCTTTTTGCCAATGCTCTTATTGTATAAATTCTTCCGATGAGGTAGACCATTTGCAAAACCCCCACCTTGTAGGAAGCATAAAAGGCCCAAGGACCCTATGTACCAAAGGTATCTGAACGAAGATCCCTCCATTGACACTCTTAGTGAGTATAATAAGTTCCAGTTTATGGTTTCTTATACACCAACTCCACCACTAGAGTATATTGCTTCCCCCTCAGTTTCATCAATTCCACCACCATCACCTCCTTCATCTCCCCCTCTAAAAAAAACAAACTCTCTCTCCATTTTATAAGCCAATCCAAAAGTGGGCAAAGAAACATTCCTACCCACTTAAGGTACCAGCAGAAATACCACCCACTTCTTCCATTGCAATGTACCATGAAACAAACTTTCCTCCTCTTGTTAGGGAAAGTTTCAAACTCTCATTTCCTACTCCATAAGAGTTTATTTGTGGCACCCGAGAATTTCGCAAACCGTGATGTGCGACGGCAGTGACTGATCAATAAAAGCATCGCCGAATGGTATCATTAGTATTGTACATGAGCATTGTTTGATTCCATTGACGGACCGATATCTCATGTTTATTAAGGGTTCGATCATTGAATAGATTATCGACATATATTTCTTTTGATGACTCGACACAATTATATCACTTGAGTGCATATAAGATAAGAAAAGAAATTGAAACACCAAGACCATGGGACCGAGAATGCTCCACATTTGTGCAAGTTTAAGGATCAGTGTTTATTTATTTATTTGGGCTTTGTTATTGAGGGACTGCACGTCCATTAACTTACTAACCCAATATAATCCGAAGACCCCTTAATAGTCGACATTTAAGTCAACTAATTAGAAGAGAAGTTGACTAAAGCATAGCTGGATGATGACACGTTGCTGGTGTATGGATAGCCAGCGAAAATGTAAGGGAAGACATGCTGAAGACACGTCCAGCCCAGCTGTCCATTTCCCTTGCATCCACCGAAACATGCATCTCTTTCGTTTAACTGGTTTTAGCAAAACCAGTGGTCTTGTGCTCGTGAGAGTTGGAGCGAGAGAAATTGTGAGTGAACAGCAGAGGGGTGAACGGCGAGAGGAAGAGGAGACCGCCCTCTGCTGTGCGTGTGAGCTGCCGCCGTCGACGCCTCTTGTCTTCGCCGCCGTCAGGCCGCATCGCCAAACCGAACTCCCTAGCTGTTGAACTCTAGGACTTGAGGCAAGTGAATGAAAGTCCATGAATCTATATAATGTGGTGCTGTTATTGTCTAGTATGGTGCAATACACTTGGAAACAATTGAGTTCTGGAATTAGAATGTTAAATTGTAAGTAATCAAAGTAAAGCAGGATCATGAGATTGAGGAATTACGTTGGTTTTGTGTATATCTTGATCCTGTTGATTTATTGATGAAAGACTGACTTTTAGTAGACTTGTGGAAGCAAGATAGTTATTGTGGAAATGGAAATTTATGGGATTCGCTTAATCCAGTGCAGTTTCATGTGTAATCTTGTAATTTTGTGAAATTTTATGAAGAGTTCTAATATGAATTTGATCTCGATTTCTTCACGGAAGTTGTGAGGAATTGCATGAACTAGAGTATATAATTTTATCAGAACTTCTCGGAATCAATACAATGGCTTAAATCTTTGTTAATATGTAGTGCTTCCTGTTGGATTTTATTCTGGGATCAAAGAATACTGAACTGAGTTGTTTTAACTACCACTCATTATACATAACGAATCTGGCTTAGTGTCCTGAATGAAAAATTTTCCTCTAGATCTCATTTATAACGTGTTAAAATTTCAGAATTTTTCATGGTCATTTGCTGGTTATTTCGAAGTCTCTACTGAAGGCGTTCATTCTGGTTTTTACACTGTTTTGCTATGAACTGTTCATTTTGTTCTAAGAATCATTGTATCTTGAGTTGTTATTTGTTATTCACTTGATAGATGCATTGATATTCAGCATATCACATGACATTGGAAAATTTGATAAAGTCTTATAAATCCATGGAACCCATGACGCCATTGCATCAAAATGTATTTTGTAATGAGATGTATATTGTGATGTGAATGTTACCGTCGGAGGTGTGAGCCGACGATGCCCCGGGAGTGTCGGGATGCCCAAGGGTCGAGTGTGTCGATGCTGTTGGATGCTCGGAGGTTTGTGCCGGAGGGTCCTCGGGAGTTTCGGGATGCCCGGTTGTAAGGATTGTACGTAAATCCTGAGGGAAGGGGCAACCACTTTCATGGCGAGCCCTGGATATACCTCGTGATGCCAGGTGGGGTGAGAGATGCCCAGGGGTGTGACGGAACACGCTCTGGATGCCCGGAGGTTTGTGCCGGAGGGTCTCGCGATGCCAGGTTAGGTGCGAAAGCCCGGAGGGATGCAAACACTGGTCCCCGGGGAATGAAACTTTCCTTTGAACGTTAAAACTGGTGCATTAAAGGAGTGCATGTGTGTGCATGTGGCATGATATGAGAATTTGTTTATGAAATTGAGTGGGTTTCACCCGGTACTGAAAATGTGTTTGTTATGGCATTGAATTGTTGTTATGAACTTGCTGCAAGTAAAATAGACCCTTGATGGCATGCATATATATATAAATGATAAGTGTGTTTTGCATGCATCTGGATGATTATAGTTTCTACATAATATAGTGTAATGGATCTTTTATTGCTGAGTGGTTGTACTCACCTCTCTTGGGGACTAACATTTCAGACTAAACAAAAATGCCGCTGCTACCTGTGACTCCTGGCATATTTTACGGACTTCTGATTGACTTACAATGGGAGTGGACCGAGCACCGTCATCCTGGGGTACACGGGCTGGTATTCGAGCGCGTGAGGATCTTTCTGACTTTTGAGGTAGGCCTCTCTGCTGGGCTTATCCACCAGGAGTACACATCAGTCCTTGTCCGTATGGATGGCTGCCTTCGAGGGTGCTACCACCACCGCCGGCCAACGGACCGTTGGATATGATCGGAGTCGAGGGTAGCAGGAGATGCATTTTTGGACACCGACACATGAGTGATGGACGGATGCAGATGATATCCAAGGATAGAAGTTGGTTTTCTTTTGGGTTATCGCCCGGCACAAAAAGACCTCGGCGTTTTGTTGTACCAACTATCATAGTCCATCCCTTATATAAATAAAAGTGTTCAGCCTAAATTATGAAAGTTTTAGTATGGTGTGTATCACTTTATATTTTGTTGAAGGGTAGTCGAATTATGCTTCCGCCATTTAATTGCGCAGGGACCGGTAAATAAAATAAATGAAAACCCCCAGGTATTATAAGTTATGTAAAAATTTCTTTTGTCTCAGAGGTATGCTCCAAGAGGACGTAACTATGGCGACCCTAACGGATCGGGGGCCGTTTCGGGGGTGCCACATTATTGATCCACAAGGCAGATATAGGCATGTTCCTAAAATACCTGCCCCCACTAATGTGGATGAGCATGGAAGACAGAAAAGAACTCCTGCTATTGAAGCATTTCTAAATTGGCAATCGAAAACTCTTGTGGCACATAATAATGCTTTCAAAGCAATTGATTCCAAAATAGGAAATGTACAGCAAGACTTGCAAAGGTATGATGAAACCACCAAGAAGATGCTTTCAGATTTCCAGAAGAGGCTTCATGCCTTGGCATCTGGACAACATTTAGGATATCATTATCTTGAAAGTCCTATAGCCAAGATAGAGAAGCTTAAACGACAAATCCAAATCCTTGAGGAAGGAAGACTTAATCCAATTCCGACTATTTTGAGAGCAGAGCCTCTCCCTCCTCCACCACCTCAAACATCCATATTTGCTAGTATCCAAGATATTCATGTCGAATAAGACAAGACCGATGTGGCTGAGATGTGAAATTGTCTCAAAGAATTGGATCAAATAAGGAAAGAGAAGGGAAAAGAAAAGAAGTGTGAAGAATCCTCGCTTGTCATAAAAGAAAGGCCGGATCAATTCATGTTGTCAAATCCATTAGAATCCTTTCTTAGAGATTTGAATAATTAGGAACCACAGCCTGATCCTATTACTCTACAACCTCCACTATAGATTGATCCCGTCACTCTGACAGACCAGGTTCTGTTCCTAACAGAATCAGCATTTCCAAATATCTTTGATACTGAATCAAACTCGGTATCTCTCTCATCTTCATCATCCTTTTCAGTACCTACCATTGATTCCTTTCCCATAGCACTAGTAACTTCATCAATATTCATGGCCAATCCTCCAAATCATGACATGGAATCAAACACTTTTGAACCAGAGGTCGTTCAACCAAATAATTTCTCCCAAAGTGTGTCCACTTCATCAAAATAGTTTTTCACTATTGATGACATCCCTTATCACAAATTGCCAAAAAGACTTGAAGAATTTCATACTTGGCTAAATACCCAAGCCATTACCAATCAGGACAAGTATGATGTTCTCTTCAACTTTGCCACAAGGCTTACAGGCAATCTTAAACTTTGGTGGCAATCTATAGGAGAACAAGACCAACTTCACTTTTTACTCTCACCAAACTTTCAACGTGTCATTACCCTTCTATACCATTTTTTTGTGGGGAAACCCGTTGATCTCATAGAACTCAAAAGAAAATAATTTTTCGAAAGAAAATGTTGTTCTCTTCAGAAAAAAAAAAAACACTTTGATAAGCATTATCGAGAAATGCTTAAGCTCTTTTATCAAATTTGAAGCATGTCTTCCTTACCTCTATTCCCAAAGAATTATCTCAAACAGTTGAGAGAACTTTTCTTTCAAGACAAAAGAGGATTCGGGATGTTCCATTGGGAGAACTCCAACAAGAAATTCATTTGTGCCTTGAAAAATTGTATATAAAGCACCAAATGATCCAGACTTATGTCCATGACAATAGAGAACTTGACAGAGCATGTTCTCACCGGAACCTAAAGATCAAATGCTCCAAAAAAGATTGTGATGGTTATTGTGGCAAATCTTCCAAGAAAAAGAAGCATTTCAAGAAGCTCTGGATAAACAACTCTAAACATGGTTCTAAATACTTCTGAAGAAAGAAGAAATGACGATACCTACGCAAAAGGAAAGATTGCTCAGGCCACAAAAAGTCAAATCAATGCTTCATCTGCAACAAAAAAGGACATTTTGCCAAAAACTGTTCCCAAGCAAAAAAAGGTCAAACCCATTTGATACATCTTATAGATAATGAAACTAGTATTTCTCTTGAAAGTGATGATATCGAATCTTTATTTTCTGTGGATGAAGAATCATCTGAACAAAGTCTTTGTGTCATCCCTTATTACCAAACTTCTAGTGAAAGCGATTCGGATTCAGATCCCGAAGATATTTTCCACATATCTCTTACTCCTTTAGAAGAGAACACGACATATTTTCGAGCCAAACTCATTGCTTCCATTTTCTTGTGAAAATATTTATTTCAAAATTTGCCAAGCCAATCACTATTATTGCACTTAAAGACACCGGAGCAGCTTATTCGATTTTAGACACTAAAGTTCTTCCGAGGAATATTGGACTTCCTATGTTCGATATTTCAATTCCGCTTTTGGAGATACTTTTTCTACAAATGTGAGAACCACTCTAATAACTGTCCAATTGTTTCTACAGTGTTCCATGACCATAAAAATCTTTGGCTCTAGTCTTCCCAACAAAGACTTAATCATTGGTTAGGACATTATGACTCAAATTTCTCAACTTCGCATCATTCCTAGAAAATGTCTCAAATTTAAAGATTAGTTTTCTGAATTTGTCAATATTCAGAGACTTTTCTCCATTCATATGAGTCTGTTAGATCCCATTATGTAAAAATTGTTGGAATCTGTTCAGAATCTCATTCTGAATTTGCTCAAAAGTGTTCTCATTCTTTATGAAAAAACCTAGAGTTCTTTGTTCGCCTTCCTTTAAATAAGAATGAAGATATCAATCCAACCAAAGCGAGCCATATGGGAATGAATCCCGAACACCTAATTTTAGCTCAAAAGGAATCCTCAGAACTATTGCAACAAGGCCTTATTGAAACTTCAAATTCTCAATGGGTTTATGAAACCTTCTATGTTAATAAGCGTGCTGAGCAAAATAGAGGAAAGATGAGATTCAACCTCTTAACCCTTTCCTCCAGGATGACAAATTCCCTTTACCCTCTAGAAATTCTCTCTTTGTTGGATTATCCAAGGCCCAAATCTACTTTAAATTTGATCTCAAAGCCGGATTTTGGCAATTAGGCATTCACCCTGAAGGCAGACCCAAAACAGGGTTCTATATCTCGAACCAACATTTTCAATGGGAAGTTCTTCCTTTTGGCCTAAAATTTGCACCATCCCTCTTTCAAAAAGCCATGTGTCGAATTTTCCAGTCAATCTTGTCAAGTGCAGCAGTATAAATTGACGACATCTTGCTCTACTGACCACGATGAGCGGTTATACGCCAACTTCTTGAATGGTATGCAGAGATTGTGAAAAAGCATGGGATCATGCTTTCTCAAAGAAAGATGAACATTGCCCAAACAAAAATTGAATTTCTTGGTATGCACCTTAACAAAGGGACATACTATCCAGGGCCACATATTGCTCAAGAATTGTTGAAATTTCCTAAAGAAAACTTCACAATAAAGTAAGTTCAGCAATTTCTTGGGACAATTAATTATCTCAGAGACTTTGTTCCAAATCTTGCAAAAATGCTGATTCCATTGCAGACGATGTTAAAAAAACATCCCCCACCTTGCGGAAAATCTCATACTAAAGTAGTTGTTGAACTTAAGGAGATTATGCAAACTCTTCCTCCCTTGCAAATTCCATCAACGGGAAGAGAATCCTCCAAACCGACGCCAGTGATGAATACTTTGGGCTACCATCCTGCTTGAAGAAATTTATGGTAAGAGGCATCGTGTGCCTACAAAAGTGAAAAATTTTCCCAAGCTAAAATGCATTATCATTCCACTTTCAAAGAAATCTCGGCAGTAAAAAAATAGAATAAAAAAATTTGAATTACATCTCATTGGCCATCACTTCCTAATAGAATTGTATATGGCATCTTTTCCTCAAATGACCAAATTTAAATAGAAGCAGGTTCCAAATTCTCAACTGCTTCGATGGGTTGAATGGTTTTCAAAATATTCTTTTGAAACCAAGCATATTGTCGAAAAGAAGAATGTGTTAGCCGACTACTTGTCAAGAACAAAAGCACTAGCAAAAATCAACATGTACATCATGAGGCATGCTTTCTATACTTTTCATCACAATGAGAAGTATAAGCTTGAGAAGATCAAAGACTAACCAAGCTGGCAATACCCCTAAGAGATTATTGAACAAATCCAGCATGACAGTCTAACTGAAAATTTAGACAAACTCATGTGGCAATGCCACACAGATCTGTTCAGATTCAATGAAGGTTCAATTCTTTATCATTTTGGCTCACATCCTTTTATCTGGAAGGAATATGATTTTCCAGAACAACTTCGATGGTTATTATGGTACTTAACTAATAAGTACTTAATAGCTATTGAAATTCCAACCAGAAGATTCATTGCCAACCTCACCAGGGTATTTGGACTCGGCAGAGGAAAAATTGAGAATGAGAATGACAAAAACCTCTTAGATTTCCTTAATTGGTTTTATCCTCCAACCCACTAGAAATGGCTCTTGCAAAAAGAATTGACATCCACACAGCCAAACCCTGAGGTCCATACCATTCTGTTTTTCAGATGACCATGGGCTTTTCTTACAAATAATAACAACATCATCAATGCCCCCCTGAGTATAGGTACATCATCCTATAAACCTATTCCACTCAATACAGAAGCTCGAGTTCACAAGTCCTATCCAAGACCTGCTGATTACTGGGAACACCAATACAGAGAACTTCAAAGGATTTTATGCCAAGAAAATAAAATCATTCCTCCAAATGCATGAAATTATAATGTACCCACTGTATGGGATCATTATGACCTAGCATCAAAAGTCAATGATGCACTCAAGGAATTCAGACAAGCCGAATCATCATAGGAGCATGAAATGGCAGACACAAATGATTTTGCACAGTCCTCTCAGGACCTCTATGCTAAATGGGGAGGTCCTCTTTCCCAATACCTCAATGATTAAAAACCTTTGTCCTTATCTCAAGGCATGAACATATCTTTCTATGCACAGCCATCCAATTGGCCTCAGCCAAGCATTCTTGCCGACACTATAGACGACGACAATACAGACTGGGCACAAGAGAAAGCATTTGCAACTACATCATACTAGCTTAACCAAATCCTCTCACTAGAAGACCTTGAAGCACTTGAACAAAAATATAATGAACATCTTCTAGCAATAATGCACAACTCAGATGACTCAGATTATGACTACAATGCTCGTGACGGACGAGACCGTTGAATGTCCGTACAATTTCACTGTAGCAAGTTAATGTTCACTGTTCATATCGTGTGAATAATTCGCTATCGAAATTTTTGGAAGCCGAACCCGTGAGTTTTGGTCATTGCTTGTTTGTAACCTCTAATTGCCTATAAAAGGTGAGGAGGATGTAATGTGTTGGACAGAGTCCTTGAAGTAAAGTGAGTGTTTTGTGAAAACTCTCTATGGCTTTCTAAACCTCCCTTCTTCTCCAGCCTAGTAAGATCCTCTAAGAAATGCAGCTCGGATTGTTAGAAATGTTAACATCCTGGTTCTATCTGGGTATCTCTAGGCGCTGAACTAAAGGCAAAGTGGTTTTCTGCTAAAAGGCTGCCCCTGAAGGGCTTGAATAGGAGATTCGCCCGCTGTGGGAAGGCATACCTGCAGAAAATTGACTTCGTCCTCCTTGGTTCTAAGTCTAGGTCCATTCAATGGTATAAGAGATTGAGTTGGGGTCGTTACGTAATATGATTACCCCTTTGGCTCTTTTATGTGTCTTTTGTTAAAATGTGCATAAATGCTGTGGAAACATGTGTATAAGTGTTTTTACTTCCCCTACGATCAGACTTTTGGTCTTAATTTACTTATGCACGTATGTTTATTTATTGAAACAAACACCAACACCATCATAGGCGGAGAATCAAGGACCTAACTGAACAAGAAAAACTCACCCATCAACCAAGCCATGGAGGGACGGTACAAGGCGTCTGCGACGGTCCAGGCAAGGCGATAGCTGGGAGGGGAATAGGAGGCGAAGCAATAGATGGGTGGCGATTAGATTGAACGAACTGTTCGGGGGCTCGGTGGAGCTAATAGAGAGGGGAGGGAAACAGACACTTATCGATTAAAATATTGCACACGCGGCGATCATCAAATGGTACCCGACACGTCGCGGCGGGAGCGACATACCACGGATACGCGTTGTTTTAATCTGACGCTATAATCCATACCGTCCATTTCGAACCTCTTTGCCCCATGATAGAAATTAAAGGCGGCCCCACCGTTGCTACACCGTTTTTTGTTCTGCAATGGGACCGCGACGGACGCCTAGAATTGCCCGTTGAGTTTAGGTGCGAAGATACCTCCATGCCGCACAATCGATGCCTCCACGCTAGAATTATGGCCGCGTCAATCGAATATTCTGGATGATCGACGCCAATCTTTGCTACCGCATGCGGGTCCCGCGCCATGGGCAGGGGTCATTTTCTTCACTTTTCTTGCTGGTTTTGTTCTATCCAACTCTGGATCGCGTGGAAAATCGATCGGTGACTCTACTTCAATGCATCCTCGCACCAACCAACCAACCACAGATGATGCGGGAGCGAAGCGAATTTCTTTGGACCTCCGTCGCTCGGTATAAGCAAGGTTTAAGGAATTTGAAGATTATCTGTCCAGCCTCGTTTCAAAGTATTTTCTGGATGATCTGAAACGTGATGAGCCTTCCGAGCGGAAGAAACTAGGAGTGTCGATGGTAAGAAAAATTGTACAATTTACCTCGTGTTGCTGTTGATCTGTGCATTAGTCCTTGGAATACTAGTATCTTTGTCCAAATCATTGGCAAGAAGTTTAGATTTATTTAAAATTCCATGGTGTTGTGGATGCGCTGTGGGGAAGGGATGGTTCGATCGATGTTTCGTTGTAATGCAGAATGGCCTTTATGCCTTCTATTGAGTGTCAGCAGTGGGTTTTATGTGGCGGCATTTGCTTATTCGGCATCAGCCTCTAATTCTTAGAAGTTTGTGGCGTTTCTACCTCGAAGACTGATGCCTTTGTTGATCAAGCTTAGCTTAACATTCCAACCAATTTTTTGACTGTTGAAGGCCTCAGTTATATCGCTAGTGGCAAGTGCAGTGGCAAAACTCTTGGTTTCGGATCGGGCGACAGCTAAAAATCTAACGGTGGATTATGCTAAAGCTTTTGTCGGCGTGGGTCCTACCTCGCAATTGCCAAATTCTATTTCCGTTACTGTTAAATCTGGTCAGAAATTGGAGGTTGACGTGGCTCATTTGTGGAGACCTGGTATGGACTTCTTCTTGAAAAGAAGAAGAAAGCCTGGGTTTGTAAAGCTACTGAGCTGCCTGAGAATCCAGGGGATTCTGATGCTATTCAGAAATGGTTGCTGACGAATTAATGGATGGTTGACTCTGTTGTGATGGCTCCTGGTAAGATTTATGAACTTCCTGTGCTTGATCTTTTGCCTGTTATGAACCATTTTGCTTCCTTAATTTGCTTGACACCAGGTGATTTTGGTAAGGATGTTGTTTTCTTACGAATTTCTGCTAAGAGTGATGCTAATGATTTCTTCAAGGATATTAAAAAGCAAATGAGTTGCTCGTGGTTTCATCCAGTAATGTGAGGGTGGGTTCTTCCACTCCTGCAAGCTCTAACTGGATGAATATTCATGTTTGGAATATAAGGTGGGGTTTAATGATTGTTAGTAGTATGGTGCACCAGAAGAACATTAATTTAATATCTGCTGGAAATTAGAGCCAGACAGAAAATTTCTATCGCTATTCTTGCTAGGTTTCTTCCTGGTTGGACTTGTATTCAAAAGTATAGCTCAGAAGTTACTGGGTGTACGATGTTTGTTCTCAGTAATAAAATTAAGGCTCTAAAACTTGATTTAAAGAAGTTCAAATGAATAGCTTTATGGATCTATAAATATGGTACAAGCTAAAGAGCTTGTACTTAAAGCTTTGCAAGATGGGATTCTTTCTGGTTTTTATCAAGATCTGAATCAGAAAAAGAACATTGTCTTGTGAGCTCCATGACTTGAAGATTGCTGAAGAAGTTTCCAATGAACAGAAGTCCAGGATTTCTTGGCTTCCGTTGGGGGACCAAAACACTTGTTTCTTTTCCAAATGTGTTCAAGCAAAGTTTTCCAGAGGTGCTATTAAAGTTCTTTATTATGGTCAAGGTGTAAGGCTTACTATTTAGAGGGAAATCAAGAATGAAGCTGTCTCTTTTTATCAGTCTCTCTTGGGCTCTAGGCATACCAGTCGCTTTGGAGGTTCAGTGTCCGAATTGGAATCCTGTACTCGGTTTCACGTAGTCTGCTGATCATAAAGCTTTATCATCCGAACCTGTAAACTGAATCGGAAAGCAAGAGCACTCTCCTGTCAATGAACAGTGAGAAGAGTCCTGGTCCTGATGGCTGCATAACTCTCTTCTTTTAAGAAATCTTGGAATGTTGTTGGGCAGGATGTTGTAATTGCTGTTGCTGATCTTTTCAGATCCCCTAAATTGGTTGGTGCTGTGAATTCTACAGCCAATACCCCAGTTCTTAAGGTGCCTAGTCCCACTAAAATGAGTGATTTTAGGCCTATTTATTGGCGCAACATTTGTATGCAAGTTTGTATTGCTTCAATTTTTGCTAGATGATTGAGAGCCGCTCTTCTTTATATTGTTTGCCTTAATCACTCTGCTTTCATTAGTGGAAGGAGGGTAGTATTCTCGAAGATTGAGAGCAGTTCTTCTTTTTAACGCCTTGAATAATTTACTCAATTGTCTTTTAAGTTCAAAACTTAATAGTTTAATAGTATGCTAGAAAAAAAAGTGATTATTTATTTGTAATGAAAGTCAATTTAGTAACCTACATATGTAATTAATACTTAACTTTGAGGAATCACGGAACAAGTGAAGATTTATTTACACCGTAATAAGTCTCTTTCATCCATTTATTAGGTGTAGGGAAACACGTATTCAGGACGGTCGCAGAGCAGCCATAAACAGGAGTTTATGGGCTTTTCAATTACTGTACTTTGCTTCAAAGAAATTCTATACTTAAGATAAAATACTGGTTTAAGTCAAGAATACTTAGGCACTGTTTGGTAATCATCCAAATAGCGTCTGATTTTGACTTTTTGTTTCTGGGATCAGTTTGGGAACGGAATTGCGTTTGGTAAAATTTTTGTTCTCGAGAACAGATTTAGAGTAGAATCAAGAATTAAAAAAAATTGATTCTTGTTCCGGGAACAAAAAGAAAAAGAATAAACAATCGGAACCCTTCTCTCCCCTCCTCTGTTGCCGTTTGCCACTATTCGCCACGCCCATTGCCGCCGTCCGCCGCCACCGCCGCCATCGTCCGCCAACCGCCGGCAACCAGTCTGGTGAGCTCGCCGAGCCGGGCGAGGTTCGACAAGCTCGCCAAAGGCAAGCTTAGCCACCGGCAAGGCTCGGCCTCGCCGGATCCGGGGAGGCAGGTCCTGCCGGGGACCGGGCGAGGCCCGCCCGGCCCCGGCGAGGCTCGCCCAACCCCACCGGTGGTCGGGCGGGCCTTGCCCGGCCCGGCGAGGCTCACGGCCACCGATGAGGCTCGGTCTCGCTAGATCTAGCAAGGCTGGGCAAGCCTCGCCGGTGGCTAGGTGAGCCTCCCCCGGCCTTGGCGAGGTTCCCCCCCCGGCCCTGGCGGGGTGGCCAAGCAAGACTCACCCAGCCTTGGCGAGGCCAGGCTAGCCACCGGCGAGGCCGAGCCTCGGCGGGGCTAGGCGAGGGCTGGGCGAACCTCGCCCAGCTGCCGGCAAGGCTCGCCAACGAGGGCTGGCCTCGCCGAGGGCCGCAAGAAGAAGAAGAATAGGAGAAAAAGAAAAAAAAAAGTATAAAAGTATACAAATTATTTAAAAATTAAAAGAAATTGATTTGGAATAGAATTAATGAGTATGGTACCAAATGCAATTCTATTCCAAAATTAGAAATTTTTAACAGTTACGAAATGGCTTAAAATACTTAACATTTATTTCCGGGAATAGAATAAAAAAGAATCATTTATGATCAAAATCTACTCCCAAGAACATAATCGTTACCAAACGCGGCCTTAATTGCGTGGATCTTTGAAAGATTTTGTTCATATTGTATGGTATATGGATGTTTTTTTTTTTTTTTTTTTTTTTATAACCAAGGACTCCACCACAAGCCCTCGTACCCAGACGGCACTGAAGGGCCGGGCTCCTATACCTCGAAGGAGACTAGCACAGGATCCCAACACCATAGCTCCCTACTTACAATGCTAGCAATCGGCAGGATTCGAACTCTCGACATCGACGACAAGAGAGGGACTCTAATACTAGCACGGCTACCTACGGTTGGGTATGGTATATGGATGTTTTCTAAGCTTCCACGTGAAGAATATTTAATTGGGGAAGATTCCACGTGAAGAATATTTAATTGGCCCCCAACAAATAGTTGTTATTGACTCCCAACCTCAGCGGTTGACTTCAAGTCCGGAGTTGTTCATTTTCTTATTTCGAAAAATTCTGCCGACATTGGAAAATCCCGCCATCAAACGTTTTTTCCTAGTCTTGACTTGGAATTTAATATTGTGATTAAAATTTATTTGGATCTTATGAATTTAACGTCAATAACGTCAATCTCATTGAATTCAACGGTTAGAATTCACTTTAGTATGGCGTTTGGTTAGGGCTTTTGGGGAATGCCATTGGGGAAATGCAAATATCTTTGAGAGAAAGAACTTTCGGAAATGTTAAACCGTTTGGTAAATTTTAGCATTGAAATGCAACTTAGAATAAACACCGTTTGGCAAAATTTACATTTGCAATTAGCTTTGGTTATTTTTATTTTTTTTAAAGTTTGAAATCAAATTCGGCGGTGGGCCCCGGCGAGGCCAGATCGGCCGTCGCCGGACCGCCAGATCTAGCCGCCGGAGGTCGCGGATGCCGAATCGGCCTTCCGGCGACCGTCCCCGCCTCAAGACCGCCAGATCTGGCCGTTCCGAGGCCAGATCCGGCCTCAAGACCGCCAGATCTGGCCGTTCCGAGGCCGATCCGGCCTCAAGACCGCCAGATCGGCCGTTCCGAGGCAGATCCGGCCTCAAGACCGCCAGATCTGGCCGTTCGATGGCCAGATCCGGCCTCTCCGGGTCGGGCAACGCCGGCTGAGGTCCGCGCGACCTCGGGCGGCGTCGCCCGGGTCGCGCGAGAGCAGGCGGCGTCGCTGGTCGCGCGAGACCAGCGACGCCGCCGAGGTCCGCGCGACCTCCGCCGGCGTCGCCCGGGTCTCGTGCGACCAGCGATGCCGCCGATTCTGCGCGGCCTCCGCCGCGTCGCCTGGTCTCGCGTGTGACATCCAGATTTTCGGGTTTGATTTGATTTGGATAAATATGATCCTGTCTCATCGCTCGTCAATTTATTGACGGGTCCGAAATTTCAATAAAGAAATTATCGGAGGAAAATTGAAGACTAAAAAGAAAATAGAAAGAGAAAAGGAAAATTTGCATAAATGAAGTGTGCATTTTATTTTTCTTTTTCTCTCTCTCTCCCCTTTTCTTTTCTCTCTTTTCCTCTCTTTTCTTTTCTTTCTTTTCTCTCTTTTCTTTCTCTCTCCTCTCTCCTCTCCCCTCCCCCTCGTGCGATTTTTCCCCCAGCCGGATGCCTGCTGTCTTCCTCTTTCTTTTCTCCCTTTTGACCAGTCAAATCTCTCTCTCTCTTCTCTCATCCCTCTCTCTCTCTCTCGTCACTCTTTCTTCTTCCTTCTTCTCGGTGCAAGCGAACAAACCAGAAGCGGACAGAAGCGGAGGAGCTCGCCGAAGCCGTCGCCGCCCGTCCCGCCGCCGCACCGAAGCTGGACCGCCCGCGCACCCGCCGCCCGTGCTCGCGCCCGCGTGACGCCGCGCGTCCGACCACCCGCCTCTCGCGCCCAGTCCTCCCCGAGCGAATTCGCCTCTGTCCAACCCTATTCCGCCGATCCGACCGCCGCTAGCCGCCGCTCGCCGCCGTCCCGACCTCCCCGGCGTCCCCTCGTCCTTCCGCCGGCCTCCCCTCGCCGTCTCAGCCACCGGAGCAGCCTCGTTTGGCCATGAACAGCAGCTGGAAAATTGGTTTCCAGCTGGTTCAAGGCCCGTTTTGGGCCGTTTCCTGGCCCCGAACCCGAGCCGTGCTTTGGGGAGTTTCGTTCCTCGCATCGCCGCCGTCGGATTGATCCGATTTGCGCGCGATTTGGTGAGTAATCTCACTAATCCTGGATTAGTTGACTAATTATGCTTTATGTTGGTTTAGTTTTAATTAATCATGTTTAGGTTGTTAGATTAGAAGTAATTAGCAATTATTAGTCAATTATGATGCAATTTAGATAAATTGATTGTGCAATTAGCAAGTAGACGTGGTCTACTATTTATTGAAGGCATCTCGGGAATTTTTGGACCCCTAATCGGGCTTCAATTTGATGATTCGAGCCTAAGTGGAATTTTTGGCATTTAAATATTAATTTTCGGAATTAAATTAAATAATTATTTATTTTCCGAAAATTCAAGAGAGATGGTCCGGAACCGGAATATTATGCTGATGACTGTGGTGAAGTCCGTTTATTTAATCGGGCTTTAATTTGATCTAAATCGAATTTTTAATATTTAATAATTAATTTTCGAAATTAATTAATTAATTATTTATTTTTCGGAAATTAAGTTTGAGATGGCCGACGACCGAAATCTCGTGCCGATTGTCGTGGTGCAGTCCGTTTATTTATTTGAGCTTTGAATTGTGCCAAATTGATTTAATTGTGGATATTTATGATATGTTCCTAAATTGATTATTTGTATAAATTGAGTACGAATTAAGGTTGTGGATAATTACTTTATAAATGGGATGAATTATCATGAAAGGCACGGGGCTTGATGATTAGATATATCACCTCGGAGAATGCACATGGCTCGGTGACGAAGTATGTCGCCTTGGAGAATGCATGTGGCTCGGTGATTAAGTGTGGCATCTAAAAGGACACGTGGGCTCGGTAATTTGATGCATTACCTCGGAGAATGCACGTGGTCCCAATGAGTATATTTGGCATCTAAAGGACACGTGACGGGGCCGGTAATTTGATGCATTACCTCGGAGAATGCACGTGGTCCCAATGAGTACATTTGGCATCTTGAAGAGACACGTGGGCTCGGTGACTTGATGCATCGCCTCGGAGAATGCACGTGGGCTCGCTGATTCAGAATGGCATTTTAAAGGGCACGTGGGCTCGGTAAATTAATGCATTACCTCGGAGAATGCACGTGGCTCGGTAATTGGTTTTATCAATTGAGACTATATAGCAATAGCTTGAATGACCGGGAAATGGTCGGTGACATGTAATCGACGAGGTCGATTGATCATCGTTTTGATTTGATGTTGTGAATTGATTGACTGAATGGAAATGACCGTGAGTGGTCTTGTTGGCTTTAATGTCGACTAGGTCGATTTGATCGATGCTTCAATCCGTGATATGATTGCTTGAGTGCCTATTGTGAATTGCACTGACTTGCAAGTGGGACCTGATACTAAGGTACGTCTTCTGACCTATGCGTGTTTAGGCAGCCTTTAGTATAATGGTTTACTAATTGGGCTTAGTGGGGTATAACTCGCTGAGATGTAGTCTCATCCCAGTTTGGGGAAAAACATTTCAGGACCCCGATGAGGAGCTGATGAGGAGGAGTCTAAGAAGGAGAACTCGGAGGTGAAACTTAAAGAGAATGATTTTTGAAAGAAGAAGATAATCCTGAGAGGGGCCTTGAGTATGGCTTGGATGGGCTGAGAGTCTATTTTCTTTTGTGAATTTCTTTTGAAGTGAATAGTTATGAAGTGATTTGTGTTTTGCATAAAAGTTTGGTTATAAGTTTCAATATGAAAAATATGGCCCTGCTTTTTTATCCCATCGATATATTGTCTGGGGATTTATAACTGCTTCCGCATGTGCTTAATAATTGAAAGGGTCGGTGATACTAGTCCTGGGATATCGCATTATAGAATCGACCAAGTGAGAAGGATGTGTGCGTGCCTGAGGATCGGGGCGTGACATCGCGCGACCTCAGACGAGGCTTCTCGGCGGCCAGATCGCGGCTGAGCGCCGCCTTTGGCAAAGAAGAAGATCAACGGCGAAGAATAAGGCGAACGGCGGAGGAGACGATGAACAGTAACGCGATGAACGAGTAAATTCGCATATCCGGAATGCCCAATGCTCAAAGCTGGTCCCCCGGCATTCGGCTTTCAGCATTCCAAATGCAAACATTTTGCCAAGTTGCATTTAAAAGCCGAACCAAACACCATTAAATTTTTCCGAAGGGGCTTTGGGGGCTCAAAGCCCCTTGGGAAAGCTGAACCAAACACCCCCTATGCATAAGATGCCAACCAAATATTTTCGGTGAAGGGTGCTTTTGACAGGTATAGAAGAAGCATTTACGCAGCGTATTTTATTGATAGAGAGGAAAAGAACATTGACTTACTTTGTTATGACGTGTTACCCGAGACCGAATATAACAATGGAGTACAGTAAAAAAAATTAACTACTATGACATGAGGAAAATTTCTAAATATATTCTCCCCAAATTTTACCTGCATTTCCCTCCCCAAAAAAATTCAAAGGGTAAATTTTGATGTTTAGATTGGCTGGGTGGAAAAAAGAATATCATGTATGGAGATTAGAGTTGGCAAAATGGGTCATAAACCCATATTATGACCCATTTATAGTTAAATTGGTCATATATGAGTCAAGTTAAAGTTAAATATGGGTTACAAATGGGTTTTAGAAAGTAAAGTAAGAAAAGAAATGGTTCTCAATGGGTTATTAGCAAACCCACTTTGAACCCATGCCTTCCTCCTCGGCGGCAGAGGCTTCTACAAATCTTTGGATGAGTAGAGCACCCCCTTTCCTTTTGATCCCAACCGATTGCAACCACCACCTACCTCGCCGTCATGCAACCATCTTCGTCATCGATCTTGAGCTCGTCATCCTCAGGTGAGCCGCGAGCTCCTCGGCCTTGATGGAGCTTGGGCTAGCCTAGATCGAGCGAGCCGCGAGCTCGCCGGCCCCTTGGCCAAGCTCGAGCTTGCCGGATCGGGAGAGCCGCGAGCTCGCCGACCTTGACGGAGCTCGAGCTCACCTGAATTTGGAGAGCCATGAGCTCGTCGGCCGCGATGGAGCTCGGGCCCGCTTGGATCGGCCGAGCCCCGAGCTCACCGGCCACAACAAAGGTCGGCGGCTTGGGCTCGGGCTCGCCTAGATAGGTGGAGCCTTGACCTCGCCAAATTGTAGCTTGGCCGGTCACCATCAACGGAGTAACAAGGAAGAAGGAGGAGGAAAAAGAAAGAAAAGAAGAAAAGAAGAAAAGAAGAAAATAAAATAAATAACAATAATAATAATTTAAAAAAAAATTAAAATAATAAAAGATTCGATTTTTTTAATGATATTTGGTAGATAGATATCCATATATATACTAGAGAAGTACTTTTAAACGAAACTCGATGCTATTTAGATCGATATATAGAAATTCTAAATATCATAACGTAATTTTTAAGTTGGTGAACTAAAATCAAGAAATCAACCAAAATTAAAAACAATTATAATTAAGAAGCTATGCATTCTCGCATTCAAGAAGATTTGTTATAAGCAAATATTATTTTCATGTCAATTATTAGCTCATCAAACTTTTTCTTATCAAGAGCTCTTCACAAGTATTTCAATTTAAAGGTTTTCGCATTTTTTTAATTTATTTACTTTTTAAATTTTGTGTGAATTTTTTATTTAAGTAACTAAATTGAGTAAAATATAAATGTGTTTCGATAATATGGGTCAGATTGGGTATGGGTTGCATGAAAATGGGTCAAAACGGGTTAAATGGGTCAATATGGGTCAGACCATTTTCGACCCAACCCACCCATTTGACGGCCCTAATGGGGATTGGCTTGGTTGGCGACGATGCCTTCATTTTCCACGCACTCTCTCCTGTCCTTATTTTTCGCTCATATTTTATATATTTTCTAATAAATTCAGGAATTTTATACAATCTGTTTTACTTTTGGTAAGAATTGACAAGTTATCGTAATTAAGTGTGCTGATAATGAAAGGGACTTGTTACGTAAATCATAAGATTTTGAAAACCTTAATTAGATTGACTAAAAATTTGAGTAATCAATTAAGAAAAAAACGTAAATTAAAGGAATATGTGCGAACCAATCTCACCTAGAACACTAGATTAGATGTGTAGTTGTGCCGTTAACCAAGGCAAAACCTTCTCACAATTGTAGTTTTAGGATGTTGACAACTAAATTTTGGCGACTTAGTCATTTATTCATTGCATAAAAAATTAGGAATTAGTTTTTAAGCCCTAAAAAAATATATATATATATAACATTAATTGCATAGCATATAATTCTATGTGCATTTATTTTTCTTATTGTTGCATTCGCATTGGATCAATGATGGTGAATGGACTCGAACGAATGGTTTTAAGCTCAATAGATATGAAGGTATTCTATTTTTCGATGTGATATTTTTTTATTTCAAACAAGAAATAAATATCTTTGTCAAATATTTGGAGGGAAAGTTCACAATCGGAACAAGACCGAAAGAAATAATGTGTCAATATTTGTTCAAGAGCATAAAAGGAAAATTTGACCAATGAAAATGAATAAAAAGAAAGGATGATATGGTAGTCGACGTTTTATATATTCATGCAATATATCGAAAAATAAGGATTGAAAAATAGAAGGAATGTGTATTAGGGCAAAGTCGGTCAGCAAGGAGTGTATATGGCATGATATATTCTTTGTTTGAAAACATGAAAGTCACAGATTTCGAGCGAACCCAGAGAGGGAAGAAAAACAAAAGCGAAAATTTTATAATATTTTACCATATTTTCTTTCCTTGGTGGGGGCCTTTGTGCTTGCATATAAAAGGGGGGGCCACGCACAATTGAGAACAGAGAACCATTGGAAAGAACAAACGTGAGTGAGTTACAGCATAAGGAGAAGAGAGCGTGAGAGATTGGTCACGGCCAAACATCTCGTGGCCGGGACCCTGCTGATTTGTGGCCGCATTTCACCGCCAAGTTGTAACCTGAGCTTGCTACACCACTCTATCTTGCGGTGCCCTCAGCTACAAGACAACGCACTGCTGTTCCAGGGCCTATTGTGACGACCCACCGCTGAAACGCAGCGCGGTTTTCCAGTGCCAAGCATCGGCTAACCAGTTTCCAGCTTCCTCGGCGAGTCTCCCTGAAGGTCGTGGGTTCCTTTCAAAGTTGTCATTGTCCCGTGGTTCACGGTCCTATCCAGCCACCACCCAATGCGTTCTAATTTGGAAGCGTTATTCGCGTGATATTGTGAATTAGGTAAGAATCTTGATTAATTCGTTATTGTTGCCCAATCCGTAGAATTGTGATGATGTTTGAATATTTGATCGATATTATCATATCCAAGAGATCTCTTGATCCCTCATGAATTGTGAAATTTTCCTAATTTCACAACGTGCATACAATTCTGATCTGATTTCATGCTTGAAATATGACTTGCAATCGCATGGAAAAATCGCCAATCCAACCTCACGCTCGAGATATGATTTGTGATTTTGTTAAAAATTAGCCTAATCCGATCATACACGAGATATGATTCGTCATTTTATTATGCGGATATTAATCACATATTGTTTGATTTGTTGTCGTGTTGTTTGAATCGATTTTGTTTCCGTAAAAGAAGACCCAAAAAAAATATATTTGAGTTACATTAGGTTTATGTTAGACTAACTCTTGTTTTAGGGTAGTTTGCATGCTTAACATTAAAATTTACTTATTTAGAATTTTTCCAATAAAAATACCAAAAACATTAATTTAGGTTGTTAGATTATTTTTTCATTAATTTAGATTGCACGTTTAATTACATTTGGACAATTTAAATTTCGAATTTAAAAAAAAAAAAAAGAAGAAGCAGAAGAAGAAGAAGAAGAAGAAGAAAAGCCTAGAACTAGAACATTCTTTGCACGTCATCTAGTCATTGCATATTAGGATAAGATTGCATATTTAATTTAATTATATATAATCTTTTTAATTAATAATAAGTTTAGATAATTTTTCCTAGATAGATTGCATTTTAGGTTATGGATTACTTAGGTAAGATAACATTCTAGTTTAAATTAGGATTTGGCCTAATCTAATTCCTAATATAAGTTGGATGATATTTTAATCTAAATAGACAATTTTTGCTATTTTCTAATTTCGAATTTTACGTAAAATACCAAAAAAAAAAACATTTGTCTTAAAATAAATTAGTTTTTTTCTCTAGGATAGATTGCATGCTTATTTAAAAAAAAAATACTATACTTATGTCATGTAGTTTAGGTCATCTTGCTATGTCATGTCACTTTATGTTAGATTAGTAACATACATTGCATAAAGCATGATTCTCATTAAACAAGTGAAAATAAAAATTAAGTGATTGCATGTTAATTAGAAATGTTGATGTGAATTCTTAGCTAACATTGCAGATGTTTTCGTTGTTATGAGGTAAATCTCATAATTTATTATTATTATTATTATTATTATTATTATTATTATTATTATTATTATTATTATTATTATTATTATTGTGTTAAATTGGTGGTTTGTACACCCGCATGATCTCCTTATATATTAGAAAAGTAAATTAAAATTAATTCAAGCTGTCTGCAAAACATTTTTTTCGAAATAAAAGATAAAGGTACCGAAAGGGCGTTAGAGAAATCTAGCGTAATCAAATCCCCGAACTCACAATTTCTGGTTCACAGGTTACTTTACTTGGGTTTCTAATCGACCCACTAAAAATATAATAGTAGTGATTCCTAATTGAAAATCATTTGCATGTTAAGAACTTAAACCAAAGGCGTGAATAAATATTGTCTTGGAAGAGCCCAAGCTAAGTTTAGGCTTAGTAATCCGTTAGCCAAATCTTAGGTGATGCACCCGAGGTTAGGTCACGACAATGGACCAATTCGTACTTGTATCAATCGCATCCATCTCTCTAACTTCCCTCCTTTGCAACTTCCATGCTCAGCCCTAAAAAGATGATGAATAATTATTCAAGTTAAGACATGCCACATCTTGTACGCTATTTATTAAATTACTAATAAGTAATGATATATCTCTTCTAGGACATATACTATAATTACAATCGAGCACATAAAAATATAGTACAACGATCTTATTATCATTGCCAAATACATAGCTTCTAGCAAAAGAGAAATCATAAAATTTATCCCAAAATCAAAATAAGAGATGGCAATCACCAAAACCTAGTATGACTTTAATAAAACTTTACCATATATCAAGATACCGGAACCAAACCACCGCCCGCGGTGGAAGCGTTGGTTAGGGCTTGGTACCCCAAACGCGGGGAAGGGTTCGAACCTCCGTGGAAGCGATGCTTCAATGCATAACGCGCGTCTTACCTGCGCTTGGGGGTCAGCGGTGGGGGCCCCGGCGCTCCGGGGTTTACTCTCCCCCGCGCGCGTTCGGCGTTCGGAGGTTCAAAAAAAAAAAAAAAAAAAAAAAAAAAAGATACCGGAACCAAAAACTTTAAAAAAAAAAAAAGAAGTTAATCTTAAGAAATTTGCGCAAACCATCCAAGGGCCGCATCACTCTTCATTATTCCCACCTCCATTCACCATATTACTTATAAAGTCTCCGCACGTATATAGTACGTTATATCTGTTAGCTGGGTTTACTCCTATATGTAGGAGGCCCAATAAGTTGTAAGCCCAAAAAGGGCTTGAGCCCATATGATAAGTTATATCAGGAAATAGGGTTTCTCATTATCTATATAAAGAGGTAGCCGCAAAAAAGGAAATAGTAACAAGAAAAAAAAAAGAAAGCAGAAAATCTAGGGTTTGAGGCAATATCTTATTTACATCAAGTTAGCATCGGAGGTCGATTCGTGGTCCGATTGAGCTGAAATTTTGTCAGCATGTTTGTGGCGCAATTTTCTCGATACCGAACGGTTTGATAGTAAAGATTTTCGGGTGGACTCTAGTCTCGTAATTTTTGATCTCCTCACATTGATGAGGTTTTCCACGTAAAAAAATCGTCCTGTGTTCATGTGCTTAGTATTTATTTTACACTATTATATTGATTCATATTATGTTTATATAAGAGGGGAGATTATTTTATTCCGCTGCGTTGATTTGATATTGTTTGAATTGTTAGTGTTCTCCCATAAGAGTAGTATCAGAGCATCTAGTTATTGCTTGATTTTTATGCCTTGTGTTAGACAATGGAAATGAATACGAGTAGAATGGTTACTCTGAATGATTCGAATTATCATATTTGGAAAGGGAAGATGGAAGACATTTTATATGTGAAAGATTTTTATTTGTTCGTATTTGCCAAGGAGAAACCACAGAATAAAGCGATCTTGAATGATCTATATTTCATCATCAAGTGTGTGGTTATATTAGGCAGTTGGTGGATGATAATGTTTTGAACCATATTATTGAGGAAACACATGCACGTAGTTTATGGGATATTTATGGGATAAGCTCGAACAGTTATATGCTCGAAAGACTAGGAATAATAAGTTATTTTTGATCAAACAGATTATGGTTCTGAGATATCAAAATAGTACTCGTTTGACTGATCATTTAAATTCTTTTCTATGAATTATAAATGAGTTGGCTGCGATGGGAATCAAGTTTGATGATGAGATACAAGTATTTTGGTTGCTTGGTACTTTGTCGGACTCTTGGGAGACGTTCCGAACATCTTTTGTCTAATTCTGCCCTAGATGGTATGATTACCATAGATTTGGCCATGAGTAGTATTTTGAATGAAGAGATGAGAACGAAGACACAAGGATCATCCTCTTCACATTATAATGCCTTGGTTGTTGAGAAAAAAGGGGAAGAAGTGAGTCTCGAGGTCCGAGAAATAGAGATAAAAGTCAAGATAAAAGCAGAGGTAAGTATAATAAATATGCTAATGTTGAGTGCCATTATTGTCATCAGAAGGGACATATTCAGAGGTTTTGTTGCCAGTTAAAAAGGAAGAAACAAAAGGAGAAAGGTGAAGAGAAGAAAAGTGATAATGACAGTGATGATAATCATGTCGCTGCACTTAAAGAAGACCTTCTCATTTTTTTTATGGTGATGTGGTGAATTTTGTATCTCATGAGACTAGTTGGGTAATTGACAGTGGTGCATTCGTTCATGCTACGTCTCGTAGGGATTTCTTTACATCATACAGGTCAGGTGACTTCGGATCTATGAAAATGGGAAACAATGGGCTAGCTCAAGCTGTAGGCATCGGTGATGTGTGCTAACAATACCACAAGGTTAGTATTGAATAATGTTAAACATATACCTGATATCCGCTTGAATTTGATTTCTACAGGCAAATTGGATTATGAGGGGTATTGTAGCACCTTCAGTAATGGTCAATGGAAGCTCACCAAAAGTTCTCTTGTTGTGGCTAGAGGTGAAAAATATTCTCCATTAAACATTATGCAAGCAAAGTTATCCACAAACAAAATTAATGCAATAGACAGCGAAGATGCAACTGAGTTATGACATAAGAGGCTTAGTTACATTAGTGAAAAGGGTTTGTCACTATTGGCCAAGAAGAAGCTCCTTTTAGGATTGAAAAATTCGGCGCTAAAAAAGTGTGCTCACTATTTAGCAGGAAAACAGAATAGAGTTGCATTTAAAAGCTCTCCTCCTTCAAGAAAGTCAGGTATATCTTGGATTTAGTGCATTCGATGTTTGTGGTCCCATGAAAACAAAATCACTTGGTGGCTCTCTTTATTTTATTACATTCATAGATGATTTTTCAAGGAAAATTTGGATTCATACCTTGAAAACTAAGGATCAAGTGTTAGATAGTTTTAAGCAATTTCAAGCTTCAGTTGAGAGACAAACTGGAAAGAAATTAAAATACATCAGAACTGATAACGGGGGAGAGTATATTAGACCTTTTGATGAATATTACAGACAACAAGGTATTCGACATCAAAAGACACCTCCCAAGACGCCTTAGTTAAATGGCTTAGCTGAGAGAATAAACGGAACACTGGTTGATGTTCTTAATAGAGTTTGGACAAGCAAAAATATTTCTTATGATTATTTGTGTGTCTTTGGGTGCAAAACATTTGTGCATATTTATTGGTTATGGACAGGATATGCTTGGCTACAAATTTTATGATTCGGTTGAAAAGAAAATTGTAAGAAGCAGAGATGTTGTGGTTATGGAAGATCAAATAATAGAGAATATTGAGAAATCGAAGATGATTTCAACACCACAGGTTAGTGATAATTTAGTTGATTTAGATCCAATTCCTCATACAAACATTCCCACATAGGTTAATGAAGAGTAGTAGGAAGTCAATGTTCCAAATAACGCACATGTTCCTGAATATGTTGAAACAAATAATATTATTCCTGAACCAGAGGCTCAATTAGATGTTCCATCGGATGTTCCAGTCCGGAGATCAGTTAGAGATCGACGACCTTCCACCAGATATTCTGAAGATGAGTATGTATAATTGACTGATGCAGATGAACCAGAGTGTTATGGAGAAACAATAGAAGATAAGTATAAAGCAATTTGTTCGATGCTATGTGAGATGAGATGCAGTCACTTTATGATAATTATACTTTTGAGTTGGTGAAGTTACCTAAAGGTAAAAAAGCTCTGAAGAACAAATGGGTATATAGGTTGAAGCAAGATGAACATACTTCACAACCACGATACAAAGCTAGATTGGTTGTTAAGGGATTCGGTTAGAGAAAGGGTATCGATTTTGATGATATATTTTCTCCATTAGTGAAAATGTCTTCTATCCGTGTGGTTCTAGGCTTGACAGCTATCATAGATTTGGAAATTGAGTAAATGGATGTTAAAACAGTCTTCCTATATGGTGACTTGGAGGAAGAGATATATATGGAACAACCTGAGGACTTCAAAGTGAAAGGAAAAGAGAATTATGTGTGTAAATTGAAGAAAAGTGTTTATGGCCTAAAATAAGCACTGAGGCAGTAGTACAAAAAGTTTGCGTCAGTTATGACAGAACAGGGCTATAAGAAGACTTCTTCGGATAACTGTGTGTTTGTCCAAAAATTTTCTGATGATGACTTTATTATTCTCTTACTTTATGTTGATGATATGTTGATTGTTGGTAGAAATGCTTCAAGAATTGAGTTATTGAAGAAACAGTTGAGCAAGTCTTTTGCCATGAAAGACTTCGGCCTGGTGAAGCAGATTCTTGGCATTAGAATTATCTGAGACAGAGATGCTAAGAAGTTGTTTTTGTCGCAAGAGAAATATATCGAGAAGATACTTCAGAAATTTTACATGGACAAGGTTAAAGTGATTAATACTCCTCTTGCTGCTCACTTTAAATTAAATATTAAGCAAAGTCCTACGACTAATAAAGAGAAGAAAGATATGAAAAATGTTACATATGCCTCAGTTGTAGGAAGCTTAATGTATACGATGGTATATACATGCCCAGAAATGGGACACGCAGTTGGTGTTGTTAGTTGCTATTTGTCAAATCAAGGCAGAGAGCACTGGAATGCAGTGAAGTGGATTATGAGATATCTTCGGGGAACTGCAAATTTGAAACTCAATTTCGGGACCGGGAAACTTGAGTTAGTTGGATACATAGATTCCGACTTGGCAAGAGATATTGATACTCCTAAATCTACTTCTGATTATTTGATTTCTTTTGTGGGTGGAGATATGTCATGGAAGTCAAGATTGTAGAAGTGTGTTGCACTTTCTACAACTGAAACTAAATTTATTGCAGCGACTGAAGCTAGTAAAAAGATGCTATGGATGAAGAAGTTCTTAGAAGAACTTGGGTTCAAGCAAAAAACGTATGTGTTATTTTGTGATAATCAAAACGCAATTCATCTCGGTAAGAATTCATCTTTTCATTCTAGATTGAAACATATTGATGTTAGATATTATTGGGTAAGAGATGTTCTAGATGAAAAGTTGTTGGAGCTTGAGAAAATTCATACGGATCATAATAGGTTTGATATGATGATGAAGACTCTACCAAGAGAGGAGCTTGAACATTGCCAATTGATAGCAGGGATGGTCAATCCCTCCACATTGTTGTGAGGAGGAGATTTGTTAGCTGGGTTCACTCCTATGTGGAGGAGACCCAATGAATTGCAGGCCCAAAAAGGGCTTGAGCTTATATGATAAGTTATATGAGGAAATAGGGTTTCTCACTATCTATATAAAGAGGTAGCCACAAAAAAGGAAATAGTAACAAGAGAAAAAGAGAAAGCAGAAAATCTGGGGTTTGAGGCAATATCTGATTTACATCAAGTTAGCATCGGAGGTCGATTTGTGGTCCAATTGAGTTGAAATTTTGTCAGCATGTTCATGGCGCAATTTTCTTGAATCTGAATGGTTTGATTTTCATTTTAAGCTCCCTACATCAAGTTTTCGTGGATTGATCAAAACCT
Source organism: Eucalyptus cladocalyx (assembly GCA_017140615.1). Taxonomy (NCBI): domain Eukaryota; kingdom Viridiplantae; phylum Streptophyta; class Magnoliopsida; order Myrtales; family Myrtaceae; genus Eucalyptus; species Eucalyptus cladocalyx. Next base: position 22,209,955 of record CM029520.1, read on the forward strand.
ACATTTTTTATCAGATTTATCCTTGATCTCTTGCGAAATTCAAGTGTATTGCCAAGAATTATGTTATTGAGGTGTTTGCTGCTATGTACCTCTAGTATTTGCTAGAGAAGAATATTGTTCACCCTATTTTGTTGATAGTGAATATTTTCGGGTGGACTCCGATCCCATGGTTTTTTTATCTCCTCACATCAAGGAGGTTTTCCACGTAAAAAAATCGTTTTGTGTTTGCGTACTTGGTATTTATTTTACTCTACTATATCAATTCCTATTAGGTTTACACAAGAGGGGAGATTATTTTATTCCGCTGCGTTGATTCGATATTGTTCGAATTGTTATTGTTTTCCCATCAATATCATTTTACAAAGCAGGTTTTTTGGTGACAAATCCCGAGAACAATATAAGGAAGATTGTAGAGAAGCGACTTTAGCTGGGAAGGCTATGGCAAAAGGCAAACCAAAAAGATTACCGCAACATTGGCAAGCAAGATGAGAGCAATCCTAAGAACCATAATACTTCAGGCACAGCCATGGGGAGTTGGTGCCATGTGGCTTCTTGTAAATGTCGATGGAAAAGCAATATGACGACATCATGCGCAATTAGAGACGCGTGATGAGATCTTGTGAGTAAGAAGATGGCATGTCATGCCCTGAACCCCAAGCACACGAACATCTCTCTGCGGTCAATTAAATTGCAACGTCCCAGGACGCATTGCCGACCCATTCTTTTTATCTTTCAATTAAATGCATGTGGAAGCAAATTAAATAAATACCTAGTCAATCAACAAAACGGGGATAGTGAAACACAACAAATATTACTGAAAACAGCATGTTTATTTATCCACTGTTACCCCTAGGAAGTTTAATAATTACAAGCCTTTCATGACCACTTCCTATCGACCCTCTCAAAAACCTTTAGGGATTAGGGTTAACCTAAACTTCACCAACGGTAAGGCTAGCCAAAAGATGTCGCATCTCACGTCCACCATAGCCGCACTTCGCAGATCCCCATGCTACAGCCCTGAAAAATGGTTAATAATAAGGGGGTGAGATAAAATCTTGCAACGGCATACAATCTTACCTTGCCTTGGCACACCCCTGCATATTAGCATGTCACATATTGTATTATCAATACAACGGGTATAATCAATATTCATAACACATAACTCTTATGCACCAAGCATCCACACGGGTCTCGATTATAAGGTAAACCTGTTTTGGCATGTCTCATACCATGCCTAATAGTTTTACCCCATAATAAAGCGCAATACATCAAAATTATTCACATGTGTTCAGATTATTATGACCCATCGGGCCATGGCCAATACACGAGTTGGTGGTCTTTCGGCATGATTGCACATTGTCCCGCCTTATCGGGCATGGCAATGTCTAGAACCCCCACCCAAACAGCATTCCATCGGTCCAGCCTCAACCATGACTCGGCATCCGGACCCCCGCCGGACATCCAATAAACATTGGGCATCATCCCCAAACTCTCGTTGGGTGACAAATTCAATTAAATGATCACACAAGCATGCCAACACTCAAGCCAAGTTTTATCTTCCGTCAATTAGCCTAGTGTAAAAGAGTTCGTGCTTAAATAAAAAATCTCAAAGAAATCTTTACATTTAAAATTCCAGTAAAATAATCGCACATGATACGCATTTAAAATCAACCCATCAAACTTTGCACACTTTTATTTTAAAACATCATTACCCCTTTTATCAAGTAAAATACACTGTCCAAACACGACACCTCAAAGTTTGCTTTTTCTCACCAATAAACCATCTTTGAAAAATAGCATTTAAAATACATTATATGGGCAATCAACATCATGGCATTACATGGAATCAAGTGTAAATTCATCCAGTAGAACAAGCTTAAAATTTTACTTAATGAATAATCCATCATTAATTACACTAATTACGATTAATTAAGCTAATTACGATTAATTAAGCTATTTATGATTAACTAGACTAATTATGATTAATTAGACTAATTATGATTATTTAGACTAATTATAGTTAATTAACTAAACTCAATTAATTAGACTAACTTTAATTAATTAAAAATTAACCAATGTTAATTAAAATAATTACGATTAATTAAATAAATTACGATTAAATAAATAAATTAGGATTAATTAAACTAAACTCAATAAATTAATCTAATCACAATTAATTAATCTAATCGTAATTGCTTAAACTAATTGCCGTTAATATTAAACTAACGACCCCGAATGCAATTAATGCCTTAATCAACGATTATGAGGTTAACTCACCGATTTCCGGCGATGGTGAGCCCACGGCGACAGCAGCGTGATGGCGGCGAAGACATGAGTCTCACGGCACCAATGGCGGCACGGCGAAGACGGTAGCGGTTGGGGCTCAAACCCACAGCCAAGGGGGAAGAGCTTGGCCGGGGGGGTGGTGGTGGTTCGAAGCTTTGGCGGCGGGACGGCCGAGTGAGCAGTGGCCAGCAAGCGGCAGCTCATCGGGCTCAATGGTGAGATGGTGGTTTGGCGGTGAGGACGGCGAACAACACGTCTCTAACTGGCAAACAGAGGTGGCGTAGTGGTGAGTTGGGGGCATGGGCAGCAGTGTGGCGCCGGTGGTGGGGAGTTGGGTGGCGGCAGGAAGGAAGAAGAAGAAGAAGAAGAAGAAGAAGAAGAAGAAGAAGAAGAAGGGGGGGGGTTCGGCCGAGAGAGGGGGGGGGGGAGAGAAAAGAGAGAAGAGGGAGAAGAAAAAGGGAAAAAAAGGGTGTGGAGGGCAGAGGGGTGGCGTGTGGGGAGGAGAAGAGAGAGAGAGAGAGAAAGGGGGGAAGGGGAAGGGGAAGGGGGGGGGGGGGTGAACGGCAGAAAATGGGGGAAGAAATCACCCGGGGAGAAGACGTCGACTTTCTCTTCCCGGTCAACTGCGACCACGATCCTGCATTTATCTCGCCATTTCTTGGATGGGAAAAAGAAAGAAAAAACATTTTCCCACTTCGATTGAGATCTCGTGTGACCATTCATCACCAAAAACGAAGTGAAGAACACGTGTCGAACACACTGTAGAGTCCCTCAGAAAAAATGCTCGCTCAATGAAGTAATTTTCAAGAACTCACTGTTGTGGTGTCTGCTTAATCCAACGCAAAATTCTAAACTATAACATGGAAAGTACATTTATATACTAAGTCCAAGTGAAACACCGCATGGAGAATTTGAACTATTAAGTGGAGAGAGATTAAGTGTACACAAGGTCCATATCAAATCTAAGCAATTGAAGTCCAAGCTAAAAGGCAGGAAATGTGCAGAGCCATGATTCCCAGATGAAATTCCTTAACAATAGGTCAACCTGACCTTAAAAAAAAACAAGAAAGCTCATGCTCCGTAATTCTTGCCTTAAATGAAACATTTAAATGCATTAACACTGCAATAAACTGTCCAACCAATGCTTCAACGTAGAATAAAGAGTTTAAATAAAGCAACAAGAAAATAATTTGATGAAATACCTTTCAAAATATGGAGCGATGAGTAAATTGACAAAAGTTATAAAGGATCCTTTATTTATTCATAGATAGGAAACATAAATTATGAGAAATTAAAAGTATTGAGACTGGAGACAACCGTGTCTAGTCTAGTAAAATGTACCAAAATGTAAGAATAAACTGGAAGATAAAATCAAGCAACTAGTGTTCTTTGATTGATTGATGGTCTTTTCTAAAACTACAGTCATAATATTTATACCTACGATCGATAGCTAACGAAAGTTATAAAAAAATCAAAAGCATTCTACGTGGCTCTTATAATTCAGCAAATCCTATTTAAAGACGGTTACTCAATATTTACCGACTCCACTACTCCATGGTTGTCACCTTCTCCACTACTTCAACGGTTGTGCCTTCTTTTCTTCTCCACAATTGCCACTCTTAGTTGCTCATAAACTTCTTGGCTCCGCTACTCGGCGGTTGCGTCAATTTCTACTTTCATGAAAGTCACTCCGATAGTTGCATTGAGATTGTTGGATCCAATACTTGGAGGGTTACATCATCCTTAGTCGATTTCCCCTTTCATGAAAGTCACTCCGATAGTTGCATTGAGATTGTCCGATCCAATACTTAAGGGTTACATAATCCTTACTCCATTGACAATTAAGTCAATCTTAGCCTTTCGTTACTTTAATTTTTCGTCATGAACGAGTTTTATTTATAAAATAAACTGGACTCAGCTAGCAGATCCCATACCGGGGGCGTCGTTACAAAGCAAAGCCCAAAAGACCTAAGGAGGAGAAGATAGCAAAAGCCCAAAAGACCTAAGGAGGAGAAGATAGCCAAGTTTGCGAAAGATTTTTTTTCCTTTGAGCCCGCACAGCTCAATTTGCCACTGAATTTGCGTTTCTTGGGCAATAACCCAAGCCCACTCCTAATAATCTTGATAACAGAGAGGAGCAGTCTTCGATGATCGCTTTTGCTTTCCAACTGAAAGTCCCTTCGTTCTGCAGCGTACTTATCAGATCCACACGATTTGACTCCGCCACCACACCACTAAACTTGTTCTGGTCGATGTAGGTAAGTGCTGCAAGTAGAGCTAAGGCTTCAATCTGTGCCGGAGAGGACGCTCAGATGGATTGGGTGAAGCCGTCGACAAGGCAACCCGTATGGTCTCGACATATGCAGGCGATTGCACCCTCCATCGACCCTTCACCAAGAGACCCATCAACATTAATTTTCAAGATCCCCTCCACCGGAGCTGTCCACACTTGTGCTGTGGTGAGATTTCCTCTTTCTCCTACATTTTGAGTACGAAAGCCAACATTTTTTCGCATTTTGCTGCATACTCCGAACTAATTGCACAGTATCTCTTGCATTTGGTTTGCTTCCCCTGAATATCCAATTGTTTCGGGCCTTCCACAGATGCCATAGAACAGTCGCCACCATCTTAAATTCAGGTAAGTTTGTCGAATTACTCATAAAATTCATCAACCAACTGTCAATCCGAGTAACCCCTTGTGTTAAATTTTTGATTTTGAGACTAGGGTAAGAATATATGTTCATAAAATTCGCCACCATACGAGCTCTGTCCAATGGCAATGTAAGAATATATGTTCAACCATTTCCACTTTACTTCTACACAGGTCACATACAGGATCACGTAAAATATTTCTCTTCCACAGATTTCCTTGGATGGAATGGCATTTTGACATAAATTCCATAGAAAGATCTTTTACTTTTGTGCATGTCTGCAAGTTCCATAATGCAATCCATAGGGATTTTGGGATTTGGAAAGATGTTGATGGATGAACTTCTTGTGCCTTGTTTGCCGATTCTTGTGTGAGGGTATTATATCCATTTTTTATTGAGAAATTTCCACACTTGGTGCCCGTCCACACTAGGTCATCACTTGTACTCTGACGCTTGATTGGAATAGCTAAGATTTCCTGTGTGGTTTGTTCATCAAACAAGTTATTTAGAAGTTGCTCATTCCAACTTTCCTCTTCAAAGTTCATTAACTCTGAAACAAATTGTGGATCGTTTCTATTCTCTGGACCTCCACTGACGCCCCTCTTCAGCCACTTATTGTTCTAATTTGAACCTTTTTTTCCATTTCCTATTGACCACATTACTGAATTTGAAATTGCTTCTCTCCCCACCAAGATACTTTGCCAACCCCACAATGGTCTCGACCCTTTCTCAGCATGCCAGAAATTAGTATGTTTGAAATACAATCCTTTTAGCAACTTACTCCATAATGTGTCTGGATTTTTTGCCAATCTCCAAGCTTGTTTTCCTAGGAGAGCTTTGTTGACAGTAAATAAATCTCCGAAGCCCATTCCTCATTTGCCTTTTCTTGTTTTCATGACTTCCCATCTATTCTCGTGTAAACCAATTTTTGTTTCACTGTTTTTCCACCAGAAATTTGCTATTTTTCGCTCTATAGCTTTACAAACTAACGTAGGAATTTTAAAGATTGACATTGCATAATGTGGAATAGCTTGAACCACTAATTTCAGTAAAATTTCTTTGTCCACTTTAGACACAATTTGTTCATTCCTTCCTTCTAGCTTCATATTTACTCTCCCTAAAATATGGGCAAACATACGTCTCTTTGAATTTCCCCAATCAGAGGGGATGCCAAGGTGTCAATGCTCCCACCATATTGTTTCTTAATAATTGAGGGCAACCTTGCTGAAAAATATACCTAATTTATTCAGATTTATAGCTTGTTCGATGGCATAGCAATACTAGTTAAGAACATTCGAAACATTTTCACAATCTTGAAAGGTTCCATCAAGAAAAAAGATGGAGTCATCTGCAAATAACAAGGGGGAGAGTGTTGGACAGAACTATTCATTTTGATCCCTTTCATATGTCACACCTTGAACCCCGGGCACATGCACACCCCTCGATGGTTGACTAAAATACAACGTTCTCAGGACACATCACCGACCCCTTTTTTTTTTTTTTTTTAATTAAGCACATGCGGAAGCGAATTACACAAACACCCAGACAACCAACCAAACACAGGGATAGTCAAAACATACTGACGCCCTTTTTTTCATAAACTGCACTTTATAGACATGCCAAGTTAGTCTTACAGGTCTATTCACATAAGTCTGTTTCAAAAAGAACCTACCAAGTCACCTACACTCTGGACCCTTCCGCCTCAAGCTCCGGGTTCTCCATCTTAGGGACCTGAAAATATTTAATCATGTGGGGTGAGATAAATCTCAGTGAGTCAAAAATCTAAACCTTGATTAGGACGCAAATTCACCTAGAGGCAGCCTAAACAAGCGTCACACACAACTTACCTCACCTCAGCATCTCTTTGCAAATTAGTGCCCCATATATATCATATGCATATAGCAAACGTATTTAATAACTGAAACACCTCAATTTATCTTTCAAACAATCACAAGGGTCCCGATTATAAGGCCAAACCGTTATGACACGTCTCTTTCCGTACCACACAAATTTGTCTCATAATCAGGTGCAATTATCTCAACCACTCAGGCATGTCTTAGTTATTACGACCTATTGGCCACGGCCAACTCAACAGTTGGCAGTCATCCGACGTAACCAGACATTGTCCTGCTCCGTCGGGCACGACAATGTCTTGTGTAAACGTATCAACACGGCATTCCATAAAGGAGCATCGGCCTAGCTTCCACTGCGACCGGCATCCGTTGACGTGGGGCATCCGAACTCAATAGGCATCATCCCACGTAAACACATCCAAACGGATTCACTATCCCATGTAAACGCATCAGGGTACTTAGGTGACCACACGTGCACATACTTAGCCAAGAACACCATGCTTTGCTCTCAAATACATGAATAATCGTGTGTGATCATGTATTTAAGTCAAACCATTAAACATAGTATGCTCCCAATTTAAAATTTCACGATTTTAAATAGTATATAAACTTTTGGTGTCAAAAATCGACACTTGATATTTTTCTATTTAAATACAATAAAATCAAATCTCTGCAATAATAATCCATAATGATCACTAAGTACTCAATTGCACAAATAGGCTTTCATATATAGATTTATCTACAACGATTAGCATAAAATTTCACTAAATGGCTAATCCATCACAATTTATGCTAATTATAATTAATTAAATAAATCTTAGAAATATAAACTATTTTAATTTAATTAACTTAACCACGATTAAATAAAACTAACCATGATTAACTAACCACAGTTAACTAACCAACCCTAGTTAACTAACTAACCTAGGGTAAATAACCTAACTAACCCTTAACCAAACTAATCTAACTAACCACCTAACTAACTAGCTAGCCTAACCAACTAACCTAACTAACTAGTTCATCTAACTAAGGATTAACACTAATCTAACCACTAAGTGCAATTAACTTCCTAATCCAAAATTAGGGTGTTAACTCACCGGAATTCAAACGGCGGCAGGTTCACAGTGCTGGCGACACGAAGACGGTGAAGACTTGAAACTACCGAGTCTCTAACGGAGGACCGACCGGGGCTGAAAATAGCCTACATGGCTCATGGCCAAGGGTTGGAATCCGGTTTTGAGCTGAGTTGGTCGAGCTTGGCTTGGGGGTAGAGCTGGCTGAACACAGGCAGCTAGGCTGGTGGACAGACGGGCTGGGCGGCGTGGACAAGTGTAGCTGGCTGGTTGGTTGGTTGAGACGCTGAAGCGGATGAGCTGGGTGGTCTGGCGGTCGCTCGGTGAGTCGAACGGCTAGGGGACAGCGAGTTGAACCAGTAGATGGGGATTGGGCGGATTGGTGAGACGGTGACATGGTGCTGGACTGAAGACGGCAATGTGGGTTGGCTAGCTGCTAGAGGCTTGTGGCACCAAGGGAAATGGAAATGAAGAAGAAAAAAAAGAAGAAGGAGAAGCGAAGAAAAGAGGGGATTCGGTTAGGGCTGCACGCACGCATGGAAGAGGGGGAACAAGGGGAGAGGAAGTCAAGTAAAAAGCCAATGGGAGCCAAGGGAAAATATTCCATGCACTTGAGTGCATTTGCCACAAAGTCTTCAGCCCTCTATGTTAAAGCATCATCCAATGGCAATTTAACTCTCAATTCTTCACAAGTGGCCAAAAAGCCTAAGGAAGTAGCCCGTACGAATTTCTTCACTTTATAATTTTTCCAAATTTGATTTTTTTCCGCAATATTCCAGGCTTGACAGAAATTTCCCAAAATATGAGACGAGGTCCTAAAAATAAATTGTGACGCGCTCGAACATTTGATTCCCGAAACTAAATTCAATTTTATGGTTAAAATCGACCAGACACGATTTTAGCGTGACCTAACCTACGAGGTAGCTTTTAGGAATTTTAGCACATTTGACCCGTGGTCAATAATTTTTTATCCACATTTGTGCATATCCGACTTGTCGGCGACTCTCGGTTGTCGTAAAAATCTCAAGGTTTCAATTACTAGCATTGAGTACAAAATCGACTGAAAATCGGGTCAGTGCCGTTTGACGCGAATTTCGCAATCATGTGGAATCACCCGCAATTCAATTACGTGATTCCGTCGAATCGACCTATATCTGATCACTAATCAATTATAACGGTGTCGTATTGACTCTTGCCGATTACTACGGTCGAGCAGTCGATTTTTGATTAAATTGTCAAGTCTATCGTGTTTATATCCCTTAACGGCTTCACTCGATAGATCAATTAACTTGTGAGTGGCCAACTCAAAAAAAAATGACATAGGTGCATCGACGAAATGCCCATTTCATATAATCGAGATGGGGTCGAAATTTAGGATGTCACATTATATCTCTATTAATCATGGCATTCTCTATCAAAGAGGATAAACAATTTGAAACTAGAATAGAGAGGTAAGGTGACATAGGATCCCCTTGTTGGATGCCTCTAATGTTAAAAAAAGGAAGAGGCTCGCCATTTAATTTCACACTAAAGGATACTGTAGTAATGCATTGCATAACCCAACATACCCATCTCTCACAAAAACCCATTTTCAGCAAACATGCTTTCAAAAAATCCCATTTCATTCTATCATAAGCCTTTTGTCTATCCAATTTCAGAACAGCCTGGAATTTTTCCTTTCGTTCCCTCACTCTCAATTGGTGTAGCACCTCTTGTACAATAAAGATATTATCTTGGATTGGTCTTACATTAACAAATGCACTTTGTTCTCCATAAATCAACTCGGGCGGCCCAGCATTTAAGCCTATTTACCATTATCTTCGAAATTATCTTATACGTAAAAATGCAAAGGCTAAGGGTGTGAATGGTAACGTTTCGTTCTTTTTTTGTTCAAGGGAACAAAACAAAAAAAAAAAGTGTTTCGTTTGGGAACAGTTTTGAACAAAAGAACGCGTTTGGTAACGTTTGTTGGAATAAAAAATGAATAGAAACACGTTTGGTAAATTTTATTCTTTTTTTGTTTCTTTTAATTTTTTAATATTTTTATTTTATTTTCCATTTTTTCCTTTCTTTTTTTTTTTTTTTCTTTCGGCCGCGGAGGCCGGCAGCCTCGCTCGCGCCGGCAATGCCGAGCCTCGCCTTGGCCGGGCGAGCTCGGGCTCGCCAGATCCGGCGAGGCCGAGCCTCGCCGAGGGCCAGCGACACTCGGCCTCGCCCGCACCGGTGACGCTCGGCCTCGCCGGGCCGGCGACCCTCCGGCGAGGTCGCCGACCCTCGAGGGCGTTGCTGGCCCTTGACGGCCGGTTGCCAGCCATGGCCGAGGCCAATGACCGGCCAAAGAAAAAAGAAGAAAAAAAGAAGAAAAGAAGAAGAGAATAAGAAGAGAGAGAAGAGAAACGTTTCTCCAAAATTGTTTATGGAACAAGAAGTAAAAATTTGTTGTTTCTTTTTTTTCCTATTTTGTTCCGAAAAAAAAAAAAAACAAAAAAAGAATAGACACGCAACCAAACGTATTTCTATTCTTTTTTTGTTCCCAGGAACAAAAAAACAAAAAAAAGTGTTCAAAAACAGAAATAAAGAACAATTCCATGCAGGCCATAATTGGACGAAATTGCTCAGGTCTTTCGGGATTGGGGCTTTTGGTATGAGAGTGACGTTGGTTCTATTCAAAGCTAAATCCAAGATTCCCAATGTGAAAAATTCTTTAACTGCCTCAAAAATATCCTTTTTTTTATCACTTCCCAGTAATGATGGAAGAATAATCCATTTAAACAATCTGTACTAGGAGCCTTATTCTCTCTAAGTTAGAACACAGTAGCCTTCACCTCTTTCATGGTTAGTTTTGCCACTAAAGAATTGTTCATTTCATCACCAACTCTTTTGGGACAAATATACAATATAGGTTCAAAGTTTTTAGGCCCCACTGATGTATATAGGTCTCGAAAAAAAAGTGATTGTCATGTTTTGAAGTTGATACTTATCCCTTATCTAGTTATCTTCTATGGATCTCAGCATCAAAATTCTATTTCGTTGCCTCCTCTGGATAGTGGTGGCATGAAAATATTTGGTATTCTTATTACCCTTATTTCAACCACTTAATCCTTGATCTTAAACCCCAATACGTCTCCTCTCTCCTCCATAGATTTTCGATTTCCTCCTTAATATTTTGAATTATGCTACTATCCTTAAGGATTTTGGTTCTATAATTTAAAACCAATAGCTCTTGCTCAAGTGCTTCAATACAACTGAGTGTTGTTGGGAAATTTTCTTTTGCTCCAAGATTTCAAAGCCTTTGTAGTGATTGGCAATTTTTCCTTTAAACTAGCATTGTCCACTAGTGGTTGCTCCCAAGCCTCTTTTACAACTTTCTTGCATTCAGCGTCTTCTATCCAAAATGCCTGGAATCGGAACTCCCTTTGTCTCTTTACTAATTTTGCTGCATAAGATAATAATAAAGGGCTAGGGTTGGAACCAATAGCCAGAAAAGCAAAACTTTCAGGTTCAGGGTATACGAGTCTCCACTCCAAGGTTACACAAGACCCTATCCAGTTTCTCTTTGATTAAGTGTTCCCCATCCCTGTTATTGGACCAAGTAAATGCACACCCTTTACATTCAATATCCATCAACGAGCAGTCATTCAAACAATCACGAAAAGCATTTACGCGATATTGTTTTGCCATCCTACTCCCTACCTTCTCCCATTTATAAAGTACCTTAAAATCTCTCAAACAAACCCAAAGAAAAGCATCAAGTGTACTGACCTATTGCATTTTATCCCATAATCTCAGCCTCTCTTGGAATACATTTGGAGCATGTATAAGAGATAATCTCATTTTTGTTCTGCATTCATTGTTGACACATATTATATTTAGCATCTCTTAAGAAGCCAACTCCACTGTGGCATAGCTTTTAAATATCCCACGGTGGGGATTGAATTGTATGACATGTAATCGACTGGTTCGATTTGTTTGAAGTGAAAGGATGTTTATTGTGAATTATACTGACTTGCAGGTGGGATCTGAGGCCAAGGTAAGTCCTCTGCCCTGTGCGTGTTTAGGCAACCTTTAGTATAATGGTTTACTAATCGGGCTTAGTGGGGTAGAACTCGCTGAGACGTAGTCTCATCCCAGTTTGGGGAAACCATTTCAGGACCCCGCTGAAGAGTTGAGGAAGAGGAATCCGAGAAGGAGAACTCGAAGGCGAATCTTAAGGAGAAAGATTTTTGGAAGGAGAAGACAATCCTGAGAGGGGCCTTGAGTACGACCCAGTTCGTCTAAGTTTCTGTCTTCTTTTGAGACCTCCATTTTGATGTGAATAGTTATGAAGTGGTTTGTGTTTTGTACAAAAGTTTGGTTATAAATTTCAATATGAGAAATATAACCCTGCTTTTCTATCCCATCGTTCTATTGTCTGGGGATTTTAACTGCTTCCGCATGTGCTTAAAAATGAAAGGGTTGGCGATACATTGTCCTGGGATATCGCATTTTAAAATTGACCAAGTAGAAGGATGTGTGTGTGCCTGAGGATCGGGGCGTGACATCCGGTTTAAGTGGTATCAGAGCGAAGTTGAAGATTGGAGTGATAAGGAGCGTTGACCATGGGATAGTTAGTAGGAAAGGCCTTTAAATTCATGCTAGTGCATGTCTGTGTTAGCTGAGTGCTAAAATTGCTTGTTGTTTGGATCGCTCTATTTCTAATTCGGTATTGAATTGGAAATAGGTGCTAGTTGAGTAAAGCTACACCATGAGCAATCAGAAGCCGAGAACTCCTGTAAAGAGGACCAAAGAGGGCCGTTATTCGGGCGAGCTCCGACTCGTGTCGGAACCCGAGGCGGACGTGGTCGAGCGCCGGACACGAGGCTAGCGCGAGTGGAGTGAATCCACCTGTTGTAGATGTCGGGGTAGCAGCCCCTAATGATCCCAAGGTGGATGGGATCTTGCGTGTTTTAGAAGCGATGGGTAATAGAATGGATCAGCAAGCCGCTACTGTGGAAGCCATTTGCTCAAGCCACGCACCGCGCCGCCGCGCAGCCCGCCATCGAAGTTGCCCCCGCAGCCGCACTCGCTCGCCGCGCCCGCAGCTTGCACTCCGCTTTGTTGCTCCAGCTGCCATGAATGTTGAAAATCCACCGGAGATAGTGGTCGCTGCAAGACCAATCCATAAGTTGGTGGAGCATTTCCTAAAGTTAAATCCGCCGTCGTTTACCGGGTCTAAGGACCCCGAAGCTGCTTCTTCATGGATTCAGAAGTTCGAGAAAGTGTTTGCACTGCTGATGTGCAACGAGGTTGAGAAGGTAATGTTAGCAACTTACTGGCTGGAGGGAGTTGCGGACACTTGGTGGATGACTACGCGTGAAATGATATTTCCAGAAGGCGCTGTTCAAGACTGGAACACTTTCCGTGAAGCCTTCAATGATAAGTTTTTCTCTGAGACTGCCAGAGAGGTGAAGTTCGCTGAACTTTCGTGTTATGTCCCTGAGTTAATCGAGAACCCCGTGAATCGAGCAAGGAGATTCATAGATGGATTCAGACAAGATTTGAGAAGTGCCTTAGTCCTTTTGGATCTGAAGACTTATAACGACATATATCGGAGAGCTCAGAAGATTGAGAAAGATCAGAACGATAAAGCTGCCTCATCTGGATCGAGGTTTAGCTCTCATAGAGACAACATCCGCCAAGGAAAGAGGCCGATATTTGGAAATAGGTTCCAAAGCCCGCCTAGCAAGAAGAGTGGATTTAATAGGTCAGGACCTATTAGGAATGATGCATGTCGTTTGTGTGGAAGAAGACATGGGACAGCACCGTGCCTAGTTAGGATGGGTGCATGTTTTGAATGTGGCCAACAGGGCCACATGGCCAGATTTTGTCCTAAGAAGCAAAGAGGACAACCTCAGTTGCCGCCGCCGCCGCCGCCACCGATGAGACAGATAGGAGGGTATGCCCCTCAGAATGCACTGCAAGGAGGACAGCAGAGACCACTAGCTCAGGGCACTGTGTACGCGATTACCCAAGGTTAGGCAGAAGCTGCGCCTGGCGTGATTACAGGTACGGTTTCGCTCAACGACCAACCTGCTTATGCTTTGTTTGATTCGGGAGCAACCCATTCCTTCATTGCCGAGCAATATGTTAGGATGCTAGGATTGAATCCTGTATTGTTGGAATCAGCAATTTGCATATCTACATCCTTGAAAGATAAAGTTATTGCTGCTTTGGGATGTTCGGGGTGCAAGTTAGAGATTGGTGAGCGAGTGGGGAAAATTGACTTGTTAGTCCTAGCCATGTATGATTTTGATTTGATAATTGGTATGGACTGGCTCACCAATCAACGAGCTAAAATGGACTGCTATCGCAAGGCGATTCAGTTTGACCCATTAGGGGGTAAGAGCTTCGAGTTTGTCGGGAATCGAGCAGGACCTTCGATTTCCTTAATCTCGTCGCCAGAAGCAGCTCGTTTGTTAGACGAGGGTTGCCGAGGGTACTTAGTAACTGTCGTGGATACGACAGTTGAAGAGTTGAAAATGGAAGATATTGCAGTGGTACAGGAGTTTCCAGATGTCTTTCCAAAAGAATTGCCAGGGTTACCGCCAGAAAGAGAGATTGAATTTGTAATCGAGCTAGCACCAGGGACAGAACCGATTTCAAAGGCACCTTATCGAATGTCGTTATCTGAGTTGAAGGAACTGAAGGTGCAAATGCAAGAGTTACTGGATAAAGGATTTATTCGTCCTAGTGCATCGCCTTGGGGAGCACCAGTTCTATTTGTTAAGAAGAAAGATGGTTCGTTGCGTTTGTGCATCGACTATCAGCAGCTCAATCAAGTAACGATCACGAACAAGTATCCATTACCGAGGATAGATGACCTGTTTGATCAATTGCAAGGGGCGTAAATATTCTCAAAGATCGACTTAAGGACAGGATATCATCAGCCGAGGATTCGGAAAGAGGATATTCCTAAGTCAGCATTTCATACCCGATATGGTCATTATGAGTTTACAGTGATGCTGTTTGGATTGAAGAATGCCCCGGCTGCATTTATGGATTTGATGACCAGAGTGTTCAAGGAATATCTAGATCAATTTGTGATCGTGTTTATAGATGAGATCCTGGTCTATTCGAGAAGTAATGAAGAGCATCAGAATCATCTGAGATTAGTGCTTCAGACCTTAAGAACACATCAGTTATATGCTAAGTTTAGCAAATGCGAGTTTTGGCTGACTCGTGTTGCGTTCTTAGGTCAAGTGATTTCCGGAGAAGGAATCTCTGTCGACCCGAGCAAGATAGAAGCCGTGATCAAGTGGCCGAGACCAACAACAGTGACAGAGATCAGAAGTTTTCTAGGGTTAGCAGGTTATTACAAACGGTTTGTGGAAGGGTTCTCATCGATAGCGTCGCCTCTGACAAAGCTCACGAAGAAAAATGAGAAGTTCATATGGACAGACAAGTGCGAGTGTAGTTTTCAAGAGCTGAAGGAAAAGCTGACTACCGCACCTGTGCTGACGATTCCATCTGGTCCTGGAGGATTCGAGATCTATAGTGATGCGTCATTTAGGGGATTGGGTTGCGTGCTGATGCAACATGGCAGAGTTGTTGCATACGCTTCCCGGCAGTTGAGACCTCATGAATTGAATTATCCGACGCATGACTTAGAACTTGCAGCCATCATATTTGCATTGAAGATTTGGAGGCACTACTTGTGTGGGGAAAAGTTTCAGATCTTCACGGACCATCAGAGTCTCAAATATTTGTTCTCTCAGAAGGAGTTGAACATCAGACAACGGTGATGGATGGAATTGTTGAAAGACTACGACTGTGATATTCTTTATCACCCGGGAAAGGCGAACAAGGTCGCCGATGCATTGAGTCGGAAGTCTTCAATAGCGCAAATCTTGGTTAAGGAGTGGAACTTAATCGAGAGAGCTCGAGATTCGGAATTCAAATTTGAGATAAACCACCTTTCAAGTCTTATGGCCACCCTTAGAATTGAGCCGGATGTCCAGGTCATAATCAAGCAACTTCAACCGATAGATCCAGACGTATAGAGAATTCTTCAAGAGGATGCCGATAAAAGAAAGGCTGATTTTCAAGTTTCTGATGATGGGGTACTGAGGCTTCGTGGACGTTTGGTTGTACCTGACGATGTAGAGCTTAGAGAAGAGATTTTATTTGAAGCACATCGTAGCAATTACAGCGTTCATCCTAGAAGCACTAAGATGTATCAGAATTTGCGTCAACACTACTGGTGGTTAGGTATGAAGGCGGACACCACTAAGCATGTGGCCAAGTGTTTAACTTGTCAGCAAGTAAAAGCCCAGCATTGCAAGCTGGGAGGATTTTTGCAACCTCTCGCGATCCTAGAGTGGAAATGGGAGCATATCACGATGGACTTCGTGACTGGACTACCAAGGAGTCAGAGGGGGAATGATTCGATTTGGGTAGTAGTCGACAGGCTGACAAAGTCGGCTCACTTCATTGCAGTTCGAAAGGACTTGAGTCTGGATAGACACGCAGACTTGTATGTGCGTCAGGTGGTTCATATGCATGGAGTGCCAGTTACGATAACATCTGATAGAGACCCGAGATTTACTGCTGCTTTTTGGAAGAGTTTGCAGAGTGCTTTAGGTACAAAGCTTCAGTACAGTACGGCATATCATCCTCAGACAAATGGCCAGTCTGAAAGGACAATTCAGACTCTTGAAGACATGCTGAGAGTGTGTGTAACAGACTTCAAAGGAAATTGGGAGGATCAGCTTCATCTTGTGGAATTCACCTACAACAACAGTTATCAACAGAGCATCAAGATGGCTCCATTTGAAGCGTTGTATGGTAGAGCATGCAGAACTCCAGTGTGTTGGGATGAAGTCAGAGAAAGGAAGATAACAGGCCCAGAGTTGGTTCAACAATCAGTAGATGCCGTGGCAGTGATCAGAGACAAATTGAAGACAGTGCAGAGCAGGCAGAAAAGTTATGCAGATAAGCGCCGAAGGTCTTAGGAATTCCAAGTTGGTGATCACGTTTTTTTGAAAGTGTCACCAATGAGGGGAACTTTTCGCTTTGGTAAGAAAGGCAAACTGAGTCCGAGGTACGTAGGTCCATTTGAGATTCTTGAAAGAATCGGAAACCTAGTGTATCGTCTTGCGTTGCCGCCAAGATTGGCACAAGTGCATGACATCTTTCACGTGTCGATGTTAAGGAAGTACGAGCCTGACCCGACCCACGTGCTCAATTTCGAGGAATTGGACATGGATGACCGTGTGTCATACGTTGAAAGCCCGGTTCAGATTGTCGATTTTAAAGAGCAAGTTCTGCGTACAAAGACCATTCCGTTGGTCAAAGTGGTCTGGCAACACCACGGCATTGAAGGAGCGACTTGGGAGACTGAAGAATCGATGAGACATTTGTACCCCCGCCTTTTTGAACAAAGTGTAATGGTTTAAATTTCGAGGACGAAATTTTTATAAGAGGGGAAGAGTTGTGACATCCTGAAATTCGACCCCGTTTCGATAAAGTGAAATGGGCATTTCGTCAGTGTGCCTATGGCCCTTTTTCTCTGAGCTGATCACTCATGAGTTAACTAACCTATTGGGTGAAGCCGTTAAGGGATGTATCAGCTGTAAAATCCCTAAAAGCTACCTAATTGGTTGAATTGAGCCAAAATCACGTTTGATCGATTTTTAACCACGAAATTGAACTCGATTTCGGGAATCAAATTTTAAGCGCGTCATAATTCTTATTTTTAGGATCCTGTCTCATCACTCGTCAATTTATTGACGGGTCCGAAATTTCAAGAAAGAAATTATCGGAAGAAAATTGAAGCCCGAAAGGAAATAGAAAGGGAAAGGAAAAGAGAAAAGGAAAATTTAAATAATTAATTATGTATTTTCTTTTCCTTTTTCCTCTCTCTCCCTCTCTTTTCTTTTCTTTCTTATTCTCTCTTTTCTTTCTCTCTCCTCTCTCCTCTCCCCTCCCCCTCGTGCGATTTTTTTTCCCCCACTGCCTACCTTTTTCTCTCTCTCCTCTTTGACCGGTCCAACCTTATCTCTCTCTCTCTCTCTCTCTCTCTCTCTTTCTTCTTCTTCTTCTTCCTCCGCACGCTCGAGCAACAAACCAGAGCCAGAAGCTCGAGTAGAAGCTGCAGCCCCGTCGCCGCCTGTCCCGCCGCCGCACCGCCGCTCGCACGCCCGCGACGGCCGCCCGCTCGACGCCGCGCGCCCGGCCACCCGTCCGCGTGCGCCCAAGCGTGCTCGATCCAGCCACGACCCATCCTTATTCCACCCTTGTCCAGCCACCTTTGGCCGCTGTTCGACCCGCTAAACCTCCCCCGATTCCCCCTCACCATCCGCGAGCCTTCCCTCGCCATTTTGGCCGCTGGAGCAACCTCGGCCAGCCCTGTCCAGCAAGCGGCTGAGTGGGTTTCCAGCCCCTTTCGGGCTCGTTTTGAGCCATTTCCGGGGCTCGGATCCGTGAGTCGCTTTGGGAAGATTTGTTCCTCGCGTCGCCGCCGTCGAATTGATCCGATTTGCGCGCGATTTGGTGAGTAATCTCACTAATACAGGATTAGTTGGCTAATTATGCTTAAGGTTGGTTTAGTTTTAATTAATTATGTTTAGGTTGTTAGATTAGAATAAATTAGCAATTATTAGTCAATTGTGATGCGATTTAAATAAATTGATTGTGCAATTAGCAAGTAGACGTGGTCTACTAATTATTGGAAGTGCCTCGTGATTTTTCCCGACCCTTAGTGGGCTCCAATTAGGCTTTTCGGGCCTAAGTGGAATTTTTAGTATTTAAATATTAATTTTCGGAATTAAATTAAATAATTATTTATTTTCCGAAAATTCAACTGAAATGGTTTGGAACCGGAAAATTATGCTGATGACAGTGGTGAAGTCTGTTTTTTTAATCGGGCTCTAGTTTGAGCTAAATTGAATTTTTAATAATAATTATTTAATTTTCGAAATTAATAAATTATTTAATTATTTTTCGGAAATTAAGATTTTGATGGCCGACGACCAAAATCTCGTGCTGATCGTCGTGGCATAGTCCGTTTATTTATTTGAGCTCCACGTTGTATGGAATTGAATAAATTGTGATATTTTAGGGATTTACCCTAAATTGATTGGAATCGATTGAAATTGAATTGTTGATTGGTAAATGACCAAGTATGTTATTTAGCATTTTAATGCTTTGTTGAGTTGATTTAATTATTTGATTGAGAAATCATTGGGCATTGGTTATCGGTATTGAAAGTAGATTGGTAATCACTTGAAAGAGGACACGTGGGCTCGGTGAATTGGAATGTCACCTGGAGAATGCACGTGAGTTCAGTGGTTGAATATGTCACCTTGGCGAAAAGGTCGCCTGAGAGAATGCATGTGGCTCGGAGACTCGGTATGTCGTCCTGGAGAATGCACGTGGCTTGGTGACAGAGTTTGGCATGTAAAAGGGCACGTGGCTCAGTGAATTGATGCATCACTTTGGTGAGATAGCACCTAAGAGAATGCACGTGGGCCCAGGCATCTAAAAGGACACGTGGCTCGGTGATCTGATGCGTCACTTTGGTAAGCGAGTACCTTAGAGAATGCACGTGGGTCCAGTATTCGGAATGGCATCTAAAAGGGCACGTGGCTCGGTGATCTAATGCGTCACTTTGGTAAGTGAGTACCTTAGAGAATGCACGTGGGCCCGGGCATTGTAAAAATGACACGTGGCTCGGTGGCTTGATGTACCACCTTGGCGAAGAGGTCGCCTTAGAGAATGTATGTGGGCCCAAGGTTCGAGGCATGTGGACTCGGAGACTTGGAAGGTCATCCTGGAGAATGCACGTGGCCTAGCTTTTAAATATCCCACGGTGGGGATTGAATTGTATGACATGTAATCGACTGGTTCGATTTGTTTGAAGTGAATGGGTGTTTATTGTGAATTGTACTGACTTGCAGGTGGGATCTGAGGCCAAGGTAAGTCCTTTGCCCTGTGCGTGTTTAGGCAGCCTTTAGTATAATGGTTTACTAATCGGGTTTAGTGGGGTAGAACTCATTTGAGACATAGTCTCATCCCAGTTTGGGGAAACCATTTCAGGACCCCGCTGAAGAGCTGAGGAGGAGGAATCCGAGAAGGAGAACTCGGAGGCGAATCTTAAGGAGAAAGATTTTTGGAAGGAGAAGACAATCCTGAGAGGGGCCTTGAGTACGGCCCAGTTCGTCTAAGTTTCTGTCTTCTTTTGAGACCTCTATTTTGATGTGAATAGTTATGAAGTGGTTTGTGTTTTGTACAAAAGTTTGGTTATAAATTTCAATATGAAAAATATAGCCTTACTTTTCTATCCCATCATTTTATTGTCTGGGGGTTTTAACTGCTTCCGCATGTGCTTAAAAATGAAAGGGTCGGCGATACATTGTCCTGGGATATCGCATTTTAAAATCGACCAAGTAGAAGGATGTGTGCGTGCCTGAGGATCGGGGCGTGACAACAGCTTGGTCACTATTATAAACCACCATTTGCCCCGAGTTAATAGTCGTCTCTGGAATATAGTCTTATTCCATTAGCTTCCATACTTTTCTCATAAAATAATTTCCAGAAAGGGCAGTGTTCATTTGCCTCCGCTTTTAACCATGAACCAAAGGACATCTCATTTGCATCATTAAACTGATCTTCATTATAAGGAATGTCACCACAATACTGTGCATAAAGAACCCTGGTTTTCCACATGAATAACAAAAATGTGGTAATCTCTCATACCTAAAATCCAGCCATAATTTTTCTCCCTTGCTGTAAATCAATCCTGATTAAAGAGGTGCCAATATATCCATTGTAACTTTTGTCTTTCCCAATTTATAAGCCAAATAACCTTTGGCTTCAATCTTTACTTTTGACACGCATCCAATATCTCCTGCTATTCTTGCTATTATCTCTTCTGATATCCATTCAATGGGAAGTTCATGTATCTGAACCTAGAACGTGCATGTATCATATGTATAACGAGCAGGGGGGTATTAGGCTTCCATGTTTTTAGCAGCAATAGATGATTTGCAAATGACCGGGGGCCCATATTCAATGCTCTATCTCTATCCAATTCCAAATAAAAACAAAAGCCAAAAACGCCTAGGGCTAGCAAGTTAATGTCTACATTTTCAACTCTCCAAACTTTTCTCATTGTGTTTTGAAATGCTTGTATGTTCACCTTTGGATTTTGGTATAACTGTCCAACTAAAGTCAGTCTACTTTCCATTACCTTCTCTGCTGAGATAGCATCATCTACTGCTGTTATTTTCCTTCTTGACCATAAATTCTCCAATCTTTTACAGAGGGCTGCACCATGAAGATCTGATTCTTCTCTTTCTACCATTTGATGTCGCCACCGGGATACAGGTTACCAAAGTTACAGAATGTGAGCCAAGAGGAGTGGTCCAAGAAAGGTTTGAGAAGTTTCTGGGTATGGGATATGGAATGGAACACAGAATGAAATGCGCATCAAAAGATAGGTTAGTGGGATGCGAAATGCAAGGGAATGAGACAAAATACTAGTGGAACTTTTTTGTTTTGGGTTTAAGGAGGAAAGAAAACTGGGAATCTTTGTTTTTGATATTCTGCCACTTGGACTGAGCTGAAAGAAGACGGGAGGAAGGATCGGAAATGACGCCATGTGTGGGTGGATTTTCTGTTTTGTTTTTAGGAAGAAGCTATCGAAATGATGCGATAGAGCTTAGGGATCTGTGCATATGAGCGTCATCCACTAAGCTAAGGCAAGGGAATCTTGAAGAATGAGACGAATGCAGAAGGATTTAGGGTTTTTCATGGACTTGATGAAGCTACCATTCTGGTAGAGAGAACTCTTCAGGTAAGAGAGAAAACCGTTCCTGAGTGATAGTCCTCTGGTCTTTCGTTACTTGACTAGACATCATTTGTCAACATTCTACTCCTGGACACATTTAATTCTCTATTATATTCTCTCTCCTCTTCCTTCTCACCTTCTCTGAAAAGGAAGAAGAAAAGCGAACCCTCTTTTAAATTTTGAATGTTTGCCAGATTTTGCTACTCCACGTTACCGGCGTTCGTCAAGCGGCTGTTCCCCGCCATCGCTGACGAAGCACATTAAGACCACCCTCGTGCAGCGGCACGGGACAGTGAAGCCGAACAGGGCGGCCATCACAAAAGGGAGTGAGGCAGAGGCCGAGAGGCGTACTACCACCCTTGACAGAGCTTTGGGTTCTCAAAGTTTTTTGGGAGCATGTACGAGCTTGGTGACGAAGTTGGGACTTGGGAGAGTGCATTTGATTCTACTATCTATTCAAGGTCCAAGATGGGTCGATTTTGATAAAACCGTCTTGGATGTCACGCCAATGACGGCATTTTTCTTTATTCACTCCAGAGATCCGAAGCATGCAATTAGCCCGTCATGTTTTCACCGCGGAGAAGCTGCGGAGATCCGAAGAGGGGCACCGCGGGGGCGTCGGGGAGAGCGAGGTGGGGGTGTTGCTCCAGAGGTACTTGGAAGATCAGCTGAGACTGGTGGGATTTGTGTACGAGTGCGGGGACGATGGCGATGGCAACGACAACGGGGATGTCGGATTTCTAGAGAGTTGTCGAAGTCCTCTCCTCGCTTGAACTTTTTTTTTTTTTGATGGTATAAACCTCGCTTGAGTTTGATTGGTAGATGGGATTAGATTTGGTGGGATTTTCTTTCCTTCTTTTCTTTTTAGTTATCATGATTTTGTTTCGTTTGGCCGTGAATTTATGTGTGCCCGATGAAATGCTAATTAACAGCGGGTAATCATAGAAAAATGTGAGACTGCCCTTCGATCAAGTGGCTCTTTCTTTGTTCTATTTCGCTTTACTCTTTTCATTGATTGGATGTGAAATGCAATTTCGACCATTCCTGAACTGTTCACTTCGAATCTTTGTTCACTCTCTCTTCAAAGTCGAATAAGAACTTGCCATTTTCCATCAGTCGTCAATAAACAGAAATAACAGATGCTCGCAGAATTAGTCATTGTGCATTGCTCACTTTGGAAACTTTCACGGTTCACTCGCCCCCGAGGGAGCTAACACGCAATCCAAACATTACAAATTTGTTCTGTACCGATGGAAACTCAGAGATGATACATAAAAATTGAGGGCGACCATCAACCATCGAACGCTCGAAAGGATCCTAATGTAATTCGACACCCCACCTAAATTGGAATCAAACTCGCACTTGCTCTCGAAGAAGTTCAAGAACCCAAAGCTCTTGGGGAGGGCTGTCACCTGCCCCTCGGCCTCTGCCTCATTCCCTTTGGGGATTGCCGCCCCGTTCAGCTTCACTGTCCCGCGCCCCTGCGCCTCTGCTTGAGGGGCACCCTTAATGTGCTTCGTCAGCGACGGCGGGGCAACGGCCACTTGACGAATGCCAAGTAACGCGGAGTAGCAAAATCTAGCAAAGATTCAAAATTTGAAAGCGTTTGTCGGAGAGGAAAGAGGGTTTGGTCTTCTCCTTCCTTCTCCGAAGAAGGAAAGAACAGCGAAGAAGAGAGAAAATACGAGAAAGAAATAAATGCGTGCAAAGCAGGAGAGACAGTATGCGGCACAAGAGAGAGAGGACTAGTGTGTGCAGGCTAGGCGACAAAGAAAGAGAATTATTTTTTGTGCAGAAATTCGATGGCTCCACACTTCCACGTGACCCCACAAGTTGCTTTGTGAGTAGCTCAGGACCACGCTAACGTGGAGTCCCCATACCACTCAATATTTTCTTGACAAATGCTCATTCGTCACTAATATGACCTTTTTTATTTTGTTGTTGCAAAAAAAAAAGAAAAAGCGGATTTTATCACGATCAAGACTCCTAATCTTGAGTTATTACCTTTAATCACTCGTTGGCTAAAAATCATGTTTATACATCAGTCTTTCTAAATACAAGTTCATTAATACTTAAGTGTAGACTACTGCCCTTGTGGATGATTTTTTCATATCAATTTATATACTAGTCCTTTTAATACTAATTCATACCACATTTGAGTGTGGATCACCACTCTTGTGGATGGTTTTTACTTTCTGCATTATTTTATTTGTCATTTTATATGTCGCTTTTGCATTTTATATCATTTTTAATACTCGAGATTGTATTTAGCTTTATATTTCGAATAGTCATAACTTTAGAATTAATATAAATAAACCGTAGGAACCTTGATCCTTTGGTCTATTGATCCTTGTATCTTTGATTTTGCATATTCACCTAACAAACGTAGATGCCTTTAGAAAAATCACTTTATCTTCACCATTTTCTTCTTTTCGTCATATAAAGCCCTAGATTCTTGGGTGTTTATGGTGTACACCCACACAAACATTTCATGTATCAGCGTCAAATTCAAGCATCTGCACATTTGCTCATTTGCTTTGCATATCTGCATTTATCACTTCTCTCCCTTTTTATCAAAAGGGACTACACTTAGAATAGAACTTGGCCAATGTAGGTAATCAGTGCCTTTGCAGTGCCTCTCTTAGGCCTTATCCTATCGGTACTGAATTTTAGCATTCGGCTAAATTTATATTCTAAACATAAGGCCTTCTGGCCTCAGAATTATGATGGACAAGATTTTCATGAAGGATAAGTGCTATCTTACCATTCTGAAATATTTGATACCAACGAGGAGTATTGAAGAGAAATGGGAAGAAAATTAGCTTTGCATGAGTTATAACACAAACACGATTTTATTGCAGAAGGCTCGTTGTTCTCTTCTCATGATACAACCAATGCCTTATATAGGCATAAGGAAAAGAAAATACTAAGGAGCTTTCACCACTCGCGACTCAAACATCATACATCTGACACTAATAAAGCAAAACACACTAGCAGCAAATTCATTGACGGACCAGAATATTAAAAAACAATACATAAACCAACACACCAGTTCCAACGGCCAAATAAAAACAACAGTCAATCAAGCCAAGTAAAAAAATACATCAAGATAAGTTTAAAATCATTTGGATGAGGAAGCTGTATCGGTAGGGAGCAAAAGGTTCAATTCTCATCGACGTTCAGTTTGACTCCAAGTCCTTCCAAAAACTTCAGGAGGGTTGCCATTTTAAACTTTAGAGCTTCAACATCCCTTTTCAATTCTTTGACTTCCGTGGTCGGATCCGGTAGAGATCCCGTCCGAGTCTCCTTATCAGCTGATTGTGATGGATGCTTTCCTTGTTCTGGTGGCTTTTCCTTTTCATCCTCATAAATGAAGAGCTTTTCATTAGATACTACCTAAAGAATATCCTATCAACAGCTAACTCATAATTATTTCTCATGAGGGACCTCAAAACCAATACTGCGGAGAGGTAAATACTGTAGCAACGGATCAAACATATTTTGAGGTTTAAGAATAACTATTGAAGCATAAATATTATTTATTTAACATTATGATCTATTAAGTATGCATTTGCATACGCAAAGAAGTTCGACCTAGAACAGCTTGCTAAGACCTCCATGTCCATTCTTTCGACCAATGAGTCAACTAGGAAGTACGTCAAAAGAGCCACCAAAATCAGCAAAAAGAACAACAAAAAATCATTTCAGAGTTTTTGAAAGTAACTACCTGATCATATGTGCCCACTTCGACCTTATCTTTTTTAAGCTTAAGGTACAGGTCACGCATCCCACGCTTATCACGCTTCTGACACAAGATAGTATGATCTTGGATGTTTTCCTTTATCAATTCACTGACCTTCCTAGGGGAATCTTTCAATTCTCCCAGAAATTTTTTGAGATCATCTTTTTCGCTAGCAAGAAAAATAATTTTTGTGTTGGAGGGGTAACTCCTGCAACTTGGGCTGTACAGCCACCACCACACTGACGCAACACTGTCCTTCTTGATTTCTATTGCCAGTTCTTCGTCGATTTTGCCAGTCGATAGAGCCAGTTCTTCTTCGCTTTTGCCAGTCGATAGAGGTTTATCATTGCGAAAGTAAAAGATGGGGATCAGAAATATGGTCTTACCTGACTCGTTGTGGATTTTAGTCGGAAACGACATCAACCCTGTTTCAATCACAAGAAAAATATTTGTTAATAATCCTTCTCTTAGATTCCGTCTAGCTGTGAAGTTTCTTGATGGTGCCCATCAAACAAATATCTTTTATCACTTATAATCTCCTTTCATTTTAATTAAATGCATGAGATTTATTGCAACGGTCCAATACATTAACAAACAAATTCCCAGAATAGCGGACCAACAAGCGAAGATAATGCAAATGAAATTCCCAACTTCTTAGCAACACAGCAGAAACTAGAATCTCGTCTCATGCAAGTAGTTTGTAATGCCTAGTTGCACCTACTTCATGTGAAATCATCACGACAGAATGATGTCCATGCACAATTTCTCTGTACTTGAAACTTATTGAGTCGTGGAAATTCCATAGTGATTCATGGAAATGGTGGACAACGTGAACTCAGAATATTGTCAAAAACACAGAAATTTCCTCATGTGTAGCTGTTATCTCGAACTCACAATCCCTTACCAAAGATTGCCAGGACGTCGGTTATGGCGTCTTTGGCGTTCGCCAGCATCTGTTTTGTATTAGCTCCCCCCATGGTGGATAGCGTGCAGAAAAAGAGGATATTAGTGATTGTAGGAGGAGAGAGGTTGAATGTTGTGATGTTGCAGGCTTGAAAGGATATCCTTCCTTTTTATAGAATCATGATGGAGAAAGGTGTGTAAAAGAATCGAGAACCGGAGTGAACCGGATCGAAACTAGCAGTTCCCAAGGGAGCTAGTATGATTTCCAATTCCAATTTATTGGAGCCAGTGGGTGCTGGTTTGGTTTCCGTTTCTAGATGTGGAACCGTCCACCTACCCATCCAGACTGGACCGGTAATATATAAATACATATTTAATTTTTAAGAAAAATTTCCGACCCAAAAATAATTTAAGAAAAATGAAAACCCTAATACCCCTACTTTAGAGCTCAACATCCATTAACTGAGTGCTCGTCTCATCCCACTTTTACCTCGTTTGAGTTGTCTCTCTACCTCTCACTCATGGCCTCCACTCTCTAGCTCAACACTCATCAACTCACGGCCTCAACTTGCAACTAATAATACAAAAGTTCTTCGTTTTTTGCTTTATTTTGACTTTCTGGAAAATGTCGGACTAAGTGCGTGAAGCATGATGGGACCAGTTTCATGGACCCAACTGAGAACTGGACTGGACCAGCGGTCCAATTCCCGGGTGGATCCTTCGAACCAATGTGTAATTCGTGATTCTAATTTTTTGGAACTAGTCATTAATAGACGGTTTCCGGTTCTAGGGTGGAAATCATCCTCTCAGACTATGCTCACCCCTAGTTGTAAGCAAGGAAGAGGGGTGGCTGTTCTGCTGTGCAGAAAGTATCCTAAAGTCCCTGACATCCTTTTTCGAGATTGTGGGTTCCAAATTCCGAATAATCTTTTTCAATGCGATGGTCCTCCAGTCCCAAATAATGGTGTTCTTATTGTTTCACTGGGAATTGTTCCATCGACTAAATATTATTCATCAACGGTCGATCTTCCAGGTTCGAATTTCGAATTCAGTGGCAATTGAGAGAGAGATATGAAAACGTAACGAGGATCTCCGCTGACTAAATCTACGAATTAGAGAAATGCAATTACTGGAAACTAATAAATCGATATATTTTTTCGATCGAAATAAATTGATAAATTAAAAAGTACATAATTATGTTCGTGATTGTCAGAGGCCATTTCAATGATTCGACATTGGCTTATATAGCCTATTATCAAACATAGCTGCTTCTTCAGACCCAAAAAAAAAAAAAACATTGCTACTTCTAAGCGGCTAATATTCAAACTTGAAATTACAACCGAAATGTCCTTGATTTTTGGCTCCATGATCATGTTATTGCGATTTTGTTTCGAAAATAAACAACATGTGCATAGGTAAAAATGAATCAAAACGATTCGTAGCGGAAGTAAAAATATGCGTACATGTATTTCCAAAGCATTGTTCGTGCATTTTAATGAAAGCATGTAGAAATGAGGAGGCTGTTCACATTATCCTTGGTCCTTGCTCAAAAGGTTTACTTCTGATGTTCTTCATATTCTAACCACGAACATCTAATATCCTCACAATGTTGGTTCTAACATTCTTCAGATTCTAACTACGTGTTTTGCCAGATTTGGATCTCACAATGAAATATTGTTGACACCTAAATTTTGATTAGGTTTTTAATTCGGCCTTAGTTTCTTTCTTCTTCTTTTTTTGGATAATAAATAATAGATAATAACAAAAACAACAACAAAAAAATAAAAACAAACAAAAAGCAGAAGTAGCAGCTGTTGGGGCTAGGCCTCCAATCCCAAGCCCATCCCTTTTTTCTCTCTCGCACGGGCCCCCATAGCCCGGCTCGCATGACCCAGCCCATCCCCCTCTCTCATTCTTCTTCCTTCTTCTTGCTTCCTCCCCTTTGCCTCTGCAACTCACGCGCAAAGGACATTGACACACGAAGGACAAGCTAAGGCAGAGAGAGGAGTGTAGGCCGGTTGCTGAGAGGATGCAGCATTAAAGGTGAACAAGCCTCCATGGAGGGGGAAGAACTGACGCCTGTTTGGCCAATAGAGGAAGGCCGGTTAGCGCACCAAGGACCGCCGGCCTAGCCACCGTCGATCGGCCCCCCCTGCGCCTATAAATAGGCGTCGAGGGAAGGCCAAAGGGCACAGCCTAAAGAGGATCAAAGCTGGCAAACTCCGAGGAACTTCCCTTGAGAGACTTCCGGGGAGGTTTGAGAGTGAGCTGGCCGAGATCCAAGGGAGGTCGGCTGGAGGGAGAGGGTCTAGTTCGAGAGCAAGCTGGCCGAGATTTGAGGGAGGCTGATCGGAGAGAGGAGGAAGACTGGAGGAGCTCATGGGCAGAGCCAGGGCCGGAGAGAGAAAGGGTCGAGCTGAGCGAGGAGCCGAGATCCAAGGTCCAGATTTGAAGATCCTACGGCGAGGGTCGGCAAAGGGGCAAAATCTGACTGTGTTGGATCAGATTTGGGAATCACCGTCACCCGCTGCAGCACCAAGCTAGCCACCATTGCTATTCGGCCACTGACGACACCGACAAACCGCATCCTCCCAGTTGCCACCCGCTCGCATAGCTCTAACACTGTCCTCGGCAAACCAATCGCAATCCCCTATTGTGTTGGGCTGATGCACATTGAGCTATCACCATCGTCCCTTTCACGAATCCTCGCTAAGTTGACAACTGTGAGCTGAGTGTCGCATAGTGGTCAATCCCGCCCCAGTTGTCTATCTTGAAGCAACCCCTCGATGAAGGCATCACTATAGCTGCCCATCCCGACACCTGCTGCCATGTCGTGCAAACCGGTGTGGCTTGCCGTGTGTAGGTAATGACAATCTCCGACGCTTTCGTCGTCATCGCTTCCCCGAAAACCCAGCTGCCACCCAACGCCTCCATCGCCATCGATTCCCCCAAAAACCCAGTTGCCATCTAATGCCCCTGTCCTTGTCACTTTCCCTGTCGTTGACCCCTTTGAGTGGCCGGCTGCTACTGCCCGTTATAGCACTGCAGTCAAATGTTGGGCTGCCGCCGACTAACTCCACCCCCTAGCCTCTCCAATCGACATCGCAGACGGACAGAAGGGGGAACGATCGCAAAGCTGGGTCAAGCCACGGTTGGGCGCGTGACCTGGTAGCGTTAGGGTTTAGGCGTAGCAAGTCGATTTCAGATTTCAAGCATGCATGGGCTCGAGAGAATGTTGGCCTATTTTATTTTATTTTTTTGGAGGCTATGGGTTGGGCTTGCACTTTAGGCCCATCCAGGCTAGCCTCTAGCGACTCGGGTTAGGCTCGACCTGAAAATTCCACCTAGGTTGCATAATATTAATAAATAATAAAAATAATAAAAATAATTTATTTTCAAAAAAATTGAGAAAATAAAAAATATCCCATATTTTCCCAAAAAACCAAAAAAGTCAGAAAAAGACAAAAAATGATTTATATTTTCAAACAATCCAAAAAAATCCAAAAAATCCTTTTATGTTAAAAAAATAGAAAAAACCAAAAAAGTGCTTTCCCTCCACCAAATGCATGAAAAACCCCTAAAAAATCTAAAAATTCTTAGGATTTAAATAAGATTAGGTACTAGAAGGGCGTTAGTGAATAACTAGTGTAACCAAGTCTCCGAACCTAGTTTTTTTGGTTGCACAAAAGTGAGTATTTTTCCCAATACTTTCTAAGAATTCTAATCAACCCACCCTAAATTGATTAGTGGCCACTCATTTTCAAAATTGACTCATAGGTTATTAAAATACCAGACCAAGCTGAGCCTAATAGACCTAGCCAAACCATTAGCCTCCGCAAGCTCCTGCCCCTAATCGGGCGCCGAAAAAGGGGTTGTAATTTTACCCTCACATGGGGGCAAAATAGAAATTATTTCCATTCAAGCAGCATAGCCTAGAGCGCTGGCTAAAGATAAAGACTCAAGAGTCTAATAGCAGTACTTCGTTTGAACTTGCCTAGGCCGGTTCCTCTAACGACAAGAAAAAACAGGGGCATAAAAAGCAATGTACTTGATAAAAGCAATGTCAATGCCCATAAATAAAAATTGGAATTGGAAAAACTAGGGGCATGAAAAAGCAGTGTGCCTGGTAATAGTAAGGCTAATGCCCTAGACAAAAAGTGAATTTTAGCCATTAGTGCTTCCAAACAAAACGACTATTGTGGTTCAACCAACAGAGCCTCCATCTGACAGTGGGAAGAAAGACTAGTGACAAATACCAAGGCAATCACCAACTCTCACCTTGTTACACATGAGTCAAGCCTACATTGTGTCCCATTGTAAAACTCTCTTCAGACTAAGGCACTTCAATTAACATAGGATTTCATGTCTATAAGCATTGCTAAGAGGAATACGAGCAAGATTATTTTATCTCTTTTTAGAGGATTTTTGACTTGCAAACCCAGAGATGATTGTGAGTGAAAAGTCCTTTCAGACTGAAAATCCTTCATTTAGCATGTTCAAGACATCTACATTTTGAATGAAGGTTGTCTTTCAAAATCTTTCCCAGTGGAACTTAGATGATGCAAAACTGACGAAATTGTCATGCATGAATCACATTTAAATTCACGAATTTACAGCACGTATAATCATTGTGTGCATATGGCAAGTTGCTCAATAGCAAACATACATCTAGAGATCAAAGATATCATCAGGTAAGCTTATGTCTACCTTTATTTCCAAAATTTTGTCTTTGAGTACCGTCCATCGCTCAAATACTCTATCTCCTTGACACTCGACCTGTTTGAGCTATCTCCATAATTTTGATACTTGCGACTATCCAAGTATCCCTTTTGTCTTTGAATACTGGTTACTGTTCGGATACTCCCTTTTCCTGACACTCGACCTATTTGAGTTGTCTTCATTTTAAGGATGCTTGCAATGGTCCAAGTATCCCCCACTTGTCATTAGGTACCTACCACTATTTAGGTACTCCCTAATTGACATTCGACCTGTTTGTGTCATCTCTTAGGTATAGGTTCTCGAAACTGTTCGAGTATCCCATTGTCTTTGAGTACCTACCAAATTATTTAGGTACTCCATTTCCGTGCCGCTTGACCTGTCCGAGTTGTCCTCACAATTGTATCATTGAATATTAGTAGCTCTTCAAGCATTCCACTACTTTGTGTACCTACGGTGTGGCATCCGCATTTTTGCCGACCTCAGAAAAATAACTATACATTGCGGATTGACGAAATTGTTATTGGATTTCGTCATCGGCACCAATGTTGGACCCCGCCGTATCATTGTCATCGTCGGCACCACATTTGACCACTGTTTCATCGCCACCCAACGTCCCAAAACATCTAACATATTTTACCATGAGACCACTGGATGCCCATGCACGGCCATGCGGCCATGTTCTTTTCTTTTTCCCATAGAAGTCGGTCAATAAAAGGAAAAAGCTTGACCTATGCAGCCCTTCTTGCCGCACGTGAAGAGTCGTGCAACCGGTCAACTGTGGAAGAAATTGTTGACCAAAAAGGGCACGTGGTTGCCTCACTTGCTGCCAGCGAAGAAGAAGCCTACGGACAAGTCATGCTGGCTCGGCAAGAGGGAAGATCAGCATGCAGGAGGCCACGTCTTCGACAGCTGCCCCTTTGCGCATGCGACCACTGAATTGCAGAATTATTGACCAAATTAGTCGACTAACAAAAAGAGAAACCGAGAGAGAAGCAAGTGGTCGAGCAAGGAGAGAGAGTGAGCAGCTGCGAGTGAGAGAGAGAGAAATCGAGCGAGCAGAGCGAGTGATCCGCGAGAGGGGGCAGCGAAGGAAGAGGGAAAGGACCGCCCCTCCGCCGTGTGCTTGGATGCCATCGTTGTTCTCATCACGCCGAAGCCCACCGTTCCACCTGAGCCGCAGCTGCTGCACCACCACACCGAACCCCTCACCGTTAACACCGTAGGACTTGAGGCAAGTTGAAGTCTACTAATCTATATAGTGTAGTGCTATTGCTGTCTGAGGAAGTCTCTTGATAGGTTGGATTGCCTGAATTTGATGTTGAATGGCGATTTATAGCATAACTGAAACTGTTTTGGGGTTAAATGGTTGAGGAAACCATGTAATTTTCAGGTTTACATGTGATTTTGGACTCTGTTAATACATCGATTTTAGCATTGACAAAACTTTGAAAATTCTGTTTAGAAATGGTTTGGAAAACCTCCCGACTCATGCTGAAATTCCTATGTACCGAGGCGCCACTCATCCACATTTCAAAAAGAAGAGGAAAGTGTTTTGGTGCCCTCGAAATCTCAAATATTTACATGAAATAATTTTAAAAACCTTGAAGTCGGGAGTGAGATTTCGACTTGTCAATGTGCCGAACTCAAGTTTCTTATATTTTGATAACTCCTTCTGATTTTGACCATGAGGTGCAAGTGCGGTCCATGAAATTGCACGTGGTTTTTGAAATGCATTGGAAGGTTAACCGTGGAGGTGGACCTATGAGTTTGATATTTTACTGCTGATTTTTGTGAATTGATTCCATTGATATGAAAATGGTATATGTTTTGAAGCCTACTGTTGTTGCATTGACATGCCTTTGATCATCTTAATTTACATTGCTTGATATTAGACAAGGGAGATTGTCAAGAACCCAAAAGGATTTCACATGTTAATGTTGTTTTGAAAATGGTTTGGCATTGAAATGATTTGGTTGATATACCATGGCTGAGATATGGTTGATGCCGTCAGACCCTCAGGTCGACGATGCCTCGGGAGTCGGGATGCCCAGAGGTTCGAATGAGTTGATGCCCTTTGGATGCCTGGGGTCCGCAGTACCTCAGAGGTACCCCGGGAGTGTCAGGATGACCGGTTGTATTTTGAATGCATGCTTGGAGGGTAAGGGTAACCATTCTCATGGCGAGCCCTGGTGATTCCTCGTGATGCCAGGTGGGATGCGAGATGCCTGGAGGTGTAACGCAACACGCTCTGAATGCCTGGTTGTATTATGAATACATGCCCGGAGTCATTCGCGATGCTAGGTTGGGTGCGAATGTCCAGAGAGACGCAAACACTGGTCCTCTGTGATAAATATAAGAAAATGAAAGTGAACTGAGTTCTAAAATTAACAACCCTGCTGATAATTGCACCTGATTATGGGAAAAAATTGTATGGCGTGGAATGGGACGTGTCATAATAGTTTGGCCCTATAATTGGGACCCGTGTGATTGAAATGATGTGTCCTGGTTTTGAAACTGAGTTATGCCATTGCTTTGAAAAGTTCTATTGATTTGATGCATACTCATCCTTTTGATTATATGTTTTGTCTATCTTGCATGGATTTAGATAGTGATTGCTTGCATGGTATAGCTTAGTAGATCTTCAGCCGCTGGGTGGTTGTACTCATCCCTTTTAGGGACTAACATTTCAAACTAGACAAGATGCTTTTACTGCCCTTACCTCCCAGCACATTTTATGGAGTCCTAGTCGACTTTCGATGGGAACGGTCAGAGCATCATCATCCTGAGGTGCGAGGGCTGTCTTTTATACAAGTGCAGGTGATAGTAGTAGTTGACATTGGTCCTCCTGCCGGCCCCGTACTATAGGAGTAGATTGCTATTTTTGTCCATCGAGATGGATGCTTGCTGGGGTTGCTACCACCGCCACCAGTAGATGGACTGAATGAATGGGTGTGACCATGAGCTAGGGCCAGTAGAGGAAGGATTTTTGGATGTTGACATTGACTAATAGACTTATGTAGTCGGGTATCTTTTGAAATGTAGCCGGGTATAGAAAACCATGGCATTTTGATGTATCGACGAATGTTGTCCATCTAGTTTTATGTAAATAAAAGTGTCCGGCTTTTACCTATAAAAAGGTTTAGTTGGTGTGCATCGTTTTTGAATATGGGATAGGGAGACGTTGGATATGCTTCTGCCATATTTTGCACAAGGACCAATAGAAAAGAATATAGACCCCCAAAACTCATGGATTTATAGAAATCCTTTGATATTAGAGTATCAAACTTTCAGGTTGAGAGAAAGTTGGTGATATGTGGTGACCCTAACGAATCAGGGGCCGTCGGGGGGTGCCACATACGGTTACCCATGTATGCTCTTATCATCATGACGCTTGGACCTGCCTAAGTGGTCCTAAATTGTATCATTAAATATTTGTGTTTATCCAAGTATTCCACTACTTTGCATGCCTGCGGTTACCCATGTGTTCTAGCCCTTTTAAGCGCTTGTGGCCATCTAGGTAACCTCGTGCTACATTCAAATTTATGTTATCAGGAGGTGGGAGACCTTCATGAATGTGCGAGGCGTGTCCTCAAAATATTCTATTTGCCAGCAGGTGGGAGACCTTCACGAATATCCCAGGTATGTCCTCAATATTCCCATTAGTAGGAGGTGAGAGACTTTCACGAATATCCCAGGTATGTCCTCGATATTCCTAATTACCAAGAGGTGAGAGACCTTCACGAATATGCGAGGCGTGTCCTCGATATTCCCACATACCAGGAAGTGAGAGACCTTCACGAATATCCTAGGTACGTCCTCGATATTTCACATACCAGAAGGTAGGAGACATTCATGAATATACGAGGCCGTCTTTGATATTCCACATAACAGGAGGTGAGAGACATTCACAAATATCTTAGGTACATCCTCGATATTCCAATTGCCAAGAGGTAGGAGATCTTCATGAATATGCGAGGCGCGTCCTCGATACTCCAACTACTAGGAGGTGGGAGACTTTCACAAATATGCAAAGCACATCCTTGATATTCCAATTGCCAGGAGGTGGGAGACCTTCACAAATATGCGAGGTGCGTCCTCAACATTCCAACTGCCAGGAGGTGGGAGACCTTCATGAATATGCGAGGCATGTCCTCGATATTCCAACTGCCAGGAGGTGGGAGACCTTCACAAATATGCGAGGCGCGTCCTTAATATTCCACATACTAGGAGGTGAAAGACCTTCATGAATATCCCAGGTACATCCTCGATATTCCACATGCTAGGAGACGAAAGACCTTCATGAATATACTAGGTACATCCTCGATATTCCACATACCAGGAAGTGGGAAACTTTCACGAATATGTGAGGTACGCCCTCAATATTCCATCTACTTGGATGCCTTCAAAAATGACTAGGTATTCTCTAGAGTTTAGTACTTGTGATCATCCAGGTACTCTTTTCGATACCTGTGAACGTTCAGGTATCCTCAAAGAGTTTATACTTATGATCATCCAAGTACCCCTTCGACACCTACAAGGGACTAGGTCTAGATATCCTCCAGGTTAGTACTTGTGAATATCCAAGTACTCTTTCAATGCCTATGAATGTCCAGGTATCTTCAAAACCAGATGCCTTGAGAAAAGTCGGTGCATCCCCCAGAAAGGACATATACCATTGGTGTCCTTAACGAAGATCGGGCACCAACAAACAAGTGCCTTAAGAAAGGCCAGCGCATCCCTCGAGAAAAGTAGAGTAACCATCAGGTGTCCTTAACGAAGATCAGGCACCCCATAAACAGATGCCCTAAGAAAGGTTGGTGCATTCCTTGAGAAAAGTCGGGTACCATCCGGTGTCCTTAATGAAGATTAAGCACAAATAAATAGATGCCCTGAGAAAGGTCGGTGCATCCCCCAAGAAAGGTCGGGTTCCAATTAGTGTCCTTGACGAAGATTAGGCACCCCACAAACAGATGCCCCAAGAAAGGTTGGCACATCCCCCGAGAAAGGTCGAGTAACAAACCGGTGTCCTTGACAAAGGATTAGGCACCCCACAAACAGATGCCCTGAGAAAGGTCAAGGCATCCCCCTAGAAAGGTTGGGTACCATCCGGTGTCCTTAACGAAGATCAAGCACCAACAAATAGATGCCTTGAGAAAGGTCGGCACATCCACCGATAAAGGTCAAGTTCTAATTGATGTCCTTGATGAAGATTAAGCACCAACAAACATATGCCTTGAGAAAGATTGATGCATCCCCCGAGAAAGGTCAGGTTCTAACCGGCGTCCTATACGAAGATCAGGCACTAACAAACAGATACCCTGAGAAAGGTTGGTGTATCCCCCGAGAAAGGTCAGGTTGCGACCAGTGTCTTTGACAAAGATCAAACACCCCATAAGCAAATGCCCTGAGAAAGGTCGTCGTATCCCCTAAGAAAGGTTGGGTAACCAACCGGTGTGCTTGACAGAGAATCAGGCACCCCACAAATAGATGCCTTGAGAAAGGTTAGGTACCATATGGTGTTCTTGATAAAGATCAGGCTCCCACAAATAGATGCCCTAAAAAAGGTTGGTGCATTCCTCGAGAAAGGTCGGGTACAAAGCGGTGTCCTTGATAAATATTAGGCACCCACAAACAAATGTCTCAAGAAAGGTCGGCACATCCCCCGAGAAAGGTTGAGTAAACAACTTATTGCTCTAACAGGCGATTGAAGGATGGTTCGAGTCTTGAAAAAGCAATTTCCCATCAAGGCGACTAAGGAAAGGTTCGGGTCTTGTAGAAGCAATCTCCTCATGTCACCAGGTAAGATGATGCCTTAATATTTGCCAAACTTGGGGTTCGCACCCTATCTCACTTATTTCCGATAAGTAACTATAGGTATCTTCTTATCTGTTTTAGTATGTGTAATGTTATATTGCTCTTTTTCTGCACAATAGGTCCCAAAATAAAATATAAGTTGTTGCACATGCATAGACAAAATTTAGGTATCAATTTGTCTTTGAATACAACCTCTACAAACTCACTTTCAAAGAGGGGCAATTGTTGACACCTAAATTTTAATTGTTGACACCTAAATTTTTCGAATAATAAATAATAGATAATAACTAGAACAATTAAAACAAAAAACAAAAGCAGCAGCTGTTGGGGCTCGGCCTCCGAGCCCAGCCACATCCCTTTTTTTTGCTCTTTCGTGCGGGCCCCCACGGCCTGCCACACACGACCCGGCTCAGCCCCTTCTCTCCTTCTTCTTCCTTCTTCCTACTTGCTCCCCTTTGCGTCTACAACTCATGTGCGGAGGACACTAACGCGCGAAGGACAAGCTAAGGTAGAGAGAGGAGCGTACGCCGGTGGTTGAGAAGACGTAGCACTAAAGATCAGTAGGCTTTGTAGAGGGGTAGAGGGGGAAGACTAACACCAGTTCGGCCGGCGGAGGAAGATCGGTCGGCGCACTAAGGATTGCCAGCTTAGCCATTGCTGACCAGCCCTCCCACACCTATAAATAAAGCATTGTGGGAAGGCTAAAGGGCATGATCAAAAGAGGATCGAAGCCGGCAAACTTTGAGGAACTTACCTTGAGAGACTTCTGGGGAGGTTCGAGAGCGAGCTGGTTGAGATCCGAGGGAGGTCGGCCGAAGGGAGAGGGTTTGGTCCAAGAGTGAGCTAGCCGAGATCTGAGGGAGGCCGGCCAAAGAAAGGAGGAAGATCTGAGGAGCTCATGGGTAGAGCCAGGGCCGAAGAAAGAAAGGGTTGGGCTGGGCGAGGAGCCGAGATCCAAGGTCTAGATTTGAAGATTCGAGGGCGAGGGTTGGTAGAGGGGCAAGATCTTATTGTGCTGGATCATATCTGGGACTCGCCGTCACCCACCGTAACACCAAGCCGGCCACCAGTTCCATTCGGCCACTAATGACACTGATAGACTGCATCATCCCAGTTGCCACGCGCATACACAGCTCCGACGCTGTCCTCCGCAAACCAACCATGACCATCTGTTGTGTTGGGCTGATGCACACTGAGCTACCGTTGCCGTCCCTCTCACGAATCCTAGCCATGTCGACGGCCGAGGGCCGAGTGTCGCGTAGCGGTCAATTCCACCCTAGCCGTCTGTCTTGAACCAACCCCTCGACAAAGGCATCACTACAGTTGCTCGTCCCGACGCCTACTGTCGTATTGTGCCAACCGGTGTGGTCCACAGCGTGCAAGTAATGATAGTCTACGACACTTTCATCACCATCGCTTCCTCGAAAACGCAACTGCCACCCGACTCCTCCATCATCGTCGCTTCCCCTGAAAACTTACCTACCACCTAACGCCCTCATCACCGTTGCTTTCCTTGTCGTCAACCCTTTTGAGCGGTTGGTTGTTGTTGTCCGCTATGGCATCGCCGTCGAACGTCGGGCTGCCACTCGGCTGACTCCACCCCCCAGCCTCTCCAATCGGCGTCACAGACAGACAAAAGGGGTAACAGCCAGGAAGTCGGGTCGAGCTCGAGCTGGGCGCATGACCCGGTCGCCCTAGAGTTTTGGCATAGCGGGTCGAGTTCAGATTTGAAGTGTGCGTGGGCTCGAGAGAATGTGGGCTTGTTTTTTTTTTTTTTAGGCCGTCATGGCGGGTTTGCACTTTAGGCCCATTCGGAGCCGGCCTCTAGCGACTGGGTTGGGCTTGACCTAGAAGTTCGACCCAAGTTGCATAATTTTAATATTATAATATTAATAAAAAAAATTATTTAAAAACAATCAAGAAAATAACAAATATCCCATATTTTCCCAAAAAAAAAAAAGAGCCAAAAAAGTTAGAAAAAGCCAAAAAATGATTTATATTTTCAATATAACCAAAACAA
This sequence comes from Eucalyptus cladocalyx, assembly GCA_017140615.1. Taxonomy (NCBI): domain Eukaryota; kingdom Viridiplantae; phylum Streptophyta; class Magnoliopsida; order Myrtales; family Myrtaceae; genus Eucalyptus; species Eucalyptus cladocalyx. Next base: position 22,248,844 of record CM029520.1, read on the forward strand.
ATCCAAAAACTCCTTTTATGTTAAAAAAAATAGAAAAGACCATAAAAGTGCTTTATCTCCACCAAATGCATGAAATACCCCTAAAAAATCCAAAAAGCCTTAGGGTTTAAACAAGATTAGGTACCAAAAGAGCATTAGTGATTAAGTAGTGTAATTAAGTCCCCAAACCTAGTTTCTCTGGTTGCGTAGAAGCAAGTATTTCTCCCGATACTTTACTTGGGTTTTTAATCAACTCACCTCAAATTGATTAGTGGTAACTCATTTTCAATTGACTCATAGGTTAAAATACCAAACCATTAAGTCATGAATTGGTGGGCTTGGGAGAGCCTAGGCTAAGCCTAATAGACCTAGCCAAACCATTAGCCTCTGCAGGTTGTCACCCCTAATCGGGCGCTAAAAAAGAGGTCGTGACAAACATCTTTCACCAAGTGTTATGTTTTGGTTTTTATCAAAGGAGACTTAGGTTTTGTGCTAATATTGGACAGAGAGGGTCAAACGCGAACGAAGCTATATCATATGGTTTCATGTGTTATAATGTCGCCTTATATGAGGCCAAAATCAATGATAATCAATGTTGTCATCTAATCAACAGATTGATCTAGACTCACTTTAACATACTAATGAAAGCCCATTAAAATTAAAGTGATTTGTACAACGTCAAAGCTTATTCGACAACACTAGATATCAACAAAAACACCTAGAAAGTGCTACTTTCAAATGAGTTTGAAAACACAATGTCGGACTCTAATCAACGACGCTAGACAATGGGAATAACACATATTAGACACTACTCCTAGGTGAATATGAGGACACAACATTGTAATCTAATCGACAATGCTGGACAATGGTAACAACACTTGGTGGGTACTCCTCTTGGATGGATGTGAGGATACAACATTGGAATCTAATCGACGAAGTTCGATGATGGTAATAACACCTAGTAAACACTACTCCTAGATGAGTATGAGGACACGACGTCGGAATCTAATCAACGACGCTGGACAATGGTAACAACACATAGTAAACACTGCTTCTAGATGAGTTTGAGGACACAACATTGGAGTTTAATCAATAACACTAGACGGTAGGTTAGTATTGGAATCTAATTAACAGCACCACATGTGATATAGACACTTGTTGAAATTGAATCTATGACGGGAATGTTAAGCTACAGGTAAACTAGACTAGATTAAGATAAAAAGGTAAGATAAAGTAGTTTTGTAGGTTGTTTTGGGGGACTGCTCTATTGGATTGCTTGCGGTATTTCTAGAGCAATTTAATAATCATTGGTGGTTGGTTGCTTCCTCCTTAAAAGCCGTTTCACGTTCTAACCTATTTGACAATGTTCTCATGGCTTGTTAAGCAAGTATTAACCACTCCTTTGATCATGGTGCCCTTTTAAGCATCAACCATTGCCGCCGAAACTTCACTATCAATTTCATCTAAGTATTATGTTTTCAACAACGTCTCTTGACTTGGACACGTGGCAATCAACTACTTTATTGAATCATGTATCTCTACTTATAGGTCCATCGAAATCTAGCCCAAGGACTCTCCAAATACTCAACCATCCTTTCTTTTTAAGACTACTATGGGCTAGTCTGATGTAAATCATAGCCCGCACGCAACAGTGAGGGTGATTCTAAAGGGTTTTATCCCTTGTGATCAACACATAATAGCAAGGGTATTTTTAGGTATCAACATATGCCTCCTTTTAAAAGAAGTAAATTGGAAATTGATTTCTTATAAAGGAGAGACCTTGTTTTGCTCGCCATTTGCTATAGATGATCATCATACCTTTCTATTCTCTGACATATCTACAGCTAATATGAATTAATGGCTGTTGTTTTATCTTGACATGTTGCTTCAGCTTTTGATAGACATCCTTAATTTTGAATTGCTGTCATCTACTATAAATAGAAGGATACATTTCATTGTCTTTTCTTTGGACTCTTTTATCTTCTTCCTTAAACCCTAAACCCTCTGCATCATGTTCACAAGTTTCCATGCCCATCGAAGTTCCCATATTCGTCCCTAAGTCCTATATTTTGAATTTCGATGGTCTTTGTCATACCAAAAAGGCTAACTATTACCGATTTCAGTTGCCGAGCATTGTAAAGGAGCATCCGGAATCACTTCTTCTTAGGCATTGTCTCTTGGATCACAATCATGTTCCATCGTCTATTAAACTATGTTCCCACCAAATTTTGGAGTTTCCCTCTATTTGAAGAAAAATTCCACTTCTGGTACTTGCGATTAGAGGATGATTTGAGAACCCAATTATCATGGATGAATGCAGGCATAGAGATGGAATTGGAGGTTAGTATGTGTTAGAGAAAATATCTTCAAGTGATTTTGATGATATACAAACTATCCTTAGTATATTACTCACTATAATGTATGTAAATGTTTGGACCAAAGGACTATGCAACATCCATGGTATGATTCATTGGAAAGAAGTTTGCAAATATCCTATTGTGACAAACAGTACCAATCAACCTAAAAGATCAACAGTTGATAATGTTTATGTTGAAGCTGTAAAGATCAAGTCGATAGTGATGTAACAACCAACTACATTTGATGATATTCATTAGGTCAGCAAAGTCACCATTGAAAGACTTGGATTTGCACAGCAGTTGAATCCAGATAAAGAAAGTAGCAGAGTAGCTTGGTTGTCTGACAGGCTAGTTAGAGACTGTAATTGAGAAGACAACAATAGTTGCCATTTTTTGTTAGTCTATAGAGATTCGAGAAAACAAACTATATTGACAGTATCTTCCCTGGACAACAGCTCAACGGAAACTCTCCAACGACTATTTTCTTCTCTAATTTATCTTCAATGGATAGATTGAGAAAGAATATAAAAGAAAAGACCACAGAAAACCAAAGAGGGTGTGACATAACAAAAATTAAGAAGTTTAGCTCCTGTTGTTTTTAGCTATAAGCTCTCTCTCATACTGCTTTGACATTTGAGCTATTTAACAATTGTGCTAAGGGTTAGTGCTAGTTGTTTATAACTTTCTAAGCAAGATATTAGTGGAATCCAGCCCATCTTGAGGCCATTAATCTGAAGAGTGGATGTAGGCTTATAGATAAAGCCAAACCACTATAACTCCATGTATCCCAGTGTTCTCATTTTATTTACATACATTGGCATGCAGCTAGTTGATGTTTTCTCAAACATTAGGTTGAGCTGATCTTTATTTAGTGATTAGATAATTTTTGCGAAAGATCATCAAAGTTAGAAAGCAACCTATTCGCCCCCTCTAGGTTGTATTGTTAGCCACCAACAACTGGTATCAGAGTTATGTTGCTCGTTATCTGAAGTGTATTTCTTCTGAGTATAAAGATCCTCTATTATTAATAATCTTGGTAGCTTCTTTATAAATGATACTCAAGCTCCCAACAAGCCACCGTACTTTAATGAAAGCAACTATGGCTATTAGAAGCAAAGAATGAAGTCATACATAGAGGCTGTAGACCTGGTGTCACGACCCCAACTCCATCTCCAGGGTCACAAGCGGCAAGGGTTAATTTCGCAAGTCCTAAGCTCATCCCCATCCCGATTCTTTTTATCTTGTTATCATGCACATGCGGAAACATGAACGAACAACTCCTCAGACAAACAACAGTTGGAAAATTGGGACATATATCACATTGAACACACTGACTTGTATTATAACAATACTTTAACAAGCCCTTTCTCTACGGGCCCTCTTACCTTTTTACATCACAGTATAAGTTTTCCATATAGGCCAGGGGAAATCCTATCTCCCCTAACATGACTACAGCTCCTAAAATTGACGAGAGACTTCCATGCCTATAAGATTGAGAGATGAGGGATGAGTTTTAGGGAAATCAATAAGTAAAATTCCTAGTTCTCTATTAGGAAAACATCTCATCATCGAAGCTTAGAAAGTACAACACTTGCAATCAGTGTCAATGGTAGATCAATAGCAAACTTGTTGCTACCCTTGAATACATGCAAATGTCCATCGCAACATGCTTCAATGCATACTTACCATTGGCTTATCAATAAATATATCAACATATCATACTTATGCATATACCGACACTCATGCAATTTTATGTAGCATCATCTTGGTTCAACCAGGCCCTCCCTGCTCGACCGAGGCTTCCAGCTTCTTGTTGGGCTTCTTGGTTCAACCAGGGCATCTTGGCTCGACTGAGGCCTGTCGGGGCTAGCTTTCTAAGGATTCCTAGTTCAAAACCTAGGCATCCTGAGTCAACCACGGCATCCCGGCTCAACCGAGGTATCCTATTCAAGGAACGAGGCATCGCCGCCAATGCTGTGTGGTGACAAGCACCTTTTCCTCTTTAAGTGCATCTATAAATGAATCATACAAGCCAGTTCTTATCTTATTTCTTAGTCGACACATGCATAGCCCGAAGGCATGCTCATTCATTCGTGTGTGTCATGAGTTTCTTATACTTCACTAGCAAACATGTTGGGAATGATCTTTGGTCCGTAACTTGAATCAATCACATAACGCCAATCCCTGCACCGGACAAGGCTTGGAAATTGTACGCCTCAATACCGATCCAAGACTTTGAGGCTTGGGAACACCTTGTTTCAATGACAATCCCAAGCTTGGCGAACCTCGGCTCTAACCCAATGTGAATACATATGTATCAAGAATGACCCTCGGCTCGTGATTTCATTCAATGCCAAGCATAAAGTCCCCACGCTCATTTGGACTATGGAAATCGGCATGCTTGGTGCCTTACCAAGACCTTGTGGAATTGGGCGATCCTCGTACTGTTCAAGGCATAAGATTGACACACCTCAATGTCAACATAGGACCTTGCAGCTTTGGGCAATTCCCGCACCAAGCGAGACTTGGACCTGGTGTCCTATTTATGCTGAAACCAATGCTTTATGGCTTGGGTGATTGTGTCTTGCAATGAACTCAACTCGGATGAACCTCGGCCTCATTTTGGACATGAACAACTCAAGCACACATTCAAGGACAAACATGAGCAAAACCATACAAAAAACCCAACATCCTACCCACGGCTTGACGGGTGAGCACTTAACTAGACTCGACAATGAAGACTACCGCCCTAGAGGAGACATAGGGATCTTACTTACCTTGGCAACCTTGAAGACCAACTTAGATTCGTTTGAGGGATCAAGGACGAAGATCAAGAGAAAGGAAATAGAGGAGGAAAGGAGAAAGTGAATGGCATGGTGAAAAATGAGGAGGGATCCTCCTATTTATACTACTTGGTGCCATGATTACTTATCCAAGCCTCCCAATCACATTTCTTGAAGTGGCACGGCTAGTTTGCAAGGTGGTAGGCCTAAGGTCCTAAGAGAACATTTGCCATCTTCTTATTAGATCACTTATTGACTTGCTTTTCAAGGCTCAATTTAGGCTCATGATGTGCCTATATTCCTAAGAGACACATAAGTCCCTTTGATGCCTAATGTCCTCTCTTGATTGGTTGGCCTTTGCCTTGCTCACCAAGGCTATCTTTTAGGCTCATCATAACCTAAGATTCTAGAGGACACCTAAGCTTATGAGTCACCAACTTCTTCTCCAAGGAAAATCTCAAGCCATCATTACTAAACCAAATGGTTCACTCTAATTTTTCCAAGTGTCCCGCCTAAGTCCTTGGGTGGCAAGTCTATTTTGCCTCATGATTGTACCTAGAAAGTGAGTTGGCCAAGCTAAAGGCCTTACTTGGCAATCTAAGCTCCTAGGCATCATTGATGATATATCGTTTTTTGCTCTTCCATTGGTCCACCTATATGCTGCATTTAATAGAAATTTAATGAAGTTTGACAATAATTATCCTATAGTGGCCAACTCAGCAATTCTAGAACATTCGATCATAATGAGGGCTCGTGTATCGCTCTCTAATTGGTCCACTTTTGTGCCACCTTTTTCTAGAATCTTCAAAGATATTTTTTCCGCCATCATAACTTTTGACTATTAAAAGAACAACTCACCCCTTATTTAATGAAGGGTTTCTAGAATTTTCCGTACTTTTGTCTTTTTCTTCATTAATGAGGTGGTTTAAACAATTCTATCATCCAAGTTGGTTCCAGGGTTGGAGAATGGATCATTAGGTACACCTCAAAAAATTGAATCACATACACCTGAGGTTTGGCCCTTACGTCCCATATGTGCCCAAACCATTCCTTTGGACGGTCGGTCGGCCAATTGGGTCGATTGTCCTTAGAGCGGTTCGAGGCCAATTCTAAGGTTACCCATGGCCTAGCACTAAGCCAAGACACTCATGGACCTTAGAATTGGTGACGGAATAGCCGGGTCTATTCTTGGGCTCATTCCGATCGGCTCCTAATCCACCGGTAGGGTTCATGGTCGATGTGTTACCGATCCATGATCGGACTTCACCAATTCAAGATTCCGTTCTGATCACTGAAAATTAAATAGGGAATGATGCATTTTTTGGTCATAAGACGGTCACATTTGATCAATTCGGATCGTGTGTGTATAAGTGTATAACTAGGCGGAATCACTCACGACTGAAATTGCGACCAATCAGATCGACCCATGACCATCCACCGATCCAAAATCACCCATGACTAGTTCTCATGATCAAAAAATCATCTTATGAACTGGTGATCCTATCCCATCGGTATGGTTAGTAGAAAATTTAGGGCCAATACCTCGACCAATTCGTGACCAGTTGGTTAGTTGGTCGATCGGACCATGACCGATCCACGATTCTTTGCCAGTCAAACCAATCAATCCATGGCTAATAGCCCATGACCGATCCTTTTAAGACCTTATGACTGATCTTTATGGGTCCGGAATTGAGGATGTTACACCTAGATATGTGGGACGTAGTTGCAAATGGCACAGGAATACCAGTTCTTAGAGAAGCTCCTGCTCAACAAGATGTTCAAGAAGCAACAACTGTCAACAATACATAAAAAGCTTGAAAAAGAGCTGCTTTTAATGCTAAAGTTAAACAACTCCTGTACTGTGCACTATCACCATTTGAGTTTAATAGAATTTCCTCTTGTGCCATAGTAAAGGAAATCTAGAACCGCATCATGTTGACATTTGAAGGAACAAAAAGAGTCAAAGAAACAAAGCTAAATATCCTATTCGGGAACTACGAGCTGCTCAAAATGAAGTCTGATGAAATAGTAACACATATGTTCACAAGATTCACTGAGATAGTGAACGATCTTGCTCTCCAAAGAAAGATTTATATTGATGTTAAAAAGGTGAACAAACTGTTAGGAGCCTTGCCCAATGAATGGAGTACCATGAAGACTTCACCACGAGAAACTATGAGGATTCAAACATTCACAATGGATGAACTAATACGAACCTTTATGTCTTACGAAATTGAGCTCCAAAATGAGGAAAGCGACTCAAAAGGTAAGAAGATTATTTTATTTAGAGCTGATCATGATGATGCAGGTGGAGAAATATCCTCAAATGAAGAAGAAAGTGACGAAGACATGGCGTTATTAATGAAGGAATTCAAAAGCTTCATGAGGAAATGCTGAAACTACAAATGAAAAAAGTTCATCTAACCATTATGATGACAAGAAGCCATACAAGAATAAAGAAGAATCCAAAGGTAAGGATATCATGTCCTATGAATGCAGGAAATTGAGACATAAAACCAGAGTGTCCATCTATCAAGAAAAAGAAAGGAAAGTTTGAGAAGAAGAAAAAGGCACTAAAAGCTAAAATATGGAGTGACCAAATGTGAGTCAAGTGATGAAGAAGAAAAAAATCTTTGGTTTATGGTTGACTTAGAACTAGAAGAAGATGAGGTAAAAGATTCTGAACTATCTTATGAAGAGTTACAAAATTTTCTAAGAGAAATGTTTGAGGAACACCAAAAAGCTTCAAAAAGAATTTATGTTTTGAAAAAGAAGGCTCATAATTTTACTACTGAAAATCTCATTGGCAAAACTCTCATCGATGAGCTAAAAAAAGGACTTGACCTTCAAATAAATGAGGTGAAGCTTCTGCAAGTTGAAAATGAAAATGTTAAGGATGGGATTTAAAAAATCAATACCAAATTTTCTCTTGGTTCAAAAACGTTATAGCACATTCTTTCAATTCAAATTCCTCATTAGAATAAGAATGGTCTAGAACGTGATGGAAATGAAAATGAGAAGAATCCTTTTCCAAACACAAAAAATAAATTAAAGCACAAATCTCCTATACACTATTACAAGTCTCATTTTGATAAACAATTTACTAGAGCCACTGGCAAAAATTTCCCGAGTGCTCAAATTGTGAAGGATATGATCATTTCAAAATAAATTGTCCAAAACAGCATAAAGGATTTTGGAAGACTAGCTAGTCTTTTGGTCTGAATCAAGACCTAATCGAAAGGGACCCAAGCTTATATGGGTACCAAAGAAAAAATTAGATTTTCTTTGATTTCAGGTAATCTTGAAGAAAAACAAGTGGTACTTGGACAGTGAGTATTCTAGGCACACGACTGGAGACAACAACAAGTTTGTAACACTCACGACCATTGATGGAGGCATAGTAACATTTGGAGGAAAAGACAAGGGAAGAATCATCGGACATGGAAACATTAGGTTATGAAATCTAGTTGTTGAAGATATCTCACTTGTTCAAGGGCTAAAGCATAATTTCACAAGCATTAGCCAACACTATGACAAAGGATATAAAAAAAAAAAAATCGAAAAAAGTAAGTGCATTGACACAAGCAAGGATAAATCACGAATATTCATTAGAAACAGATATGGAAATATCTATTGACTTGACATCAACTTTGAAGAATCTTACTATCTAATGTCCATCAAAGAAGAGAGTGATCTATGATACAAGAAATTAGGTCATATCAACGCAAAGCAGATTTACAAAATATCCTCTGAAGATTTTGTTTGTGGTTTACTAAAGATCAACTGCAGCAAATGTGATCATCGCAATGCATGTACATTGGGAAAACATGTAAGAAAATCATTCAAATCTACAAAAGTTATTACAACTAACAGATCTTTGCAGCTATTGCACATGGACCTCTTTGGACCAACATGAACAAGTAGTCTAGGAGGAAGAGAATATTGTCTTGTAATAGTTGATGATTTTTCAAGATTCACATGAAAAATGTTCTTATCATACAAGAATGAAAGAATAGGCATTTCATTCTTTTAAAAGTTTGATAGATAAGTCCAAAATGAGAAAAGATACAACATCACTACCATCAAAACTGATCATGAAGAAGAATTTGACAATCAACACTTTGCTAAGTATTGTGATGAGAATGGGGTAGGACGCAACTTCTTCACTACCTATACTCCTCAACAAAATGGGATAGTAGAGAGAAGAATTCGATCACTTCAAGAAATGGCCTAAACCATGATGATCAAAGTGGTGTACCTACTTACTTTTAGGTTGAAGCTATTGCCACTGCATGCTATACACTCAATAGATTACTACTAAAACCTACGGTAGAAAGACTCCATATGAAATCTGAAGCCAACTCTACATTACTTTCATGTGTTCCAATGCAATTGTTTCATCATAAAAAATGCAAACGAAATATTGGGAAGTTTGATGCACGAGCTAGTGAAGGTATTCTTCTTGGTTATTGAACTACGAGTAAAGCTTATTGAGTTTTCAACAAGGATTCAAAGGTAGTAGAAGATTCCATAAATGTGAAGTTCAAGGATGATAAAAAGGAGTGCAAACTGATGATTGCGAATACATCATACAAACATCTGCACTAGTCACTTATAAATAGCAGCAACCACCACCATCAATTGATCTTTCAAATTGAGGACAATCTTCCAAGGACCGGAGATGCAAGTCTGAATATCCTAAGGAACAAATTGTAGGAAAAGTGGATGAAGGAATCGGAACTAGATCATTTCTCAAAAACATGTTGAACTCCTTGGCTCTCATATCCCAACTTGAGCCTAAAAAAGTGGAAGATGCTCTCAAGGATGAGAACTGGATTAAAGCCATACAAGATGAATTACATCAATTCAAAGTCAACAAATGTATGGGAACTAATTATTCGACCTAAAGATCAAACAATAATAGGAATCAAATGGATATTCCAAAACAAACTTGATGAAGCAAGTAATGTTGTCCACAAGAAAGCAAGATTAATTGCTAGAGGATATCTACAGGAAGGAGGTTTTGAAGAATCAAGAAGATCAGGTGATGTCTATCATGTCAAGAACACACTCTATGGATTCAAACATGCACTTAGAGCATGATATGAAAGATTAAGTAACTTCTTGATTGATCATGAATTTGAAAAAGATAAGGTAAACACTACTCTTTTCATCAAAAGAAAATGCAAAGATTTGCTCATTATTCAAATATATATTGATGATATAATTGTCGGAGCAACTGATGATGTACTGTGTAAGGACTTTGCAAACATGATGAAAAGTGAGTTCAAGATGAGCCTGATTAGAAAAGTAAACTTCTTTCTCGAACTTCAAATCAAGCAAACTCCCGAAGGCACATTCACACATTAAGAGAAATATGCCAAGGAAAAGTAAAGAAATTTGGTCTTAAAGGATGCAAGAAAATTGAGACACATATGTCATACTCTATCAAGTTACATAAAGATGAGAAAGGTAAGTCTGTTGACTCTAGGCTATATAGAAGTATGATAGGGTCATTACTATACCAAACAACATCTAGACCTGATATTTTATTTTGCACCTGTTTGTGTGCTCGCTTTCAATTTGGTCCAAAGGAATCTCACTTATTCGCTGTTAAGCAAATTATTTGATATATCGGATCCTCTCCAAAACTAGGGATTTAGTATCCCAAAATATAGATTTTATGTTACTTATATACTCGGATGCTGACTACATGGGTTATAAAATTGATAGAAAGAGTACATCAAGTACTTGCTAATTGCTAAGTAGTATGCTGATCTTTTGGTTCTCAAAGAAGCAAAACTCAGTCGCTCTTTCAACTATTGAGGCTAAATATATTACTCTCGGAAGTTGCTGTGCACAACTTATTTAGATTTAGATGCATCAACAAGTCAGTGACTTCGGAGAAGATGGAGAATGTATTCCTATTATGTGCAATGACACTAGTGCTATAAATTTAACCAAGAACCCAATTTTGCACTCAAGAGTGAAACACATCGAGGAAAGATATCACTTTCTTAGAGATCATGTTAGCAATGACGCATACAATTTGTAGAATCAAAATAGCGGCTAGCAGAAATTTTCACCAAGTTGTTGGACAGGCCAGCCTTTAAATATATTTGTGGTGAATTAAGAAAATGCAATGCAATGTAATAATATGCCACAGGTAATATTTCATTTTTGTCGACAAAGATAAACACATTAGTTACGATTAAAATTACAGGTACACACCTACTGTTTTATTTCAAAAAAGTTACCATTACGATACTACATTGTTATCATTATGATTATCTATACACTCTATCTAGGGTTGTTACAATTGTTTCAATAGAATCTATCAATATAATATCACTGCTTGCTTAAATGCTTAAAATCGAATACAAAGATAATTATGGATAGGAAAGTTACCGTTGAAAGACAACAGCTAACTCTCTTTATGTGAAATTCACTACTCCTATTTATGGAGATATAGTATTCACACTCTTTACTCACCTACTTTATACATTTTTTTATCCACTCAAAGTCAGAGTGTGACTCAAGCTAATGGATTAACAATTGTTAGCACTGCACTGCCCACGTCAACTGACAAGGAAACACCTATAAGGAAAACACTAGAATCAAGGCTGTCAACTGAAAATGATATAGGCGTTGTACCACTTATGGCACCATTGGTCATAGCCACTCCATCACCATTAGCTCCTGCTCAATCTCCTTCCAAGAGATTTGCTAAAAGGTTTAGCCGCTCTCATGGAAATCCATGGATTAGAACTAAAAAAGCTATTAAAGTTCGAAGCCACAAGCTCGCAAGCCTTCCAAATTGAACAAGCACTGACGGCACAAGAAAAACCAGCTTTTGAACCATCACATTTAGTTGCTCAACCCTCTTAGCTCTCTTAGCCATTGCCATAAAAATCCTCAACCAAGGAAGAAAGAACCTCTGAACCTATCATTGCCTAGGACAAAGACAAATAGTTCATTGTAAAGCCTGAGGTTATTCTTGAAGTGATTATCTAACAGTCACATCCTAATTTTCAACCATATTTTTGATGAAATGAAAATGGCTTTTCATCGACATGCCTATGGCCTTTTTCATAAAAGTTGGCCACTCATGAGATAACTAATCTATCGGGTGAAGTCGTTAAAGAATCTAAACGCGATAGACCTGAGAATTCGACAAGATATCGACTGCTCCATTGTGCTAATCGGCAAGGGTCAATATGGCACTGTTAAAATCAATCAGAGACCGGAGATAGGCCAATTCGACGAGGCATGTAATTTTGTGGGTGACTCCACCTGATTGCAAATTTTTTGTCGAATGGCACTAAACCGATTTTTAAGTCATTTTTGTACCATGTGTCTGTATTTGAAACCTCCAGATTTTCACAACAACCGAGAGTCGCCAATGAGTCGAAGATGTACAATGTGGATCGAAAATAATCAACTATGGGTCAAATGTGCTAAAAATTCCTAAAAGCTATCCGATAGGTTAGGTCACGTTAAATTCGTCCGATTGAAATTAACCACAAAATTGAACCCGATTCAAAAATCGAAAGTTCTATCATGTCACGATTTATTTTAGGAACGTTGACTCATCCTCCGAAGAACTTTCGGCAAACCATAATTTTTGGTGAAAATTCAAATTTGGTGATTTTGAACCGGTAAATTTGGATGGTCATCGTTGTGTGATTTTTTGGTGTTCAAGTTGGATCAATTGGTGGGAAAAATCATGGATTTGATGTGGACACTTCAACTAGATTTTTTGGGCACCAATTGGAATTGAATTGAAGTAAAATGGAGTTGAATTTGAAGTTGGATGCTGGAAATTCGTAGCCATGGCGAGGCTGCAACATTTCAGCACCATTGTGGCTTCTTGGAGAAGATTGGTGAGGAAAATGAGGATGTGGGGGCTGTGGACTTTGGAGGCCTTGTGATGATGAGCTAGGATATTTTGTGAAGAATTTTACGGCATTTGTTCCCCCCCTCCAGCTGTAGCTCTTCTTCTTCTTCTTCTTCCTTGCATTAATTCCTTCCATTGTTGCTGTCTTTGAAGAGGAAAACCAGCCAGCAAACCAGAGAAACCAGCTAGCCCTTGCGTTACCGTTGACCAACCAAGGTGCACAGTCGCCCGCCCGCTAGTGTCACGAAGCCCCTTGCCGGAGCCGTCGCGTGCCGTATCTTGTCAAGCGCGTCTCATCCAGCTCATCGCTTTGCGACTCCTAATCTGCTCAGCTCGTCTCGAGCTTGCCTAGCCATCGTCCAAGCCGCCGAGCCACCTCCTCCTGCCGCATGCTGCTCCAGCTCGTCTCCGTTGCCGTCTACCTCCCACCTCGCCATTCTAGCCAATCCAAGCTGTTTAGTCCAGCCCTATAAGCCGTTGGATAGAGCCGAACCTCATGGTTGGGCTGTGAGCTTCATGGCTCTTTTCCGGGCCCTTCCAAGTCTCGTTGGGTGTCGCCGTAGGCCCGTGTTTCACTCGCCTCCACGTCGCCGTCGGCATGAACTCGCCGGCTCGCTAATCTGGTAAGTTTACTCTCTAAACTCTACTTAAGGAGTTAATTATGCTTGGAGTACGTTTAGTTTAGGTTAAGATTGGTTTAGGTGGTTAATTTAGTGTAATTAGTGATTTAGATGGTTACTTAGGCTAATTAGGTGGTTAGATTAGTTTAGTTAAGGGTTAATTAGATTGTATGATTTATCTAGCTTAGTGCATTACTTCATTAGGTCCAATTAGGTGCTTAGATTAGTGTTTAAAGCTTAATTAGTGATTTATTGAATTATTTTGCCTTTATTTAATTAATTTTTGCAATTTATTTAATTATTTAATATTTTCTAGAAATTATACCCGGATAGCCGGTCGTCAGAATTTTGTGCTGATTGTTGTGGTGTGATTGGTTTGTGCAATTGAATGCTAAATTATGCAATTGAGTGATGATTGTGATCTTTGAATTATTATTTCAAAATTCTGGATTTTTGGTATTAATTAGAAAATACCGGGTGTCGATTTTTACGCCAAAAATGTTTTTAGGTACTATATAAAATAGTGGGATTTTAAAAGAGAGGATATCACTTTTTCTAGTTTGATCTGACCATGTACCCACACACGATTATTTTACTGAGTGTTTTTAATATGAAGAAAATAGACCGAGTTCATTATTTTAATTGAGGCATTTGAGTGCAAGGCACAATGTCCTTGGCCGAGGTTGGTTGTGTGTGTGGTCACTATGAGAATCCGTCACCGACGAAAGATGGGTGGACGATGCCCCTATATGGGATGCCCTTGTCAACGGATGCCTGTCACAATAGAGGCTATGCCGATGCTCTTTCGGGATTTTCTTCTAGAGGAAGACGTTGCCGTGCTTAATGGGGTGCGACGATGCCCGATTACGCCAGAAGACCGCCGAACGTCAAGTAGGCTATGCTCGTAGGCCCGTGATCAATTAGAACACGTGAATGATTGAGATAAACGTGCCTGATTATGGGACAAAATTGTGTGGCACGGAATAGGACGTGTCATAATGATTTTGCCTTATAATTGGGACCCCTATGATTGTTTGAGATATACGTTGAGGTGTTCTAATTGTTGAGTGTTATTACTGTATATATCTGTTATATGAACCGTACTGATGTGCAGGAAAGAACTGAGGCAAGGTGAGCCTTGTTTGATGTGTAACTAGACTGCATCAAGGCGTATTTCCTTCCTAATCGGGGTTTAGGGCGTGAACTCGCTGAGACATTGTCTCACCCCATCGTAGTATAACAATTTTCAGCTCCTTAGATGGAGGTGAGGCTTGTTTGTTTTGGGCAGCCGTAGAGGTATAACGAACAAAGTACCGACATTCCTATCCCTGGGAGTCATTGGCTCCATGAGCTCATCGTGACCACTATCTTGGTCGATGAGGGCCTACCACCGTTGGTACCTCATCGATTCAAGGCATAGTTCCGTCATGGGCCTAATGGGGTGCGGGAAGATCCCCTTCAGGGTTTCGATGTACCCAACGTTAAGGGCGAGGGGGTAGCTAACCCACCTAATGGTGTCGTGGTGGACTCGGAGCCCCCGGAGCCTATGGATGAGGAGTCTAATTCCTAGATGGCTTAGCTCTCTCTCTTTTTGGTTTAGACTCTTTTGTAGATAAACCAGTTTGTTTATAAAAGCATGATTGGTTTGAAATTGTTGTCCTGCTTTTCTATCCCATATTTCTTGTTTGGGGATTGTTTATTTCGCTTCCGCTTGTGCATGAATCGATTGGGTCGGCGACGCGTCCTGGGAACGTCGCCAATTAGTCGACCATCGAGGGATGTGCGCACACTCAAGGTTTGAGGCGTGACATCCCCGCTTGAAGTGGTATCAGAGCTGGTCAGTGTTTGTAGTGATAAGGTGCGATGGGTTATGAGGTAGTTAGTAGGAAAGACCTTTTTATTATGTTGATGCATGTGATTGATAGCTGATTGGTAGATTATTTGGTGTGATCGCTTAATTTCTAATTCTGTATGGAATTGGAAAGCAAGTTCTGTAGAGAGTCTACAAGATGAGTGATCAGAAGCAGAGAACTCCTAAAAAGAGGGCAGTAGCCCTTGTTACTCGGGGTAGGACGCCGACAAGGGTCGATGCCTAAGGAATAGTGCGGGCTCAGGCTAGCGCAAGTGGGATAGCACCGCCACCGGTTGGTGCTAATGTAGCAGCCCCTGGCGATCTTAGAATCGATGGGATCATAAAGGCACTCGAGACTCTTGGAAATTTGATGAGGCAGCAAGCCCAGAACCAAGCCGCCACTACCACCGCTGCTACTGCTCCCGCCAATGTTGTTGTTGCCGCCGCCGCTACTACCACAACTGCTGCCGCACCTACCAAGATTCCACTTGGGAATGTGATTGCTGAGAGACCAATGCACAAGCTCATGGAGAAGTTTCTGAAGTTGAATCCGCCGAGGTTCACAGGTGTAGGAGATCCCAAAACTACAACCCTCTAGATCTAGGATTTGGAGAAAGCCTTTGCACTACTAAGGTGCATAAAGAAAGAGAAGGTTGTCCTTACAGTCTATTAGCTTCAGGGAAATGCAAGCACTTGGTGGATGACCACTAGAGGAATAATGTTCCCGGAAGATGAGGTTCCGGAGTGGAATGCCTTCATTGAAGCTTTTAATGGCAAGTACTTCTTTGATAGTGTGAGGGAATGGAAGATGGAGGAATTTCAGCGCCTTCGTCACGGTCCAATGTCTGTGGACGAGTATGAGGCCAAGTTTGCAGAGTTGTCTCAGTATGCCCCGAGATTGACAGAGGATCCGGTAAACAGAGCTAGGAGGTTCAAAAATGTTCTCAGACCGGAGCTGAAGAATCCGCCGATACCATTCAATCTAAAAGACTACAATAGCTTGCATGAACGGGCCTAGTTGACCGAGAGGAATTTGAACAAGCAAGCCACCACATCTGGGTCACGGTTTTGGTCGAGCAGGGATGGTAATAAGTTTGGGAAGAAACCTATGGTCGAGGGAAGATACCCTATCCCGCCTAACAGGAAGGGTGGGGTTGGCAAGTCAACGCCGAGCTAGATTGGTGTGTGTCGCTTCTGTGGAAGGCAACATGGATCAGCCTCGTGCCATTCTAGGCTGGGTGCTTGCTTCAAGTGTGGCCAGCAGGGTCACCTGGTCAAGAATTGTCCTAGAAGACCGATGGGACCACAGTTGCCACCCCCACCAACGATGGGTCAAAACTTAGGATACGCACCATCGAATGCATCGCAGGATGGTTTGAACCAACCTCCAGCTTAGGGAAGGGTATACACCGTTATGAGACGACAGGTAGAGGACTCACCTAATGTGGTCATAGGTACTATTTCACTAAACAACCACGCTACTTATGCTTTATTTGACCCTGGCGCTACTCATTCATTTATAGCTGAGCAGTTCATTAAGTTGGTAGGGTTGAGTCCTGAATTGTTAGAGTCAGTGGTTAGTATATCTACACCGTTAAAGGATAAGGTGTTGTCTACGGTAGGCTATCCTAGTTGCAAGTTAGTTATTGGTGAGCGAGAGAGAATGATAGATTTGATATTCCTAGCCATGTATGATTTTCATATGATAATTGGCATGGACTGGCTCACCAAGCAAAGAGCTAAGATGGACTGCTATCGTAAAGCGATTCAGTTTAACCCGTTAGCGGGTGAAAGTTTCGAGTTTATTAGGAGTCGAGGAGGACCCTCGATTTCCTTAATCTCGTCACTTGAGGCAATCCAGTTGTTAGACGGGGGTTGTCAAGTTTATTTGGTGACTATCGTGGATACAACAGTTGAGGAGCCAAAGATCAAGGATATTGCAGTTGTGTAGGAGTTTCCAGGCATGTTTCTAAAGGAATTGCCTAACTTGCCACCAGAAAGGGAGATTGAGTTCATGATCAAGTTGGCTCCCAAGATGGAGCCAATCTCTAAGGCTCCTTACCGAATGACGTTATCAGAGTTGAAAGAACCGAAGGTGCAAATGCAAGAGTTATTGGATAAGGGATTCATACATCTTGGTGCATCACCTTAGGGAGCACTAGTTATGTTCGTGAAGAAGAAAGATGGTTCATTGCGCCTTTGGATCGACTATCGGCAACTTAATCAAGTGACGATCAAGAACAAGTATCTGCTACTGAGGATCGATGACTTGTTTGACCAGTTGCAAGGAGCATTGATATTTTCTAAAATCGACCTAAGGACATGGTATCATCAGCTAAAGATCATAAAAGAAGATATATCGAAGATGGCGTTTCGTACTCGATACAGCTATTATGAGTTCACTATAATGTCGTTTGGTTTGACGAACGCCCCAATCGCTTTCATGGATCTGATGAACTAGGTGTTCAAAGAGTATCTGAATCAGTTTGTGATCATTTTCATTGACGATATCCTAGTATACTCAAGAAGTCCTAAAGAGCACAAAAGATAGTTGAAGGTAGTGCTCCAGATTTTGCGAAATCATGAACTATATGTTAAGTTCAGTAAGTGCGAGTTTTGGTTAACTCGTGTAGCTTTCCTAAGTCACGTGATTTCAGGTGAAGGAATCTCAGTGAACCCGACTAAGATCGAAGAAGTGATCAATTGGCCAAGACCGATGACCATGATAGAGATCAAAAGCTTTTTGGGATTGTAGGTTACTACAGATGGTTTGTGAAAGGATTTTCAACAATGGCCTCGCCTTTGACTAGATTGCTGAAGAAGGAAGAGAAGTTCGTATGGACAGATAAGTGCGAGCGTAGTTTCCAAGAGCTTAAGTAGAAAATAACTACTGCACCCATCCTGAAAATTTCATCTGGTCCTGGAGGATACGAGATCTATAGTGATGTGTCGTTTAAATGACTAGGTTGCGTGTTAATGCAGCATGGCAGAGTTGTTGCATATGCGTACCGTCAGTTGAGACCTCATGAGTTGAATTACCCGATGCATGACTTAAAACTTGCAGCGATTATATTCGCTCCAAAGATTTGGAGACATTACTTGTGTGAGGAAAGATTCCAGATCTTTATAGACCATCAGAGTCTCAAGTATTTATTCTCTCAGAATGAGTTGAATATGAGACCGCGTCGCTGGATGGAACTTCTCAAGGACTATGATTGCGACATCCCGTATCACCCTAGAAAGGCTAACAAGGTCATAGATGCATTGAGTCAAAAGTCTTGAATTGTGCAGATGGTGATCAAGGAATGGATCTTACTTGAAGGAGCTCGAGATTCGGTTTTCAAATTTGAGGTAGGCCACCTTTCAAATTTTATCGCCGCCCTTAGAATTGAACTGGAAGTACATATCAAGATCAGAACATTACAGTTGATAGACCTAAAGATCTAAAAGATTCCGCAAGAGGATGCAGATAAGAAAAAAGTTAACTTTCAGATTTCTGAAGACGGAACACTGAAGTTTCATGGACGATTATGTGTACCTGACGATGTAGAGCTTAAAGAAGATATTTTATCTAAAGCTCATCATAGCAGCTACAACATCCATCCTAGCAGTATGAAGATGTATCAGAATCTATAACACCACTATTTGTGGACTGGTATGAAGGCGGATATCGCCAAACATGTCACCAAGTGTTTGACGTGTCAGCAAGTGAAGGCACAACATAATAAGCCGGGAGCACTTCTGTAAACTCTCAAGATTCCCAAATGGAAATGGGAACATATCATAATGGATTTTGTGATGAGCTTACCAAGGAGCCAGCGAGGTAATGATTTCATTTAGGTTGTGGTTGATAGATTGACGAAGTCTGCTCACTTCATTGCCATACGAAATGACTATGCATTAGACAAATTTGTAGAATTGTACGTGCGTTAGATTGTTCATTTGCATGGAGTGCCAGTGATGATCACTTCCGATAGAGACCCGAAGTTCATGGCAGCCTTCTAGAAAAGTTTACAAACTACCTTAGGAACAAAGCTACAGTACAGTACAACCTATCATCCGTAGACAGATGGCCAGTTTGAGAGGAAGATTCAAACCCTCAAGGACATGCTGCAAGCTTGCATGTTGAACTTCAAGGGAAGCTGGGAGTAATAGCTTCATCTTGTCAAGTTTGCCTACAACAATAGCTACCGGCAAAGTATTCAGATGACACCTTTTGAAGCATTGTATGGCAGAGCGTGCAGAACTCCAGTTTGTTGGGATGAAGTCGGAGAGCAGAAGATCACCAGCTCAGAGTTAGTTAAACAGTCAGTGGATGTAGTAACAGTTATTAGATAAAGATTGAAGACCGCTCAGAGTCGTCAGAAAAGCTATGTAGATAAGCGTTGAAGACCATTGGAATTCCAAGTTGGTGAACACATCTTTCTGAAAGTGTCGCCAATGAGGGGTACTTCATGCTTCGGCAAGAAAGGAAAGTTCAGTCCGAGGTATGTTGGTCCCTTTGAGATTCTTGAGAGAATAGGTACTTTGGCGTATCGTCTTGCATTGCCACCTAGACTGGCACAAGTGCATGACGTCTTCCATGTATCGATGTTGAGAAAGTATGAGCCTAACCTGACCCATGTGTTCTATTTTGAGGAATTAAATGTGGACGACAGAGTGTCATACGTGGAGAGACCAGTTCAGATTGTAGATTGGAAGGAGCAGGCTCTGCGCACCAAGACAATTTCGTTAGTCAAAGTGGTCTGGCAACACCACGGGACAAAAGGAGCAACCTTGGAAAGTGAAGACTCGATGAGACGACAATATCCCCACCTTTTTTTTTATTAAGACTTGTAATGGTTTAAATTTCGAGGACGAAATTTTTATAAAATGGGAAGAGTTATGACTTCCTGATTTTCAACCCTATTTTCAGTGAAATGAAATAGGCTTTTCATCGACGCGCCTATGGAAATTTTCTCTAAGTTGGCCACTCACGAGATAACTAATCTATCAGGTGAAGCCATTAAGGAATCAAAACGCGACAGACTTCAGAATTCGACCAGAAATTGACTACTCGACTGTGCTAATCTGCAATGGTCAATACGGCACCGTTAAAATTGATCAAAGACCAGAGATAGGCCGATTCAATAAAGGCATTTAATTAAAGTGTGGATGATTCTACCTGATTGCAAAATTCTTGTCAAACGGCACTAAACTGATTTTTCTGTTGTTTCTGTACCTTGTGCCTATATTTGAAACCTCAAGATTTTCATGACAACTAAGAGTCACTAATGAGTCGAAGATGTACAATGTGGATCAAAAATAATCGACCACGGGTCAAATGCACTAACAATTTCAAAAAACTACCCAGTAAGTTAGGTCACGCTAAAATCGTGTCTGGTTGAAATTAACCACGAAATTAAACCCGATTTTAGAAATTGAAAGTTTTTTCATGTCATGATTTATTTTAAGAAGGTTGACTCATCATCCAAAGAATTTTCGGCAAACCCGAAATTTTGGTGAAAATTCAAATTTGAGCGATTTTGGACCGGAAATTCAGATAGTCGTTTTTGTGTGAATTTTTTGCATTCAAGTTGGATTAATTGGTGGGGAAAATCATGAATTTGATGTGGATACTTCAGCTGGAATTTTTGGGCACCAATTGGAATTGAATTGAAGTGAAATGGAGTTGAATTTGAAGTTGGATGCTGGAAATTCGTAGCCATGGGGGGCTACAACATTTTAACACCATTGTGGCTTCTTGGAGAAGATTGGTGAGGGAAAATTGGCTGAGGATAGGGCTGTGGACTTTGGAGGCCTTGTGATGATGAGCTAGGATATTTTGTGAAGACTTTTGTGGCATTTGTTCCCCCCTCCAGCTGCAACTCTTCTTCTTCTTCTTCTTCTTCTTCTTCTTCCTTGCCTCAATTCCCTCCATTATTGTTGTCTTTGAAGAGGAAAACCAGCCAGCAAACTAGAGAAACCAGCCAGCCCTTGCCGTCGATTGCCGGGACCAGCCAAGTCGCCCACACCACCCGAGCCCGCCGGAACTTCGCATCGTCCCGCTCGCACGTCCGCCGTCTGCTCCGCGACTCTAGCTACTTGAGCTACTATCCTGACCTCACCTAGCTGCTGTCCAAGCCACCAAGCTGCCTCCGCCCGCCACACACCACTCTAGCTCGTCTCTGTTGCCGTCCACCTCCCGCCTCACCGTTTTAGCCAAGCCGAGCTGCTCGGTCCAGCCCTCTTAGCCTTTGGATAGAGATGAACCTCATAGTTGGGTTGTGAGCTTCGTGGTCCTTTTTCGAGCCCTTCCAAGCCTTGTTGGGTGTCGCCATAGGCTCATGTTTCACTCGCTTCCACGTCACCGTCATCATGAACTCACCAGCTCGCTAATCCTGTCAGTTTACTCTCTAAACTCTACTTATGGAGTTAATTATGCTTATAGTAGGTTTAGTTTAGGTTAAGATTGGTTAGTTGGTTAGTTTAGTGTAATTAGTGATTTAGATGGTTAATTAGGCTAATTAGGTGGTTAGATTAGTTTAGTTCAGGGTTAATTAGATTGTCTGATTTATCTAGCTTAGTGCATTATTTAATTAGGTCCAATTAAGTGGTTAGATTAGTGTTTAAAGCTTAATTAGTGTTTATTGAATTATTTTACATTTATTTAATTAATTTTTGCAATTTATTTAATTAGGTAATATTTTCCAAAAATTATACGAAATAGTTGGTTGTTAGAATTTCGTGATGATTGTCGTGGTGTGATTGGTTTGTGCAATTGAATGCTAAATTGTGCAATTGAGTGATGATTGTTGTTTTTGAATTATTATTTCAAAATTCTAGATTTTTGGTATTTAATTCGAAAATACCGGGTATCGGTTTTTGACGCCAAAAAAGTTTTTAGATACTATATAAAATAGTGGGATTTTAAAAGAGATGATATCACTTTCTCTGGTTCAATATGACCGTGTACCCACACACGATTATTTTACCGTGTGTTTTTAATATGAAGAAAATAGGCCAAGTTCATTGTTTTAATTGAGGCATTTAAGTGTAAGGCACGATGTCATTGGCCAAGATTGGTTGTGTTTGTGGTCACTATGAGAATCTGTCATCAACGAAAGTCAGGTGGACAATGCCCCTATATGTGATGCCCTTGTCAACGGATGCCGGTCACAATAGAGGCTGGGCCGATGCTCTTTCAGGATTGCCGTCTAAAGGTAGACGTTGTTGTGCTCAATGGGGTAAGAGGATGCCCGGTTACGTCGGAAGACCGCTGAAACGCTGCATAGGCCGTGCCTAGAGGCCATAATCAATTGGAACACGTGAATGATTGAGATAAACGTGGTTGATTTTGGGACAAAATTGTGTGACACAGAATGTGACGTGTCATGACAATTTGCCCTTATAATCAGAACCCCTGTGATTGTTTGGAATATACGTTGTTCCAATTGTTGAGTGTTATTACTGTATATATCTATTATATGAACTGTACTAACGTACAAAAAGGAACTGAGGCAAGGTGAGTATTGTTTGATGTGTAACCAGACTGCCTCTAGGCGTATTTTCTTCCTAATCAGGGTTTAGGGTGTGAATTGGCTGAGACATTGTCTCACCCCATCGTGGTTTAACAATTTTCAGGTCCTTAAATGGAGGTGAGGCCTGTTCGTTTTGGGCAACGGCGGGGGTATAGCGAGAAGAGTACTGACATTCCTGTCCCCGGAAGTCCCTAGCTCTATGAGCTCATCTTGACCACTATCTTGGTCGATGAGGACCTACCACTATTGGTACCTCATCGATTTAAGGCGTAGTTTCATCATGGGCCGAATGGGTGCAAGAAGGTCCCCTTCAGGGTTTTGACATACCCGCCGTTGAGGACAAGTGGGTAGCTAACCCACCTAATGGTGTCGTGATGGACCCGAAGCCCCTGGAGCCTATGGATGAGGAATCTAGTGCCTAGTGGCTTAGCTCTCTCTCTTTTTTGTTTAGACTCTTTTTTAGATAAACCAATTTGTTTATAAAAGCGTGTTTGGTTTGAAATTGTTATCATGTTTTTCTATCACATGTTTCTTGTATGGGGATTGTTTATTTCGCTTCCGCTTGTGCATGAATTGATTGGGCCGGCGACGCGTCTTGGGAACGTGGCAAATTAGTCAACCACCGAGGGATGTGCGCGCGCTCGAGGTTCGGGGCATGACATCACATTTCGAGATGAGAACTACGTTGTGACATTGGACTAACTAGCTGAAATCATCCACACTGAATATATCATTTTCAAGCGGATTTCAATAGAGCCTGATGAGGCCTATAGCTTTGTTTTAGAAACTCCAAACTTTTCTCGAAGTTTCAGAAAAATTGTACCGTTGAGCCTTCTCCTTCTTAAAATGAATTTCATTCAAAAGATCCTCACTTTATGCCTCCTTCTGAAAACATCTTCTACAAACGACATCTCTCATAATGAGGTAAGAGTCATTTGGGCCATTAGCAATAAGTTTGATGAGTTCCTTCCCTCATATGATCTTCATCCACATGTATCATATGGTGAAGAGAAAGACAAGAAAATTGTCTTATGGTGCTTTGGTCACATGCATCTTCAAGCATTTCAAGATTGACTACTTTGATGCCAAATGTGGAGATTGGGTGGAAAACCCTACACAAAATGATGCTCATAATCACACCAAAAGGATGGGTCACTCATTGAGGAGAAGTCTTCCCTAATGGTCACGGAGACCATGACACGATTGTGGGAAAGCTCCAAGAAAGACTTGTTGAACTGATTGAGCTAGGAAAGAGGAAGCATGCTAAGGCACCACCACCACCCAAGGCCCTTCGTCCTTCTAGACCAGAAAAATCACCTTTACCTATTGTGGACATAGCTGCCTCTCTTGCCAGCCCTAATCAAGTTCAAGCAAATGTTTAGGAAATCAAGACCACCCTCATGTCTTTGACTCGATACTTGGTGAAGTTTAAGTGTACTCTCATTAGCTTGGATTGCTATAACCTAGTATGCTCGGATTCAGTGACCGCCAAACTTGAACCACCTTCTTCGTCATAGTAGCGCAAATGCCCTCGCTCCTAAACATGCTCAAAACTTTATATGCTCATGTTTTGCTTTTGCTGTTTCAATCCTAATCAGTTGTTACTTAGGTCTATTCTCTTGTATGCCATCAATGAAGCTAATCTTTTTATCTTTTTGCTTGATGACAAAAAGGGGAAGAGTTACTTGATGTGAAATATGCTCATAACATGTTCATAACATTTGCTATTGATGATGTTTGCAAAATTACTTATATGCTCATAGCATTTGCTATTGACGATGTTTGCAAATTGCTTATATGCTCATAACGTGCTCATAACATTTGCTACTAACGATGTTTGCAAATTGCATATGTGCTCATAACATTTGTTACTGACGATGTTTGCAAATTGCTCAAAACATTCTCATTACATTTGCTCCTAACAATGTTTGCAAATTTGCTAATATCTTCTCATAATGTTTTGCACAAAAATTGGCACAAAAATTTGCTTACTCATACATAGTCACATGGAATTGAATTACTCATCAAAATCGGGGAGCATGTGAGTGTATCATCAAAATAGGGGAGCATTCAATTGTTGCACAATGAACTCCAAAAATACTTAATGACACACTCTGGGCAAAAGATCTTTCGTGCAACCATGCTCTATCTTGTTAAAAATAACCTAAGTTCAAATCTCTAAGCTTTACTGCAAAAAATCATGAGAAGATCCTATTTTAATTTATGCAAATTCTTTCAAATAACATCTATTGTTCTTTCACATCAGCAGGATAGTTTTGTCATCATAAAAAAGGGAGAGATTGTTGGAGAAAATATCTTCAAGTGATTTTGATGATGTCCAAACTATCCTTAGTATATTATTTACTATGATGTATGTATACGTTTGGATTAAAGGACTACGCAACATTCATGATGTGATTCATTGGAAAGAAGATCGCAAATGTTCTGTTATGATGATCAACATTGGTCAACCTTAAAGATCAAAAATTGATGATGTTTATGCAGAAGCTATAAAGATCGGGTCGATGGTGATATAACAACCAAGTACATTGATGATGTTCATTCGGTCAGCTAAGTAATCATTGAAAGACTTGAATTTGCATAGCAGTTGAATCTAGATAAAGCATGTGGTAGAGTAGCTAGATCTTTTCATAAATCTATTAGAGATTGCAGTAAGAAGATAGCAGCAGTTGCAATTTTTGGTTAGTTTGCATAGGTTCAAGGAAAGAAACTATATGGATAGTACCTTCCCTAGACAACGGCTTAACGAAAACTCTCTAACAATTATATGTTTCTCTAATTCATCTTCAACGGATAGATTGAGGAAAAATATAAAAGAGAAGACCACAGAAAACCAAAGAGGGTGCGAGATGAAAAAAATCAATAAGCTTACCTCCTGTTATTTTTAGCTATAAGCTCTCTATCATACTATTGATATTTGTGCTATTTAACAATTGTGCTAAGAATTAAATGTACAAGTGTGAAAGTAGTAGCTGAGTCCAGATAGTAGTATCTATCGTGGAAAGGATCAATGCTAGCCATTTATAATTTTCAAGTAAGTTGTTAATGGAATCCAACCCATCTGGAGATTGTTAGTCTAAAGAGTTGACGTAGGCTTGTGGATAAAGCCGAACCACTATAACTCCCTATGTCCCACTATGCTCATTCTATTTACATACATTAATATATAGCTAGTTGACGTTTTCTGAAACATTAGGTTGAGCCGATCTTTATTTAGCGATTAACTAATTTCCGCAAAAGATCATCAAAGTTCAAAAGCAACCTATTCACCTCCTCTCTAGGTTGCATTGTTAGCCACCAATAGTATGTTGTCCTATAACTTGAATAGGGGTTATTGGGTTCTATTGTCTACTTCTAGTCCTCATCAACCAATTGGTTCCTTTTTCCCTAGGGACCCATGTCCGTAATACTTTTAGGCATTTTTACTATCTTTGGGTTCACACCAGATGGCATTCCTATAGAACAAATCGAAGCTCTTGAGGATTTTCTCATTCCTGATATTGTCCTTGCTTATAGAACTTTCCTTGAGAAGTATTATAAAACCTCTGGCCCAGTTAACCTTAAGGAGCAAACCGCCTTTTTGCTTTTCTGGCTTTTGAAACATGTATTAAGGTCTCAAAGGATTTCCTTAGACATGCTTCAAATCTTGTGAGTGGAAAGAAATTAGCTTGTGGCTCACTTGTTTTGGCCGTCTTATATAGAAGTCTTATCCATGTTGCTCTTTCGATGATGTCTAAAGAGCACGGAGTCTTATATGGTCTGTTTTGGATTCTATAAGCATGGATGTCTCTCTATTTTCCCTTTCTATTCAGTAAAGTTCCTTGCAATCTTTGACATAATTCATCACCAAAATCCAAACAACTAAAAAATTCTGAGCCTAGGTTGTCAATTGCTTACCTCATCTCCCTTGAAGGTTCCTTATGACACTCCTCCTTTTGTTCATTAGCTCTAGGAGATCTTGAATTTCGATCACACTCATGTCGAACTCTTCCCTTATGAGGCCTTCAAGTTATATTACCTCTTCTGCTCAGATACTTAGTATCTAGATGATTTCGACGCTTTCTGGCTATGTGTACTAATTTCGGTGGCTTTTCCAATATGGCTTTTCAAGAAGCAAAGATTCTACCATGGATTTGAAGCCTATTCTCCATAATATTGCACCGGGCAATTTGGTCTCTATCAAGGTGTACCAATGTGAATTACTTACTCTATGGAGTACCCTTTAATGCATAGGCAGAAGTACAATCCAACGAAAGGCAATCCCTTTTGTTTGTTGTTCTCAAAGAACTGCAACAATGCGTAATCGGTTCTCTCCAGACTTCGAAGTTTTTCCAATTTTTCCAGGAGTTATATCTGAGTACATAAGCTGGTGGATTTCTTTCTCATTTGAGAGTCCATACGAGAATGCCATCAAGATTGTTTTCCACCAGAAAAAGCAATACTGTCCAAAGCCAAAAGAAGTGATTGATAAGAGCAAAGCTATGCTGGAGTACCCTCCTGAACTTTATCCTCCAATCGCATCAAAGTCAGTCAGAATTGGCGTTTCAAAGGATACTGATGTTCATGGATCAATCTCACTACATGAAAACCTAGAGCTAGACCTAGAACTATTGGAGGAAGAAGACTTTGGGGAAAGACTAATCATGCGATGAGCTAAAGTTGTGGAAGGTATTACCGATTACTTCTTTCTAGTCTCATTGTGTTTTTCCTGACCTTTCCTCTTCTGCTGTCTAGATGTGTCTGAATCTTCACTACATATCGAAGATGAAGACACGCTGGATGTTGTAATCTCTCAGCTCAAGAGAAAGAAGATTACCTTTCCTCCTGCAATGAGGAAACAACCTAAACTATCTTTTGAAAGTTTGGTCTAAGTTACTATCAGGGATAGTCCTACGTCTCTAAACATTTCTCATTGTCAGGACAACCCAATCAAGGATGATTCAATTTTCAAGAATACTAGAGTTGTGCTTACTCATGTTCCTTTGGCAATTTATGGTAAGCGCCTTTCTCTTTCCTTGCATGTCTTTTCTCGCTTAACCTAATTTCATGTATTAACATAGCTCTGAAATGATAGCTACTAATGCATCAATTAGCAGTAGTGACTTACCTTAGCATACTACGCCTCAGTCTTTGCCCGAAGATAATGTTGTGAAGCCTGGTATGTATGGGGTCTTCTTGCCCTAATTTAGCGAGTGACTTAACTCTGACCTTTACTTCTTTCCTTTTGACTATGATAGCATCTACACCCCAAACTTCATTGACCATGACACCTTCAATAGCTCATGCTACCCATTGTAAGCTTCTTTTTCCACTCCTACTAAGTCATCAATCCATAAAGAGAGAAGAACCTTTTCAGCTATTTTGGCCAGTACAATCCATGCTCTAGATGAAACTTCTTATGCTCTAACTGCTGATGCTTATGATTTGACCTCAGGGAGTTCATCTTCAGAAGTGGTCAAGCTTGATAAACTAAGAGGCAAGCAGGCAAGATTTTTGTACCTCTCAAGTGGTGGTATACCTATGATAATGAACAACCAACCTATCCTTTCTTAGTTTAAATCACTAACGGGTAAGCTAAGCGAATGTGATATTGGCGACCTCTTAACTTCGGGTCAAAGATGTCCACAACAGGTTTTCTTCCATTTTTGATATTTATCAATAGAACTATAATAAGCTGATAACTTTGATTGTCTCCAGAGAAAATTCTTTCAAGTCAAGTGATCAGGTAAAAGAAGAAGGGCGACAGGTGGGAGATAATCAGTGATCTCTGTAAATTGCTATGAATGAGATAATTGACCTTGAAAGGGAAGAATTTGCCCTTGAGAAGCAAAAGATGGAGATTGAAAGGAGATTGGAGGAGGTACACTAGAAGTTAGAGATCAAGTTCGATGGAGGGCGCATAGTGAATGTAACATCCTCGATTTTGACTCTTATTTTGGTCCCAACTAGGAGGCTAAACTAGATAGGTCAATCTTTTTGAAGAGCAAGAGTCAAGTGCACTAAATAAGGGTAATGAGTATAGAGGCTTGGGTGTCCTAAGTAATTAATGAAAGAAGATGACTCATAATCTTAGGTGTATAGTCATCATGACAAGCTATTAATGAATGAGGAGAATCACATGTCCATGTGCTCCTATTAAATTAGGGTCATTATTTCCTCTACTTTGTCACGCGTCGAACCCCAGGCACACACACATCCCTCGGTGGTCGATTAAAATGCGACGTTCCTAGGACATGTCGCCCACCCTTTCTTTTTATCTTTCAATTAAGCACATGTGGAAGTGAATTAAACAAACACCCGGACAACCATCAAACACAGGGATAGTCAAAACATGCTAACACCTTTTTTCAAAAACCACACTATATATACGTGCCAAGTTAGTCTTACAGGTCTATAAACATAAGTCCGATCCAAAAGAAACTATCAGGCCACCTACACTCCGAACCCTTTCGCCTCAGGCTCCGAATCCTCCACGACACCATCTGGGATGTCGATGTCCATTGGGTGCGCAACCTCCCCATCCTCAGTTTCGATGGCAAGTCCGTCAAAACCCTACAAAGGACCCTCTCGAGCCCTGTTATGATACCTGATGAACCATGCTTTGAAGGAGTGAGGTACCCAGTGACAAAGACCCTCATCGACCCAAATAGTGGTCACAACTAACTCACGGGTCTAGGTGGTCCTGGGAATAGGGAAGTAGGAGGGCTCGTAGTCTATTTCCTTCGGTACCCCAAAACGAACGGGACGTTCCTCGATACTAAGGACCTAAAAATATTTAATCACGCCGGGGTGAGATAAATCTCAGTGAGTGAAAACCCTAAACCTCGATTAGGACGCAAATTCACTCAGAGATAGCATAACAAGCATCACACACAAACTTACCTTGCCTCTGCGCGTTCTTGTGTATTAGGGCACCACATATATCATATGAATACAACAAGCGTATTTAATAACCGGAACAAATCATTTCATCTTGCAAACAATCACGGGGATCCCGATTATAAGGTAAAACCATTATGACACGTCTCATTCCGTGCCACACAATTTTGCCCCATAATCAAGCGCAGCTATCACAACCACTCAGGCGTGTTCCAGTTATTACGACCCATCATGTGGCACCCCTAAACACCTAAGGTCACCACAGGTACCTATCGCTCCACCTAATGAATACCAATTACATCTCTTAGCGGAAGCACCGTAGTTCATAGGCATTTTTTTTTTTTTCAAAACGGTCTCAGCGCAACTTATTAGCGGAAGTATAAACAAGTCTCACCATTTCTGACTCCAATAACCATAATGCAATGCACACCAACTACACACCATAAGAAAAGATAAGGCCGAGCCACTTTTATTCATATTTTCATGATGGATTTCTCAGGTTGGTACAACCAAAAAGAAAAAGCCAAGACTTTTAGTTAAACTTGGCCACAACTCAAAAGAGAGATCTCGACCCCCTATATCGATCACGTGTCATGCTCCATCTACAAGTGTCGACTATCCTCAAAAAGTGTCAGCTCCCACTCCTCACGCGGGCCATCACATCCACCCCGGTGCGTCGGGCAGTGATGGCGGCAACATCCCCCGCATCACTCTATCACAGCGGACGTGGACCAACAAGAACTCCTGGATGACCGAGCCCCCAGCTAGGCCCACATCATACATCACCAGCACACGAACCCGTATAAACGTTAGACCAGGGATGGTGACACAATCGAGCTCCATACAATCAACCTCCACGTCAGATGGAAGGTCGTAAAAGGTACCCCGCGTGACCGGAGAGAGAGGCATCTTTCTAATCTGAAATGTTAGTCCCCGAAGGGGTGAGTACAACCACTTGGCAGGTAAAAGATCCATTAAACTACTCAATGCATCAAACAAAACAATCATGACATCATAGTAGAGTGCATATCATTCATGCATCCAAGCATAACTTATCTTGCAGACATGCATATGTCATCATACCATATGTGCTTACACCATCATGCACTCATCATCAAGCATTCATGCATATACCATCATGCCATAGGTGCATATACAACCATGCACTCATCATCAATCATTTATGCATATTCCATCATGCCATAGATGCATATACTACCATGCACTCATAATCAATCATTCATGCATATCCATGCCTTATGTGCACATACTCCATGCACTCATACATATCATATCATACAGCCATGCATAAATGTCACCATACCATGCATGATTCAATTTCAACTTTTTATCTTCCAATTAGGTCGCCACATTTTTCTTTCTCGGGACCAGTGATTGCATCCCACATTTTATCGCTCACATCCCACCTGGCATCGCGAGGAACCTCTAGCACACACCACCGGGCATCCGACACCCCCACATTCCGGGCATCTCGCATCCCAACTGGCATCATGAGGTATCCCCTCGGCACACACCTCTGAGGCTTCCGACAACCCCACATCCCGGGCATCTCGAAACTCTCGAGGACATCCGGCACCCCCACATCCCGGGCATCCGGCACTCCCCTTTCCGGGCATCCTGACACTCCCGGGGCATCGTCGACTCACCCCTCCGACGGTATCCTCATTTATCATAACTCATATTCACAATTTATGTTTCAATATCAACATGGCACATGATGTGATTGCAACAAGGTCAATTCCAGCTTTTGATTTTATATGTAATGCCAAATAGCATCACATGTGCAGCAAGATTTAATCACTTAAAACAATACAATTTATGGGGCTCATACAAAATAGAATGGTCCATGCATTACAGCTTTTGAAATTCGCACAATCCAGCTTGCACAGTTTTAGAAAACATTTTAATTAAATACCCAAATGATTTTCAAAAATTTTTAAATTCAAAAATGTAATAGTCAAGACATAAAGGCAGATACTTCATGAAGAACACTACACCAAAAGACCCTCATACAATTCGGTATAGACCATGCATCACAGCACCACTATTCTAACAATTCAACTTGCACAGTTTTTGAAACATTTTTGGTTAAATATGTTGTAGGGAAGACATAAAGAGAGATATTTCATGAAGAACACATTGCCGAAAGAACCTTATACAAAATGATATAGTCCAAGCATTGCAACTGACCAAGTCCGAACACAGATTGCACGATTTTAGAAACAATTCCGATTAAATACACAATCAACGTCCAAGAATTATGAAATTCGACTATGTGATAGTCAGGACCCTAAGGTAGATTTTTCATGAAGGCATCAAAGTCAGATTTGTCCTAGGTAATTAAATATAAGTGGTTAAAACTTCTGTTCCTAGTACCGAAATTTCCAGATCTAACTACCTCCGAAAAACCACGATTTCACCTCTCTATTCTTCTTGGTTTTCTCTAAATTTTTCATATGTTACACCTCAAGATGTCCTTTACATATTTTGTTAAGAAATCGAAGTGAAATTTCAACAAAAAGATAGCCTTACAGTCCATGCATTCATCAAAGGTAGTTACCAAATCTCCAGGTCCAGTCTCTCCAAAGAATAAAGATTTCACCCACTTATACTTGTTTGTTGTGTCCCAAATTTGACTATGTTATACTGCAAGAAGTCCTTAACAACTTTCATTTATAAGTCAAAGCCAAAATCCAACCCGAACATCACATGCAAGCCACTAGAACACCCAAGGTCGAGCTGTTTTCTCAAGGACAGTTTACTAGTCTAGAACACCACTCTTAAAACTTCAATTTTTCACATCCTAAACATCCGAAATTTGTCACCATTAAATCACATACACTAGGCACAACATGCAAGAGTAGATCAAGGATCCCACTTGCCTCTAAACCAAGCAAACAGCTAGCACAACGGCAATGGGACACGGCAATGGATGGCGGACGCATGGCAGACGGTTGGCGAACAGTCCTCCTCCTCCTTCCTCTCTTCCTTTCTCCCTTTCTTCCTTTCTTCCTTTCTTCCTTCTCTTTCTCTCCTCTCTCTCTTTCTTGGACGAACTCCCTCTCTCTCTCCCCTCTCTCTTTCTTGGACGAACTCCCTCTCTCTCTCTCCCTCTCTCTCGGTTAAACCGGCCATCATCTTCCCCTAATTTCTTCCCCTCCATCATTAGCCATCATTAGCATTTGCATGGAGAACACTTGGCAGCTAGGAGGGAACACATGGCCCCTTTTCCATGCAAGATGGGCCTCCATTTTCGGCTGGGCTTGGGCTAGCTTGGCTGACGGTAGCTCCTCTCCTTGGGCTTCGTGGGCCGACCGAGAATGGGGTGAGGCTATAGGCTGGTTTGGCCTTTAAATGGCCAGCCCATCCTCTTCCTAATAATCCACCTAATTCTTAATAAACACCTAATTGAAATTTATAATTTACAAAACTTTGTGACCTAATTTAATAAATTCCAATTCCATAATTCACACGGTCAAAAATAGAATTTTCCTATTAAATAATTACCCACCAGAAGCTTGGCCAAAATCTCAATGCAAGACATGAATTAGAGCACCTCTAAGGATTGACAAGAAATTCTAGAATGCCACACATTAGCCATGGCCAACTCAACAGTCAGCGGTCATTCGGCATAACTGGGTGTCGTCCCGCTCCATCAAGCATGGCAACATCTACGCCTAGACGGCATCCCATAAAGGAGCATCAGCTCGACTTCCACTACAACCGACATTTGTCGTCATGGGGCATCCGAACTTAATTAGGCATCGCCTCCCTGACTCTTATCGGGTGATGGGTTCCAATAGCGACTACATGCACATCCATACTTGGCCAAGAACACTGTGCTTTG
Organism: Eucalyptus cladocalyx; assembly: GCA_017140615.1. Taxonomy (NCBI): domain Eukaryota; kingdom Viridiplantae; phylum Streptophyta; class Magnoliopsida; order Myrtales; family Myrtaceae; genus Eucalyptus; species Eucalyptus cladocalyx. Next base: position 22,282,620 of record CM029520.1, read on the forward strand.
CATCAAAATACCTTGTATTTAAATAATGAACTTGGCCCATTTTCTTCGTATTAAAAATTTCCGATAAAATAATTGTACATGGTCACATATTTAAGTCGAACCATTAAACATGGTATGCTCCCAATTTAAAATCTCATGATTTTATATAGTACATAAAAATTTGGTGTGAAAAACCGACACCCGGTATTTTTCTAATTAAATACCCATAAAATCGAGTTTTGTAATAATAATTGCCAACTACCATCAAGCACTGAATTTCACCTATAAACCATCAAATTCACATATAAATTCAACCACGAGAATTAGCATAAAATTTCACGAAACGGCTATCCCGTCACTATTTACGCTAACTACGATTAATTAAATAAATAGCAATTAATTAAATAAATCCAACTTAATTAAACTAACCATAGTTAACTAAGTAACCCAAGTTAACTAATCTAACCTAGGGTAGGCTAACTAAACTAAACTAACCAACCTAAGCAACTAGCTAATCTAACTAGACTAACCTAACTAACCAGTTAATCTAACTAGGATTAACCATTAATCCCTAATTAACAATAAACTAACCTACTAAGTATTATTAACTACTTAATCCGGGATTAGGGAGCTAAATCATCGAAATTCAACGGCCGCGAGTTCACGGTGACGGCGACGCGAAGGTAGTGAAGACTCGAGCCTACTGCGTCTCCAACGGATGCCTACGACCTGAAATTGGCCCTATAAGCTCATGGCTAAGGGGCACGGTTTTGTGGCTAAGCTAGTTGGGCTTGGCTGAGGTGGAGTTGGGAGTGAGGCGGGTGGCTGGTAGATGGACGACTAGGGGCGAGCTGGCTGAGGGCGCAACTGCAGGCAGTTCGATCAAAACTACTAGTGGCTGAGTTGACCAGCTGGAGGCGTGAGATCGGGACAGTGGCTGAGGGCGGACAGTTAGGAGATGGCAAACAAAGCCAAGGCTGGAACGGGCGGTTTCGGCGAGCTGGATAGGCAGTTCTAGCAAGCTGGACAGGCAGACGGTTGCTGCTGACCTTAAGCTAATGGCTTGCGACACCAAGGAAATGGAGGTAGAGCAAAACCAGAGAGAGGGAAATGGAAATGAAGAAGAAGAAGCAAAGTAGAAGGGGTTGGCTAAGGGGCTGAGCATGCATGGGGGAAAACATAGGGGGAGAGAGGGATGGGAAGTCAAGGTTGAAGCCAATGGGAGAGCTTGAGAAATATCAAGCCACTCAAGTGCATGCCCCCAAAGTCTTCAACCAACCTAGTCAAGAGGCCAACCAATGGCTAATTTCCTTCCCAATCCTCACAAATTAACTCATTTTGGTGGCCAAATTAAGCCTTGAAGCAGCCCATACGAATTTCCTCTCATATTTTCTTTTTGCCGGAATTAATTTTCCGCAAAAATTCCAGGCTCAACGAAAATTCTCCAAAAGATGAGACGGCGTCCTAAGAATAATTCGTGACACACTCAAACATCCGAATCCAGAAATTGAATTCAATTTCGTGGTTAAAATCAATTGAACGTGATTTTAATACAACCTAACCTATCGGGTAGCTTTTAGCGATTTTAGCACGTTTGACCCATGGTCGATAATTTTCGATCCACGTTTGTGTATCTCCGACTCATAGGCGACTCTCGGTTGTCGTAAAAATTACAAGGTTTCAATTACTTGTATCGAGTACACTATCCATAGAAAATCGGGTTACTGCCGTCCAACATGAATTTCACAATCATGCGGAATCACCCGCAAATTCCATTATGTTTTTCCGTCAAATCGACCTACATCCGATCACTAATCAATTATAACGGTGTCATATTGACCCTTGCCAATTATTATGGTCGACCAGTCGATTTCTGATCGAATTCTCAAATATGTCGTGTTTATATCCCTCAACGGCTTCACCTAATAATTAGTTAACTCGTGAGTGGCCAACTCAGAGTAAAATGACCATCGGCACGTCGACGAAACAACCATTTCGTATTATCGAGACAAGATCGCATTTTCAGGATGTCACACTTTGAGACTTGGAAGACAAGTTATTTCCAACTTTAAATGCTTGATGAATCATAGGCCAAGTAATTAATGAATGATGGTCTTGGAATACCATTAGGGGGGCCACCTCTCCTCCGTAGACTTGCCACCTTGAGTTTCATAGGTTTTGACTTCCCAGCTTTTCAAAACTTCTAGACCTATCCTGCTTTCCAATTTTATAGAGCTCTTTGTGCTTTGAATTTGGAGAAACTTCCTCCATAAAAGTTGTTTAAAACATCTTAATATATAACATACTTAAATTTCATTTTTTTATGTGAAATGGTTGAGACAAAGGCCTAATTAATTGTTGTATAGAACATGCCCTGTATAATGAAAATTATAACCAAGTTGCTTTCTCAATTTTTTTTTTTTTATATAAAATCTTCCCTTTCAAATTTGAATATGCTTCCTTCACAAAATTTTTAAATGACATCCATATCTACAACATATTAAAATTTCAAAGAGTTTTGTGATGATTTGGACTTTGAAATGAGTCTCTCTCTATGATTGTTGAATCTGCTCAACAGATGAATTTTTGGGTTGTGTTCAATGATTTTATGTTCTTTCCACAGAATGAATTTGGCTTGAATTCTTCATGAAATTTTTTTTCTAAGGTCTTTTCTACAACTTATTAAAATTTTCTTATTTTTCAAGTCCATTTGATAATGGTAATGGTACCGATTTTGAAAGTTGCTCAAAATAGTTTTCGCCTTAGAATGGGAGAACCAAACGCCCAACTAGAGGGGAAGGGGGCTGCATGCCGAACTTGAGAAGCAAGCTAATCTAGAGACTTTTTAGCTTAGAGATAAGAATGCATTAAATGCTTTTGGACCTTAATGTGTTAAAGAGAAGAAACTTGGAGAGCAAGTTGACTAATATGAACACATCTAAGCCTAATGATTGCATGAAATCTTGGCAATTAAGGAGAGAGGTGAGTCACTTACTTTGGTGTCCCCTAGAATCTTAGGTAAATCTTAGGTTATAATGGCCCTAGATTGTAGCCTTGGTGAACAAGGTAAGGACCAACCAATTAGAAGAAAGCATTAGGCATTAAAGGGGCTTATGTATCTCTTAGGCACCATTGGCAATAATGAGCCTAGAGTGAGTCTTGAAGAGCAAGCAAATAGGTGGACCAATCACAAGCCAACACCAAAGGACTTAGGCACCAACTCGGGAAGATAGGTAGGCCAACTCGTCATTTAGGCGTAATTATGAGTTTGCATAAAAATCTAAGAGGAAGAGACATATAAATAGAAGAAGGCATCCTCACATTTTAAGAATGAGCCATTCTCTCCTTTCCTCTCCCTACCTCTCCTCTCTTTCATTCCCTTCTCTTCCAAGTCGCCCTTGACGCCAACCGACCACCAAAGAAGCATTTTGAAGCTAGGTCCAAAAAGTAGTAAGTAGACTTTCCTAACTCTTCGATAGGGCGATGTGCCACGCTTATTGATTTTAGGATTATGTCATCGTTTGCTTGTGTTAGCTTTGTATTATTATGCTTGTTGTGTTTGATTTAATAAAACACAAGAGTCGTTCATTAGTTCACCTTGCATGGCATGTCTTCGGGCCTTTCATTCGGCTAAAAGTTTAAATACAAAATGAATCAATTGATGTTTGAAATGCATGGACACATAATGGACTTATATGCCGACACTAGAGTATGCTGAGTCGTTGCCTGGGGTAAAGCCCCGGATGCCGTCTCGATATTGAGATCGTGGACGATGCCGATCCGGGTGAGGCTGATGCCTAGGGGTCACCCTGGATGTCGTCTTGATAAAGAGATTAGGACAATGCTGGTTGCCAAGAGAGGGATTGATGCTTGGTTGTTACTGGGAGAGTCAATTAATTTCAACTAATATGATAAAGAAAAAGAAAAATGAAAGTCCACATGTGGTCCATGACTGATACACGTGTGATGCTTTCTAAAAGTGGGTTTGTTAAGTTTGTTGAGAAAACTCTTATTAGGTTTTGTTAAGCATTCTTTGAAGAAGTTAGATCTAGAAATCGTAATGCTGACCTAGTGTGATTCTGTGAATTTTATAAAATTGTCCGCTTGAAATTTGATCTCATGTTCTAAATGAAAGTTGAAGATGACATGTCAAGGAGTAACATACAAAAAATTTAGAGGAAATGGATGAGTTTAGGTTGGTGAAACAATCTCTATTCAAAATGGTTAGAACTGGAATTCGTTGCCGATGGTTATGGACAGTTATGGTTATTATGGATGTTAATCTATCACAAATCTGGCTTTGAGTTTTGCATGAAATATTTACTTATGGATTTCTTCTATATCATATAAAAATTTCAGAATTTTTGGAGTTTATTTAGGATTTTTACTGAATTTGTGAATAAAACTGTGTATGGTAATATTCCGAAATTATAAAGACTGTGATGTGTGGATTGTACCGAGTTGTATGATGTTCTTTTGATATGGTGTCCTTCACAGAATATTTTCCTCTAGATCTTGCATATAACATGTCAAATTTTTAGAAATTATTAAGGCTGTTTACTAAATTTTCAAGAATTATGACCAAAGGAGTGCAATATGTTTTTATTCGAAATTGCTGTATTTTCAAAAAAAAATAAATAAATGAAATTGCTCCATGGGATATAATGTCTTGAGTGGTTGATTATGCTGCATATGTGGTGACATATGGCATGTTATATGACATTAAAAATTGGTTGAGACCCTTGATATTGTTGCATCAAATGCCATGTTGAAATTGAGATATATGTGTGAATATAAATTGTGATATTAACGAGACCGTCGGAGGTGTAAGCCGACGATGCCCCAGGAGTGTTGGGATGCCTAGAGTGTGGGTGCTGGATGTCCTCGGGAGTTTCAAGATGCCCGGAGTGTGTGTGCCGGAAGCCCTAGAGGTGTCTGCCGGGGGGATTCCTCGTGATGCTAGTTGGAATACGAGATGCCCGGAGTGTGTGTGCCGGATGTCCGGAGGTGTGTGCCGGAGGCCCTCGCGATGCCACTTAGGGTGCGAGTAATAAATTGTGGGATGCAAACACTGATCCTTGGAAAGAAAAATGATGAGATCCTTGTGAAAGATAAAATTGAGAATTGAATCATGCGCATGGATGTGTGCATATGGCATGGGATGAACCTCATGGAAATGTAAGCATGAAGTGCATGGTGGTATATGCACATTGCATGGTGATATATACTTGGCTGCTTGATGATATATGTATAGGTGCATGGTGGTATATGCATGTTGCACGGTGATATATGCATGGCTGCTTGATGATATATGTACAACTACATGGTGGTATATGGACATTGCATAGTGATATATGCATGGCTACTTGATGGTATATGTACAAGTGCATGGTGATATATGCACGTTGTTTGATGATATATGTGTGGCTGTATGGTAAGGTATGTTCGAATGCATGGATGATATGTGCTTTATTTGTGATACCTTGATTGTTGACGCATCGTGTAGTTTGGTGGATCTTTACTGCTGAGTGGTTATACTCACCCCGTTTGGGGACTAACATTTTAGACTAGATAAGATACCTCTGCTGCCACTGCCACCGGTAGATGGATCAAGTGGTTGGATATGACTACGAAGAGGAGGATAGCAAAGGAAGGAACTTTTGGACGCCAACACTAATCGATGGACTTTGAGTATACAACTGTTGGAGGAGATGTCGATCATCTTTTGAAGTATAACCAAGTATAGAAGACTATGGCATTTTGATGTACCGATGAATGATGTCCATCTGGTTTAAGTAAATAAAAGTGTTCGGCTTTTACCTAAAAATGTTTAGTCGGTGTGCATCGTTTTCAGAATATAATGAAGGGAGTTGATGGATGTGCTTTCGTCATATAAATTGCACAAGGACCAATCTAAAAGATGTAAACCCCTAGGATTTATGAATTTTAATGAAATTCCTTGGTATTAGAGGATTATATTATCAGGTCAAGTGAAGGGTAAGCGGATTGTGGCGACCCTAACGGTTCAGGGGCCGTCAAGGGGTCCCACATTTGATCCGTAAATGACCCAAACATGCATGGGAATATGCATATATGACATAAGGAAGGTTTCATTTCAGCATTAAGTTTATAGAACAAGCATGATTCCAGCCATCTTCAAGACATGCATAAATCCTACCAAAAATCTCACATATAGAGCATACAATAATGAAGATTTCTTGTTAAGAGATTGAAACTCAACTAAGATCATATGAATCGTGGAAAAAATGGCAAAACAGATCACATTATATGTTCAACACATGTTGCCACAGTACCTTTTACTCTAATGCATGCAATTAGTTCACATTGCCAAAGTAAAAACCTTGCAAAGCATGCACCAATTGAACATATATATAATGTGTTTCAACTTTCATGAAGTATTTGAGTCCAAATAGGTGCATTATGGACTTAATTTCACCAAAACAAATCTCGGACTAATGCATGACAGACTGACCTATGTTCAGATCTAAGCGATTTTGACCTAGCTAATCATGTCTAAATTTTTTTTAAAAAAATACAAGACATACATAGCAGCTATACAAGAAACTTTCATCAAGGAAAGTTGTTCCAAAAATTAACACAAAAATTAGCACAAAAATAGCAAAAATAGAGATTCACTAAAACAAATCTCAAACTAATACAGGATAGACTAACCTATGTCCAGATCTAAGCAATTTTGACCTAGCTAATCATGTCCAAAAATTTTGAAATATAAAAAATAAAAAAAGATGTACAACACTTGTACGAGCAACATTCATCAAGAAAAGTTATTCCCGAACTCAACAAAAAAATCAGAACAAAAATAGCAAAAACAAAGATCGATATGGAACATATTGACCTAAGCATAGATCTAAGTAGATCGACCTAGTTGAACACATCCAAAAATCATGAAAAAATTACAAAAGATGCATGACGTGATTTGGAACAAAAATTATGAAGAAATTTTATCAAAAAACGATTATGAAAGTTGACACAAAAATAACAAAGTTGGAAGGCAGAACCGTATTAGAATCGAAAAAAAAAAAAAAAAAAAAACCTAAACTACTGCAGAATCGTTAATTTTCAGAGGTGTTTTTGGAGGGCCAAACGATGGTCGTTTTGGACGTGCGACCTATCATTTCAAAGCTTGGGTGTCTATTTTCTAATCCTAAAAAGACTCGAGCTGAGATGACGTCGTTTCGAATCTCGTTTTGGCCAAAACAGTAACCTATGTACCTACGAAAATCACATATTAGGCTTAAAATCACAATAATCATTCAAATCATCAAGAACTCATTGCAGCATTCATAATAATCAATCTTAAGCATATAAAAGCTCCTAATCTTGAATCCTAGCCCCGATTGACTAGCTCGATCTCGCTTCATCGAATTCAAGTTTCGAATATTTACCTTTGTCGCGATTTTCATCGGTTTCTATTGCGATTAATCGGATCAAATCGCCAGATCATGATCAAGACTCCAAGAACCTAGATCAGGTCACTACGGCTCAAATCAGGACCAATCGAACCTCCGACTCAAGGAAAAAAATGAAGAACCGATCCAAAACGGACCAGCATTGACTCGCCGGCAAAGATTGGGGCTACTGGTGAAGATTCGGCCACCAATCCAGTCTCCTCTTTCCACAACAGCATCAAATATCCCTGCTACAGCAAATCACCTGCAACTTGAAGGCTTAGAGAGCGCCAGCGCCCGCCTGTTTGAGCCTAGAACAAGACCGGTCCAAGAGGCGAACCGAATCTAGATATAGAAAGTGCACAATCTGTTTGGGTGAGGATTTTGGAGGGAGAAAAGAGAGAGAGAGAGAGAGAGAGGTCTAAAGAGAAAGGAAATTTCATGCAAATGAAGCCTATATCTTGAAAATAGAAGAGATTTCACTCATATGTTCCCACATTAAGCGATTTTAGCCGTCAGTTCAACCCTACGGCCAAAACCTCAATCCAACGGTTAAAAATCCATTTCGGAGGCTCCATTATGATCTTGAGGTGTCGGATAATTGATCTAGTAGGTTTGATTTGCGAAAAACCAAGCCAAAATCGAGAATTGCGTCAAAATGTCTAATTAGGGGTTAAATTGCAATTTGACGAAATTTGAGGATCAATTTGTAAAATTTTGGGAAATTGAAGGTGTAGAAGTAAAATTCGGAGTGAGAGGGATCTAGAATCAGTGGCCGGAGGGCATGAATCGGTCGGAAAGGCCCTAAACAGGCCATTCCTGCCAACGGCCGATCAAATCGACCGAATTGGTTCGATCCGGTTCGTCTGGATTTTGACCGGTTCTTGATCGGTTTGATCTAGTTCCTACTCTTTCATCCACTTGGGATCCCTGTGGGTCAAAAATTTATGCAATTTGACCCTTAAAGGACCTAATTGAAAAGGAATTTTATCATTTTTATGAAGAAATTGACCAATTAAGATACAATTAAGCTAATCAAACCTTATGAATGTGATCTAGGGGTCTTTTATTAACCTAATTGAATGATTATTGTGAAAAAAAAAAACGAGTCAAAACCATGGGTGCTTCGAATTGGGCCTAAAGAGCTAAAATCGTAAAATTTGTAATTCAATGGACAAAATTGCAAATTAACAAAAATGAAACTTAATTTGTGTCACAATCACCCTATCTAATGAAATACCCATAGGTAAGATCACTTACCACATTCAAATTGACCTTGAATTGAAGTGCTTGAGCTTAGGTAAAAAATGGATCTAGGCCTAATATTAAAATAGGACATAGATTTATTAAATTAAACCCTAGCTATGAATGGATCAATTTGAATTTTGTCAATTGAAGCTTAATTACTTGACTTTCTAATGCTTTGGAGGATAAAATTCTTCAAATTGATGAGTTCTTGTGTGAATTTCGCAAAATCGATCTCGAATTTGGACTTATCTTAAGAAAATGAGTGAGAAGCAATTGTCTGGTCGCAAGTTATAAAGGATCGATTTCCGTCCCCTAATTAGGACTCAAAATGGAAATTCGTATTTTGACTCGATAAATCAAGAAATTAAATGTTTAAAAAAATTTCGGATAGTCCCTAAACCAAATGTCAAAGAAAGCACTACACCTACTTATGACTAGAATAAAAGTAATTTCATTTTTGGTCGATTTAGAACCTGAAATTGAAAATTTCAGAAATTAAGGTTCTTAATCGAATTTGGTGAAATTTTTGACACAAAAGTCAAATTGGCATTAAAAGAAATATATTTTGTGCATTTTTTTTTTGTCAAAGGTTTGACCAAAAGTCAAATATTTAGTTGACTTTTCCTAAAAGGTTATTTTTTTTTTTATCAAATCTTTGAAATTTCAAGAAATTGATTTGAAAAAAGTGAAATTAAAGCTAAGTGGAATTTTTTGGGGAAAAAGTCAATTTTTGACTCGGGGTTGATCTTTGGTCAAAGGTTGACCAAAAAGTCAACCTGAAAGTCAACAATTTGACTTTTAGGGTTTTTCTTGAAAATGAGCTAAAAACCACTGAAAAACGACAATGTAGAAAAAAGAAATGAAAAACGACATTTTGTTTGGTCAAGAGATAGGGTTCTGTCACGATCGAAACCTAAATCTCGGTTTTTTATGTTTTAATAATGTGTCAACTAAAAATTAGGTATCAACAGATAGTGGCTATTCTAGACATATGACCAGGAGATTCAAGCAGTTTAAGTAAAACTAGAAAAACAAAAAGGAGGAAATGTCTCTTTTGGTAGGAACAACAAAGGAAAAATCATTAGACATGGAACAGTGAATATTGGAAGTTTAATCATCAACAATGTTTCACTAGTAAAATGTTTGAATTATAATTTTTTGAGCATGAGCCAGCCATATGATACAGGATTCATAATAAATTTTCAAAAAGATGTATGTTCTTGAATTAGTCGAGACTTATCACAATCCTTCGCTGGGCGAAGACATGACAATATTTATCTTCTGGACATAAGTCTAGAGAGTTCTCAATGTCTTATTTCAATTCAAGAAAAAAGCGTATATCTGGCATCGCAAGCTTGGACGTGTGAATATGAAACAAATTGATAAACTTTCAACTAAAAAGTTTGTACGAGCTCTTCCCGAAATGATATATCAAAAGTCTGAGTTGTGTACTCCTTGTATCTCGGGAAAATGGGTTAGAAGCTCTTTTAAACTTGCAAATCAAGTTTCTACTAATCGTGTCTTACAGTTTCTTCATATGGATCTTTTTGGACCAACGTGAACATAAAGCATTGGTAGAAAGAAATACTATTGGGTAGTTATGGATGATTATTAAAGATTCACTTGGGTTTTTTTCTTGGCAAGTAAAACTGAAACCTTCCCATACTTTACAAAGTTTGCTAAGAAAGTTTAGAATGAGAAAGGTTATGCCATTTCAAGCATAAGGACTAATCATGGGAGATTGAAAATCAAGACTTCGCAAATTTCTGTGACGAGTGTGGTCTTCAACATATTTTCTCCTATCCATATACCCAGAACAAAATGGAGTTGTAGAAAAGAAAATAGATCGTTACAGAAGATGGTTAGAACTTTGCTAATAGAATGTAAAATCTCTTCTCGTTTTTGGATAGAAGCAGTTTCTATTGCCTATTATATAATTAACAAGGTATTTTCAACGCCCATCCTAAAGAAGACCCCCTATGAAGTATAAAAAGGGAAGAAGCCAAATATCTCTTATTTTCATTGTAAGTGTTTTATTTTGAAGAATAGAGATGATCGGCCTAAAAACCTTGAAAAAAGATTGAATGAAGGAATATTTCTTGGTTACTCTACTTCAAGCAAAGTTTACAAGGTCTTCAACAAGAATACACAAATTGTCAAAGAATTCACGAATGTCAGATTTCAGGAAAGTATTCGGAACCAATAAGATCAGACTCAGCTTGAAGAGTCTAAACTAGTTTTAGACTTAATAAAAACTGATTCCCTTGAGGGACTTCAGTCTTCCGGTGATCAAAGTCAAGCTAAACAAAAGTTAGAAGAATTGAAGAAAACTCACGATCAGCAAATTCTCACAGGAAACGACAAACCTAGCAGCAATTGGAAGCACAAATCAAGTCATCCTAAAGAACTCATCATTGGCAATATAGAAGAAGGAATCCGCACCAGATCCAAAGCAAAAAAAGATTCAAGTGCACTAGCACTTATTTCAAAAATATAACCAAAAGGAGTAGAAGAAGCATTTGATGTAGCTAGTATAAGCACCTAGAAGGGGGGTGAATAGGTGTAAAAACAATTTCTCGAGATACCACAGTAATATTAAGCAGATGTTAGAAAGAAAATACACTTTTACTTTGCCAAAATGAATTATGATCAAAGTAAAGTAAAGAGTAAGGAAGAGAAGATTAAACACAAGGTTTATAGTGATTCGGCTTATCCTAAGCCTACGTCCACTCTTCCGCACTGACAGCCTATCGGTTGGATTTCACTATGAACAAAAGAGATGTTACAGCACAGTTCTTCCTTGATTCCACAGTGTATATTTTCTCTCACACTTCCTCGAAGTTTCTCACAAGTATAAACTCTCTTTTGAGTACAATTTTTTCGCTCAAATGAATTGACTAAACAAATAGGAAGCTTTAGATTTTGGAATTCTTCTATCGCACTCTCCCTGAACAACTTAGAATGACTTCCTTATATACTCCTTTACGCCATCATACCCGTTGGTACTTACCAAAGGAATTCCTCCAATCTACCCGTTGGATGGAATTAATTAGGAAGATTATTCGAGCTATTAAAGGAACGAGTCGATAGCCCATCAATCCTGTTCGCCCATACAATCAGGATCTCGGTTTCCATAAGTAGAACCTTCCACGAATATTTCGCCAATCACCGGATCCTTGATCATTGAAATCAATCTCGATCAATTAAAGGGATTCCGTTATGTCATATCCAGTCAAGAGATCTTCTCAAGTCGATAAGGTCATATCCTTAATAAAACATCCAGTTCTGGATACCCTTTCTTCAACAGATTAGAAACTGCCAATGAGGATAGACTTTGAATCTTGAGTCTGGCTGTTCAGAGGTCTTCAGACTTTAAATAACAGGATCTGCAAACCTTCAGATTAGACTGATGGAAACATTTTGTCAGCTTCAAAACACTTCAAGAAGATTTCTCCAACAATCTCCCCCTTTTTGATGGTGACAAAACTTTCGTGCAGATTTGGACAACTTTGACCTACAAAACATTTCTCAAACACATATGCATATCTTATAGAGATAAATGGCTAAATGAATAACACTAGAATCTGCAACCACATAAAGTAGGTTAGTCTTGAATAAGATAAAGCCATAAAGCCAATCTTAAGATATCAATATAAGTAGCAGTCAAATCCAAATCCAGACACAAAATTAAAGTCAAACATTAATCCGAATAAAACAATCCAAATGATTAAAAATTTAAAGATTGATTCAAAAATCTTGCACTTCTCCCCCTTTTTGTCAGCATTAAAAAGGTTGAGATTAAAATGGAGTGAAGTCAAGATTGCTTAGGAACGCGGACAGGCTAGAAATCTCCCATAAATTGAACGATCTCTTCCAGCCTTTTCAAGTCTTCCTTCAGTTGAGCAACCTCCTCTCCCTTTGCATTTGCCTGAACCTGAACAGAGAGGGCTTGGATCTAATCTTTCAATGAAACTGAAGAAACTTGACCTACATTCTGCAAGCTTTGAACCTTGCATCCCAGAGCATAGATTTGACCACGCATCTACAAGAGAATATCCATAATTCTGCAAAAATCTGCTGAGCTGTCGGTCTGAGTACTAGCTTCAGCACGTTCTGCAGATGATAGCATATCAAAATAATCGTGCAGATTTGGCGATGAAGCATCATGTTCTTCTTCAGGAAAATGAGAGGCATGAATATCTTCTGGGTCGGCTGGAGAGCGGCTAACTCCCTCATTGTCTCCCCCTGTCTCTGTGCCTTCAGGTGGAGAAGAGTGTTTTTCAGG